>OX940872.1:23603394-24853043 GCA_954871525.1 Parietaria judaica
TATTAAATTAAACTGTGTTAAAGTTTAGTACATTAAGCATAAGTTGCTAAAAATAACACTGAATATTTATATAAAAACAAAAGGTAAAACTGGCATCTTTATTTTAGAAATTAAGAAACGATAATAAAAAGATAAAAAGTGTAAAATGTAAAATAGATGTCCGAAAATATATATCATTAAAGTATGACATCAAAAGCACGTCTGTCACATACCCTAATTTGTATGTTGTTCTCCAACTCCAACCATAGTTGCTTTCTGCTTCGAATAAATTCATATTTTTATTGTTTTGTATTGTATTTTATTATTTCCATGTATTTTCTTTTACTTTTCTTAAAGGAATACATGAATCTCACGAGGGTGTGTGACCATTCAAATCTAATCTAGTTGATTATAATTATATACTTGTCGGCGTGTGGACGGTTTGACCACATGCGAACGTGTCTTAAACTTTATCACAAAAGTTAACAATAATTAATTTGGGACTATTATTAATTATTAAGTTTCAGTTAAAAAAAATTACAGTATCATATCTATTATCTACTAATATTGGTAATTATGAGTTGAAATGTTCATCTTCATTCGATCACATTTAGAAAGAGTCGATAAAAGTGATGCATATACATATAATTAATTTAAATTAAAAAATATTATTTAATATATATATCGATTTATTATTAGTTCAAGCCATTGTTGACATTTTAATTAAATAATTTATTATTACCGTTTAGAATTAAGATGAACGTTTCCTTGTATATATCTTGACCATATACAAATACAATGCACCTAGTGGCTAGCTAGTGACAAAGCTAATTTTAGTATGACTAATTGATACCAACTAATTTTAGAATATTGCAATTAATTTGAGGTAAAAAATATATATTTTAATTGTTAATTTGAATGTTTGTCAAATGTATAGAGTTTCGGGGCGAGTTTAAGTAGGATTCAGGGCGGAAAAGACCTATAAAAACATAACTCAAACTTACTCAGACAATAGAATCAAGTCATCATGGAGCGAGGCGAGCGGACCCAGCTCGTTTTTTATGGGACGGGAGGGGACATGACACCTCTAACTTATTTGAAGTATAGAAGCACAAAATTACAAGGGAAAATATAATGAATAAATTTATTTATATGTGCAAAAATGCAAGAGTTTTTATTCCTTTCATATGATATTTGTTAGATGAACAAGATAAACAAAAAGGGTTATTTAGATCTTCATTAACATACTAATATAGATTTAAGCAACAAATATAATTAATATACACTTGCTCTAATTAAGATGAT
Organism: Parietaria judaica; assembly: GCA_954871525.1. Lineage (NCBI taxonomy): Eukaryota > Viridiplantae > Streptophyta > Magnoliopsida > Rosales > Urticaceae > Parietaria > Parietaria judaica. Next base: position 23,604,679 of record OX940872.1, read on the forward strand.
ATATATACATATATATCTAAACCGGCACGAACGGTCTGACCGGCGGGGACGGTTCGTGGCAGAACGAAGCCGCGAGGCGCTGCCACTTCTTCAACGCCGCCGCCGACGTGGGCTTCTCTGCGTCGGGTACGTGGCGGCGCTGATCGTCGGGGCGGGAGGCGATCTCCACCGTCCGATCAGATGACGGCGAGACTAACGGCGAGAGGAGGGGGATGGCCACGTTCCAGCTGCCGGAGGGGCTGAGCTGCAGGCTCGCCGGCGCGCGGCGCTGCAGGCGGCTCGGCTGGCCGCGCTGGCCGCGCTGGCCGGTGACCGAGGCCGGTGATCTGGCTGTTTCTGCCATTGAATGAGAGAGAGAAGCTTTGTGATTGGAGAGTTTTGGGGTTTGAAAGAAGAGGTTGATAGTTTTATATTAGAGAGAGAGAGAGATTAGGGTTTGGGTTTTGTGTGTTAGGGCATGTGGTGTGCACGAGTTTGTGTTTGGGAATTGGGAAGGGTTTGGAGAGATGTGAAGATGTATATATATATATATATATATATTATGGAATCATTGTGGCAGAAGTGCTGAATGTTTTTTAAAATAGGGCGGTATATTTTTAAGTTTTTCAAATCGCATGTAGTGAACATCTAGTCGTAACGTTAACGTTTTTCGATTGATTACACCACATGTTTCTTAATTGATGATAAGGTTTTTTTTTTTTTTTAACTTGTACAATTCAAATAAAATTATTTTATTAGATTTTGCGTGTTAAATATTTTAGTCTGAGACATACACGTGTAAATACATACATATGAAAAGAAAATTACCAAGAAAACACAAATTTCATGACTCTAGACATTTACGAATATTCCGAGTTATATTGCAAAAAGTTAGGGTACTTTTATCGTAATTAGCCCTTATATATATAGATATATATATATATTATAGTGACATGGTCAAGTAGTGATAGACGACGAGGATGAAAAAGTGGAATATGTATGGGCGTTGTTGAGTTGTCACTTGTCTATGCCTACTCATTATCGGTTTATTTAGGCTTGGCTTCCCTTGGCTTGTAATGTTTTTTCTTTTCTTTTCCTTTGAGATTATGGAGACCGGAAACGAATAACCGCCCGTTGTTTAATTTTTCGAGTGTAATAATGCGTTTTTTTATGGCGTTACAGTTGATGGGGTCTCAATTCAGTTTTGGAAATTGATAACAGTCTATCGATTAAGTTTTACAGGTTTACCGATAACTGGCGGAGCTAGAGTAAAATAATAGTATTTAGAAGTACTTAATTTTTATTTTAAATACTAGTCGTTTATAGATAAAGTTAAAATAGAGTATGGGTTTTATAATAAATTTAAATGAACTATAAAATTAATTTGTTTTAATGAAAAAGCACGTGCTTTTGGAATTTTAATCTATATATGGGATTTTTAAGCATTGATTTAGTAATAGTGAGTGAGTGAATAATATTGATGAGACATTTTTAAGTTTTAAGTTTTAAGTTTTTAATTCTTTTGTCAATGAGTCTTAATTAATAGAGCTAAATTTCAAACCTTAAATAGTCTGACAGATCATTTCATTTACTTTATTTATTTTTACTTAAAGATCTTCACTCTTGAATAATATATTAATCAATTATTCCATGTGGTAGTTTGAAAACTATTGTATGAATTCAATTAATTATAATGAATAATAAAAATTCTAAAAATCAATTACTTACATATAAATCTATTCAGAAACATATATAAGTTTCTTTCTATGACATTAAATTCTATTTTATTTCAATTGTGCAGCGTGTCGCGATACATTTGTAGTAACTCAATTTTAACAATAGTGCAGGCAAAATCACACAAGTAGCGACTTTTTTCTCTGATTTGTTTTTGAGTTCGCAAATTTAATGTTTGACAAAAAAATATATATTATTTTTCACATTAATTCATGGGTAATTTTTCAATGTACGTAATTTGACATATTTTTCTTCTAAAATCGATGTTTTTTTTAATATGGAATAATAGTTAATTTCTATTATGAAAATTTCATATATATACTCATAAATCTAGTATAATCGCAAACAATATTTGAGCACATTGATTGAATGATTATGACGTTTCAAGGGAATTTAGAATTATGATCAATGGTTTCATTGGGTGTGTTGTGGATACATTATTGAATAACTATGCAAATTCAAATATATTAAATGTGATTTTTATTGTATGGATGTAATATGAACTTTATAATGGACGATTGATGTATAATAATGACTCTTAATTATTTTTAATGTGATCTGAATTTTGATGTACTATTATTTTTCATTATATGGTATGAGAAATAGCTAGGAATAGTGATACATTATTCATCTTATATTGTCGAATGATAAAATTAATCATCTCTTCATTTAGCAGCTTCACCTTTCTTTTTACCAATATATTGTGTAATCTTGACTAATAACATGAACACGAGTTATATTTATGAGATCGAAATCGGCATATTCATTCGTAATATAATTTTTATTGATTTTTTATTTTAATTTTTTATTTTAATAGTAATCATTTAATTTGAACCGTCAAAATTCATGTGACATATTTGTGATTTAAGTACTCAATTTTATACCAAGTATGTCGGTATATTCTCAATCTCGTTTTAGACGCAATAGTAACCAAAAGCTACAAAACATAGCTTCAAGTACTTATGCCGTGAATAATTCTTAATTTAATACGGACACTATTATATCTCAATTCAAGCCGAGCCAGAAACAGAGAAAATGCAAAGCCAAAACTCCAGCTCTTAGACAACCCAACAACAACTATATATATATATATATATATATATATATATATATATATATATATATATATCTCATAACCTGAATCACACACGCACATCTTATTATAATAATAACACATATTTTATTTATGTTCCGGTCAAACCCCGAAAGTTTCATAACACTTTATGTATATAAATATATAATTATTCTCCGGTTGGGTCCTTCCTCTCCTTTTCACTGCCGTTTTTTTTTTACCCTTTTTAGTTTCATTGCTTCTCTTCTTCTTAACAATAAAATTAAATCTATCTCAATAAAATTAAATCTGATCTCCTGGTGACACGTGGCGAGATCGGGTCAGCTTGATCTGGTTAGTCAAAGGTGGAATCTGACGGCTGAGGTGTCGGTTACGTGGTCAATAGCGAGCCTATCAGAGCCAAATCCGGGTGACACGTGTAAGGCGTGCGTTGGTGGAGCTCTTATCCTTGTATTTATACAGCCGAATTTATTGAAAAAAAGACTAGAATCTTATCAAATCATAAAGGAGACTGGTCAAAGGGCATATAAGACCTTGTTTTCTCGAATATTCCAGAAATCTGAATATAATAACACTAAAACCAGAACCGGAAATCAGGTTTTTGAAAGAAAATTGGGACAAAAAAAGTTTCGGTTCCGGTTTGAAAATTTTCAATTTATAGAAACCGAGACGGGATTACATTTTGACACAAGGAAACAGAGACTTAATCACATATAATCAGGACTTGAACTTTCAGCATTAATTCCGGAGAAAGTACCGAAAACTTTACAAAAATTGGGATCATCGTTGAGTACCGGAGACGAGCCTAGCTCTGTACATATATATATTAACACTAATAATTAAAATTAAAAGTGGGTTTGGTGAATAGCGGGGATGAAATGTTTATCTGAAGAGCATCTTGAGCTCTTCGATTCTGGCGGAGCGGACTTCCTCGTCGGTGAGAGCTCCGGCGATCATGCGCTGCTTCCGCGCCTGTACTTGTTGCATTCTCTCCTCCACTGTTTCCTGTTTCGTGTTTATTATTCTTTAATTAATCATCTATTTCAAGAATTGTCTTGTGAAATTAGATATTTCATAATATTATAAGATTAGAGTTTACAGCTTTACTCTGGATTATATAACATCATTTAAAAGATATAATACATATCTTACTAATTAAGTATCTATCTCCAACCAAATTACATATAACATAAAACTATAGCTATTAATGTTGTCTGTTCAATGATATTATTATTATTATTATTTGAATTTCAAATATCTCATGCTATATATATATATATATTATTTTGACAAGGATTAGAAGAAAAGCGAGGGTGTACCTTGACGATGAATCTACGCACAGAGACGGTTCTTTTCTGACCAATACGGTGGATTCTCATTATGGCTTGTTCTTCCACTGCTGGATTCCACCATGGATCCTATATCACCAATATAATTAACACCCTTTTTCATATCAAACTTCTATTTTTATTTATTTGCTTTATTCTTCTCAAAAAATATAAATCCAAACATTTTTCAATAGTAATGGGAAGCAGTCAGTCAAGACCAAGTGGGACGGGCCTGCCCATCCCGCACTTTGGATGGGCGCGGGTTGTCTGCAAAACGTGCCCACCAGAATCTGGGAATCGGGTTGGCTTTTGAATTTCAGTTTCGGGCAGAATTACTTTTTATCGCGTATATGTGCTGCTTTTTAAATTTTTTGAAGGTATTCTTGCAAAAAGAATGAAGTTCAAGAGACAAATGGCCAATAATCTATATTTAGGGTGTCAAATTACTCATTATTTAGTAATGGGAGGTGAAAAGTTACCATCAAAAAGACATTTGAAGCCGCAGTTAGATTCAAGCCCACACCGCCCGCTTTCAACGACATCAATAACACCTGAACGACACAGTAAAGTTAATTAATCAGAGAGTTTGATGTAAATGTAATATATAAGTCAAAATGATTTATTTTAATAATAAGGGTACATCATTTAATCACACTTAAAAATAATTTTAATGTAATATTAATAAGGTATCCTAAATTCCGGATTTTTTAAATCCAAAATTCGAGTTCTGTTTCTTCTTCAGTATCGAGATTCCGGATTCCGGATCTTTATTAATTCCGAGATCTAAAGGACCAGATTAGTTAGTCATTTTAAAAGTTAACCATATAACTTATTAGATATGATAATTACTATAACTAAACTTAAAATTAGTCTGCATATGTTTGAGCCTCTATTACTGAATAAACATGATATACACTTCTTACCGTCTTGTTATTGGTGTGATTGAACTCGTTCAAGACCCTGTCTCTCTGCGGCTGCGACAGCGACCCGTCGTACCGCAGAAACCCGAGCCCCTTTTGCCTCAGCGGAATCTCCAGCAGATCCAGAAACGTCGTCCACTGGCTGAAAACGATGCTCTTTTCGTCCGAACCGGACTGGCTGATCTGCTCCAAGCAGTCCAAGAGGTTTGAAACCTTGGAAGATTCCCTCCAATTCTCCTCAACGTTGACACGGAATCTGCTTTCGGAAGGGCATGTGATGAGATCGGCTTTGCGAATGAGGTGGCGGCAGACGGGGCAGAGGCCGGCGGCGGGGGAGCGCCAGCTGGCAAGGAGGCACTCGCGACACATACGGTGTGCGCATGGAGTCAGCACTGCATCGTCGGCGGACTCCAGGCAGATGGGGCACTCCGAGAGATCGCCTCGTCGGATCTCATCAACAACATCATTGACGTAGGCTTTCGTGGGCGCGTTTGGGGAGGGATCATCAGCGTCGGGATCAGCCTCGAGAAATCTTTTTGCGAGCTTGTTTAGGTCTGTGTACTTCTGCGAATCGGCTCGGCTGCATTTCAGAAAAACCCGAGACGTTAGAAGCATCAAAATTTTGATCTTTATGATAGCTAATTATCAGTTCTAAACATGAATTTTATTTTGGTAGTTTGATTTAGAAGTATTGAAATATTAATCACCTCATGACTAGGAATGGGTGGTTGCAGCACTGCCTCAGCCGTAAGAGAAGCTCAAGGATGTTAGCATAGTTGTGAAGAACTCTCCCTTGCGCCACAAATTGGTCAAATTGGACCTGTTTGTGATATAAATTAAATTAAATTAAGAATGCAAATGCTTGGAAGAACCCGAAGAAATCAGCCCCCGAGAAACGCAAATCAAGAAACAAGACTCAGTACGGTACAGATAAAAAGCATAACAATTCGCAAACAACTCGAAAAGAAAGGTGACAAATACGAATATCGGAAGTTCTCGCTCAAACAAATATAAATTCGGACGTGAAAATTACCTTAGATCTCTTAAACAAGGCATTGTAGAAATCCTGCTCTGCCTCAGACTGCTCACACTCCACTACTTCAACGTTGATCGGTGGCAGAAGGAGTATTGGCCTGTTTTTTAAATAAATAAAAAATTCAGACACTAAATGTAAAACGGGTTTTTTCGAAACTGATAAGTTTTCAACTGCTCCAAGTCCGGACCCAAGAAAAATATTATGTTACGGAATTTATCAATTCTCCGAGGATGAATTTGAGAAATGTTTTTACCTGCCCTCTTTATCCTTTGAGTCTTTGGTTCTCCTCAGCATCAGAGGTCTCAGAATTGCCTTGATCATACGCAGACCTCTCGGGTCTCCATTTTCGTAAGGCTTTTGAATCAACTTGTTCCACCTATAAAAATGTCAGTCGTGTATTAATTTAATATTATCGCGTAAAAATAAAAGAATTGAAAGCCAAGCAAATCCATGAAACTAATGAGTTGTGTAGTACCAAGGCCAATTGCACCATGGCTCAACGTGCAAGAAGCAAAGAAGACTGTACAAATCCTCCAGATTGTTCTGTATTAAATATGCAACATAAATAAATATTATTATCTGAAATGGTAAAAAAAATCATGAAATAATATATACATTTATTTATATCTATTATGAAAATAAAGAGAATTAACACATCTATACATGAATATTTTTGGACATTATTTAGTTATATAATCATGAGAAATTAAATGAGACCTGAATTGGAGTTCCTGTGAGACACCATCTGCAATGGGAGGACAGAGAGACACAAGCCCGAGCTCCTTGAGACTTCCATGACTTGATCGTATGAGCTTCGTCTAGCACAACCCTGTACCAATCCACCTTGTGGAAAATGCTCTCCTCTCCTTCCTGAAGAAGGGTGAAAACGGAACACACGTGATCGAAATCGAACGACAGCAAAAGGGTTTAAAACAACATTGATTAGACGGCCACGTACGGTTTTGTGAGCTTGCGTTAAGACGCCGAATGTCGTCAACACAACGTCGTGTTTTGCGAACACTTCGGGGCTATATGTTCTTCCACCGCCGTAGTGAACGAAGCAGGAGACGCTTTCGGCCTCGGAATGAGTTTCAATCTCGTCCTGAAATTATTATCAAGAGATCATTCATTGAAGTATGAATTCGAGTTCCGGTTTCTAATCCCATATAGGCTATCTAGATTTAGCCGTTACGTTTGATGAGTGGAGTTTTTTTTATAAACCTTTATTTAGAAAAGTTTCCCTATTGAACTCTCAAATTAAAGACTCGGATTTCGTTTATTAATAAAGTATGAGAAATGAGCATTTACCTTCCATTGGCTTAACAAAGCCATGGGACAAACAATGAGAGTGCCGCACTTGGGTCTTGGTGGCATGTTCATGTGAGAACCTACACCATCTGAATCGTTCTTCAGAAGTCCGTGGATATCAGAAGTGCCTCTTCCTCGATTTTTTAGAATTAAAGCGATCGTCATCACGGTTTTACCGAGCCCCATCGCATCCCCTAGAATCTGCAGATTAGGATTTTAGAGTTAGAATTTATAAGAGTGAACCAACAGAAGTCTTAAAGATTCAGTCGCTATGTGTGTTCCGTGCATTTTATATTTTATGATTCGCTGGTTTTTGGAGTAGAAATGTGAAAGCACTTATACGAAACGGTTAAGATTGCAAAAGCATTTTGATAGAGCTTGTTCAGTGTCGATTTCATAACATGTTCATAGTTGCATATAAGGAGAAAATATAATACTCACTCCGCCTCTAGCCATTTGCATTGCCGACGGAAGTTTGGTCGTTGCTTCCCCGGAGAATAGGTTCACATAGATCGAAGAAGCCTTCCTGCAAAACGTCAAGAGCATTATTCAAGTACTCTAATTACCTTGTTAGCTGGATTTGGAAACATTCAGAAAGTTACAAATTCTATCCATTTGCCTAGTTTTCTTAGATAAAGAAGTAAAAAATAGCGTACTCATCGGCTATACGATACGCTGCCCAGCAAGGATGAAGAGTCTTAGCCGCTTTCTCAACGTCAATTCCCTTCTCTAATTCTGACATCCAGTATAGAGCTTGTTTCTGGTATGACCTCAGGTCGCACGTGAGCGTTCTTGGTGGTTCCATCTCCTGAGATATCGGGACAGGGCGAGAGTAAGAAGCTTTTGTTATTTAAATAAAATCACGAGTAAAGTGCACCAATATAATTTAATCAACGATATAAAATAGACGGGATTATTCTGAGCGAAAATAAAAGTTCAAAGTTAAAGTGCGCAAAAGAAAAACTAAAGCAGTAAAATAAACTAGCAGTAAATAAAGTTGAAAGGGTATTGATGCCGGTTTCTCTAAAATAATGAGTTCATAAAACTGAAACAGCATAGAAGTCAAACTTAATATACCTGCAAATGGGACGCATCATCTGCACCGACGAGCTTGTTGACGGTTGATTCAGAAACGGCTTGCTCGTCTTTGGCTTGCTCCGGATATTGTTGACAACCTTTTCTTCGCTTCACGATTGGCAGCATTGCCCCAGCTTCATCTGGTTCTTCCTGATTATTTTTAAATATAAATTCATCATATAAAACATAAAGCTTCAGCTATAACTATATTAATACCCCAAATTTTAAAAAAACTCAAGTCAAATGAACAAGATCAGAGACTCAATTGTAAAAACTCATTCGTTCGATGATTCAACTAGATTGCTTGAGATTAACTAAGTTTGAGAATTAGCAAAATTTAAAAGCAAACTAAAATCAAATCTTAATAATATATTGTTAACACGCTGCGAAAGTCTTGGCTGGAAATAATTGGTACTTACTTCAAGATTTAGAAGACGCTTCCGAGAATCGAGTTCTTCAGGGGTGAACTCAGCCTGTTCAAGGCAATCAAACTAGCTTAATACCTGAATTGTAATTAGTGTTTAAACTAATTACAAATTATGACTTGATAAAATTAGATAATACCTTCTGATAAGGTTTGATTTTCAGCAATTTGAACAATGTGAGAAGAGGGTAAACTGTAGAATCGATGTTGGTAGCTTCCAATTTCCAACCCCGTGCAGAATTGTCGTCCTCCGTAAACATCGAACGATTAATGTAAAAGCTGGAGTAGAACAAGAAAATATTAGTCTAAAGCACTCTCATTTATCCATGTCAAATGTGTAACAAAGTGATGAATGAAGCATTGCAAGTTTTACCTTACATACACCATGATTTCCTGCATCAAAAATAGGCAAGTTGGTGCAGCTACGCAACGCCCGTAAGCCCGGACCTTACCGGAATTTACAAGAGGGGCTACACATTTTCCCCATTCCATGGGCAACCGGCCAATCTAAATAGAGAAGAAAATATTATAATCAAACAAAAATGAAGGAGAATCAACACAAGAGATTTACGTGGAGTCTCAATTTGGGAAGTAAATACTATCAAATTTATGGCGGGCTAGATTTTAATGAATCCCTACACGCCTATTGATAAAAATATCAGCGAGAAATGGGTCGAGCCAAGCGAAACGGATTCATGGCACAAACTCAATTCATCTACATACTAGTTTGTACATTCATTACAAGGAATTGAACAAGCTTTAAGCTGGTAGAATCTCATAACTTGTATTCAATTGTTTACAAAAAGGTATGAAAAAAACTCATTGATAGATATCAATCACTTGCAAGGATCAATCATTTATCTAAATCTTGAACATATATTGAGCACAGTATACATATATTTCAGGCTTAACCATGAGAGATTAGTATACCTCTCCGTAACGTTTCGTTGAGAAGCGAACGATCCACTGACCGCCGGCTCTCCGGTGGGAAGAAAAGGCGAAATGAACGATCTCATTGTCTACCAATTTCCTGCCTTTAGTGGTCGAAAGAGCGGTCACCATCGTTCTTCCAACCAAAAGCCAGTCCGGGTCCTCGGGAAACTCCCCGTCCTCCACCGGAGTCGAACAAGCCTTCATACTTGGATACTCAGTCTTTCGCTTTTTCGCATTGGAAGACGGGTTTCCCGGGCACGACCCTGCATGAGCAGGCATTCTGGTGAACTTCTTCATGAACGTCTCTTGTGTCGCTTTCTTTGATTGAGTTTCCCTTAACACAATCAAATCAGGTTCTTCTTTTACAGGGACTAAGGCTTTCGAAGAGCTAATCGGCACAGCCTCGATCGGTTCTTCTTTCACTGAGACAACGGCTTTTGAATAGCTGACTGGTACCGCCTTGATCGGCTCTTCTTTTACCGGGACAATGGCCTTCGAATAGCTGATCGGAGTTGCCTCTATCGGTTCCTCGTTTACCGGCACAACGGGTTTATCTTCAACATTGACACCTTTCTTGTCTTCCATTGACACTTCTTGACTACTCTCTGAGAAAATATCGGGCTCGTCTTTGACCCGAACCGTCATCTTCTCCGCATCTCCAGTCTGCTGAACCACCACACCACCCCCCGCCTCCGACGACACAGAATCCTGCTCCGTCCGGAGATATTCCTCTGTAGTCATGACCTTCGTATCAGTCGCCCGTGGATAATCCTCGAACGACATTTTCGAGCTCGCTAATCCCGACAAGGATTTCCCCTCCTCCGCAGAGCCTCCGTTGAACAGCGCCGTGATCCGAGCCCCGGCACCGCTCGTCGTCCGCTTAACAACCACCGGCACCGCACCGCTCTCCTCCTCCAGAGCTTCCTTCGACATCAACGGCGCTCCAAGCGAGCTCAGCTCCGCCATTCCGATCGTCTCTTTCTCTCCCGTGCCGCGATCGATCTCCAATGCCGAAGAGGGTCGAGAGATCACGGAGACAGGGGATTGAAGACTAGGGTTTCGGAGGATGATCGAGAGCTTTTGGCTCTCCTCTGAACAGTCTCTGAACAGTTTCGAGGAGAGAGAGAGAAATGAGAAGCTTTTATAGTGGAAGAGTTTTCGCGCCAAAATTTGGCGGGGGTTTTTACTTTAAGAGCCATTTTCTTGGCCTTTGTGGCGGTAAAAAGGGAGGGTAAAATGGGGAAGTGAAAGTAATAAATGTTTTCTTTTTTTCCTTAATTACCGATTTGATTTCGCATGCAAAACACACATTCTCCAAAGAGAGCTAAAAACGACGTCGTTTTCTGTGCGTTTGGTTTTGTTTTACTCGTCGAAACTTCAGATTAAATCGTTAATAGGAAATGTAATAAAAAATATATATCGAAACCACAATTCACATATGAATTTATTCATAATCTGTAGCAAGTTTAATTTACCTTATACGTGTTATCGAATAATGAATGTACAATTTAATATTGATTGACTACATTTTCAAATATACTTATCTTATAAATATTATTGTCTAATATAATATCCCTCGGTAACGTTTTTACACAAAAAGACATTCCTGTGAGCCTTCGTTCAAAGCCGGATAAGTGGATTTGGCACTTTGACCATAAGGGTATTTTTGCGGTTCGAACGGCTTATAAAGTGGCTTTTGACGGGGAATTCGGCATGAACCAAGCTGATAACTCTAATTATTGGGGATGATAAACAAACTTAAGAATATGTGGGCGCCGAACAAAAATTAAGATTTTTTAGGTTTTGGTCGTAGAGGTATTGCACTCGACCGCTAGTACTCAAGATGCTGGAGTGAAGATGAAACTCAGCTCCATGCCTTTCTTGCTTGCCCAACGTCGGTGGGTGTGGGGGACTTCCACTACCTCCCCGAGGAGGTGTTTTATCCAAGTAACACGCATTTCACTAATGTGTGCCTCCATCTTGCGTCTTTGCTTTCTCCCGCTGATTTTGAAACTTCTTCTACCCTTTGTTGGTTTGTTTAGAGAGACCAAAATTGTAGCCTTTGCCGGAAATATACTTTGTCCACTGACTCAATGGTGGAATGCACCGAAACCATGCCCTCCAATTTTCAGGTTATTCTCAAACCTCATGACGAAATGGTTCATAAGCATGAACATGATAACTCGAATTACCAATGGTTACCTCCCCCGACATCAACCACTAAATTAAATATAGACGTTGTGATTCATGGAAATATGGCTTGTCTTGGGGGATCTTTAGAGATGCCGATGGTCAAGTATTAAGCGTCTTTGGTGATACGACGCGTGGTTGCTCCCCAGTGGTTGTCGAGAAAACAACCAATAAATCAGACGATACCGGAAACAACCCATAAATCGGACAATCCATTCCGGTATCACGTAATAGATTAGTATGATGAGGAGGGTCGGCCGGAGCGAGCCAACCCTATAAGATTACACAAATAATGTCGGCCATATGTCTTGATAGCCATACAGCACTCACACTCTGACGAGTGAGCGTGGCATATTTAGCCAACCGACCCTTTTAACCTTCAACTGAGGACCGCTCTCTCTATTTATTTCTCAGCTTTCCCTCGTCATTTCCACTTCGTTTTCCATGTGGGACAACTTCACCCACCCCCTGCCAAATGACCATAGTGCCCATCGATGCAGATAAGTCAGGAGTTGATGTAGCACATGGTTTGCGCTTGGAGATAGTACGAGTCCCTGAACTTCCTTCCGCTCCCGATGTGGATCCCGTTGCAGATCCAGTCCTCCCGGTGGATCCAAGCGTCTCGCCCAAAGTCGAGGATTCCGATTATCTAGAAAAACGAACAAATGTGGCTGATTACGGTTTTTGTCGGGTTTGTTGTTTGAGAACGTGATGTGATGCTAGACTTACCGCCCCGCCTTTCCAACATACGTAATTTGGATCTGTTCTTGATTGCAAAACCTGTTGAGTATGGATTTTGTGAGATGGCAAGGATTTTGTATGGCGTAAATCGGTTTAAGAAATATTCATTGAGCAGTGCAGAGACAAGACGAATTAAGGATTAACCTCAACGGTGTCTATAGCCTCGTTTGAAGGAATGGCGTGTAAGACCCTTCAAGAAGATAAAACACGTAGTTTTAGGAATTGAGAGATGAGGAATCTAAAGAAAAAACTTGACCATAGCGATCTGCGATTAAACGCAGACCAAGATCCGGAATTTCGACAACTTTTCCTCCCAGTCCCACTATCAGTTTTCCCAAAAGCAGATTTATTTTTCTTTCCAAAAACCGATACCTGGTTAACTAAACACCGCTATTTAATCAGTAAAACCAGGACCGGGTAAATGCCGGTTATAACAAAAAATCCGGTTTAATCGGGGATTTTCCTGTTTAGACCCGGAAATTTTTTACAGGTTTTATAAAATATATCAGTGTAATGAATAAACTATATACAAGAATTAAAAATAAACCAGGATCTGTAAGCAAAGAATCTTGGTTTGTAAACCGGTATCAGGAACGGGTAATAAAAGGGGTTATAAATAAATTGCGATAAGAGGGTCTATTAATAATTTGTTCTAGGAGAGAGACCCATCTTTGATTTCGTTCATTACGCTATTTTTTAGAGACGAATTTTTTTTAGTATAAAATAAATAGTGACAAACCTGTCCTCTACAGCTGGAACTAGGCCAGCGGTCCGAGCCACGCCACCGATCTACAACAAGAAACTCTTGACTGTTTACAGTCTAGAATAACAATGATAAAAATACATTTAATATAAAAGCTAACTTACCAGTTGTATACTACAGAACAATTTTCTTTGCAGTTCGATACGTCCTGCAGAATGCAAAGTGATTAAGTATCGTTAAACAAAATAAAAAATAATCAGGGTTCTTTTGTCACAGATGACGCTTCTTATAAGGCTTATTTAATTCGTAAAAAACGGCACATACAGCGTAAGTTTGGCTCTTTCCGGTTATTTTGTTAAAAACTAACAAATTAAAATTAATTAGACACAAAAATGTCATTTTTCACAAACTTTAAGACTTTAAAATAGTTTACAATTGTTTTAAACATATTAACTATACGACATACTAAAAATGATCTTATAATTTAAATCAATACACCGTTCCATACGAACATCTGTATAATGCAAAATGTACGAATTTAGGGTATAACTGCTTAGTTACTCATTTACCCTTAACTTGGCAACGCAATAATACAAAGGCGTTAATAAACAACATTATAAATTATAATCAACAATATTTATGTAAATTTGATCACTAGAAACTCGTACAGCCGTACCTGCTGAGAGTATGCTACTTGTAATGGCTTCTGCAAGGCCAAGTTTCTCTTCTATCTTCGGTTTTGGAGCTAAAACTGGATAGTTTTCCCACAAAGGCAAGCCAACATTAAACCCGGGGTAAAACCCGTCAGGCATTTCAGGTCTTCGGTGAAAATCCATTTGCCACGTGTCTTCCATCATATCCTCGGAGTCGTTAAACCTGGTAAAGCCAAACAGTCAAAATTCGCCACAAGGTACCAAAAATGCAAAGAAGATGAAAACGTGACATTTTTACGGACCATGAGCGAGGTGGCGGAGGATACACATCCGGAGCCAAAAGCGTTGGGTAAAACAAACCCATAGGAGGAACCTATACAAATTTGTAAAATATTATTTATCATTGGCTCTGAAATATATTTTAAAGACTAGGGTTGTAACACAAGTTCCATTAATCTTATTGGATGGTGAGCAAATAACCCCCGATTAAAAATTTCACCAAATTTCTTCCCTTTTTTTTTTCCTGCGTTTAAATTTGTTAAATTTATAACGAAACCAGCATCATCTGGTTATTTTCAAGGGTATTTTAGACATGTTTTATTGTAATTATTTTGCTACAATATCTCCATATAATAGAATTTTGATATATGCAATTGGAATAACGTTAATTATGTTACTTTATAAAGATACTGTGGCAAATGATTTAAGGTAGAGAATGAGAAAAATAGCCCTAAAACTACAAACATGATTAACCAAGGTTATTTGCGCGCTACCAATAAACATATGGGTATTGTGCCAAAAACCCTAAAAGTTATATTTGTTTCGTAAAGATAGACGCACGCTGAGAGCAACAAGTCTCGTTTTGTGAGATCCAGGTGTCATATTATCTTCATAAGAATGAACCACCGCAGCAGCATCAACCTCTCCCTCCTGCAATATAAAATATAGAAAAATAATGTATGTGGCATAGTAAATATATACATTAATAATATTGTAGGGCCCAAACCGGTAAGGCGATAATCAACGAAAAACAATAACTCTATTGATGAACAAATCTCTAGCCTCTAACTCGAAAGTCAGACCGGGAAACTCACCCAATGATACTCAAAAGCGAATTTCCACTAATCAAACGTGACGGTTAGCCCTCACAATGAACTCCTTATATAGGTTTAGACACCCTTCTTAACCCTAGACCTAAAATACCTCAAATACCCATAATGTAAGAATAAATGACTAACGATAAATATGAAATAGTTGTTCATTATTGTAGCATACCAGGATGACAAAAGGCAGTATAAAATGTTTTTAAACAGATCTGTAATCAGAACTAATAAGGTTAACTCACTTTAATTTCGCAATATAACTCTCTTAATCTGTTGAGCATCAAGAGGTCCACGGGTTTTGCCAAAACATCGGTCCGAATATGCGGCCATGTTTGGTGATGCCTCTGTGTCCAAAGAAGGCATCTCGATATATCCTGCAACAGAAGATACTCAAAGATTATATTAATTTAACACAAAAATAATCAAAGGCGGTACTAATTAAACCAACCTCTCCCCCGAAAGGTAAAGTTTTCTCAGTAGCAGGCAGTGCGACTCCATCCTGAACACGAAGAAATAGATTTGTTTTTATTGTATTTGTATATTGCGGTCTTCCAATCATAAAACTAGGAGCAGAAACATGTTTAGGGCCTGTTTGGTTTGTTACTCGAAATCAAATTACAGTCCGAACTCGAACCAAAATAATGTTTGGTTTGTACTTTTTCTAAGCCTAGTTCTGAAAATCATAATTTTGGTTTTGATGATTTGTGACGTAGCCAAATCTCAGATTAAAGCTGTTTCTTAAGTATTTTCAGTTTCACAAAAGAAAAGGAACACTATTACCTCCACACAAATAACCGAAGTAACTTGAGCACCCATGTTGACAACACATGCCGTGGATAGCCCGTTTCCAAAAACGGCGGCTAAGCCTTCCTGCATCATCGATTTGATTATTTTATGCGTAGTAACTTCTAAACATATCGATAGATATGATACAGACAGAACTGAATCACGGTGCGTGACTTTATTTATGTTTTGGTACAAGTATAGAATAGAAACGTATGAGAGGATTAGAATAGTAATTTGATCACCATTGAACAAGTACGGTCGATAAGTATGAAAAATAAATGTTGCACACCTGATGCACCACTGCGGAGCTAAACTGCAAGTCTCGCAAGACTACGGTCAAAATCTCTCTTATCTCTGTTTCAGTTAATAGAAAAAGAAATCAAAATATTTTCACTTCAACGATAAAGACTAAAAAATGATAAAATCAAACAGCACTAAATGATATTATTTACTTTTTGCATTAAGATGTCAGCATAGTACGATAAAAGGGTGAGAGTCTATTATTGATTCTTGGTTATCCGATACCGGTATAAAAAGACGGGATTTTTCTGGTAAATAATCTGGCATTTTTACTAGTCCCAAAAAAATCGCTTTTTACAAAGACACACCAGGACCGGGAGGAGTTTTTCAATTCCCGTAAAACTGAGTCCGGGAGGGAAAAGTTTAAAATTCCCGACTCCCAGTCCGTTTCATCCCGGCATGATACATAAGGCAAAAAGTTTAACAGTAAAATTTGAGTGATACAGTTGGAACTTGTCTTTATGAGTTCCATTAAGATGCCATAGTACTAAATGTTACTTCAAATACCTCGATTATCAAATGTTTCGGGGACAACAATAATGGCGGAATATGTAATTCTTTGAGATAGAGAAACATGCAATTTCTTTGTCAAAATCCAATCCCAAATAGCATGCATGTCCTCGAGAACCTGCCATCAATGTGAAAATAAGCCAAGGAAACTCAGAGTGAAAAGAGCCTGTTATTTACACCCATTAGATACATTTGGGCTATTATATATTTTCCAATTTCAAATTTCCTTTTAGTTATTTTTCCTTTTGCATATTATCTTTAACATCTTTTGAGGAAGTTCGGATCGTGTTATCGAAGGAACGGCCTCACATTTCTGTTTCACTTCAATTTATTCTTTCTTGGGAGCTCATCTCTTCGGTGAATTTCTGGTGGTTGATATTTAATTTCTACCTCGGTACCGATCAGTATTGTATGTGAACAAACGTATGTTGGATAAGCCATTGAAATTATTAACTATGAGCTCGTGATAAAGCTTCACCTGCTGCATCGGATAATGTTCCGAGATATTTAGATGACCCCGGCGTAATGGGCGACGTAAGGAATAAGGCTCGGAAGGAGATATCTGAAGTGCCTCCTCTCCAACAATCATTTGTTTAAACTTTAGTTCACTAGAGCCAGGCTCTTCAGAATCATACTCGCCTTTCATCTCCGAACTTTCTGCGCACAAGATTCTGCATTTTACAAACTAAGAACTAGAAACAAGCAATCTGAGCAAAATCAACCACATTGCGAACCAACAATATATAAAGATTCGTCTGTGAACTTTTGCGGAAAATGAATTCAGCACCTTTTTCATGTACATCTGTCCAAGTGAATGCAGTTTCCTTCTTGTTACTTTGCGGGTTATACCCATCAACCCGACCCATCTACAAAAGAACGATAACCCGATTAGTTCACATCCATATAACTTATCACCAAGACGACTTCTTATTTATTTGAAAACAAAATCAAATTTTCCAATTCAGTAAGAATAGAACCCGAAACTAAGTTTCATAAGTTCAAAACTGAAAAGAAAAAAATTTGCAAAAATTAAATGAATCAAAATCTTTCGGTTTTGGTACTTGAGAAACAAATTTTTTAACGGAAAAAATCTTACAAACAAACATAAGCATCAAAAGCAAACATAAGAAAATAAGAAATACTAAGTTTCTGTTTCCACCCAGCATTAAAAGCAAATATCAGTGTTTAGCTCGTACCTTGCGTGGCAAGGAATTGTTCCCAACCTCTTCATCCAAGAACGGGATCTTCAACAGCGATGCTATCTTAAAAAAAAATAACAATTTTTCGTCAAAATCCATCCTCAAAACTTCTAATCGCAAAGCACGAAGATAAACTAAATTCGAATCAATCAACTTTAAAATACTCACAGCATCATAAGCCTTTTCTCTTTCCATTTGCTGCCCGGTAGTGATCTGAGAATTGAGCATCTAAGGCACACACCCAAACCAAAAAACAATCAACAAACGAACACATGAATAATTGTGGCATAAGTACCCATAAAGTAGTGTTTTTATGGCAAAATTCCGTTCTTTTTAACGGGTTAAGTAACCAATGAGTGGATTTACGTAGCTCCGTAAGTTTCCGATAGTGTTCAAATTAGTACCCGAGAGACGCATTTATCGTAACGTTGGATACTTAACCCGTGATAAACAAACAACGGGACTATGCCGCCCCAAAACACTACGTTATAGGTACTTATGCCGGAGAATTACTAAAAGAAACTATATTTTTTAGAATTCCATAAGCTTCTTCATCATTAAGTAACTAATATACTAAGACTGAATCCACTATACACCAAAATACTGTATAATTGAGCAGAAAATCGAGAAGAAGAAGAAGAAGAAGAAGAAGAAGAAGAAGAAGAAGAAGAAGAAGAACCTGATCTTGGACATTGTTCCTGGGGACTCGAGCAGTGTACCGAGCAATGCAGTGAGGAATGTTCAGAGGCGAATCCTGAGAAGCCAATCCGATTCTGACATTCGCGGAACCTGAAATCAACCGTCAAAATCAAATTCGGCGAAATCAGAATTAGGGTTTGGAGTTTCGCGAATGGCGAGAGACGCGAAGTCCGATACCGGGATTGATGACGACCAGATTGGAGCCTCTCTCCGACACCAGCTGCGAAGGAACCACCGACTTCAGGTAATCCTGGATCACCATTTTCGCAACAAAGTGAATGAAGTGAAGTGAAGGAAAAGCTTGAGGCAATGGAGATCGCTGGTTCGTACTCACCATGGGAGCTCTGGGGAATCGCTTGTGTTCTTCGGTGATGATTTGTTAGGGACTTTTCCCGGGCTTTGGAGCTACGTGCAACTACTTGAAGTGAACGAGGGGAAATTTAATTTTGAGATATTTGTGGCAAAAGTATTTAAAGTCAGGACAAACGGTATGTTTACAACGAGCTTTGAAGCGGCACTAATATACAAGGGCTTTTGGCAATAGTTACGTTAAAAGGGTTTTGATTTTGTTTCATTTCATATCCTCGGTGAAGAGTGTTTTTGTTTCTTAACAGGGGGTATTTTTGGGGGGTATGTTTCTAAATGAAATCCCACGGAGGTCGGTTTGCAATTTAATTCTAATATACAATGTTAGTTGGGTTAATTGCGGCATAAGTCTTTAACTTTAGGCTAAATAGGATGGCATAGCCCCAAATTCATTTAATAACGATAAAAGTATCGAAAATGAGTTCCGTTCATATTAAATTAACAGTTGTTAGTCAAACGTCTCATATGATAATCAAACATCCCATGTGATAGTCAAACATCTACGTGATATTGTCCTCTTGCATTGTTTTCTATATTTTTCATTCAATATTATTCTATTGTATATACATCATAAATATATGAAAATATAATAACTTTGTGGATATAGCATTTTCTCAAATAATATTTAAAATATGAAATATATAACTAGATGAATTTTGTAAATAACCACATTTAATAATGTTGGTCACCAGACGGTGACAAGCAGCAGTGGTGAGTCAATGTCACTTAACCTCGGCAGCCAATCGAGCATGACCTTCAGTCAACGCTCGAGGGACAGAATCAAAACGGCTTTATTGGAACTCTATAAATACTCGACAAGTATGAGAGGGCAAAGCATCACAACATAATTAACAAACACGATTCAGATAGAAACCAGAGGAGAGAGATGAGGGAGGCTTTCTTGAGAGAGAGAGAAAGGATACTCCGGCGATTCTCAGGCGTGACAGAGGAGGTGGAGAAGACGAGTCTACGACGGGAAGCGAAGGGAAGAATCACGGCAACGACGGAGAGAAGCGCAATCTTCTAGGGAATCCATCGGAGGTTATTCACAGCGTCAAGAGAGTCGGTTCTTACCGGGGTTCTAGTCGCCGGCAAGGTCTGGGTGATCTGAGAAGGTTCCAACGATCGTGAAGGGTGCTACTCGGCGGTGGCTATACCGTGGAAGGGTAGATCACGTGGGGCGTTCGAACAAGGGTGTTTGGGCCAAGTTCATCGGTGAAGAACAGTTATTGTGTAAACTCTGTATCTTTGTAATCGACATTGTAACTTGAAAGTTGTTGATCAATAAAGTCGCGTAGATCGGTCCATTTTAATCGTGTCGGATTCCGCAAACTTGTTCGTATATTCATCTTAGTGCTCGGGTTGTTGGGTTGAAATCCTAACAAATAAAAATAGAATCACTAGACGAATAAGTTTTTTTATTCTTTTATTCTCTGGAAGAAAAAGAAACATAAATCATTACCAAATAGGTATTTGAAAATAAATACAAAAACTTATTGCACTATAATTATTAAAATAATAAACACAAAAACATAAAATTATTTGAATTAACTATTATACATACCGTTTGTTTATTTGGTTTGATTTTTATTTATTTATTTATTTCCCACTTTTTCATTTGGAATAGTAACTCGGAATAAAGTGAAAGACTGATTTTTTATTTTTTTTTATTTTTTTTGTAAGGCCATCTTTGGCATGTAACTCAAAACTTGATTTTCATTTTTTTAACTTGAACGGTATTCACTTTTGCGAAGAATTTTAAAATACAACTAAATATATTTTCTATATTTTTCAATCAATATTATTCTATCTATATATAAATCGTTAATATATGAAATACAACTCAAATAATACATAGCCCTACTAAAGATAATTCGATCATAATGTTTTAATGTTTTAAGAGAAATATAATGAATAACCACATTCATATGTTTACATTACAGTTTAACAAATTTAAATTTTTTATTTGCAAAATAATCAAACATTAATTAATTTATAAATAATTAATATAGTTATAATGATTAATTTGACTATTTTTATAATGGTTAATTGGCTATGTTATAAATATTAATTAAACATTAATTATTTTTTCAATTTAAAACTATTAAGCTTGCTGTTAAACTTAAGCTCCCATTCAAATCCGTTGACTAAAAAAGATATTAATCTCATAATTATATATCCAAAGTCAACGGATTTGAACATGGTGTCCTTGAATGATATTGGTTTAGTTAACCTTAATAATGAAAAAGATAGTTGATCTAAATGTGACTCGTATTATTAGCATTGCATTATAAGCAAATGAAACCCTCTATAAAAGAAAAATGCTTTCTTTTTTCCTGCTTAAATAAATATAATCCGATCAAAGAAACATATCTCTCATCCCAAACTTGGGAGCAAGCAATGTCCTAAAAAGAAAAAATAATAAATAATAATTTCCAGAAGTACCGAGTGATCAAATTCGTCGAACACTTCCCCAATTCAATGCTATTAGAACGATTCTACTGCGCCCGCCTAAACCGTCTTCGATTTGGCACCGCCCTTCTTCTTGATTTGCCTCTTCGGGAGCGAGTTCTTCATCCCGATGAAGAAGAGCAGAGCGCCGAAAAGCGCAGCATTCTGCAAAAGGAAATTAAAATTAAGAAATTGAAGATTTTGCGAAGAGGCCAAATAGTTCAAAAGCGTGATCATAATATACACGGACCTGCAAGAAATCATTCAAAAGCACCCCGAAAGCGCGTTTGTCCGGGCTGTAGTTGTAGAAGTCGTACAGGATTGGAGTGACCAAAGCTAAGTGGAAAAGCTACAACAGGATAACAAAAAAATGATCAGTTCCATATGTATAAGCTTTCTTTCTTTCAAAAACACCCCTTGATTTGGGCAAGTAATGTGCAAATACCCCATGATCTCAATTTTTTTGCTTGAATCCTCCATGATCCGTTAAAAGTATTAGCGAACATAAATACATAATTTTTTTGTACATAAAAAAAGAATTCTAATTACAATATATTAAAAAATCTATTATATAGAGACAATGGCAAATGAAATAGGACAAAAAAATGCCTGAATCCGTAAACATTTAATAATAAATAAACAAAGAGAGGGGGGGGTTAAGTGCAAAGAAAGGTTGGATCAGGGGAGATTTTAGCAAAACTTCAAGATCAGGAGGTACTTGCGCACTACGCAACAGAATTGGGCTCTCTGTGCAAATAACCTCAACAAATCATAGCACAAATATAATAAAACAATTACCAGAATATAAGCTCCGAAAGAGCTTCCAAAAACGAACAAGATGCCTCCGAGCGCCTTCGAGGCGATCACGGTTGCCACTAGTTGCCTTGCCTGTAATTTCATATTACAGAGACAAAATATAAATCAGACAATGGAATATTTATCACCTACTGAGAGAAGATCAGATCGTGCAAAAGGGACTTACATCAATTTCCGGAATCAAAACCCCGAGCTTAGAAGAGAGGTTTTTGGTGAAGGCAGTGAATTTAGGAACCAACTCCTTCGCAGCTGGCCCGCCGTTGTCGCCAAACTCATTGAATCTGAGAAATACGGATCAAACGTTTAATTCAAAGTCAACATGACAATGGAATTACATAAAAATATGTCAAAGTTAAGATCTTTCAGATTCTATAGCTCCACACACAATTATCGCCATCTCGTCCAATGTCATTCATTGATACGAACACAATTCGAAGTCAACGAATACATAAAAAAAAATGTCAAAGACAAGATCTTTTTAATTAAGAAGCTCAAAACGCGAGTCGAAATCGTGATGGCTAAAAGTTTCTAAATACTAAAAAGGGAAAACATCCGAAACAGTCTTGAATTATCGACACACTACACGATCCCGTTCAATGTAAGGTAAGATCTTCCAGATTCAGAAGTTCGAAAGATACAACATTCAATACAATCTTCAATCGTTAACAACTACACAATCTTGTTCAGTCTGTCTTTGCATTGAGACGAACACAATTTGACAAATTGATGCAATTCCATGACGTCATCATCAAATCCATGAGATTAGCAACTACTTAAACTCATTAACGAAGATTCAAGGCCCACATTGATCAATTATTCTCCATGATTCACAAATCTATGGCATAAAATATTATATATATATATGTATGAGTATTAAACGTGTGTGTATAATCAAGCTACAGATCCAAATCAAAACGAAAGACGATCTTCCCCAATCGAACCCTATCGAGGCAGATCTGAGGGAGAGAGCTTACGCTTGCCAGGCGGAGAGGATGAAGAGGGAGGCGAAGAGGACGCGTCCGAGGAAAGAGAAGAACCCCATGGCTAGGGATTGGGATTGGGATCGCTTCCTGGTGTGTGGAAGCTCTGGAAGGAGTCCTTCAATGGCGTCTCGAGAGAGAGAGAGTCGTTGGGAGGTTGTGAGTCAATTTATTGAAATCGCAGGGGAGATGCGGAAGCGAAGAATATTTATGGGCCTAATGGGCACGCAAATGGAAATTCAAATCCACATTTTTCTTTCTGCCGGCATAAATACCTAATCTTTTTTTTCTTTCTAGATGACAGGAAATTGAGTGAAGAAAAATTTAAGGGAAAAAAGGTCATTGTATGAAAATTATTTTAGTGTGATGGAAGTTAAGTAAAAATAAGAGATATTTGAAAGTTATTGGAGTGAGGATGAAAATATTGACCTCCAAATAAAAATAAAAAATAAAAAATTGTTTTGATTTTCATTTTTTTTCCCTCTTCTTCTTCAATTTAGCTAATTATCGTATTGAAAATATAATCAAGATCCGTATTTTGAAAGTTATTGGAGTGAGGATGCAGGTTTCCACGACTCGCTCGCATTTATTTTCGTATAAAAAATATTAGATTATTATAATTAGGTATATCTCGTTCTTTGATTGGGCGGACAAAATTTGCATGTCCAATTGGACATGCGCACGGGTTGTCCAGCCCAAAACTATATATAATGAAATTATTATTAATATAAATTCAGTTTTTTTATTTTAGGACTACGTTTTCAAACACTGTTGTTTTGAAACTTTTCAAATTTTTTAAGTCTAAACATTTTTTTTATTAAGATTTTTTAGATGTGCGTTTAATTCGTGTAACTTATACAATTTTTCTAACATATTTATTTATATTTTCTTGTATTGACGAGACTTAAACGATATATTGATGAAATTTTAAAAAGAAACAAAATAGTGGATATTGTAAACTTTAGCTCTGAAGAAAATTTGAATTTATGTTTCCATAAATATATATATATATATTGAATACTATGTCGCGCTATTTTACTAATTGAAATTGCAGCGTGTATCGTTAAAAAACCACAGAAAATGCTAAGTTGTGTACAATACAAGACTTGTCCGAAGTTATTTTCATTTATTATTTTTTCAAAATTTTGCAAGGCTTTCATCTTAACATTCTATATTCTTTATTATTTAATAATAGTCTCGTAATCTAGTAAATTGATCCGATTCGATTCAATTATAAATTGATAAAAGTATGTTTGACTAAACAATAGCGTACGTTAGTAATTTTTGTCTTTAAAACGAAAAAGAAAAAGAAAACAAAAACTTGTAAGGTGTTATAAATTCACTAACTTTGCACCTTGATTTTAAGTGGTAAGAAATTTGGTGAGTGGTGTGTTTTATGGAAAAGATGATGGAGAGAAGTAAGATGTGAGTGAGATAAATCTAAGTGTAGAAATGTGAGAGGTGAATTTTTTTTTTTTTTTTTTTTTTTTTTTTTGAAGGCAGCTTTGCTGCGGTGGGGATCGAACCCACGACCTCCACTTTGGAGGTAGTGTGGAATTACCACTAGGCTATCCTAGCAACCACAATGTGAGAGGTGAATTTTATTCATCCACTTAGGGGGGTATTTATAGGAAATTTGAAGCATACAATTGTTGACTAATATTGTGTGAAAATAAATGAGCATTTCACATTTATTCATAACACTCCCCCTTGGAATGCTCATTACAAGATTTACGTGTTCATGCTGCCTCATTAAAAACCTTACTAGGAAAAACCCAGTGGGATAAAAACCATAGTGAGGAAAAAATAGTGCAGTCACGTAAAGCTCCCCCTCATGCTGACATGGGTGATAAATTTTGTAGTCTTCGCATCCCGATGTCATGAACATGTTTTCTGAAAGTTGAAGTAGGGAGCGCCTTTGTGAAGAGATCCGCCGAGTTTTCGCTGGAACGAACATACTGGATACTGATGACATTGTTCTTTTCCAGTTCTTGAGTAAACGAAAAAAAACTTCGGAGGAATATGCTTTGTTCTGTCGCTTTTGATAAATCATTCCTTCATCTGAGCAACACACGCAGCATTATCTTCGTAAAGTATGATGGGATCATCATTTGTTAGAAGACCACTTGTGGTTCTGATATGCTGTGTCACGGATCTAAGCCACACGCACTCACGGCTAGCTTCATGTAGTGCGATGATCTCAGCATGGTTTGATGATGTTGCAACGAGTGTCTGTTTCTGGGAGCGCCAAGAAATTGCAGTCCCTCCGCAAGTAAACACATATCCCGTTTGGGATCTCCCTTTATGTGGATCTGACAAGTAACCTGCATCTGCATAGCCAATCAAAACTGGTTTCGTATTGTTAGGGTAAAATAATCCTAAATCAATTGTTCCTTGAAGATAACGAAACACATGTTTAATTCCATTCCAGTGTCTTTTAGTAGGAGTCGAACTGAATCTTGCTAATAAATTAACAGCAAAAGATATATCCGGGCGAGTATAATTAACAAGGTACATAAGAGCTCCAATTGCACTGAAATATGGTACTTCTGGACCAAGAATCTCTTCAGATTCCTCACATGGACGATACGGATCCTTTCGTACATCAATGGACCTCACGACCATTGGGGTACTCAATGGATTTGATTTATCCATATTGAATCTCTTTAAGATTCTTCTCGTGTAATTTGATTGATGCACAAGTATCCCGCTTTGGAAGTGTTCAATTTGCAAACCGAGACAATACTTCGTTTTCCCAAGGTCTTTCATTTCGAATTCTTTTTTAAGTAAGATATTACTTCCTGGATCTCTTCATTGGTCCCAATGATATTTAAATCATCAACATAGACAGCGATAATCACACAACCAGATGTTGTTTTCTTGATAAAAACACAAGGGCAAAGAGGGTCGTTGGCATATCCCCTTTGTAACAAATATTCGCTTAGCCGGTTGTACCACATGCGTCCGGATTGCTTTAACCCATAAAGAGACCTTTGCAATTTGATTGAATATCTTTCTCTGGGTTTTGAACTTGATGCTTCAGGCATTTTGAATCCTTCGGGAATTCTCATGTAAATATCAGTATCAAGTGATCCGTATAAATAAGCGGTAACAACATCCATGAGGTGCATATTTAGTTTCTCATGAACAGCTAGACTGATCAAGTATCTGAATGTAATTCCATCCATGACAGGAGAATATGTTTCCTCAAAGTCAATTACGGGCCTTTGAGAAAAACCTTGTGCAACAAGTCGAGCCTTGTATCTCACAATCTCATTTTTCTCATTTCTCTTTCGTACAAATACCCATTTGTATCCAACAGGTCTCACATCTTCAGGTGTGAGCACTATAGGCCCAAAAACATTGCGTTTGTTAAGCGATTCTAATTCAACATCAATAGCCCTTTTCCATTCAGCCCAATCGCGTCTATTTTTACATTCGGTAACAGACCGTGGTTCAGGATCCCTATTATTTTCGTCCATAACATCGCATGCCAAATTGTAACAGAGTGCATCATCGATGTCCATATCTCGGTTCCACATTATACCTGTACTGGCATAATTAATCGAAATTTCTAGATTTTCCTCGTCGCGTATTTCTTCAGGAATACGTTCCTCTATATTGGGGTCATCTTGTTTCTCTGCTCCTTTTCTTTTTCGAGGATTTTTACCTTTGGAACCGAGTGGTCTCCCACGCTTCAGGCGTGTTGTGATTTCATGGGTGACTTTATTTTCAATTTGCCTTTTTGGAATCTCTATTTGGGCAGGAGCGTTCTCAGCTGGTATATGAGATTTAGTCACTCTCTTTGTGTCTGTAAATGCATCAGGAAGTTGATTTGCTATATCTTGCAAATGCAAAATTCTTTGAACTTTTCCTTCACAATCTTTTGTGTAAGGATCAAGATGCAATAATGTTGGTACAGACCATGTAATTTCTCTTTCCAGCTGTTTTCTTTCTCCCCCTAATGCTGGGAAATTTTCTTCATCAAAGTGGCAATCAGCAAAACGAGCTGTGCAAATATTCCCAGTTTGAGGTTCAAGGTATTTAACAATAGATGGGCTTTCAAAGCCTACATAAATACCAAGACTTCTTTGTGGCCCCATCTTTGTTCTTTGGGGTGGTGCAATAGGCACATAAACAGTACAACCAAAAATCCTTAGATGGGATATATTTGGTTCTTGGCCGAATACAAGTTGCACTGGGGAGTATTTATGATATGCATTTGGTCTGATGCGAATTAATGCCGCAACATGTAATATTGCATGACCCCATACCGAAGTAGGAAGCATTGTTCTCATTATCAATGGTCTAGCAATAAGCTGGAGGCGCTTGATCAATGATTCAGCCAGACCATTTTGTGTGTGAACATGAGCAACAGGATGCTCGACATCAATCCCAACTGACATACAATAATCATCGAATGCCTGGGATGTGAATTCACCGGCATTATCAAGTCTGATTTTCTTGATCGGATGATCGGGAAATTGAGCTCGCAATTTGATTATCTGAGCGAGTAATTTAGCAAATGCCATATTGCGAGTTGATAATAAACACACATGTGACCATTTGCTAGAGGCATCTATCAATACCATGAAGTATCGAAATGGTCCACACGGTGGGTGAATTGGCCTACATATATCACCTTGAATACGCTCAAGGAACATAGGTGATTCTGTTTCAACTTTTCCCGGTGAAGGTCTTATGATTAATTTTCCAAGAGAACAAGCTTTACACTGGAATATTTTTCCTTGAGGGATCTTCTGGTCCTTCAATGGATGTCCATGTGTATTTTCAATAATTCTCCGCATCATGGTTGAACCAGGATGACCTAGGCGGTCATGCCATATGGTAAATATTGGAGGTTTGGCAACTACCATATTTGATTCAATTGCACTTATATACGTAAAATGCAATCCTGTGTGGAGCATTGGTAGTTTTTCAAGTACGTATTTCTTCCCCGATTTATGCATTATAATAAACATATATTTCATGGCATTCTCAGTTGCAGACTGAGTATCAAATTCATGAGAATATATATCCTTGAAACTCAACAGGTTTCTTTTAGATCTTGGGGAGAATAAGGCATTGTTTATGGTAAACATGGTGCCATTTGGTAATGTAAAATTCGCTTTACCAACTCCTTCAATCAGATCTACAGGACCTGATATTGTCTCCACACTGGCTTGTGTTGATTTTATGTTTGAGAAAAACTTTTTATCCTTCAATATTGTGTGTGTCGTTCCCCAGTCGAGTATACAAAATTCTCCAGCTTCACGATTAGCTTTGTCCATTTGAAAAACTTTAACGTAGAGTGATCGTGCTGATAACGTGTTATAAATTCACTAACTTTGCACCTTGATTTTAAGTGGTAAGAAATTTGGTGAGTGGTGTGTTTTATGGAAAAGATGATGGAGAGAAGTAAGATGTGAGTGAGATAAATGTAAGTGTAGAAATGTGAGAGGTGAATTTTATTCATCCACTTAGGGGGGTATTTATAGGAAATTTGGAGCATACAATTGTTGACTAATATTGTGTGAAAATAAATGAGCATTTCACATTTATTCATAACATAAGGGTCAATTGTTATATCTTTAACGTATAAGACGTATTAGTGATAAAATTTAAAACTCACGAGGTCAAATGCACCAATATAGAAAGTAAGAGGCACTGCTTCCAAAAAAAACCAAAAGTATAATTAAAAATATAAATTAAAACGTGCCACCCACTCGTTGAGTGCCTCGTTAGTGATATTATTTTTCTTTTCTTATGATTAAAAAATTGAAAAAGGATAAAACAAGGTTACTGACAAAGTTAAGAGACTTAAAAAAAGATTAACATAAATTAATTATTTAATACACAATTCAGTTGATAAGTTTTCACATTCTAGATCACCATATTGAAGATCAGATCCACTATGGTAATTTTCTAATTATTAATTTATTAGATAATATTTATAATATCAATTTTAAGATAAGCTTACGTGACATTGTTATGTTTAGTTAATCCCAATAAAATCACTTTTAATTTTCACCCACCGGAAAACCCATTTTGCGGGAAAATGCTGCAAAGGCCCGGGACTCGCAATCGATCGTGAAGCTTTATTTATTTATAATATTAGATTATTTAAATTTTGTTTTATGTATTGAAAAAAATAACTCGCTTGTAGCGGCCACCATGTTTCCCTTGGAGGTCAGGGCATTGGCCGATATGGTCATAGATTTCACAGATACTAGTTCTGCGGAAAAATCCGGTTTTGACCCTTTGTTTTTTTGTTGCCGGATTTAATAATATAATTATGTCAAACTAGCTAGGTATCATTAACGATTTCGCATTAGATACTAAATGATAATGAAATGTACATCATTAAACTATTTTTTTTAGAGAAAATTAATGCATTATCTTACTAAATACATAGTCCTGGCTAGTCATGTGTTATTTTTATTTTAAAAACGGCATTAAATTTGCTCATAAGTATATCGTTTTATCTTTTAATGATATAAAACAAATTGATTGTCTTGATTGATTATCAACCCTTCTTGTCTCCTAAATCCTAATAAGTCTTTATATCAATAATAATTAATGGACATAAAAGATTAAATATGGCCATTGGATTTACTTGATCAGAAAAATTTACGATTTCTAGATTGTAACTTGGTCATCAATGTTTAATTGATTCAGTCAAACTTACAAAATTATTTAACAATATTAATAAGGCGATAATTATTACATCAACTAAGAAAAAACATAGCATCAAAATATTTAGAGTCTTGCCAAACGAAATAGATACAAAACTATGTTTGACTGGTTTTAATTTTATATAATAAGCTAGTCTGATGAAAAGTTGTTTGTTTGTTCCAAGTAAGACTGAAAATTTATTGCTCAGTTTACGGTTTCGTCACGGTCTCGGTTCTAGTCTTGGCATGATAATAGAAAAAAATAAAAAAATTTATATTTAAGCAAGAAATCGGAACTCCGACAAAACTTATATTTAATTGCGCTTATGAAGTTACATAATTTTAAACTAAAATAAATTAAAAGATGAGAAGAAGAAAAAAATGCCGTACAAAAGACATTTTAACCTAGAAATTGATTGCGCCTATAGAGTTGGATTGATATTGATTAGTGTCGTGTACAGTTATGAATTACCAACCTAAATAAATTCCCTAAACAACTTCTCATTCAACACAAATATTAATGATTTAGGTTTACAGGGACAATGAAAATGATCTGTCAATAGATATAGGCTCTTAATTTATAGGTTATAAATGTAATTTTTATATTAAAAAAAAAAAACATGTTATCTCTTTTTTAATGGTGTTTGTGACGAAGATTGTAATATTCGCTATCAATCTTTGGGTTTTCGAAAGTTATTATGAGTCTTTTCTTTAGCTTAAGTTTTTTGGAATGTGATCGATTCGAGTTTTTCTTTTGTTTCATCCTCATTGTCTTACTCTTAACAATACTACTTCATTGCTTACTTTGATTTTTGACGAGCCACAAAGAATGTTGATGTTGTTAATATAATATATATATATACACTCATTACAGTGTTTTTTGTTCGGATAAGTTTTCTGAATTTTTATTGTAGTTTTGTGTGTGGATATTTTCGTGTTCTTTACTGGCGTCTTGAGGGTTCATGACTTATTCTTGATGTTCATACTGTGTTTTTAATATTAATTTGATTTTGTTACTCTTGATGTTCATATTTTGTTCTTGAGCATGCATATGTGCTCTATAATATTGACCTAATTTTTTTTAACTAATTCAAAAATTAACAATGGGGTTTATGCATTGGAATTTGAATATGATATTTTTTATATATATTCAACATGAAATGCTACAAAATCCTTACATATTTTTTCATGCATATGTTCATGAAAAAATATGTAAGGATTAAATCGGCGACGATAAATGCAACATGAAATGCTACAAAATATATAGTGACACATATATTTATTCTACACGGTTTACAATCGTTACAACATCAATGGTACTTTAAAGTAATAAAAATTTATTTTTATATTATATTCGTAATTAGAGTCGTAGTCTCTAGTGAGACTCATAACTAAATCAAACCACTATTACGAAAAAATATATATTATACCACGACTCAAAATTATAGAGTAAAATTTACACCGCGGTATAAGCCTCAAGTAAGGTAGGGAAATATAAACTTTATGCAACGGATATCAGCATAAGCAATAAAAAGCTTGGCACACAGAGACCTCGAATACATGAACTTTTCAGATTTTAACCAAACTTCGACGTTTAGGCCCTCAAAACAATGATTTCTGCTTCGGCTAATTTTTTTTCTTCATTTTATGGGGATATTTTCTTGACTTTCATATAGTGTTTTTAATGTTTATATAGTGTTCTTGAGGTTCACATGGTGTTCTTGATATTCATATAGTATATTTAATGTTAATTTGATTTTGGTGTTCTTGATATTTCATATTGAGTTATTGAGTATGCATATATGTTGTAAAATATTGTCCTAAAATTTCCAAAAAGTAATGATTTTGGGGGCTTATATATATTGGAATTTGAATATTAAAAACAATTTCATGGGAAAATATTTAAGGTTTAAATTGCGGACGATAAATGCAACACGAAATGCTACAACATATATAGTCGCAATTTATTATCCTACACGGTTTAACGTTGTTACAACATTAATAGTACTGATAAAAAGGTTATTTAAGGACATGTATTGTAATCGTAACACGAGTCATAGTTTCCATTGAGACCACAACTAAATTCAAACTTGCGATAAACGATTGTTTGTATTTTATTGACACAAGTGAAAACCAATTTATATGAACATTTAAAATCCTGAACAACCATAAAAAATACGAAAGGGAACTAATGTCTAGAAATAAAATTAATTTATTATGGAAGTTACCTTATTTTTCTATGAATTTATCATAAAATAATATTTAATAATTAAACAAGGTCTTCGGTACAAATGAGTCTTTGGTACTGATTCTCAAAATTGAAACCGAATACCCAATTCGGTCTAAATGGACCGAAGACCTTGTTTTACAGATCCGAACCCTATTATTCGGTCTTTAGGGTCTTCGGTAATAAGGTTCTCGATCCCACAATTCAATTTTTTTATTTTTTTACACCCCTACCTAGTTTGTGTAAAGTGATCGATTGTTCCAAAAATTTATTAGCATAAACCTTTTTATAAGCTTGAATCATTCTATCTTAACATGAGATTATAATTGTAGTAGAGTTGTTATATTTTTCTTAGGGTAAATGAGCCAAATGCCCATTTGTTACTCAAGGTTTTAAGAAAATATTTAAACCTATTTTAATTAAAATAACCAACTAATTGAAATATGGACCAGTATACCCTTCTTCTTTTTTTGACGTGTGGAAAAATAAAAATTACGTATAAAATCAATTAATCATTTGAATAAATTAAATCAAAATAAAATTATTTTCTTAAATGTAGCTAAATACAATAACTGATTACGCTTAATCAGTCCTTAATTTCTTTCAAATATTTTCTCCCTATTAATCAATATTCAAACGATTATTTTGACGTTTAAAATTTTAAAAACTAAATCAATTTTGAATGGTATTTACATTGGACTTAACTCTTTTTACGAATTTAAAATAGTAAAACACTATATCTATAATTGTAATTTAAGCTACGAATATATAATAGTATGTTATGAATTTAAGTTACGAATTTATACATGTAATTTAAGTTGCGAATTTATAATACTAAATAACTATACATGTAATTGTAATTTAAGTTAAGAATTTATACATGTAATTGTAATTTAAGTTACGAATTTATAATAGTAAATCATTATACATGTAATTGTAATTTAAGTTACATATTTAAAAAGTGAATCACTTTACGAGCTATTGGGTGAACCAAATTCTGAGCGAACGACCTTCGCGACAGAGAAGGCGACGGGAAGCTACGCAACGGTGCAAGGCGACTGGACTTGACGGGGAGAGAGAAGGTCGAGCAATTTTTGAAGAAATAATTTTTGTTTTTAAAAAATAACATAATATTGTAATTAAGAGGTGGACGTTGTCAACCACAGTTATAGGAAAAATAATTTCGAAATTAATATATATAAAGGGAAATATGGTCAAAACAAAAATATTAGTAGGTATAAATTAGTTTGATAAAAATATGGGCATTTCTCTTAAACTTTAAGTATTTTTTGGGCATTTAGTGAGTTTCCTATTTTTTATTACGTACATCACTTTAATGTTTCTTTTAATAGTAAAAAAAAAAAGTTTTCTTCATAATTTTATTAAGTATGTCCATGTTTGTGTACATATTTTCTTTCAGTTTTAATACAGCAACCTTAAAAAATAAAAAGAGCATAAAAATTTGATAAAATAACAAAAACATAAATTTTTACACACTCTATTTCACGCTTTATCTTTTACATATAATTTTTTTAACATCAAACCTAATTATGAAAAATTAGGGTTAATTACGGCAATAATGCACAACCTTTGGTCAAGACGGGTTTTAGGTCCCCAACCTTTCAAAGTGTGGGGAAAAATACACAACCTTTGTTGAATGTAAAATCCGTTGGTCCTTCCGTTAGGGATGTTAACTTCTGCTGATGTGGCATCGTTAAACTGGCAAATAAATTGCCAGTTTGTAATATTTATTAGATAACCTAATTAATAAGAATAAATTTAAATATTTTAATTATGATTCAAAAAATAAACGAAAAACTTTAAATTAACGAGCAATACTTATTTAACGCGTAGTTCTTATTTTTGAACCCGTGCTTCAAT
The DNA here is from genome assembly GCA_954871525.1 of Parietaria judaica. Lineage (NCBI taxonomy): Eukaryota > Viridiplantae > Streptophyta > Magnoliopsida > Rosales > Urticaceae > Parietaria > Parietaria judaica. Next base: position 23,638,769 of record OX940872.1, read on the forward strand.
ATTATTCACATTTGTTACTATGTCATTTTTTAAATTACAGTTGTTTTTAATAATCAGTCGTTTTTTTTTTTCAAAATTCTAGTCGTTTCTAATAAACTGTCGTTATGTAATCTTTGCAAATTTGATCGTGATTAATAATCCGTCGTTTTTCAAAAAATTTACTCATGTTTGACGAAGAGCCTGTTAGATTTTTAGGGGGAGTAAAAATTATATATTTAATTTAAAGTATTAATTTTTTTAATCATAATTAAATATATGATTTAATTTATTCTTATTAATTAAATTACACAATTAATATTACAAATTGGCAGTCCATTTGTCAGTTTAACGATGCCACATCAGCAGAATTTAACATCCCTAACGGAAGGACCAACGGATTTCACATTTAACAAAGGTTGCGTATTTTTGCCCACACTTTGAAAGTTTGAGGACCTAAAACCAAAACCCATTTTAGCCAAAAGTTGTGCATTATTGCCGCAATTAACCCTAAAAATTACAATTGATATTTCTTTGAATTCTTTGAAAATAATAAGTATATTTATGTCAAAAGTAAAATAGACTATAAAAATAGAAAATAAATACAAATAAGAGACCATCTTTAGATTTTTGTATTTTAAATTTAGAAAGTAGAGACAATGATATTATACTATCTCTCAATAAAGCAAAATAAATTAAATCCACGATGAGACACGTGCTGTTGAACAATATGAAGATTCTTTGAAGAGTATTGATGAATTGTCTAAAGTGCATGAAGCCACCTTGATTGAATAATTCTGATTTATTTAGGAAAATAATTTGGAATAATACAATAATACATTATTACAACTAGGATGTCTTAAATCTCGATTTGTATTTATTTAATAATTATATGTGTGCTCATGACTTGCCATCCTTTTCCCTATCACATTCTAGTTTTTTCCTTTTTAGGTTATTTAAGTATTAGGTTGATTGCGAAAAAAATACTCATACTTATATTTAAGTCAATTGAAGAATATTTAAATTTTTTAATGAAAAAAATACTTAAATATTTGGTATTTACGTCAAATTTGTGCTAAAATATGTTGACGCATGTGTCACTTGTATTTTTTTATTTTTTGTTACAGACATTATGATTTTTTAAATTCTTCTTTTAATAATATATTTTTTTATATTTTTTGGATGAAGTTATTGTACTTTTGTTAAAGGTATATATATTTTCTGTTATAAAAAATTGGATATCTATCAATGTAATTGATCATAATTGATACTTTTTAGTGTTATTATCTTTTTAGATCTTACATAGAAATAATAGTGACTAGTGAGTGGAGACCTTGTTGCATGACAATTCTTTTTAATTAATTATGATAAACTTACGAAAGTACGTAGCTAACATTACGTAAGATATTATTACTTTGAAAGTTTCATGTGATATAACTAGTTTTCAATAATAAATCATGTACCCAATGTACCCAATATGTAAGTTTTCAATAATAAATTGTTGTATCCAATATTTGATTTTTTACGAATTATGTACTCAATCTTTATTTTCGGCGGCTAATGTACCTAATATTTGATCCGTTAGATATTTTTGGTTTTTCTTCAGTTGACCGTTAGAGAGTAATCATCCTCTATATGTACACTTTTCGTATTTTTGACATAACTCACTCATTTTTTGTCCAAATTTTATGCTCGACCTATGGTTGGAAAGGTAAGAGATAGATATACAACTTTGAGTTTTGAAGTTTTGTAAAATAAGTTTTAAAAAATTACGACATTTCAAATACAACGTAAAACTGGAAAATAGTTTAATGCAAAATATTTATTTCGAGCAAATTTTAATATACTTAATGACTTTTTATGATGAAACTTTAAAAGAAAAAAGTTGTAGATAAAAGTTTTATCTATCCAACTGGTGTTTATTTATAATTTTTTTGAGAAAAAATGAGTGAGTTATGCCAAAAATATGAAAGATGTGATGTGAAATAATATTTCATATTTTTGGCATAACTCACTCATTTTTTATCCAAAATTTATAAATAAACACCCGTTGGAAAGATAAAATATTTATCTAAAACTTTTTCTTTTACGTTTCATCATAAAAATTCATTAAGTATAATAAAATTTGCTCAAAAAAAATATTTTGCATTAAATTAATATCCAGTTTTACGTTTTACTTGAAATTTCGTATTTTTTTAAAACTGATTTTACAAAAATTAAAAAACCAAATTTGTAGATCTATCTCTTATCTTTCCAACCATAGGCCGTGCATAAAATTTGGACAAAACATGAGTGAGTTATGTCAAAAATACAAAAAGTGTACATATAGAGGAGGATAACTCTCTAACGGTCAACTGGCGGAAAACCCAAAAATATCTAACGGATCAAACATTGGGTATATTAGCCACCGAAAATAAACATTGAGTATATAATCCGCAAAAAATCAAACATTGATTACATTAACTACAATTTACCCTATTAAAAATGTATGCTACTACTTTCTACCGTTCACATTGTAGTTTAGTTCAATATAACAATTAATAGAACAAGAAAATTAAAGTGCATTTTAGCTTTACGAACTTAATAAATAATAATTAAAAAATATATCAGATGATTTTCTTATATTTGTCGTCATAAACTCTTTATTTCTTTCAAACTTTAATTTTTTATGTTTAATGTCAGTTAATGCACAAGTTTCGATTAATTTAGAACTTGGTTCATGGTTCGAGTTTAGAGTCAGATCTTGTGGTCGCGTGGACAGTTAAAGGTGAAGTCAACGAGGGTTGATTATCGTCTCCAACGAGGCTCGAGTTGTCCCGTCGATATATTTCCTTCCTTAGCGACATCTTGGCGGTGAGGAAGGGCCTGCAAAAAAAAAAAAAAAAAAAAGAGGCCGCACCCCGTCATTATAGCAAGACTGCCTACGTACTAACTTGTAGTCAAGAAAGAAAGTCATCATGTAGTTCAGGAGTTAGTGAAATCGGAGGACTAGGGTCCCTGACGAGGATATGATTCCTTGTCAATGAGATCTTCACCGGATGGCGTCGTCCGAGAATGTTGAAGGCGAACACGATCTTGATGATCCGAAGGGTTCCGATGGAGGTGGTAGTCAAGGGCAAGGCTTGCGATGAGATTCGATGCGATCTTTTCAAGGTCGTCGCCGGGGGCATCTTTAGGTTGTCGGAGTTTAGTCTTCGGTCTTTGGCTCGTCTCTTGGGGCTTTTCTTCTGTGCTACGTATAACGGGCTTGGACTCGGGCCTTCGGGCCTTGGCTTTCTTTAGCGGGCTTTAACTTTTACCTTTTGAGCCCATATTTTCAATAATTCAAAAAATACACATAACATCAACTATTCTTTCCAAAATATACTATACTCTTCTCTATGCATTAAAGTTACTTCGTACATAACACGTGACTTATTGTTAGCTCGTGCCCGTGGCGTGCCCGCTATATATTTTACTTAAGAATATATTTATTTAAACAAATTTAAGATACAAAAATAAAATAAAATTATTGATCACTTCACAATAGTCTTACATTTTAATATATAAATTTGGTTTGAAAAATTATTAGTAGAATATATCACGTTTTTTTTACAAGTAAATATAACTTTAGTAATTTTTTTATTCCATACGAGGTAATATTTGTTGTCGAAAAAACAAAGGGATTTCTGCCAAAAGATAATTTTTACGGGTAAGTAAATTACACCAACGTGAAAAGTTAACCGAAATATATTCAGAATAAAGAAATTAAAAATTGTATAGGAGCACAAAGTGCAAATAATGTCTATCACCACTCTCTCACCACCACGGGTACCCCCACTCGCTCTCCTGATTGGCCACGTCATCACTGTCTCCTTTAGCCCTCCTCGTTCGAGCTCTCTGATTGGTCGGTTCTACGTGTTACCAGCGATACCCCGCGATTGAACCACACCGCCCAGACCCCGCGCGTGGGGTCATACCCGCTCGCTCTACGACGCCGTTTCGGACCCTTTGTCAGTTTGTCCTTTTGTACACACCCGCTCGTTTCTCTCGTACTGTCCTCTCCCAGTGGCAATTCCGTAAATAACCCATCTCACACCCCGATTTCAAACGACTATATAAATACCCCCCTCTCTCTCTCTCCTCTCTGTGCGTTCGCGTTTGAAAGCTTCGATCTCGGAGCTTCTCAGCCATGGCGTTCGCGTCCTTCGTCGGAAGAGTCCTCTTCGTCTCCGTGTTCGCGCTCTCGGCCTGGCAAGAGTGAGTGCTGTGCTGAATAGCCAGATCTAGCTCCTTTCATGGTCCTTGGATTGTTACTAGGTTTTGACTCCGTTGTGCTCGTTTCTGAAGCTTCAGATCTGAGAATCTGAACGCTTGAGCTGGTTTTTTTCTCAGTTCAAGTTTGTTCGAGCTCACTCGTTTCTGTAATGTCCGCCATTTTTCGCCTTTCAAATTTGTGAGCGAGTTTGAACTTTTAGTTGCTCTTGTCTTCTGGAAGTTTGTGCTATTTAGCTCTTTTGTGAAGAAGATCCAGCTTGCTGTAATTGATGAGCAATACGTATAATTATATAGATTTTTTTCGCTGTATTTTCACTGTATCTAGGTAGATCTAGAAGCCTAGTTTCAGATGTATTATACAAATTTTCAGTATATTTTAACGCTAATTCGTAGTGATGTAGCACACAGCTGGCTTGGAGTTTCTTGCTTAAAGTTATGGAAGCAATTCCAAAAGTGCTCTTTTCATATGTTAGGGTTTATATATAGATTCTCGATCTTGAATGAATTTAGTTTCCACTTGCAGGTTCAACGAGTTCGGTTCCGACGGTGGATCGGCGGCAACATCCCTGAAGCCGAAATTCCATGTCTTCGCGAATCACCTGACGACGCAAACCGGATTCACATTGCCGGAAGTTGAGGTGGGTTTGCGATGGATTTCGACTTTAATTTTTTATTATATATTTTTTTCAGCAAGATTAAATAAAGAGAGTATGTATGTTGTTGATGGCAGATGAAGCATTTGGTGTTTGCCACCATAGCCTTGAAGGGCCTCGGAAGCCTTCTCTTCGTCTTCGGCAGCTTTATCGGAGCCTATCTTCTGGTTCGTAACTAGCTCGAGTTTCCCGTGTTTTTTAATCATTAATTTTTCAAATCATGAAAATGGTATCTTGTTATCATGTCCTTGTAGCTTCTGCACCAGGCGATTGTTACTCCGATATTGTACGATTTCTACAACTATGACGTTGAAAAGAAGGAATTCGCTCAGCTCTTCCCCAAATTCACACAGGTTAGCTTATCTTTATTAATCAGGTGGTTACCTTTTTCGTGCGCAATCAAATTGTTCAAACTGACGTTCCGTTTATTTCCTCGCTTGTTTCAGAACTTGGCATTGTTTGGGGCTCTGCTCTTCTTCATCGGCATGACAAACTCCATGCCGAGGCGGCAAGCTAGGAAGAAAGTTCCGAAGTCGAAAACTACGTGAGGAAGCTCGGACGCTGGGCGGAAAATTCGGGTTCAGTTCTCTTGACATTCAAGAACTACTTTTGTATGCTTGTAATCGTTTCTTTATATTTTTTTTTTAGGAAAATCTATCGTTTAGGCGTTTTTGAAGCGCGACTTTTATCTTTATTTTTGGTAATTTCCATTGTATGTTTCTGTTGAGCCAGTTTGTAGACATTAAAAAGAGCTTAGCAAGTTCGTTGATATTTACCATTGGATTTTTCCTTGGCAATGCATTTCATTAATGTGAAAGTAACCATTATAAATGAAAGGGCAAAAAAGGCAATGAAAGTGAAGATATTCGAAACGGGATTTTACATGGAAACTCGGAGTATATATCACAAACAAATCAACGTTCCGAGAAGCTATGAAAGAGTCTGTGCCAAATCAACGCATTCCGGTCACAAACTTTCACAATTCCGTTAACTAATGGACTTTACAATGCCAATCACATAACGACCCGAGTCAAATAAACCGGATTCGGGTCAGAAACTTTAGCACTTACTTTGCTTAGAAGAAATCCGTGGGCCAAATGGGCAATCAAAAGAGGAAAAGCGTTGTTTGTGTCCCTTGAAATCTATATAGGGAGGTTGAAGTTGAGCCATACTTTATGATAAAGCTTCTATATTATGAGATTTTTGGGGTCGTTTCAATAAAGTCCAAACACATCTTTATGCAAAGAGTAGCTACAAAGAGATTGAGTGGTCCATCATTTTTTGCATGCAGATATTGGGACAATCACAGTGAGGATTGCAGATTGGTGATTTCCCTTTGGAGGGTTGCTCTTGTGGCTATTCAAAGATTGTCCAATATTTACTGAAAAACCGAATCCGAGAACCGAGGACCCTAAGAAGAATAGTATGGTCCGATTTGTAAAACGAGGTTTTTGCTCTTGTATACGACTTTGAATGACACTTCGACGATACGATTGTAGTTTGAGAGCCGATATTGAAGGCTCATTTGTACCTTATCCTGCTTAATGTGTAACATGTTTTTAATATAACAATTAAAATTAATAATATGTGTTAAATGCTCGAAAACGGATCAACACTAATGCGGCCTAATTTATGGTTTTGGGCCGGGCCCAATGCTCACTTGATGATTGGATCGGGCTGATTCTTCGTGGCTGGGGTTGAGTCGTTGCCCCAGGCGAGGCAACTGAGTCGGCGATGTCTTCGTGGCGATGCGACTTGTCGTTGTATGGTGGTGAATTCCTGCAAAATGAACAAACGATGCCCGACCTCACAAGATGAAGGCTGCCTACGTACCCAAATGGGATCAGGGCATCACATAGTTCATGGTTAGTAGGTGTTCAAATGGGGTGAGGCGTATGATTATATGTCTCTGAGAGGTCGGAGGTCTTTTCCGGTACATTTCCCTTTGTTTCCGTTTCCGAGAACGCCCTCCGGATTTAGAGAGAAATGAGAATAACGTCAATCCCGAACTAGGCTCATCGAAGTTCGTTAGTCTCATACCTCGTCTCTTTTAAGGAAAGATTTCACTCCTCGAGCTGGGCTCGTCAGAGTATCGATCCCGGACCTTTGTCTTTAGGAGAGGGAATGAGACGTGAACTTAGAGTGAGGCATAGAGGGGGGACTTTATTGCTCGTTTTACCTCTCCATATTAGTCGGGCGATATTACGTCGGAAAAGGCGAAGGAAATGATGAACGGAGTTTTCCCGGAGTTAGAGAGAAAAATGTGTACAAATAGAGATTTTATGCCGGATTGATCTTTTTTTTATTGGCCGAATTCCTCTTTATCCGAGTGAGAGCCTCCTCTTTGCAGGTGAAGAGAGATCAATTTTATAGGCAATTGAAAAACTGTCTTTATTTGACAGTTTAGTGCAGTTTCATGTTTGACAGTATTGTTGATCATATGCGCGGTCATACCTACGATCTCCTTATCCATAAAGCGGAATTAGTCCGTTTTGGTTGAGATATTTAAGGAATTCGTTCTCCCTTATCTGCTGGTCAAATATCAGAGTTAAATGAGCTGTTTAAATTCGAATTATGGAGAAAATACTTAGTCAAGGAAAGACTAAGTAAAAAGCCTTAAAATGTGGAAGAAGTTGTTATCTTGTTGAGATCTTTTGGGGATCTATTTAAACTGATCTATGGCTCCCAATTTCGTTCATCCAATCAACCATAAAGTGAGAGAAAATCGTTCAGAGCTACAGAGAGCATTCTAGGCATTTTCTCACAATTTTCGTGGATCGTTCGTTGGCGTTTTCTTCCCGAGAAGAAGTCTGAAGAGGTCTGAAGCACTTCAGTATCGTCAACGGAGTTGTGCATACTTGCACAGATCGACACTCGCCGGAAGTCGCCTTACCCCCTTGCCGAGCCGCCGTGTCGTCGTCTTAATCAGCGGGTTACAAGTCTGGTTACATCGCTGGTCGCACTGGTTAGAGTGTATTTTCCAGTTTGTTGTTCGGTGAACAAATCGATTGTGTAACGTCCATCTTGTAATTATCAATGTTGATTAATCTGGGTGAGGGCCCCGCAGAGTAGATAGGTATCGAACTGCGTTAACAAAACATCGTGTGTGTCTCTTTATTTTTGCGTACGTTTATTTGTCGTTATTTTTTGCATAACCGAAGAACGTGACGTTCCAGCAATGAAAATAATATATGGGGCAAATGTGCCTTATGCTTGGTGTGCGTGGGTCAAACAATGATTATTTGATTTAAAAAGGGTGTCACTTGTACCAAGTGGTATGGTGCCCTTTGTTTATCTTTATATATATATATATATAATATTATATATATATATATAATCGAATGTTAAAAACGTCGTATGCAATTGTACTGCATAAGTGCATATATTTGCACTTCACAATATCAATTATATATTTATTTATATATATATATATATATTTAGTAGTATTATACTTATTTTATTTTGTTTTATCTCGGGCTTTATTTTTGGTTGGGCCGTTAGTTTTTGAGGCCGAAAAAATACCCGTAACAATATGTATGCATTATTATAGATGAATAGATGAAAACTATCTAGGATGGGTATAGAAGTTTTCATATGTTAATTTGCTTGTTAGTACAAACACGAGGTTCAAACTCAATTTCATGACCGAATTCTAGGATGAATGTGCGGATTTGACCCTTCCGCACCAAAATAAAAATAAACTCTTTATGACATATGCGAAGTTTTGATCTTTACTTTGGAGGATTGCTCTTGTGGCTATTCAAAGATTGTCCAATATTTACCGAAAAACCAAATCCGACAACCGATGAACCTAAGAAGAATAGTATGGTCTGATTTGTAAAACGAGGTTTTTGCTCCGGTATACGACTTTGAATGACACTTCGATAATTCGATTGTAGTTTGAGAGCCGATATTGAAGGCTCATTTGTACCTTATCCTGCTTAATGTAACGTGTTTTTAATATAATAATTAAAATTAATAATATGTATGCATTATTATAGATGAATAAATGAAAACTATCTAGGATGGGTATGAAAGTTTCATATGTTAATTTGCTTGTTAGTACAAACATGAGGTTCAAACTCAATATTATGACCGGATTTTAGGATGAATGTGCGGATTTGACCCTTCCGCTTCAAAATTAAAATAAACTCTTTATGACAGATGCGATCTTTTGATCTTTACATCTTTAAAAAAATGCAAATATAATCCGTCTTTCATAATTTTAGTATAGATTAGATCTTTTACCGGTCAATTATGAGAAAAATTAACGATTTTTCTAATTAAAAGAGAGTGCGATTTCCGATAGCGCGATAGCGCCAAAAAGACCACATAAAAAAAAAAAAAAATTAAAATGAGCAAGTTGCCCCATGAGAAGTCATTTATTAGTTTATTTAATGCGACTTTGTTCTTATCTTCAGCATTGAAATTTTGACTTTCTTTTTCTTATCAACAAATTGATTTTTCTATATGGTCCATAAGCTCACCCAATCATCTGCGTCACAGAAGATCCAACCCCCAAAAAAAAAATTCTCTCGGAAGATCATGTCTAATTTCATTTACGATAGAGCAAGCGAAGTGAAAGCATTCGACGACACAAAATCTGGCGTCAAAGGACTCGTAGATTCTAACATAACCAAAATCCCTCGCTTCTTTCACAACCCGAAAAACGAAATCGCCGAAAACGCAGCCACATTTGGAGAAGAATTGAGCAATATCCCGGTGATAGACCTCGGTGGCGGAAGCGACGTCATCACGAAAGTGAGAGAGGCGGCTGAGAAGTGGGGGTTCTTCCAAGTCGTTAATCATGGAATCCCTCTTGGCGTCCTCGAGAACACCACGAGTGGTGTCCGCCGTTTTTTCGAGCAAGACGACGAGCGAAAGAGGGGGTTCTACACCCGGGATGTTACGCGGAAATTCGTTTATAATAGCAATTATGGTCTGTTCGTTTCTTCCACGGCGAGTTGGAGCGACTCGTTCTTCACTTACATGGCTCCAAGCCCGCCCGAGCCTGAGGAATTACCCGAGACATGCAGGTATATGTAATACGAGCTTTTGTTAAGTATTTGAACTCGTATTTTTTGAAATACAACGATTCGAGTCCCCGACAGACATAAACTTGAAAAACGCTAGCTCCGAGAACAAAATATGTAAAGGTTTAAGAATTTATGGAGTTTGTAGAATACGGACCGGGGCAATTTTGACCTCCTATAGTTTTTTCACCCTGCAAAATACGGATTTGAATAATCCGGGTCCTTGTATTTGTTATAAAAAAAGCTAACAAAAGATCTTTATATTAATAGATCTTTGATCTCAGAGCTGTTCGATCTTTGATCCTTTATATTGATATAATGTTTATTTTTCAATTTTTATAAACCAATTAAAATCATGATTACATGATTAGGTTTGCCTTAAATAATTAGTAAGAAGTCGTTTTGCCATTTTATTTTTGGTAGTAGTAGTACTATATACATTAAATAATATATCATATCATTAATTTTATAATGTACTATATATATATATTATAATTCTTAAATTTTATTGTCATAAGCGTAATTTATGTAAAATCAATTATTTGTATATCAAAATAATATTTTTTAATGTATAAATATCACGTCATCAAATATCAATTAAATACACATTATATTTATACGGACTAATTCTTTTTTAATTAAACTTCAATATTGTATTTTTTTATTTTTAAATTCAAAATGTAAAACTCAAAACCTTAGCCAATACTACTTGAGTTTTTTTTATTTTTATTTTTTATTTTACCAAAAACTTAAATAAACACCGTTCTTAATGAATTTAATTCTCTTTAGATCTGGTCGGACCAAACAAGAAAAATTGAATACAAAAGTTAACTAATATGTACTAGGTGTTTTTTTCTTTCTTTCTATCTACTACATGTAACTAAACCCAAAATGGCAATCGCCATATCTTTTTTTTGAGTTGCAATTGTTAGAAGCGACAATTAGGGTCCAGATATGAGATGCAAAATGATTACGTCAGGTAAATGGATATAGGTGGGTTTGTGTCTTATCTTCAAACACGAGTAATTTATGGGGCGGTTCTGAGCATATAACATTAGTACGAAATGATTAAGACACATAGACTCACATAATATGAGACACGAATTACTACTCGTATAAATGGTTATACAAAAACATCATATGACTATAGTTTATATATAGGGATGAAATGATCTTGTACACCAAGGAAGTGATGAAACTCGGAAGTTCTCTGTTCAAGCTGTTGTCTGAGGCTCTGGGACTGGACCCGAACCACCTAACCGACATCAAATGCGACGAGGGACTCGTCTTCATCGGCCATTACTACCCGGTGTGTCCTGAGCCAGAGCTGACCATAGGAATTGGTAAGCATTTCGACAACGACTTCCTCACCGTTCTCCTACAAGACCATGTTGGTGGTCTCCAAGTCCGCCACAATAATCACTGGTTAGACGTTCCGCTGATTCCAGGAGCCCTAGTCGTCAATGTCGGGGATCTTCTCCAGGTAAATTTCATAAATTTTCTTTCCTTTGGCCTCAACTTGTGAGTAAAACATAAATCAAGTCAGTTGAGTATTTGAATTTGTATACTTATAATACAAAATTTACGCCCTCTTACATGAAAAAAACTAAAAAATCACTCATGAATCGCGTAAATAATTATAAAAGTATTGCGATATGATCTTTGAATAAAAACGAAATGCAGCTTATTTCAAATGACAAGTTCAAGAGCGTGGAGCACAGAGTCTTGGCTAATCGTGCGGAATCGAGAGTTTCCGTGGCGTGCTTTTTCAGCACTAGCTTTCAGCCGTCGACGAGGCTGTACGGACCGATCAAAGAGCTATTATCTGAAGATAATCCTCCGATATACAGAGAAACGACGGTTCAAGAATATGTTACGCACATGAATACGCTCGGGATTCAAAGTCCCTTAGAACTTTTTAAGCTCTGAATTGAGTTCTTCTTCAGATGGTGAAAGAAGTATTAAGTGCGAGGGACACGATCGTAGTTGAGTATTTGAATTTGTATAATTATAAAAGAGATTAATATTGTATAAAAAAAACAACATTACTTGAGACATTAGATGTCTTGAATTCGAGTCACCGTGAGGGTATGGTAGGAGTGAAATCCAAAGAACCAAAGAGTTAATATTAATATCTTATATATATATACATATATATATATGTATATATATATATATGCGCAATCTAAAGTTATCAAAAATATATATATATATATATATATATATATATATATATATATGTATGCGCAATCTAAAGTTATCAAACCGCACGCAAGTTACTTTACAGATATCACAAGGGCCGTACATGTATAATGATGGATTTTTGTTTTTTGTTTTTTTTCTTAAATTGGTGATACTGATTGTGCCAATTTTATTTAACGGGTATACCACAAAATCAATAGATATACCGATGTTCTTCCTAAAAAAAAGTAAATGTTACTCAGAAACAAAAAATAATATAGACTTTAAGAAATTTCCAATTTCTTATATATCTAGACATGGTTTTTGGAAGGGTTTTATGAGATTATATAAGAGTTAATATTAATTTTTTTATTATATATATATATATATATATGATTTTCTTGATTAAAAAAAGAATTTGAGAATAAAAATATAGTATTAGAAAAATTATATTTATTTGCCCGTAGTACTTTATATAATACGTTCTCGTAAGATTTCTAAGAATTAATATCAATATATAAATATGAACCATGTACATTGTACACACTTATGGCCACGATCCACAGAGTAATCCAATTAATTTACGGCATTGAAAATTCTACGATCTGAAGTCAAATGTCGATCATTGTCAATCATTAAGTGTCTCTTTACTAATCGTAATAAGGGAATAAAAGAAGAAGAAGAGAAATTAAGCATAGTATTTAAGAGAAAACCTTGTCTTGACTAAACTTCATAGAATTATTGCACAAAATGACAAGTCGATTACGTGCTTGTAAAGTATCAACCACTCGACAATCGACACATACTATTGATGAACTAATACTTTTATATTTTATTTTGAGAAGAAAATTGAAGGTTTAATTGGCGAGAGTAAAAAAATTCGTTTCCTTTTCTACTATTTTTTTTTTATGGTTGAAAATAGTGTTTGTTTCACCAAACTCGTTTAGCTTAGTTAACTCCACTATACTTTTTCAAGAAGTTATAAGTTTAAATTACATGAGATGTAAATGCGTGCTCCCTTGTTAAATGCGTGCTCCCTTACATCTTGTAAATTTGAGCAATATGTTTTTACACTAAATATATCTAACAATGCAAGAGTACTTTATAACCTCGACTGATAGTCCCACCTATTAAAAAAATAATGTTTGTTTTTCATAATTCTACAATAATTAGTTCATAAACTAGTTCGTGTAGTTCATATTTAAACTTATACATCATCGAGATTAAAATACAAAATTTAAGTAAGAGATTTTTTCTTCTTCTTTCAAACGTTAACCGAGAGAGGGAATCCGTTTGTGACGGGCTTCTGTCTCATTTTGTGGCCATGGTCTTGCACAAAAAAACAATTTTATCCTGGTCTGCTTGTGACTATTTAAAAATTTGAATAAAATCACTTATTTTAATATGAAGAATAGGAACTTTAGGGGAAAATAGCTATAAACTAAGTGAAACATATATTGTATTCTTTTTTGTCGAGAGTAGAAGTGTAATTCTACGAACCCGATCTACATCTTTGGTAGGTAGGATTTACACTTTTGGTAATATTAAAAAGGATTAATTGCGGTAAAAATACCCAATCTTTGGTCAAATTCTCTGCTGTGTATACAACCCCTGTAAATAGCGACAAAAGTATCCAAACTTAGCATTTGAGAGTTGACCGAGAATATCTATCTATGTGGCAATCAGTCTTTGCCACGTGGCATGCCACGTAATTATTATTTTATTAAATAATATTTTTAAAAAATATTTTAAAAAAACATTTTTATTTTTAAAACAGAATTATTTTTTATTGTAATAATTTTTTTTCAATACTAACAAATAAAGAATATTTAAATTTAAATATTCATTATTGGTTATAATTTTATTTTTTAAAAAGTGGGTAGAACGAAGTAATTTTCACCGCTCACGGTTCACTTGAACTCCGTTTCCGGTCCGGTTCACGCCTTGAATAAAATTGTTTGATATGTTTAATAATAATAACTAATAAACACATACATAATGTTTAAAAAGTCAAGACATAATTAAATACACACCACTTATTAAAAAATAAAAAATAGTAGTCATATTTATATTTAATGAAAAATTATTTTTATTTGTTTGCATGATATTTTTTTGTGTTTGCATTTTAGAATAATAATAATTGTTTAATATTTTTTTTATTTATATATTATTTTTTTTTATAAAAAATTATCGTTAAATAACCATATGATTATTATTGGTTTTTATTATTAAACATGTTAAGCGATTTCGTTTCACCCGTGAACCGGATCGGAGGCGGAGGCTTGGGTACTTTTGCCGCCATTTACGGAGGTTGTATACACATCAGAGAATTTGACCAAAAATTGGGTGTTTTTGCCGCAATTAAACCCTATTAAAAATATAAGTCTAGAAAAAAAAAAAGGTGCTGCCCGCCTATATCACACATATATATAACCGCATATACCCTATAAATTATTTCTGAATATTGAAAAGGATAATAATGATAGAATGATGGGAATGCAACGTCTTCTTTTTTTCTTTGTTTCTGATAGGTTTTTCCAAAAACAAATTTGTTACGGGTGATTTTTGAAATTAATAAAAAATCAATTTCAACCCAAAAACATTCCCCGTAGGCCTATATTTTAAAACCGGTAAGCCCGAAAATGCGGAAATATTTTTTATTATCTAATAAAAATTCTATGATAAAACGTGCCATTCACGCCCCAGAACAAGTCGCGCCCTGACGCGGCCTGTCAGGGTGTGGACGCGCCTTGATGCACCTTGTTACGGTCGCGCAAGGACTAAAATGGTTATTTTTATTTATCCCGAGCGAGTTCCTTAGGCCTTTTTATAAAGATGAGCTTCAGTTCAATCAAACGGTAACTCATAAGAAGATAAGGAGTCATAGGAAGGTCCGAGCCTCGATCGACTCCTGTCTCTGCTATCAGGTACCGGCTTGCTCAGGAAAAGCTCAAGTACAATTCCCTTGACTGGCACTTTAAACTACGTGATGACCTGATCCCGGTAAAACGGGTACGTAACCAACTTCGTTATATGTGACTAGGTGCATCATCATATATTATCGCCCCCTGACTCCCCAGATATCGAAGAATAAAGATCCAAGCGTCCCCTATAAATGTTCCGATTCTGAATGGTCGTCGATCCATATCCCGAGTCCGGTCCAACCGCTTAGGCATAGGTCCCAGGTCTTTGCGTTAAAGAGTCGGAGGACCAAGTTCCGATCTGCTCGGTTAGCGGAAGGTCTAGTCCCCAAAAGAACAGTGAATCAAGCGTCTAGCCCATAAAAATCAATATACGACGATGGGCCGGCCCTATATCAAGACGTGGGCCGCTACGATGTTTGATCCATTTTTCGACATCAACAAAACTCTCAAAGTTCAAGTCCTTTTATTCAACGTAGGATGACGATGATTTTAAATTAATCCTAGGACACCTTTAAAGCTATCACCACATATATTTTTTAATGCCTGTTTCTTAAATATTTAAATTCCACTTCTTTCAAGTCGTTTTCATTAGGTATTAATACAAGAAAACCTTCTATATATTAATCCTTGTATATATATATTATATGTAAGATTGCAATTGTTGGTTCCCAAACACGATCGTTGACCGAATTAGAAATCACGATATGATATGAATGAACACACTCACAATGAAAAAACAAGTGCCTTCTCAAACACCACCACTCTTTGATTGTATATCTATAAGAATATATAAGAGTATTTTAAGAACACTATTTTGTTGTTTGTTTTTATTTTTGTCATTATGTTTAGTAAACATGTTGTTTGGAAGATTTGTCAAGACAATAAAAGGTTTGAAAAGTTGCTGAAAATCTGCACATTTAGCTAAAGTCAAAGATCTTCTTCAGAGTTATTGTCGCGATCAACCAACTCATTCACCATCATTATCTGATATTGGAGCTGGAATTGATCTGATAGAAGGTAGCCGTTGTGTGTTTAATCCCTTTGATCGTGGAATATCTCGATTGCCATATTTGGAATCCAAGAAGACCGGCCTATTTAGCATTCGCTGGATGTGGATGGACATCGAGCACTTTGAATGTAAACACACGCATCTGCTCGATTCAGAGCTGGAGGGCCTTGAGATCTCATTTGTGGAGTGACGACTAGTTGTGGAAAGTTGAAACATCACAAGATCGTTCCGAAGAAAAACACGTTTTTTCCCTGGAGTTGGATCAGCAGTTGCGCCTGGTCTTGAGGGGGGCATTGTCTACTCCCTTGTGAAACTCATATAACTGTCCTATATAACCGTGTAACATTTCTGAATGTTTTCCAGTGGAATAAAGTATCTGGGTAAGTGCCCCACAGAGTAGGCTCCCATCGAGGCGTTCGCGAACTGCGTTACCAAATATCGCGTATTCATTTGTCTCTTTATTTATGCACATATTTGATAATTTAAGCTATCATTGTGTGTTAATATACTTGTGACAAAACTTTGTTGGTATCCGATTTCAAGTATTTGAACATGATCAGAGATTGGTGAAAGAGGTAAACAAAGGAGATACAAAGAGAAGATAGTTCTCTGATTTAATAGAAATACAAGTGGGAGTTAAAAATACAACACATACTTTGGGGGTTTATGTAGAGAAACTGCATCACGCTTACCTAATAATCTTGGGCATCAAGTAAGAGAAATAAATAACAACTAATTAAAATACAAGACTTGCTATGCAAGCCAAGCTTATTTACGTTAACAACAAGCCAACTTATTTACGTTCACAACAATTACTTTATTATATTAGAACTTAAAATTCAAAGCTTGGTTGTAAAAAGAAGAAAAAAAATGGTGGGTGATCATGGCAAAGGCGAGGCCGAATACGACCGGCTAAGTGAACTCAAAGCTTTTGACGAAACAAAGGCCGGCGTGAAGGGACTCGTCGATGCCGGGATCACTGAGGTTCCTTTAATCTTCCATAAACCGAGAGATCATGACTCTGTCTCGGGAGATGATGGTTGTGTTGAGTTCAGTATCCCAGTGATAGACCTTGGAGGACTCATCGACGGCGATCCAGGTAGACGGAGCGAGATCGTTAAGAAGGTTCGCGAGGTGTCAGAAAAATGGGGTTTCTTCCAAATAGTCAATCATGAAATCTCGGAGAGTGTTTTAGATGAGATCATAGACGGTGTTCGTCGGTTCCACGAGCAAGAAACCGAGGTGAAGAAATCATTTTACAATCGGGACCCTGATAAGTCAACAAGTTATAACAGCAACTTCGATCTGTACACGGGAATATTTACGAATTAAGGACAGTTTATTTTGCATCGTAGCTCCTAATCCTCCGAATCCGGATGACTTGCCATCAGTTTGCAGGTATGCGTGACAATATATATATATATATATATATATATATAATAAAGTTAAGACCATGAGTTATTCCAGCCATTTATTTTAAATAAACTAACACAAGATACAAGAATTAAAGGATCGATTCCAGGAGTATAACTCATTTTTCAACTAATAAATTTCTCAATGTACTATTTTTGGTTCTCACCAAAATTCCGTCTATTTTTTCAATTCATTTAGCCAGAATATTTGATGTGGCATTAACAAAATTCTCTCTATCTTCCCCTCTGAAATGACACACCGAGATTTAACTGCAGATCAATTAAAAAAATAGACGAAATTGTGAAAATATGCTAAATAATGAACATAGAAAACTTCAACAACCATAAAATTGTGAATATTAAGAACTTCGGCCTCGCCAAAAAAAAAAAAAAAGAGTTTATGCTACCACAAAATATGAAAATTGTTTTGTTTGTTGTAATTTTTTATTTCATTTTTTTTTATCTAAAAGGGAAAATATGCAATCTCTTAAGCAACCAAATAATGAGTAACGCTAGTAAAAACAAATAATTTTAATCCCTAACTTGTAGGGACATAATCATGGAGTACTCAAAGCAAATTATGAGATTAGGAATTCTACTTGCGGAATTACTTTCGGAGGCTCTAGGGCTGAGCCGAGACTGCTTGAAAGACATGGGCTGTATCGAGGGTTTAGCAATGTTAGGGCATTACTATCCGGCTTGCCCGCAGCCAGAGGTGACTATGGGCACGACGCAACACGCTGACAATGACTTCTTCACTGTGCTTTTGCAAGACCACATCGGCGGTCTTCAGGTGCTACACGAACACAAGTGGATCAACATCACTCCGCAGCCCGGGGCTCTCGTTGTCAACATTGGAGACCTTCTTCAGGAAAGTTATATATATAATATTGAGAATATTTAACTTAATTAATCATGTAACACCCGTAATTAATACATAAGAACAATTAATAATATGGTATTATTGAAAATTTGAAGAGTAAATTTTGGACGGTCATACCCCTAAGTTTATCACTTCATATCAATTGCCCCTTAAAGTTAGCATTATATGAATTAGTTTGCCTCCTGAACCTATTTTTCAAACCCGGAGCTTTTCATTTGGATCAACATGCCCCTTCATATGTTAAATGCTTACCATATCCGAAAAAAATGAAGAACAAATTTGTACTTTCTTAATATTTTATGAAAAAAATCCTAAATATATAACCCCAATTTTTTTTATTAAATTTTGTACCCTATTGTTGATTTTTTTGTTGTTGTTGCCATTCTCTATCCATGGAGCCTCGTTACTTTGCATTATATTATTGAATATAATAACATTTTCCTTAAATTTAAACGGAAGCAAGAATGAAATCTTTATAGCCTTTTGGTTCCAATTAATAATTATTGCGCAACTAATATTAAGTAGTTTAAAGGAAAAAAAATGATATATATATATGTATACACATAAATATAAAGAGATAAATTTTCGGTGTCAATCGACACGTTCAAGAGACAATCTGGTACAAAATTACAAACTGATAAATTTTGAGGACAAACTAATATATAAGTTTTGGCCATTTTCAGCTCGTATCAAACGACAAATTCAAGAGCATTGAGCATAGAGTAGTGACGAGTAGTGTCGGGCCTAGAATATCGGTGGCGAGCTTCTTCAACACGTACGTGGTCCAAAGAAACCGTGTGTACGGACCCATCAAAGAGTTGCTTTCAGAGAGCAATCCTCCAAAGTTTAGGGCAACGACTGTCAAAGAGTACCATTGCATCTATTTTGCCGAGAAGGGTCTTGATGGGATTCCTACATTGGATCATTTTAGACTGTGAGTCTCAAAGTTGAGAAGACACGCATACGACGAAGAAGAAGCGAATTTAGTATCTTTATAGGTTAATGGTGGTAAAAGCACTTACGTTGTATCCAAATGTGACGGTGTAAACCCGAATTTCGATTTTCAATTGCTAAAGTACCCAAACTCAAGTTTATTGCAGCACCGGATGAATCCGTCTTCATTTAACACTAATGACAGATTAAAGACAAATTCATTTGGTGCCGCGCTAAATTTAAATTTGACTATTTTAGTCGCTGAAAATCAAACTTGAGTCTATACCACTTGAGTTTTTGTCATTATTAACCCATTATATGTTATCCATGTATGTAATTAGGTTCTTATATTCCATTTATGAATGACGAAAGTAAATATATGAGGCTGACTGTAAGGTTTGAAATTTCCTATTGGTTTTTTACTCTTAAGATTAATGAGAGGTTTGGATTTTTGTTAAGTTTGGTCCTTTTTCGTTTTGGTTTGGTGTGGAAAACTCATTTTCTGTTAAAATCTTAAGAACTTATGATAAGGGCGAAATCGTCAATAAAATACAAGCACCATGTTTTCACAATTCAAGAAAAAGTCATGTTCAAAATCTAATAAAAATATAAAAAATAGAAATTTGGAGCAGAAAATCCGGTGGTATCTCTTTTCTCGCAATGGGTAAAATTAGAACCGAAATTTTGATTTTAAATTTTCTTGAGCATTTCTTGCTCATATATGCTACCTAAAATCATAATAAGTTCATAGAAACAAAATTCAGTAGCATTTCGTTTATGCGATCCACAAACTTTTTATTAAATTGTTTAGGAAGAAATAAAGATTTATGAACATACGTGATCTATATTTTTGCTACGTAGGATTTATGTTGGGATTTATGCCGACAAAGGAGACATAAAAAACATTTTAGCAAGTTAAGTAGTTTATGGAAAAAGTACTCGATGTAATAATACGATTATATTTTGCTTAGAATTAAACAAAGATTAAATGTTCATTCTTCTATATTTATTTAAGTTTGTATTTGTGAACTTTTGTGTCCCTACTTTATTCTAAAACTTTGTTCATTTTGGTCCATGAGGTCTCCATGTTAGACTTTCGGATGAGATTGATGAACAAATTAAGTATCGAGTTAGTTTGATAGTTTTTTTTTTCCAGTATAAATTATAATGATTTATGCTACGAGAAATATTTTCTTATGATCAAATAAATTAATAGTTATTTTATTTTAATCATTTTCATAAAAAAAGGAAGTTGTATAATTATATTGATAATTACACAATATGCGATTTTAGATAAATAAAGGTGGAGAAAATTAATTCCGTAACTCGTATAGGTTAATCTAACTTGATGAGGATTGATGATGTGTCATTTTCTCCTCCCTTGGATTAGTTCATGCGATTTTTAAAAGAAAAATATCAAAGAATATTTCAATTTAATGATGATATTCTTTATATTTAAAGTATCATTTAGAATCAATTGAATAATCTTTGGCATTAATGAACCAATATTATGCGCATAAAATAGGAGAGAAGCTTACCATATTGGTTGTCATTTTGCATCATAATTGGCAAGGAAATATTGACCATTAATTTAATATTGATTAAAAATTATATGCACACTTCCTCTTAACATAGAACCATTCTTCCTCACTTTTTTACACAAAAAATTTGTGACCACATTTTGCATCATAATTGGCAAGGAAATATTGACCATTAATTCAATATTAATTGAAAATTATATGCACACTTCCTCTTATAGATAGAACCATTCTTCCTCACTTTTTTACACACAAAATTTGTGACCACATTTTGCATCATAATTGGCAAGGAAATATTGACCATTATTTCAATATTGATTGAAAATTATATGCACACTTCCTCTTATAGATAGAACCATTCTTCCTCACTTTTTTACACACAAAATTTGTGACCAACATCATAGAGAGAGAGAAAGGAATTGTTCTTCATTTGTGCGATTTTTAAGAGATGAAAGCAAGTGGAAAAAGTTCCAGGTTCTTCCTTTCTTGTTCATAAAAGAGCACACCCTCCAAGTATCCTAAAATTCGTGAGTCATAACATATATTCTTTCGTGGTTGTTTGATTGAATACGGAAGGTCGACTCTTCAACATCAATGGTGTTAATTCGTGAATAAATTCGAAATTGTAAGTTCCTTCATCCTATAATTAGTTATACGATGCTGTATATTTGTGTGGGGTCCTCAGGTGGTGTAACCCGAGCTCCCAGACTCACGACGGTCGGAGATGGTAGCACAGACGTCTGTCGAAGAAGGTGGACCCGAAGAAAACAACTTCGCGGAAAGAAAGGAAAGAATGCGATCATGAAGAACGGCGCGAAGAGAAAGCTAAAGGAAGAGAAATTATACTTATTAAAGTAAAATGTGCACGGAAACGTTGAGACTGTTGGAATGAAACGAGATAAGAAACACGTGGAGATAAGAAACAAATCCACGAATCGGTGCACGGCGTAAAAATCGAGACAGAAAAGGGAAGGCTCTCGATTTTTCAAAAGGGATAGGAGGAGATTCGCCAAAGAATAGACATGCATCGACCTCGACCCAAACCATTAACATTCTCCCGAGAGTTTCACACTCGGAAGAATGCGGGGGGCGGGGGGGGGGGGGGGGGGGGGGGCTTTTGAGGTCCAAATTGGTTCCTGAAAATAAGTGGGCTCTCTCAATAAAGATTATGGGCTCGAAAAGGGAGAAGATAAAAAAGCATTTAACGAGATACCAAAGCCCAAAAACGGTATAGGGCCATTAGGAGCGACGATGCATGATCTTCCTAATCTACGGTCGAAACAAGAGCCCAAAGAGCAAGAGTCGTCCAAAACGATAAGGAGGCTCGTCCGAAAGTCACTCTCGGACGTCTTGCCAGTTCCAACACAAAAGCAAGATACGGGTCAGTCCGTCTCAGCACTAGAAGAAGGCGTTACGCCCAAGCCCAAGTCACACGACAACGACGACTTTATTCAGAGAAGCTTGTCTCCTCTACAAAGACAAGACTCTGCACTCCTTCCAAGTCACCCTAACAGATTTTGAGGGGACCATAGAATTAGGGTTTTTCGGTTAACACCTTGTAATCATAATCCATTATGAGGCCCGATTCTCTACTTATAAATAGATAGTACATGGCTCATAAAAGCCAAAGATAGCCAAATTGGACAAGTACCAAGCCTTTCACCTCAAAAAGAGTACAATCACAAACTCCAAGAATATTCTTTTTTTCCTTTTCCGCCATTATTGTACAAAATGAGAATCCAAACTCGTACTTGGCTTGTTCCATAAAAAAGAGTAGTAAGGCAAAGGAATAAAATAATTTTGAGGCATTCTTTACAACAGCTCCAGCTATCTTACTTCGTCTCCATTTTCTCTTAAGTATTGATTATCATTCACGTACGATATTAACGAAAGTGTACGACCTATATTGCTCACCGGAAAACACTCTGAAAGCGGTGTCGTCACGCACGACACCGTGACTGTTAAACAAGCGGTTGTTATCCACGACAACCTTGTACACACTTATTATGCCCACGATCCACAGAGTAATCCCATTAATTTACGGCATTGAAAATTCTACGATCTGAAGTCAAATCTCGATCATTGTCAATCATTCAGTGTAGTCTTTGATAATCGTAATAAGAGATTGTATTATTATATAGAGTAGACAAAAAAAAAAGAAAAAAAAGAGGAGAAATTAAGCTTAGTATATATAAGAAAATTCCTTGTCCTTTACTTCATTGAATTATTGCACAAACTGACAATTCTATTAAGTGCTTGAAAAGTACCAACCACTCAACAATCGACATATATTATTGATGACCTAATATGTTTATATTTTATTTTGAGAAGAAAATTGAAGATTTTATTGGCGAGAGTCAAAATTCGTTTCCTTATCCACCATTATTCGTTTCCTTATCAACTATTTTCTATGGTTGAAAATAGTGCTTGTTTCTCATCATTCTACCATGATTAGTCCATAAACTAGTTTGCATTTTTCATATTTAAACTTATCATCGAGATTTATATACAAAATTTAAGAAACACATTTTTTTTTTCCTCCCAAACTTTAACTGAGAGAGGGGAGTCCGCTTGCGACGGGCTTCCTCTTTCAGTTTGTGGCCACGGTTTCGCAAAAAAATAAATAAAATATTAGCCAAGTTTACCTGTGGATATTAAAAAATTGAATAAAATCACTTATATTTTTATATTAAGAAGGGATTTTTGAAGCAAAATACCTATTAGTCCGCTAGTATATATTCTTAATTTTTTTAATGAGGTGACATTATTGGCCAATGTTATAATGCACTATCATATTATTAAATATATTTAGTGTAAGAACAGGTGGACAATATTGGTCAAGTTTACAATATTTGAAGGGGGCACGCATTTGCGTCCCATGCAGTTTGAACCCGTGACCTCTTGGAGAGGCATGTAATGGAGTTACCACGAGGCAAAACAAGCTTGATTTATCTTCTTAATGTTGTTTGAAATAAAAATCCCATGTAACTAATCTATATTTTTGGTAAGTAAGATTTAAACTTTCGATACTATTAAAAATATATGTCGAGAAAAAAAAACAAGAGTAAAATATGCTGTCACTTATTTAACATATATTATTATATATATATATATATAGATATATTTACCGCAAATATCATATTAAAAAAGATAATGATGATAGGACGATGGTACGTTTGTTTGCTTGTTTCTAATAGTTTCTCTCAAAACAAACTCTCAAAGTTCAAGTCCTTTTATTCAACATAGGATGAAGATAATTATAAATTGATTCTAAGACACCTTATATTTTTAATTGCTTTCTTTTATTATCCAAACCATATATTTCTAAAAGGCTTCTTAGTGAAGACTTGTGGCCATCTAGAAACTGAGAGAGCTTTTCCACTTCTTCCAAGTCATTTTCTTTAGGTATTAAAACAAGAAACCTTCTATATATTAATCCTTTGTAGGGATATATATATGTGAGTGTAATATTGTTACAATTGCTTTGGTATATTAGAAATTACAAATCAAAGCTTGGTAGTAAAAACTAAAAAGAAGGAAAAAAGCGATGGCCGATCAAGGCAAAGGCGAGGCCAAATACGACCGGCTAAGCGAGCTCAAAGCTTTCGACGAAACTAAGGCCGGTGTGAAGGGACTCGTCGATGCCGGGATCACCGAGGTTCCTCTCATCTTCCATAAACCGAGAGATCATAGCTCTGTCTCGGGAGATGATGATAGTGTCGAGTCAAGTATTCCGGTGATAGATCTTGGAGGACTCATCAACGATGATCCAGCTAGACGGAGCGAGATCATTGAGGAGGTTCGTGAGGCGTCAGAGAAATGGGGTTTCTTCCAAATAGTCAACCATGGAATCTCGGAGAGCGTTTTAGACGAGGTCATAGATGGGGTTCGTCAGTTTCACGAGCAAGAAACCGAGTTGAAGAGATCGTTTTATACTCGAGACACCAATAAGTCTATGATCTATAATAGCAACTTTGATTTGTATTCTGGAAAATTTACCAATTGGAGGGACACTATTTTTTGTGTCATGGCTCCTGATCCTCCGACTCCTGAAGACTTTCCATCAGTTTGCAGGTATGCTACATACCATATGCGGGACTATATATATATAAATTGTTATAGAAAATACTTTATTGAAAACATAAGAGGACTTCCAAGATGACTCATGTTTGTTAATTTGCAAGAATTGTTTTGAAAAGAAATGCATGAAAATGTCTTATATATATATTTTTCGTAATTTATATTATAATAAGCTTTATTTCTGCTTTGTCCTGGTCGGGATCTTGACAACTTCCGCTTTTATTTTTTTCTAAATCAACTGGAAAGCATATACTCTCTTCATACACATCCGTAATTTGTAGGGACATAATCATGGAGTACTCGAAGCAAATAATGAGATTAGGAGTTCTACTATTGGAGTTACTTTCGGAGGCTCTGGGGCTTGGCCGAGAGCGTTTGAACGAGATGGGCTGCGCCGAGGGTTTAGTGATAGTAGGACACTACTACCCGGCTTGCCCGCAGCCAGATGTGACATTAGGCACGAACAAGCACGCTGACAATGACTTCCTCACTCTGCTTTTGCAAGACCACATCGGCGGTCTTCAGGTGTTACATGATGACAAGTGGGTCAACGTTCCTCCGCAGCCCGGGGCTCTCGTTGTCAACATTGGAGACCTTATTCAGGCAAGTTATATATATTGAAGAGTAAATTTTGGGTGTCATACCCCTAAATTTATCAGTTTATATCAGTTTGCCCCGAAGTTTTTCATGTTCTATCAACCTTTTTTTTTTTCATATCCGTAATAATTTAAGGACAAATTTGTACTTTCTAATATTTTAAATAAATCCTAAATATATAACCCTAAAACTGAAATTAAATTTTGTACCCTGTCGCTGTTTTTTTAGTTTTTTTTTCTTCTTGTTGCCATCCTCTATCCATATAGCCACAAAGCTCGTTCTTTGCATTATATTATTGAAAATGATAATATTTTTCTTAAATTTAAACGGAACTCTGAATGCAATGTAGCCTTTTGATTCCAATTAAAAATTATTGGGCAAACTAATTATTGATAGTTTAAAGGGAAAAATTGATATAAATATATATATACCCTATATATATAAAGAGATAAATTTAGAGGACAATCTGATGATGCGAAGTGATAAATTTAGAGGACAAACTCATATATATGTTTGGGTAATTAGCGGCATAAATGGCCAAAGTTTTTGAATTCCCTTAGGCATGATGCCAATGCCAAAAAACGACGGCAAAAGTCCTCAATGTGCACTAATCACACTAATCACAAAATTTCATCCAACTAATTGGATGACTGTTAGTCAACTGCTGATGTGGCAGTGTTGACCGCCACGTGGACATCTACATGGCATGCCACGTCATTTTTAATTTCTTTCCCACGTTATTTTTTTTTTGCAATGCTTTACGTGGCTCACTTTTTTTCTCGCCTTCTCCCGTTGACACGTGTCCATTCTCTCTTTCCCACACTATGACATGTGCCATCCAAATACTAGCCTTTTTTTTTTCTTTTGTAAGGTTGAAACCCAGAGCCCAAAGAAAGAAAACACTAAACCACCGAAGTTATTTGGTGACAGATTATACTGAATAATATATACAATTTTAGTAGTATTTTCAGCCACTACCCGAAAATAAACTTATAAATAGGATAATATTTACAGCTATAGTAGTATTTTCAACCACTACCCAAAAAAATGACGAATAATAATAATAAAAAAATATCTTACATATTGATGGGTATGTTTGCTATTTAAATTGTTATATCCATTACATTTTGACACCAAATACTTTTGATATAGTAATTTAGTACTTTGTTTATCTGGGTTTGGTCATGGGCTCCAAAATATAAATATAAAATATTTTGGTTACTTATTTGGATGACACGTGGGACAATGTGGGAGAGAGAGAGAGAGAAAATGTACACGTGGCAACGTGGAAGAGGGTGAGAAAATAAGTAGTCCCCGTAAAGAAATTAAAAATAAAATAAAATAAAAAAGATGTGGCAAATTTTTTTTTAAAAAAATGACATGGCGCGCCACGTAGATGTCCGCTTGTCAGTCAACACTGCCACATCACTAGTTGACTAACAATCATCCAATTAGTTGAATGAAATTTTGTAATTAGAGTGATTAGTGCACATTGGAGACTTTTGCCGTCATTTTTAGGCATTGACATCATGCTTAAGGGAATTCAAAAACCTTGGCCACTTATGCCGCTAATTACCCTATATGTTTTGGCCAATTTCAGCTCGTATCAAACGACAGATTCAAGAGCATCGAGCATCGAGTAGTGGCAAGTAGGGTCGGGCCCAGAATATCGGTGGCGAGCTTCTTCAACACGTACATGGTTCCGACGAACCGTGCGTACGGACCCATCAAAGAGTTGCTTTCAGAGAGCAATCCTCCAAAGTTTAGGGCAACGACTGTCAGAGACTACTGCATCTTTTTCGCCGAGAAGGGTCTTGACGGGATTCCTACTTTGGATCATTTTAGACTGTGAGTCTCAAAGTTGAGAAGAATTTGGAATCTTTATAGTTTAATGACGTTAAAAGTACTTAAGTTTTATCCAAATGTGACGCCTTAGACCCAAAATTTGATTTCCATTGGCTTAAGTCATGACTGACACTTTAAGAATATTGACATATTGAAGACAAGATCATTTTGAATTTGGTTATTTTAGCCACTGAAAATCAAACTTTGGTCTATACTCTATACCGCTATAGTTAGATACAGCTTGAGTATTTTTGTCGCGGTTAATCCATTATATGTTATCCCAAGTCTAGGTTCTTAAATTCCATTCATGGATGAAGAAAAAAAATATATGAAAAGCTGATTTTAAGGTTTGTAATTTCCCATTTGTGTTTTATTTTTAAGATTAATGAGATGTTTGGATTGTTTTCAAAGTTTGGTCCTTTCACGTTTTGATTTGGTGTGGAAAATTCATTTTTTTTTTGCTAAAATCTTAAAAAATTATGATAAGGGCGAATCGTCAATAAATACAAGCACCATTTTCCCACACTGAAGAAAGAAGTCATGTACCAAACCTAAGAAAATTTGGAAAAAAAAAGTAAACGGAAAATTGAAGCAGGAAATTCCGGTGCTATCTTTTTTCTTAGAATGAGAAAAATGAGAAAAATTGTACCTAAATTTTTCTTGAGCATTTCTTGCTCATAAATGCTACCTAATAAAAAAATTCATAGGAACGAAATCCAGTACCATTTTGTTTAAGGGATCCACAAACATTTTATAAAACTGTTTAGGCAAAAAAAAAAACGAAAATAGGCAATAAATTGAATTCATTCGAATGAAAATCACCTGTTTTGTCACCGGACATTTATAAATAGTTTTTTAATTATAAGATGATCTTTAATTAGTAATAGTAATTGAAATCCCTGAAAGGCTAGAAAATTTTCAATATTATTCATACAATAGACTTGTTCTGATAATCTAAGAATAAACTCTGCTTGATTAATCTCACAAATTAATACAAAATGTCATCAATTAGGAAAATTTGTTTACTTCAGAGCCTAAAAAGCTCTAACAGGCTTTGAATGCCAAGCGTGTGCATGTGCGAAACGAATTCTAGAACCGTAGTTTCTCTGTAAATCGGAGGATTGTTTTCCGATACGAGTTCCTTGATGGGTCCGTACAGCCTTGCCGACGGCTGAAAGGCTGTAGTGAAAAAGCACGCCACAGATATCCTCGACTCCTCGCGGCTTACCAACACTCTATGCTCCACGCTCTTGAACTTGTCGTTCGACACGAGCTGCATCGTTTTTATCCAAAGAGCAAAACAATTCACTAGTCTTGATCAAGATGAAACAAGTTGAGATAATTTTGAAGAAAAGTCTTGCCTGAAGAAGGTCTCCGATGTTGACGACTAAAGCCCCGGGCTGCGGGGGGACGTCCACCCACTTATGGTCGTGTAGAACTTGAAGACCGCCGATGTGGTCTTGCAAAAGCACGGTGAGGAAGTCATTGTCGGCGTGCTTGCTCGCGCCCATCGTCGCCTCTGGCTGCGGGCAGGCCGGGTAGTAATGCCCTAACATTGTCAAACCCTCGGCGCAGCCCATCTCGGTCAAGCGCTCTCGGTTCAGACCTAGAGCCTCTGAAAGCAATTCCAGTAGTATGATTCCTAATCTTATGACTTGCTTCGAGTACTCGATGACTATCTCCCTGCAAGTTTGTGTATGAGATAGATGCTATGTAGTGATTGGAAGCAGATTAAGAAGTTATACAGAGTTTGTACAATATATTTTCCCTATTTTGTGTTCTACATATTTAATATTTACTAAAATACCCTGATGGCAAAGGTTATAAGTATGATACACATTTTTGCTATCTACATATTTGTACATGGTTCCCGATTCAGATACTAGTCCCAGATCGTTTATAGAAAAAACAAACCCAGGAAAATTAGTTGACGACACAAAAAATTCCCGGTATTTTAATCCGGTTCTGGTTATATATATATATATATGTGTAATTTTACTTATATGATTATGTTTTCATGTATTAAATTTAAGATATATGTCCCTGTTTTTTTAGACATGGACAAAAAAAAAAGGTTAAATTCTCGATTCCCGGTCCTGTTTCACCCTTAATTTAAATATCTATTTATGTTAAAACATACCTGCAAACTGATGGCAAGTCTTGTGGATTCGGAGCATTAGGAGCTGCGACACACATCAGAGTGTCCCTCCAATTGGTAAAACTTCCTGTGTACAAATCGAAGTTGCTGTTATACCGGACTAACTTCTCGGTGTTTCGAGTATAAAATGCCCTCTTCGCCTCGGTTTCTTGCTCGTGAAACCGACGAATCCCGTCTACTATCTCCTCGAGACTCCTCTCCAAGATCCCATGGTTGACTATTTGGAAAAAACCCCATTTCTCCGACGCTTCACGAACCCCCTTGACAATCTCGCTCCGCCTAGCTAAGTCCTCGTCGTTGAGTCCTCCGAGGTCTATCACCGGAATACTTAACTCTACATGATCATATCCTGAAACCGAGAATTGATCTCGCGGTTTATGGAAGATGAGAGGAACCTCAGTGATCCCGGCATCGACGAGTCCCTTAACCCCGGCCTTAGTTTCATCGAAAGCTTTGAGCTCGCTTTGTCTGTCGTATGTGGCTTCGGCTGGAGGTCGAAATGCTTCGCCTTCGCCTTCGCCTTCGCCTTGATCACCCGCGATCACCATATTCTTTTTGTGCCTCTTTACTGGAAAATATACTGGAGTAATTGAGACCTTACATATATATAAAATAAACAAATACATACATACATGATGCATACATATATAGCTTTATTCATTGAGAAGGAAAGGTTTTGAGACAATTGAAGAAAGCGACAAGAAAGAAGAGGAAGAAAATCAATATGTGGTTTGGAATTCGAACAGACGTGGCAGTGAAGTTATCTTAATTATTATTGCCCATTGGACTTTCTATTTGTAGTCTCTTATTCCAAATCTAATTATGTTAAGTTAATGAAAGAAGTTTTTTTCTACTATTATTTTTGAGTGTAGTACTAAAAAATACATAAGATTATAATACATTCTCGAATCTAAAAAAATATTTAATATAAATGCATGTCTAAAGGCATTAGGGTTATTAAGATGGAATTTGGACCTGATAGATAAATAAATAAATAAATAAAAATACAGTGAAGTTGTCACAACACCAATATAAATCTTAGTTTTATGATAAATAAAAGTTTCAACTGTAATAATGATGGACATATTGAGTAAATTCAAATACAAATCAATCCTATTAATTTAAGAGTAAATGAGCCAAATGCTCATTTATGATTCAAAATTTTGAAAAAAATGCACATTTCTATTTATGGTAATCGAAACAACCCGTTAATTAAAATATGAACCAATATATCCTTCGAATTAATTAATTAATATTTAGCATTTAAATTATGTTTAAAATTAATTAATAATTCGAATAAATTAATAAAATTAAATAATTTTTTCTTTAAATGTAGCTAATAGAATAACTGATTAATCTTAATCATTCCTGAATAATTTTTGAATTTTTTCTCCCTATTAATCAATGTGCTAATGATTTAAATTTAAAAAACAAAATTTAAAAATTCCTAAATTTGTAGATAATAATAAGCACAAATTAATATAGAATCTACAAAGAAAAATTGTATTTAAATATACCAATTCCAAAAAGTAGATTTATAATTCTGAATCTTGTACATGTATATACGAATACTTACAAAAACTGTTTGTGCAAATCGTAAATATCAACCATAACTGTATATATAAACTAATATCAACCTGTAAATTTATTTACCAAAATTGTATATGTATATACAAATACTTAATGCGGGGAGTGCTTGTGCAAATCGTTAATATCAACACGAATTCAGTATATCTGTATACCAATATAAAACAGTAAATTTAATTACCAAAATTGTATATGTATATACCAATACTAAATATGGGGACATTTTGTGCAAATCGTAAATATCAACATGAATATGGTATATGTATATACCATTATCAAACTCTGAATTTAATTACCAAAATTGTATATGTATATACCAAATCTTAATACGGGGAGTGCTTATGTGAATCGTAAATATCAACATGAATTTGGTATATGTATATACCAATATCAAACTGTAAATATACTTACGAAATTTTATTAACGTACGTTCACCATCGACGACCTGCACGAGGAAGTGGTTCGCGACGATTTTGAAGATAGTTTTTGTAACGACCCGACCTAGTGCCGTCCGCTACGACTTAAACTCACTTACTTTCTTACGATTTCATAAAACTCTTTGTCACGAGAAATTTATGAATAATTTTTTTAAAAAAAAAAAACATCATCTCACTTGTGCTCCTAGGCACACACAACTTAAACTTCCTATAAGGAATTTAAGATCAACACTTGAGCATAAAATATTTATAAGAGACCACTATTGAAATCTTCGTAAAACATGAGACCTTCATAAAACTTGAAGGCTTATTAAATAGTTTACCAAAATCATTTTTGAGAAGTCCAATATAATGCTTCATACTCATTGTCTCGGATTATGAACCCGAGATAATCATTTCATACGTAAATTATTAACATAGGGATGTAATATAATACTCAAATCCCAAAACATAAACCGCAATTAATAAAACATTCGTCAAATAATTTGTTCATCAAAACATGCGGAAACTTTAGCGGTTACCCATCCTAACCCATGACCACCGCGCGCATCACCGTTCCTTCGCGAGTCCACCATAACAAATTCATACCATGAGTTTCTTACATACAGCATGAACGCATATTACGTGAGCTTACGCTCAGCGAGTACATACATTATCCTCACAAATCATATGTCAATCATGCATATATGTATGTCCAATTATGCTATATTATTGGATTACTTTTGAAAACATTTCGTTCTTTTTCCTTTAAGTGGCTCAAATGATTGGCCCTGTCTTGCCTAGTGATCACCCAAGTGTACGTGCCCTTTGCGCGCAGCCGCAGATGGTCTGAGGGTTGCAAGGTCCCCAGCCAACACAACCTTGGGCTTTAATCCCCTTTCATAACATGTTTATACCCCGATCGGGTGGCACGACACGAGCTTTACAAAAATTGGTCATTTTTGATAGTTAAGGTGACCATATTATGCCTACATGCATTATGACATAATTCAAAGTTCATTCAATCATCCTTTCATCATACCTTCTTTTCTTTTCCAATATCAACACTTGGAATAACACGACACATTAACCTCTTAGGATTCACAATGATCCATATAATCATATCAATGTCCATGAAGGACCTCACATATCAATCATGCATCGGAGTCAATGCTCCCAATCAATCATTCATGCATCGGAGTCAATGCTCCCAAACATTACATATATTCATGTCTTGACATATTTCATCTTTTCCTTTGAAAACTATTCATGTTGTAGTGAGATATGTACTCACCTGGTGTCCTCACTGCACTTTAAGCTACAACCTATCACATTTATGGACACCCTACTTCCCTGTTTAATCCGACCAGACGACTCGTCAGTCTTTTGGATCCTGGTTTACATGCATGCTCTAAGTTGCTGGAATTCTAGGGCACTAAGGTTTCGACACTATCCGATTTTGTATCATCACGTTCCTTTTTTTTAAAAATCTTCGTAATGTTGTACGACTTAACTTCAAGTAAGTGTACAAGTCTTTTCATGCCGTGAAGCCATCATTTGAGATCCGTATCTTTTTACATAGAAACTATTCCTTTCATTAATAACTCTTTGAGTTTTGCCTTATCATTTTTCGTAAACATAGCCTTTATCTTGAAAATCCGAAATAACCTCAGGTGTGATCATTTGCATAATCGTAAATTATTTAGATCTCCTAGGTTATTATCTTAACCTCTGTGTTTTATTTATAATATCATAGCCCCATTACTCGAAATTGAAACTATTTTATGTTTGGGCCACAATTCTACCTCTAGTGGTAGAATAACTTGTATATGCTTACTTTATAACCTCTATCCGATAAACGAAAACTCGTTCTAACATAAAACCAATTGTGATTGATCTAAACTTGACATTATAAAGTATTTAGTTTATTTCATGAAAAAAAAATCCCTTGGTAAATCATATATATGTATTTTTAAGCATGAACTCAAATCTGCCCTTATTTATGAAAAACAGTTTGCGACCTTCGGTGTCTGATTTTTATTAAACCAACCAGAGATTTTTTTTGGAACAAAACGAATTCCTATGTCTCTATAACTAACTTAAGTATAACATATATTTTTATCCCACCAAAATATAACTTATAGTTCATCTTTTAAAGCATTTTACTAACATAGTTCACAATATGTCTAAAACCGAAAACATATTTGCATGTCATGACTGCATGAATTGTTTTGAATAAACCCGAGTATATTTTTCGGTAAAACCAACTCTATTAATTCAATAAGGAATATCTATATATTATATCGTTTTTATACGAATTTATAAAAATATTTGGTTTGTGAAAAATGTGCTCTAAATCCAAACTTCCAGATCTACCTGGAGGTGAAAACAGTTTTGCACACGAATAGTGCACGACTCATATCTTAAAACTCATAACTTTAATGGTTCTAATTTTTCAGTATGTTATACTAGAAACATATATACATATATACATACATAGGTCAGTTTCCATATTTGGAGTTCATTTGGTCTGGTTATGACCCCTACAAAATCGGACTTCACCAAAACCCTAATTCTAGCAACATGCATGTCATTCAATCATCATCAAACATAAGGCTCTTGGGCCAACTTCATGAAAATACACAAAAAAATCCATGCATGTCTTACTTAAATCATAAATAAGCATGAAACTTAGTATGATAACCATTCATCAAAGAGTGGGGGTTTTTAGTTTGAAGGTTATACATTTCTTGAGTTTTTCTCCAACAAAGTTAATACTTGTGTAGTTGGAAACTTAGGTGCTCTTTACAACGACTTTAGCTTAGAGAAGGCTGGATTTTGAGCTAGGATAAGATAAAACATTATGAACATATGTTCATATCCTATGGCCATGAGTAAAATCAATCATGCAAGAGGTTCACTTACCTCTTTCTTTGGAACTTTGAGCAATGACACAGTTTGAGGGATAAACAGAGCGTTTGAGATCAGATCTTCACGATTATTTCTCCATGATTTCTTGGCCTTAAAACACAACAATATGGAGTAAAAATGAGCATAAATTTCAGAGAGAAAAACGTTTGGGAAATCGACATGCAAGAAGTGTTCTTACTCTTTTCTTCTTCTTTGAGAACTTGATACAAAGATGATGATCTTTGTGGTCTTCTTGGAGGGTTTCTTCATGAAAATGTTCTTGGGGTTTATTAGAGAGATAGAGGGATGAAGAGAGATTTTCTTTTATGATCTAGAGAGAGAGAAAAAAAAAATTGTGTGTGAGAGAGAGAACTTTGCATGTTCTAGGTGGAGTATGCTTAATAAAAGTCATCATTCTTGTCCCATCATGTCTTAGAATCAGCCAATACTCTTATTGGCTCTATTTTTCTAATTTGAGGCGTGTTAGGGGTTGCAAAAGGGTTCATCATTGCTGCCATGCACTCCTATGAGGCTATTGGTTCATTTGGGACCCTAAAATGCAGTTGATTCATTTGGGAAGTGTATAAGACAATAAGCACATAAGAAAAAATGACCTTAGGGCTTCTTTTGATTTCAAAGAGAGAGTTTATTCAAATTTCAGCATACATGAAGTTTTAAGCACGTGTATGGACATCAAGGATGAGTTTAGAATGTTGAAAATAGGATTAGGGGCATAATTGCAACTTTTTGGCAATTTTGGGCTATCGTGTAATTTTTATGAAAGTTGAGGACCTTGATGAAAATTTTACTTTGAACGTACCTATCTTCAATAATTTTTCATGTAGATTTCAAAAATGATATTTTTGGTTTAATTCGGGACTCAAAAATATTCATTCCGGCTTAGTTGACTTTTTAGTCAACTTTGAAGATACTTTGTCTAAAATTTAAATCATATTTTTCCCTCATGATGAAATGGTTTATATCATAAATTTTCTTTCTTCATTTCTCGGTATCGTTTCTTACTTATAGAAACTTATTGATACGAGACATCATCCTTCTAATTCCGGAAGCTTTTATGTTAACCCCGCCTTAATAAGTATCTTATGCGGATCCCGAAATGACTAGCGGGAGTTCTAACAAGCATAGCGGGAGTACTAGAGGCATAACAATAGTACCAACAAATATAGAGGTAAGTACTAGCGGCATAGCCGTAGTACCAATAATCATAGAGGTAAGTACTAGTGGCATAGCTGTAGTACTAACAAATATAGAGGTAAGCAACATTACTTGTGTCTTATGGACAATATTTTCTGTCCATCAAATTTATAAATGCATAATGCATAACATCTAGACACTCACAACAACTATCATCAATAACTTATCATTCAATTATCATTAAAATGTACCCTATAACCAAATGATACAATATAGTATTTCTTAAGGTTCTAGGTATGAGAAAATCGGCTCATTACAATTTTCCCGGTGAGGGAGCGCAACTCAGAGCGAGCTCGCCGGTGCCAACCTAAAATCCAAAGCCTGAGCTTGAGAGTTAAATAGATTTCTGACAAGCCCACCTCGTTGTTGCACTTCACTCCGATCCCGACGTGGCTAGCAGAGTCGCCGACGACGATGAAGGCCTTGAAGCAAGTGGAGATAGATCTGTTCCATGGAGGTGATTTTGCCCCCCTTCACGAGGTGGCCGAGCTTTGAGACCGAGACCCATTTCTCATCCTTCTTGCGACGGCCAGCACTCGGTGACGGCTTACGCGGCCACGATCGCCTCCTCGGCTGCTGCGCCTATGGTCGCTGAAGCCACGCCCGAAGTGGCCGCGCTCCCTGTTCGAATCCGACGTGAGAAGTCGAGAGAGAGAGAGAGAGAGAGAGAGAGAGAGAGAGAGAGAGAGAGAGAGAGAGAGAGGATGTCTGAGGATACGAGAAGGAAGAGAGTGCAATTTTTGAAATTTAGGTCAAAGTAACAAATTAAATGAAAATGTGATAAATTGAGGAATAATTTAACCATAATTTTAGAAATTCGAAATTAAAATATTTAATAATTAATTAATAAATAAAAATATAAAAATATAATTAAAATTAGGGTTCATATGGTCCAAAATATTTTTGAATGAGTATGAATGAATTATTTGAAAGTATGGGCAATTCCTTTAAACCTTAAGTGGTTTTTGGACATTTTATGAGTTTAATTGATTCGATAACTTTGCCATTGGGAATGAAATAATAGACTATAGTCACTATATACAATGAATAGGAGCATAAGCTTAAGTAAATAACGAGTATAATTAAAACCATTAATATAAGCTCGTGTCCGTGACAGACAAAGGATAATGGGGTGTGAAGAATAATACCTTTTGTAATTGTTTGTGTTTGAATGTCTGGCAAAACTAAGACTAAGGAAAATGAATTATTTTATAAAGTATAAACTATATATATAAAGTAATAAACCCTAACATATGGGCCCTCAAATCTGTAAAATCGTTCGGCCCTAGGCCCACGCCAATTAGGCCTACAATCAAGGCCGGCATTGACGATGAGCTCCGCCAAAAGGCGGTTGTAAAACAACCAAAGAACAAAGTAGTCCTTGAAAGTTTTGTTTAGTCAGCTACTTTCTTGGTCCGCCCCCAGTTCTTCCTTTATTTAAAGGAGTCGAGAGCGGGTTCCGTTTTTTATTTTATTCTGTTGGAATTCGAACAGAAATGTATTATAATTTTATATTTGTAGCGGTAATATAGAACTTACTTAAATAATAAGAGTAAATCAAACCTCTGATGATCACACTAGTTCATTGTTCTTGGTAAAAGTACTTGTTCTTTCACAGAGCTGATAAAGACATAAATTGGGAGACTTAAATTCAGAGCCTAAAAAGCTCTAAAGGACTTTGAATGCCAGGTGTATGCATGTGCGAAACAAATTCCCGAACAGTAGTTTCTCTGTAAATCGGAGGATTTTCTTTCGATAAGAGCTCTTCGACGGGTCCGTACAACCTCGTGGACGGCTTAAAGCTGGTGCTGAAAAAGCACGCCACGGATACTCTTGGTTTCTCGCGGTTTGCCAACACTCTGTGCTCTGCACTTTTGAAGTTGTCGTTTGACACAAGCTGCATGTAGTTTTAATCAAAAGAGCAAAATAAGTTAATTTTGATCTAGTTGAACTAGAGAAATTATTGTGAATAGACGACTTACCTGAAGAAGGTCTCCGATGTTGACGACAAGAGCCCCGGGCTGCGGAGGGACGTCCACCCACTTATGGTCGTGTAATACCTGAAGACCGCCAACATTGTCTTGCAAAAGCACGACGAGGAAGTCATAGTCGGCCTGCTTGCTCACGCCCGTCGTCACCTCTGGCTGCGGACAAGCCGGGTAGTAATGCCCTAGCATCACCAAACCCTCGGCGCAACTCATCTCGTTCAAGCGGTTTCGGTTCAGACCTAGAGCCTCAGAAAGCAATTCAAGCAGTGTAATTCCCAATCTCATGATTTTCTTCGAGTACTCGATGGTTATTTCCCTGTAAAGTTCGACATATGTAAAAAAAAATTAGGAAACTATTGTGTTTTCTCAATATTTACACATTGAGAACTTCCTTTATTTCGTAATACTCATGCATTGCTCCTCATTCATGCTCGATATGATTTTTTTCGTTTTAGTTTTCTTAAGATTATTCCAAAAAGACCTTATAGTGTGTTACTTATACCGTTACGTTCGACTTTATTTAAAGACCGGACGAATTCAGTGAAACGCACTTCAACTATATGATATTAACAACAATTTTGAGCTTGTTTATGCCGTTTGCTTTTTAAGTTAGCCCCTCGAATCAGTGGCGTAGCTATGTAGGGCCTAGTGTACGCCCGGGCACCACTTGAAAACGTGAAAAATATTAAAATAATAGTGTTTAAGCAAAACAAAAAAAAAAAAATATCATTATAATATTTTATGAGCCCATATTAACAAGTCAAAGAGCATTCAGCCCAACTGACAAATTGCTTTTCTCAAGTCTCATTTTTTGAGAGAGAGACGACCTAAGTTCGAGTCTTGGGCTAGTCATATTTTTTCTTTTTTTTTTTTCTTTCTTTAAGTTTTTTTGTTTTGTTTTGTTTATTTATTTTCAGTTATTAAAATATATAGATACATTTTTATACTCGCCTATTATATTATTAAAAATTTTATACATAAAAATATATATAAATTAATTTTGTATTGAATACCAGTCGATTGGATATTTCTATTTCTACCAACGATAAATTTATAATGCAATACTTTCAAAAATGAAAACGCGGCGTCTTATTTTAGTAGGGTAAGTTGTTATATATTTTTCTTTATATATAAAGAGGTTACAATGTTATTATTGATTGTTGTTAATTGTATGATTGATTTAAAAATATATATAAGACACCATCTAAATTAAAATCCTGGCTCCGCCACTGCCTCGAATGCCTCTTATCTAAATGAGGTTGACTTATTATATCACCTATAAACTAGACTAATTGGCTCTATTAGGACCTTTTGAACTACTAAAGGTCCTTAATTAGGACCTATTTTAAGTTAAGGAATATTTGTAATTTCTTAAAAAAAAAAAATCTAAAATGATGTTATCTATTTTAAATTAAAACAAAATCTGTTCTGTTTTTATGTAAATCAAAGATAAAGAGGACTAAAAATGCACCAAAATTATAAAAGAAGAACCATTTTCATTAATTTTGTAATGAAAGAGTGACTAGTAGAGCCAATAACTTTATTAGACCTTAAAGTTGACTTTAATAATGTAATCAAAGACTGATAATGACTACATTTTATTGTTGTCAATGTTAATTGGATTAACTCGTTATTATTTTTGGCAATAAATTCAATTATATATATATATACATATATAATACCTGCAAACTGATGGCAAGTCTTGTGGACTCGGAGGATTGGGAGCTACAACACACGAGAGAGTGTCCCTCCAGTTGGCAAAATTTACAGTACACAGATCGAAGTTGCTGTTATACTTCACTGATTTCTTGTGGTCTCGACTGTAAAATGCTTTCTTCGCCTCGCTTTCTTGCTCGTGAAACCAACGAATCCCATCTATCATCTCGTCGAGAACGCCGCCCGAGATTCCATGGTTGACTATTTGGAAGAAACCCCACTTCTCCGACGCCTCGCGAACCTCCTTGACAATCTCCCGCCGCCGGGCTGGATCGTCGTCGGCGAGTCCTCCGAGGTCTATCGCCGGAATACTTAACTCGGCACGATTGTCTCCAGAAACCGAGTTGTTATCTCTAGGTTTATGGAAGATGAGAGGGACCTCAGTGATCCCGGCATCGACGAGCCGCTTCACGCCGGCCTTGGTTTCGTCGAAAGCTTTGAGCTCGCTTAGTCTGTCGTGTTTGGCTTTGGCCGGAGCGCGAACCGCAGCTTCGCCTTTGGCTTGATCACCAGTCACCATATTCTTTTTGTGCCTCTTTACCGGAAATTATATTTATGGAAATTGAGAAGACGTGGTAGCGACGAGTCAGAGTCTCAGAGAGCCTTTGTAGTGATATTAAATGTTGCCAAGGCTTCTTATTTCATTTTTACTCCTTCTAAAGTTATGTATTTAAGTGGACCGCGGCCCACGGGAGAGCCTGCCCGTCCCGCATTTTTGCTGCCCGCAGCCCAGGTCCTTGTGTCGCTTCCTGGCGGCCCACGGGAGAGCCTGCCCATCCCGCATTTCTGCTGCCTGCAGCCTGCAGCCCAGGTCCTTGTGTCGCTTCCCGG
This sequence comes from Parietaria judaica, assembly GCA_954871525.1. NCBI lineage: Eukaryota > Viridiplantae > Streptophyta > Magnoliopsida > Rosales > Urticaceae > Parietaria > Parietaria judaica. The sequence goes on from OX940872.1 coordinate 23,678,911, forward strand.
CGGCCCACGGGAGAGCCTGCCCGTCCCGCATTTTTGCTGCCCGCAGCCCAGGTCCTTGTGTCGCTTCCTGGCGGCCCACGGGAGAGCCTGCCCATCCCGCATTTTTGCTGCCTGCAGCCTGCAGCCTGCAGCCCAGGTCCTTGTGTCGCTTCCCGGCGGCCCACGGGAGAGCCTGCCCGTCCCGCATTTTTGCTGCCTGCAGCCCAGGTCCTTCTGTCGCTTCCCGTCCGCCTAGTCTGAGGATGGGCAACTTTTTAGTTTTTTTATTATTTTTGAAAATAAATTATTTCATATTGTCATCGAAATAATAAAAAGTATGAAGAGCGTGGAAAACTCGCAGTGGGTTTGAGTGCGGGCCGCCCACAGCCTGCAGAAGCAGAGTCATGATGGGTCATGCCGTCATGGGCACGAGCAATCCGCGATTAGTCAAGAAGTTATGTTTCTTAAAATTCTCTCATTTTGAACCCCGACATATTTATATATAAATATATACATCTACCATTTCAACTTGAAATTTTCAAGTGTTTAATTAATTAATCCAATTTTTATATTAGATAATTTAAATGGCCAAATAATTTTTAAAATGATATTAGTATTAGTAATACCGAGACGCCATAACGTTAAGAAATTCTATGACAAAAATAAATAAATAAATAAATAAAGCATTAAGTAATGGAAAATCTAAACCACATTCATAGTTTATTTTATATTAAAGTTTAAATTTTATTTCATTTGTATTTTCTTCTAATTTTTATTCAATAAATATTATTTTATTAATTTAAACATTAAATTTATTTATGGAGTATTTGATTTATATTAAAATTAAGTGGTGTGCAAGCGGGCTGCTACCAGATTTTTTTTTTGCTAAATCTAGAACCCGGATGCGGAATATGGGTTTTTTAAATTAGGTACCCATATCCGGATTTTAATGTTTTAAACCCGGATTCAATACCACAACCGGTTTTGAAACCCAAATCTGGCAAAATATGGATTAATTAATAAAAAATAAAGATAAAATAGAAAAACCTGATTTGCTTAAGAGAAAAATAGTTTTTAATGCTAAATGTTTTAGTAAAATATGTATTAAGTTACAAAAATATGAAGAATAGCATAAGAATATTAAACGGTATAAGGAAGAGAAAAGTTCAATAAAAAAAAGTACTAAAATGTTAAATATAATTTAAAAAGCGGATTTCAGTAACCTAAAATCTGGGTTCCGTGGTTTATAACCCCTAATCTTGGAACCCAAAAACGGTTTTAATACGGGCGTGGTTTTGAGAAAACCGGCTCCGGTTAACCTAGTTTATTACGGTTCTAGATTTTCATAAAGCGGTTCCGGTTCGGATAAGGTTTGAAACCCATATTTCCATTTTTTTAGCACCCCTAAATTCTAGATGTACAAAATTTATTTAAGAGTCTAATATGGCACTATTTGGTATATCTTTGTTTTTTTTTAAATACTTTTAGTTTTTGAAAAAAAAAACCGGACATGTGTTTGGTAAATTGTTTATAAAGCAGTTTTTGCTGGTAACAAAGGCTGATTTAGCTTTGGTAAAATAAATATATTTAGGGTAAAAAGACTAATATAGACTTAAAATTATATTTTTGTTTTTGAAAAACAAATAGTTAGGAATCCTAACTTTTACGACTCATATACAAAATTTAAAATCGTTTTTTTTTTTTAAACCGTTTACCAAACACTTGATTTAGTAGTTTAATTTATTCCAAAAACAAAACAAGCCTTTTTAATATGAACCAAACACACAGTTATATATATATATATATATATATGCATGTATATGTAGAGAGAGACGAAAACTCATAAAACTTTCATTGTTCTTACCATCATTTATAATTAGTAGCAGTTGTTCTGACAATTTTAGAATAAACCAAAGCAGTAACACTTCTTTCGCAAAGCTAACAACACACTTGAAAAATCAAAAGCTAGGCCTTCTTAAATCTCCCAAAACAATTCAAAGTATCACAAATTACGAGAGTTCAATTCAGAGCCTAAAAAGCTCTAGGGGACTTCGAATCCCGAGTGTAGCCATGTGCAAAACAAATTCTCGAACCGTAGTTTCTCTGTAAATCGGAGGATTCTTTTCCGACAAGAGCTCTTTGATGGGCCCGTACAGCCTCGTGCACAACTGCAAACTTGTGCCGAAAAAGCACGCCACGGATACCCTCGGCCCCTCGCGGTTTGCCAACACTCTGTGCTCCACGCTCTTGAACTTGTCGTTTGACACAAGCTGCATGTCGTTTTTATCCAATGAGCAAAACAATTGAGTTTTGATCAAGTTGAAGTATGTTGTTAGTATGTAAAGAAAGGTGCAGAGAGAACTAGTAAGGAACATCCGAGGTAATTCCCTGAAGGGTCTATAGGAACTTGGGATTATCGTATAAAAATATGACGCAAAATTAGTAGATTTTCGGGGACGTTTGAACCCAATGCATCTCGAGATTCGGTTTATTGGGGCTCAAATCAGCAATTTTCTATTTTCTTATAACTTCTCTACTTTTGGGAGCAATATGGAATTCTTTTATATTCTTATTTTCCATAATTTCTTCCTTTTTAAAAATGTAATTTCGGATTAACGAGTGAAAGGGTTAGAAACCATTCAAAAAAAAAAAAAAAGAGAAGATTTTTCTTGTGTTATTTTTTTTTAATTCAAGCTAACCTGCCAAATTCAAGATCATACATCAAAAATTTTACTATCCTATCGAAATAAATTTCATATATCTTCCCTGACTTCGTTGAAAAGAATTTTCAAACTGTAATATTGAAGGTTCATGCAGAAGTCTTGCCTGGAGAAGGTCTCCGATGTTGACGACAAGAGCTCCGGGCAGCGGAGGGACGTCCACCCACTTATGGTCATGTAGAACTTGAAGACCGCCTATGTGGTCCTGCAAAAGCACGGTGAGGAAGTCATTGTCGGCGTGCTTGCTCGTACCCATCGTCACCTCCGGCTGCGAGCAAGCTGGGTAATAATGCCCTAACATCGTCAAACCCTCGGCACAACCCATCTCGTTCAAGCGGTCTCGATTCACACCTAAAGCCTCTGAAAGCAGTTCCAGCAGTGTGATTCCTAATCTCATGACTTGCTTCGAGAACTCAATGAGTACGTCCCTGCAAGTTTGACATGAGTAAGGGATATCTAATATCTATAAGCAAATTAAGATTTTTATTTATGGAGTATTTTGAAGCAATTTTTTTTTTTTCAATATTTACGCATTTAAAACTTTTGCCCTTAAATTTTATTTCGTAATAATACTTACGTAACACTCCTCATCCATTCTCGATATGGAATTCTTCGCTTTAATTTTTTTTTAATCTACTCTGAAAAGCCTTATATTTTGTTACATATAACCATTACGCTCAACTTTGTCCAAAAATGGTTCAATGGAGCGGACCTCTATCTTTTATGTATATGCAAGGCCGGTCATGACTCCATAAGGTCCTAGGCAAAAAATGTTTTTTTGGAGCCCTTATAATTTTCAAATAATTTGATCCCCCAAAAAAAGAAACAGAGTATGATTTATGACCTTAATTACTCAAAATATTTGGGCCCAAGTCAAGCGCCTCCTCGTTGCTCTAATGCCATGACCGGTCTAAATCATGATATTATTCGTTTTACGTTTACCCCTAAAAAGTATATTCACTATTACAAACAGTTGACTACACACCATAGAGATTAGACCACGGTAAGTGAAAATCCGCACTAAAACAACTTTTAACCACAATATTGTTGTGGAGAAGTGAATAGATTACTCATAAACTCTTAATTTTTTTTATTTTTTTTTCATTTAATGTGAGACTTAATAACTCTATATTTTTTCTGCTCTCTATCTATATGGAATTACATTGTCATACTCACAATTCCGTTTTTTTTTCTTTTCTTATAAATTCAATACATATATATATATATATATATATATATATTAATATTGTAAGATATACCTGCAAACAGATGGCAAATCTTGTGGATTCGGAGGATTAGGAGCTACGACACACATAAGAGTGTCCCTCCAATTGGCAAAACTTCCAATATACAGATCAAAGTTGCTGTTGTACTTTACTAATTTCTCGCGGTCTCGAGTGTAAAACACTTTTTTCGCCTCGGTTTCTTGCTCGTGAAACCCACGAATCCCCTCTATGATCTCATCGAGAATGCCGCCCGCGATTCCATGGTTGACTATTTGGAAGAAACCCCACTTCTCCGACGCCTCACAAACCTCGTTGACAATCTCGCACCGCCTAGCCGGATCGTCGTCGGTGAGTCCTCTGAGGTCTATCACCGGAATGCTTAACTTGACACGATCGTCTCCAGAAACCGAGCTTTGATCTCTCGGTTTATGGAAGATGAGAGGAACTTCGGTGATGCCGGCATCGACGAGTCCCTTCACACCGGCCTTGGTTTCATCGAAAGCTTTGAGCTCGCTTAGTCTGTCGTATTCAGCTTTGGCCGGAGCTCCAATTGCAGCTTCGCCATTGCCTTGATCAGCCATAATTTTTTCTTGACGTTATTGTAAGTTGTAACAATGCATATATAATTATATATACATGAAAAAGAGGCAGAATATCACATATTGTACCCTTCGAAGATGGACAACAAGTACAACTAAAACTTTTCTTTGATAGAGAATATCACGTGGTATGAAATTTGAGCCTTGACTCACTATTTCTAGTCTCCTACACCAAATAAAAGACACCTAAATTAGTAATTATCAAAGAAAAAGTAATGATACTTCTAGTTGATTGTTGATACTTGATAGTTGATTGTCACCCAACAATATTTCCTCAAAGAAGTGAAGCTGGGATATTATTAAAGGACATTTGTGGCAATTGATATCACTCTTTCTTTTTTCTTTGTGTATACTTTCAATGTCCTCAAAAAATGTAAATCCAAAATACTATATGAGCATATTTTTGGTAAGTCAAGATGTACACCAATAAGACTATACTCCGCAACAATAAAAGAAGTAAAATATGGCGGCGCTTTCATTTATCTTTCAGGCATTTTAATCATAAACATCCTTATTATATAAATGACAAGAATAAAATATAAATCACAGATTTTATAGTTTGAAAACTCTGACAAGTTCGGAGATCATAATGCTTGGAAAAGACTTCTAAAATAATTGTAAATAATATTGAGTCCTGGCGAAAATACATTTTTTGTAAATTGTGCTGAAACATGAATTTTGCTTATTGAGTATTTATTAATTCATGATTTCGTTTTGTCTATTTATGGTAAGTCTTGACATCCTTGATGTCATGACAGCTGTTGAAGTATTTCAGGAAAATATCTAAGTCTCATCCTCAATCAAGGAGTGATTGAGTCGACCTCTCCCTGTAGTTATTGGTGAATATCACGCTAGAGTTAATGAAGATTATTGTGTGATGATTCTAATGAGTGGAGAGTGCCATGGAGCTGATTTGCATTCTCTAGACGAAAAATTTTTCAAGGCCAGCTCCTATTAGTCCCTGCTAATGAGGTCCCATTTCGTTAGCACTTACAGAGACAATCTCTAACACCTTCGCGAGAAGTCAATCAACATTCACGAGTGAAGTGAAGAAGGACGGGATGTTTGTAGCTGATTGTTTACAAGGGGATCTTGCATTTCATCAAGAGTTCACGTGTTGGATGTCAAAGTTGTTGGTGACAACAAGGGGGAGTTTCTTTTGTATGCTTTGGGTCCATATGATTTAATTTTTGTAATCATCTCTTGTAACTCTTGGTTGATTAATCTGGGTGAGTGCCCCGCAGAAGCGGTGACAGGAAGTCCGAAATGTGTTACCAAAAAGTATTGGTGCTCCTTTACTTTTCTAGACTCGCTTTATTTCTATGTTCGCAATTATCACGTCATGTTAAGTATCATGGGGTTCCACCTCAAAACTAATTGGGAATGAGGGGAGTAACCCATGACATTTTAAACATTGCTAAGTCCCCATGTATTTTCCACGTGGGACTCAACATGCCCCCTCGAGACGGTAGATCTTTGACTCACTCGTCTCGGGCCGAATCCTTTTTTTTTTTTTTTTTGGACCGGTGCTCGTTTGAGCTTTATGGGCTCTGATACCATGTTAAGTATCATGAGGTTCCACCTCAAAACCAATTGGCAATGAGGGGAGTAACCCATGACCTTTAAACCTTGCTAAGTCCCCACGTCTTTTCCATGTGGGACTCAACATGCCCCCTCGAGACGGTGGCTCTTTGGCTTACTCGTCTCGGGCCGAATCCTTTTTTTTTTTTTTTCTGGATCGGTGCTCGTTTGAGCTTAATGGGCTCTGATACCATGTTTAGTATCATGGGGTTCCACCTCAAAACCAATTGGCAATGAGGGGAGTAACCCATGACCTTTTAAACCTTGCTAAGGGTCCGTTTGTTTACATTAAGATTAAGACGTCTGAATCTGAATGCACATCTGAATCAGAATAAGATATAATAGAGTATAACAACTATATGTTAAGTCATATTAGTGAATTATGATGTCACCATTTTGTTAGTAGAATTAGATGGTAAAGTCGGTTAGTACATGTGGCTATTAATGCCATATATATATGACAACTAATGTCATTTTACTCAGTAATGAAATACAGAGCATTATTCTGAGTATCGTTTGTTCTCTTTCATGGTATCAGAGCAAGGCGATCAAGAACCCTAGATTTTTTTTTTCTTCGCCAGATCTTCAATGGCGGTTCAAGAAAACGATCTCAGCTCAAAGATTGTTTCGTTCTCTCACTCTGTCTCTGTGAAGCTTGGAAACACTAATTTTCTCGTTTGGAAGCAGCAAGTTCTCTCCGCCGTGCGTGGCCATGGATTGGCTGATTTTCTCTTTAACGGAGATCTGGCTCCGCCGCAATTCACCAGAAATTCCGGCGACGAAAATATCGGTTTGAACAATGATTTCATTATCTGGCAGAAACAAGATCAGCTCTTACTCACATGGATCCTTTCTTCAATCTCTGATGAGCTTCTTCCAAGAATGGTTGGCTGTGACTCCAGCTTCTCCCTCTGGCGTAGATTGGATCAGTACTTTGCGTCTCAAACGCGTTCGAAGGCTCGTGAATTGCGCACTCAACTCCAGAGTGTCAAGAAAGAGGGATTAACGATGAATGATTACCTATCCAAAATCAAGGTAATCATCGATTCTCTCGCCTCTGTAGGAATCGATTTGAATTCAAGTGAACACATCAATATTGTGTTGGATGGTCTGCCATCAGATTATCAGTCGTTTGTAACATCATTTGAGTTCAGTACAATGGAATATTCGGTTGAAGCAATTGAATCCTTACTGCTCACGTACGAAGCTCGAATGGAAAAAGCGGCCAAGCAATTGGATTATGCTTTTACTGCTAATTTTGTCAATGTTCAAGGCAATCCGAGTCATGGCACACCTGTGGTCATTTTCGAGGTGCCTATCATGAGAATCAAGGTTCTTTCTCGAATTACTTCCCTCAGTTTCAGAACAGTGGTCGTGGTTATTCCAATTGGCGTGGACGTGGCAGATCTGGTGGTTCTAACTCTCGAGGAAACTTCCGTGCTCAGCGAGGTGGCTTTCGCCCCCAATGGAATCAAAATTCTTCATTTCAGGGTCAATACGCAGGGAATGTTGTCCAGTGCCAATTGTGCGGAAAAAGTGGTCATATAGTAGCTGAATGCTATTATCGCTTTGATCAGTCCTTTCAGATTCCGCAAGGACTTGCTGGTCGTACTCGTGCCCACATGAATCCGCAAGTCAATGTTGCATTCCCGACCCCGGAGTTCGCTCAAGATTTGAACTGGTATCCGGATTCTGGGGCGACTAGTCATGTTACTTCTAATGCCGATAATCTGGTGCAAAGCTCGGAGTTCGTAGGATCCAACAAAGTGCACGTTGGAAACGGAGCAGGTTTGTCTATATCCCGTATCGGTTTATCTAAATTTGTGTGTCCAATGTCTGAAAAACAATTCCACCTAAATAATCTCTTACTTGTTCCTGCCATCAAGAAAAACCTCATATCTGTCTCTCAATTTTGCAAGGACAATTATGTCTTTTTTGAGTTTCATGATTATTTCTGCCTTGTAAAGGACAAAGCAACTAAGCAAGTTCTAATCATTGGAAAGCTGCTTGGAGGTTTGTACTACATCGATCCTGCTGAAATCGCTTTCATTCGTTCCACCAGCCTATCAACTCCACCTACAAATTACTCTTTCAACTCACCTTACAAAGCTAATGTACTTTCTTTTAATGACAAATTTGATATTTGGCATAAGAGACTTGCACATCCTGCAGCTCCAATTGTAAAGAAAGTGTTATCCCATTGTAATCTTTCTGGTATAAATAAAGACGATTCTTACTTTTGTCAATCTTGTTGCCTTGGGAAAATTCACAGATTACCATTCTCTCTATCCACAACGTCTTATAGTAGACCTCTTGAGCTTGTCCATTCGGATTTATGGGGTCCATCACCAATATTATCAAGTAATGGCTATAGGTATTATGTCTCGTTTGTGGATGCATTTTCTCGATATACTTGGATTTTCCTCTTGCGACAAAAGAGTGAAACTTTCGCCACATTCCACAACTTTAGAGCTCAAGTAGAAAAACAGTTTAATCTGCCCATTGTAACCCTCCAAACTGATTGGGGAGGCGAGTATAGATCAGTAAAACCTTTACTTGATAAATCTGGAATTCTCCATAGAGTCTCTTGCCCACATACCCAACAACAAAATGGAGTGGCTGAGAGGAAACACAGAACTATTGTGGAACATGGCTTGACTCTCCTAAATACAGCCTCATTACCATCAAAATTCTGGGATGATTGTTCTCTTTCAAGATACATCAAAATATTAAATTAAAAAAATCCAAACTTCTTCCCTGCACTTTCGCCAATATCTTCAAAGTTTAAACTTCCTTGAAGCTCATCCATGTCTTTCGATATATCGTTCCCTCACAAAAACAAGAACGGTTCCATAGTATAAAGGCCCCTCCCATCCAAATTCACTGAACAATATAGAATATGAGTACTATCAAGAAATGAATATGAGTACTAGAGTAATCAATGAAAACTGACCGTACAAATAAATCTTAAACCATGAAATATAGAACAATTATACTAGACTAATATGTTTTAAATATCCATTCAAATCTCCATCGGCGATGAATTTTCATTGAATTATCATATATTAGAATAGTTGAGAGTATATAATGTATAGATTCAAACAGACTTGTTGTGGTTGGTTGATAAGCTAACAAATCCGAGTAATGATATTCTTTGAGGTTTCTTTTATCAATCTTCCCACAAATTCTCTCTCTCAAGGAACCCCTCTCAGCTTCAGAATAATACATTGAAAAAGTTTCAGCATACAAACAGAGCATACAAACATCAAGATACAAACATCAAGATATTGATCGGTAAAAATTAAGGAGACATATAAAACATACAAGATATTAATAAGTATATAAACATTCAAGCTTAAACTCCCAGATTGCTAATTAAAAAACAAAAGCTGATTACATATTACAGAGCCTAAAAACATGAGAATGAAAATGACCTGCGTTTTGGGTATTATTCATATCATAGCAACGAAACCAACCAAGGGAACTTAAGGGAAAAAAAACCAGAAAACTCATTAGGATGAATTGGATTGATTGAGGTTTTTCCACATAACATCGAACAATAGTGATACACAAAGAAAAATAATAACAATATATTCAACCCAGAATAGAAAGAAAAATCAGAAAACTCACTAATCAAAAAAATTTGAGAACTCACAAAAATCGATTGAGGATTTGATTGATGAAGCAACCTAGGTCAAAGAGGGAAGATTGCTGGTGGCTGAGATGCTTCAGAGAGGGCTGAGCAAAGTCGCCCGTGGCTGAGCAAGGTTGCCGGTGGCTGAGCACGATCATACGAGAAGGGCGACCACTGATTTTACCAGAGTAATGAAGGAGAAGCGTTCACTGGAGTTCAAGAAAAAAAAATATTAACGAATGCAAGAGTCGAAGAGAGAATCAAAATGTTCATTCAGATGGTGTCGTGGGTCTGACCGAATAAGAGCTGGTCAGACCCGATTCAGATTTATAATTAATAAAAATAAATGGTCTTAATGTACTTACATCTTATTCATTCAAATTAAGAGACTCATTAAGTCCCCATGTCTTTTTTATGTGGGACTCAACACGTCACACTATTTGTGTAACGTGAAAATACGTTTTTACAGTATACTTTTATAGCGATAAAAAAGAGAAAATATAAATAATATTTTAAGTAACTTATGGATTTTTTGCCGCAATTATCCAGAAAAATTTCCAAGAAACTTTTACAAAGTTACTTGCTGCAATTCTATTAATCTAGTCACTTGTACTCGTGACAAGATCTTTAGGAGAATTGGTTTCCCAAGAAATAGAATGTTCGAAGAGAGATGAGGCTGCTGATTTCCGCGATTGACCCGGCGAAGGAGTTGTTGGTAAGGCCAATGATGCGGAGGACCCGGAGCCACCGCAGAGCTGTGATGTTGATTGAGCCCGACAAGCCCATTGCCCGCTCAGACCCGAAACGGCACCGTTTGTGCAGAAAGCACCCTTTCCTGGGACGGCCCGTTGTACGGAAAAGCGCCGAGAGCCAGAGTCGGCATGCAGGGAGTTGCACATACTGAAGATTGCGACAATGGTGGTGACGATTGACAGACAGGGGACAAATCGATTTACGACAATTACCAACTGATACATACAGATTTCTGCTCTCATGATCATCAAACGTGATTACCAACCGATTTAACGAGAACCCATTGTGAAGAATTGCACTAAAAGCAATGAAATTTGCTTGAGCGGATGAACTAGCGAGAACCCATGATTGGGAGCTTGGTGGAGATAGCTCGAAGCAGTTTTGAGCATTTAGGCATTTGATAAATCTTTAATGGAGTGAAAGCAAGAGGGGTGAGGGAGCGACGTGGGACGAGTTAAAGGAGAAGGACGGAGATTTAACGGAAGTTCCCAGCCAAGAGGATCGGAATTTTGCCCGGATAAAAGAAAAATAAAAAGTAACTGGAACTAACACGCCCACTTGTCAAAAGTATTAGTACTTCTGTCGGATTTACCCTATTTATTATAAGATTAATGATAGGGTAAACTGCGGCTAATGTAATCAATGTTTAATTTTGTGCGGATTATGTACTCAATGTTTATTTTCGACGGCTAATGTACCCAATGTTTGATCCGATATTTTTAGGTTTGACCGTTAGAGAGTTATCCTCCTCTATATGACACTTTTCGTATATTTGACATAGCTCACTAATTTTTTGTCCAAATTTTATGAACGACCTATGGTTGAAAAGATACGAGATATATCTATAAATTTGGTGCTTTAAGTTTTGTAAAATAAGTTTATAAATAATACGAAATTTCAAGTACAATGTAAAACTGGACATTGGTTTGATGCAAAATATTTATTTCCAGCAAATTTTAATATACTTAATGACTATTTATGATGAAATGTAAAAGAAAAAAGTTGTAGATAAATGTTTTATCTTTCCAACGGGTGTTTATTTATAAATTTTGGATAAAAAACAAGTGAGTTATGCCAAAAATATGAAATATTATTTCACATCACATATTTCATATTTTTGGCATAACTCACTCATTTTTTGTCAAAAATTTATAAATAAACACGCGTTGGAAATATAAAAAATTTATCTACAACTTTTTGCTTTTACGTTTCATGATTAAAAGTCATTAAGTATATTAAAATTTGCTCAAAACAAATATTTTGCATTAAACTAATGTCCACTTTTACGTTGTATTTTAAATTTCGTATTGTTATACAACTTAATTTACAAAAATTAAAACACCAAAGTTGTAGATCTATCTTTTATCTTTCCAACCATAGGTCGTGCATAATATTTGGACAAAAAATGAGTGAGTTATGTCAAAAATACAAAAAGTGTACATATAAAGGATCATAACTCTCTAACGGTCAACTGACGGAAAACCCAAAAATATCTAACGGATCAAACATTGGGTACATTAGCCGCTGAAAATAAACATAGGGTACATAATCCGCACAAAATCAAATAATGGGTACTTTAGCCGCAGTTTACCCTTAATGATATATATAACGAATGTATTGTACTTAAGTATGGCGTCATCTCCAACCACAACAAAAATAACCATAATAGTTTTTGGAAATGTTAATGAGATTTATATAAGTTTTTATGCTGTTTTTAGGGTTCTTAAGCATACGGCTTTTAGATTTATCATGCGGTTTGCCCTTTACCTGCGATTTATTTGTGGATTTTAGTAAATCGACAACCGAGTGTGTTGGCGGCATGCCTGAATTTTTAAAACCGTGAATATACTATCTCAATTTACTATTATTTTTTTAATACAAATAGGCATATAAGTAGTATTTGAACTGTGGATAGAGTCATACCCAAATTGTGTGATTACAATTCCATTGAAGGTATTTTGGTGCCAAAATCACATCACAATTATACAGTTTGATTAGAGATGGCCTCTATGATCATATTATACGCAACTTGTATTATCAAGACATAAAGATCCATCTCAGCACCACGTCTTTCTATAATTTTGAACCACACATTCAAAGTAGCTCGAAGTTGAAAAATCTTTCTTTTATATCGTTTTCTTCAATTATTACGAGACCTTCTCTCATTCTCAGCCAGTAACCATATAAATGTATATATGTAATGTCACGATTTCTTCAATGTAATTGACCAAGAGGCACAAAAAAGAAACCAAACATGGTGGCTGATCAAGGCAAAGATGAAGCTGCATTAGCTCCGATTAAGGGCGGCTACGACAGACTGAGCGAGCTCAAAGCTTTCGACGAGACCAAGGCCGGTGTGAAGGGACTCGTCGACGCCGGGATCACCGAGGTTCCTCTCATCTTCCATAACCCAAAAAGAGATCAGGACTCGGTTTCAGGAGATGATCAGGTCGAGTTCAGTATTCCGGTTATAGATCTTGGACGACTCGCTGACGACGATCCAGCTCAGCGGAGGGAGATCATCGAGAAAGTTTGCGAGGCATCAGAGAAATGGGGTTTCTTCCAAATAGTCAACCATGGGATCGCGAAGAGTCTTCTAGACGAGATCATAGACGGGATCCGTCGGTTTCATGAACAAGAAACCGAGGTGAAGAAACTATTTTACACTCGAGAAAGCGAGAAGTTAGTGAGGTACAACAGCAACTTCGATCTTTACACGGGAAGTTTTACCAATTGGAGGGACACCTTGCTTAGTCTCGTATGTCCTGATCCTCCACAAGACTTGCCATTAGTTTGCAGGTATGTGTGACAATATTAATCGATATATATTTAATTTTGTGCAAGAAATAAGTTGTTGCTAGAGTATCAACTATATAATAAAAATTAGTAGTAAATTCAAATAGGGGTGAGCATGGGTTGGGTTGGGCCGCCCCGATGCTTTTTATGGACCCGACCCGATCACTTCGGGTTCCTAAAAAAAAGCCCGATCCGACCCAAATTTTTTTAATGCCCGAACCAAACCGACCCGATAAAAATCGGGTTGGGTTGGTTTGGGTCACTATGGCCCGATTAATTAAAATTTAATCTTATATAACAAAAAAAATTATGAAAAAATGCATTAATATAACTCAAAATTCAAGTAAAAATACCTCAAACAAATTTAATCAAACAAACATACACCAAACAACGTAAAACATGAAAATGAGCTATTAAGCGGTCTTTGAATGTAAATAAAATTGAGAATGTGAAGTTTTAAAATACTAAAGATTGCACTACTTGAAATAAATATAAATTTGAAATATTTATTAATTATATTGGTCGGGTCGGAGACCCCGACCCGACCCAAGGTTTTGGACCCGACCCCGACCCGAATAATAGTCGGGTCCGGCCCGATCCGACCCAATTTTGAGCGGGTTAGATTGGGCGGGTTAGATTGGGGTTGGGTCCTTAACGGATATTGGGTTGGGCCATCGGGTTGGGTCTAAAATGCTCACCCCTAAATTCAAACTGCGTCAATATTTCGTCACATGATGTTAGTGGATGGAGAAGTGTCGATATCCGTCATATTTTTAACTCCTTTTTTTTTACATAATCTAGGATTGATACGTTACATATGTAATGAACTAACATTTGGTGACGAATGTTAGATGGAGTTCGAATTCGATGTTAGACGGAGTTCGAATTTGATATTGTTTTTCAATATATGTTCTTTTAGAAGTAGACTTAAAACTATAGGCTCAAAGCGAAAAATGATCATATTAAACAGCATTAACAATGAGAGTAGAGTAGTAAAACAGTATAAAAGTAATCAATATAAAAGGAAAAGATTTTAATGAGTAAATAGGAAAAGACTGCTTCCAATTAATCTACGTGTTTCATACAAATGTAACCTTGCAGGGACGTAGTAATCGAATACTCAAAGCAAGTCATGAGATTAGGAATTATACTGGTGGAATTACTTTCAGAGGCTCTAGGGCTGAGCCGAGACTGCTTGAAAGACATTGGTTGTGCCGAGGGTTTAGCACTGTTAGGGCATTACTATCCAGCTTGCCCGCAGCCAGAGGTGACTATGGGCACGACCCAACACGCCGACAATGACTTCTTCACTGTGCTTTTGCAAGACCACATCGGCGGTCTTCAGGTTCTACATGACCAAAAGTGGGTGAATGTCCCTCCACAACCCGGGGCTCTCGTTGTCAACATCGGTGATCTTCTTCAGGTAAGTTATAATGGGATAATGAAAATAGACAAAAAGTAAGTGGATCCAAATTACAGAAGTCCAACTATAGTTAGATTTAATCGATAGAAAACTTGATCAAATATAAATATAGATTAAATCAACGTCCCTCCACGACCTAGTGGTTTTCCTCTCGTTTCTGAATTGCAACGTCATTCATCTTATGTTCCTCATCTATACTTCGGGTTCTTTTCCCATCTATATTTTCTTTATCGTTCATCTCATGCCCCACAAAAAATTAAATAAATAAAAAAAACTTACTTTTACACCGCGTGATGAGTCATTGATTTTTCCTTTACAATTTCTATATGAAAAATAAAAAAATAAACGTTCCTAACCAATAAATTTACTATACATCCGTTCAATTGACAAAAATCACCGATTTATTTTTGAGAGAGCTTGTTTCGTCTAATTTTTATATCATTGTCAACACTTAATTTATCTTTAAATCTTTATCTTCCTAGCTTGATATTTCTCCTCTCATATTAATCTACTTTGCTATTCTTCAGCTTGTTTCAAATGACAAATTCAAGAGCGTGGAGCATAGAGTGATGGCGAGTAGTATCGGACCCAGAATATCGATACCATGCTTCTTCAGCTCATACCAGCCTATGTCAAACAAATTGTACGGACCCATCAAAGAGTTGATATCAGAGAAGAATCCTACGAAGTTTAGAGAAACAACTATCAACGATTTTAACGCCTATTTCCTTGCCAAAGGCCTTGATGGAACTTCCAAGTTGGATCATCTAAGATTGTGAAAGTTTAAGATTGGCGGAAGCTTGATTGAACAAATTAATTGCGGGACGCTTAAACTTAAGAATTTATATTTCTGTGAATTATTATCTGAAGTGACATAAGGTCCACTCGCTCGTGTAAAAAGAAGCTAATGGTCACACAATGATTCTTTCGTAATTATATCTAGAGCTGCACATAAACGTCGCAAGCTCCGGTCGCGATGCATCGCGGCGTTCTCCGGCCAGTCGCGACGTTTCACGATTCGGGGCCCAAAATCGCGACTGTTCGCGACTCCAAGCTTCATCGCGATGTTCCTCTCCCTCTCTCTCTCCGTCTCACAGATTGTCTCTCTCTCGCTCTCTCTCTCACTCTCTCTCTCCATCGCGATTCCCCTCGACTGCACACGCCGCGACGCATCGCGACGCTTTTTCTCGCGATTTTGGCGACTTAGTCGCGACGCGTCGCGGGGACGTGATGTGCAGCTCTAATTATATCACAAGTATATATTGAAACACATACATATATGTACATGTATATGCCTTTTTATTACATAAATATTGTTGGGATCCATCTTTGCATTTAAATATCTATTCTTCATTTTACAAATTGAGAAATCTGTATGCGAAATCATATTAAATGTAGTTATAATTATCTATAACTATATTTAATATGCAAAAATTATAGAGGTTTGAGATTTATATAAGTTTCTCTGTTGTTTCAAGGGTTATTACGCATACGGCTTTTAGATGTATCATGCGGTTTGCGCTTTCGGTGGATTTTAGTAAATCGACAACTAATAGTGTATGCGGCATGCCTCGATTTTTAAAATCCAGAATATAGTATCTCAATTCACCATCATTTTATTAATAAAAATAAGTATATAAGAAGTTTGATTGAAGATCGCCTTTATGATCATATTATACGCGCAACTTGTATTATCTAGCCATAAAGATCCATCTCTAGGTAGCTATCAGCACCACGTCTTTCTATAATTGTGAACCACACACTCAAAGTAGCTCGAAGTTGAATATTCTTTCTTTTATATCGTTTTCTTCAATTATTACGAAACCTTCCCTCATTCTCAGCCAGTAACCATATAAATGTATATATGTAATGTCACGATTTCTTCAATGTAATTGACCAAGAGGCACAAAAAAGAAACCAAACATGGTGGCTGATCAAGGCAAAGATGAAGCTGCATTAGCACCGAATAAGGGCAGCTACGACATACTGAGCGAGCTCAAAGCTTTCGATGAGACCAAGGCTGGTGTGAAGGGACTCGTCGACGCCGGGATCACTGAGGTTCCTCTCATCTTCCATAACCCAAAAAGAGATCAGGACTCGGGTTCAGGAGATGATCAGGTCGAGTTCAGTATTCCGGTGATAGATCTTGGAGGACTCGCTGATGACGATCCAGCTCAGCGGAGGGAGATCATCGAGAAAGTTTGCGGGGCATCGGAGAAATGGGGTTTCTTCCAAATAGTCAACCATGGAATCCCGAAGAGTCTTCTAGACGAGATCATAGACGGGATCCGTCTGTTTCACGAACAAGAAACCGAGGTGAAGAAACTATTGTACACTCGAGAAACCGAGAAGTTAGTGAGGTATAACAGCAACTTCGATCTTTACACGGGATGTTTTGCCAATTGGAGGGACACTTTGTTCTGTGTCATAGCCCCTGATCCTCCAAATCCACAAGACTTGCCATTAGTTTGCAGGTATGCGTGACAATATTACTGGATTGACATTTAATTTTTTGCAAAAAGTAAATTGTGGCAAAAGTAACAATTACATGCTAATCTGCAGTCGAGCCAAACCTCCGTCAATATTTCGTCACTCAATATTAATGAATGGATAATTGTCGATTCCGTCATATTTTTAAGTTTTATTTACATGATCTAGGATTGACACGTCACTCATGCGATCAATGAACTAACATTTGGCGACGACTGTTGGACGGAGTTCGACTTCGCTAATGTTTCGCAAACAATTGGACTTTCGTATAAAAAAAATGGAACAAGCTACTGTAATCCTTAAGTACAATATAAGTTATTTTAGAAGTAAAGGCTCAAAAGCGAAAAAATTATCGAGCAGCATGAAAGATGAGAGTAGTAAAAACAGTATATATTAATCAAGTATAAAAGGAAAAGATTTTTATGAGTTTCCAGTTAATCTATATTTTTTCATACACATGCAACCTTGCAGGGACGTAGTAATCGAGTACTCAAAGCAAGTCATGAGAATAGGAATTATACTGGTAGAATTACTTTCAGAGGCTCTAGGGCTGAGCCGAGACCGCTTGAAAGACATCGGTTGTGCCGAGGGCTTAGCATTGTTAGGGCATTACTATCCAGCTTGCCCGCAGCCAGAGGTGACAATGGGTACGTCCCAACACGCTGACCATGACTTCTTAACTGTGCTTTTGCAAGACCACATCGGCGGTCTTCAGGTTCTACATGACCAAAAGTGGGTCAACGTCCCTCTGCAACCCGGGGCTCTCGTTGTCAACATCGGTGATCTTCTTCAGGTAAGTTATAATGGGATAATGAAAATAGACAAAGAGTAATTGGATCCATGTTTACAGAAGTCCAACTATAATTAGATTTAATCAATAGAAAACTTGAGAAAAAAGAGTGTTATATATCGTTCGTTTTGCCTACAATCCGAGCCCGCAAAGCGCAGGGTTGTTGACTGCCGCGCCACGCCAGGCTGCAAACACAGCCTGGTGTTTTCCTCTCGTTTCTGAATTGCAACGTCATTCATCTTATGTTCTTCGTCCATGCTGCGGGTTCTTTTCCGTTCTATATTTTTTCTTCATCCTTCGTCTCAAGCCCCACAAAAAAAAAATAATTAAATAATAAAGTACACTTTATTTTACATCGCATGAGCCAGTGAATTTTCCTTTTAGATTTCTACATTAAAAATAAATGTTTCTAACCAATAAAGTTACTATATATCGGTCCAATTAACAAGACAAGATGTGCTTGGTCTAGTGGTAACAAGTACATCACTTAAGACATTAGAGATCTTGGGTTCGAGTCACCATGAGGGTAGGAGTGAAATCCAAAGATCCTCATATATATATAATAATAAGAAAAAAAATCGGTCCAATTAATGAAAATCATCGATTTTTTTATTTTTTTATTTTTTATTTTTACATATTAGCTTGTTTCGTTTTAGCTTTTATATCATTGTCAACACTTAATTTATCTTTTAACTATTATCTTGGTAGCTTGACATTTCTCCTCTCATATTAATCTACTTTACTATTCTTTAGCTTGTCTCAAACGACAAATTCAAGAGCGTGGAGCATAGAGTGGTGGCGAGTAGTGCCGGACCCAGAATATCAGTACCGGGCTTCTTCAGCACCTACCAGCCTATGACAAATAAAAAGTACGGACCCATCAAAGAGTTGATATCAGAGAAAAATCCTCCGAAGTTTAGAGAAACAACTATCAAAGATTTTTACGCCTATTACCTTGCCAAAGGCCTTGATGGGACTTCCAAGTTGGATTATCTAAGATTGTGAAAGTTTAAGATTGAAGGAGCTTGATTGAACAAATTAATTGCGGGTGCTTAAACTTAAAAATCTATATTTCTTTAAATAATTTTTGAAGTGACATAAGGTCCGGTCCCTCGTGTATGAAGAAGATAATGATCAAACAATGATTCCTTCGTAATTATATCACAAGTATATCGAAATATATATATATATATATATTATGTATGCCTTTTTATTACATAAATATTGTTGGGATCCATCTTGGCATTTTTATTACATAACTATTTGTCACTTTACAAATTGAGAAATTATGTATGAATATTGTCATTTTTTCTTAAATGTCGTGTAAAAAAAGTGTGAAAATAAAGGTAATATTTTCGATTTGTTAAGTTAAGTGAGCGTGGTGGTTGCTTAAAAAAAAGTGAGCTTGGTGGTTCACTTTTATTTATTTCAGTACATACAACGCCTTTGGTCATTAATGTTGAGTTAGAAGCATTAAATTTACGTACATGCAACGCCTTTGGTAAACAGCGGTTAATGTATTCAATGTTTGATCTTTTGTGAATTATGTACCTAATGTTTATTTTTGGTGACTAATGTATGCAATGTTTGATCTGTTAGATATTTCCGTGTTTTCCGTTAGTGGACCGTTAGAGAGTTATCCTCCTCTACATGTACACTTTTCGTATTTTTGACATATCTCGCTCATTTTGTGTGCAAATTTTATGCACGACCTATGGTTAGAAAGATAAGAGATAGATCTACAACTTTGTTGTTTTAATTTTTGTAAAATAAGTTTTATAAAAATACGAAATTTCAAATACAACGTAAAATTAGACGTTAGTTTAATACAAATTATTTGTTTCAAGAAAATTTTAATATATTTAATGACTTTATATTGTGAAACGTAAAACTAAAAATTTGTAGATAAATATTTGATCTTTTTAACAGGTGTTTATTTATAAATTTTGGATAAAAAACGAGTGAGTTATGCCAAAAATATGAAATATGTGATGTGAAATAATCTTTCATATTTTTGGCGTAACTTACTCATCTTTTGTCGAAAATTTATAAATAAACATCCGCTGGAAAGATAAAGTCTTTATCTACAACTTTTTAGTTTTACATTTCATCGTAAAAATTCATTAAGTATAGTAAAATAATTTCAAAACAAATATTTTTCATTAAACTTACGTCCAATTTTACGTTGTATTTGACATTTCGTATTTTTCTTACTTATTTTACAAAACTTTAAAACATAAAAGTTGTAGATCTATCTCTTGTCTTTCCAACCATAGGTCATGCATAAAATTTGGACAAAAAATGAGTGAGTTATGTCAAAAATACAAAAAGTGTGCATATAGAGGAGGATATGCACAAAAATTATTCTCGAAAACTATTCTCGAAAACTACCGTGGATTAAACAAGAATTATTCTCGAAAACTAAAAAATAAGCATAAATAAATACAAATTAAAACGAATTAACAAGAAAATCCTTAATTGAACCACATATCGCCGAGAATGGAGAACCAAAGAAGCTCACAGAATAGCCCGTGGCATTGGACACCAAGGCCGACGAGCTAAGATTTTTGAATCAAGCTGAGAAGACACGCTGGATTGCTCAGCGTCGCCACTCAAGATGGAAGGCCGGAAGTTTCAGATCTGAAACTTGGACGGATCTGTGTTTGTAAAGGAAGAACACGCAGTCTTGAGGTACGAGGAGATCTGAAGATGCATGCTCGCACGAATCTGAATGTAGGTGTGGCTGGACGTCACCATGATGCAGCTCGACGGCCACTCGATCCCGTCCTCGCACGTAAACTTCGGCTTTGAGATCGCCTAGTAGCTCAACGCCGACTCCGATCGGATGTGCTGCCGTTTGTATGGGAGAGAGAGAGAGAAGGGGAGTGGAAAGACAAGATCAGAGTTTTGGAAACTTTCATTGGATAAAAAAAATAAAACTTAATAATCTTTTTTTGAAAATTACAGGTATTTTCTATTCTAAAAATATTCATCGTACTCTTATCTCTATGTTGCATTTTTATTTATCCAAGCATGGTCCACGCGCAACTTGTATTATCGTCATCTTACTCTTAGGCTATCTTTATTAATTCGGAAGAAAAGACAAGATAAAGCAAGTACCAAGAAAAATTAGCAATAGAAAAACCATGTCCATCAGTGTCGTTTTCTTCAACTATCACTAATTGGCAGTAATGACTCCTCTAATATTAGGGAGGTGCAGATTTGTTCTATATAGGCTTCAAAAATAGAATAAAAAACAATTTTTGTAATTTTAGAGTTGAATTAACACATACATTCCAAAAATAGTAAAATGGCATATGATTCTAGTGTAGATTTGACTATATGTTCTTTATTTTTATTTTTTGAAAATTAAAAAACATTAAGTTTTGTTAATTGACCATCAAAAGGCTAAATCCACATACTTTTTTTAAGAGGTATATTTATATGCTAATTTTTGAATGACGAGGTTAAATTCGCAAATCCATCATAAACGTAAAACGATAGACCAAGGTTCGCATTACCGACGATTATCGTCGATTGTCGACGATTATCGAGCTTATCGGTAGTTACCGGTAAGTTACCGGCTATAATACTTACCGTTTTATCCATTTTTCGACGATTATCGAGCTTTTCGATAAACCGAAGACCAGCCGATTATCGCTATTTTTAGTGTAAAAATTTGATAATTTTTGGTCAATTAAAAAAATCAATTTTTAGAGATTTTTCGGTCTTTTCGACAGCCAATGACCAAATTTTATACAATTTTTGAGCTTACCAGTGAAAAACCAAGACTTTTCGGTCTTTTCGACAGCCGACGACCAAATCTTATACGAAAACTTGATTTTCGAACTGGTAAGTTGCAAATTTTTCGACAAATTATCATATTTTCACTGATTAATCGATTCTTGGCATAAGTTTTAAAAGTTTTGATTTATTCATTTTTAACCGAATTTCTTGGAATTTTTTGTAGTTTTTGGTAAATTAATGACATATAATGTTAAATCTATATGAATCAATCATTTCTTCTTTGATATGTACTCATTAATACGATTTTTAGGGCATTTCATGTGTTAAAATAAAAAGAGTTAGTTTTATATGAGATTTATGTTTAGAAATGAGTAAAGCTTGGAACTTTATCATCTTTTGTTTATTTTTTTGCATTCTTATGAATTTTTTTTTATGAAAACATGTTTTGATGACTTATTTTATAATTATTTTGTTAGATTTAGGTTAATTCGAATTGTCATGCTTGTTAGGCAAATGTATATAAAGTTTTGAATTTAGGAATTTACTCGAAATGTACATACTTTGTTATAATTTGTTGATTGTATAGGGTTCAAAATATTATATTTCCAAAGAAATATGAATGTTTGAGCTTTTGAGTTCTTGAGTTCTTGAATTTTTAGATTACAAGACTTTCTCGTGTAAAAAGTCTAAAAATTCATATTTTTTAATTTTTGAAGTAATTTATTCAAATTTTTATGTTTCTATTTCATTAATTATTTATTGACATATTAATCTGTGATTTTGGTATATTTTATTTGCATATTTGAGCTTAATTCGGATTTTTTCATAATTACGGCAAAAGTCTTCTAAGTTTATCTTTTGTGATTTGTGAGGTAATCTCTTCATTTTTTTTGGTGTTTTCATTGATAAAATATTTTTTTAAAAAATAATATGAAATCTTGGTGTAACTTATTTTCACATTTGAGATTAATTTGAATTTTCTCATAATTGCGGCAAAAGTCTTTTAAGTTGATGTGATGAGAATTATATGTGTTTGTGTATGATTATATATATATATATATATATATATATATATATGTTTGTGTATGAAACTGTTTTTTATATCATGATATTCTATTATTAATTTATTAGATAATAGAATAGAATCAATAATTATCATGACATGCTTTTATTTTTGGTATTTTTAAAACATTATTTCAAATTGGGCAAATACAAGCTTAATATATTTTATAAGTTTTCCGTCGAAAAGTATCGAAAAGTATCGATAATCCGTCGATAATCATCGAAAAATATCGATAATCGGTAAGCTACAGTATTATAGGTTTTCCGTCGGTTAATCGGTAAGCTATCGATTAATCCGTCGAAAAGGATAATCGGTTTATCGGTAACATCGGTAAGTTGAACCTTGCGATAGACCATAAATTCTGCTACTGGAATAGAATATTCTCTTAGAAAAGGGGTCAGTAGTGCAAATAACTCATAAACCTTCCTTTCTAAGTTTGTAATACTGAATGCATATGAAATCAAAGCACAGGTACCTCAATATTATTTCACCAGAAGGAAAAAAAAATGGTGGCTGATGATCAAGGGAAAGGCCAAGTACGACAGATTAAGCGAACTCAAAGCTTTCGATGAAACCAAGGCCGGCGTGAAGGGACTCGTTGATGCCGGGATCACTGAGGTTCCTCTCATCTTCCACAACCCAAAAAAATTAGATCAGGATTCGGTTTCAAGAGACGTTGAGTTCAGTATTCCGGTGATAGATCTTGGAGGACTCGCCGGCGAAGATCCAGCTCGGCGGAGGGAGATCGTCGAGAAAGTTTGCGAGGCGTCGGAGATATGGGGCTTCTTCCAAATAGTCAACCATGGGATCCTGGAGAGCGTCCTCGACGAGATCATACACGGGATTCGTAAGTTTCACGAACAAGAAACCGAGGCAAAGAAAGTATTTTACACCCGGGAAAGCGAGAAGTTAGTGAGGTATAACAGCAACTTCGATCTTTACACGGGAAGTTTTGCCAATTGGAGGGACACTTTCTTCTGCCTCGTATCTCCGGATCCTCCGAATCCACAATACTTGCCATCAGTTTGCAGGTATGTGTGACAATATTAATGGATATAGATTTAATTTTGTGCAAAAAATTAAATTTGGCTAAAGTATCAATTACTTGCTAATCAGTAGTCGAGTCACTCAACACTAACATTTGGCTGACAATTGTTGAACGAAATTCGAATGCGCTATTCGTTTGGAAACAATTGGACTTGTGTAAAAAATTGGAACAAGCAGCCCACTGTAATCCCCAAGTACAATATAAGTTATTTTAGAGGTATAGGCTTATCCGTGAGCGGAAACCGGATCTCCTCTTTCATTCGGAAACAAAACTTAGAGGAGCTTCGTTACATAGATTGAAGTGGAGTCTCAATTTCTCAAATGAGTTAGGAGTTCAATCGGTGGGATTGAGTGGAGGGTTGTTCCTCTTAGGGAACGAACCGTTGGAAGTCACTATATGAAGTTTTAGCAAAAGTCATATCGAAGCTCGAGATTCACGGGTTTTTATGGAGAACCAAATGAAGCGAAGCGCTACCTTTCGTGGGAACTCTTGCGTAGGATTCACAACAGCTATGATAGCCCGTGGTTGTGTGCTGGCGATTTCAACGAGGTTCTTTCGAATCACATTAGCCGTGCCCGATGCCGTCCAACAAACATGGCTTTATTTTCGGAGACTCTCGAGGCATGCAATGTAATTGATCTTGGCGCTCAAGGAGATTTCTGCACGTGGAATAATATGCAAAGTGGAGATAGAAACATTCAATGTAGGTTGGACCGTGCTTGTGCTAACCCCGATTGGAAGTGCCTCTACCCGGGTCATGTGGTGAAGAGGTTTGAGTTTTGGAGATCAGATCATAGGCCAAGTCTAATCAACAGAATTGGGCGCTGTTTGATTCCCCCGTGCCGATCGCGTTCCACCTCTCGTTGGGCCTTTGAACCGGGATGGATTCTTGACGAAGGATGCGAAGAGGTTGTCTGCAACACTTGGCGGAACAGAATAGGAGGTCTTGAGAGTGATGTTTGTTCTTTGGGTCTTTTGGAGTGCAAGACCGCTTTAAGAAATTGGCGCGCTGATCGTTCGGGCACCGGGATAGGCGGATCCGTGAGTTATCAGAGAAAATTGAGTGAGCCTATAGCGATGTTTTCACCCCGGAGAATGCTAGTAGTGTGCGGCGGATTAGAAAAGAGCTTGATGGCCTTATTTTGGTAGAAGAATATTCTTGGAAACAATGGGCTAGAGCAGATTGGCTCAAAGGGGGCGACAAAAACACCTCATATTTATACGCCCGAGCTGGGCGTAGGAAAGCCCAAAATGCCATTCGCGGCATCCTCAACGAGTCGGGAGTGTGGGTCACATCGGACCGGGAAGTTCGTGGGGTATTCGAAAGTTATTTCTCGAGAATCTTCAAATCCAACAGGGCTACCGAGGAAGACTTCCAGACGATTACTAAAGAGGACGTGAAATCGCTCTCGAATCTTCAACGTGAAAAAACGGAAGAGGTGTTATCTAGGGATGAGGTAGTTGATTCTCTTTTTTCCATGGGTCCAAAGAAAAAACCGGGTCCCGATGGTTTCATGCCCTTTTCTTCCAAAGATTTTGGAAAACGGTGGGGCCAGGTGTTCGGAAAGAATGCTTGGATATTTTGAATGGGAATTCTAGTGCAAGATAATGGAACACTACCAATATTGTTCTTATTCCCAAGATCAAAAACCCGTCAAGGGTTAACGATTTCTGGCCGATTAGCTTATGCAACGTCACTCTTAAAATAGTCACAAAGGTGGTTGCTAACCGCATTAAAGGTGTTCTCTCATCCGTGATCTCGGAATCCTAAAGCGCTTTTATCCCCAGAAGGCTTATCACGGACAATGCCGCCATTGCCTATGAACTTCTTAATTCGATCAAGCGAATCTCCAAAATAAAGAAACGAGCTTTGGCGATAAAACTTGATATGAATAAGGCTTACGGCCGGGTTGAATGGGGCTTTTATTATTGCTTTGATGCGAAGATTGGAGTTTGGACCAAGAGTTATTGACCTGGTACGGGATTGCATCTCCACCCCTGTTTACTCCCTTGTCATTAATGGAAGAACCGGTGGTTCCTTTATCCCAAAAAAGAGGCTTCGCCAAGGTTGCCCTCTTTCGCCTTATATTTTCATTATATGCACAGGAGGTTTCTCCGCCCTTATTCGAGGCCAAGAACGTTTGGGCATCTTGCGTGGCTTTTGTTTGCCGGCCTTCGGCGCCCTCAGTGTCACAACTTCTTTTCGCGGACGATAGCATCCTCTTTTGTGAAGCTAGTGAAGTTTCTTGTCTCGCTATTTGCTCCATCTTGCGGGTCTACAAAAAAGGTTCGGGACAAGTTGTTAACTTAGAGAAATCCATGACGTGTTTCTCTAAGAATGTCATTACATAAGTGGCCGATCGTTTCTCCCATCTTCTCCACATCCATGTGGTGGACAAATTAGAGTCCTATCTTGGGCTTCCGGCTCATGTGGGAAGGAATAAGGTTACAGTATTTAGTAAGCTTACTCACCGGGTGCAAAAACCTCTTCGGGCTTTGAAAGCAAAGATGTGCTCCGGGGGAGGAGTTCTTGTGAAATCGGTGGTCAAAGCGATCCCCACACATATCATGAGCCTCTTCAAGCTCCCGCTTACAATTATCAAGAAACTTCATAGTCTTACCGCCCAGTTTTGGTGGGGAGGATCGGACGAAAAACGGAAAATTCATTGGGAGTGGTGTGTTCTTTTAGCAAGGCCTAAGGCAAAGGGAGGACTTGGTTTCAAGGATCTTGGCGATTTCAATCGTGCTCCTGTATGACGCCTTAGGTGTCGAATTATCCAACATCCGGAGTGTTTATTGGCTAGAGTTTTAAAAGCCATATATTTTCCGAATTTGTTGGTGCTTGAGTTCGAAAGTAAAAGCTCATTTCTCTTTCCTTTGTAAGAGTCTTTGTTGGGGGCGCGACTTGATACTTTGAGGCACTAGGTGGCAAGTTGGAGAAGGAAATTTGAGAGCCTTCACGCAACCTTCGATTCTGAGAGCGGGGGCTTTCAAAGTAATGTCGGAGGAGCCGGAAGATGGACATGCTTGGTGCGTCACCGATTTTATCACATATAGGGGTTGGAACAAAGATGTTGTCGACGCTTTGATTTCACCTTTTGAAGCTATGGCTATTTTGAAGATCCCGTTGAGTTTTTGGAACGCAAAATATTGTCTCGTGTGACATTTCGAGGAGGATGGTTTGTACACGGTGCGGTCGGGGTATCGCCTTGCGCGAATGGATTTGAGTCGAGGACCCTATAGCTCGAGTAATGACGCAGCACGATGGTGGAAGAAGTTGTGGAGTTTAAAAATTCCACCAAAACTGAAACACCTTGGCCGGGGAATCGATTGTTTACCTTTTTGTAGGTTTTGTAGGACTCTTCCAGATGATGCTTTATATGCGGTTTGGAGTTGTGACAGGGTCCGTGCTTTGTCGGAATGCTCACCCTTGCATAGATGGGTGGAAAAGACAGGCACACTACCATTCCGAGAACTTTGTTTTCGGGCCCTTGA
The DNA here is from genome assembly GCA_954871525.1 of Parietaria judaica. Lineage (NCBI taxonomy): Eukaryota > Viridiplantae > Streptophyta > Magnoliopsida > Rosales > Urticaceae > Parietaria > Parietaria judaica. The sequence goes on from OX940872.1 coordinate 23,706,255, forward strand.
AGCCTTTCATACACCTGATTTGGATATCTTTTGTGGACTTTTGGGCGTCTTGGACCGATTGGAACACCTAACGTTTTGAGCATCACATCAAGACTCTGGAAAAGTGTCGGCCGTTGTACGGATATAACCCCACGAAATAGGGTGGATAGCCAACAAGCTTGGAGCGGAGCCGAGAATGTCGGTCTTACACTTAACATGGACGCGACGTGGGAGGAGACTTCCGGGCGAGCGGCGGTTAACGTGATCGTGAGAGATCGAAAGAGGGTGTTCGTGGAATCATCGACCATTCTCATTGTACATGTGAATTTCGCATGAACGGCCGAGTGTTTTGCCATTCGTTTGGGTCTCCAATTCATCCAATCACATAATTGGACGTATCGGTTGTCGAGTCCGATTTGTCGGTTCCAAAATCGCGGAATATTTGCTGAAATAAAACCACAACGCCAAACACACTAATGAAGAAAAGGGAAACGACACTGAGGGCTGCACTTTGTGCTTTTTGGTGGGTTTGAAATAAACAAGGGAGAATATAAAAAGTATGAGATAAGAGAGAAAGACTTATCTAATTACATTTATGAATAAATAGATGAGTTGGCTATGCAAAATACATATGAAAGCATGTGCTTATATAGAGGACAACAAGCTTCTTAAATTACTAAACTAACCCTTCGAAACTTGGCGGGCAAGTAAATACTAATAATAAACTATTTGAAGCTTGTCAATCAAGCTTATTTTCACATTCTCCCCCGTAAGCTTGACTTGGTTCGAGGTTCTTTGCCCTGAGCAACTCTCTCATCTCTGCGAACTTGACTCTCGCTAGGGCTTTGGTGAGAATATCAGCTCGTTGCTCTCTGGTGCTGACAAACTCCACGATGATCTCTCGCTTCTCCACACACTCTTGAATAAAATGAAAGTGAGTGTCGATGTGTTTGCTACGTCCATGAAACACAAGGTTTTTCATTAGTGCGACCACAAACTTGTTGTCAACGTAGAGAGTCACTGGCTTCTGCTCGGCTCCGGTCACTTCGCTCAATAAGTTTCTCAGCCACAACGCTAGACACAACCTTGCAGTCGCTGCCATGAAATAGGCCTCATAAGACGATAAGGCCACAATTCTTTGCTTCTGAGACTGATAGGTGATCAAATTTACTGTTGAGATAAAACGCCATCCCTCCAGTACTTTTTCTATCATCGACGTCACCTGCTAGTTCGTCGTTCCCTTCCATACTCGATCCCATAGTTCGTCGTTCCCTTCACGTAACGAAGGATGTGTTTCACAGCCTGCTGCTGTAGACTAGTAGGCTTCTCCATATGACGACTCACCATGCCAACTGCACATGAGATGCAGGTCGAGTGTGGGTTAAGTATCTGAGGTATACCCGATGACATGTCTGTACTCCGTGGGATCTACTAGGGTTCCTTCAGCATCTTTTCTGAGCTTTAACTTTGGTTCCATAGGATACTTACTCGCGTTGCAATCTGCCATCTTGAATTGCTTAAGAATCTTCTTCGTGTAGGCCGTCTGCTTTAGCGTGATGCATTCTTTCTTCTGATCGACCTCGATGCCGAGGTAGTGTGAGAGTAGTCCAAGGTCGCTTATCTCGAACTCCTTCATCATCTTCCTCTTGAATTCATCTATGCCTTTTGCACTAGATCCAATCACGATCATGTCGTCGACGTGCACACCGACTATGAGTGCCTTTCTCCTGAGCTCCTCGTGTAGACTGCCTGCTCCTAGGAACAATTATTGAAACCAAGAGTCGAGTGTTCCATGCACGTGGTGCTTGCCGCAACAAATAAAGAGACTTTGAGAATTTGTACACCTTGTGCTCTGCGCTCGTGTCGACGAAGCCTTCCGGCTGACCAACGTAGATTTCATTCTCTAGTTTGCCGTTCAGGGTTGTCGATTTGACATATAAGTGATGAATTTTCCAGCCTCGATGAGCTGCAAGGGCTGCGATCAGCCTAACTACGTTGAGTCTGGCCATTGGAGCAAAGACCTTTTCAAAGTTTACTCCCTGCTTCTGCACGTAGCCCTTTGCGACTAGTCTGGCCTTGTGCTTAAGGACCTTGCCTTCTGAGTCCTTCTTGAGCTTGTAGACCCACTTCAAACCAATGGACTTGTGACCTTTTGGAAGTTCGAATAGCTCCCACGTCTGATTAATCTCAATGGACTCCAACTCTCGCTTCATCGTTTTCTGTCATTCCTTCTCGGTGGCTGCCTCGCGATAGTTGGTTATTTCCTCTTCACTATCCAGTAGAAGTTCATCTGGGCTCAAATCAAGCTCCCACGCTTCTTCGTAGACGTCGATAAAGTATGAAACCCTCTTGGTCTGCCCTTGATTGACGAGTCTCACGAGCTGGTTCCTTTCGAACTAGCTGTTTCTGAGATCGGGGTGATTATCCCTAATCCTGGGTTGGGCGAGCCTCGTGGCGAGCTGGTTCCAGTCGTGCTCGTTCCAGGCGAATTGATTTCCGTCGAACTGAAGAAAAGGGAAACGACCTGAGGGCTGCACTTAGTGCTTTTTGGTGGGTTTGAAATAAACAAGGGAGAATCTAGAAAGTATGAGATAAGAGATAAAGACTTCTCTGGCTATATTGATGAGTAAATAGAAGAGTTGGAGATGCAAAATACATGTGCTTATATAGAGGACAACAAGCTTCTTAAATTTACCAAACTAATCATTCGAAACTTGGTGTGCAAGTAAATATTATAAGGGGCAAATAGCCGAACTTCAAACTCTAATTAGCCAAATAGCCAATGTTTTAGTTAATATTATCAAATAGCCAATTAACCACGTTAATAAATCAATTATTTGAAACTTGTCAGTCAAGCTTATTTTCACACGATTGCCTCCAAGCGACGATGTTGGTTAACGGGAGAAACCTCTACGGCTAGCGCGGACCGATTTTGGCGGATATTAACATGTTGATGCGATCGGTTGGCGCTACCGGTATTTGTCGGTGGCCTCCTAGATCATGTAACAAATTAGCTAAATGTATTAAGCGATCTCGACTTTCTTCATCGACTCCGAACTTGTGGTGTCTCGAGTGCCCGGAGTGGCTTGTAAAAATTGTTGCGAGGGACTTTGCCTTCTTTGATTATTAATATAACTCCAGTTTTTCTCTAAGAAAAAAAAAGAAGTATATGCTCAAAAGCAAAAAATATCATATTATGAGCAGCATAAACGATGAGATTAGTAAAAAAGTGTATATTAATGAACTTTAAAAGGAAATATTTTAATGAGCTGTAAATATTGAAAAATTGCTTTCCAATTAACCTATATTTTTTCATGCACGTGTAACCTCTCAGGGACGTAGTAACCGAGTACTCAAAGCAAGTCATGAGATTAGGAATTCAACTTGCCGAATTACTTTCAGAGGCTCTAGGGCTGAGCCGAGACCGCTTGAAAGACATCGGCTGTGCCGAGGGTTTAGCATTGTTAGGGCATTACTATCCAGTTTGCCCGCAGCCAGAGGTGACTATGGGCACGGCCCAACATGCCGACAATGGCTTCTTCACTGTGCTTTTGCAAGACCACATCGGCGGTCTCCAAGTTCTACATGACCAAAAGTGGGTCAACGTCCCTCCGCAACCTGGGGCTCTCGTTGTCAACATTGGTGATCTTCTTCAGGTAAGTTATATTGGGATAATGAAAATAGACAAAGAGTAATAATTGGATCCAAATTTACAGAAGTCTAACTATAGTTAGATTTTATCAATAGAAAACTCGAGAAAACAGACATGAAGTTGGGTAATATATATATATATTTATTTCGTTTTGCCTGTCATCTGCCCCCGCAAAGCACATGGTTGTTGATTGCCGCGCAACGCCAGGCTCCAAACACGGCCTAGTGTTTTTCTTCTCATTTCTGAATTGCAACGTCATTCATCTTATGTTTTCCGTTGTACATTAACTTTGTCGTTCATCTCTAGCCGCACCAAAAAAAAATACACTTTCTTTTACATTGGCGAGTTAGTGATTTTTCTTTTACAATTTTTATATGAAAAATTAAAAATAAACGTTTATAACCAATAAATTTATATATCTGTTCAATTAACAAATATTATCAATTTTTTTGAGAGAGCTTGTTTCGTTTTATTTTTTTATATCATTTCAAAACTTAATTTTTCTTTAACTCTTAATTTGCTAGTTTGACATTTCACATCTCATATTAATCTATTTTGCTATACTTAGCTTGTCTCAAACGACAAATTCAAGAGCGTGGAGCATAGAGTGGTGGCGAGTAGTGTCGGACCCAGAATATCGCTACCGAGCTTCTTCAGTACATACCAGCCTATGTCAAACAAATTGTACGGACCCATCAAAGAGTTGATATCTGAGAACGATCCTCCGAAGTTTAGAGAAACAACTATCAAAGATTTTTCAGCCTATTTCCTTGCCAAAGGCCTTGATGGGACTTCCAAGTTGGATCATCTACGATTGTGAAAGTATAAGATTGAGGGTAGCTTGATTGAACAAATTAATTGTGTGTGGCTAAGACTTAAAAAAATATATTTCTTTAAATTATATTTTTAAGTGATATACGGTCCTCTCCCTCGTGTAAGAAGAAGATAGTGATCAGCCAATGATCAAAACAATTATTATTAATATTTATATCACAAGTATATCGAAACACACATATATCGTATAACCTCTATAAATTAATACTCGATAAATTAAAATTCGAAATTAAATAGTATTTTCTTCCGGTCCTGATTCAGGTCTATCAAGTTAAATTAATAATTCGCTAAATTTATAAGATAATAATTTTTAAAAAAGTTTATAAGCCCCAAGTAGAGGTGTCAATTGGGCCGGGCCGGCCCAAGCCCACCCGTCCCGACTAAAAAAAAGGCGGGTTTTCCCCGCCCCGCCCCGTTTTTTTTTTGTGGGCCGGGCTAGGCCCGCCTCTATCAAAAGGTCAGGCTGGGTTATGTTTTCCTAAGCCCGCCCCGAACCCACATAACCCCGCTCGGTGGCCAACCCACCTTGCCCCGTTTAAAAGCCCACATAAATCACATTCTTGTATAACAAAAAATTAAGTTGTGATATTAATATTATTGAAAATATGAAAAAACTACTCTAAATATTTTATTATTGTAGAATATAAAAATTATCTTTATATTAAACATTTCATTACTTTATTTATTGTATATATTTTATATAGTTTTTAATTTTTCAATTAAACAATTTTAACTTCATTAATCAATTTCAAAATTTGCTAATCGATTTGAATTTTTTTTCTTTATAACTAGAGTTTTCGTACACTATAATATATAATCTGTAAGAATGTGTTTGAATTTCAAGTATGTGATTGAATCTTATTTGCATTATGTTACTCGACTTTGAAATTGAGAATTCGAATATCGAGCAAATACAAAAATATTAAAGGTATTATTGTATTGAATTTCATTTATACTTTCCACTAAAAGATGTAAATCATCATTACATATTAACCCTGAAAATTCCAACCTGTTTTGGTTTGTGAAAATCCCACTAAATTCCACCCAGAAAAGCCCACAAATTTTGACTCGTAAAAAGCCCGACACACCCCGCCCCGCACATTGAGTGGGGCGGGTCAAGCCCGCCCCGTTTAACATGTGGGCTTAACGGGCTGTGGGCGGGGCCAGCCCGCCCCGGCCCACTAGACACCTCTAGCCCCAAGTGATATATAAATTAATAATTCATTAAAGAAAATTACATGAATAATTATAAAATCACTATAAAAAAATATAACATAAATAACGTCTATGAAATCACATTAAATAAAAATATAACATTACATCACCAATCATGTAGTATTCTTAAAATATGATTGAATAGTAGTTTGTTTCTTCTTGAAATTGATATCTTTTAAATTTTTTGACATTAGTAATCTAATAAAATCTTTTTTAATCATAATAGTCTCTCATGATATTCTTAATATTGATACTTTCATATTCTCGATATAACAAATTGAAATAAGTTTTTGTTAGTAAAGATGTTTATATAATTATAGCTTATTGATAAAAAAATTCACGAATGTATAAATCAATAAATTATTAATTTATATGTTAATTAATAATTCTATTAGATAAAGTTTTTTCCGGTCCAAACAATATTAATTTATAGAGATTCTACTGTGTATATATATTCGGTATGCCTTTTTATTACATAAATATTGTTGGGATCCATCTTTGCTTATTTATTACATAACTATTTGTCATTTTAAAACTTGAATAATTATGTATGAAATTATCATTTTTTCTTAGATGCTGTGTAAAAAAGTGAAAATAAAGGTAAGATATTTTTCTTTCCTATGACGATACTTTGGTTTTTTTTTTTTTTGAATGGGATGGCGCTATCGGCCAAAAGGTTACAATGCTTTCTCGCATGACATAAATATATTCAGTGTAAGAACAGGTGGCACTATTGGCCAAGTTTACAATAATGTAAATGGGGCACTCATTTAAGACCCATGAGGTTCGAACACATGACCTCTTGAATAGAGAAGTGTTGGAGTTATCATTCGGCCAAGCAAGCTTAGTTTATGACAATACTTTGTTGAAGAAAGCAAATAAAGGCAATTTTTGATTTGTTAAGCTGGCTTGGTGGTTCTTTAAAAAGAAAAAAGAAAAAAAGTAAACTTGGTGGTTCACTTTTATTTATTTCAGTTCATGCATTCATTAATGTTGAGTTACAAGCATTAAATTTATTTACGATTTCTATATTTTATTAGGATGAAATAATCATTTTTAAATATTATTTTAATTTGGAACAATGTTCATATCACTGAAATGATAATAAGAAAAACTTAAATGCAGTAGAACCCCGATAAATTAATGACCGTGATCAAATAATAATTTTGTTCGGTACTGACTCGGGCCTAACAAAATAAACTATAATTTAGTAAAATTATAAAATAATAATATTAAAAAAAAAACCCTAACTTATATATAAATTAATTATTCAATGTAAAAATCATAATATTATATAATTAATTATGAAATCAGTCAAAAAGTATAGGTCTTTTAACCCAAAACAACAAATTAGTGCAAACCGTTGCAGGACGATTCCTATTGAGTTTGGTATGAAAGATGGCAAGTGGGTGCCCATCGGAGATAACCAAAAACTATTCACGTGGTTCTCGGTAATATCGTTAGGAGTGGATGTCCTATGCACTACGAAGTTCGGAAAACATTCCGAACGAGTGCAAGACCACGATTATGCCTCAAATAGACGTAAGTTATTGCTTATACTTTTAATATATATATATATATATATATATTCAATTTAGTTGTATTTACTTATTAATCAAATTTTCTCTTACAAAAATGCTTTATTTTGTATAAATGTTCAAGGGTTGGCATTTCATATTCGAATCTATTCAACGAATTCTTAAATATAGGTATAGTGGGCATAAAGAAAGGTTGAAAGAAAAATTTACACGAGCATCCGGATACGCTTAGACAGAACCCTCCAAACCACATATAGTATGATGAGCGGAAGAAATGCGTTGATTATTTTTTATTGCGGGAAACCATAACTAAATCACAGCGGAACACCGAAAATCGAAGCAAGAAACGCTCAGCTAGCTGTCAAGGATCTATGTCATCCAGTGCACACATACGTGAACTTGTAAGTTTGCTGTTATAGTTATGTCGTTTAATTAATTATTTTTTTGTTCGACACATATATGTTATGGTTTGTAGAGAGATCCTAAAACTGATAACTTGCCAAGTGCAATAAAGAATTGGGAAACATGGATCGAAAGCCTGATGGATCTTATGTCAATGAAGAGGTTGTTAGGGATGTGCCCTTAAATCAGTAGTATTCACCCCTTGTATAAGCACTTTGTCATTTCCGAAGAAATAAAGTAAAGTCTTATTATTAAAATCTTATCATAGTACTAAAGATTAAATGAATGTATCCATAGTTCATAATGGAATGCAATTGTAATCTATCCATCACACCGGAGTAAATGTGAGGAAGAATTGATAGATATAATAAATGAACTTAAATGTATCCGTGACTTAATTAAGCGGGTGTGAGCCTCTTAATTGACAAAGTCATTAATGCGACTAAATGGAGACAATCCTATTATGGATAGATATGTGTATCATACCCATTAAGTGCATTAAGTACAAAGTGTCTTTGTACTGGATAGGACTTGACTAAGTTGTGAAAGTTGCTCAACTAAGACCGTTGTGAAAGTTGCTCAACTAAGACTGTCACTGACAACTTTGAACTAAGTCGTTAAAGATGATCAAATGGTAATTAATCTAAATCCTGAAGTGATCTTCAAGCCTGACTGTTAGCTTAATTGTTCTTTGATTTTCTAGTTAAAGAATACAACATAACGATGTTCTCAAAGCCGCTATATTGGGAACATGATAGTCGATAGGGAATGGTAGCTCGATCACAAATATGGATATCACATAACTTTCTATAAAGTCAAGATGATTCCTTTAATGGTCGGTCGTGAGAAATAAACGGAACTCATGGCCAACTTACGATTTGTATCGTAAGTGAGTTGTTTATAATACCACCAACTGGATTAAAGAAGAAAAAGTACGAAGGGGCAAAACGGTAAATCGCCTGCTCGAGTGTGAATAATCAAGTGAAAGATTGATTAGCCCGATTTTGATTATATCACTGGACACCTTAAATATAAAGGAATATATTATTTTCATCACTAAAGAGTTCAACTTCGGGTTTATAGTGGAGTAACACCGGAGTTAACGGACTTATCCGTTGAAGCTTAAGTGATGTGGGTCTATGGTCCCCAGGATAGCTCGTAAAGGACGAATCGTACAATTAGGATATATATTATTCTAATTCATGATAGAACTAGTTGAAACTGAAGCTTGTTTCAAGTTTTGGAACGTTTCAATATGTTGCGGCAAAAGTACCTAAAGTTTGCCCGAAAAATAGCAGATCCGTAAAAGTCAAAAGTGGAGTAAATTGTGAACATCAATGTTGTAGGAAATTTAATTCTAAGAGTTTTTTATTATATGATGTTATGTATAAGAGCTACTGAGAAAAAGTTAAGAATTATAGATCATAACATAACGTTACGTCAATTCATGAAAATTACCTAGACATAAAATTAATGGGCTAGGTCCATTGGATTTAATCTTAGGTAATTATAAGAGAGGGAACTCGACCAACCTTGGTGGTTAAGCCCATTAGGTATTTTCCTTATCATATTTTGTTAAGTAATTAATTAATTAAAGGCTTATTAGCAAAATACTCAATTAGAATCAAACTATTTTAAAAACTACTCAAGGTTTAATTAATCCAAATCATACTCAATTTAAAGGCTATTTTCCAAAAACACCCCTGCTCCTTCTCTGCTCATTCTCGTCTCTCTCTCGACCGACATTTTCCATCTCTCTCTCGCTCTTTCTCTCTCCTTCGCTCCTCTCCGCCGTCCGATCGCTGATCGGCCGTACCCATCGGCGGCCCACTCCCCGGCCGCCGTGTCGCGCTGCCGCGATCCAGAGGGCTCAAGCTCGCGCCGAGCCTCTCGCCTCGCTCCGCCGTGCCGTTGCGCTCTTCCGGCTTTGCGAGGAGCCTCTCATCGCCAGGGTGGCAGCGGAATCGTCTGCGAGGCTCAGGAAACCACCGTTAAAGGTCAGTCTATGGGGTTCGTCGCGGGATTGGAAATTCGTTGTTCTTGTGTTGTGATCTCTGTGGATTTTGAAATGGAGATGACAGAGTGATTGCTTAATTGAGCTCTATGCTTTTCGATTGGCTGAGAGAAGTGAAGCGATATAGTGTTGTGATACACTGATCCATAGATATTTCAGAAGAGAGTGAAATCAGAATGAAAATTTGAGAGGACCAATTGAGAAAATAAATAGTGAACACCGAAAAGAATTATGTTTTCTCTTTTGGATTCACGGGATCTAATGCCATCGAATATTAGTTAAATTCTGTGGTAAAGGAAAGCGAAATCTCGAGAGATTGTTGTGAAGGCTGTTTGTAATGCATTTTAAGTAATTAGAAGTTTAGAACCGATGCTGTTTGAGAAATATATAAGTATTTAGGAAAAATTGGAACACCGAAAATGTTCTCTGTTGTTCGGTTATTGTTGACGATTGTTATGTTATAAAGCTGGCAAACCGAGATTTTCAGAATCTCCAGATCAGCGTACAGATATAATCGAGTACATTGGGATGAAATGTGGCTGCGAATTAAGTACTAATTTAGATAAATAATACATAGCAATATGACATGCTGGTATTTGTTTTTTGAATTTTCAGTGGCGCAGCATACTGATGCAACATAGAAGTCGCTCGTCATGGAATGCGAGTTACCCGTTGTTGTCAAATTTTGGGCCCTTGGTGCGGGCCCTGCCGTATGATCTATCCCATAGTTGATGATCTTGCGAAAGAGTATGCCAGAAAGGTCAAAGTCGACAAAGCCAATACTGATGACAACCCATCGATCGCAACACAGTATGGAATCCGAAGCATCCCGACCGTGATTGTATTCAAAGGAGGCGAGATTAAAGATGCGACCATCGGAGCTGTTCCAAAATCTACTCTGTTCCTTTTTTTTTTCCTTATGTTTATGGCTTGATATTGTCTTTATAGCTGGCTTGCGATGAATTGGTTGTGCTACTTTATGACATGCTATAATATGACGTTCTTTTCTTTCCATCAACGACCGTTTAAATGACTCATCAAGTGGTGTAGTGTTATTAACACACCGTAAAAAACGAAATATATAAGAATCGTTATAATTAAGGCATAAAGAATGCTTTTTTTCTACCTGAAACAACATTATATACTCTTTAAATTTTCATTACTTACTTATTTATTATAACCCTTATAATGGTTACCCAAATGTAACTTTAGTTACATAAGTGTAAGTGCAATTACCCAAGTGTAGCTGTAGTTACCAAAATGTAACTTTAATTACATAAGTGTAACTGTAGTTACCCAAGTGTACCTTTAGTTACATAAGTGTAACTAGAGTTACATAAATATAACTACAGTTACATAAGTGTAACTCCAGTTACATAAGTGTAACTGTAGTTACCAAAATGTAATTTAGTGACTTTAGTTACATAAGTGTAACTGCAGTTACCCAAGTGTAACTATAGTTACCTAAATGTAACATTAGTAACTTTAGTTACATAAGTGTAACTAAATTTACCAAAGTGTAACTGTACTTAGCCCAATGTAACTTTAGTTACATAAGTGAATCTCTTGTTACCCAAATGTAACCGTAGTTATCCAAATGTAACTTTAGTTACATAAGTGTAAGTGCAGTTACCCAAGTGTAATTGTAGTTACCCAAATGTAATTTTAGTAACTTAAGTTACATACGTGTAACTGTAGTTACCCTAGTGTAACTGTACTTATCTAAATGTAACTTTAGTTACATAAGTGTTACCCAAGTGTAACTGTACTTACCCAAATGTAATTTTAATAACTTTAGTTACATAAGTGTAACTGCAATTACTCAAGTGTTACTGTACTTATCCAAATGTAATTTTAGTTACATAAGTGTAACTCTTGTTACCCAAGTGTAACTGTAGTCACGCGGATGTAACTTTAGTTACATAAGTGTAAGTGCAGTTACCCAAGTGTAACTATAGTTACTCAATTGTAACTTTAGTTACATAAGTGTAACTAGAGTTACATAAATATAACTACAGTTACATAAGTGTAACTGTAGTTACATAAGTGTAACTGTAGTTACCAAAATGTAATTTAGTGACTTTAGTTACATAAGTGTAACTGCAGTTACCCAAGTGTAACTATAGTTACCCAAATATAACTTTAGTGACTTTAGTTACATAAGTGTAACTGAATTTACCCAAGTGTAGCTGTACTTAGCCAATGTAACTTTAGTTACATAAGTGAATCTCTTGTTACCCAAATGTAACCGTAGTTACCCAAATGTAACTTTAGTTACATAAGTGTAACTGCAGTTACCCAAGTGTAACTGTAGTTACCCAAATGTAATTTTAGTAACTTAAGTTACATACGTGTAACTGTAGTTACTCTAGTGTAACTGTACTTACCCAAATGTAACTTTAGTTACATAAGTGTTACCCAAGTGTAACTGTAGTTCCTCAAATGTAATTTTAGTAACTTTAGTTACATAAGTGTAACTGCAGTTACTCAAGTGTTATTGTACTTACCCAAATATAATTTTAGTTACATAAGTGTAACTCTTGTTACCCAAGTGTAATTGTAGTTACGCAAATGTAACTTTAGTTACATAAGTGTAACTGCAGTTACCCAAGTGTAAATTTAGTTACTCAAATGTAATTTTAGTAACTTTAGTTTCATAAATATAAGTGCAGTTATCCAAGTGTAATTGTAGTTACGCAAGTGTAACTGAAGTTACCAAAACTGTAATCGCAGTTACCCAAGTGTAATTGTAGTTACATAATTGTTAATGTAGCTACCTCAGTGTAAATGTAGTTTCCTAAGTGTAGTTATAATTATGTATCTTTAATTACATAGGTGTAACAGTAGTTACCCAAGTGTAACTACAATTTAGAAAATAAATACCAATTTTAAAATAATGTTACTTTAGTTACAAAAGTGTAATTGTAGTTACATAAGTGTAACTACAATTACAGGCTTATCGACTACATCGGCGCTCGTATTGAATGCTCTTCGGCCATGCTATGTTGTGTAACTCTTGGTACTTGTCCATCTATAAAATCACACACAAATACATAGAAATTCCATGATTCTGCAACCATTAACAGTACAACTCTAATTAATTTTGAATAAATTTGTCTGCTTGTATCAAGTTTGAACAAATCAAACACTAAATCTCATAATTAGCAGATTAATCCAACATCAAAATTCGTGCTCTTGATCCCTGTCCCTCAATATGCAAAAGAAATCGTCTGTAAAACTAGAATTCTAAGTAATTTATTTCCATTTATAGTTTGATCTGAACAAATTCGTATACTTTGATTAAGTTTTTAAAGAAAAAAAAATCACAAATCAACAACTAAATCTCAGAATTAAGCCTATTGGTCCAACATAAAGCTTCATAAGCGAAACAAAAGAGTAACCTAAACCCATCAACATCGATAGGGAAACTGATATACATTGCACATAGAGAGACAGAGAGAGTAAGATGGATCGGATCTTGTGAGCGACGGAAGGATTAAGGACTCCTCCCATGGAAATCGATATATGTGCTCGTCGTCTTCCTCGTCGAAGTCCTCCGTCGGCATCGCCGTCTCTTCCGTCGGAGCTGCCATTGCTGCGCAGAGAAGAAAGCTTGCTCTCTCTTTCCCGCCTCTGGGATCAATGACAGTGATGGAGAGCGACTGTTTTCGCTCTTTCAACTCTAACTCTGTGCTTGAAATCACAGTCATCGATCTGCGACGACAATCGCGGTTGGTTGAACCTAGTTGAAAAACAATGGCGGAAGAAGAGTCAAACAACAATGGCGGAAGAAGCCGTGATCGAGTGCCGAGGATTGAAGACGAAGTCTATCGAAGGTGACTGAAAAGAAAAAAGAGGGTATATTTGTCCTAAAAAGCTCAAATGAGGTTTTCTTTAATTATAGCAAACCTTTGAGTATCCTTTTAAAAAGATTAATTCTAATTGAGTAGTTTGCTATTATCATGGAAACATATTATTAGGTAATATTTGAATCATGGAAATTGCCAAGCTTGGTTACCAAGATGGAGATTTTATGAGCATGAGATATTCAAATATTTATGTGTTTTATAATTAAAGATACTAATTGATTATATACATATATGGTATTAACTTAATCATTTAATAAGAATCATGTCATGAATTTAAATTGTGCATGAATCATGAAACTTGATTATCAAGTTTTAATCATAAGATTCATATTGCATGGAAATTTAATATTGATTTATTCATGATAATATTTTATTGGAAGGTTAATTACAAATAAGGAAAAAGATTGATAAATCATGTTTCATCTTAATTGATTTAATTGGAATTAATTTTTGGTTAAATATGATGATAGAAATCGACATTACCTTTTCATGGAATGGGATTGGATTTCTTTGTATTCATTTTAATTGAAGAAAATATATTCCATTGATTAAATAATAGATAAATCAAAATATACCATTCATGGTAGGTATTTGATTTTCTTGGTATTTATTTTAATCACATGAAATTAAATCTTAGGTATTTTCAATCATCAATTTCGTTTTCTACCTATCATGGAAGGTTGGAAAAAGTGTTTGATTGATTTATGAATAATTCTAACTAAGACTAATTGATTTACCTATTCATGGAAATTTGTGTGCATGGTTTTTCCTATAAATACCAAGCTAGTTTCACATTTCCAACAACACAAATTCTCACATTATCCTCTCTTAAATTTCGTGCTCCCCTTCATGGTGAAGCTCTAGAAATTTCCCTTCCTCTCTAGAAAGTTCAGCTTAAGGAAATTCTCTTCCCGAAAGCTTAGAAATCGCATAAGCTATTATGCAACGAAGTTCGATCGATGAAGCCCACACTTTGGGTACGACGAGTTCCGGAGAATATCCCAGAAGACCGTGGGAGTTTCCTTTGGCGTGAAGAAGTCTCAAGAGCGGCGGAAGCCCTGCTCAAATTTCCATAGGCGCAGTCTCAAGTCCGGCGGAAGCTCTGCCGAAATTCAGAAGCGCAGTGGAACTCATCATCACCAATGAGGTACGGCCTTATGCATTGGGCTAATAAATGCAAACCTTTATCGCTTTGTTTATTTCCGTGACTAGAATTAATAAACTCGTGTTCATTAAATAACTACTTATTTATCCGATCGGATCTCCGTTATCCCGGTGCTTGATCCTAGTAAGGATAGTAACATCGAAAAGTATAAACATGGGCCTTTTCGTGAAAATATTTTTAAAGGTTACCCCGATGGATCGAGGCCCATACCCGAGATATGATGGAGGGGACGATAATATTCCCAACAGAGGTAGTCGAAAAAAAAATGTAAGTACTTATATCTTAATTATCTATTAAATGATCATTAAGAAAATGTTAAAAAGACGTGTCTTGAGGCGACTCAGTGAAGCGAAGGGCAAAAACGCCTTGAGGCCCTCATAGAGTTAAGTCAAGCTTACGCTCTAATATATGCCTCAAGCCTTAAGATATGCTCGTTTGAGGCAAGTGAGGCACTATTTTATGTTAGGGGTGAACATTTTGTCACCGTTTCCCGGCTTCGTCCCAGTTCCGGTACTGGTTCCGGACCGATTTAAGAAAAACATAGGAGATTGTTTTTAAAACCGGGAACCAGTACTTCCCGGTTCCCTGATTTTCAGAACTGTGATTCGGAATCGGGAACCAGAACCGTTTTTGATTTTTGGTACCGGTTCCGGTTTATGTATTTTTATGTCATTTTTTTAATATTTTTATGTCGTTTTAGTTTAATATGTTGGTTTTTTTTTTTTTACTTTAGAATTATATGTCGTTTCTTACCATTAAAAAAATTAGGGTTTATGCTCCTTCCTCATTCCGTCTCTTGCTTGCGACTCTTTCTCCCCACCTTCTCTCTATTTTTGGCTTTTCCTCGTCCAAGTTTGATTTCCTTCTATGAAATATCATCTATGGTTTATTCTATGTCAATGGCAGCCCTTCGAAAGGTTTGATTTCCTCGCTTTCTTCTTTGATTTTGGTTTCTTTTCCTTCTCCCAAGTTTTTCTTTCTTTCTTCAAATCATTACAGCCATGTTAAGTGATTTCGACACTGTTTTCCTCCAAACTTCAGAGAAGTCAAACACTTTACTCTCGGTTTTAGTCACAAATTATATCACGAATTTTTTCACGATTCTCTCACGAATTTTTCCCGTTTCCGGTTAAAAAAAAAAGGGGAAATATACAATTGGATCCGGGAACCGGTACCAAGAAAAAAAATCCCAAATTTTTGGGATAGGTACCAAAAATAAAAATATACCGGTTCCCGGTTCCGATTTCACCCCTAGTTTTTGTTTTACTCTATTTTTTTCTTTTAATTTGTTGATGGGCTTTTTGAAAAGTCGTACTAATACTTATTTTTTTAAAATAAATATGTATCATATATTATATACCTTACTACTATATAACTTAAACGTAGCATGTCTCCCTCTCCTCTCCTTCGACTTCATCCGTTCAATTACTAATCGTAACAATAGAGTTAAACCTCTATAAATTAATATGGTTGGGACCATTAAATTTTATTAATTTAGAGAGATAATAATTTATTGAGAAATTAATATTTTATTAATTTATAGAGGTATTTTTTCAGAGTTCTAAAATTTAAATTTAATTAGATGAATTCAATGAATAATATTAAATTGGTAAGCAACAATGAACATATTTATTTTTCGTTAGCGATTAAATTTATTTCATTTTATATCCTTTATGACGATGGAGTTGAAGACGATACCGTATCGGTGGAACCAGTTTCGCTTAAAGACACACTCATTGCATTTAGGACTCTTGAAAACTTTTTGGTGCAGTTCAAGAACACGACTCCTCAACTTTTTGATAGGATCGTAAAAATTAGAGATGCAGTCCACCAAGATTTAAGTTTTAAGACAAAACAAGCAACATTAGAAGTGTATTTCTCTAAATCGTATTAGATATTTATGTAATTTTCAAGTATTATTAATTTATGATATTATTGGGACCATAGTTTTATATAGAGCTCTCAAAAAAAGTATTTATCTTATTATCTTATCGAGATTGATCATTTTTAACACTAGCCCAAGTCGGGACCGGGCAAAATTATTATTTTCGAGATATTATTAATTTAGTGAGTATTAATTTATATAGGTTTTACTGTATTTATTTTACTTCTATAATTGTACTCTTCTATCACACATCAAATTTTGATAAATATTTGGGTTAATTTAGGCAAAAAGACCAAAAGTTTGGTCAAATTTTCCACTATGTATACAACCTCCGTAAACGGTGGCAATGATACCCAAACTTTGCATTTGGGAGTTGACCAACCATTTTCGTCCAGAAACACATTGCAATCGTTAGACTGATGCCACGTGGCTAAAACCCACTCGCTGACAGGGCATATATATGCCTCGTGTACGGGACACGTCAGCATTTGAAATAACTCAAATAATCAACATTAATTAAAAAAAACAAAGCAAAACAAATATAACAATTAAAATTTAAACAAAACAAAGATTTAAATAAAAATCCAATAACCATCGATTTAGGGCCCGTTTGGTATTGCTTATTATTAGGTGCTTTTGCTATTTTTAGAGTTTTAAGTTAATATTTGTGTATGGTAAGTTACAATAGAAGCACTTCAATAAAATAGTTACCAAATACTAAACTGATTTTTTTAAAAAAAACCAGTTGTTTTTTGTTTTGACTAACCAAATAGTGTATGATTTTATTTGACAACACTTTTTCTGGCAGTATATTTTAAAAGCAATTCTGAACTCAGCACATCAATGCCATACTGAGCCTTAATCCAAATGAACCCAAAAAATTAGGGCTTCTTCTCCCTTCTTCAATGAGGCCCTCGCCGACCGCGTCCTCGAGTCTTGGCCAGGCCTCCACAAGGTGTTGCGCTCGGCGGTGGTCTCGCTCGCCTCCGACGAGCTCCTCGCGCCCCAGGGCGTTCTTCTCTAGCTCGTCAGTTCCTCAAGGCAGCTTTCGTCCTCGGGAACCAGGCGATCACGGAGGCCAGCGAGAAGATGGTGCACATCATCGAAATCCACGCCTCCGAGGCGGCCCACTCGGCCGTGCTGCTGCAGATTCTCAAGTCAAGGCCTGTGGGGCCTCGTCATCTGAGGATCATGGCCGTGAATAGCCGGAGGGAAATTCTCGATCATATGGCTCACTACCTCACGGGCGAAGCCGAGAGGCTCGACATGAACCCGATCCTGACCACGCTGGACGATCTCTACCTCGAAAAGCTCGGTGACAAAACCGGGGAGAAGCCGATCGTGAACTCGGCTCTTCACCTACACACGCTGCAAGCTCCGGCAGGGTCGAAGAACACGAATGGAACACGGGCCGAGAAAGATAACAGCCTCGACTCAGCCACGTCGTCACCAGGATCGTCAAGGGTGGACAGATTTGTAAATTCCTTGTGGGGTTTTGCGTCGAATTGGTTATAACCGAGCAGGATTCGAACCACAACGGGGACACCTTAATGTAGAGGCTGCTCGAGTGGCTCTACTCTTACGCTGCGCTTTTCGACTGCTTGGAATCGATGGCGGCGAGGGCGCCATTGGTGAGGCTGAAGGTGGAGAAGATGTTCGGCGAGGAGATCAAGAACATCATCTCCTACGAAGGCCCCGAGCGGAAGGAGCGCACGAGAAGCTCAAGAGGTGGATACAGCGACTCGAAGCGGCCGGGTTCGCTGAGCTACTACGGCATGCTTAAGGCGAGGAGGCTGTTGCAGGGGTACGGTTGCGAACGGTACAAGATTAGAGAAACAAACTGACCTTAAACCAGCTGTTCAAAGAACATGAAGAAAGGAGGGATTATATCGATGGGTTTTGGGTTTTTTAATGTTTTATTTTTATTTAAATGCTTTGTTTGTTTTGTTTTTATTTTTTTATTTTTTTCGCTTTGGTTTTTTCTTGATTTAATGCTGATTTTTTAGTTATTTCAAATGTTGATGTGTCCCGTACACGTGGCATATATTTGCCCCGACAGCCAGTGAGTTTTAGCCACGTGGCATCAGTCTAACGGTTGCATAGTGTTTCTGGAAAAAAGTTGTTGGTCAACTCCCAAATGCAAAGCCTGGGTATTATTGCCACTATTTATGGAGAATTTGATCAAAATTGGGTCTTTTTAGCGCAATTAACCCTAAATATTAATAGCATGCCTCCTTTTTCACTGTTAATTATAAAAATATTTTATTTATATTTGTAATCACGAAATTGCAGTATCAAATATTGTTGGAATCGAGACCGTTTCGAGGATTGAAAACATCTCGAATTCTGATATGGTTCTCGATAAAGTATTAGGTACTATAGACGAGGCTTTTATAAAGGCCGTGGGCACAAGTTAATTAAAATGAATGTTTGACACAGATGGTTCAAGCTCTCGAGGCGCACATGTTTGACGTAGTAGCACCGTCATATGTTGTACCAACACCTCCAGATCCGGCCATGCGCGAATGGGCTGCAAGTATGGTCTCGGCGATGCGTCAAATGTTTGAACTTTCAACCAGAGTTTGTAAACTTTCAACCACTAAAAAAAGAAGAATAGAAATTTAATAAAAAAAAATAGAAACTTACAGGTACTTATAGCACAATTTTCTCTTCTAATATTCACGGTACTCTCAAGCAAATAACGATATTGATTATTGACTACAATCCCATCGAGTTCTTATCTCTATGTTGCATTTTTATTTATCCAAGCATGGTCCACGCGCAGCTCGTTATTATCGTCATCTTTGACTATATTTATTAATTCGGAAGAAGAGACAAGATAAAGCAAGTACCAATCAAGATTAGCAATAAAAAAAACCATGTCCATCAGTGTCGTTTTCTTCAACTATCACTAATTGGCAGTAATGACTCCTCTGATATTAGGGAGGTGCAGATTTGTTCTATATAGGCTTCAAAAATAGAATAAAAAACAACCTTTTGTTTTAAAATATCTAACTTTGCTAACTTTGCACCAAGATTTTGGAGTGGTAAGAAATTTGGTAAGTGTATGATTTATGAAAGAGAGGATGGAGATGATTTAGAGTGAGATAAGGGTGAGATAAAATGTTAAACTTTGTAATGAGATGTGTTGAATTTATTCGTCCACTTATGGAGATATTTATAGGAAAATAAGAAAATACAATTGTTGACTAATGTTAATTATGCATAGTAAACAAAAATAATTGATAAATATTATCCATAACACTTTTGTAATTTTAATGTTGAATTAACATATACATTCCAAAAATAGTAAAATATAGTAAAATGGCATATGCTTTACGATTCTGGTGTAGATTTCACTATTAGTTATCTTTTTTTTTTTTTTGAAAATTAAAAAACCATTAAATTTTGTTAATTGACCATCAAAAGGCTAAATCCTCATAATTTTTTTAAGAGGGTATATTTATATGCCAATTTTTGAATGAAGAGGTTAAATTCGCAAATCTATCATAGACGATAGACCCTTAACCCCCTGTTGCTGGAATAGAGGGAGCGAATCTAAATACTCTCTTAGATAATGGGTCAGTAGTGCAAATAACCCATAAACCTTCCTTTCTACGTTTGTAATACTGAATGCATATGAAATCACAGCACGGGTACCTCAATATTATTTCACCAGAAGGAAGAAAAATGGTGGGTGATGATCAAGAGAAAGGCAAGGCCATTTTCGACAGATTAAGCGAGCTCAAAGCTTTCGACGAAACCAAGGTCGGTGTGAAGGGACTCGTCGATGCCGGGATCACCGAGGTTCCTCTCATCTTCCACAAACCAAAAAGAGATCATGCCTTGGTTCCAAGAGACGTCGAGTTCAGTATTCCGGTTATAGATCTTGGAGGACTCGCCAGTGAAGATCCCGCTCGGCGGAGGGAGATCGTCGAGAAAGTTTGCGAGGCGTCGGAGAAATGGGGCTTCTTCCAAATAGTCAACCATGGGATCCCTGAGAGCATCCTCGACGAGATCATAGACGGAATTCGTCAGTTTCACGAACAAGAAACCGAGGCGAAGAAAGTATTTTATACTCGAGACTCCGGGAAGTTAGTGAGGTATATCAGCAACTTCGATCTGTACACTGGAAGTTTTACAAATTGGAGGGACACTCTCAGCTGTATCATAGCTCCTAATCCTCCGAGCCCACACGACTTGCCATCAGTTTGCAGGTATGTCATATATATGACACATACCGTATGTTCGATTAATGGACCTAATATAGGAAAATTCATTACCTAGTGACGTATTAGGGGAAAAATTGACTTAGTCATGAATGTTCCAAGATTCGAAAACTAGTCTGTTCCATTATTTGCGTACGAAAATATCACTGCCATATATATGTCCGAAACTTTCAAAATCTGCCTGAAATTATATGTATAATTTTCGTATATTTGACATAATGCACCCAGTTTTTGTCCAGATATAACAACTAAACTAGGGTTAGAAATCTAGGAGATATACTACAACTTTTATGTTTTACATTTATAAAAAAAAGTTCAATAAAAATACCAAATTTCATCCAAAATGTAAAACTAAACATTAATGTAATGCAAAATATTTATTTCCGGCATATTTTAGTATAATTAAAGAAATTTTATGAGAAAACATAAAACTATAAAGTTGTAGATCTATCTTTTATCTTTCCAAATGTAGGTCATTTGTAAAATTTGGACAAACAATGAGGGATTTATGCTAAAAATATGAAAGATGTGCAAATATATTACTGAGTAAGTACCTCCAAATTCGGCGTTTGCAATCTCCGAAGTCGATGTTTTGCCACGAAAGGTTGCTGTTAGCACCCTTGAGGTCGGAGCTCCGAAGTCAAATATTGACATAATAGATTCCTAATACCGAATTCGGGGTTGCTAAACCTTAATTCAGAGGTTTTAACACTGACTTCAGACGCAAACTTTGGAGTTAATAACTCTGAACTCGGAGATTGTAAAGCTTTTGTATTTTATGGCATAACTCACTCATTTATGTCTGAATTTTACAAACGACCTAATGTTAGAAATCTAAGAGATAGATCTATAACTTTTTTGTTTACGTTTTTATCATAATATTGAAAGAAAAATAGAAATGTCTACTACAGCGTAAAACTGTTTATTAGTATAATAGAAAATATATGTTGTGGGACAATTTCATATATTTTAAGACCTTTTATGATAAAACGTAAAACACAAAAGTTGTAGATCTATTTTTTTTTATCTTTACATCCATATGTAGTATGTAAAATTTGAACAAAAAATGAGTAAATTATGCAAAAATTACGGAAGCTATACAATTTAACTCTGAGTTCGGAGTTATTAACTCTGAAATCAACGTCCGACGTCGGTGTTAGAACTTTCGCATTCGGTGTTAGCAACCCCAAATTTGGTATTAGCTATCTTTTATGTCAAAATTTGACTTCGGAACTCCTAACACCGATCTCGATGGTGCTAACACCAATCTTTTCGGGGCTAAACTTAGACCTCGGATATTGTAAGGCCGAATTCGGTGATACTAACTCCCTTGTAGATTTGCATTTTCGTATTTTTGGCATAACTCACTCATTTTGTGTCCTCATTTTACAAATGACATACCTTTGGAAAGATTAAGATATATCTAGAGCTTTATAGTTTTAAGTTTCATCATAAAAGTTTTAAATAAGTACACTAAAATTTTTCCGAAACAAATATTTTGCATGACACTAATGTCTAGTTTTATGTTTTGGTTGAAATTTAGTATTTTTATTGAATTTTTTTGACAAATCTTAAAATACCAACATTGTAGATATATCTCTTAGCTTTAAAACATACAAAATTTTGCAATTTATCTCTGAGTTCAATATTTCTAACTCCGACCAAGATCAGCACAATAATACATTTTTTCCACATTTTACACATATATTGTCCAAATCCTACAATTTAAATCTTATTTTGAAGCCAGAAGATGGATATACAACTTTGTAGTTTAAGGTTTAGAAAAAAACTTTGAAAACATGGAGCGAAGTAACCTAAAGTTCCATGTAAAAACTGTGTTCGTCTTCATATTTTTCGGCGATTTTTCCTCCCTCCTACCCAAACTAGCTATCACGACATTGCTCTGATCTCAATCAACTTTCCAACGAGTTATTATCATTGTCATTTAGAGATCTGAAGAGAAAAAAGAAAAAGAAATGGAGAGGATTTTTGAAGAGGAAAAAAAAATGAGGGGGAAGAAGCCGAAATCTGTGGTACATGCAAAAAAGGAGGGCACATGTATTTTTGTGAAGGAACAGTGAACATCATTAGTTTCGAATTTTGGAACATTCAATACTAAGTATCGATTTTCTCCTTTAACTCATTACTAGGTAATGAAATTTCGCTATAATATATTCTATGAAAACATAGATATTTGTGGCAAAAGTACTTATAATTTGTCAAAAATATGACATGTTCCCAATATTTTTTTGTCGAGGCAAAAATTTACAATGTAAAAAAAAAGTAATTTTCCGTAAGTACTCTATTTTAGTCCATTAAATGCATTCCATTATTTAGTGCCACGATGGCCCATTTTTAATTATATAATAAGGTCTTTTAGAGCATCTACATCGTGCAATTATTGTAGAGTTTCGTAATTTTTCGAACACATCACAAATATTATTATTTTATTATTTCTGTCTTCAACATCACCTTTATAAACAACTTTTTCAATAAAACTAGTCCACAGTTGGCACCTTCTAAAAATTACCTTCTATGATCTCACACATAATTATCTATTATATTATATTATTTTATTTATTTGGTAAAAAATTTGAACTATAAATTAAAAATGAGCATTTTATATTAAAATATAAAATGGCTTCCCTCTCTATATTACCACTATTTGGCAACTTTGGGCGGCACCTTTATGCATCCACCGGTAGAAAGGGCTAGAAAGATTGTCGTATAAATGCCATGTCGTATTGGGAGCTATTTAAGCACTCCCGGTGGAGTTGCTTACAGAAGCCAACTAAAAGAACAGCTGGGGGCGGCGACGTCGCGACCCGTCGCGATTTGGTCGCCGGAAATCGCGAATCCTACCGTCGTGACGTGTCACGATGTTTTCGGTCGCGATCGGTCGCGATGTGGTCGAGAGAAAGAGATTGTGAGACGGAGAGACAGAGAGAGGGAGGGAGAGAGAGAAAGTGCGGACGTCGCGAACTATCGCGACTTCAAGGCGAGAAGTCGCGATCGTCGCGACGTGCTCCAACTCGTCGCCACCCACACGTCTAACTAAAAGCTCAAAGCCCAATATAATCATGATATAAATAGTACAAAAATTATGTAAGCTTAAAAAGAAAAGTTTCTAATGAGTAAATATTAAGATACATTTGCTTCCATATAATCTGTATTTTTTTGGAGTTTGTTTTACACACATGTAAAGTTTTTAGGGATGTAGTAATCGAGTACTCAAAGCAAGTCAAGAGATTGGGAATTCTACTGGCGGAATTACTTTCAGAGGCTCTAGGACTGAGCCGAGACCACCTGAAAGACATTGGTTGTGTCGAGGGTTTAGCACTGGCAGGGCATTACTATCCGGCTTGCCCGCAACCAGAGGTGACGATGGGCACCAGCGAACACGCGGACAATGACTTCTTCACACTGCTTTTGCAAGACCACATTGGCGGCCTTCAGGTACTACATGACCAAAAGTGGGTCAGCGTCCCTCCGCAGTCTAGAGCTCTCGTTGTCAACATCGGAGACCTTCTTCAGGCAAGTTATATGTATGACCATATACATACTAATGGATACACTAATTGTATTTAAATTTACAGAGGTCCAACTAGTTAGATAATTAATATGATGACTATGAGAAAAATATAAAACTTGAGAAAACGGATGAGTTTTTCTTTACAATGTGAGTATGGCACGAGGGTTGTTGGGGGTATCGTTTTTTTTTTTTTTACTTACATCCGTGCCCACACAACGCACGGGTTGTTCGCTGCCCACGCCAAACGGCAGGCTGGAACCGTGAACCCTGGCGTTTGTCCTCTCGTTTCTAAATTGACACATTGTTCTTCAACTATTTTTCTGGTTCTTTTAACTCTTTATTTCTTCGTCATCTTTTTCAGGCTCAATATAAATTCAAATAAAAACTTACAGCTATATTACATCGCACGACTCAATGATTTAAAATTTCTCTCTTAAAAACAAAAATTGTTTCTGATAAATCAATTTAATTGTCCATGTAATATAACGATACTTATCAAAACAATTAAGAAAGCCTGTTTTCTTTTTCTTTTTTTTTTCATATTATTGTCAACGGTTAATTTCTATGAACTCTTATCTAGCTTGAACTTATCTTCCTATTAATCTCTTTTGGTATTATTTAGCTCTTATCAAACGACAAATTCAAGAGCGTGGAGCATAGAGTGGTGGCGAGTGGTATCGGACCTAGAATATCTGTACCGAGCTTCTTCAACACATTCATGCCTATCACAAACAAAGTCTACGGACCCATCAACGAGTTGATATCAGAGAACAATCCTCCGAAGTTTAGGGAAACAACTATCAAAGACTTCTACGCCTATTTCCTAGGCAGAGGCCTCGACGGAACTTCGAAGTTGGATCATCTAAGATTGTGAGAGTTAAACATTGAGGGTGGTTTGATCGAACAAGTTAATTGTTTGCGGGTGGCTAAAATATATATATAAAAAAAATTATTTTATGGGACAGGTTATCAAGTTTTATCACCTAGTTAACCCACTACAGTAAACCTCTATAAACTAATACTCGTTAAATTAATAATCTTTCTAACATAATAATTTTGTCCGGTCTCAATTTGGGCTAGTGTAAAAAAAGATCCATCTCGATAATAAGATAATACTTTTTTTTGAGAGATCTATATAAAACTATGGTCCCAGTAATATTATAAATTAATAATACTTTAAAATTATATAAATATCTAAGACGATTTAGAGAAATACACTTCTAATGTCGCTTGTTTTGTGTTAAAAGTTAAATCTTGGTGGAGTGCATCTCTAATTTTTATGATCCGATCAAAAAATTGAGGAGTCGTGTTCTTGAACTACACCAAAAAGTTTTCAAGAATCCTAAATGCAATGAGTGCGTCTTTACGCGAAAATGGTTCCAATGCCACTGTTTCGTCTTCAATTCCATCGTCAAAAATGATATAAAATGAATTGTATTTAATGGCTAACAAACAATAAATATGTTCATTGTTCCTTACTAATTGAATATAATTAATTGAATTCATATAATTAAATTAAAATTTTAGAATTATGATAAATTAATAAAATTTCATGGTCTCAACAATATAAATTTATAGAGGTTTTACTGTATATGAATTAAATTACGAACGATTTATTAAGCACGTGTTCTTAACGGGTTACCGTGTTATATATGGGTGATTTTTTTCAAAATAATTTTGGCCCAAAAACGTCCCCTAGAGGCCCATATCTCAAATCGAGAAGCCTAAAACAGTGCAAAAATAATTATTAGAATATAAGTTGAACAACCAAACGCGACATTCGCGCGCCATAACGGAATCTCGGATCGACCTAATGCGCCCTAGAGAGCCCCGCTGTCAGGGCGCGTACGCGCCATGTCAGACCCAGGGAGGGACTAAATACCCAAACTTTAGTTTTATCACGGCATAAATACCCAAACTTTAGTTTTATCACGGCATAAATACCCAAAGTTTATTATAACGTGTAAGTGACGTGGCGATAGACTAACGGTTGTTAAGTTTGACTGGACGGAATAAGTGCTTGCCACAGATTGACCGAGTTTGGCTACTTTAGCCGCAATAAATCCAGTTTGGACCTTTATCGACACAAATCATGAAATTTTGGCTACTTTAGCCGCTATTATCCTTTAATATTATACAGTTCAACTTATATTAAATTTGTTAACTTATATATACAATTAACATGCATATTTACTTAATATTACACATTTTACATAAATATTTACTTCACATAATAATTTGACTTAATATTATACACTTCAACTAATAAAGTGACTTAATATTATACATTTCACCTACATATTTAAGGTACATATGTGTTTTGTTGTATACAATTATGTCTTGTATTTATTAAATATGTAGTTTTGAACCTATTTAAATATATATCTTGCTTAAATACTCAAATATTTTTTACAAAATATCCGTCGAAAGCCCCATCGGCATGCGGTATGCCCATGAAAAAAGTGCGGTATATGCGGCATGCCCTTTTTTTACGATTCGCCCATCGGCATACCCATCAATAAGCGATATATCCATAAAACAAAAAATGTGAAACGATATCGGCAAGCGACATTGTAAACCTTGCTCTAAATAGAAGGTATATTTATGTGAAAAAATAAACTTGACAAACTATAAGAAATTTTAAAAATTGTTTATAATGAGGTATTTTGAGTTTTTATAAGAAAGACTAAAATAAACTTTGAGGATACATTTTATTTTTGAAATTTGATGATTTATTTTTGCCAAAAATAAAAATGAAGGGTACAAAAAAGAAAGAGGAGCAAACTACCCAAAAACAATATATCATAATATGTGTACCGTTTTCGGTGTGGAAATTAAATGTGTACTGGAATTTATTCTGTTAACCAGAACTGTAATAGAGGTACCAAATCTGTACTTATTTATTAAGGGACCATGGCGGCACATGAACTCTTATAGAGGGACTAGTAAAAGCTTTCAATAAATAATCTCGCCAGCTATCACCCAACCACATCTTTCTAGTTTCGCTGTCTTTTTCTTAAATTATCTCAAAGCTTTCACTTCTTATTTTATTTTTATGTATATCTTATGTCACAATTCCTTCGATGTAAGTCAGTAAAGAGACACAAATAAAAGAAATATGATGGCTGATCAAGGCAAAGCCGAATTCGATAGACTAACCGAGCTCAAAGCTTTCGACGAAACCAAGGCCGGCGTGAAAGGACTTGTCGACGCCGGAATCACCGAAGTTCCTCTCATCTTCCATAAACCGAGAGATGGTAACTCGGTTTCGAGAGATGATCATGTCGAGTTAAGCATTCCGGTGATAGACCTCGCTGGACTCACCGACGACGATCCCGCTCGACGAAGCGAGATCGTCGACGAGGTCCGCGAGGCCTCGGCGAAATGGGGCTTCTTCCAAGTTGTCAACCACGGAATCCCCGTGAGCGTTCTCGACGAGATCATCGACGGGATTCGCCGGTTTCACGAGCAAGACACGGAGGCGAAGAAAGAATTTTACACGCGAGAGGCCGGGAAATTAGTGAAGTATAACAGCAACTTCGATCTGTACACGGGCAAGTTTTCCAATTGGAGGGACACTTTCTTCTGTGTCATAGCTCCTAATCCTCTCAATCCTCAAGACTTGCCATCAGTTTGCAGGTAACCCCTTTGAGTCATAGACTATACAAGAAATAATTAGAATTGTGTAGTGTCGAATCATTAGAATAAATTCAAAAGCATTAATTTATAATATCATATAGAGTAAAAATGCAAAAATACCGGAAGATGCCATCCATATGCGGTTTGAAGTTGTGAGAGAGCCCGTGCGATTTGGGAGACCTCGTCATTGCATAGATGGGTAGACAAGACGGAACCGGTCCCCTTCCGAGAACTTTATTCTAGAGCGATTAATGTGCTCTCGGTGGAGAATTTTGAACTTTTTTGTTGCTTTATTTGGGCAGCATGGTCTAACCGGAACTCTAGCCTATTCAATAACCAAACCCAAACACTGGTGACGTGGGTCGAGAATGTGGATTGTTGGTTCTCTAGCTTCAAGAAAAGCAACCGCTCATTGGACTCTCTCGAGGAGTCGGCTGACTAGACAAGAAGTTTTGATTGCGCCGGTTAATAGTGGCCTCAAACTCAATGTAGACGCGGTGTGGACGAAGGACACGGGACGAGCAGCTATCAGCGGGGTTGTGAGGAATCACCAAGGCAGTTTAGTGGGGTTTGTGACACGGATAATTGGGGACGTTGAATCGATGGTCACGGCGGAGTGTCATGCAATCCTCCATGGGCTCGTATTTTCCCAGGAACGTGGGTGGAGGTTGGCGGACATCAAATCCGATTGCCGTAGAGCGATTCATCTCACCGGGGGGGGGGGGGGGGGGGGGGGGGGGGGGGGAAGCTTCATAGCGTTTAAGGTCTAATCCTAGCGAAATTGGACGCCTTATTACGGCGATGGGACTGAATGTAAGTTGCCGTTGGATCCCTAAAGAGTGGAACGAAGTGGCAAATAGAGTAGTTCATTCCGTCTCGCGGAGTTGATTCCCAACATGTGGTCGTGTGAATGACTTGAGTGGCTTGTAAACGTCACTTAAATATTAATTCCTCCTGTTTTGGTTTAATGAAAGTTTCTCTTTTAAAAAAAAAGTACATATTGATATATATAGCCTATATATCATAAGGTGAAATGCAATATCAGTATCTCTAATGTATGTATGTCAACTTTCAGGGACATAATCTTGGAGTACTCAAAGCAAGTCATGGTATTAGGAATTAAACTGTTGGAATTGCTTTCAGAGGCTCTAGGATTGAGCCGAGACCGCTTGAGTGAAATGGGTTGCGCCGATGGTTTAGCGATGTTGGGGCATTATTACCCGGCTTGCCCACAGCCGGAGATGACGATGGGCACGACCCAACACGCCGACAATGACTTCTTCACTGTGCTTCTGCAAGACCACATCGGCGGTCTTCAGGTTCTACACGACCAAAAGTGGGTCGACGTCCCTCCGCAGCCCGGGGCTCTCGTTGTCAACATCGGAGACCTTCTTCAGGCAAGTTACAAATAATCGAATTTTCTATTCGTTTAAAAGGGTGGAATTGAAATTTGAAACATATTTCAATTTATAATTCAATGAGTTTCCTTATCATACTTATTATGGACAATTTTTTCTATGAAAATTCTATTTATATTATTCCTATGGACAAGACTTTCAAAATCTAGCTTCATATTCTTTTTTCCCTCTTACTTAGCTCATATCAAACGACGTATTCAAGAGCGTCGAGCATCGAGTGCTTGCGAATGGTGTCGGACCCCGAATATCAGTACCGAGCTTCTTCAACACGTACATGTCGTCGTCAAACAAAGCCTATGGACCTATTAAAGAGTTGATATCAGAGAACAATCCTCCCAAGTTTAGGGCAACGACCACCAACGACTTTTTCGCCTATTTCACCGCCAAAGGCCACGACGGAATTTCAAAGTTGGATCATCTGAGATTATGAAAATTGTGGCACGATTGAGGCTTACGCCTAAAATGGTTTTTGGAAAGTTTTTCGTTTATTTATTTATTTTTAAAAGCTTAATTAGACTAAATTTCGACCTCTTTTCCGATCTTCATCCAATGTAGACAAGCAAACTAGACTCATTCGAAGTTAGAACATATTATAAGATGAATTTTCATTCCATGCATTATCATATGTTTGAAATATTCAGTAAGTGGATGCATTTATTCTTAGTTTCATAATATGAATAAGACCAAACACCAAGTACGAAAACTCAACCTAAAATATATGACAGTAACAGAGCATGATACACATCCATTAACACTATACACATATAAAAAATTAAGTTCAGATGATTAATAAATATTTTATCCTTTGAAGCTTGGAAAATACACAATTAAATAAAATTACATGTGGGCTTTCAGATGATAGAGTTTTTAAGCCTTTTTTTATGTGGGCTGGGCTCACAAAATCAGTCCCTCTTCGACTTGACGTAACAATTTTTCTTTTTGAGAAAGACTTGACGCAACATTTAATGAAGAAGTATTTATGACATCCTAGTCCTGTGCATTCGGGCGGGCCCCACAAGCTTAAGCTCGAGCCCGCCCGACCAGCAGGGGCGGACCCACGTTGTAGCGGGGGTGGCTAATGTCACCCCTAAATTTGTGAGAAAAAAATTATTACACTAATATTCTGAATCGTAAATAATAAAAATAAGTTAACTCTTATCTCTCACGTAGACTTTGTCACCCTCAACATTTCTTCTTCAATGACCCAGCTTCAATATTTAGAGAAGAATATGAATAGAAGGGAATAATTTTTTTTTTTTTTTTTGCAGAAGACAGTGTTGTCTTCGAAAAGAAGAAGACGAAGTTGTCAGAAATATTACTGTTATATTTCGATTACTGATTTTTACCTTTTTGGGTTGTGTGAGTACTTTTAAACTTTTAATTGATTTGTTATTTGATGGATAGTTACTTTGCACGTTAATAGATGGTCAGTGATGTTTAATGTTTTCACAAAACCATTAAATAATGATTTTTTATTTTATTTTATTATAAGTAAAGACACCGAATGGAGAAAGAGTATATAACAATGGTATTATATGGCAGCTAGTAAATATAAATATTATTATAAAATAGTTATTGATTAATAATTAATATTTTTAATTAACTATATAAAATATTGTTTTGTTAACTATTTAAATTACTGTTTTATACCTATTGATTTTGTGTTGTCCGATAATATATATCGGCATTATCGATATCGACTTAATTTTTTTTTTTTTACAAAACTCCAAAAATGTACCTGTACAATATTGACTTGTGAGTAATTTGCATTAAGCAATCTTTAAAACATTGACGATAATAACAAAAATACTGCATATATTTTAGTACTTATTCAATCATTTAAAAATTTCTTAACAAGAAAACAAGTCGCTCTATTTTGATGTAAGTATATGTTTTGAGATATTATTAATTATTAGTTATTGGCCTTTATTTATCGTTCGTCACCCCCGAAGTCATTTCCTGGGTCCGCCCCTGCCGACCAGAGACCAGCTCGGGCTGCCCGCCCGAGACCGCCCCCTATTAATTATTTTGTTTTTGTTTTTGTTTTTGTTTTTGTTTTTGTTTTTAGAAAAACGTAATTGCAATCTTGTCCCTCATACATGAGTGAGGTAGGTACTTAACTCGCTGCAGCCTCCAATTTTTCTCGCTCCAGCACTGCACAATGTATTATATGCTAACTAATTAAAGTGTATTATATGATATATATATATATATATATGCTAATATATGAAACTGTATAAGCTAACTAACTAATTAAAATGTACTAGAATGAAAAAACCGCACAAACTAACTAACTAATTAAAATGTATTATAAATAAACTAACTAAATAAATTAATGTATACTAAATAAACTAATGTATAAATTATACTAATATAAACTCTTATTAGTCTTATTGAAGAGTTGCAAAATGAGAGCCTAAATTTCAGAAAATTAGAGAGTTGAGTGAATGGGAGTGATTTGGATTTTTGAATATGGGGGTATTTATAGATAAAATTGAGTAAATTAATTAATTTTATTTTTTTTATATGATTCAACCACACTTAATAATTATAAGTGAAATGTTTCGACTACAATTTTTATATGAGTGGTTGAATCTTACATAAGTGCTATCGTTGTGTGGTTGAAATCTTAAAAACTATCGTTGTAAGTTTAGAGCACGGATAGTTTTCCATGGTGGGGCATGGATTTACACGGAGGTTCACACGACAGAAGAATAAAACCGCCTTTCGAACACGATTTCAAATTATAAAAAAAACTAATCTCGCCGTGACACATATTAAGGCTCACCGCGGCGAGATCAACTTCGGAAACAAAATTTCATAAAGATTTATCAAAAGACAGAGCTTGAAATGACGGAAAAAAAATTCCTTCGTTGAAAAAGTAAGTCTGCCCGGCATATATTATTCACCCCTTAGCACACATGCTCCGTCATAAAATTATTTTTTTAACAAAAAACAAACCTTCCAACGACGGAAAATCAAAACTGTCGTTCAAACGTGAATTTTTTAAATTTAGTCTACGGATAATTTTATCTGTGGCCTAAACTATGATTTAACCATGGTTTTCGTCTTCTGTGATATAAATTTTGTGGTGTAATCTTGTGTTGTAAAGGGGCGGACCTAAAAAATGACTTCGAGGGTGACGAACAAAAAACATAAATTAATTATTTAATTAAACTATAATTAATAATTTCTCAAAATATATAAATATATATAACTACACAATTATATTTAATAATTAAACAAGTCGCAAATTTTCTTATAAACATTTTTTTCTTAATCATAGAATCTATATTTAGTATTGTGTTATCAACAATAATAAGTAGTATACTATTACACTAAACTATTTAGTACTTTTGCCACAATTTCCTCATTATAATAGTCAATCAATACTGAAAATTCCAGAAAAAAAAATAAATAAAAAACTCAATACTGAATACTAAATAACAATATATAATGATATAGAAAAGAATGAATGGGCCCACCAAAATATATTGATTTATATAAGAAAGCAATAATATTGACTTAAAATAAGTGGCATGGACGATGGAACCAAGCTTGTTTGGCTTAGTGGTAAACCCACTACAATAAGATTCTTTTATGAGGTTTTGAGTTCGACCCTTTAAAACGCAGAAATTGCGTAATATATGTAATCTTGGCCGATAGTGCCTGCGACCAACAGTGCCGGTTGTTCTTGGATTCGTGACTAAAGATATTTTGTAACCACTGAACTAAATTTGCGCAATGTTATTGTGGAGATATAATAAACATTTACTACATAAATTTATTTATTTTTTTGTAAAATTAATACGTAAAGTTTTTTTGCCGGGCAATCTGAAGTGACATCAGCCAGCCCCGAACGTGGCTGAGTCCGCCCCCGTGTATCGAATTTGTAGTAGTTATAACTTGTCAGTAGTAGCAACCAAGAATTAATCTGCACCACTCAAATAATCTCACAAGACCTTTATACAGGATATTGACTTTTCCAATTTCACTTACCCACTCTTTCGAAGGCAATCTCTAATCCAGATACACTGATGGTCTTATGAATTTTCAAACAAGTTATATGTACACAGTTACACTAAGCATAATAAATAAATAAACACAATAAATGACATCTAACACTATTAGCTCCAATCAGTATCGCACCAAATATGTATACTGTAACTATTAATGTGTGTTGGAATTATATCCAAGACCTCTCAAAAAGTCACGAGGTAGATTATATTCGAATATTACATATTTTGTTCTAAACGGCATAAAAATAAAAAATATTTAAGAAAAATTAAAGTTAAATATTCATTTTTGTTTTAGCCGAAAAAATATCAATATTTTTTTATCACGTATTAATAGGTATCAAATAACTCCGAAAAATATACCTGTCTATAATATGAGAGAAAAATATTAATAATTTATCCGGCTAAAAAAAGATATTTAACATTAATTTTCTTAAACACTTTCGATATTTCTACGGTGAATAACTTTATTATAACCTAGTCTCCATCACCTGGGAGTGTATGTGTCTATTTGTCATTGTTAATTTCATACCACGATGACGAAATTTTCAATGAATAACTATGTTTGCGAGATGTTGATATAATTATGACAGAACTTTGAATTAATATATTTACTTTATCAAGGTTTATTTCTGTCTTTCTACTACTTTTTTCCAAACAGTATTTTATGTTAACAGCTATTTTTAGTCAATATATGAGTGCAGACATGAATGATGTCTCGGAATAAGCCAAAGTAGGAGGGTAGTTGAGGAAGATTCCGCGGAGCCTTCGAACACAAATGATTTAATTTTTAACAGCATAAATACTAACAGTATTTTGAATTACTTTTGAAAATTCAACGTTTAATACTTGTTTATAGTTAATCGGACAAAATATTATTATTTTTCATTCACGTTATAGATAGGTACCAAAATAATTTTGGAACTACTATAACATGAGAGAAAAATATTGGTATTCTGTCTGGATGAAACAAAAATCGGGTATCCACTCCAACCCAAAACAGGTATTCTGTTTGGCTGAAATATATATTTTATTAGGGGTGAAAATTTTGCAACCGTTTCCCGGTTTTGTCCCGGTTCCGGTACCGGTCCCGGAACGGTTTTAAAAAAAATAAGGGAAATTTAGTTCTAAATTGGGAACCGGTACTTCCTGGTTCACGGTTTATGGAACCGGGAACTGGAACCGGAACCATAAGTAAAATTTCCCAATTTTTGGTACCGGTTCCGGTTTTAAACTACATGTAGTTTTAGATGTTTTCATAGTATGTTGTTTTTAAGTAGTGTATGCTTATTGTAGTTTTTGGGTTATATGTCGTTTTGTATGACTTAAACTATGCGTATTTTTTCGTTATTAAGGTTTAATATTTACCATTTTCTTTTCTCGACCCTTTCAATCTCTTTTTCTCCCTCTCTCATCCATCTTGACGTCATATTCTTCTCTTCGCCGAGAACCCTCGACCGTCGATTACATGTCTTCTTCTTCCAACTAGAATATTTCACTCGCAAGCAAAATCTATGTCTCGTGTTAATTTTTTTTTTCGGCCATTAATTTTTGTCTTGTGTTAAGTTTTTGTTTCGGCCATTAATTTTTGTCTCGTGTTAGTACTAAATTTTTTCACGAATCTTTTCTTACTTTTTCCCGGTACCGGTTCCGGTTCCGGTTTTTAAAAAAATAGGGAAATTTACAACCGGAACCGGGAACCGGTACCGAAAATAAAAATCCCGAATTTTTGGAATAGGTACCAAAAACAACTAATTTCCCGATTCCCGGTTCCGCTTTCACCCCTATATTTTATCATATATTCACATGGCAATATTACCTATTTTGGGATTGAGTGAAAACCCATTTTTTTGTTTCAGCCAGACAGAATACCAATAGTTTTAAA
Source organism: Parietaria judaica (assembly GCA_954871525.1). Classification (NCBI taxonomy): domain Eukaryota; kingdom Viridiplantae; phylum Streptophyta; class Magnoliopsida; order Rosales; family Urticaceae; genus Parietaria; species Parietaria judaica. The sequence goes on from OX940872.1 coordinate 23,741,527, forward strand.
TGAATAGTATTTAGGGTAATATGTAGCGTTGTGGTTGAAATAAAAAGCTTTTTGCTGTTAAAATTTTACCAAAATGGTGTAATTTTTAGTGTTGTGTTTGGAATTGTCCTTGTTGTACACACCACTGTTTGCAAGCTTTAAATACTTATGCTGATATTAAATTATTTTGGTCACTTATTTACACACTTGACTCAATTTTATCCAATTTTGCCGTTATTCTCTCTTATAAAAATTTATGTTTAAAAACATGTTTACTACAAACATCGTATTAATTTAAAACTTTCACCTCAACATTTACGGTTGTCCAAAATTGAGGATAAAATTAGAGAATGACTTTATTGAGATTTTCATTAAGATTCATACCTTTATAGAATAGTGTTTTGTGTCTTGTATTTAAAAATATATATCTTTTTAATAAAATATCAAATAGGATTTTTCTTAAGCAAATTCTTTCCAAAATTGACGATCGAGAATCGAGATGTAGTAATAGTTACCCAAATAGTCAGGTAAAATCCAAAAAAGTCTATACAAAAACATAGCTGTCAAGTGTCAACACAAATTTCGAGCTTTTCTGATTAGAAGTGACGTGTTCATATTTGCATTTTAGATGCAGAGTCAAATCAGCAGCTTTTGTCCGTCTCTTAGTTTGATCATTCCATCGATCGAATTAATTAATATATAATATTTGATAATTGATATCACTCGTCATATTGATTTTTTTTATTTATTTCAATATGTTATTTTTCGGACAAACTAATAGCACTTTTGGCTCTTGAGTCTTAAAAATAATATTTTTTTAGATAAATAATATTTCAATACAATAATACAAAAGATATTTATTTGTTATATTAAAAAATACTAATTAAATTGTATATTCGAGTTTCTTGATTATATTATTTTTAACCGAATAATAATAATAATAATAATATATGTGCAAAGAATTAGGGGTGCAACCGGGTAGGGTACCCGGTTTTTTCGAGGTACCCGGTACCCGGAACCGGAATCCGGGTATCCGAAAATTGATACCCGGAACCGGTATCCGAAATCCGGGTACCCGAAAATCCGGGTACCCGGTTTCCGGGTATCTATATTTCGATACCCGGTACCGATACCCGGTATCCGGTTTTGGGAACCGGATCCGGGTGCCCGGTTTTTACCCGGTACCTGGTTTAAAAAAATATATATTATTTAAAAAACAAAACATACATTCATCTTAAAAAAATTGCATAAAAAAATAATCCAACGCATCGAGCATAAAAAAAAAGTCCAAAATGCATAAAAAATAGTCTCGCGCATCAAGCATAAATAAAATATAGTCCCGCGCATCAAGCATAACATAATACCGCGCAAAAAAGAAAAGAAAAAAAAACATAGTCTCGAGAACCCCGAGAGGCAGAGATGGTGGGGGGAGACTAAGTCACAAAAGGTTAATTACACGGAGTAAAAAGGGTCAAGCACAAACCCTAAAAATTTAAAATATCATAAAAATAAAAAAATTCGGGTAGTAAAACCGGGTACCGGGTACCCGGTTTTTTTATTTTTAATACCCGGTACCCGTATCCGGTTTTGAATCCGGATACGGGTACCCGGAACCGGAATCCGGATCCGGTTCCGGTTCCGGTTTTTAAATCCGGATACCGATTCGGTTCCGGATAATTACCCGGTTTCCGGGTATTAGTTGCACCCCTACAAAGAATACGCAGTCATTTAAAAATATATATTATATATATTCACATGGCTATATTACGGATCTGTAGTGCCTTAATTTTTGTATTGTAGATCACATTTTAGCTACTAGCTAGTTAGCTAAGGGAACTCCAAATAAAATACTAAAATTACACTATTTTGATAGAGGTTTAACAAAAAAATGCTTTGTATTTCAACCACAACACTAAATATTTTATCATATATTAGTTATATAAAATTATAATAATATTTCCGTCATCTATTCAATTAATATTTATTTATTTTTATCAATTTATTAATAAAATAAGTAAATACTAAATAGTGTTTTGTGATGTGAAACGTATCACACTAAATATCATCTAATACTATTCAATTTTATCAAAATAATGAGAAATTTGAATTTCCATTTAAGAAGTTTAGTTTAAAAATCACACCAAAATGATATTTGGGAGTCTTCGTCGGAGATGGTCTATGCTAAAATTTTACTGTTCGTGGTTGACTCTTATTATCTTATACACTCAAATATGGACAAAGCATGCATTATCACGATTTCATGATTGTTGAAATATTTTGATTATTTTTAGAACGGTTAAATATTATATTAATTAGCATTTTATATCATTGTCTTTATTTGACCGTTTTCAATTTGTTATCTATCTTTATTTGACCGTTACTACTTATTAATTCACAAAACATTACCGAGTAAAAAAATATATAGAATTGATTTTTTCTTACAAAATTAATTGAAAGCTACACGAGGAAAGAAAAAAGAAAATAAAATATAAATTAACATTAAAATTTAGAAGATATTTGCATAAAAAATACTAATATATTGCAAAAAAATTGAACTTGTATTTGGTAGTAGAGCTGCACAAAAACGTCGCCAGTCCCGGTCGCGACGCATCGCGGCGTTCTCCGGTCAGTCGCGACGTTTCGCGATTCGGTGCCCTAAATCGCGACTGTTAGCGACTCCTTCGGTGCATCGCGACGCGGACTGTCTCTCTCCCTCCCTCTCTCTCTCTCTCCGTCTCACAGACACTCTATCTCTCTCCATCGCGATGCATCGCGAGTCTCTCCACCACGACGCATCGCGATCCGACGTTTAGCGATTCCGGCGTTTCGCCGCGACCGGTCGCGACGCCGTGATGTGGAGCACTATTTGGTAGTTCAATCCTCGGCCAACTTATAACATTTTACAACTAGTTTTTTCATTGTACATTTTTATCATTCTATTTTGAAATTATTACATAAGAGTCTAAAAGACAAGATCTACATCTTTTCACTAATACTTTTTCAATTTATATTTCCCTTGCATTTTAGAGTTATTAGACAGATTCTATCACACTTGCCTAATATATTATAATGCGTAGTTGCATATAATCGTATAATTCAACAAAATTAAAAATCATTAATGTTTAAACAATTTTTTATAATCACTATAAAGTATATTTACCATAACGCTTATAGTCATAAGCAATATTGAATTTCAAAAATCTATAAACGATTCGATAAAAAATATGTTAAACAAAATTTTCAGATTTTTTTTATATGCAGATTCTTAAATTTTGGATAAAACAAAAAAAAAAATTTAAAAATGACAAACATTTTTTTATGTATTTATATATATAAATATATATAAATATCCGTCTGCTTCTGTTTAAGTAAAGTTAGAATGATATCATTACAATTGATACACGTAACACGATGTAGTATCGGAAAAAAAATTATATATTTATATATTGTTAAAAATAATTTGGTTCTCCCTATCCAGAATTCCTCGATTGGCCAACGGTTGGATGAAACTGAAAATAATATATATATATATATATATATATATATATATAAAAGTAAGACAAAGACGGAGCACAATGATCTGAGAGGTCTCAATTAATCTAAGAACTTCTTTGATTGGGGCTGAATCTGATGAGGCAGGGCTGAACAGGCTCACCACAATATTCTAAATTTAATTATTAGAGACAAAAAATCTCATTGATATCAATTTTTAAATAGATATAATTATTTTTTATTAACTCTCAATCATATCATTTTGTGTGTTTGAAAATCTTCTTTTATGCGATTAACCATATTACATTGAACTTACTAAACTTTGTAGAGTTTGATTGATATTTCTTAATATCTGACGTAGCAATGTGTATTTTGTTCATATTAATTGATATTTCTTCTAACTCTTTTTTTATTGATTAAATAGCTGATATTTTAAGAGCAAATATTTTGTTCATCTTACATTCACCTATCAGCCACCTATCACACCAGTGTTATTATAGATTTTCTAGTTGTACAATTTTATTAAATTTGTAATAATTATGTTAATATATAATTTGATCACGCCCACCCCCAGTATATGTATATATCTCTTTTATTATATTGTTGGTTACGTAGGTATTTCCAGAGCCGGATACTAATGATATTGGTGACTTTATCCAAAAAAATATTTCGATACACAATAAAACTGCTCAGATTGTTAGATCCCAAATCACGGATCTGCTAATAACACGAATAATCACTACGAATCAAACGAACTTATGAACACGAATTTGGGAGAAGAATATTCTCTGATTAATATCGAAGGCAATTACAAAGAGATAACTAGAAAAAACTTAATGGACTCAAAATCTACTCGACACCTTTTACAGTTTACAATTCTAGATTTATATAAGCCTCACATAGGCAAACCCTAGCTAACAGAATCGCACTAAATCTGGAAACTACCCTAAATAATCTCGCCAAATCTTTGACTTGATTTGCTGCTCCTCAAGCTACGCGTTTTCCTCTCTGGGTAGACTTTCCCTTTCTTGCCCGGACAGTCTTTCTGTCCCCGAGCTGATCTGCTCATATGCTCCGGGCTGAGCTTGCCTTCTATGCGGACCTTCATGTGTTCACCCGAGCTGGGCTGAACGGCTGTCCGTCTTTTGTTCTGGTCGGTACCCGGGCTGACTCCTCGCAAGTGTTTCTTCCCGTCCTGGGTTCTGGTCGTCATCCGGACTAAGTCAAGCTTAAGCTCAAATTCTCCCCCGTAAGCTTGACTTGCTAGACTCCTTACTCCGAGCAACTCTCTCATCTCTGCGAACTTTACTCTCGCCAATGCCTTGGTGAGGATATCTGCTCGCTGTTCCCTTGTGCTGATGAACTCTACGACGATCTGTCGCTTCTCCATACACTCACGAATATAATGATACTTCGTGTCAATGTGTTTGCTTCGTCCGTGAAACACTGGATTCTTCATCAACGCGATTGCAGACTTGTTGTCCACATGGAGAGTTGGTGGTTTCTCCTCGGAACCAGTCATCTCATTGAGTAACCCTTTCAACCACATAGCCTGACATGCTGCTGCGGTTGCCGCCATGAATTCCGCTTCACACGAGGATAAAGCCACTGTTTGCTGCTTTTGAGACTGCCAGGTGATTAGATTCCCGTTGAGATAAAAAGCCATCCCTCCGGTACTCTTTCTATCATTGATGTCACCAGCCAAATAACTGTCCGTAAAGCCGACTAGCACTTCTGCTCCACTTCCTCGGTTGTATTGGATCCCGTAGTCCGTCGTCCCCTTCACGTAACGCAATATGTGCTTCACCGCCTGCTGGTGTGCACTTGTGGGGTTCTCCATGTGATGACTGACTATTCCTACGGCGTGTGCAATGTCTGGTCGGGTATGGGTGATATACCTCAAACACCTGATCACGCGTCTGTAGTCCGTGGGATCCACCTTCTTCCCTTCAGCGTCCTTCCCGAGCTGCAGCTTCGCCTCCATGGGGTACTTGCTCGAGTTAAAGTCTTCCATCTCGAACTGTTTAAGGATCGTCCTCGCATAGGCCGTCTGTTTTAGCGTAATACAGTCTTTGTTCTGTTCTATCTCGATCCCGAGATAGTACGAAAGTAATCCGAGATCGCTCATCTCAAATTCGGCCATCATCTGCTTCTTGAATCCATCTACGCCTCCTGCGCTGGATCCTGTGACGATCAGGTTGTCCACATATACTCCCACGATCGGAGTCTCTTGTCCGGTACTCCTGGTGTAGACTGCCTGCTCCCTCAGGCACTTTACAAATCCAAGTTTCTTCAAGCTCTTGTCGAGACGTATGTTCCATGCTCTTGGTGCTTGTCTCAACCCGTATAGGGCCCTGGAAAGCCTGTACACCTTCTTCTCCTCGCCTGTGACGCCGAACCCCTCTGGTTGCTTGACGTACACTTCTTCCTCGAGGTCACCGTTTAGAAATGCCGATATGACATCCATGTGGTGAACATCCCATCCTCGATGCGCTGCTAAGGCACGAATCAGTCTGATCGTGTCCAGTCTCGCTAGTGGTGCAAAGACTTCGTCGAAGTCTATACCTTTCTTCTGCACGTAGCCTTTAGCTACCAGTCTTGTCTTGTGCTTAAGGACATTCCCCTCTTTGTCCTTCTTCAGTTTGTACACCCACTCCTGCTTATACACAATTCACTTCAGGCCAATGGACTTGTTACCTTTCGGAATGTCAGTTAGCTCCCATGTCATGTTCTTCTCGATGGACTCCATCTCCTTCTTCATCGCTTCCTGCCACTCCTGCTCGGCCGCTGCCTCTTGGAAGTTGGCTGGCTTTTGTGCGCAAAGCAATGAGAGTTCCTCTAAATCCACCTCTTGAGTCTGCTCGTAGACTTCGGCTAGAGGTCGGAATCCTCGTGGCCCATCTTTAATAGAGGAATCTCCCGAGCTGGACGGGCTGGTTCTTCTCGGACTTGGTATCCGTGGTGTGTCCGGGGTGCTCTCTCCCGGGCTGAGTTCCCTCATCTCCGGCAAGACTGTTCCCGATTTGGGTGTTCCTGGTCGTTCCTGCTCGGAAACATCCTGGTCGTCTTCGACAATGAACTCTACTAAGTTCTGCTCGGGTTCTCCCTTCTTGCCATGCCAATCCTACTCCATCTCTTCTTCGAACACAGCATCTCTGCTCACTTGGAGTTTGTCGCGTCGTGGATCATAGAATATGCGTGCCTTGCTTCCTTCCCCTGCTCCAAGGTACACTATCGTCTGACTCCGATCATCCAGCTTCTTGAGATTAGGGCCCGCAATCTTCTCATGTGCGATGCTCCCGAACACTTTCAAGTGCTCTAAGTGGGGTTTCTTCTCGTACCACGCCTGGTAGGGAGTTCACTCTCCTAGTGCTTTGGTCGGCAAACGATTAAGCAGATAGACCGCATGTCTCACTGCTTCTCCCCAAAACTTGGCCAGGATCTGCATACTCTTTAGCAAGCTCCTAGCTGTGTTCATCACAGTCCGGTTTCGTTGTTCCACAACACCATTATGTTGAGGCGTGTGGGGTGCGGACAGGTGTCGCTGAATTCCTTCCGCGTCGCAAAATTCTCCGAACTGCTGTGAAGTGAATTCTCCTCTTCGGTCTGTACGCAAGACCTTCAACCTGTGCACCGTGAAATTCTCCACGAGCTTCTTGAACATCTTAAAGATCTCGAAAGCTCTGCTCTTCTCCTTGAGCATATACACCCACATACAACGACTGTAGTCGTCAACAAGTAGGAAGAAATACTTGTTTCCGGCCGTGGTCACAGGGGTGATCGGACCGCAGAGGTCAGCGTGCACCAACTCTAGGGGTCTGTCGACTCAGAACTTGGCCTTGATCGTGAAGGGTATCCTCGCCTGCTTCGCGATCATGCAGCTCTCACATAGCTAATCTGGGTGATCTATCCTAGGAACTCCGAAGGCCAAATTCTTCTCACCCATCATCTTGAGTGCGTGAAAGTTCACGTGTCCGAGTCGAGCGTGCCACAACCAAGCCGGATCTGCCATCGACGCCATGAGGAAGACGGGCTGGCTTGTCTTCAGGAGGATTTTGTAGAGTCTGATGGGTGTCCACTCCACCTTCATCAACAACACTCTATCCTTAGTCCACATCTTCAGGTAGGGCCCGGCTAGCACCACCGTATTCTCGATCTCCGTCATCTGTCCCAGACTGATGATGTTGCTCTTCAACTTAGGGATGTAGTAAACCTGGGTCATCAAACGTTGTTCGCCATTCTTGCACTCGAACAGGATCGACCCTCTGCCTTTGATCTCTACGACTGACTCGTCGCCAAATTTCACGTTGCCCGTGATATTCTCATCGAGCTCTTCAAACTTAGCTCGGTCCCTGGTCATGTGGTTGCTCGCACCGTTGTCAAGGTACTATACGTCGGTACTGACTCTTTTCTCATTGTGCGTGAGGAGGTTTACAAAAATCTTGTCCTCGATGAGGAAGACCTGCTCGCTGGTCTTCTTCGGGTACCGCTGCTCGGCTTTCTCCTCGCCGATTCGCTGATCGCTGATATCCTCCTGACAGTTCTCCTTGGCTTCGTGCTCGCCGTTCTGTTCGTCCAGGTGCATTACCTGCTCACCAAATAACAATGCCAGCTGGGCGTATGGGAACCTCGCTAGATTCGCCTCCTCGCCCTGGTTTCTGCTCCGGCACTCTGATGCGAAGTGCCCGAGCTTCTGACAGGAGTAGCACTTCACTGTGCTCTTGTCTCTCCATGTCGGTCCTTCTTGACGGCTCGAGCTGCTTCCGCGTCCTCGCGAATCTCTGCCTCGACCTCGTCCTCGACCTTGTCCGCGTCCTCGGACCTTTCCACTGTAGTTGTTCCGTCCTGAGAAACTTGAGAAAGATTCGGCTCCTCTGGATCTTCTCTGTCTTGCCGTCCACTCCTCATGCATGAGAAGGAGATTTTGCTCATCTCCTTTATCGTCGTAGCCCCGAAGTCTCTCTTCGTGGGTTTTGAGACGCCCAACAACCTCTTCAACCGTCATGGTCTTGAGATCGCCGAACTGCTCAATCGACGTCACTATCTGCATGTACCTGCGAGGCAACACACGTAAAAATCTCGTGACAATAGTGGTCTCGTCCACCTTGTCTCATAGCGAGCGTATGCCGGTCCCAATGGACGTGAGTCTCAGAGCGAAGTCGTCCACCGACTCGCTTTCCTTCATCCGCATAACCTTGAATTCACTCTTCAGGGTCTGGACTTTTCCATCCTTGACGCGATCTGCGCCCATGTGCATAGTCCGAAGCGTCTTCCATGCTTCCTTTGCGGAATCCTTCTCAGAGAGCATGAGAAGGAGTTCTTTTGGAACGGCTTGGTAGATTGCTGCGAGTGCCATTCTTTCTTTGCGTCCTTCGGAATCGCCACCTTCAATGGCCTCCCACACTCCCTGCGCATGCAGACTCACCCTCATCTTCAGCGCCCACACGGCGTAGTTGCTCTTCGTGAGCATGGGGTAATAGAGTGTCACTGTGCCTTCCCTGGATTCTGGTTTCTTCACAGCCAGATCTCCGATCGCCGATTCTGATGAAGACATGTTCTTCAATTGAAGCTCTGATACCACTTGTTGGATCCCAAATCACGGATCTGCGAATAACACGAATAATCACTACGAATCAAACGAACTTATGAACACGAATTTGGGAGAAGAAAATTCTCAGATTAATATCGAAGGCAATTACAAAGAGATAACTTGAAAAAACTTAATGGACTCAAAATCTACTCGACACCTTTTACAGTTTACAATTCTAGATTTATATAAGCCTCCCATAGGCAAACCCTTGCTAACAGAATCGCACTAAATCTGGAAACTACCCTAAATAATCTCGCCAAATCTTTGACTTGATTTGCTTGCTCCTCAAGCTACGCGTTTTCCTCTCTGGGTAGACTTTCCCTTTCCTGCCCGGACAGTCTTTCTGTCCCCGAGCTGATCTGCTCGTATGCTCCGGGCTGAGCTTGCCTTATACGCGGACCTTCATGTGTTCACTCGAGCTGGGCTGAACGGTTGTCCGTCTTTTTTTATGGTCGGTACCGGGGCTGACTCCTCGCAAGTGTTTCTGCCCGTCCTGGGATCTGGTCGTCATCCGGACTTAGTCAAGATTAAGCTCACACAGATTACCAAACACACGTATAAAGTAAAGGATAAGTGAACACACGATATTTTGTAACGCAGTTCGCAAATTCTTTGTGGGAACTTACTCTGCGGGGCACTGACTCACATACATTTTTCACTGAAAATATTCAAAACATTTACACCACATGATACTTAATTGAGTTTCTTAAGGGAATATACAACTCCCACGCAGGACCAGGCATAACTGGTGATCCAACTCTAGAAAAAAAGTATGGCATTCCTCTTCGGAAACTGCCTTGGGTGCTTCAATTCGCGGATAATTAGTCATCACTCCTTGAATGAGATCACAAGACCCTCGAGCTTCCTCTAAGGTACTCTTATCAGAAACGACCTTGGATGCTACATCCGTGGAAAAGTCGTCACTCCTCGAATGAGATCACAAGACCCTCAAACTTCCTTTGAGTATATTTTACATTTTTTTTGTGCTAATTGTTAACCACAACTAGCAAAGATTATATAGCCGGTCAAATTGTCAAACCAAATAAGGAAATAAGAGTTCCACGATTTTGGGTGATTGAAAAGATGATTGGCAATCTTCAACCACAACAATCCAAGGTGTTGATGCTACAATCTACTCTTTGATGATGCAAATACATGATGAATATTGTGGTAATAACTCTGAAGATCTTGGACATTAACCCTGATGAAGATCATTGACATTAAATCTGCAGTCGTGTTGACAGTTGTTCCGACAGCACATCCAGTAGCCTTATCCAGTCCGAATATGGTAATCAAATCTCCAGCTTAATGATTTTATTTTGATTGCATTGATCTCCTTAATGATTGAGCTACATTTTTCTACAAGCGCCTTAGACGGAAAGTCTTCCCCAATAACTATGTTTCACAAAATTACAAAACCGAACACACCGCAATGTTCTTACATTTCGAGAGTAATAACCAATCAATCTGGAACGTTTAGAAATAGATTATATTATTACATGTACATCTACTATATGTTTTTTTTTACCTTTTGTTTTGTTTGGTTTTGTTTTGTTTTGTTTTTTGTTTTTTTAAATAAACATCTTCTAGCTAGAGACTGCCAAAATTAAGATGTCTTTGGTGTACACTAGAGCTGCACATTTCATCGCCGCGGCACGTCGCGACTCGGTCGCCAAAACCGCGAGAAGACACATCGCGACGCGTCGTGGCGTGTGCGGTCGCGGCGCGTCGCGATGTGGTCGCGAACTGGTGGCTCGAGAGAGAAAGAGAGGTTTTTTTGGGTTGCGGAAAAAGTTGTATATTTGATTCCGATGTTTAACTTTGTACCTAAGCAATACGAAAAAGGGGGTGGATCCCAATAACTTTTGAATTTTTCAACCATTCCTTGAATCAAGGGAGCAATAATTGGGTCGTTTTCGTATTCTATAAAAGTGTTAGTAATTTCAAATAGACCCGAAAGACCATGATTCAAAGAAGGGCGTTTTTGGTTATAGAAATTTAAAGTAACAGCATAAAAGGGTTTAAGGAATTTGGTGAATTTTTCTGCGGTTGCCCATTCCGCCTCCGAGATTCGCGCTGACGGCTCGAGTTCCTTGTGGAGGAAGTGGTCCAATGGTAGCCTCTGCTTACACACGACTGAAACCATTAGATAAGTAGAGTTCCACCGTGTATTATTATCTAATCCGAACCTGTTAGCTTTATGATTGTGTTCTTTACAAAATTGCCTCCACCTATTTGTAATTTGAGAATGCCGGATCCAATCAGCAATGCCGCATATTTTTTCTACTTGATCGGCAATTACTCGCTCGCCCGTTCGTGCAATTAAGTTTATAATGTGACAAGCGCATCGTTGATGTAAAATATTACGAAATTGATTAACGGGCAAAGTAGCCTCCAAAATAGTAATAGCGGCATTAATGTTTGAGGCATTATCTAACGTAATAGATATAACACGATTTTGTAAACCCCAATCATTTAATAGTTCTATTATTTTTTTGGAAATGTTTTGGCCGGTATGGCGACACTCGAACGGTGATAGGTTTAAAAGTTTTTGACACGGTTCCCAATCTTCGTCTACATAATGAGCGGTCAGACTCATATAATCGTTTAGCATCGGACCGCTCCACGAGTCGGTCGTAAAAGCAACGTTGATGCTAGACATTTTAAAAAAATCGACCAAATAGTTTTTTTGCATAGAATAAGCTTTTTCCATGTCCCTAGTATACGTCGTACGGGAAAACTGTTCGTAAGACGGATTAATCCTTTGCATGTATTGTGTATGCGAAGGATTTTCCACCAAACTCAACGGTGCGCCCGTAAACAATAACCATTCGAGTGTCCATTTCCGTAAGTTTGGGGTCGTGAGTCTACTTACCTGTGCTGTGTTTACCTCGTCGAGTGTGCCGGTTGGGAAGCACTCTTTCGCTTGGCGGTTCAAGTGGTCGGTCCCGCGTTAACCCATCCCGTCTAGGACGTGCCCGCACTTTTTGCACGTCGCCAGTTTAACGCGGACACCGTGCTCGTTAATGTGCCGATCTTCATGAAAGAAGTTCCACACCGCGGCCGTGTTTGGCCGTCCCCACGCCAAGCCATGAGGATTTGATCTATGAAAACCAAAGGAAAAACACAAATTTAAATGTCATAAAGTTTATTATTCATCATATTGATTTAATTTAATGTCTTATGGTTAAATAAAAAAGTTAACAAAATTAAAATGGTATTTTTTATGTGTGAAAATAATTATCAAGCTCTTTTGGACGGAACTCCCCGAGGTTCCACGGCCAGATCGACTGGAAAGGATGCTATGATCTCGCTTTAGGCCCAAGCTTTTCTAGACAGAACTCCCCGAGGTTCCCAGGCTAGCTTGGAGGAGATTGCAAAGCAAACCTTATTTAAAAACCAATCTTTCTAAGACACCGAAATCCATTAAGAACTTTATAATTATCACCACACATACAAATTACCTTTTTAATTTTAATAGCTTTTTTAAGTAACCATTTAATGTTTATTAATTCTCAAGAACGTCGTTTCTGATGTGGAAGATCAGTCGAAACCGCAACCACAGAGCATACTAAGACTTTCGAGAGACGTGGCAAATTAATTAATTAAACTAATAATAATTAATTAAATAAAATAATTAAACTTATAATAATTAATTAAATAAAATAATTAAACTTATAATAATTAATTAATTAATTAAAATAATTAAATTTATTAATTATTACCCGGATCGAGAACGTCGAGGACGGCCGACGGAGGCTTCAACGGCTTCTTGATGGGAAGGTTCGGGGGAACCGTCGTGGAACGAGCCGACAACGGAGCCATGGACAGAGGGCGGCGTCGGAAGCTCGGCATCATCGGCGTGTTGAGTTTCTTGAAAGTTTGCATCGTGGGCGCGTTGAGTTTCGTCTTCGTCGGGGTGTTGGACTTCTTGACCGGCTTGTTGTTGAAGCATGAGGGCGAAAAACGGATCGTTATTTCCCGCCCTTAATTGAGCTACCGCGTCGACCAAAACTTGGGGCACACGCTCCGGATTGGCGTCGTGCGCGCCCATCGCCCGGACTAGACTAGGTTGTAGAGACCGTACCGTATCATCGGGGTAATCGGGATTTGGTGGGGAAGGAAAAATTTCTGCCGGTAGCATAACGGGGATATAGCCGTCGAGCGTAGGTTGGCCGGGAGCCATGGGTTGAAATTGGGGTTCCAACCTCCTAGCCGTCCTTCGACCCCCGGAATTACCGCTTCTTCGAGACATAATAGAGAACTTTGAGAACTTTAGAGAACTTTGAGAGCTTGAGAACTTTAGAACTTTAGATAACTTTGAGAATTGAGAGAACTTTGATGATTTGAGAGAGAGATGGAAGATTGTTGGTGAGGAAATGAGGGAGGAAGGGGTGGTATTTATAGGGTTGGAGGAGATAGTTGGGTGGTTGAATAATTATTGAGGTGGGTGAAATTTTATTGAAATTCGGGTAAAAAAGTGGGAATTTACGCCCAAAACAAACACACCCCTTGGATCGCTGACGTGGCGAGATCTGGGCCGTCGGATCGAGTGCGCGGATCGACCTCAGCCATTCTCGATTTTCACGTGCACGTCGCGACGCGTCGCGAATTTCACATGCACGTCGCGACGCGTCGCGACCTGCAGGCGTGCGTCGCGAATGGTCGCAACCCTCTCTCGCGGTGGAAATGTGCAGCTCTAGTGTACACACATTTTATATTATTATTTATGGTAGGTGGGGGTTGGTGATGCTTCGGAGGATTAGGCTTTCTTCTCACTTTCTTTAATAATATTTTCAGTCATTTTAATCTAACAGAATACTATTTTCGATAATTAATCTCTCTCTATATATACGGGTACATAAATATAAGAAATTGAACAAAGATAGCTAAGAAAAAAAAGAGAGTCAAAAGTAATCGAAGTTTGAAAAAGTTTAGTAAAGAAATCATAATTAATATGAAAATTGAAATATGATTGTAATCATCATTGGTTACTTTAAGTGTGAAAATGTGTATCAAAATCTTTATAAATATTAAGGACGTGAAGAAAAAAAATATCGAATCGGTGGATTGGAAGCCTTCCTAACGATAATCATAAAGACTTTATAATAGAGTCTGGGTCTATAAAATAAGATCTTCGGTCCAATAAGACCATTGGGTCTTCGGTCTTCGTTTTCAACTTTGAGAATCGGTACCAAATACTTATTTGGATGGAATAACCTAATTAATAATATTTTAATTAGTTTTCAAATTTATTATATTAATATCAAAACATTGTTTCCTTTACTTTTTTATTTATGTATGCTGTTCAGATTTTAATGGTTGTAGAATTTGATTTTCACTTGATCTAATTTATAAAGGTTTATTTATTTATGTTCTGAAAATGTCTTTGATACAATATTTAGATTAAAAAAGAGTAAAAAAAAAGTACTATATGACTAAGATAAAAATTTCATAAAATATTTTTTTAGTGTAAATAAAAAATTCAAACGAGCCAAAAATCGAATTTTGGTCCCAAACAAAATCTTTGTGCTATCGGTTCTGGATCCAAAACAGAAATCTTCGGTTTTCAATTTTAAGAAACTAAATAATAGAGTTTATTTAGGTAAGTTTAAAAGTAAAATCAAAACTGAAGACTCTCTTGTAGAAGCTTAAATATTATGTCACGTAGGCCACATACTCTTGCGAAGCCGGAAATCACTATTATATTGATGGCTAAATAAATCCGACTTTCACGTGACAATTTAGTCATTACAACGTCACTTAAATATTCAATGAACTGTTTCCTTTCAACTTTCAATCTGGATAATGATAAATTATTACAAAATAATTGAAGCAACGTCTATAATGGCAACTTTAAAATAATAATTTGATAGAAAATTGTGCCACAACCAAACTCTCTATAGTTCAATATTGCATTGCATGCTTTATACTCTCTCTATATATAAGCAATGTCTTTGGTCTTAAATTTGCACACCAACACTCTCAACTTCATCTTCATTGATACTAATATAAACAGTATCATTGTAAGTAGAAAAGAGTCGATCAAAAGAAAAATGGCACCCGAATACGACCGGCTTACCGAGCTAAAGGCTTTCGATGCCACCAAAATCGGTGTCAAAGGCCTCGTCGAAGCTAGGGTTACCGAGATCCCTCGCATGTTTCACAACAACAAGTTCGACAACTACCCAACGCATAACCCGGTTCCCGGAGAGGCCGACGAGTTCAGCATTCCCGTGATTGACCTTGCTGACCTGATGGATGCAGCTAGGAGAAAAGAGATTGTTGAGAAGATCGGCGAGGCATCGGAGAAATGGGGTTTCTTCCAGATAGTGAACCACGGAATCCCGGAGAGCTCGCTGGAGGAGATCAAAGCCGGGGTTCACCGGTTCCACGAGCAGGATCCCGAGACGAGGAAGACGTTCTACACTCGGGATCCGGCGGTGACGGTCGGCTATAACAGCAACTTCGATCTCTATACGGGAAGCTTCACCAATTGGAGGGACACGTTTTTTTGTGTCATGGCTCCTGATCGTCCCAACCCTCAAGATTTGCCTTCGGCTTGCAGGTATTAATTTAACACATTAATTAATATGTCATTTGAATATACACTTTTATTTATTAGGCCAACCTTCTAATATCATATATTATATATACGTATACACTTTGATGTCGATTTATTAGTTTCTTGTCGTTTATTGTCCTCTCTTTTTTTGAGGTGTTTTGTCATTTAATATGTTAACAGATGTATATATATTTTTTTTCTTTTGCCCTCTAACATGTAATACACAAATATTATATATATCATCTTCCTAAATTCCAAAATTTAATTTACAACATCCGAAAAAAACATTTGTTTCTTCAGATAGTTATAAAAGTAGATTTATAAATTTAGTACATCCACGTCCTTATAAAACACTACAACCCTATAATGTAACACTACTTAAATACATGCGTCCAAATTGCAGGGACATATTTATGGAATTCTCCGAGCAGGTGACGAAATTGGGACACTTGTTGTTCGAATTGCTGTCGGAATCTCTGGGACTGAAGTCAACTCACCTGTACGAAATGGACTGCGCCGAAGGGTTGACTATCTTAGGGCATTACTACCCAGCTTGCCCGCAGCCAGACCTGACTTTGGGAGGGTCCAAGCACAACGACAACGACTTCCTCACGGTGCTTTTGCAAGATCACATCGGCGGTCTCCAAGTTCTACACGCCGACAAGTGGATCAACGTGCCTCCCCACCCCGGTGCTCTTGTTATCAACATCGGAGATCTCCTCCAGGCAAGTTTTTTTTTTTTTTCCTTCTATATTTAAAGACTTTATATAATATATTTGCCATTGCGTTTTCACGTGGCACGTGATAGAGTTGTTACTTTTAACAAATGTAATGTGACATAAAATTATAACCGCCCTTATTACAATCGTTGTATGCCGCCGCAGTTAACCAAATTTTTATTACTTTACATCAAAATCATTTAGCTCAATAATTTTATTTTCTTATTTTTTGTGTTTGGCTTCTTTTAGATCCTATCGAACGACAGATTCAAAAGCGTGGAGCATAGAGTTCTAGCGAGCCACGAGCTTCCTCGAGTATCGATTGCGAGCTTCTTCACGACCAACTTTCTTGAAACGAACAAAATCTACGGACCAATCAAGGAATTGATCTCCGAGAACAATCCTCCAAAGTTCAGAGAAACAACTATCAAAGATTATGTCACCCATTTCAGCGCCAAGGGCCTCCATCCAGGCATTTCTGCGTTGAACGATTTCAGGATATGAAGATGAGAATGGTATAATATCTGAAATATAATCGATAATAATGAGTGTGTCACTTCCCTTTACATGCAATTATCACGAATAAGGTTGCTTATAAGCTTGATGTTTTCTACTTTGTTTTTGTTCTTCTCTTCTTTTTGTTACAATTCTCTCGTTGTAGTCGGAATGAAAACAATAATAAAACGTGAAAGATTTTTTAGTTTGACCAAGTTCTTTGTTTTTCTATCCTAAATTGTTTCGATTTATTGAGATGAAGACTAATTAATTAGCACAAATACATCTAGAACTTTTTTCGTCCTCTGTTCTGTTTTCTAAAATTTTAATCCATGTATAAAATGCTTTTCTTCTTTAAAAAGTAACAAAATTATCCTTTAAATATTGAAAAATAAATAAACAACAACAATAAATAATTAGTACGCAACAAATGAAAATTTCTTTACAAATATAATTCTGTGCCGAATAAGGTTTTATTGCAAAGTTATGAATCCGAGGAGAGTTATCTATCACTATCCAAAGTACAGTGTGCCGCAATAGTTGACTATTCTAGATATTCTAGACACTCATGACCATTATTTTAACAGTATTACATTAATATTCCACACTAGTTCCATATAACTCTAGGTACTTTTCAAATTTTAATACGATTGGATCGGAGGAATATTCAATTTCTTAAGTTCAACATTTTCAATAAATAGTTACAATCTCTGGCTTAATTTGCACCCAACGCTCTCAATTTTGTTACAAATTAAGCAAAAGAGTTACATACAATAGTATTATGGCGTCCGAATTTGACTGGCTAAACGAGCTAAAGGCTTTCGACGCCACGAAAACCGGTGTCAGAGGCCTTGTCGAAGCTAGGGTTACAGAAATTCCTCGCATGTTTCATAACAACAAGCCGAACGACTACCCCACGGGATCCCGGTGAGTTTACCATTCCGGTCCCTGGAGAGGCCGACGAGTTTACCATTCCGGTGATAGACCTTGCTGCTCTGTCGGGAAAAGACACGGCTCAGCGACGGGAGATCCTTGAGAAAATTGGGGATGCTTCGGAGAAATGGGGGTTCTTCCAGATTGTGAACCACGGGATCCCGGAGAGCTCTCTGGAGGATATCAAAGCCGGGGTTCTCTGGTTCCACGAGCAAGATCCCGAGACGAGGAAGGCGTTTTACACTCGAGATCCGGGTAGGACCGTTGGCTATAAAAGCAACTTCGATCTCTATACCGGAAGCTTCACCAATTGGAGGGACACTTTTTTCTACGTCGTGGCTCCTGATGGTGCCAATCCTCAAGACTTGCCGTTGGCTTGCCGGTATTTCTCAAATTAATATGAAATCGAATTTCGTCAATTAGGCCCATGCATGCATGGTTTTAGACTAGTCCGCTGACCGGATATAGTCCAATTTTACTGATACAATGATAATCATCAACGAGTATAGTCGAAAACGATTTTCTTAAGATTTTTAAGAACAGTAACCGATTATGTTGATAAGATTTTACGGGTATACATAACTAACTGAGTTTTCATAAAATAATTCATAAAATTAAATAACAAGTTAAATTTTGAAACTTTTTTGCAAAAAAATAAATCATAAATTGAATATAAAATTTTGAATTTTATATAAATAAATAAAAAAATCTAGCAAGCCGTTATGTTGTCCAACTGCAGCTGGAAAATAACGGGTACTGGTATCGTTTTTTTTTAGCTGGAAAATCTAGTGATGACTTTTTAGTTTGGACAAGCTACATGGTCTGTAGTATTACAGATTTGATGTCGCTTTTTAGTTTCTGATTACCAGTAGTTTTAGAGATTTTGTTGTCGTTTTATCATAACATATCATTTCTTCTTTCCTTTAGTTTTCAAAATCTGATGTCGTTTTCTACTATAAATTCATAGTATCATTACATTTAGTTTCTGCTCTCATGTCGTTTTACACTATATCATTTTGTAATTGAACTACAAATTGTGTAACATAAAATTTCTGCTTTCGTCAAGATCACAAACAAGATATCGACTGAAGTCAAGTATTGTTAACTTGCAGGGACATTTTTGTCGAATTCGCCGAGCAAGTGATGAAATTAGGCCACGTGTTGTTCGAATTGTTGTCGGAGTCTCTTGGACTGAGGTCAAACCACTTGTACGAAATGGACTGCGCCGAGGGGTTGACCGTTTTAGGGCATTACTACCCGGCTTGTCCTCAGCCGGAGTTGACCTTGGGAGGGTCAAAGCACGCCGACAATGATTTCCTCACTGTGCTTCTACAAGATCACATCGGCGGTCTCCAAGTTCTACACGCCGACAAGTGGGTCAACGTGCCTCCCCATCCCGGCGCGCTTGTTATTAACATTGGAGATATTTTGCAGGCAAGTTTTCAGTTTTTTTTTTCTTTCTTATTTCTTTCTAAAAAGTAAAACTATTTCGTTTAGAAAAAATCTTTTTGAAAAGGACTTTTCTGGTAATTTTTTAATAATATATTCTACCATGATTAATTGATCATCCCTTAGTACTTATTTCCTTATGATGAAGAAATACAGTGTTATATACATGATAGAACCATTCATAAAAGTTCATAAAAAATTTAGGCGATTGTCAAAGATCCTAACTATAAAATAATATTTTGTGTACAATTTTTTTTAATAAAAATTGTATATTATATCATATCCTAATAAAAAAATCTTATAGAATTAAAAAAAAAAATCTAACAATTTTTTTTCTTTAAAGATTGGCATGGCCTGCTGACATTGATATATATTATATATTATTTATTTTCAAAATGTCAAAGCTATAATAAACCTACGTGTCAATTCATGCCAATAAACAAAAAGATAAGATACGGGCAAAACTAGAGGACGAGGAACAAGAGTAATAATCTAATTATGTCTAACATGAGGCACTCCTTTTATTACACTAGAATTAAAAAAAAAATAACTATATAATAATCTAATTATGTCTGATAATTTGAATAATTAACAAAGTTAATAGCCATTTAATAAAGGGCCAAATAGTCAAATAGCCAAACTTCAAACTTTAATTAGTCAAATAGTCAATGTTTTTACTAATATTGTCAAATAGCCAATTAACTATGTTAATAAATCACGAAAGACCGGATTACCCTTGTATTAACGTGGTTAATTTGTTTAAAAATAATAATTATTTAAAAAAATTTATTTTTTTTTATTTTTTTTTTAAATTTTTTTGTTGAAATTTTAATCACGATTTTTTATTTTTTAAACAAATTAGTTAATAAACGTATTAACGTAGTTAATTTGTTTAAAAATAAAAAATCGTGATTAAAATTTTAACAAAAAAAATATTTTTTTAAAAAATAAATTAACCACGTTAATACCGTTAATATGTTAAAAAGGTATTATAGTTATAAAATATGTTATTAAATAACTATTTGGTTTATTTCACAAAGAAAAATGAAAGGTTGGCTATTTGGCTAATCAAACATTTCAATTTGGCTAACTCGTGTTATTTCTCTTTAATAAACATGTCCCAATTACGATAATTTTTCATTCAATAATTGAAAGAAAAAGACAAATTGTATAGACGCCACAATTGAAAAAGAGGATTTTTAAAGACTTCTCTATGGCAATTTTAGTGCATAATGAAAATTCAAACGGAAACAGACTAATCAACGACAATAATTGCATTAATTTATCATCTGGTTTAATTAATATATGATAAACTGTGGCTAACGTACTTAATATTTGATCGATTGCGATAAATGTGCTCAATGTTTTTATTTTTATTTTTTATTATTGGCTAATACACCCAAACTCGCTTCCATTAGATATTTTCGTGATTCTCGTCATGTGATCATCAACATTAACGGTAAAATAAATAGATTGGTGCCACCTTAGAGAACAAAATATCGTGTGCTTGTACCGCTAATAACCTTGTATGTATATATTACATTTGGCAATTTTCAGATTTTATCAAACGATAGATTCAAAAGCGTGGAGCACAGAGTGTTGGCGAGCCACGAGACTCCTCGAGTATCCATTGCGAGCTTCTTCACGACAAATTTTATCGAAACGAACAAAATCTACGGACCAATCAAGGAATTAATTTCAGAAAACAATCCTCCTAAGTTCAGATCAACAACTGTCAAAGAATATTGCACCCATTTCACCGCCAAAGGTCTCCATCCAGGGACGTCTGCGTTGAACGATTTCAGAATTTGAAGATGAGAATGGAAATTAACTCCAATTATATGATCAATATTCAATGATATTGATATGTTTTGTGTGTCTTTACATTCACATATCATCACGAATAAAGCTACTTATAAGCTTGCTTTTACTTTTATTTTTCTTCATTTTTTTCTTTTTATTTTCTCGTTGTCTAGCTTGGGAATGAAATCAATAATAAATTATGAAATACTGTTGAGTTAGACCAGTTCGTCGAATAGATACATTGTTAATGGGCTAAATCATGTAAAATTATTGTATGTTCATCTATTTTTTTTATTTTTTTTTCGTTTTCGGGCAGTTTCATAATTCCCTCACCTTAACATTGTAAAAAAAACGACAAAGAAAAAAATTATATTAATGAACTTAAATTTCGATTTACTGTTTTTCAAGATAAAAAAGAATGGATTCCATAGCTATCAAAGAATTTAAATAATGTAATATGGGTAGATCATTAGCATTAACTAACTAAATTTATAATAAAATTAAAGGTAACTTTGCTTCTTTTTTTTCTTATACCCTCAATTTTTATTTTTGGTAAAAATATACTTGATAAAACATTTCAAAAACAACTAAAGTATATCATCAAAGTCTATTTTCTTTTCTTTTATATACTTTCTAATAAATAATTAAATATGGAAATTTTTAAGAACTCAAAATTACTCCTACTTTTTTTTTTTTTTTTGAGAAACTGATTGTATTAACTAAACCAAATCAGAGGGAGAATCTCTTGACAAATCGGAACCAAGCCACTCGGGGCAATCCCTCGACCACATGTCGGGGATAAGGCCCATTAGACGGTTCTTAGCTACTCTATTGGCAACGTCATTACAAGATCTCGGGATCCAACGACATCCTAGTCTCGGCCTAACTTCGTGGAGGAGATGCGCGATGTCCGCGATAATCGGGCCTTGAACGCTATTAAGCTTACCCCCGTTGACAAGTTGAACGCTCAAAGGCAATCGGTCCCCAAGCTCGCCACCGTCCCAAAATACTCCCGGACAAAGGCAAGACCATCTCGAATTGCATGGAATTCCGCAGTCACCGGAGAATCCACGTTCACAAGTAAACGCGCTACCAAGCCGAGGAGCTCCCCGCGGTGGTTCCTCACAGCTCCACCAATCGCCGCATTACCCGTGCTCTTATCTCATGCTGCATCCACATTGAGGCTAAGTTCTCCACGGATCGGGGCGAGCCAAGCTTCTTGTCGAACCGGTGTGCTCCCCGACGGAACCTCCGAAGAGCGGTTGCTTGTCTTGAAACTTTGAAACCAACACGTCACCTTCTCAACCCACACCGCCGGTTTATGTGGGCTTTGTAGTCGAAGAGGCGAGTGTTCCGATCGGACCACGACGCCCAAACAAGGCCACACAAATTTTTTAGGTCCGCCACCGAAAGACCATCGAGCGCCCGATAGCAAAGTTCCCGGAAAGGAACCGGCCCCGTCTTGTGAACCCATCTATGCAAAGACAATGCATCCCATAAACTACTTAACAATTCTTTAAATTTAAAAAACCTAATTTCCCGTAATTAAATATTTCAGTGTTCAATTAACTATAAACTATTGTATATGCCTAAGATTTTGTTTCTATAAAATAATTCTCTTAAGAAGTAAAATATATTAGTTTTTCCTTCTCATCTTCACCTTCTGGTGTCATCAATAATTAATATTCACACTGTCCACTTCTGTTGACTCTGTCACCAGTCCACTACCACAATTATTGGTATAAAAAAATTATATGTATTATGGATTGGAGGGTACAAATTTTATAGTGTTTTACAAATTTATTGGTGGCACACAATTATAAGTTTATACTATATACAACAGAAAACAATTTATAATAAAGATATGGCCGTTGAACTCGCTACTGCTACAACAGTCTCCACAACAACGCACCTGGTCAATACCGGAAAGGAAATAACTTACTCCCGGATTCTTGCAATCAATCTCACTGCCCACTAATGAAGACGATTTATTCTCGATAGTTTTAGCTTTATTTGCTTCATTTATTTTATTACCGTAAATTTGGCGCTTGTTCCTTTTCTTGTCGTTTATTTCCTGTATTCTTTGTGGGACTCCTTTGTCTTCCTTTGCAGCTGAAAAAAGTAAGAAAAATTGTTGAATGATAAAGAAATTTCGAGCTTTGAGATTGTCCAAGAAAGTTCATCGAGTTAATATTGTTCGGGCTACAACATATACATTTAATATATAACCCACTTTTGGCATGATATTCGGGAAAAATATGTACCAGTTAGGAACTATTTAAAGAAAAAAATGCATTGTGGTCTTCAAATTCGATCATTGACCAATAAAATCTCATACTTTCGTCAACTTTCTAGATCGGACTCAACATTATTACTCAAAACTCCTCCAAAAAACTCTATCGTGGCGAAGTTTGATTTTTTTTTTTCCTTCTTAAAATCTATGATATTGTTTTTGAATTTTGAGTAATATAATTTTTTTTATATAAATCTCTGTCAGTATACCCAACAATTATGTGATATATGCACAGTATATACCGTAAAAACCTTAGCGGCACAGTCGGTAACAATTCTTTTAAACCTTACAAAAAAAAAAAAAACTCATCAGTCTATCCGTTCTGCTATCAGTTTACCCCTCAGTTTTACTTGTGGGCGATTTTCGTAAACAGTTTCTAACACACAAATGAAAAAATTAAGGCTAATCAATTGTCTTACTCTTATTTAAACACGAAATTTAAGGATTAGAATCAGCAACTCCAAACATAAATTACTCAGCCGCGCTTTCATTCGATTTCTATTTGTTTACAATATGGGTTATCGTCGAAATCTTGCTGAGAATATATAAAACAAAAATATAGGCTATTTTTTTTTACTAATAGAACTCCTTGTATGCAACAAATATTTGCCAGAGTACTATTCGCGGTTTGAAATTTCTGATAGATGACTTTTCTTGCTTTGAGTGTTCCGTGAAGAGGGAAAAAATAAAAGTGAAACAAACATTATTAGTGTATCGTCACCTTATTCATAGTCCATAGATATGGCCAAGAAAATAAAATGTACGTTATTTAATTACTAGCAAGAAACTAAAAGAAAAAAACAATAAACTACGATTGCATGACATCAATTATATATTAACGTTTATTATAACATATATGTATATATGTACGTGTGTATATATATATATATATATATGTATGCTAGATAAAAAACTTTTTTGGAACAAACAAAATATATGGATCAATCAAGGCACTGTTTTCCGTAAATAGCAATACGTTAAAGCTTAGGAAAACAACTTCAAAGAATATTTCTTAGAAACATTTTCCGTTAAAAGATTTCAATACATGGAAATAAGTTTGTTTGACTAAGTGGTAATTCTATTATAGACCTTTCAAAGAGGACACGGGTTAAAACTTCATGAGACACAAATAGGACCGGCCCTAATCGTATGGGGACACTAGGCGAAATGATTTTCGAGGGCCCTTGTAATGAAATATTTTACTTTTAATAATAAACTAATCATTAAAATATATTTAATTTTATATCAAAAACTTATATTTTAAACTTTACAATGAGGTGATCTATATTTGTAAAAAATTATTATTCATATAAAAATAAAAGCAATACAGAGAAAAACTTGTGCTAATTACATTATTTAATATTAAACTGATAAAGTAAGATCATAACATCTAAACTTACCTTTTAAATAAAATAGAGTCACGTTTTAATTTACTAATATTTAAATTTTATGATAAGTTTTGCAGATTTGAAAAATAAAGTGGTAAAATTTACCACCATATGCATCATTCTTTGATCTTTCTCATGTAAAGAATAAAGATACAACATATAAACTTTATTTTATATCTACTTCAAAATTTAAAATATCTATTTTAGAAAGAGAAAAACAGCGTGTGAAGGGTTCCACAGTCCACACTAATTCAATCAATCAACTACAAAGGATTTGAATGCCGTTTTTGCCGATAAATCGTTTGCCGTTATCGACCGAGTAATCGTTTGCCAATGGATTTATCGATGGAAAACCTATAAAATTTATCGTTTGCCGTTACCGAAACTTATCAAACTTATCGATGGATTAATCGCTTATCGATAGATTTCTCGATGGAAAACTTATAAAATATTTTCATATATATTTCATACATAAATATTTTTTATAACATAAAATACTAAATGTATATTTTCCTTAATAATTGAAAAACGTCAAATTACAAAACAAATTATGTCAGAATCACAGTATCATAATTATATGCAATGTTACAAAATAAATTTACATAAAAAAAATGAAGAAATAGCTCAATTTGACCAATTTCAAAAAAAATATTTACTTTTCCCGCAATAAGGTTGCAATTCCGGAAAACGTTGAATTAGAAATAATTATGTCAACCTCACATTTTATAAGTTATATACAATGTTATAATATGATTTTACATAAAAAAAATAGACTAACAAGCTTAACTTAACTAATTTCCAAAAATATGTACTTTTGCCGCAATAAGGTCATAATTCAGAAAGACATCAATTTCAAAAATAATTATGTCAAACTAACATTTTCCTAATTATATACAATGTTACAAAGTAAATTACAGAAAAAAAAAATTAAAATATATCTCAAATTCACTATTTTTAGGAAAATTGGTACTTTTGTCGCAATTAGAAATAATTTGCATAAACCTTTAAATTTAACACAAATCTGCAAAAATTCAACAAAAATCACACAAACCATCTTGATTCATCTATATTCCATCATATACTTTTTTAAAAAAAAATCAATTTCAACAACAACAACATTTGATTAATTCAAAACGTAAAATGTACAAAACCTAATAGCTTTCTAAGTAACTACTACAAATATAGAATAAAAATGTGAAAAGTTGACATGATTCATACATATACAACATTTAAACATCAAAACACTAAAGATCTATTAAAAAAAACCTAAAAATACATTTAAATTTCGAAATTAAAAGAAGTTGGAACTTCTGCCGCAAAAAAAGAAAAAATTATACCAGGGTTGACTTATCGTTTTTGACCGAAAAGTTGCTTGCTTTTCGAGAAAATGCACTTGATAAGTTTGAGAGATAAGTGACTTGCTTTTTGAATCGAAAAATCGCGATAAGTATAAAAAGATAACGATTAGAGGAGATAACTTACCGAGAAGTGGTTTTCAGCGATAAATCGCTCGATTATCGTGAAAATCGAAACGTAGTCTACAAGTACTACGCTCAACCTATACAACAATAAAAAATAATGAATAAAGAAACCATAATTTATGGCAAAGTGCCATACCTTCTTACTTAATCTTATTTCCTTTTTGAAGCTTTTTCTCTTTCTGGAAGCTTTTCCACAGTTCTACATTGGAGATCAATATTTTCAGTTAATTTTTTTTTTCTATCTTTTAGGCAACCACGATCTGGGTCCTATGTGTTAGCCTTGCCGGCCTTACCTCAAGCCCGGCTCTAAAAGAAAATGCGTACTCTTTTTATTTATTATAAATTTAATTAATAATATTATATATTCTTACGCTGAATATATTTAGTAATGTGAAAGTTTTTATAAAAAAATTTCTTCATTAGAAAACAAAAGTCAGGATATGAGAAATGACTTCGAATATATGATCAATATTATTCAAGGAATAATTTGTTTAAAGGTTTTGACAGATTTTTTTTTTCCGAAAACTTGAAAGCAAATTATCACCTCCATCAACTATGACCTGTGCTACTCCAGCTTTTCTAGGGAATCTTTTTTTTTTTTTTTTTTTTTTAAGGTTATGGATGAAATTATTGTTTTTTAAAGGATTAATGACGGCAAAAATACTCATAGTTTGGTCAAAGAATATTTTGTAGACCTAAAGTTTAAATATAGTGGCAAAAGTATTTAAAGTCGCATTTAAAGCGTTAATCACTCAATTCTCGTAACGCAGTTAAATTACCCGTTAACTCAGACCACGTGAAAAAATGTGAGTTGCTGATATGACATTTTTTTACCACGTGGACGAGCTCAATTAGGCGTTTAATTCGTTGTTTCGTCGTAAACGAGGCTGATGTGGGCTCTTTCACATGGCAACAAATCGCTATGTAAGCAACTAACGTTTATCCACATAGTCAAAGTTAACGGGTAAATTAAATGCGTTACAGGAATGGAGTGGTCAACGCTTTAAAAGTAACTTTAGATACTTTTATCATCACTTTAAAACATTGGATACACGAGGAGTTCTTTGACCAAATTTTAAGTATTTTTGCCAAAGTTAACCCTTTTTCAAAAGGTTTTAATAGTTACTACTCAGCGATTTGACGTCTTAGTTAATAATTCAATCATGTTATAACTCAGCTTTTATTCTTTATTTTATTGTTATGAATATATTAAAAATTGGAAAGAACTTTATTAGGCAAAAAGATAATCGCGATTAAAGTCTCCAAAATTAAGTCAATTGAAAGGCTTGACTTTTACATATGAAAATAGCGGCAATAGTATTTAAAAAATAGGGTTTACTAAAACTTCCATCCATTAACTTTAACGTACATGGCAATCTATTAGAATTTCACACGGCATCCTTTATATTTATTTTGGATTAATATTAATATATGTTTTAAGTAAAATGGCGATGATAATATTTAAGTTCATCATAAGGTGCACTTTAATAAAAATACATTGCGAAAAGACCTCATTTGGATTTTGAATCAAATCCATACCCTTAACTACTTCCTGCTAAGAAACGTGAATAGTGTCGAAAGAGGATATGTTTTTTAGTAAAATCCCACTTAAGATCATTTTTGCAAAAACTCTATAAATCTTTTTTTTTAATGATAATAATACCTAACTTCATCATCTATCGTTAGCACAGTTAATACTATATCCGTTAGTGGTCTCTGTTTGGTTCCAAATTCAATATGTTCATTGCCACATCACATATAAAATGCCACATATTATTACTAAATAACTAAATAATATAAAATCCAAAAAAAACAACTGTATACTCTATTCGGTATTCTATTTACATTTTTTTCTTTATATAAATGGAGTTTATATAAATGGAGTTTATGCCTCTTAGCATGGGTAAATCCTTATTATGTATTATTTTGATGAATTTTTTTTTACGAATACGTTAATTTGATGACATTGTGTAGACATAAAGTTAAGTTTGTGTATTGTTATGCACATAGTTAATGGTCATTTTTTTTTCTTTCAGAATACCTTATATCATAATCAAATTAAAAGAGCATTGATCATTTGGTCTAACCAAAAAACAAAAATCGGTGCATCACAAAAGAGCATTGTAGAATACATTCAAAACACAAAAGATGCACCATGCCATATTCTAAAATGGAAACTCCAGTTTGTATGACCGGTAGAGCATGTGTTTTCGAAAAAGTACCCGAGTTTGTTAAATTACAAAACTATGCCCCCAACACACTTTTTGTCTTTACATAAACACTTTAAAACACTTTAAAATATGCTCCAAAAACTTTTAATGTATACATACACTTTTTGTCTTTACATAAACATTTTTGGGGCATAATTTTATAATTTAACAAATTTGGGTTTTTTTTTAAAAAACACATGTTGTCTAGACATACAAATTGAAGTTTCCCTTCTAAAAAGTCATAAACAAGTTCAAAAAAATCTACGTAGAAGCTCCTTCGGCCCTTCCCGTTTGTCTTGCAAGTGTTTGCTTCCTTTTAAGCGTCTCCTCGATTGGATTTGATAATGGTGGCCGTCCTCTTTTCTTTGGAACAATGGGTTGCAAAATGACATAGAACAAATAATTTCAAATTTACATAGCTAAATAAATTGAAAGTGTACGAAGACCAAACTACTAATATAAATCTATTAATTGAAATTCATACCTTTGACAATTATGGATTTGAACATGTTTTTTTAGTGTGTCCCCTTTGTCGGCAATTGCGACATTGGTGAACTTGTCCAAATCGTCACTTTCTTGTAGATCCCAGTGGTGGCGGTTCATCGGCATCTCTGCGTCTTGCCCTCTTTGGTCTACCCGTAAGGTTTGTTACACTGGTGGTTGAATTGGATTTGAGCCGATATTAATTCAAAAGTTGGGGCTAGGAATTGGTTGAACTTTCAGTTTATACACATTTTCAAAGGTTTCTATTTTATATCAGAGGTCTACGTAGTCCATAACGCCATGCCTCGATTTACCTGATCACTTCATCGACGAGTCGTCTTCTTTGCTTAGCGTCAATGACGATGGAGTTATGGTTTTCTTTGTATACTCTTCTCGCCCCACTTTTTTCCTTACACTGAGTAAATGTCGTTAGCTTGCTTCATCATCTTTTTTTCTTTTATTTGTTTTCCTCTTATTTTACATTATTTAATTATTTAGTAATAATAAGTGGAATTTTATATGTAATGTGGCAATGAAAATATTCAATTTGGAATCAAATAGAGGCCACTAACGGAGATAGTATGAACAGTACTAACGATAGATTAAGTTAGGTATATTATCAAAAGACTTAAGTATTAAAGTGCACCAATACGAAGAACTTAAGTATTATCGTTGCTATTTTCCCAAAGTATTTTCCCACTATGGCATATTACCTCTCTCACTTTCTCTCTCTCTAACACTGAAAAGAAACACAAAATTTAATTAAACTTGGGTGAGACAACTGTCTCAAAAAATATCTGCACTCAACACAAACAGATATATATAATATATGTTTATCAACCCAGACTCAAGAATATTTTATTCCATGTGTGTTTATTTTTATGACCCATCATTGTTATTTTATTCCATAGTGGTTCACAACTCTAATGTTCGAAGAAAAAAGCGTTTATATATTTACACATTGAGAGGACAACAGTTGCATGTATATTTAGTTATGTAATAAAATAATATGTTGATAATAATTAGTAAACGTGAAATTAAAATGATAAAAATTCTTAAAATTGTCTTCCTTTCGAACTTTCAAATATAATTATCTCATAGCTTGCTTGGGGTCGTGGGAAGAATAATTGCTTCACTACTTTTGATATAAATAGTTATATTTTTTTTTAAATAAGACACGTGAAAATAATATCGATGGGTTTCATATTTGATTATTTATATCTTAAAGGAGTAAAGGTTCGTTGATCTGGTGGGTATTATAAATATGGTAATTCGATAACGTGTAGAAAGATAGAGATACTTATTAGTGTGAAACCTGTCTAAATATTCAGTTTATTTGAAATATTTGGAACTCGAATTCGAAATTTAATTTTTTTAATTAAAAATTGAGAACCGGATTTTAATTTTGAAAATTGAATTACCGAAAATTTGGATCAATATTTTCATAAGTTGGATTTAATAATTGGATATGGATTTAAAGAAGATTATATGTTAAAAGTGTTGGGTTTTTCTAAGATATTCTCATCTCTGGAAGCTGAAATTCCGGAGAATCATAAAAAACACGGATCTGGGTAAATATGATTTATTAAAACTTACTTGGAGAGAGAATGATTTCTCTAGTGTTTACTTCGATTCTTGAAGAATCAATTCTTTGAATGTTCATCGGAGGATTGCATTCACGTTGTCGCCTTCACCACCACGATTCCAAGGCGACCACGAGCCGCTCAAGTGTTCGGCCTCTATGTAGTTCCCCATGTCACTAACAAAACTTCTTTTTAGAACGGAAATCACTGAATCAGAATACTAGCTCCTTATCGCTGATTGGAAACGGACAAAGACTCTCGGGTGTCGTGGAAATTCAATCTCTTTCTCTTGTGTGTAGAGGAGAGGTCGAGCTCACCATTATATAAAGAAGGGAGAATATACACTCATCAATGTGTATCTTATATGATTGGTAAATTTCCCTTTTATGAAAGATCTCATCTATATAAGGGTATATGATATATATGATTAATGGGTTTAATACATCAAATAAGTCAACCCTATTTATCACATTTAATTCTCTAATCAATGTCATGAATTTACACATTAATTCACGTCGGCCCAACTAGGTCGAATTCCAAATCTTTTGGTACTGATACTGCAAAGTTCTATCAATCTCCCACTTGCACGAAGATGTCGGGGTTTGAGTTCCAGGTAATAATATTTAGTTCCTTTCAACCATTAATGGTCCATTGATAAGTCTTTTCTTTTTCACAACATATTCTGTTATGAAACTCTGCTTCCGTTGCGAGTTCGGTGTGACCCTATAGGATTTTGCATGGGTTATAATCCATAATGAGCAAGAGGTTTCTAGTAAGACATTACTAATCTCAATCTACAAAATTTCGGTGATGCGATATTTAATCGTGCTTATGAAAACAAAACTAATTTTTAAATTTTACATGTAAGTCATATCCAAGAAAAGGTGCTCCGTTAGCGAGGTGGTGAACTAAGTAGAGGCACACACACTTGGATGGCTTGTGATTGAAAACGCTGAATTGCAAGGCGGCGATGACAATGTAGAATCATCTTCGGCGAAGTTGAGGGGATCGGTTCGTGGATAAAGGATCAAATCAAAGTTATCTGTAGAGAATATATTCGCGTCGTGTAAGTCTTGATTATTCGTTGTAATCTAGATTATTTATTTCGAGGATTCTCTAGAATTTTCGCTTCCGGAGATCGAAAATCTTTGAAAAACCTAACATAATGTTTGAAAATACATAGATTTAAATAAAATATCCATGCGTACATACGTTTAAATAAAAAAAGAAAACATATAAATCGCTTTTATGTTTAAAAAATTAAGAGCTTAATAAAAGAAAACATTGATCTCCGTTATCTTATCTAGCCAATATGAGCCAAATGACTTCTCCATCTTATAAACGGCACCTTTTCAAATGATGCTACATATTTTTACGTCCACTTTTTTTTTTTTTTTTTCGAATTGAAAATGAAAGAGATAGCTTCATAATTAACACTATCTTTATTAAAAATTTAATAGTAATATGTTAAAATTAGACAAGCAATGTGTTGCCTAGTATTTGTCGAATTTGTATACTCTTGTCACTATTTTCGTTGTGTTTTATATTTTATCCTCTCATTAGCTTAAAGTTTGAGTACTTTATCACAGTTATCTCTATTTATATAGTACAGTTAAAATTTCTTTATTTTTTTTGGAGCGAAAGCTTCCAATGCTATCATATAATAAATGAAACTATCTAATGTATTTGCGGATAATTCTAATGTTATTAGTTTTCACTCCTCGTGATATTCAATCCTAATTATTAATTAAAGACGTTAAAATTGATAAGTACATGTTATGTGTATTTTTCGTAACATATAAAAATTGAGTCCATTTTGGCAAAAGTCAAGTCCACCGAGAAAAATCAAAGCCTGTCATGGTAAGTGAAGGCCCATCACCAAGGCCAGAGGCCCGTGACCGAAGAACTAAGACATTGGCGAGGCCCGGGGCCCAAAAGATGACGAGCCGACAAGCCGACAAGGCGATAAGCCGACAAGGCGACGAGCCGACAAGGCGACAAGGCGACGAAGCCGACAAGGCGACGAGGCGACGAAGCCGACAAGGCGACGAGGCGGTGAAGCCGACAAGGCGACGAGGCGGCGAAGCCGACGAGGCGACGAGCCGACAAGGCGACGAGTCGACGAAGCCGACAAGGCGACGAGGCGACAAGCCGACGAGGTGACGAAGCTGACAAGGCGACGAGGCGACAAGCCGACGAGGCGATAAGCCCCTCACCGGAGCTTGGCGATGGCATAACTTGCAATTAGCCTTCACGACGAGAAGATCCGAGACCACGAAGATCCCCGGGAAATCCTCCAGATTTTCCTGAACACAACCTACGGACTCGCGGACAACCCGAAGACATCGAAGACAAATCGAGAAGCATCATAGACCCTTTTTGCAGACAAGGGGCCCCGACAACCCCCCTGTTGCAGGCAGAAATTCGTAGGACCCCTGAAGGTGCAATATTCAGGGAAACAAGAGGCCCCTGGGGGTTCAATTCCCAAGGAATTCGCAGGCCCCAAGGGGTGCAATTCCTAGGGAATTTGCAGGCCCCTAGGGTGCAATTTCCAGGAATTGCTTTTCTACCACCCCCCCCCCCCCCTCATTTTCACAATCACTCGATAGAGACGGAGCTTCCTTTCGTCGGGATAAGGCTCCTCTCTATACGAGGCCACCTACCCGGACAAGGTCGACAAAGGAGCACACCTCGTCAGGTCTAGGCTCTCACTGTACTTCGCCAACACGAGGGAAGTTCGACAGTGAGCTTGTCAACACCAACGAGGTCGACGAAGAGCACATCACGCCGGTAATACCCAGCCATCGGGCCACGGGTCACCCCCGCACCGCCAGTAACGGCACTTTCGATGAGTCAAACCACATCGTCATTCACCCGCCGTTTATCACTAACCTCAAACTACGTGGGACATAATTCTCTTAAACTGAGATACGTAGGCAGCCTCGCCCAACCATAAGCGACTGGGCACGGGACCATTCCACCCTTTTTTGCAGGTCCTCCCTCGCCAAAGGAGCTCGCCAAGGAAAGAAAAGCACGAAGAATCATCAAGACTAGCACGGAGCTTCATCAAGACCGGAGTTCGCCCTGACGAGGACATCGCCAAGACAAGGACTCCGCCCAGACGAGGAGCTTCGTCGTGAGCCGGACTTCGCCACCACCAAGGAAGTTGCCGAGGATCGTCAGCGACAGCCCGGAGATTCGCCCAAGACGACAGAATCGCCTCTAGCTTTGACGATCATCAGTCAACCCGCATTGACTAAGCACTCAATCATCCTTGTGTTCAGCGGGTCAATCTCGGGACCCGAACCTTGGATCCGACTATAAGTTGAAGCCATTTTTACGCATTAATAGTACCTATTATTTTTTTATTTGTAAATTTTAATATGTTTTAGCACTAAATATTTTTTCTTCAAAAAAAGAAAAAGAAACATTCACCAATCACCACTATTAAATAGTGATGTAAAATATTTCAACCTACAAACAATGATTTTTTTTAATTGATATAATGTAAAGAATTATCTACATTCTTTTTTAGAGATAAAAAAAATGATCTATAAAAAAAGTAGATAATGCTTTCGTGGCTATCTATGATTCTTTTTTGTAAATACTTATTTCAACTTTAAAGGTTTACAAACTCACTCGTAATAAGTACGTAACCAACCCTCATTGAAATATATAAATATATATATATAAGGATTAAATGCAGAACAATTACTCATAAGTTACTTATATTCTTACTTATATTCCTATTTTTTATCGCGGAAAAAGTATACAATTTACTAAATGTTTAGTCCGTTGGTACCCACAATTTTTATCATTTTTTTGGAAGACTTTTCCTTAACATCATAATCTCCGAACTTTCGTAATTTTTCGAACTATGTAATCTGTGATTTTTGGGTACGTAAGGTTCTTGACTTAATATTTTTTCTCCGTCGAGTATTGATCGATAATAATTAGCTCTTTTGTTTAATATCAACCGTTTTCCTTGAAAAGCTTGATCATTTTATATATTTAGTCTTCATCCAGCCATGTTGAATCTTTATATTGGAGAGTCATCACTCAGTTTTTATTTTCATTTTTAAAAAAAATTAGGGAAGTCAATACGGAAGTGATTATTTTTTATAAGCAATACATCGATCAAGACTCGATCGAGGAAGCAAAAGCGTAACCAAAGAACCTAATGTACTTAAAAATAACAAATAACATAGCTCGACAAACCCAGAATGTCCAGAGATCATTACTGTTAATGCGTAAAAATGGATTAACCGTGGAACCCCGTCCACGGTTCAACCCAGTGCCCGACCCCGTAGTCGCGTGGGCGTCAACGCTGGAGTCAGGGATTCTGACTACAGATCGCCCGAGCTGGAAGTTTCTTCATCGTCTTTGGTGAGCCTCCGCACTGCTATTGGCGATCCTTGATGATTTCTCGTCCCCGACGATGTATGTGGAAACTACAACCAAGTGTCGGGACCAAGAACTAGCCGTCGGTGCCTGTGGCGGGCGAGGGTGGTTCTCGTCGTCTAGTGGGAGAATGACTCAGAGGCTTGAGAGAGGCTTTCAAATTCTCTAGCTCTAGAGAGAGAAGGATTCAGAACTCTATTATTAGGGAAAACGAAATTGGGATCTCAGAGTGAGATTGTGTCTCAGCTCGAGATTGTGCGTGAATATCTTCTAGAATGAGGAGGTGGAGGCTCTTATTTATAGTAGATGGAACTCCATAATATCTTGCTCTTGAGCGTCGGGAGAAAAAATCCGCCCCTCCTTGTGGTCAAATTCGCCATGGTTGCCTGCGGGAGTTCTTGACGGCGTCCTATGGCTGGCAACTCTGAAAATGGTCTTCCAGGTATCCGGTTTACTATCCGTTGAATGTTGTGCGCTCCTGAGAGTCTTGAGAATGTCTTCATGTTGTTGATTATCTATTTAGATTCCTCTGTTGGGATATTGTGGCATCTCCATTGACGTCGTTGGCGATGGTTAACTCTGTGCCGAGGGGTTGTCCACGGGCAAAGGGGTCTTCCGCCGTCGAGGTACTATGTCAGCAAAAGTAACGGGGAACTCCCATGAGTTGTCGTTACTCTGCCTAAGGCTTCGCGGGGTCACCAGATGTTTGCCGGCGAGTCTTGTACAGCCCTTCCGGGTTGAGCGGCGTGTTCTTTTGATGTCGGCTTTGGTCACGAGCCTTGCTGTATAGGGCCTCGCAAAAGTGGGCTTATGGGTCTTGATTTCTCCAGTGGACTTTGAGTTTACCGCATAGGGCCATGTTTTATGTAATCCAAAAAATTCACAAAACAATAACATTGGGGAAAGACTTCTAAAACAATGGTAAAAAAAATTAGGCACCAATAAAAGACACTTTTTTATATATTTTACTTTTTTAGCGTGATTAAAAAAAATATTAAGAGTATAAATCATTTTTGAATATTTTATGAGTAGTTTTACCGTATTTATCCCAAAATATCACGCATAAGTGGCCAAAAGTCATGGAACGCCACAGTCCATCAATTTGGTTCTCATCCTAAAGGTCAAGAATCCGAAGTTTGTCAAGGACTTTCGGCCTATAAGCCTATATGCAACGTCCTCCTAAAGATTTTCACAAAGGTGCTAGCGAACTGGATCAAGGGTGCCCTTGCATTGGTCATCTCCGAGGCTCAAAGTGCCTTCGTTCCCGGTAGGCTAATCACGGGCAACGCCGCGATCACCTTTGAGCTCCTCCACTCGCTTAAGAAGAAATTCAAGGGCAAAAGCGAGCTTTAGCTCTTAAACTCGACATGAGTAAGGCCTATGATCGTGTGGAGTGGGGATTCGTTCTTGCCACGATGAAGAGAATATGGTTTGGGGAGAGAGTTCTCAAGGTGGTTCGGGATTGTATTTCTACACCGGTATATTCCATTGTCATTAATGGCAGAGTAGGCGAGTCGTTCACGTCATCGAGGGCTGTTCGACAAGGATGCCCTCTCTCGCCATATATCTTTCTTGTGTGCGCGAAAGGCCTCTCCCCTCTTATCCGTGGCCAAGAGCGATTGGGCCTTCTCCGTGGCTTTATGTGTAGGCCCGCGGCTCCATCAATTTCGCAACTTCTACTCGCGGACGATAGCATCATCTTTTTCAAGGCAAGCGACGATTGTTGTCATGCAATTAACTCCATCCTAATAGCCCATGAGAAGGGTTCGGGACAAATGGTAAACATAGAAAAGTCGGTGATGTGTTGTTCAAGCAACATTTCAGAGACGATTGCGGCCCGCCTTTCTAACCTTCTCCGTATACCCGTTGTGAGAGAGCTCGAGACATATCTTGGTCTCCCGACCCATGTCGGAAGAAATAAAATGGCACTTTTTAGTAAGCTTACGAAGAGGGTTCATAAACTACTTCGGGATTGGAAGGCCAATATGTTCTCGGCGGGAGGCCGAGAGGTCCTTGTGAAAGCGGTGATTCAAGCGATACCGACGTACACCATGAGCCTTTTTCGTCTCCCTACCACTATCATCAACGATCTTCATCGACTTATTGCTCGATTTTGGGGTGGCACGGATGACAAGAGGAAAATACATTGGAAAAGGTGGTAACTTCTCGCCATGACAAAGGCGGAAGGTGGGCTCGGCTTCAAAGACCTAGGCGATTTCAACCGGGCCCTTGTGTGTCATCTTACATGGCGCATAATCCAACACCTAGAGTGCTTAATGGCGATAGTCCTAAAGGCGAAGTACTTCCCTACTACCTCGGTGCTCAATATAGAATGTAAGCCCCACTTTTTTTTTTATTGGAAAGATCCTTTGTTGGGGACGTGACTTAGTCCGACGGGGTTTAAGATGGCAAATCAGAGAAGTCTACGAGCCTTCTCACAACCATGGATCCCGAGAGCGGGGGAATTTGAGGCGGTTACAAAGGAACCGGAGGATGGATACCCGTGGAGAGTCGCCGACTTCATATCCAATAGGACTTAGAACCGCGATCTCGTCACAACCGTGATGACATCTATGACGCCGAGACGATCTTGAAAATTCCGTTGGGTGATACAGATCACAAAGATAGGTGGGTGTGGCACTTTGAAGAAGATGTTAATTCTACGGTTCGCTCCGGATACCGTCTTGCAAGATCCGCCGTTCGCGGGAGACCGTCGTGCTCGTCCACTGAAGAACTGCAATGGTGGAAGAAACTTTGGGGATTGCAAATCCCGCCAAAAGTTAAGCATCTTGTGTGGCGGGCATGGTTTGAGGCTCTTCTTTTTTTGTTGAGAAGATATATGTTTGGGTAGTCGGAAAGGAACAGGGCAGCGAAGGTGAGTAAGGAGAAGTTGCTCTCGATGAAGAATTTAGAGAGGCGAAAGGGAGCGGTTTGCAACAGGATAAGTTTGAAACAATTAATAATAATTAAAAAACAGATGTCAAGCATGAAACAATAGTATTTGTCACTCAACGATTGGCAGCACAAATACTGTAGAGTCTGCAGTAATATTGCACTCTGAGCGCTTCGCGGACGAGGTATTGATTGTCTTCCCTTTTGTAGATTTTGTGGAGCATTGCCGGAGGACGCTCTCCACGCCGTGTGGGGGTGCGAGAGAGCCCAAGCGGTGTGGAAGAGCTCATCCTTACACCGATGGGTAGAAAAGACGGGAGCCATCCCATTCCGTGAATTATGCCATCGAGCATTTGAAGGGTTGTCGGAGCCCAATTTGGAACTTTTTTGTGGCCTTACTCCCTCCCACTTATTAAATCAATTTTTCTGTTAAAAAAAAGCCAAAATACCAAAAAAAAAAAAAAAAAGCCAAGAAATTGTCTGAGTAAAGCAAGTTTCCGTAAAAAAAAAAAAAAATAATAATAATTGTCTGAATCTAGCTACTCTCGTCTCTCAATATAGCCATTAAAAATATTGAATAAGGCCAACAATTATTATGTCCACTTGTATCTCTTATAATCCCAATTCCCAAACACGTGAGAAACGCAGCGAGCCAGCGACATTTATGAATATTCGGACAAATATTTATCAATATTTCCTGAATTATATTTTAGTCCCTATGACTGTGACAGATGACTACTATAGTACCTTTAGGTTATATTTTTTCATTAAAAAAAGATTGTATTTTTTTGTGGTACTCCTTTATTTACACTTTTATCAAAAAATATTTTAACGAATTCGACGCTCTATTTTTCTTTAATTAAAATTAAAATTAACGAAACACAAACAACTCATGGTATAATTGAGATACAAAATAAAAAAATTACATTTTATTGATAAAATATATTCTAAAAGTAAGATCACAAATAATTTTTTAGTGTAAAATTTTAGTTAATTAATTTTATTTTCATTAAAAGTTAAATACAGCCCCTTCAAATATATATTTTTAGCAAAAATTTAACCTGCACCAACATATGTCCATAATGAACACATCAAAATAAGTTCAAAAAAAAAAATGAACACATCAAAATTCCCGTTCTCTCCTTCCTCAGTCTCTCTATAAATACAGTGCTGCAAATACACACACTCTCACACCAATCTTCTCTCTGTATTTTACACTCTCCTCCCCAAAAGCATCTCAGAGAGAGCAAAAATGGTGGGAACAACTCTGAACGATGAGCGCTTGAGCCAAGTGAGAGCCTTTGAGGACACAAAGGCCGGTGTTAAGGGCCTCGTTGACTCTGGGTTGACCCAAATCCCGAAGATGTTCCACCGCAAAGGGTGGGACACTAAGGTCGATCAGATCGCTCTCGAAGATGACAACAAGGAGATCTCGGAGTTTAGCATTCCGGTGATCGACCTCACGGGAATTGAAACCGACCCGATCAAGCGCGCTGAGGCTGCGCGCAAGATTGGGGAGGCGAGCTCGAAGTTCGGGTTCTTCCAGGTGGTGAACCACTCGATCCCCGTGGAAGTCATGGACGAGATGTTCCGGGGAACGATTGCGTTTCACGAGATGGGCGCGGAGGAGAAGAAGAAGTACTACTCCCGGGACCCGACGGACAAGGTCTCTTTCATGTCCAACTACGACTTGTTCCGCTCCTCGCACGCCTTCTGGAAGGACACGTTGGCCTTCGACGTGTCCCCGGTTGCGCCCGAGCCCGAGGAGTATCCTCCCGTCTGCAGGTGGTATACATAAACCTCGGTTCTTTTTACCCTAGTAAAATTATTTATTCAAACATTGTTACTCGCGTACGAAGGAGAAATACCATGTCACCAACAAAACACGAGAGATTTTACTATAACAAGTAAAATGTTCCATAATTAAAATACATAAAAATATGAACTAAGCGAAATTAACTATTTATATTTTTATATATGATTGGAATTCACAGAGATATAGCGATCGAGTATTCAAAGCACGTTGTGGAAGTGGGGAGCACCCTGCTCGAGCTACTCTCGGAGGCCTTAGGGCTCGAGAGCAAGCGCCTGATAGACCTTCACTGCAACGAGGGAGCCGTTGTGCTGAGTCACTACTACCCGCCGTGCCCCCAGCCTGACCTCACTATCGGCACCGGCAAGCACACCGACGGCACCTTCGTCACTCTGCTCTTGCAGGACCGGCCCGGCCTCCAAGTTCTTTACCAAGACAAGTGGATCGATGTCCCTCCGGTCCATGGCGCTATCGTCGTCAACATCGGAGATATTATGCAGGCAAGTCAAGCCAAAAATATGTAAATTGTTGATGTTATATAAGTACCCGGTACCCGGACCCGGTTTCCGGGTAGTTGAAATTTACTACCCGGTACCCGGTACCCGAATTCCGGGTAGTTGAAAATTGGTACCCGGTATGGAAACCAAGTTCGGATTTTCAACCGGATCTGAGTTTTTACCCGGATCCGTTTTATATTTTTTTAATAAAAAAACTAAATTATCTCAAAATAAACATTACACATGTCTCGTACATAAAAAAAACATGCATCCATTGTCTAAAATTTAAAATGCATTAAAAAATCATATGATAAAGCACTTTGAATTCTTCCGGCTTTCCATCATAATTTCACCGTCCGCGCATCAATAATCAAAAAAAATATTTTAATGAAACCCTAAAATGAGAAATGAAAATGAGAGATGAGTGTCGAGCCCTAACCTTAATTTTTTTTTTAAAAAAAATTAAAAATTAAATAAATCGGGTACCGGGTACCCGGTTTTGAAGATTTCACTACCCGCTACCCCCGGTTTTAAACCGGGTACCGGGTACCCGGATCCGAATTCCGGATTCAGATTCGGATTTGGGTTTTAAATTCGGATACGGATTCGGATTCGGGTTTTTACCCGATTTTCGGGTTTTATTTGCACCCCTAATTTACATGGTCAAACTAAGTCAAAAAATTTTTTTGCTCTCTTTGATTATTCACATTTTAAAATTAATTGTGGTGTCTTTTGTTACACTAAGCAGCTCATCACGAACGGCAAGTATCTCAGCGTGGTTCACCGAGTTCTTTCGAGCTCCGAGGGCCCGGCCAGAAACTCCATCACTACTTTCTTCCGTCCGAACATGGTCGGCGAGAACGCAAAAAGGGTTTACGGCCCCTTGAAGGAGCTCTTGACCGAGGAAAACCCGGCGATCTACCAAGACTTCACGGCCGAGGGGTATTGGAAATGCTACACGACGAAGAGGATCGACGGAATCACACCATTGGAGCGTCTCAAGCTCTGAAAGAAACGAAGAACATATACTCAAGATCAACTTTTTTGAAGTTTAATCTCAATTCGCTGTTCACGATTTGTTTGTTTTGCTTGCTTTCTTTCTTTCTTTGTGTGATTTGAATAACCACGCTGTAATTCGGGACCTGTGTGTGGGCGTGGCCTTGGGATTTTAATATCATATGATGCAAGCTATTAATTATTACCTACATATCGCTATATTTCAATTATTCTAAGCTATTAATAGTTGAGTATATGTGCAACTTTTTTTTCTTTTTCATAAAGGTTATAACTTATAATCATGAACGTGTCGTAATGTGAAGATGAAAATAACATTATCCAAAGGTGCGGTGAAGATTGATGATTGAGAAATGCTAATAAATGCCAATCTCATTTCAAGAATGGCCTCTACATTGACCGATCCATATGATGCGATTGCCGACAGTATGACACCTTCGTAACGGTGACAATACTTTTTTTATTTTTTTTCTTTCTGGGAGTGAGATACGACCACAAACGATAGATTTTGTAGCCAAGAGCAGATCATAAATGAAGACCTTGAAAATTCGCCTAGTGATAACATGCAAAACGAGGAAAGATATGATCACGTGTTTAGTGACAACGAAATTAACGAGATAAAAAAAAAAACAAACCCACTTGCAAAGATTATATATACACCATTATGAGACTAATATGGGATACTGGCCGTAGGCGGTGGGTATAAATGTAAAAAACTTTGGCTTATTGACGTGTCATAGGTCTTGAGGCGACAAAATAAAAATAAAAAATAAGAGTACCCAAATTCCAAAGTTATTAAATAAGCAACACATGTTTTTCATCATTCTTTCTCTCGCTTTTTTATTATAAGACCGTTAGTTGATATCCATTAAAATGATAGACAGAAATATGTCTAGCTTTAATTTTATCGATTTTGAATACTTTTATCGTTAATTTTTAATTTAGACCTATGTCGTATCAGTTTTTTTGAAGATTAAGTACTATTTATAGCGTATTTTTTGAAACATTGAAAATATGAAGCTCCTAAAAACAAAAGCGGAGCTATGTGGGGCCTAGTGTACGTCCGGGCACCACCTAAAAACGTAAAAAATATTAAAATAAAAGTGTTTGAGCAAAAAAAAAATTATATATCATTTTAATATTTTATGAGCACAAATAGGAAGTCATAGATCATTGAGCTCAACTGGCAAAAGTATTTTTCCCAAAAGAGAAGACTTGAGTTCAACTCATAGTTTTTGTTTATTTTTCTTTCTAAGTTTTAAGCTTTTTTTTATTTATTTCTTTTCAGTTATTAAAATATATAAATGCATTTTTTATACTCACTTAAATTATATTATTAAAAATATTATATTTACTATTTATTATATGGATATATTATTATACATAAAATATAGATAAAAATTTTCTATATATATAGG
Organism: Parietaria judaica; assembly: GCA_954871525.1. Lineage (NCBI taxonomy): Eukaryota > Viridiplantae > Streptophyta > Magnoliopsida > Rosales > Urticaceae > Parietaria > Parietaria judaica. The sequence continues at coordinate 23,784,025 of OX940872.1, forward strand.
TTACAATGTTATTATTGATTGTTGTTAATTGTATGCTTTGTTTTTTATAAATTTTTTTATAAAGCATCACCTGAATTGAAATACTGACTCCGCCACTGCCTAAAAAAATGTCAAACCCCAAAGTCAAAATCCATTAACCCAAATCCAAACTCATTTGGCAAGACCAGAGTCTCCGTAATTTAAAAGTTGAAACAAAGCACATTCCCACTGCTATGAAAGTTAGAAACAAAGTTTTACATTAAAAAGGGTAAGCCCACTCCCACTTATAATTCTCCTTCTTTGTTTTTTTAGAAAACAGCGACATAAGTATCTAAAGTTATTGAAAAAATGACATTAAGTATTCATTTTTTGAGTGACGAAAATTGTCAAACTTTTAATTTGAGTATTCTATCATATTTTCATCCAGAACTGCGCCAGGTGTCACGTTTTAACCCATTAAATATACCATCGTTTATCATTGACAAATCAAATTAATTTTCTAATTAACAACGATATATTTACTGGGTTTAAAAACGTACACGTGATGCGATTCGGGGTGGAAACATGACAGGAGACATAAAATAAGAGTTTGGCAACTTTTGCCATCCTAAAAAATGGTAACTTAATATATCAATTTTTCAAGTTCTAAGTACTTATACCGTCATTTTTTAATTTAAGGGTTAATGACGGCAAAAATATCCAAAGTTTGGTCAAAGAACCCCCCGTGTACCCAAAGTTTAAAAGTGGTGGCAAAAGTACTCAAAGTCGTATTTGGGGCATTGACCACTTCATTCTCGTAACGCAGGTAACTTAGCCGTTAACTCTAACCACATGGACAAACGTGGGTTGCTGACATAGCAATTTTTTGCCACATAGACGAACCCAATTAGGGGTTTAATTCGTTGTTTTGTTGTAAACGAGGCTGATTTGCGCTCATCCACATTGTAAAATATTGTTATGTCAGCAAGCCATGTTTGTCAATGTGACCAGAGTTAACGGGTTAGTTAACTGAGTTACGATAACGGAGTGGTCAACGCCCCAAATGTAACTTTATATATTTTTGCCTCCACTTTTAGACATTAAGTACACTAGAAGTTCTTTGATTAAACTTTGGATATTTTTATCGTCATTAACCGTTATACTTACTTTGTATACACTGTTATTATTAGCTAATGTGATAAATAAAAAAAAATTAGTGGGTCCATTTTCTTTTTCTATTAATTTTTTGTCTTGTTTTTATATGATTATACACTAATGTTATTTTAGTATACTACTACTATTATGGATAAAAATCACCACTCACAGATTTAATCTTTCCACACACAAAAAAGTGTTATACGAAAATTTTCGATACGCATTTAATTAGCGTGATTATCGTGTAATTAAATATTTTAAAATAATATTTATTATTTATTTTTATTTATTGTTCGTCACTAACGAGATTATATTTTAAGTTTACTCCACCTACACATCAATTATTTTTTATTATTAACAGCGTCACGTGAATCCGTGATCTTATCTTTGAATGGCCAAAAATCTTTGTATTTTGTCATGGTAAATGTTTCACAAATAAAAATTTAACTTTTTATACTAAATGTATAATAAAATTTAAAAATATATCAAAATAGAATTTAAATATCAGATGATGTGACAATGCCGAGTGAATATTTGACTGTTACGTGGGATGTGTGACTAACCGACGTTAATTAATTATAGAAAGAATTTATCTTTGATATTTTAGTCGTTATTAAATAAAAGGAAATTACGGAAAAAAATATTCAACTTTTGGTTAACGTGCCTCCCATGTACCCAACCTTTAAAAATGGCGGCAAAAATACCCAACATGCATTGATCGTGGCTTTGGCATGAAAACGTTAATTTTTCCGTTAACATCCTCATGTGCCTGTTAGCTGCAAAAATACACAAAAAAAAAATTTAATTATTTTTTAATTTAATTTTTTACTTGATTAGTGATAATTCCTTGCATTTCAAATACATGGAATAACACAAAAAATAGTCAAAACGTAAATTGATTTCTTAATGTGCTTCTATAAGCTACATTTGCTGATAAAAATCTTATTATTATGAGAAAATTTAAACATAGCATTACACAGCAGTCGATCATGATATGGATTAACAATTGTATATTAATTTTCTTGGAGAAGCTAATTTGCCGACTAAACCTAATCATGAATAAAACAATTACATAGTTAATTTAAACAAAATCTTTATCATCTTGTTTTGTTACATTTTGACTATCAAAATATAACAAAAACAAAAACAACAAGATAATTTTTTTGTTTAAGGTTTGACTGTCAACCTTAAGTTAATTATGTAATTGTTTTATTCATGATTAGGTTTAGCCGGCAAATTAGCTTCTCCAAGCAAATTAATATACAAGACTTTCGGGTAAAGCTATGTTTGAAATTTCTCATGAAAATAAGATTTTTATTAGAAATTGTAGCTTATACAAACACATTAAGAAATCAATTGATGTTTTGACTAATATTTGTGTTATTCCATGTATTTGGAATGCAAGTATTTATCGCTAATCAAGTAAAGAAAAAAATTATTAATTAATTTTTTCAAAAAAACAAAAGTTTGGGTATTTTTGTTAGTGAAAAAACATTTTCATGCCAAAGTCACGGTCAACGTACGTTGAATATTTTTATCGTCAATTTTAAAGATTGAATATACGAGAGACACGTCGACCAAAACTTAAGTATTTTTGCGTAAATCTCTCTTGAATAAATTTAAAGTTACATCACTTTAATTGGTTTAAAATTAAAAAATAATACCGAGATTAACCTTTCCAATAATAGTTCTGCCTTGTTTTATGGATTTAAGTCTAGACTAAAACGGAGGTAGATTTTCGAGGTATTGGGAATAGTAGAAAAGAAGATGAGGTGTTATAAGCTTGTAATTTGTCGTAATATCGGTTATGATTGGACTTTGCGATCGATCCATGTATGGTTGTGATTTGTGGTAGTAGGTAGATTGAGAGGTCTTCATTTACTTTGAAATTATTATATTATGTTCCTTTTTAAAAGGACACACAATCAAAAATTTAGAATAGATCTTTTACAATATATAAATATATATATACACACACTTAATCTTCAATATCATTGATTGTGAACCCATAAAGAAAATTAAAACTGATTTTGAGCTTAAGTATGTATCTAAATAGTTTTTCTATATATAAATTATAAAATAATATATATTTGTTGATATATATATAATTATATATATATGGTGGCGATTAAATGTCATTATAATTTTTAACTAAAAAATTTAGTATTTTTATATTTTGTTCTATTTAAAAGAACACGCAATCAAAAAATTAAAATAGATCTTTTATAATATATGAAGATATATGTATATATATATTTAATCTTCAATATCATTAATTGAGAACCCATAAAGAAAATTAAAATTGATTTTGAGCTTAATTATGTATCTAAATAGTTTTTCTATATATAAAATCATATATATTTATTGAACAATTTCAAAAGAATATAAATAAACAACCCAAGTGTAATTATAAAATAAAAAACTAAATAAAACAGCAACTCTATACCTAAAATAGTAAAATGGCTTTTTATGACGGTCATTGTTTAGAAATCAATGAAAAAGAATTAAGAAATTTCTTAAGAAATGACAAAATCTCAAAATTCACTTTGTAGTTTTTAAGTTTTGATATTTTTCCTTACAATCTTTAAGAATCCCACCACTTCCTTAACTCGTGCATATCTTTTCATGAACAACCAAAAATATCATGATTAGCTACTACTTTCACACTTTCTCTTAAAAAGATTAGCTAATACTTTCGATCTTCTATCAACAAATATGCCGACTTTGAAAGATAAGCTGATATTTTCTCACTTTCTCTTCCAAATAAATCAATAGATAAGAAATTGATATTAACACACAAATAATAATTATAATCTTTCAAAAATATATATATATAATAATCATTATAAAATAAAGATGAATAACTTGTAACTGTGCAAAAATAGCTAAAAATAGTGAAAATCAGACTTGGAACATATCTATAGATATAAAAGCAAAATCGATAACTAAATATTATTTAAAAAAAAAGTTCAAAAAACAAACTTTATAAAAATAAAGAAAAAAAAAAGGTGAAAATCAGACACCAGAAGAATGACAAAACTTTGAAAACACAATGCATATTATGAATAAAATCAATAAAATAAACCTTAAAAAGTAAATTTCCCGAGCAAATGATCATGCTCAATTGGAGCAATAGTATTCAACTAGTCATGCTATAACCTGTTGAAGAATCATAAATCCAAAAAATTAGAAAGATATATTCAAAATTTATCTCAACAATTAAAAATCACGGAGTGAGCAATTTTAGATATGTTAATATATATATACACGCATTTTATTATTTGGTAAATGCCACGTTCGATTCATATGCATACGTTATTTGTCATTTGATTTTGGACGAAATCGTTTCATATGCATGTAACTTATTTTTTATTCACTTATTAATTAAGGAAATAGATCTATGAGTACTGCTGTCTAACAAAGAAAGTGAAGCAATTATATAAGAAAAAAACTGTTTGTATACCTCGTGAAATATGAACAAATAATGCGCAATAGATAAATGTGCAGATATTAATGCCATATTCATTAGTTACAATTATTATGACTAAATATTTATAGGTTACAAATATTTAAAAATATGCCACTGCACTTGCCATTCGACTCAATTCAATAAATAACACTTAAATTATACATTAATCTCACTACATTCAATAGATAATAAATCATTTAAAAAAATTCTGAAATGTGAAAATTGTAAAAATTAAAGATTCTCAAATCTTTGACTTCTTATATTTATATATATATATATAGCAAGGTTCAACTTACCGAACTTGCCGATAAATCGCTTGCCGTTATCAACGGATTAATCGATAACTTACCGGATTATCGACGGAAAACTAATAATACTGTAGCTTACCAATTACTGATCTTTTCGATGATTATCGACAGATTATCGACACTTATCGAGGATTATCGATGAAAAATAGCTAAAATATTTTTAAGAATATATTTAGTAAGTTTATAATGTTGATAAAATATCAAAAATGCTAAAAATAAAATCCTTTCATACTTAAACATAAGTAAATAAAATATAGTCTCACTCTCACTTATGTAAATAAGATCATCGAAAACTGTAAAATTTCTTAAAAACTACATATTTTTGTTATTTTTCAAAATATTTGTCGATTTTTCAAAAGTACTGGCATGACCGTCTTACCGATAACTACCGGCAAGACGGATAATTGAAGATTATCGAAAATAATCATGTAAAAAGTCAAACCTTGATATATAAATTATTATTATTATTATTATTATTATCGTCGTCGTCATCGTCATCATCTTTTACCACCAGCAATTCCCTGACCTAATTTATCTTCACGCTTTTATGTCTGAGTCATAATTAATGCACTACTAGTATTAATAATACAACACCAATAGCAACTAAAATCATATTCTTGAAAGGGATAATAGCGGCATAAGTCCTCAACCTTTACTCAACTGGGGCGGCATAGCCCCAACCTCATTTAATAGCGGTATAAGTACCAAAAGATGATTTCTGTCCATATTTGACTAACGGAAGTAGTCAACGTTTGCGTGGTCAGCTTCTCGTCAACGTGGACGCCACATAGTCCGACATGTCACCATACATGTCATCCTCACGTCCTCATATTTAACGCAAAATTAATTGAATCCCTCCATCACCCTTAATTTTGCATTAAATTTGATGACACGAGGATGACGTGTATGGTGACATGTCGGATTACGTGGCGTCCACGTTGACGAGAAGCTGACCGCGCAAACGTTGACTACTTCCGTTAGTCTAATATGGACGGAAATCATCTTTTAGTACTTATACCGCTATTAAATGGGGTTAGGGCTATGTCGCCCCTGTTGAGTAAAGGTTGAGGACTTATGCCGCTATTATCCCTTCTTGAAATCACTTCTTATATATAAAAGGGCTATTTGCGGCAAAAGTGGCTAACTTGTAGCCATTTAGGTAGTTAAATAGCCAATGCGAAAAAACTGTGGCAATAATAGCTATTGTGTCTTAAGTATATTTGATTATAAAATTCATCCAATTAATTTGAGCATTGTTAGTCAACATATTACATGGCACGTTGACCACCACGTGGACACCCACGTGGCATGCCATGCAATATTTTAATATTTTAGATTTTCTTTCTTGGGATTTTTTATTATATGTTATTTTTCTATATTTTCTGGGTCCGTCTCCCGTCTCCCCTCTCTGAGAGAGGACGAACTTCAATCCCACAGGATTAGAGACTGGGCGAGGAAAATTGACGGGATAAGGCTAGGCGAGGAGAATCTTCCTGGGCAACGCTAGGGCTTCGACAAAGGAGACTTGGTGTACGGCGCAGTAGCGCTGAAAGCACCTAGTGGCAAAGGAAGGCGAGAAAGAGCAAGACCGATAGCACTTCGCGACGTTGGGTTCATCGTGGAGGCGACGCTGCGAGCGAGGAGCAGCGACGGTGGGATCTCGAACTTGACGGTCAGCAGCGTCAAAATGGTTTCTATTGTAGCGCGACTGAGCTACGGATGTGCCATGGTGATTGTGGCTCTCTTTTTAGTGGTTTTTCTTTATTTAGAGAAGAAAGTTGGTGTTCGAATGAAGCTTTGTCGTTAGAAATTGAAGCCAATGAGGAAGAAAGCATGTGGTCCCCGAGCAAAACTCGCCATTTCCAAAGTCAACCCACCCACTCGCTTCGACTGGAGTCGAGAGCGGAGCGAGAATCGCGCGGAGGATCTGCGCCTCCATGGAGATCCACTGGCCACCAGGTAAAGACAATGCAAGTATGCAACTCCGTTGCGTTTTCTTTTTTGTTTTTCTTGGAGCTCGAAAATTGATTTTTTAAAACCAAACTGTTTAGGTTTGTTGAAAGTTGAGATATTTCGTCGGGAATATTGGTGTTCTTGAATCTTCTGGGTCTTTATAGGAATATTGGTGTTGTTTAATCTTCGGGGGTTTCTGCTTCTTTGCAGAGCTCCGGCTTCCATGGCGAGCTTTATGCTTCCCTCTCTATTTTGTATCGTTTGACCATTTTGGACCCCTCACTGAACAATCTGAACAATGACATTCTTGTCTCTTTGATTTTGGCTTTCGATGATAGATTCGATGCTTTGTAATAATTGCGAGCTTTGAAGAGGATTTAAAATAAAAATAAAACTAAAAAAATTGATGGCGAATTTGGTGGAGTTGTGAGGTTTCAAATCTCAAGATTTGATAACAAAATATGTTTGATTGGATTGAAGTTTGCCATGATTTTAGAAGTTTCAAGCCTTCAATGTTCTAACTTGAACAATCTGAGTTTAATCCATGTATTTTTAATTCATTTATTTATGGGTTTAATTGTTTTGCATAGAGAGAGAAATTAAAACTAAAAAAAATTATTATTTTTAAATATTACGTGGCATGCCACGTGGGTGTCCACGTGGTGGTCAACGTGCCATGTAATATGTTGACTAACAATGCTAAAATTAATTGGACAAATTTTATAATCAAATATACTTAAGACACAATAGCTACTATTGCCACAGTTTTTTCGCATTGGCTATTTAACTACCTAAATAGCTACAAGTTAACCACTTTTGCCGCAAATAGCCCTATATAAAATATAGAATTATCCCTTACCGTTATTTTTGACGTACAACAATCTCATCTATTCATAAAGTACTATCGCACGTGTTACTTTTTTAAGCTCTTTATTTAAAATATTAGGTACTTCAACCGATATAAACCCTATGTGATATCAAATCGGAGCGAGTACAATCATTACTCTCCTACCAAACCCCTACTATACATATAAATGAATGAGCTTTACATGAGTGTACTTGATTTAGTAGAGTGGGGTTTTTATTTTTATTTTTTTTGGTTACGAAGCAATCACGAATTGAAATAACCAACAATAATTGAACCTTTCCTTTTCGTTTTTTTTCTTTCTTTCTATATTGATGATCATACGTAACATGGATGGTTCATCTACGACTACGAAAATGACAGGATCGAAAAATCATTGTCTTACCAAAGATATTATAATGGCGGATGATATTGATTGTTAAAGGAGATTAAACCTTACTTGGCTCAATCCAGACCATAAATCTCTCTCCCATGAATTCACTACACAAGAAATCTCCCGATTAGACATCGCCCCACCAGAGATCACCCCACTAGGATTGTACCCCACCAAAAAGCTCCCACGAAGAATGGGCCCGAGCAGAAACGCTCCCGAGCAAAAATATCCCGACCATCTCTAGTAGGGTAACACGCCAGAAGTCAGCGAAATCTATTCTTGGAAGTTGCCAAACTTGAGGAGCAATTTTGGAGATTTGATTCGGTTTCTTAGTTCTGTTAGGATTCGTGTAAATGTAAAGATTTGATTGAGTTTATTTTAGAAAGTTTCGGCTAGAGTTAGCGTTTCTGGTCCCCTATAAGTACTAGTGTTAGTAATTTATTTTAGAACTCCTTCCTTGTATTTTTGCCTTCAAATTTCTTTGTCTTTTTCTTCTTGTTCTTAATTTCTTTTGGCAATCCATTTCATTGGATCTAACAATTGTTCCATATAATGTTCAAAACATCAGAGGATTAACCACTTACGGAAGCTAATCAGTAAATAAATCCATTGTTATGGGTATTTTTGTGACCTTAAAAATAATGGCTTAGCTCAAAAATAGGTTCCGAATTGATTAAAAGTTCAAAAAGTATGAGGGCCCTGGAAGTAGGCGCACTAAAAAATGAACCCCCTGGAAAATTGGCACCCTGGAAATGGGCGCACTGAAAATGAGCACCTTCAAAATGGGCTAAAATAAGCGCGCTTACTTTTTCACAACAATTACTTAATTGCACAGGAGTTTGATAAAGTTATTTTTAATTACACAAAGGTCCATTAACCCTCTTATATATAGGAGCTTCAAACTCATTAAAATACATCTGATCCCATTCGAACTCGGAACTAAACATAACTCACTTAAACAATTTTAAGGCAATAACATCTCCTAACGCCCACTTTGAACTACGTGATCACCTGATACCAGTAAAATGGGTACGTAGCCAGCCTCGTAACAAGTGACGAGGTCCGACATCATATATTATCAAACCCCGCCTTTTTGTTTTACGTCCTTAAGCATATCAACGAAAACAGAGAATCTAGGTTTAAGCCCAATCTGACTGCCAAGCGGACATTAGGCCCGGCCTAAAATTAATAATTGGATGGATTGCTTTAGTGTTTATCAATTTTTGGGCAGTAACACACATAATTATTGTTAATTTTTTATAGAATATCGAGAGTTTATCGCTAATTAACTGTTTACCATTGATAATATAAAAAAAACGATAAATCCTCCATAAATTTTGTACGTAAGGTACTTGTATTATTTTCTTTAAAGAAAATCAAGGGTTTACTTTAAACAATAATTTTATTAAAAATAAATAATACTAAAAAATATCATTTATTATATTAATATTTTAGCTTAAACAATTTATCCATATTATTTTATAAAAATAGATATGACATGTCCTATATACTAGCATTTGACTTCTTTATGAAATGATTACACTTATTACTGTTGAATTTTTGTGTTCTTGATTATGCGTATGTGTTATAAAATAGTTACCTAAAATCTCTAACTATTTCAAAAAGTAACGATTTTAGGGCTTATAGAAAAAAAATCGCACGGAAAAAATATTTAAGAATTAAATTATTGATGATAAATGCAACAAGAAATAACATATATAGTAGCATTTATTTATTGTACACTATTTATACTCGTTACATCATGAATGGTGCTATAATTTAAATAAAATTTCTTTTGGACCTATATTATATTCATAATAAGAGTCGTAGTCTTCATTAAGACTCATAACTAAATTCAACCACTAGTATCGTAACATAGATTATACCATGGCTCAGAACTGTAGAGTAAAACTTACACCACAATATTAAAGGCTCAAGTAGGATATGGAGGTTAAAACTTTAGGAAATAATTATCATCGTAAACAATATAAAGCTTGTCACAAAGAAATATTCACTATGTAAACGTATCAATTTTTAGTTGAATTTCGACGTTTAGGCCCTCAAATTGACAATTTTTTTTGCTTCGACTATTTTTTTTTTTCATTTTTCATATTTTTTTTCTTATCCCTGAAGTTTATATAGTGTTATTAATGTTAATCTAATGTTCTTGAGGTTCATATCACTACTAAAAATATGGGATTATACTACGAAGATTCCACTACACAAGACAAAAAGTGTAGTTGGAAGTCAAGTTTCGACAATGAAAATTATTATGTGTAGTCGGATTAAAAATAAAAGACCTTCGACTGCGCAAATTTTTACGTGTCGTCGGAAGCATATATTCGCCGCGGCGAACGGTGTTTTAACTACGCATATATGAGTGTTGCCGGATGGGTTTAGGAAGAAAAAATTCACCGCGGCTAACTAATATGTGCCGCAACGAGTAGTGTTCCAACGACACTTATTAGTGTCGTTGGAATGAGTTTTAGGAAGCAAAAATACGCCGCGGCGAGTAGTGTTCCAACGACACTAATAAGTGTCGTTGGAATGATACGCCGCGGCAAACTTAGACTAGCCGCGGCTTATATATATGTGCCGCGGCAGACTATTAAACCCTTTAACCCGTAGCCTCTGGAAAAAATTAGTGTCGTTGAAATATTAGCCGCGACAAGTCTTAATATAGGCTGCGGCGAATTGCAAATATCCTATTTAAATTATACCATTTTACGATATCAATCATTATATGGTAAGAGTAATTTGTTGGAATGGTGTTCTTCATGTTCATATAGTATTTTTAATGTTAATTTGATTTGGTGTTCTTTAGTATGCATATTTGTTCATGAAATGATAGACCTAAAATCTGTTGGTTCCCAATGGAAATTGATCTGCCAAAAGAAGAATACTAAGAACAAAGGAAAAAGAAAGTAAGAAAACTTTGGGACAAAAAGCTTCTCTGATTAATCGAATCGCAAGTATGAGTTACAAGAAAATAAACACTAGCACTAGTATTTATATGAGACCAGAAAAACGATACCCTAGCTAAAACTTCTTAAAATAGACTCAATCATATCTTTACAATTTGCAATTGAATCCTAACAAAATCAGGAAACCAAATCAAATTGGTATCTTCTGGTCTTGTGTCCCGAGCAAGCCTGCTCGGGTGTAGTTCTGTTCGGGGCAATCATGGTAGGAGCTTTCCTGTTCAGGTCCTTTGCTTCACCGCCTGCTGGTGTGCGCTTGTGAGCTTCTCCATAAAACGACTATCCATCCAAACTCTGTGAGAAATGTCTAGTCGGGTATGGGTAAGATACCTCAGACACCCGATCACGCGTCTGTACTCTGTGGGATCCGCTTATCTCCCTTCAGCATCCTTCCCGAGCTGGAGCTTTGCCTCCATTGGATACTTGCTCGGGTTGCAATCCGTCATCTCAAACTGCTTAAGGATCTTCTTCGCGTAGGCTGATTGCTTCAGCGTAATGCATTCTTTCTTCTTCTTTACCTCAATACCAAGGTAGTAAGAAAGTAGTCCGAGGTCAGTTATCTCGAACTCGGCTATCATCTGCTTCTTGAATCCTTCTACTCCTCTTGAGCTGTATCAAGTGACTATCGGGTCGTCCACATACACTCCGACGACCGGAACTTCTTCTTCGCTACTCCTGGTGTACACTGCCTGCTCCCTAAAGCACTTAGTGAATCCAAAGCTCTTCAAACTCTTGTCTAAACGTATGTTCCACGGTCTTGGAGCTTGACCTAGCCCGTATAAAGCCTTGGAAAGCTTGTACACCTTCTTCTCCTTGCCCTTGACGCTAAAACCGTTAGGTTGACTGACGTAGACTTCTTCCTCTGGGTCACACTTTAAGAATGCCGATTTGACATCCATGTGGTGAATCTCTCAACCTCGATGAGCTGCTAGGGCTAGGATGAGTCTGATCATGTCTAGTCTCGCCACAGGAGCAAAGACTTCCTCGAAGTCGACTCCTTAGTTATGCATGTAGCCTTTGGCGACTAGCCTCGCTTTGTGCTTTTAGACATTCCCCTCGGTGTCCTTCTTCAGCTTGTAGACCCACTTTAAGCCAATGGGCTTCTAACCTTTGGGCATATCGGTGAGCTCCCATTTCTTGTTCTTCTCGATGGACCCCAGGTCGTTTTCCATCGCCACGTACCATTCCCACTCGCTTGATGCTTCTTCATAGTTGGTTGGCTCCTCGGTGCACAATATCAAAAACTCTTCTAGATTCATCTCCACTTCCTTAGACTCTCCGTAGACTTCTTCTAGGGGACGGAATCCCCTTGGGCCATCCTTGATCGAGGAGTCTCCTAAGGTGGTCGAGCTGATTCTGCTCGGGCTACGTGTCCAGGGTGTGCTCGGGCAGGAATTCTGGTAGGACGACCAGAGCTGGTAGGAGTAACTGAGTTAGTGGGGGGCCCCGAGCTGGTAGGGGTACCCGGGCTGAATGAGCTGGTGTGGGTACTTTCCTGCTCGGCAAAGCCCTCTTCTTATTCGACTTTGAACTCGACTGAGTTCTGCTCGGGGTCTCCGTTCTCGTCCTACCAATTCCACGTTTTCTCTTCGTCGAACACGGCATGTCTGCTCGCCTGGATCTTGCCGCGTCGGGGGTCAAAGGGTCTGTGTGCCTTGCTTCCGTCTTCAATGCCCATGTACACCATCGTCTGACTCCTTTCATCGAGCTTTTTAATATGAGGACCCACTTTCTTTACATGTGCGGCGCAGCAAAACACTCCCAAGTGCTCTAAGTGGGGTTTTTTCCCATTCCACGCCTGGTAGGGAGTGCTCTCTCCTAGCGTATTCGTCACGCAAACGGTTTAGCATATAGACCGCGTGTCTAACTGCTTCTCCCCAAAACCGCGCGGGTACTTGCATGCTCTTCAAAAAGTTCCTTGTGGTGTCCATCACTATCCAGATTCTTCTTTCCACCACACCGTTCTGCTGGGGAGTGTACGGTGCGGTCAGGTGGCGTTCGACTCCTTCTTCCTCGCAGAAATCTCTTAATTGTTGGGATGTGAACCCTCCACCTCGTTCTGTCCTCAAGACCTTCACCTTGTGTTCTGACCCATTCTCCACGAGCCTCTTGAACTTGTTAAAGACTTCAAAGGCTCCACTCTCCTCCTTGAGCGTGTAGATCCACATCCAGCGATTGTAGTCGTCAAGAAGTAGTAGGAAATACTTGCTTACGCCTAGAGTTGCTGGGGTGATTGGACCGCAGAAGTCCGCATGAACTAATTGGAGGGGTCGACCTGCACGGAACTTGGCCTTGATCGGGAATGGCACTCGAGCCTGTTTCGCAATCATCCAGCATTCGCATAGCTAGCTGGGGTGTTCAATCTTGGGAAACCCAAAGGCCATCTCCTTCTCGCCCATCATCTTGAGCGCGTGGAAGTTCACGTGCCCAAGACTCGCATGCCACAACCAGGCCGGGTCTGCTTGGGATGCCATCAGGCAGACGGGCTGGCTTGTCTCTAGGAGAATCTTGTACAAATTGTTTGCGTTCTGTTCACCTTCATTGACAGGTTGCCATTTTTGTTCCACATCTTCAGATAGGGACCAGACATCACCATTGTGTAGCCGATCTCTGTCATCTGTCCAAGGCTGATGATGTTACTCTTCAGGTTTGGGATGTAGTACACCTGGGTCATGAAGCGCTGGTCCCTATTCTTGCACACGAACATGATGGACCCTTTGTCTCTAACTTTGACGATTGAGCCATCGCTGAATTTCATGTTCCCCCTGATCTTCTCATCGAACTCTTCAAACATAGCTCGACCTCTTATCATGTGGTTGCTCGCGCCGTAGTCTAAGTACCAGACATCGGTAAAGACTTTCTGCTCTCCGTCAGCGAGGAGGTTTGCAATAACCTTGTCCTCGATCAGGAACACCATCTCCGAGCTTCTCTGCTATCTGGTCTCTGCGCTCTGCTGAGATTCCGAGCAGGTCTGTTCTTTGCTCTCCGGGCAGGTCTGCTCTCTCTCGCCTACGAAGATTGTCTTCTCGTCTTCTTGTCCGTCCAGGCTCACCTCCTGTTCGGCAAACATCAGGGTCGGCTGGTCTTCATCGAATCTCATCAGATTCGCTTCCTCTTTGTGGTTCTTGCTGCGACACTCTCAAGAAAAGTCCCCAAGCTTCTGACAAATATAGCACTTCACTGTGCTCTTGTCTCTCCTGGTCCTGCTTTCCTGACACGGTGCACCACTTCCGCGACCTCGCGTGTCTCGACCTCGCCCTCGTCCACGACTTGTATCATGTCCTCGGTTCTATCCGCCATAGTTACTCCGACCAGAAGAACTGGAAGAGAAAAGGACGTCTTCCAGAACTCCTTTATAGATGGCGGCGAGTGTCATCCTATCCCCTCGCCCTTTGACATCGCTGCCTTCTACAACCTCCCAAACGTCTTGCGCCTGCAAATTCACTCGCATCTTCAACGCCCAAACTGAGTAATTGCTCTTCGTGAGCATCGGATAATGGAGCGTCACGTTACCTTCCTTTGATCCGATCTTCGTCGACATCATCAACTCTCCTCCAGTGGACTCGCTTGGTCACATCTTCTTTCGCATTGAGCTCTGATACCACTTGTTGGTTCCCAATGGGAATGGATCTTCCAAAAAAAGAATATGAAGAACAAAGGAAAAAGAAAGCAAGATAACTTTGGGAGAAAAAGCTTCTCTAATTAATCGAATCGCAAATATGATTTATAGGAAAATAAACACTAACACTAGTATTTATAGGAGACCAAAAAAACGAAACCCTAGCTAAAACTTCCTAAAATAGACTCAATCGTATCTTTACAATTGAATCCTAAAAAAATCAGGAAACCAAATCAAATCGTATCTCCAAACTTGCTCCTCATGTTTGCTATCTTCTGGTCGTGTGTCCCGAGCAAGCCTGCTCAGGTGTAGTTCTGTTCAGGGCAATCCTGGTAGGAGATTTCGTGGTCGGGTCCTTTCCTTCTCTGGTCGGAAGATCTCTGCTCGGGAGTTGAGTCAACTCAGATTGAAACTCACAAAAATCTCCAATCAATTCAAAAAGTAACAATTTTAGGGCTTATTCATTTCAATTTGAATATAAAAAAAAAAAAAAACTATCTTCTAAAAATTTGTAAGGATTAAATTACTGAAGATAGATGCAACAAAAAATGATACATTCTATATTGTAGCATTTAATTGTTATATAATGTTTACACTCCTTGCATGTTACATCATAGATGGTGGTATAAATTCATAAAAATTTCTTTTGAGACCTATCTTGTTGTATTCATATGAAGAGTTGTAGTCTTTAATGGGACTCATCACAAAATTCAAACACTAGTATGAAAACATAGATTATACAACTAGCTAGGGATTAAAATCATAGAGTAAAATTTACACCACAGTTTTTAAACCTTGAGTAAGGTAGAGTTTTAAACTTATTGCAGCGGTTATCGTCATAAACGATATAAATCTTGATACACAGATATCTCGAATACATGAGCTTTTCATATTTTAGCCGAATTTCGACGTTTAGGCCTTCAAATCGGCGATTTTTTGTTCAAGTATTTTTTCTTCGCTTTTTGGATTTTTTTTTCGTGTTCCTAGCGTTCACATAGTGTTTTAACGTTCATATAGTGTTCTTGTGGTTCTCATGATGTTCTTAACGTTCATTCATATAGTATTTTTATTGTTAATTTTAATTTAGTGTTCTTGAGTATGCTATATATATAAAAGGACGATCTCTAGTATATAAGGTGGCTTAATAGAGAAGCAAGGATTTGAAGATTCTTTTTTCTCCTATTATATTATTTTAATTAAAATTAATTTATGTTTTGCTAAATGCTTCGCATTGTTTTCATTTAGATTCGTGCAAAAACATTACACTCTAATTAATGCGTATCAATAGTGAAATAAGATAATGAGAATCAATTCATATTAATAATCACAATGCTCAGTTATTCAGATTTAAGTTTCATTAAAACGAATCCAAACTGGCTACTGTTTTATTAATTAATAATAATTGCATGCATATAAAAGTTAAGTCGTGTAAATATTATGCTATTTTTATTGTTTAGATATGTTATATTACCATATGTGAGGAATTTCAAGAGACTAACTTTTTAATATTATAATAACTTTATGCATTTAAAATATACAGGCTACTGAATTCAGTATTGCATGAATGATGCATGAGGACATTAACATTCCAATAAATGTACTTTTGAAAAAACGGAAGAGAATTGCTTCATAATTTTTCCTTTTTTTTTTTTAAGAATGTTTTTGTTTTGGATTCGGTTAGAGTTAATAACTTCGGTATTATTTTATTTTTTCTTCAGATTTTGCACATACGGATTAGTGCGTGTATGATCGGGTGTCGTCCTCAACGGAGATGAATTAGAAACTCCAAAACCACTCGAGGGCATGGAGCACTGGCTGCTTTTAAGTTTTAATACACTATGGTTCGTGCCGGCAGTTTGTTTCACGAGAATCCGAGTTTCTAATTCTATAGCGATTGCGATTCGGACTTCGGATAGATTATCAAAAATTCTAAATGACGTCGAGAATAACAGATGACGACCTAGACTGGTTTAGAGTTTAGAGTACCAACGATTGAACCCTACAAAATATGGACGCTTCTAAAAGCTTTTCATGTCATACAAATTTCGGATGATGAGGTTCCCACGATTTTTGTTGATCATCGCTATCGTACGTCCACTGGCAAGAATTTGGACTTGCTCAATCAAAACTGTCAAGGTCGACTTTCTTTCGTTGCATATACTGTATATGAATGTAATGTGGTGATGATATTTTTTAATGAATTATAAGTGTGGCTTTGGTCATAAAGGTGTTCTTTTTGTTTGCGATTGATTTTTTTTTTTTTTTTTTTTTTTGCGAGTAAGAATCACGATCACAAAGAGGGGTTGCGTCGTCGACATGTTCATTTGGTAATCGGGTATGTATTTAATAGACTGGTATACATCGCAATTCTGTATGTATTTTTTTCGACCACTATTTTGACTATAATCACATTTTTTATCATGTACATTATTGTATATATCTTGGAGTTTGATTCGTTGGTTATAAATACATTTGCAAGATAAAAAATAAAAAAATAAACAATTCTCATTTATTATAGGATAAATTGCGGCTAATGTACTCAATGTGTATTTTTCTGCGGATTATGTATCCAATGTTTATTTTCGACAACTAATGTACCCAAATTTTATTTCATTAAATTTTTTCGTGTTTTCCGTCACTTGACCATCAGCAAGTGATATGTACACTTTTCGTATTTCTGACATAACTCACTCATTTTTTGTCCAAATTTTATGCACGGCCTACAATTGGAAATATAAGAGATAGATTTACAACTTTTGTGTTTTAAGTTTTGAAAAAAAGTTTTAAAAAGAATACGAAATTTTAATTACCACGTGAAACTGCACATTAGTTTAATACAAAATATTTGTTTCGAGCAAATTTTAATATATACACAATGATTTTTTCTGATAAAACGTAAAACTAAAATTTTGTAGATAAATCTTTATCTTTCCAACAGTAGTTTATTTATAAATTTTGGACAAAAAATGGGTAAATTATACCAAAAATACGAAAGATTTTCTCACATCACATCTTTCATATTTTTGACATAACTCACTCTTTTTTTGTCCAAAATTTATAAATAAACTACTGTTAAAAAGATAAAAGATTTTTCTACAACTCTGTAGTTTAACATTTCAAAAGTCATTAATTATATTAATATTTGCTCAAAACAAAAATTTTGTATTAAACTAATGTCAAGTTTTACGTTGTAGTTGAAAGTTTGGAAAAATAATTTTTTTTTTACAAAACTTAAAACACCAAAGTTGTAGATCTATCTCTTATCTTTCCAACCGTAGGCCGTACATAAAATTTGGAAAAATACTTAGTGGGTTATGTCAAAAATACGAAAAGTGTACATATCACTCGCTGACGGTCAACTAACGGAAAATATGAAAAAATCTAATGGAATGAAGTTTGGGTACATTAGCCATCGAAAATAAAAAAAAAAAGTACATAATCTGCAGAAAAATAAACATTTGGTACATTAGCCGCAATTTACCCTTTATTATATACGGCCTATGTTATTTCAGATTCACGATGAAGGCTGTAATCTCTAATATTGCTATTGATACCGAGCTTCAAGGAGAGATATAGTGAGATACATGTACCACCGATTGTTCCAACTCTATCACAATCTTTTTTTATATATTTTTTATCAAACCATATTTTACTAACGCTAATAGTTTATTTATTTTTATTTTATACAATATCATTCATGAACTTAGATAAAGTTTGATTTTCGCAGTTATATAGATAATAAGCAGGAGCTAACGGCTTCCTTTCTTTCATATTATTTTCAACATTCTCTAACTCATTATATGCTTATATTTAATAAAAACAAAAACATTAACTAAAAAATTCATTAACTAATCAATAAAACTGATAAATATTTCGTACCCAATTACTAACATATTTTATCGTAGACACATTTCGCATGGTGCATGCATGTAAAATGAAATAATATTTTCTACTATTTAACATTTTGTTTAATCATGTATTATGTTTATTCATTTGAGACCACTTAAACTCCAAAATCTCGGTCCTTTAATTTGTTAAACGTTTATGTTTTATTATTATTTTAATGGAATGCATAATTATAGTAGAAGGTAAATCAAATTTTCTAAGCATGCATATTATATCACGTATACATGTAAGACGGACAAAATGGATTGACAATTTAATAAAAGAAAGAAAAAAAAAAAGCATGCACCATCCAATATCCATGACGTGTTTTGCAATAAACCATCAATCAATCCCAAACTATAAAGGCTATAGCTTAATTTAAATTAGTTTTTATTCGGATGGTTATCAAATAAATTGGTTGTGTATCAATATCCATGACGCGTAGTTGATGATGTCTCAATCCAAAGTAATTAGGAAGAAAAAATCATCTCAAACAATATGCTGTAAACGTTAAAGGTAGTTTAAATCAAGGATTTAAATGCCGTTTTTGTCGATAAATCGTTTGCCGTTATCAACAGAGTAATCGTTTGCCGATGGATTTATCGATGGAAAACCTATAAAATTTATCGTTTGCCGTTACCGAAACTTATCGAACTTATCGACGGATTAATAGGTTATCGATAGATATATCGATGGAAAACTTATAAAATATTTTCATATATATTTTCATAACATAAAATACTAAATGTATATTTTCCTGAATAATTGAAAAACGTAAAATTACAAAACAAATTACGTCAGAATCATAGTATCAGAATTATATACAATGTTACAAAATGAAGTTACATAAAAAAACGAAGAAATGGCTCAAATTAACCAATTTTAAATATATATTTACTTTTGTTGCAATAAGGTTGCCATACGAGAAAATGTCAAATTAAAAATAATTATGTCAAACTCACATTTTATAAGTTATATACAATGTTATAATTTTACATAAAGAAAATAGACTAACTAGCTTAACTTAACTAATTACCAAAAATATGTACTTTCGCTGCAATAAGGTCATAATTCAGAAAGACATCAAATTATAAAAATAATTATGTCAAACTAACAGTTTCCTAATTATATACAATGTTACAAAATAAAATTACGGAAAAAAAATTAAAATATATCTCAAATTCACTATTATTAGGAAAATTGGTACTTTTGTCGCAATTAGAAATAATTTGCATAAACCCTTAAATATAACCCAAATTTGCAAAAAATTTAATAAAAATCACACAAACCATCTTGATTCATCTATATTCGATCATATACTTAAAAAATATCGATTTCAACTACAACATTTGATTCAAAACGTAAAATGTACAATTAAACTAATATGAAACTCAAAGTTTAAGTTTCATTCAACCTAATAGCTTTCTAAGTAAATACTACAAATATAGAATAAAAATGTAAAAAAAATGACATGATTCATACATATACTACATCTAAACATCAAAACACTAAAGATCTACTAAAAAAACCCTAAAAGTACATTCAAATTTCGAAATTAAAAGAAGTTGGAACTTCTGCGGCAAAAAAGAAAAATTTATACCAGGGTTGACTTATCGTTTTTGACTGAAAAGTAGCTTGCTTTTTGCAAAAATACACTTGATAAGTTTGATAGATAAGTGACTTGCTTTTCGAATCGAAAAATCGCGATAAGTATAAAAAGATAACGAATAAAGGAGATACGTTATCGCGAAGTGGTGTTCAGCGATTAATCGCTCGATTATCGCAAAAATCGAATCCTTGCTTTAAATACTTTTGCTAGTATTATAGGAAATGTTCATTTTTATAAGTTTCTTAATCAAATCTTAACCTCAAAATAATTATAGAGTAAACTGTGGCTCATGTACCCAATGTTTATTTTCGACTGCTAATGTACCCAAACTTTATTCCGTTAGATTTTTTTGTGTTTTCAGTCACTTGACCGTCAGAGAGTGATATGTACATGTTTCGTATTTTTAACATAACTCACTCATTTTTTGTCCAAATTTTATGCACGACCTACGGTAGGAAAGATAAGAGATACATCTACAAATTTCGTGTTTTAAGTTTCGTAAAAAAAAAGTTTTAAAAAATACAAAATTTCAATTCCAACGTAAAACAAGACATTAGTTTAAATAAAAAAAAATATTTCGAGCAAATTTTAATATACTTAATGACTTTTTATGATGAAATGTTAAACAAAAAAGTTGTAGATAAATCTTTTATCTTTCTAATGGTAGTTTATTTATAAATTTTGGACAAAAAAAGAGTGAGTTATGCCATTAAGTATGAAAGATATGATTTGAAAAAAGCTTTCGTATTTTTGGCATAACTTACTCATTTTTTGTCCAAAATTTATAAATAAATTATCTTTGCAAAGATAAAAGATTTATCTACAACATTTTAGTTTTATATTTTATTTGAAAAAATCACTATGTATAAAAAATATTTTGTATTAAACTAATGTTCATTTTTACGTTGTAATTGAAATTTCGTATTTTTATAAAACGCTTTTTTAGAAAACTCAAAACTTAAAAGTTGTATATCTATCCCTTATCTAGATCGTGCATAAAATTTGGACAAAAAATGAGTGAGTTATGTAAAAAAAAATTACAAAAAGTGAAGATATCACTCGCTGAGGGTCAAGTGATGGAAAACACGAAAAAAAAATCTAACGGAATAAAGTTTGGATACATTAGCCTTCAAAAATAAACATTGGGTACATAATCCGCAGCCGATCAAACATTGAGTACATTAGCCGCAGTTTACCCGTAATAATATATAGAATTATTCTAAAAATATAATGCTTTACCATATATTTTAATAAAAGCATTATCATGATAATTAGAGAAGATCAATTCATATATTTTTTCAGTTATTTGAAGAAAATATTTAATTGCTTAATTAATTTAACAAATTAGCTCATAATGATAATAAAATTGGCGAAACATCATCTAAATAATTCATAAATTATTGATTATGATTCAGAATAATCTACGCATTTTGATTGCAATACACTGTCTAAATAATAAACGTGCTCAATATATTTTGGACTATTAACATTTTGGTCAACGTACTTTGTAATATGAGTTACACTTATGCATTGATTTCAATATAATTCCAACAAACAAATTCACATTAATAATAAAAAAAAAACTACCTTATACATAAACATTTACACAATTATAAAATTTAATATTTTTTTATTTTTACTTTTATCCATTTAACCATAGTTAACAAATATATGTTCTTAATTTCAATAATTTTTTATAGGATTAGCAGACTCCTCTATTTTTGCATATTCACTATAAATCATCAAGCTAAAAATAAATTGAGCCTTTGTTGAATGAGTTCAACATTGATGCATTTCTTCTTATTAGAGCTTTATTTCTTCCTTTTAGAACTTTACAGTTAAACTAATTAATTTATTTAACATTCATCCAAATTCCTAAAAAAAATATCACGCCACCGCGCGAAGCGCGGTGCCTTCCACTAGTTTATTCTAAATAGACCTAAAATCTCCAAGTAGTTCAAAAAGTAATGTTATTGGGGTTAATGAATTTTAAAATTCATAGTAAACTTAGGCAATAATCACAAAGCCAATTTCAGATTCTTCAAAAATGTTGGTCCATTTGAACAGTTCCCAAATTGATTTGATTTTGGGCTTGGGCATGGGCTTGGCCATTGGCCATTGGGTTGACTGATCTCTTCATATTTTATTTTTGAAAAACAAGAACCGTTTACCACGAAATGATATCGATTCTTTATTTGATCTACAAATTAAGTCCATCAATTTTTTTCTACAAATTAGGCTATCGATTTTTGTTTAACGTTAATGGCTGCGTTTGGCAACGCTTAAATTGTCCAGTTTCTGTTTTTTTTTTTATAAACCTAACTGCTATATGGGTGTTTGGCAAAATAGTTGTTAATAAAAATCCCAAAATCGATTTCAAAGTTTCTTCATGAGTTTCAAAAGCTAGAAATCGTCGATTTCTCCAAAAACGATTTCATCTTTGCAATAAAAATTACTTAAATATCCTTTTATCTCCTAAAATCTCTCTAACAAACTGACTAAATAATATTTATATATGTGCATATAATTATCTAAGTAAACGATGGATTTGTTCAACTAACAAACTCCTAAATAAACTAAGAATAGGCAAGCGATTGATTTATATATCATATATATATATATTTTAATTAATCAAATTAATCTATGAATAAGTATGAAGCCACGTAACTAACTCCCTTAATCATAAAAATGTCGAATAGTAGTAAACGATGAATGAGTAAACTAAAAAATATCCTATAATTTCTCAAAAGAATTTGAGAACGAATTACACAATTACGTGTATAAATATACTTAATTACATCTAAATATACAAACATGTATTGTTGAGCCGAATCCTTAATCCTCTTCTTCATCTTTCATTTTAGAGGAAACTGGGAGCTTTTCAAGGCGATCTTCATTTGTGTAAGTTTTTTGAAAATTTAAATCGAATAAATAACTTAAAAAAAAAACGACATGCTAAAATGACATTCTCAAAATGATTGCCACTTATATATGTGCATATAATTATCTAAGTAAACGATGGATTTGTTCAACTAACAAACTCCTAAATAAACGATGGAAAATAATGACCGCGTTGACCTTACACGGAAAACGGCTCATTTGGTGCAAAATTATCTAGAAACATACATACATAAAGTTCCCTGCATGGATTAAAAAAAAACGGGGCATATTTTCCTTCCAGAGATGTTGAAGGGAAATAGAATTCGGTGTCAAAGAATGTTTAGAATGGAAAAATTGGTTTTCAAAAGTTTATGCAGTAACTTGGAAACAAATTATGGATTCAAAGGTTCTAGATATATGTCTACATTGGAGATTTTAGGAATGACTCTAATGATTCTAGGACATGGTATAGGAAACCGATTAACACAAAAGATGTTTCAACATTCCGGTGAGACTATAAGTCGATACTTTTCAGAAATGTTGGAAATATTATGTCTCATGGGAGTCGATATCATAAAACCTGAAGATTCAGAATTTAAGAGTACTCCCAAAGAAATAGAAAACGATCCAAGATATATGCCTCATTTTAAGGTATTAGAATCATAATTTTGTGATTTATTTTAATTATTATCGCAATACATAATTTGTATAAACTATTTAAAATATATTTGTTTTACTTTAAGGATTGCATTGGTGCTATAGATGGTGTTCACGTTCCAGCTTCTTTACCTCAAGCAGATCAAGCACCGTTTCTCGGTCGAAAGAAGATTCCTACTCAAAATGTTATGGCGGTATGTGATTTCAATATGAAATTAACTTTTGTGTATGCTGGTTGGGAAGGCAGTGCGTGTTGATGCAGAAAAATGCTTCAATCCATTAGCGGCCCAATTGCTCGTGTTGGGCCGGGTTTAGCTTTGTCCTGTGGATCTTGGTGGAAATTCCCCTAAGTCGGGCCCCTCGTCCTGAATTGTGGGCCCAGGCTCATGTCCCCAGGCTATACCATCAGCCGCGCAATGTACTGGGGGGATAGACTGGACACAACGTAGAATTGGTCCTATCAGGCGGGCCAAGAACCGAGTAGGAATTTCACCAGGGCTTCCGCTTTCGTTGGATTTTTCTCTTCCGGGACCTGACAAAATAACACCGCGGTCAGGGAGAAACGAGGGTTTTGCCCCCCGATTCACCTCCGACGCTCAACATTAGCGGGGTATTTGAGTGAATATCGGTTTTTGGAAATCTCGAGAGAGTTTTGGGAGCGTTTGAGGCGTTTCCCAAGTGTTTGGTCGAGTGAAATTGTGTTGGTGAATGAAGGAGACCCGAGCTCCTATTTATAGGAAAAAACCGGGGTCTTGTTTTGCAATTATCTCCTCATCCGGGAGGCCCCTGGGGGGAAATGATATGTTTTTCTGACTCCCCGGGACGTGGCCGATCCATTTCCGCAAGAATCACGGCGATCGGAGCAACGACGCGCCCTCACGCGCGGCCGGAAGGCGGCGGACTCGGCAAACTTTGGCTCCAAGTCTTGCTGACTCAGCGTCCACGTGTCACGCTGTGGTTGACTGAGGCGTTGCCCTCGCGCCCAGTGGCGTGTTGACACGTTGCTGGGTCAGCTTTGACCTTTGTGGGCCCTGCAGAGGGGCGATGGGGCCCACCCGGGGGTCCCGGAGGGCCCTCGGAGGCCTCGGGTGGTCCCCGAGGCCGATTTTTGCAAACTTTATGTCGTTTTTGGGTGTTTTGATATTTTCGGGACCATCGGGAACCTTCGTTTTTCGAAAACGGACCTCCAGCAAATATTTTAGGCGAAATTGACCATAATTAATAAAAGAAGAATTATCTCAAATAATTCTCGCTTTTGTTAATTAAACGAGAAATCAATCATGCAAAAATACCCGTAACAGTGCGCATGATGCAAGAGTATTCAAAGCCGCTCTTCGTGATAGTGAGATTAACTTTCCAAAACCTCCAGAAGGTATGACTTTAATCTATTTATTTTGCTTTCTCTTGTATACAGTTTAAAATAAATCATTTTATTCAACTTGATAATTCACAGGAAAGTATTATCTGGTGGACGCTGGCTATCCTAGTTTGCCAGGATATCTTAGTCCTTATAAAGGTCATACATACCATATAGAGCTTTATTGTAAGAGAAAAAATGAACCTACTACAAAAGAAGAAATCTTCAATCGCGTGCATTCTTCTCTGAGAAGCGTCATTGAGCGGAGCTTTGGAGTGTGGAAAAAAAGATGGAGAATCTTGAATGTCATGCCGAGTTATCCATTCAAAAATCAAGTAAAAATAGTTATTGCAACTATGGCACTACATAACTATATTCGAATGCATTCAAGACATGAGATGGATTTTGAAATAATCGATGAGACGGGGGCCGATGGCGAAGGGGATGAAAACGCTACAAATGAAGATCAAGAAGAAGATTGTCAGACTTCTTTGAGTGGTATATACATATTAAGAGACGAGATCGCTGCAAGTTTAGTAGAAATGTTAAATTAATAGTTTTTTTTTGTAATAATATAAAACTTTATATTAAAAATAATATAATTTATAAATATTTAATTAATATACTTCATATAATATAAACATATCCTCGCTTTGTTTTGAACAACACAAGCAATCATTATAAATTAATAATAATCTCTGGATTTTTCTAAAGTGTGGCTAAAAATCTTATGCGTTTTCTAAAGTGTGACTAAAATCTTATGCGTTGGTTATAATTAAGTCAATAGTGCATATTAATTATTATTATTTAATATTTAAGAACATGTCTATTTTAGTCATTTTACATAAATCTATAAAATTTTACCAAACGCTAAAACAACTTTTGTTACCAACAACAACTGTTTTAAAAACAGTTTACCAAACGCCTGTCATTTTTTTTAAACATTTTTTTCTTAAAACCACAACTAATTTTTTTTTTTTTTTTTAAATTAAGCTGTGCCAAACGGGCCCAATATTTGATTAATAATTTGAAATATGTATATAGACTATCCAACTAAATATAAATAATTTACTATTAAAAAATAATACCAACTAACATAAAATACTGATCCATAATGATCAAACGGTTATGATTCATTATCGAGTATTTAATATCGAATTTCTATTACGTTCTCAATAAAAATTCTCAACCGAAGGAGACACTTTACTCATGTAATTCAATTTATACAGTTTTACAATTAATATTCAGTTTCTCAACTTTCATTATTTTATTTTTACCAAAGTTCCGTCTACTTTCTCATTTGATTTAGTAAAATTTCGGATCTGCTGTTAATAAATTTATTTCTCTCAAAAGCGACATGTTTTTCAAACTTAATTAACGGCACATCTAGAATTGTGTCAAAATCAATTGCAAAAGTGAAAAATTATATTTTAAAGAAGCAAAATAGTAAATATTGCGAACTTCGATGACTTAATTAATAAAGAAAATCCTAAGAACTTTTATCGAAGAAAAAAAAAAGAGTTGCTCACTATAAATATAAAATAAATAATTATGTCATTGTCACTCCAATAATAGAGGATACTCACACCTCAATTGGAATCTTATTCTATAAATCGGTGATCTCACTATTTTTATTCAGAAACAACAGTAACATATTAAAAGACCCCGTAGCCGTAGTGATATGCATTTGCGTCTCACGAGATATTTGGACGGACTCACCCTACCCTAATTCTATTTATTTGATTAATCCAATTTTAAGATAATTTATATATTTCTTCAAATAAGAGATGAAGCAATCAATTATTGGTGGTCCCTGCGAACCATACTGATACGGCAGGAAACACATGCAAATATAATCATTTAGGAGCTTTTATCTTTACATATAAATTCCTTTTAAAAAAAAAAAACTTTACTTGTATAATAATTGAAGCGACCACACAATATCGAGTCTTTGTCATGCCCTCTAGCAGTAGGCAAGGTAACCTGCAAAATGGAAGTGTGCGGTAAAAAAAAAAAAAAAAAAAAAAAAAACTAAACTATATTAATCACCCTAAAAGCCATATAGAAACTCATGAATTGTACTTAAATTTTTATAATTTTAATTAAATTTTATACTATTATTATTTTACAAGAACTCAGTGGATGTACTTATTAACTATAATCATCGCAATCGGTAACGACTTTTTTAACTATCAAAACCTCATTAATTTACTCATACTACCATCGTTATATTTCTAAATTAAACTTGCGAGCAATTTGAAGTAATGGTGGGGGGTTACCATTATCCTTTTTGTAGTGACGAATTATTCCTAAGAAAAGAAAGGGAATTTTTCCATTTTTCGGGGTCTCAAAGGGGCGTGGAAACACATAAGAACTCTTGAATGGAAACGAAACGAGAAGAGTAAATATCACTAAATCTCTAATTAAGTGTGTTGTGAATGAAGCAATCAATTATTGGTGGTCTGTAGACTAGAAGAGCGGTAAAAAAACGCAGTAATAAAATGGACTGAAAGAAAATTACTAGTAACTTATCTACCTCTTTAAATTATATTATATATATGTTGTTGAAAGAAGATTCAAAGTAAAGAAGAAATCAATGGCCGAAATTGGGTTGAGTGATGAGCGCTTGAGAGAGCTCAAAGAGTTCGACGCCACAAAAGCAGGCCTTAAAGGGCTTTTCGACGCCGGGCTGACGAAGGTCCCGGCTATTTTTCTATGGCCGGACGAGATTGCCTCCGACAGTAAGAAGGCGATAAATACCCGGTTCAGCATTCCGGTCATCGACCTAAAAGGAATACACGGGGATCCGGATTCGCGTCGGGGGGTAGTCGAGATCGTTCGGAACGCGTGCGAGAAATACGGGTTCTTTCAGGTGATCAACCATGGAGTTCCGGCAGAGGTGTTGGACGAGACCATCGATGGGATTCGGAGGTTTCACGAGCAGGACGTGGAGGCGAAGAAGCCGTTCTACGTCAGAGATCCGAATAGCAAGGTGTCTTACGTGTGCACTCATGATCTCTTCCACTCGGGGAAAGCCTTTTGGAAGGACACCTTGTTCTGTGCCATGGCTCCGAATCCGCCTCAGCCGGAAGAACTGCCTCCGATTTGTAGGTACGGTCATATGTCCCCGTCTAAGATTTATTAATGGCGAAAACACAAAAACATGTAGGTTTTATAGGTAAGTTGTTAGCTTTATATCTACAAGCATCTTGATGAAAATTTTCTTTATTCTGTCCACAATTTTAAGTTTGATTTTGGAATTTACTAGCTAATCTTAAGCATCAATAATAGTTTGATTGCCCTTCCTTGTTCTCATTAAAATATATATATAAAAAAAGGTCATTTCTTGATAATATAATTATTTTTAATCAATTCCAGTCGAGTATTTGAACTAGTATAGTTTCTAATGGTTGCGAAAAAATTAAAAGAATAACCGTAAAAAAAAAAAAAAAAAAAAAAATTTGTCACGTTTTATTTTAGCTTAGACGGCAGCCTTTTTTTCAAAATTTTTTTTTTTGCGATTTTGGTGAAATTAAGATTATTGTTTTTTGTACTTATAGTATTCACATTATGATTCAATAAATCTTTATGAGAATCAATGCTGTACAATATTGATGTGTCATCAAGACAGTACAATTTGTTGATAAATTGAAAATTAAATAATGTATTAAGTATTAACATACAGGCCAATTCATATGGGAGTTTCTTCACATATATGCTGAAATATGAATAATTTTCAAATTTATGTCTTCTATTTTTGCACATCTATCTTGTAGTGAAATAGTGAGAAAATATTCTGATGAAATGATGAGGTTGGGAAAATCTCTGTTTGAGTTGCTCTCGGAGGCTCTAGGGCTAGAAAGCAACCACTTATCGGAGCTGAAATGCTGCGAAGGGCTTCGGGTATTAGGGCATTACCACCCTCCGTGCCCCGAGCCTGAAGTGACTATGGCAAGCGTGAAGCACACCGACGGGACTTTCATTTCGGTAGTTCTCCAAGATCAAGTCGGTGGTCTCCAAGTGTTGCTCGAAGACCAGTGGGTTGATGTCCCTCCCGTTCACGGCGCGTTCGTGGTCAACGTTGGAGATCTGCTTCAGGTATAGCAATATTTCCCACATAAAGATCACGTAAAAGAAGAAAAAATCATACGGAAACTAACTGAAGAAGAGTAAAGAATGCTTGATCAAGTGCCGCGGCTAACAAGGTGTTTTAAGAATAATTCGGCAATTAGAAATTCCTAATTTAGATTACATAAATAGAGCAATACGGACTTCGAGATCGGGCCTTCTAAAAATCTAATTGAGCGGATTTAAGTCACGAATTGCAATTTCTTTTGAGATAACTTCATTTTCGCCGCATAACCAACTAAAAAGAAATTATATAAGTAGTCAATATCTAGTTTCAATTTTATGGCTTTTGGTTTGATACAACTATGATATAATCCGCTACTTTATGTAATCATATTTAATATATGCACGTTTATGTTGTAGCTAATCACTAATGACAAGTTCATTAGCGTCAACCATCGAGTTTTGGCAAAGAAAGTCGGGCCGAGAGTTTCCGCCGTCGCCTTTTTCCGGCCTTATGTGCCACCGGGGAGTACCGGAATACCTGTTGAGCCGATTAAAGAATTGTTGTCGGAGGAGAATCCTCGGGTTTACCAGGACACTAATGCCGCCGAGTACGTGAAGCGATACCTCACGAGAAGATCTTACGGCGAGGAGTCCGCGCTGGATCATTTCAAGCTGTGACAAAAATGCTGAAAATTATGTAATTGCCATGTATGATTTGTTTTCAATATAGTTCCGAAAGTTGAGGCATATTTCGATTAATCGAAAAGCTGGAAAAAAACACAAACAATTCGCACACTAGAATCAATAAAAGATCCTTTCAAAAACATGTTGATTCAAAACACTAACATTACCAAATATATATAAGGTATTAAATTGAATTCTCGCAAGAACATCAATTTTAGAAATATATATACAATGGTGAAGCTAACTCTTTTATTTATGAGGGGCACAACATTCTAAAAGTCTATAAACAAGCACTGAAAACCAAAATATATCATAAATATTTAGATTTTTTTTAATGAGGTGGCGCTATCGGCCAAGGTTATATTGTGTTGTGGATTTTCTTCGCGTTTCCTAGCCTCTTGAGATGTTTCTCTCTCCCAAAATTCGTCCCATAATCCCTCTTCATGATCCCCTTATATAGCTTCCTCATTAGGTTAAGATTAGGCTAAAAGAACCTTATTTCGCGAAACAGTTGTGTTGGGCTGGGCACAGGAAATACTGTGCTTGGGCACAACGTTAATACTGAGGTTCTTGCTGGGACACCGAAAATCTATGCCGCGGCACTAAGCTGTTGCCTGGTATTCTCAATTTTGGATTTTCGTCCATGTAAAACTTCGTACAAATGACTCTATTCATCTTGATCTTGAATCAAATCACAATTTACTCATGTAACTCCTAAAACAAACTAAAACACTAAGAGAAGCACATTAAATAGCTCTTGGATAAAAAAAACGCTAAGTGAAAATACTCAATTTATCGGTATAAAACCGACTCATCATAATGCACTCTTGCATTAATAGGTATATGCAGGGAAAGAACATGTGATACTATTGGCCAAGTTTTCATAAGTAAAGGGGGCAATCATTTTGCTTCTCATGGAGTTTGAACCTGTAATATCTTGGAGAACTGAGTAGTGGTGTTACCACTAGGCCAAACAAACTTGGTTAATAAAATATTTAGAATTTTACAGTGAACACGTGTTCACTCTAAGCTCTTATTGTCTTCGCCATTATATATATATATATATGAAATTATTTTAACCAGAAACTTTAGAGAAACCAAACTAGGGACAAAAATAAATCAACTAAAGAGGCCGTAAAACAAAATGATAACAAATTTAAAAAATGACATATGATGCAAAGAAAATATACAATTAAATTAAGTGAAATGAATGAAAGTTATGGCGTGTAAGAGTAAGCCTCTCCAATACAATTATTATTATTTTTTTCGATAAATCCAATACAAATATTGATGCGAGCTGGGCCCATCCAATACAATTATTGATGAAATTATTTAATTCAAAACTTTCCTTTCTTGATACTTTAGTTTAATTAAGTAGTGTGGACTGGAATTGCAGGCAATCAACTTTACTTTGTCCGGATTATATTTAAGTATTTGTCGACACCAACCACAATAATCATAACGGGCCCTCCTCCAATTGTCGTTTCCATGATATGACTTTTTTTATTTGTTATTTATTGTCGTTATATATAAGCTGTCTTTCTTTGTTGAGTTATTAGCGCGAATGGTCCTCCAAGAAACTAATATAAAAAATGAGCGAACAATCGTCCTATTTTGAATTCGGAACTTTGTCGAACTTTCACCGTTGGTGTTGACAATGATGTAAATGAAAAAATATTGAAAGAGAAATAAAATAAAAAAGAGTTCGGGTTGGAATCCCTACAGAAACATAAATTATATATTTTAAATGATATATAAGTTTTTCTATATTTAAGTATTAGCTTCGATATATAATATAATTTCACTTTAAATAAAGATTTTTTTAATAAATTTATGTATAAAAGAAATATAAAATAATAATCTAACCCAAAAATTATAGTATTAGCCAATTATATCTGTAAGTTGTAAGCATATTACACACTTTCAACAACTAATTTTTTCATGACATCACATTTAACATATATTAATACTACTTATATTTTTTCAAGGGTACAATTGTTCAAATATATTTACTTATGTGTCAAAAATAAAATGGTATCATTTATTTTAAACATAATACTTATAAGTATATATTATTAAGAGTATATACTATAGATGTTGAAAATTAAATCAAACACTGTAGTTGTCCCTTTGCATGAGCTAGTTCAGGCCCAGTGTCGGACCCTCCCTTAACTGTTGGCCCAAAACTGGGTCATTCGATACTTGTTACCGCATAGCCTTAGAATGACAAGGCTCAATTAATGGTCTGGTAACTCACGTATGGCAGGTCGACAATCGAGCTCTGGCGAATCCGGTAGATCGGACCCTCCGCTAAGCGTCGGCCCAAAACCGGGTCCTCCGGTCGATTGCCTCAAAGTCTGAATACCTCCACCGGGGCGGTTGGACAAGACGAGGGGAATAGACCGATGACCACTAAGAACCAAAACTTATGTATGGCAGGTCGTCGATTAGGTTGCATTTGGGGTGTTGACCACTTCATTCTCGTAACACCACTAATTTATCTGTTAACTCTGGCCACGTGGACAAACGTGGGTTGCTGACATAACTATTTTTTCCACGTGGACGAGCACATATCAACCTCGTTTACGAGAAAACAAAGAATTAAACCCCTAATTAATATTGTTTAATACAACTAATTATACCCCTAATAATTACACTTCAAAAAACATATTTGTCCACATGGCCGGAGTTAACGGGTAAGTGAACAACGTTGAGAATGAAGTGGTCAACTCCCCAAATGTAACTTTAAGTATTTTTACCAGTATTTTTAAATTTTGGATACACGAGAGATTCTTTGACCAAACTTTAAGTATTTTCGCCGTCATTAACCCTATATATATCATGACAAATATTAAACAAAAAATATATCCTTTCAAGGTTTTCATCCACATCTCTGTAAAAACTCACTGTGACGGAGCTAAGGAGCTCCAAACCTGTACTAGGGAGATCACGGGCACAACTTTTGTTTTGTTCACATACCCGTTAACTATTGGAGAAAAAATTCGATCATTTTTTTTTCACTTCATATATCGTATCTGTTTCGATTGTTTTTTCTTAGTCGTATGTTTTGTTGTCCCCTTGTCCTTCCTTCTTAGTTTATTTTTGTTTTGTCATTAAATTATGGTCTCTATGTTGATCGTTAGTTATACGTTTTCATTCCCTCAAAAAAAAAAAATTACGTTTTCATTTCTTTTAAAAACATTGTCATTTTTATTAGATTTCGTCGTTTTACGTCTTCAATGCTGTCATTTTCTCTATGTCCTCTTCTTTGACCTTTTTTTATGTCACTTTCCAAATAAGTTGCCTATTTCTGCAAAAGCAATCAGGTTAGAGAAATTAGGAGAAGATATGAACTATAATATTAACTCTAGTACAATACAACCTCTATAAATTATTACTGTATATAAAAACTCACCGTGACACGGAGCTAAGGAGCTCCAAATCTGTACTAGGAAGATCATGGCACAACTTTTGTTTTGTTCACAAACCAGTTAACTATTGGAGAAAAAATTCGATCATTTTTTTCACTGTCGTTTAGAGCTCATATATAAATTAATAGTATTTTATCGGATCGGATTATTAATTAATATATAAATTACTAATTTATTAATTTATACATTAACGAAGAAAAAATTATTAATTAGCTATAATGATAAAAACATCTTTACTAAAAAATATATTTCTATTTGTTATATCAAAATAAAAGTATCAATATTTAGAATATCAAGGGAGATTATTATGATTTAAAAAGATTTTATTAGAGCACCAATGTCGGAGATATTAAAGAGCCCAATAATATTAAAGAACAACAACAATAGCTTCTTAGAGTAGTGATAAACGTTTTAGGATACAAGATTAGTGAATCATGTAATGTGTACAATAGCTTCTATAGTAATAGCTTCAGAAACAAATTACTATAGAATCATATTTTAAGACGACTACATGATTAGTGATGTAATATTATCTTTTTATTTCATGTGATTTCATAGTTATTTATGTTATATTTTATTTATAGTGATTTTATAATTATTTATGTTATTTTTTATAATGAATTATTAATTTATGTATCACTTGGGACGTATATACTTTTTTTAAAAATTATTATCTTATAAATTAAGCTAGTTAGGCCCGAGTCGGAAACGGACAAAAATATTATTTAAGCGCAACTATTAATTTACCGAGTACTAAGGTATAGGGTTTCTACTGTATATTCATAATTACTAATATAATTTTATAAGAGGTTGTAGAATATCTGTATATAGAAGAAAATCCACTATAGTATTATATATACTAATAACTAATTGACAACACTTATAATATATGATTAGTGCTTAAATTAGGACATATAGTAGAACTATGAAAATATGAATAGTATTTCATAATATAACGTAAGATATTATTAAAAAAAATTATAATAAAATGATTGTACGGAGCAGAACAAAGATGTGCCAATATATGGGCCGGGTTGATTGCTAGGCACGATTAAGTGGGCTTCAACTGGACTGAGCTAGACCTATGAAAACGTGACGTCGTCTAGCCCTATGCTATAAAATCGAGCCTAGCCCGACCCACAAAGGGGTAACCCGATGCCGGACATGGGCCACTTGACACTACCGAATGATAACCACTTTGAATAGCTTCAACGGAAGTCAATTGACGACATTCTCGTAGCTTAATTTGGTTAATAGAAGTTGGAGGTGCGCCGATCTTTGGATACATTTTCGGGTGATTGTAAATGATATTGTTCAAGATTACCCGTTCAAAAGAAAACTAGACTTAGGGTGTGTTTGTTTGCACTTAATAGACCTCTTAATCTTAATGGGCTAGATTTAAGTCTATTAAGTGCATTTGTTTTTTTTTTTTTTTAAACATCTTAATGCCTCTTTTTCCCTCTTAATGAATCAGGATTTGAAAAAGTAACTTAATAGCATTCAGATTCTCTCTCCTAATTACTTTTTTAACAAAAAACTTCAAAACTCCATAACTTTATTTCTATATCTCCAATGGAGTCATAAAAAATACCATTGGAAAACTTGAGACAAGACGAATCCAATGATAGGTGGAAAGATATATTTTCGACGTTCTAAAAAAAATATTAATTTCGATTTTTTAATAAAAAATATATTAAAATATAAAATTATCTTAAATTTATAACAAAAAGTTAGAAAAATATATTAACTTTCATATATTTAAAATGTTATATATAATTTTACGTTTTATAAATATAAATTTACAAATTTATTAATATAAATAAATCAAATAATAAATAAAATATATAAAAAATTTGATTATAAAAAAATGTTACTATACAATAGAATTTGCCAACAATATATCATTTTAAAGTTGAAGTATTTAAGAAAATGTATTATATTAAAATTTATTATAAGTTATTATTATTATTAGTATTATTATTTGTGTAATTATTATAAAAAATATCAATTAGTGTTTTAAGAAAATTATTTACATTTCATCAGATAATAAATTAATTTAAATTATTATTATTAAAAATAACC
This sequence comes from Parietaria judaica, assembly GCA_954871525.1. Taxonomy (NCBI): domain Eukaryota; kingdom Viridiplantae; phylum Streptophyta; class Magnoliopsida; order Rosales; family Urticaceae; genus Parietaria; species Parietaria judaica. The sequence continues at coordinate 23,819,365 of OX940872.1, forward strand.
GTATACATAAAAGTGTATAGTAAAATTTAATTTTTACAAGAAAAATGTATTCATATCTGCATTCACATCTTAAAAAACAAACACACTTAATTATCTGTCATTCAGATTCAGATGTCACATCTTATTATTTAGATGTGTATTCAGATTCGGACGTCTTAATCTTAATGTAAACAAACGGAACCTTAGTAAGGTCCATACATTTACTTTCTTTTTCTTCTTCTTCTAAATTATAATGTCACAGATATATAATATACATTTTGTTATAAATTCACTAACTTTGCACCTTGAATTTAAGTGGTAAGAAATTTGGTGAGTGGTGTGTTTTTATGGAAAAGATGATGGAGAGAAGTAAGATGTGAGTGAGATAAATGTAAGTGTAGAAATGTGAGAGGTGAATTTTATTCATCCACTTAGGGGGGTATTTATAGGAAATTTGGAGCATACAATTATTGACTAATATAGTGTGAAAATAAATGAGCATTTCACATTATACATAACACTCCCCCTTGGAATGCTCATTACAAGAATTACGTGTCCATGCTGCCTCATTAAAAACCTTACTAGGAAAAACCCAGTGGGATAAAAATCATAGTAAGGAAAAAAGAGTGCAGTCACGTAAAGCTCCCCCTCATGCTGACATGGGTGATAAATTCTGTAGTCTTCGCATCCCGATGTCATGAACATGTTTTCTGAAAGTTGAAGTAGGGAGCGCCTTTGTGAAGAGATCCGCCGAGTTTTCGCTGGAACGAACATACTGGATACTGATGACATTGTTCTTTTCCAGTTCTTGAGTAAACGAGAAAAACTTTGGAGGAATATGTTTTGTTCTGTCGCTTTTGATAAATCCTTCCTTCATCTGAGCAACACACGCAGCATTATCTTCGTAAAGTATGATGGGATCATCATTTGTTAGAAGACCACTTGTGGTTCTGATATGCTGTGTCACGGATCTAAGCCACACGCACTCACGGCTAGCTTCATGTAGTGCGATGATCTCAGCATGGTTTGATGATGTCGCTACGAGTGTCTGTTTCTGGGAGCGCCAAGAAATTGCAGTCCCTCCGCAGGTAAACACATATCCCGTTTGGGATCTCCCTTTATGTGGATCTGACAAGTAACCTGCATCTGCATAGCCAATCAAAACTGGTTTTGTATTGTTAGGGTAAAATAATCCCAAATCAATTGTTCCTTGGAGATAACGAAACACATGTTTAATCCCATTCCAGTGTCTTTTAGTAGGAGCCGAACTGAATCTTGCTAATAAATTAACAGCAAAAGCTATATCCGGTCGAGTACAATTAGCAAGGTACATAAGAGCTCCAATTGCACTGAAATATGGTACTTCTGGACCAAGAATCTCTTCGGATTCCTCACATGGACGATATGGATCCTTTCCTACATCAAGGGACCTTACGACCATTGGGGTACTCAATGGATTTGATTTATCCATATTGAATCTCTTTAAGATTCTTCTCGTGTAATTTGATTGATGCACAAGTATCCCCCTTTGAAAGTGCTCAATTTGCAAACCGAGACAATACTTTGTTTTCCCAAGGTCTTTCATCTCGAATTCTTTCTTTAAGTAAGAGATTACTTCCTGAATCTCTTCATTGGTCCCAATGATATTTAAATCATCAACATAGACAGCGATAATCACACAACCAGATGTTGTTTTCTTGATAAAAACGCAAGGGCAAAGCGGGTCGTTAATATATCCTTTTTGTAATAAATATTCAATTAGTCGGTTGTACCACATGCGTCCGGATTGCTTTAACCCATATAGAGACCTTTGCAATTTGATTGAATATCTTTCTCTGGGTTTTGAACTTGATGCTTCAGGCATTTTGAATCCTTCAGGGATTCTCATGTAAATATCAGTATCAAGCGATCCGTATAAATAAGCGGTAACAACATCCATGAGGTGCATATTTAGTTCCTCATAAACAGCTAGACTGATCAAGTATCTGAATGTAATTCCATCCATGACAGGAGAATACGTTTCCTCAAAGTCAATTCCGGGCCTTTGAGAAAAACCTTGTGCAACAAGTCGAGCCTTGTATCTCACAATCTCATTTTTCTCATTTCTCTTTCGAACAAATACCCATTTGTATCCAACAGGCCTCACATCTTCAGGTGTGAGCACTATAGGCCCAAAAACATTGCGTTTGTTAAGTGATTCTAATTCAACATCAATAGCCTTTTTCCATTCAGCCCAATCATGTCTATTTTTACATTCGGTAACAGACCGTGGTTCAGGATCCCCATTATTTTCGTCCATAACATCGCATGCCAAACTGTAACAGAGTGCATCATCGATGTCCATATTTCGGTTCCATATTATACCTGTAGTGGCATAATTAATCGAAATTTCTAGATTTTCCTCGTCGCGTATTTCTTCAGGAATACGTTCCTCTATATTGGGGTCATCTTGTTTCTCTGCTCCTTTTCTTTTTCGAGGATTTTTATCTTTGGAACCGAGTGGTCTCCCACGCTTCAGGCGTGTTGTGATTTCATGGGTGACTTTATTTTCAATTTGCCCTTTTGGAATCTCTATTTGGGCAGGAGCGTTCTCAGCTGGTATATGAGATTTAGTCACTCTCTTTGTGTCTGTAAATGCATCAGGAAGTTGATTTGCTATATCTTGCAAATGCAAAATTCTTTGAACTTTTCCTTCACAATCTTTTGTGTAAGGATCAAGATGCAATAATGTTGGTACAGACCATGTAATTTCTCTTTCCAGCTGTTTTCTTTCTCCCCCTAATGCTGGGAAATTTTCTTCATCAAAGTGGCAATCAGCAAAACGAGCTGTGCAAATATTCCCAGTTTGAGGTTCAAGGTATTTAACAATAGATGGGCTTTCAAAGCCTACATAAATACCAAGACTTCTTTGTGGCCCCATCTTTGTTCTTTGGGGTGGTGCAATAGGCACATAAACAGCACAACCAAAAATCCTTAGATGGGATATATTTGGTTCTTGGCCGAATACAAGTTGCACTGGGGAGTATTTATGATATGCACTTGGTCTGATGCGAATTAATGCCGCAGCATGTAATATTGCATGACCCCATACCGAAGTAGGAAGCATTGTTCTCATTATCAATGGTCTAGCAATAAGCTGGAGGCGCTTGATCAATGATTCAGCCAGACCATTTTGTGTGTGAACATGAGCAACAGGATGCTCGACATCAATCCCAACTGACATACAATAATCATCGAATGCCTGGGATGTGAATTCACCGGCATTATCAAGTCTGATTTTCTTGATCGGATGATCGGGAAATTGAGCTCGCAATTTGATTATCTGAGCGAGTAATTTAGCAAATGCCATATTGCGAGTTGATAATAAACACACATGTGACCATTTGCTAGAGGCATCTATCAATACCATGAAGTATCGAAATGGTCCACACGGTGGGTGAATTGGCCCACATATATCACCTTGAATACGCTCAAGGAACATAGGTGATTCTGTTTCAACTTTTCCCGGTGAAGGTCTTATGATTAATTTTCCAAGAGAACAAGCTTTACAATGGAATATTTTTCCTTGAGGGATCTTCTGGTCCTTCAATGGATGTCCATGTGTATTTTCAATAATTCTCCGCATCATGGTTGAACCAGGATGACCTAGGCGGTCATGCCATATGGTAAATATTGGAGGTTTGGCAACTACCATATTTGATTCAATTGCACTTATATACGTAAAATGCAATCCTGTGTGGAGCATTGGTAGTTTTTCAAGTACGTATTTCTTCCCCGATTTATGCATTATAATAAACATATATTTCATGGCATTCTCAGTTGCAGACTGAGTATCAAATTCATGAGAATATATATCCTTGAAACTCAACAGGTTTCTTTTAGATCTTGGGGAGAATAAGGCATTGTTTATGGTAAACATGGTGCCATTTGGTAATGTAAAATTCGCTTTACCAACTCCTTCAATCAGATCTACAGGACCTGATATTGTATCCACACTGGCTTGTGTTGATTTTATGTTTGAGAAAAACTTTTTATCCTTCAATATTGTGTGTGTCGTTCCACAGTCGAGTATACAAAATTCTCCAGCTTCACGATTAGCTTTGTCCATTTGAAAAACTTTAACTAAAAACAAAACACAAATTTTGATAAGAAAGGTAATTAATTAAACATGAGCATTAGTCTATTACACACCTTAAAAATCATGATATATTCTAAAAAGAAAAGACAAACAAACATCGGACCATTGGGCTTCATTCCCAAAAGGAATTACATAATTCATATTAGTTTCCACTAGTCGCTTGTTCAGCAAAATCGCCAACTGTGTCAATGAAATCACCATTGAAGTCGGATGCTTCGAGATGAGTGGATTCGTTATTGTCAATAAAGTTGACTTCTTTCTCTTTCCCTTTCCCCTTCATGGACTCTTGGTAGAGTTTGCATAAGTGTGGTGGGGCTCGGCAAACTCTTGACCAATGCCCTTTAGTGCCACATCTGAAACAAGTGGTTTCAAAGCCTTTTGGGGAGATCATCTCTTTTCCCTTTTTAGAAGGGTCATCGTGGCTCCTCCCGTGTTGCTGTTTTTTATGATAGTAGTTAGCGGACTTATAAGAGGGATTATAACCACCTCGTCCACGTCCGTAACTACGACCACGACCTCGACCTCGCCCACGACCTCGGCCTCGCTCTCGACCCTGAAAATAGTTCTTGGGCTCAGGCTCGTCAGAGTTGATAGCGTTTGCTTCAGGAAGCGCTTTTGAGCCGGTCGGGCGAGATTGATGATTTTTCATCAGCAACTCATTATTCTTTTCTGCGATAAGGAGACAAGCAATTAGTTCAGAATACTTTTGAAAACCCCGTACACGATATTGTTGCTGTAGGGTTACATTTGATGCGTGGAAAGTAGAAAAAGTCTTTTCCAGCATTTCAGCGTCAGTTACCGTTACCCCACAAAATTTTAAGTGGGTCACGATTCTGAACATTGCAGAATTATAGTCTCCGACTTTCTTGTAGTCTTGGAACCTTAAAGCGGTCCATTCATCGCGAAAAATGGGGAGCATTACATCCCTTTGGTGATCGTATCTTTCTTTGAGATTTTTCCACAGCTCACTTGGATCTTTCACAGTGAGATATTCATTTTTGAGGCTTTCGTCAAGGTGTCGACGAAGGAAGATTAAAGATCTCGCCTTGTCCGTCCTTGACGATTCGTTTACCTCCTTGAGTGTCTCAAGAAGATTCATTGATTCCAAGTGCATCTCAATATCCACTGTCCAAGGCATGTAATTATTGCCAGTGATATCAAGAGGGCTGAATTCAAGCTTCACAAGATTTGACATAGTGGTAACTAACATGAAAATAAAATAATTCATTAGATTTAATTCAAAATATAAAAGTCTACAAATATTGTAAATAATAAAGCAAGATACATGAATACAACCATCTTAAAGGAAAAATAAAATTCCTCCGGTGTAATATGAAAAATGAAAATACTAACATTAAATACAAGGATCATTATGGCTATAAAAACTAACATTAGTCTAGTCATTTTTCGGCTAAAACTTGGAGAGAAAATATGAGGTAGAATAAGAGATGTGAATTTTGTATGGTTTGATAAACTTGTATTTATAGTGTAAAAACGAGCCGTTTATAGCCGTTATATAGCCGTTGGAAATACACAAACATAATGTAATTAAATGCTATAATTAGGTTAGTGATGATATGTCATAAAATGAGATGTAAAAATAGTCAAACATTATACATATATAATATTAATCATAAGCATATTGAAAATGAAGTAGTTAAAACTAATCTCAATAATATCATTTTACTATAAGGTGGCAGAGCCTCCTGTATATAATAATTTGATATTACTTGAAGATAAATTTTATTTTTTTTAGATGTAAATCACATCATTTTATTATAAGGTGGCATAGCCTTCCATTGTATAATAATATGATGTTATACATAAGAAAGTTAAATATTATAAATCATATTACCATAAGGTGGCAAAGCCTCCTGTGTATGGTAAGATGATGTTATTCATAAGAATAATTAATTATCATAGATCCCATCACATTACTATAAGGTGGCAGAGCCTCCTGTATATAGTAATATGATGTTGTACAACGATAATAATAATTATAAAATTTTCAGTCCACAGTTTAATATACCGTGTTCTGAGCTTACCGTAGAGTGATCGTGCTGATAACGTGTTATAAATTCACTAACTTTGCACCTTGAATTTAAGTGGTAAGAAATTTGGTGAGTGGTGTGTTTTTATGGAAAAGATGATGGAGAGAAGTAAGATGTGAGTGAGATAAATGTAAGTGTAGAAATGTGAGAGGTGAATTTTATTCATCCACTTAGGGGGGTATTTATAGGAAATTTGGAGCATACAATTATTGACTAATATAGTGTGAAAATAAATGAGCATTTCACATTATACATAACACATTTAATATTTTGGATTTTAGCTTGGACTTATGGAGATATACATTTAGTATTAATTTAGTTCCCACTTAGGCAATCTATAATATAATATCTCACAAGAATACAAATTTCTAGCTTTGTATACTATTCCCTCGGTAGAGACTTTTTGTCCATACTTAATACTTCACAGAAAAAAAACCATGATCGGAGACGTCACGAAAACCGGCACGAACTCCGGTTACGACCGGAGAAGCGAACTGAAAGCCTTGGACGACACGAAAACCGGCGTGAAGGGGCTGGTCGACGCGGGAATCACAAAAGTCCCCCGGATATTCATCCAAGAGATCCCTCAGCCTGAACCTCGTAGCTCCTGTTTCAACGTGCCGGTGATCGACCTGCGTGGCGGTGGCGGGACGGATCGCGCGGAGACGGTGGAGCACGTGAGGCGCGCGTGCGAGGAGTGGGGGTTCTTCCAGGTGGTGAACCACGGCATAGAACACAGCGTTTTGGAGGCGATGATCGCGGGGATTCGCGCGTTCCACGAGCAGGACGCCGAGGCCAAGGAGGCGTTGTATTCGCGGGATTACGGGACGAGGAGAGTCATCTTCAACACCAACTTCGATCTCTACTCGGGGAAGGCCACGAACTGGAGAGACACTCTCAGTTTTGTCGCATCTCCGAGTGCTGATTCTGATGAATTCCCTCATATTTGTAGGTATGTATGTTTTTTATTGGGTTTAGAGTTGTGTTCTAATCAAAATTGGCGACTAAAAACGTAATATTCTGTGAAGAAATGGTGTGTTTACACGACAAAACAGGGGTAGGAAAAGGAATAAGGTAGATCATATATTTACAACATTACATTTAGAATTTAAATGTGAAGCAACAAACTTGGAAATCCGGTCTCGAAACCCAGAGCCGGGTAAAACTTGGTTTAACGGGGGAACTAGTACAATCTAACTTGTTTGTTATAAGAATGTTCAAAATCTAACATTCTGTCAAGAAAGTTGGGTAATCGATCTTTGAAATAAGAACTCGGAAATCTGATTTGAAACCCACAACCGGGAAAATCGGGTTCAAAAACTTTTTTCTTTTATCTAATCCAGGTAAAACTAGATTCCGTAGCCAGGTAAGTGGAACAGAATTAAAAAACGGACGCGAGTGCCAAGTATTGAAGTTAACAAAACTTGAAGAAAAAAAAAACGGAATCGAATCGAATAGTACCTATATTTGATTCGCCCATTTTCTTACATAAACAACATTTACATTTAAAGGTGAAAAAAAAATCCAGAAATTTAGTTTCGAATACCGCGACTGTTTAAACCTGTTTTGTAGATACTCATTTTCTCCATAACGGGGTAAATTTGATTCCGGATCTGGCTAACTTAATTAGTTTGGATTAAAATTAGCTGCAGGTTTCGAGATTGAGGTTGGAAAACCCCGAAACTCGGATAGTAGCAATAATCAATCAACACATGTTCTCAAGGCTAAAAAACGTGAAATACTTGTAATTGAAATCCTTGAATTATTTTTACAATATTTTCTCTTAATACTTCCTGAAATGAATGAATCTAAAGATTTTAATGTAAAGAATAAAGATTATTAAAAAAGACTAACATTTTGCAGGGACATAATGGTGGAATTCAGTGACAAAATAATGGCATTAGGGAATTCTATTTTCGAATTGATCTCGGAAGCACTGGGTCTGAGCCCGAAGCACCTAATCGACATTGGTTGTGCCGAGGGGCTGATCTGCTTCGGGCATTACTACCCGGCATGCCCCGAGCCCGATCTTGCATTGGGCACGAGCAACCACACCGACAGCAGCTTCTTCACAGCGCTTCTCCAAGACCACATCGGTGGTCTCCAAGCCCTCCATCAGGGCCACTGGGTCGATGTTGCTCCGATTCCCGGTGCTCTCGTGATAAATCTCGGGGACTTGATGCAGGCAAGCGTTTTCGTTAAATATTATTAGTTTTCCCTATAATTTTCTCCTACAAAATTAGGATAATGTATCCGCTTAGCTTGTTACATTATCTTAAGTCTCTCCCTGATTTTGTCACATTTTCTCAATTTGCCCCGTTTGTGTTAATAATATGACAGAATTTGGTTATTATATATGGTGGTTAAACCTCATTTTAACGGAAACCGTCATATATTCAAGTAAGATGGGACAAATCGAGTCGGCGCGACCAATTTAGGCGGGAAATTGATGCAATAAGTAATTGAACACAAATAGAGAAAATGATCTTTGGAAATTGTTTATAAAGTCGACGTTTTGAAACACTCGAGGTTTCTTCATTCCATTTAATTGCGATTTCTCCAACAAAGTTTTTTTGCAGCAAATTTAGAGATACTCTATATTGTATTAATATTTTTTTGTTTTCAACTTTCTTCTCGTTTTGAGCAGCTAATATCGAACGGTAAGTTCATAAGCGTGAGCCACAGGGTGTTGGCGAACAAAGTCGGCCCGAGAATTTCGATTGCGAGCTTCTTCCGGACACACATCGGACCTGAGCATCCCTCGAGAGTGTGCGGCCCCATCAAGGAGTTGATATCCGAAGAGAATCCACCGATTTACCGCGAAACGAGCGTGAAGTACTTCGTAGAGCATTATTATTCCAAAGGGCTCAATGGCGTGTCTGCCTTGGATATCTTAAAGCTATAAATCTACTTGTCATTGTGTATTGGATTCTTGTGCTAGGGGTGTACACAAAAGACCCTAAACCGAATTTGAAACCGATAATATCAATTTACCGATTTTTTCACTACCCTATTTTTTTTTTTTTTTTTGCAAATACCAAAAAAATGCGGTTTAAACTTTCTACCGTTTTTTGCTAAATGGTAGCGGTTACGGGTTTCATGGTAAAAACCGCTACAGATTACCGATTAACCCGATAATAAATTTGTATGTTTTTACATATTTAAAAATAGTTTAATGTAAGATTTTTAGCATTAAACATCTATATAACAGTGTTTTGGCATGGATTTTCTCATTCATTGATTCATTCAGTCTTATTTTATTTTGAACATTTTTTGTTGTTAGGGCAATTATTTCTTCCCGTTTGAATAAGAATGAGTAAATGCCAAGAGAAATGACTCTATTTGAATTACTTCATCAATTAGTTGTTTTTTTATATACTTTAGATTATGTAGTACTAATTTGATTTTTCAAATATATGATGATTATATTGCATTTCATAAACCGAATTTAAAATCGATATATCGATAATTGGTAAAATTAGTTTTAAACTTCAATAGCGCGGCTTTCGGTTCTAAAATTAGAAAAACCAAAAATGCGCTAATCTATATAAATAAGTATAAGAACCGAATCGAAGACTCGTTTGTTCACCCCTACTTTGTGGTTGCTTCCTCATCTGCTTACAAAGAACTTAATATATTTTAGTTTTATCTTATAAACACTTTTTTTTTATGATCAAAGCTCCTAAAATTTAGGATTTGCCTTCTCTCCAAAATATTATTTACTTTTTCAATCGATTTTATAAAATTAAAAATAGATATCATTGTTAAATCTTAGAGAGATGTCACTATAAGAAGAAAAAAAAAATGAATGTCTCTCTTCTCTCTTTTATGATAATACTAACGTATTTTTAACAATAACTAAATAATATATAATTAAAATATTAAAATATTAAATACATACCGCGGCAATTAACTCTAAAAGTTTAAAAATAATCAGTTTTTTTTTTCTCCATACATAATAGTATCATATAATTATAAGAGCTAGTTGCTCTTTTTTTTTTCTTTGTCGAACATTAGGGAAAAATAAATGTGAATATTTATGGGGGATGATGCCGTGAGTGGACGGTTTATCCATATTTTGATTTCGAATAAAGTTGATATTGTTTGACCAATATATATATACATGGTAACTTTATTCTTTACATCGTATCAGCATAAAAGTATTTATAAGAATAGCAAATAGAATATTTTAATTTCTTAGAGAGCATTGCATGTATAATATATTATTATATGTACAGTATTAGACTATTAGTATCATTCCATTAGATAGAAGAAAAAAAAAGCACATTTTTTTGGATATATTGTGAAAGGTTCATTTAAGTAAAACAAATCAATCAAATTAAACAAGTTGATAAAATGCCCAAGATTGTATCGCGAGCATATATATATATATATATATATATAGAGAGAGAGAGAGAAACTTCAATTTGTGTGTTCGGTAGAGCATGTATTTTTGAAAAAGTATTCAAATTTATTAAATTACAAAAATATGCCCGAAATCATTTTCTAACTCAAGCCTATAGTTAACTTAACTCACCCAAAAACCAAACATTATTTTTTTCCCTCTCTCTTTTCCCTTTGAGCACTCTCTCCTCTTTCCCTCCTGTGCCTCTATCGATCCCAGCCCACGATCGACGCGCCTCGCTCGCGCCGTCGCCTCAGACCACGCCCTGGGTGGTCCGTCGTTCGTCTCCGGTGAGCTTTTCTCTCCTTCCGATGGAGCTTCGCACGGAGACTCTAACGGCAGTTTTTGCCTAAACATAAACAATTTTTGCTAAACCGAAAATAAAAAAAAATCAACATAAACAGTTTTTGCCTAAACATAAACAGTTTTTGCTAAACCAAAAATAAAAATAAATCAACATAAACACTTTTTGCCTAAACAAAAACACTTTTTGCCTAAACAAAAACACTTTTTGCTAAACCGAAAAATAAAATAAATCAACATAAACACTTTTTGCCTAAACACAATCAGTTTTTGCCTAAACATAAACACTTTTTGGTAAACCGAAAATAAAATAAATCAACATAAACACTTTTTTCCTAAACATAATTAGTTTTTTTTAACCGAAAAATAAAATAAATCAACATAAACAGTTTTTGCCTAAACATAAATACTTTTTGCTAAACCGAAAATAAAATAAATCAACATAAATAGTTTTTGCCTAAAAATAAATACTTTTTGGTAAACCGAAAATAAAATAAATCAACATAAACAGTTTTTGCCTAAAAATAAATACTTTTTGCTAAACCGAAAATAAAATAAATCAACATAAACACTTTTTGCCTAAACATAAACAATTTTTGCCTAAACATAAATAGTTTTTTTTAAACCGAAAATAAAATAAATCAACATAAACACTTTTTCCCTAGACATAAACATTTTAAGAATTATCATTACACGCATATGATTTTCATACACACTTTTTCACAAATTTATACTAATTATAAATTTGAACTTGAGTTTGAGGATCTCCAAATCTATTCAAAGATTATCATTACACGCATATGATTTTCATAAATAATTCAAGTTACGTGTTAAGAATTACTTAGAAACTATAATAAATTTACATAAATTAATACATTTGTATCAAGACTTTGTATAATTATATGTTACTATGTTTCTAGCTACATTGTTTGAGCTTTGACTTCTAATATGTACATTATTTAGTTGACATTTAACATTATATTAAGTTTTTCTTGTTAATTATAAGGACGAACTGATGCGGACATCTTCAAGATATCATCTATTTAATTATTATTATATTATTTCCAGTTTAGTTAGAGTGATTTAAGGAATTTGTTTCCTTTTTTCTTGCTTTTCGGTTTAAACCCTAACTCTATATAAGAGTAGTGGATGTTATTTTATTTCTCAGATTTGAATTAATAGAAAATTGAAGCTTTTGCTTTGAATTCCCGAGTTTCATACTCGTTGAGACGCGTTCTTGTGTTAATCCATATATTATTTCCAGTTTAGTTAGAGCGATTTAAGGAATTTGTTTCCTCTTTTCTTGCTTTTCGATTTAAACCCTAACTCTATATAAGAGTAGTGGATGTTATTTTATTTCTCAGATTCGAATGAATAGAAAATTGACGCTTTTGCTTTGAATTCCCGAGTTTCAAACTCGTTGAGACGCGTTCTTGTGTTAATCCATAGTCCGCTCTACATCAGTTGGTATCAGAGCCACTCGTTTCTATGCAGAGGCACCGTAGAAGCGAGCTGTTCACGAAGCTTTCGTAGAGGATATGGTGAGACGAGAAGAGGTCGACGGATTGTGCGCTCAGGTGGACTTGCTGACCCGACAGATGGCTGTACTGCTGTAGAATCAATCGGAACGACGAAGCCGACACAAGTCCGACACCAAGGACGACCAAGCCAACCTGGTCGGGCAGAATTTTGTTAATCCATAGTCCGCTCTACATCACGAAACAATAATAAAATAACAATAGAGTAATTGGCACTCACGCCTTTGAATTTTGCATGTTCATACAATTTACTCTCTCTTTTATTTATATATATATAATTTTCAAGTAATGTTTCGTATAGTTTCAACTTTCAACCGTAGCACATTACCATGTTTGATATTGAAAGCTTGACTACAAATTCCGGTTATGTATACATATACACATTATTCATCTGTGAATACTGCGATAGATTTCTCTACCGGCCTTTTGCGAACCGGTTCTCCGTGTGTGTAACATTGAACGCTACGGTAATTTAATCCTAACCTTCATCATGCCATCACGATTCGACGTTGTCGACTGGCTAATACGATACCAGAAAAAAAAGAGCATATGCTTTTTCTTGGAACAAATCTATCGTGAAATTTAAAAATTACATAACCGGAATTTGTAGTCAAGCTTTCTAAATGTCTTCGATTCATAGAGTTTATTAATTTCATAGTTACTCATATATATTGAGAGGGCTACAAAGCTGCGGATGCCCTTGCTAGATTTGGCGCTGAGAGTTCCGGTCATCATTGATGGCCTTCACATCCGGATTTCACTTCATCGCTCGTCAATGATAATATTTTTATGAGAGAGGATTTTAGATTTTGCTAGTTCTATTTGTATTTAGATTACATGATCGAGAAGAAATTTAGTTTTTGTCAGTTCTCGTCTATTTTGGCTTGATATGTAAATCAAATATCTTGTATTTATATTATTTTGAGTCATGTGTTTTGTTTTGTGTTTCGTGAGTGCAAACTTAGTTGGAATTTGAGGTATATCAGACTATGGATGAAAAACAAGAACGCGTCTCAACGAGAATGAACTCGGGATTCAAAGCAAAAGCTTAGAAAATATGTTATCAAAACTGATTTACATGAATCGAAAGAGGCATTTAAATAGGCTAGTTTTGTTTTGTGTTTCGTGAGTGCAAACTTAGTTGGAATTTGAGGTATATCAGACTATGGATGAAAAACAAGAACGCGTCTCAACGAGAATGAGCTCGGGATTCAAAGCAAAAGCTTAGAAAATATGTTATCAAAACTGATTTACATGAATCGAAAGAGGCATTTAAATAGGCTAGGGTTTGGTCCAAAACAAAATGCAAAATAAAAGGAAACAATCCTAACAAATCCCACAATTAACGAGAATAAAAAAGAAAACTGAATAAGTCAAATTAAATGCAAATCGCAAGCCAAGACTTCATCGCGGGCGAAGACTTCATCGCGAGCAGCTCTTCATCCGGTCTCTCGCTTCGAGGAAGGCCAATCCTACTTCGTCGACATCATTCTCCCTAGGGTCGAAAGAATTCGTCCCCGAATTCGTGCTGGGTTCCTCGTCGGAGTTATCGGCCGTGTAATCACGAAGGTGCTTAACACTTTGCGAGATAGCAGGTCTCTATTTTTTATCATATATATATATATATATAAAACCTACTACAGCACATTATCTTATCTCTATGCTTGAAAAATGACATGTTTTTTAATCTTTTAGACAGCTAGCTGATGAATATTTAATCAATTTATTATTCTCATCCCGTAGTACATTATTTTTACTTTACATTTTTTTTAATGGGGTGGTACTATCGGCTAAGGCTACAGTGCACTCTCGCATTAATAAATATATTCAGTGTAAGAACAGGTGGCACTATTGGCCAAGTTTATAAATATGTAGAGGAGGCACTCATTTGAGTCTCATGAGAGGTCTAAGTAGCCTGCTCGTAAATTGGACAGTCGACTGTAGTTTGCAAGTATTTGAGACTTGGCCGTATTATTAGTGCCATGAATTATAAAAGAGGCACAAAATTCCAAGTAATTACTGCGAATAGGTTTACATAATAATCTAGTTTAGGTGACAGCCTTTTCTTTTTCCTTGATTTAAATTTAGTTATTTGTTTGGAATATATGACATAAATACTAAATTTTATATTAATTGTACCAAGATATTCATACTTTTTTTTCTTTTTTATGATAATGAAACCTAAAAATCACAAAAAAAACAATATCGAGATTCAATTTTATCATTGTCCAGTTAAGGTCCGTTACACAAGATACAAATGCACATTCCCTATTAAACTCCAAAACAACAACTACTCTAACTTAACATACGTTAACTCGATAAGTTTGGATTCTAATTTCCACACGAAAAGAAGAAGAGATCGGGAAATATAAGAACACGCAAAGTTTTATATTTAGTATTTACGCCGCAAATATATCATTATATTTATATATATATATATATTTATAATTTTGATGTTACAATTCTCTCGTTCCCCTTTTCAATTCTCACTCAAAACCATCCATGGTTTCTCCTGCAAAGCTCGCTCCTTTCTTCGATCCAACAATGGCCCTTCTCTGCCCGAACAAGACCGACCCATAAGACCTCGAAGCGCTCTCTTCTCTCCCCCCAAAAAATGAAGGATTTCCCCGGAACGCCCGGAACTTTGACCGGCCTGCTTCTTAGGGTTTTGCAATGCGCTTTCGCTGCCGGCTCGATCGCTTCCATGGCCACCACTTCGAGCTTCTACAACTTCACGGCTTTCTGGTGAGCCAAGTTTTCTTCTTCACTAGGTTTTATGTGCATAGATTAGGTCAGAGATTTCGCTCTTATGCTTTAATGGATCCTTAAAGGCCGTGAATTGAGCTTCATTTAGTTATTCAGTGAAGAACTGAGATTAGATTATGGGGAATAAATATGTCCTAATTAATTATAATTAAATTGAATAATTAAATCCTTGTATGTAATCTTTAAGAAATTTACGGAAATATTTGGAGAATAAGTACCCAGAAGTTAGGTAAAAGGGTTGAAATATTCCCAATTTTTTTTTTCTTTTCACGGCAAAAATTCTTAATATGCACAAAACTGTGATTCCGGATGGTACCCAGAAATGATACCATACCCGTGAGAGGTACGCCCAGTTGTTGCTTGTGAATGTTCATCAAATCGGGAGAAAATGTTCGAGCTCGATCGCTCAATCTCGCATGCTTTTTGCTTCTCTAACTCGTGCTCCGAAGAACGAGAAACGGCTTCAAAGAGCATTGGACGCAAACTAAATCAAACCCAAAATATATATATATATATATATATATATATATATATATATGAAATTCCTAAACTATCTCTCTTAAATAAAGCTCTTATTTATAAAATTCGATCATCTTAATTATACTGTGTTGGTGTCGGGTCTTCATCGCTTGCAAATTAGGCTTTACAACTCAAGACACTCAATTTATCGGTCAAATGACCACTAATGTTCATTAGCTGTTACTTAACAAGAACATTTCTTTTCCCTTTTCATCTCAAGTATTCAAGACAATATTGATTTTTTATTTACTTAAATTACTCTCTAGTGACTGATTGATATTTCTACACAAATAGCTATATATATATATATATATATATATATATATATATATATATATATATGGGGTGGCAATTTGGGGCCGGACACGAAACACGAAACGCTTACGACACGATTTAAACGGGTCTGGGTCTACCACAAATGGATCTAGGTCCAACCGTGTCGAACACGATTAACACGATTAAATAACGGGTAAACACGACACAAACACGATAACACGATGAGACCCAATTAGACACGATTAAAGAGCGAAAAGTTACATTTTATGCATTTTATATATGTTATTAAGTGTTTTAATAATTATTATATATGAAGTTTATGTTTTTATTTGATTATTTACGTCTTATAATTGATGAACATAAAAATTCGTTAGTAAAATTGTAAATCTTTGATAATATAGTTAAATAAATTAAGTTAAATGAGTATAAATTGAATTAATTTATCATTTATAAATAAATGAATATATTAATTGGGTTATTATTTAAATGGGGCGGGTCTGGGTTTCGTCTTCTAACACGATTAATAAATGGGGCGGGTCTGGGTCTAGAAAAAATAAGTAAAAAACGATTAAGACCCGGCACGAAACCCGAATTGCCACCCCTAATATATATATATATATGTATATGTATATAATATATTCAATATTGTTTTCAAATTATTTTTGTGAATTACTTCAATTGGTCTTCAAGTGTTCCCGATTTAGGATTGGATTTGAGTTTAGTTTTAGAAACTAATTATGTTTGTTTTGAAAACGATTTATAGACTAATGTGGTATGTGTATATAAGACAGCGATGTGCGGCTATTTTTCTTGTAATGTTTCTAAGACAGTTATGCCCTCAATATATTTCCCTTTGTAATTATGCGATTATGATGATAAGGGTCTTATTTTAGGAAATAATGATACAAGGTTATACGGGCATAGTCAGTACGGGGTAGGTTACTTTGGTTAGTCCGTCGACTCAATAAAGATCACTTTGTATTCCATTTGTCGATAGTAGTAAAGGGAAAATGGGATTTATCGTGCTGGTGAATTCGCGTTGGCCTTTTTGTCTGAGAGATTGTGTTCGGTTCCTATCGAACGCTTTGCATAAACTGCTTGACAAGAGCATTATAATTATTTTTGAATTATTGTTTGTGAATTGATTATGGCAGCTACCTGATAGCTTCAATAGGGCTTCAAGTGATATGGAGCTTCATTCTGGCATCGTTAGACGCCTACGCTTTAATCAGAAAGAAAGGCTTCCGAAATCCCATACTAGTCAGCCTCTTCGTTGTTGGAGATTGGGTTAGTAATCTTTCCTTTTTATATCTTTTTATATGTATATATATTTGCAAATAAAAAGAGTTATTTATTGCAAAAATATCACTAGTTAACTTTTTAATAGGTCCTGGGTAGTACTGTTAAGAACACGGAATTCCATTTCCGTTTTTGGATTTTTTTTCCTCAACATAGTTTATTATATGCTTCCGTGAAAAGGAAAAGAACGGGATTCCCATTTCCGGGTTTGAACTGGAATGTGAGAATCGGTCCCTCTTTTTTTTCGGATTCTCTATATTAACACCAAGGTGTTAAATTTCGCGATTTTCTATGGAAATTTCGACCGATTTTCGTTTTTCGAGGATATGCGAAAGGAAAACCTTTTCGTTTCGCTGGTTTTTTATCATTTTTCGCGAAATTCGCATGGGCAGGTGAATGGAATATCCTTTTTCGTTTTTGTGAGTAAAAATTGCGAAAAATGGTTGAAATTTCGCAAAAAATCATATTTTTGATAAATTTCGGCAAAAATACCAATTAAACTTTAGGCAAAAACAATTAACTTAATATTATACACTTCAAATAATATTATACACTTCACATACATATTAAATTCATCTAACATACATATACACTTAATATACATATTCATTTAATATTATACACTTCAACTAATATTAAATTTGTAACATACATATATACAATTAACATGCATATTCACTTAATATTACACACTTAAATAACATACACATATTTACTTCACATAATAATTGACTTAATATTATACACTTCAAGTAATAAAGTGACTTAATATTATACATTTCACCTACATATTTAAGTTACAAATGTGTTTTGTTGTATATAATTATGTCTTGTATTTATTAAATATGTAGTTTTGAACTTATATAAATATTTTGCTTAAATACTCAAATATATTTTACAAAATATCCGTCGAAAACCCCATCGGCATGCGGTATGCCCATGCGAAAAATGCGGTATATGCAGCATGCGGCATGCCTTTTTTTTACAATTTGCCCATCGACATATCCATCGGCAAGCGATATATCCATAAAACGGAAAATGCGAAACGACATCGACAAGCGACATTTTAAACCTTGATTAACACCACTAAATATCGTCGACCTATCCAGTGTGCTACCTGACTAAAGCCAACCTGCACTTTCCTTGAATGTGATTTGATTGAGGCTTTCAAATTTTCGTATTGGGTCCCAATTTTGAAAACCCGGACAGGTCCAATCCAACCCAAGCGTGCTCTTACACTATTTTGCAATAGAATGTCGTGAAATTGTTTAAAACTGACAAAGTAATATAAGAACCGAGTAACGTACCCTTTTTGTGGTCAGGTCACGGCAATGCTGTCGCTTGCGGCGGCTTCAGCGTCGGCTGGGATAACCGTGCTCTACTTTAGCGATTTGGGTCACTGTAGTTTTGGGCAAGAATGCCAGAAGTATCAGATCTCGGTGTGTTTGGCTTACCTAAGCTGGCTCACAACGGCAATTTCTTCTCTAATTATGCTCTGGCTTTTGGCTTCGGGCTAAATAGCCTTATGGCCTCGTGTGTGTATAGCTTAAATGGGATTGTTTTGTTTCAATATTTTTCTTTTTCTTTTTGCCTTGTTACATTATTGGATCAATTCCATAATTTTGCTCAATTTTGGTGGGGGAAAATGAAAAAAAAAAAGAGAGAGAGAGAAGAGAGAGAGGATTGCTTTGTTTGACCAACAAAAATGATTAAAATATTTTGGCCGAAAAATTAGAGATTTTTTTTTTTTAAAACGGAGACAGGGCCGAGGCAAAAAATATAAATCAATGTCTTCATCCAATTTCCAGTTTTTGTATGATTAATGTACTTCCTTAAATATATTGTTTTAGTTTTTTAGTGATTTTTTCTTATTTCATGTATTTATTTTTTGAAGCTTGGATATTTGATATGAATGTATTTGTTTGTTTTTTTTTTTTTATCAATATTTATAAATCTGTGTAAAATAAAAAATGTCGGTTTTTTAACATTTAATTAAACAATTTTATATAAATATTTGGAAAATTTGACTGACTCGGTCATGGTACGCTTTTGGCTTGGTTCCTGTAATGAAAAACAAAGCTTAAAAATTATGGATGCAGGGCAGGACCTGATCTTGGAGTTAGAATGCCCCCTAACCAGAATCAATCCAAAACAAAAACAAAAACAAAAAACAAAGCTCGGTACTCTGTCCCGGTCTTAAATGTCGTTTTTCACGTTGTTTCGCTAATGATGAGAGCAAAGTGTTAACTTGAATGACTGAAAGAAATAATAATAATAATAAAAAGATGCTACGAGAACATCTTATTGGAATTCTTATAGCAACTTACATGTCCGGAAGTACTCACTTGAATTAATCAATCAATAAAAAAATTTATAAAAAATTATATATAATATAAGAATTCAAAATAACATAAAATGTAAGAGATTAAAGATCACCTTATTTCATAGAGTTAATTCAACATCAAATCATCCCATAAGTATATTTGATGCAATACATGTTGACTTTCATTGAGAATTGAATATCCTCAATTCATGCATGAGATTTATTCTCTTTATTATAATATTATTTTAATTTATTTTCCTTATTTTATGTTGATCTGATTTTAGCTAAGTTAGAAAATTAGATCATGGTTTTGATTATGCTTTTTTTGTGTTATATAATAAGTGCAAACACATGTAAGAAAGGAGTTGATATTTTGAATGAGAAAAGAAGTCGAGCTTTAGCTTGCAAATGCGTGTTCATTGTTTTTCCTATAGAGCAAATCTACATCAATATTCCAGTAATTGTTCATGTAAATCTTAAAAGAGTGAGGAATTATACACGTCATTATTATATAACATTGCATAGCCAAGTGAATTAAATTTGTATCGTTACTAATTAGCTTTAAACAATGTATCTCGTGTGATACTTTTGCGCGCGTATGATATTTTTTTTAATATTTTTTTTTTTTTGAGTTTCTTTGGGGCAATAATTTTTATAGTGATTTCAATAAATAAAAAAAATGTTGCTTTTTAATCAAACAAAATGAAAGAATTGTACCAATGAACAATTTAAAAGCATTCATGAACTTTAGAAGAATTAATAATTTGTAGAAGCAGTTTAAATCTTAATCAAAGTTTTTTAATTTCAGCCACTAATTTGATATTCGTTATTATCATATGAAAAATAATTTGAGATAAGATAGCTATATATATATGTAATTATTTTCCAATTTAAGATTTGCAGCACTAATTAAAAATATAATATATTTGTTAGTGGGCACTAATAATTGTATTTTAAGGTGTTAATCAACAATGGGATTGGATTTTTTAAATCCTCTTTTGGCCCCAAACTATTCATCTTGTCTATTTAAGTAGCTAAAAGTCTTTAAAGTTGCATTTAAACCCCACAATAACACTAACTAGTGGGAGTGACTGGGACCAAACATATTTGATCATCAAGATAATGCCCTACTATTAGGACATATTAAAGTTGGAAAATCCTCGTCAACGATCATGAAAACTGATCAATGAATCAATTAGTATATCATAAATCAAAGATCGAATTATCTTAGTGCAATGTTTGGTAACTTTATGGACCCATATATGTCGCCAAAACAGTGCCTTGCGTCGTCGTCGTTATTATTATTATTAATATTATTATTATTATGGAAAGTCCGATGCATGAATCTTTAATTAAAGATTCATATAAGATGCGCAGAAATCAAACCTTATGTTTTTCAAGCTTCTATTTTTGCAAGAAATTCAGCAAAGATCGTTTGCGTTCCACATTGTATCAGCCTATGCCTTCGAAGCTGAATTGTTGGCGGCTATGTTTGCTATCGAAAAAGCAGAAGAATTCCACTTACGTGGTTGGACAATCTTTGGCTTGAATCAGACTCTACTTACGTGGTTCAACTTTTTCATCAGAAGTCTTATCGTGTACCTTGGAAATTGAGGGTTCAATGGTCCAAATGTCTTCGTTTCCTCGAGCGTATCAATTTTAGAGTCACGCATATCTACAGAGAAGGTAACCAAGTTGCTGACTCCAGGTCAACATTGGTGGTCGTCACATCCGGATTTCACATCTTCTTTGGTTAATCATGATATTTGTATGAAACAGAATTTTAGATTTCACTAATTCCTTTTTTTTTTTGGATGTTGTTTGCTTGAGAGAGAAGTTAGGATTTGTTAGTTCTCTTCTCTTTCAGTTTTTTTGTAATCTGAGATATTTTTCTTTTATATTATATCGAGCCTCGTTTCTTGATTGTGTTCTTCGGTGCCAACCTAGTTGGGATTCCGGACCATTTTTGAGACTCCGAGCCTCCATCTTTTACTTAAAAAAAAAGAATGTGTCTACATCAATTTGAGTAACATATTTGTTCGAATAGAGTTACAATACATGTATAGTTATTGTAACTCTATTCGAACAGTTGCACCCAAAAGAAAAAAAAAATACAATGGACAGTTGAGTGACTAGACAGTGACGGAAGGCGGATACGAAAATTTAGGAGAAGGCAACAAATCTTTAAAATTTCAGAAAGGGCAAAATGAATATAGTTTAAAGTATAGCTAATTTATTTTATGGTATTTAATATATTTTTAAATAGCGAGTCCTTATTAACAAAAAAACATTAACAAGTGATTTGTGATCATAATAATATTAGAGCAAGTTTGTGTAAAATTAATATAGAAAAATAAGAACATGTGGGTGAATATTGTGAAGGATAATGTACTTTATTTTCACGCAATTTTATTCCCTATATGTATTTATTGCGAATATAAATAAGAGTTGGTAATTCTAATTTCAAGGGCCCTTTGATGACTCAATAATATTTGAGGAAAGAAGTGGAGGATAAGGAATAGAACAAATTGAAACGGATCGTCAATTATCTCTACATACTCATATAATGTAATTGTTACACAAATGCATGTGTATCATGCATGTACATATGGAATTTATATTTAAGCATTTGTACGCTTGGACAGTGTATCTTATAGAGCAAGAACTATATACCTTTCAGAAATTCTGTCGCCTTAAGTGAGCATGAATTAAACATTTTTTTTTAATAATACTACTATAAAGTTTGGATTGTACTACGGACGTTTCACTACTATACCGATTTTTCCATAACCGTCATGCAAAGTTAATTTTTTTTTTACCATTGCACGATAGTTATTAAAAAATCGTCGTGTAAGACTGTCTCACTGCGGTGAATTTTAAGCTGGAAAGCCTTTATACAACGATTAGGAAATTGTCGTGCCAAGAAAGAAGGTTCTTACCACAACGTGTAATTCTCTACTTGGCTATCATTATACCTCATCGCGACGAGACCTGGTTGTGCGTCATATGTTTACCGAATTGTGCAATGATATCGGTAGGTTAAAACGAGGGATGTCTGAATTATGTCAGAACAACTTAAGTCCCAACGAAATTGGCAAATCACAAAATAAGAAAGAGAGCTCAAAATAATATAAATATAAACAAAATATTTGGTAACCAATTAAAAAGTTAGAATTCTCTATCAAACAAATATAAAGACGAAATAAAATCCGATGTAATAGAATATCACAAACTATATATGTTGCATTTCCACGAATATTAAACCCTCTACAAAACCTAATTGAATTTTTTTCTAAAAGTTGAACTACGTCTCCCTCAAACCATAAATCAAACAAGAGCATTATTCATATATAAGCAAATTTAGTTATATACTATCAAAATAAATATTAAAACCCTAGAATCAATCCTATAGTTTATGGATGAATAAGCAAACTAATTAAGGAAAATAATATAAAAAATGGAAAACCCTAGAATTGATCCTAGTCTATGTAATATATAAGCAGATTGAGTAAATTATGATATAGAAATAGAAAACCCTAGAATCGATATTAGTTTTCAGCAACTCTATGCCTGCTATATAATACAAATAGATATACACAAGTTTTTGTTTGTAACACACATTAATATATATAGAGCGTACATACACACACGTATACATACATACATACATATATATATACATATATATATATATATATACATCCTTTATGCATTTATGCATATCAATTCCTTCCTTACACTGTGCCCATAAACCGATCGAATATACATTTTGAGTCTTTTCAGTAACTACAAAACTTTACTTTAAAGACTTATTTTATTCTTCAGAATATTTCATTACCCGAATATTCTATCACCCATATTTAAGAATAACTCGGCATAATGATTTAGCCTTTTAGATCGAACAAAACAGATAAACTAATCCCTTCTTTCCTGAAGTTGAAAGTCTAAGAAAAAATTCAAAAAAGAATAATCACTTTATAATTGATCATGCTCTATTTACCTATTTATTAATAATACGAAAATGATACAATTTTATTATATAATTAAAATTCTTAATTTATCGAGTATTAATTGATCAATAGTGTTCTTTACAACTATGTCCGGTAAATAATATAATAAGTATTAAATATTAAACGAGAATTCAATGTATTACATATTTATTAATTTTAGGGTTATTGTACAAAATGCCTATTTTGTGTCAAAGGTTGAAGAAAAATGCCCACTGTGTGTATTTTTTACTGTCACACATGGGCATTTTTCTTAAACCTTTACACAAAATGAGCATTTCTTATCATTTCTATTAGTTTTATATATAATTAAATAAGGAAATTGTACAAAATGCCCAATTTTGTGTCAAACCTTTTAAGAAATGCCTATATGTGAGAGTAAAAGATACCATGTAAAAGAAGAACGCTAAAAGCCTGTGTATTCACTAAATTATCAATGGGCAACAAACTAGCTCTAATTAACTGGTATTTATTATATTATTTCCATATTGAAAACTTCATGAGAGCTTATATGGTAAACTTTTGATGATGTGCCATTAATATTCATTGCTTATCATCAATGTTGTTTTCGGAAAAAAGTGATTAGCTTCAATTACAGCATATTCAAAACAACCTAAATTAACTTATATATTAGTGGTGCTGGTTGCGTACGTAATGAACCTATAAAATAAATAAATAATTATCGCAAAATATACCCAAATACTTATTCAAAACAACGCAGCTGCATATTCTTAAGTATTCAAGTCTGTTAATCGAATACACAAGGTCGCAAAATTTACATTTTTCGATTGATTTTACCCCATATATATGTATATATAGGGGAACTTCAATAAATATGCCCCGTTGAGTAAGTTGGAACGGAAAAGTACCCGTTTTTAATAAGTTACTAATCTATTCCCCAAGCCCTCATTTAACCACACCATTGAGTTAAACTAACCACACTACACCCTCCCTCTCTTTCTCCTCCCCTCCCATGACCTCTCTCTGTTCGAAGAAAAAAAAAAAAAAAAAAAACTCCCATGAACAAAACTCGCACGACCTCCCTCTGCCCCCTCCTCTGCTCCCTCCGTTCTCGCGCTTCTCCCCCCTCGGCTTTCTCTGCACGACGAAACCCAGGGCACTCCGTATCGCGCAGCTTCCGACGAAGTTCCCGGCCTCATTTGGCTCGCATTTCGCAGCTTCTGGCGAACCCTAGCCACCGAAGGTTTCACTGCTTCCGGCGAGGGCCATTTGACTAGCATTTCTCCAAATCTCAGGTTAGGTCGGCTTCGCCTCTGGTTTGCATGCCGTATAATCTTCTGTTCCAGTTTAGATTAGGGCTGGTTATGATTGAGATTTAGGTTGGTTATGATTGAGATTAGGGCTGGTTTCGATTTGAATTTCAGGTTGCTCTTTTTATACAGTTATGGCTTACCTTGCTCCGAAAAAAACTCACTATTCGGCCCAAGTTTGGTACCCTGCGAGAGAACGAGTTGTCAACATTTTGAAAACCTTGGAGGCGCATCAAGCTAGCGACGAAGAAGTGGAAAAAAGATTTCCCTACCTTTTCGGTGAGTTTGACCCACCGGCCCCGAAAGGTTTGGTTCATCAAATGCTATTGCACCGACCGAGCTTAGGATCGTCAAGCGAGCTTTGGTTTAATTTTGGTGGAGTAGTGAGTAAGTTTGGTCCTCGCGAGTTCGCCGCCATTACCGGTCTAAGATATGATCCTGAATTCGTACCGGCACCACGTGTTCCCTTGAAACGTATCCCTGAGGAAGAAATTATGAGCTACGACCAACTATTCGACAGTTTTATAACGGAGGATCTCAACCCCCCTCATAGATTCCGGCTCGGCGTATTTCTTTTGTTCGAGGGAGTGTTACTCGGTTGTCAGGGTTCGAAAAATTTCCCGCCCTAAGCCCATTGTTTTTCCGTTCATGAATATTTGGGTAAAGCGTGGGCCAACATCGGATGGAGCCGAATAGTCAAATTTGTTGGGAAGTTTGATTGGGTTGCTAAAATAGATGAT
The DNA here is from genome assembly GCA_954871525.1 of Parietaria judaica. Lineage (NCBI taxonomy): Eukaryota > Viridiplantae > Streptophyta > Magnoliopsida > Rosales > Urticaceae > Parietaria > Parietaria judaica. The sequence continues at coordinate 23,844,980 of OX940872.1, forward strand.
TTCCGAGCATTTAAAAGGCGACGAGGATCTTATCCACGCTATGATTTCAATGGATATCACAAGCCATTCATTACGTGGGCTTTGAGTATCTTTCCCGATCTTCACCTTTTCAAGACGGCGAAAATGTTTTTCAGAAAACGTCATGTACGTATCTTCGTTTCCATGTCATGCCGTATATTGTTAACACTTTTTTTGTAATTGCTAAAACTATTTTTAGAAAACCATGTATTTGTTTCTAATTGTTAACACTTTTTTTGTAATTGCTAAAACTATTTGTAGATTCTTGTCATTCCGTTTATTATAAACGAAGTTAAGAATCGCAATGGGGAAGGAGAATCTCAAGGACACCATCGAAACCGCGAAGAAGCCACTCCCGATTGGAAGGAGAAGTTCGAGGAACAAGCCACCAAGATTGAGGAACAAGCCATCAAGATTGAGGAACAATCAAGGAAGATTGACGGGCAAACAAAAAAAAAATGCGGCGATGGTACATTTTTCGATTTGTTCGTATTGTTGACTGATTGAATCAACTAACAATCAAGTACATTTTTTTCCACTACAATTTTGACCATGTTTAAATACCATTTTTTTTTCAGGAATGTATTTTAAAAGAGCTTAGTGATACTGTTCGAGCATTGGTTCCTGCTTCGGTCGAAGCCACCACGGCCAAAGTTTTGGAGACGAAGAAAATACCTTTGAGCGATTGCATCAATTTGGGGAGCCCGACTGTAGAAAGCCCCGCGTCACTCGGAAGAGGAAGACCCCGGAAAAGGGAGTCCCCGACGAAGGCTTTTCTCTTGCCAAAAACCTTGCCCCGTTGTTCGCGGTGATTGATGGCCAAGAACCATACACTAGCCGTTCAGTGGCTGTTTCGCAAGGAACTACACAAATATCGGGATTTGACCCAGGAATTGGTTCCCCCTTTCCGTGCAAGAGAGAAAGAAAACCGTCGAAGAAGCTGGATGATTACACGAACCCTGACACGGTGGAGTTGATTCAACGAACGATAATACCTTTGCCCGTTGCAGCCCCGCAAAAGGCGAAGCCGAAGGAAAAAGGGAAAGAAGTTAGGAAAGTTAGGCCTCAGATGGATAAGACAGATCCGCGTTGGATACTCTTCGACAAATGGATGAAGGCAAAGGCGAAGAAGAATCAAGCGGAAGTGAAACTAGTTACGAACATTTATGCTGATCGCACGTGGTTTAGAAATCTCCTAACCCTGTGTCACTGGCTAGATTCTCTGGTAAGATTAACAGTTCTTGAATGCACATTACGCACACAGTATCTATTTCTCCTTTCTTAAGTTCACTTCTAAATTGTTTTTTCAGGACATTGATGCAGTCCTTGCTCATTTTCGTAAGGAGCGTCGTTTTAACGAGCAGTCCAATTTTCGGGGAAGTGTGAACAATGTTATTGTTCAATGGAGCACATGATTGATGAACGCGGTGAGGAACCACCGAGAGAAGAACTCTGAGCTTGATTTGGAACCAATGGAATACGGCATCTTGGGCGACGAAGACCGACTAATGAATTCGTGGCAATTTCTTGACGAAGTTGCAATGGTTTTAAACTTCGAGAGTCTACATTGGATCGTTGTATTAGTTGACTTAGATGCATGGAAGATCAAGGTATACGATTGCGAGCATTGCATCATTGGCCGTGAGAAGATGGCCAAAGAAATGGAGTACCTTAGCCAAGGCATTTGGATGCTTATCCAACGGGTCGGGTTCACTTTCTTTCACGAACGGTTTAAACAAAAGCTCCCGTTTCTTTGGGAATACGTCGATGTTCCTCAAGCCACACAAAGGTACATAGTTTGGCTCGGGAAAAATGTACACATTATAATAAAAATTGCCGTCCATGTTCAATAAATGTCCATTTTTTTGCAGTGGCGATTGCGGGATCTTTGCGCTAAAATATGTCGAACATCTCATGCGTGGTGACATCATGGACCGTATAATCTCCTGGGATATGCTCAAAATTCGGCAAGAGCTAGCGGATGCACTCTTCCAAAGCGCGGGAAAGGATTAGCGTACGGTTGTATATTTTACATGGATTCTATTTTCGCGATAATCGAGCGGTAATCGAGTGATTTATCGCTGAAAACCACTTCTCGGTAACTTATCTCCTCTAATCGTTATCTTTTTATACTTATCGCGATTTTTCGATTCGAAAAGCAAGTCACTTATCTCTCAAACTTATCAAGTGTATTTTCTCAAAAAGCAAGCTACTTTTCGGTCAAAAACGATAAGTCAACTCTGGTATAAAATTTTCTTTTTTTGCGGCAGAAGTTCCAACTTCTTTTAATTTCGAAATTTAAATGTATTTTTAGGATTTTTTTTAGTAGATCTTGAGTGTTTTGATGTTTAAATGTTGTATAGGTATGAATCATGTCATTTTTCACATTTTTATTATATATTTGTAGTAGTTACTTAGAAAGCTATTAGGTTGAATGAAAGTTAAACTTTGAGTTTCATATTAGTTTAATTGTACATTTTACGTTTTGAATCAAATGTTGTTGTTGAAATTGATTTTTTTTTTAAAGTATATGATGGAATATAAATAAATCAAGATGGTTTGTGTGATTTTTATTAAATTTTTGCAGATTTGGGTTCAATTTAAGGGTTTATGCAAATTATTTCTAATTGCGACAAAAGTACCAATTTTCCTAAAAATAGTGAATTTGAGATATATTTTAATTTTTTTTTTCTGTAATTTCATTTTGTAACATCTTACGTAATTAGGAAACTGTTAGTTTGACATAATTATTTTTGTAATTGATGTTTTTCTAAATTATGACCTTATTGTGGCAAAAGTACATATTATTGGAAATTAGATAAGTGAAGCTAGTTAGTAGTTAGTCTATTTTTTTTATGTAAAATCATTTTATAACACTGTATATAACTTATAAAATGTGAGGTTGACATAATTATTTTTAATTCGACGTTTTCCCGAATTGCAACCTTATTGCGGCAAAAGTATTTTTTTTTAAATTGGTTAAATTGAGCTATTTCTTCGTTTTTTGTTATGTAACTTCATTTTGTAACATTGTATATAATTCTGATACTGTGATTCTGACATAATTTGTTTTGTAATTTGACGTTTTTCAATTATAAAGGAAAATATACATTTAGTATTTTATGTATAAAAATATATATGAAAATATTTTATAAGTTTTCCATCGATAAATCTATCGATAACCGATTAATCCATCGATAAGTTCGACAAGTTTCGGTAACGACAAACGATAAATTTTATAGATTTTCCATCGATAAATCCATCGGCAAACGATTACTCCGTCGATAACGACAAACGATTTATCGGCAAAAACGACATTCAAATCCTTGATATTTTAGCGCGGGCTTTTTTGGAAACTATTTAGTTTTGGTTCGAGACTTATTTTGTGGGGTAACCTTTTAGTCTCGAAACAGTTAATATTTAGTGTATCAAAAACTGTTAGTACTTAGTGCATCAAAAACTGCTATTATTTTGAAACAGTTAGTTTGAAATATTAAACAGTTAGTATTTAGTGTATTTCGTGTTTTCTGTTAAAATTGTTAATCACGTATTTCGTGTAAGGATCAAAAACTGTTAATCTCGTCAAATATTTTTTTTAAACCCTTAAAGAATAAATTTATTTCGTGTTTTCTGGTGAATAAATAGGGAAAAAAAATTGTTGCCCCCAAGACCAAAACTGTGTAAATGGATTTTCAAACTGTGTGCCTAAATTTAATTACGTAAAATTGTATACGAAAAATAGTTCACCGACTACGAGGAAACTGTTGAAGTGGATTTTAAAACTGTACATTTTTTTAAAATCATTAAAAATTAAACTTATACGTAAAATTGTTCACCCACTAGTAGGAAACTGTTGAAGTGGATTTTAAAACAGTACATTTTTTTAAACCCTTAAAGATTAAATTTATTTCGTAATAAACTGGGATAAAAAACTGTTGCCCCCCAAGACTAAAACTGTGTAAATGGATTTTCAAACTGTGTGCCTAAATTTAATTACGTAAAATTGTATACGAAATATTGTTCACCCACTAGGAGGAAACTGTTGAAGTGGATTTTAAAACTGTACATTTTTTTAAACCCTTAAAGATTAAATTTATTTCGTAATAAACAGGGATAAAAAACTGTTGCCCCCAAGACTAAAACTGTGTAAATGGATTTTCAAACTGTGTGCCTAAATTTGATTACGTAAAATTTTATACGAAGAATTGTTCAGGCACTAGGAGGAAACTGTGTAAATGGATTTTCAAACTGTACATTTTATTTAAACCCTTAAAGATTAAATTTATTTCGTAATAAATAGGGATAAAAAACGGTTGCCCCCAAAACCAAAACTGTGTAAATGGATTTTAAAACCATGTGCCTAAATTTAATTACGTAAAATTGTATACGAAATATTGTTCACCCACTAGGAGGAAACTGTTGAAGTGGATTTTAAAACTGTACATTTTTTTTAAACCCTTAAAGATTAAATTTATTTCGTAATAAACAAGGATAAAAAACTGTTGCCCCCAAGACTAAAACTGGATAAATGGATTTTCAAATTGTGTGCCTAAATTTAATTAGGTAAAATTGTATACGAAAAATTGTTCACCCAGTAGGAGGAAACTGTTGAAGTGGATTTTAAAACTGTACATTTTTTTTAAACCCTTAAAGATTAAATTTATTTCGTAATAAACAGGGATAAAAAACTGTTGCCCCCAAGACTAAAACTGTGTAAATGGATTTTCAAACTGTGTGCCTAAATTTGATTACGTAAAATTTTATACGAAGAATTGTTCACGCACTAGGAGGAAACTGTGTAAATGGGTTTTCAAACTGTACATTTTATTTAAACCCTTAAAGATTAAATTTATTTCGTAATAAATAGGGATAAAAAACAGTTGCCCTCCAAAACCAAAACTGTGTAAATGGATTTTAAAACCATGTGCCTAAATTTAATTACGTAAAATTGTATACGAAAAATTGTTCACCCACTAGGAGGAAACTGTTGAAGTGGATTTTAAAACTGTACATTTTTTTTAAACCTTTAAAGATTAAATTTATTTCGTAATAAACAGGGATGAAAAATTTTTGCTCCCCAAGACCAAGACTGTGTAAATGGATTATCAAACTGTGTGCCTAAATTTAATTACGAAAAATTGTATACGAAAAAATTTTCACACACTAGGAGGAAACTGTGTAAATGAATTTTCAAATTGTACATTTTATTTAAACCCTTAAAGATAAATTTATTTCGTAATAAACAGGGATAAAAAACTGTTGCCCCCCAAGACCAAAACTATGTAAATGGATTTTCAAACTGTGGGCTTAAATTTAATTAGGTAAAATTGTATACGAAAAATTGTTCACCCACTAGTAGGAAACTGTTGAAGTGGATTTTAAAACAGTACATTTTTTTTAAACCCTTAAAGATTAAATTTATTTCGTAATAAACTGGGATAAAAAACTGTTGCCCCCCAAGACTAAAACTGTGTAAATGGATTTTCAAACTGTGTGCCTAAATTTGATTACGTAAAATTTTATACGAAGAATTGTTCAGGCACTAGGAGGAAACTGTGTAAATGGATTTTTAAACGGTACATTTTATTTAAACCCTTGAAAGATTAAATTTATTTCGTAATAAACAGGGATAAAAAATTGTTGCCCCCAAGACCAAAACTGTGTAAATGAATTTTCAAACTGTGTGCCTAATTTTAATTACGTAAAATTGTATACGAAAATTTATTCACGCACTAGGAGGAAACTGTGTAAATGGATTTTAAAACTGTACATTTTTTTTTAAACCCTTGAGAATAAATTTATTTCGTGTTTTCTGGTGAATAAACAGGGATAATAAATTGTTGCCCCCCAAAACCAAAACTGTGTAAATGGATTTTCAAACTGTGTACCTAAATTTAATTACGTAAAATTGTATACGAAAAATTGTTCACGCACTAGGAGGAAACTGTGTAAATGGATTTTAAAACTGTACATTTTTTTAAACCCTTTATGATAAATTTATTTCGTATTTTCTGGTGAATAAAGAGGGACAAAACACTGTTGCCCCCCAAGACCAAAACTGTGTAAATGGATTTTCAAACTGTGTGCCTAAATTTAAAACAGTTCAAAAACTAGGAAATTATATAAATGGTTCACAGCAAAGTTGGTTTTAACAAGACACGGACCGGTTCAAAATTAATTAATGAGAACAACGAGAAACAATCTTTTTCTCAAGTACGCACGTTGCATGAGCCACGGTTATGGCCGCGGGTACCACACTTCGAGCATTTTCTGTGCACAATGAGAACCTAACCGAGTGAAGGGCGACGCTTCTTTTGGGGTCTTCCTCCTTCTCCTTTCTTCGGACGTTCAGATTGTGGTTTTTCCTCTGGAACACCCACTTGAATATCCTTCAATTCTTCAGGAATATTCCAGTTCGACTCATCACCTGTCAATCAAACACAAAAGAGTATGTAAATGGGGAATTTTGTTAACTTAAAAGTGTAAAGTGGTTGCATCTAACCCGGAGGGTAAATTAAGCCTTCGTAAGTCCGTTTGTACACTTCCGTGAAGTAGTGCGGCGAACAGAAGTCATAAATTTGATATTTCCGGAACTCGCATGCTGCGGCTCCACGAACTCAAGGCATAACATTCTCTTGGAATTTTCCGCACTGGCAAGAACGAGAATTAAGATTCACAATGAAACTTCCCTCGCTTTCTACAACTTCGAACTCCATAGCACTGATGGGATTAACCTGTAACCGTGAACCCACATATTTGTTTGTAGTCAACACTTCTTCCCTTGTTTTGACCAAGGTCGTCCTTGTCTTTTCTGCTTTTGCACGCTTCTCGTAGAACCACTTTTGGGTGGTAAAACGTATGTACTCAAACATGTTTGTAACGGGATAGGTCATAGCCTCAGTAAAGACATTGTTCAAACTTTCAGAATAGTTGTTAGTCATGTAATCATACCTGCCACGAATAGAAAATAAACTGTGTAAATTGCGTACTCCGTCGAAGCAACCATTAACAACAAAGTACTTAAATAAAGAATTACCTTGTACCGCTAAAATTGGCTCGACTCCACTTCTGAGGCCCCATCTCTATCATGTATTTGTGCACATCAGGAAACGAAATCTGAAGGATACTCATATGATAATCATACCCTCGCAGAGTGTTCGCGTAAGCAACACAATACACAAGATTGGTACTCTCCTCACTTTTGAACTGGAATTTAATGTTTCTTTTGACGTGTGCGTAGCAATATCCGAGATATGCCTTCGGGAAAACAGTTTCGATTGCATAGAGGAGGGTAGGATGCTTATCACTGATAAACACAAGGTCAGCAATCTTTCCAATTCCAGTCTTTAAATGCTTCATAAAATAAACCCACGATTTCTTGTTTTCTTGACTCACTATTCCAAAGGCTAACAAAAATAATGACTCCGTAGCATCCAGTCCTACCGCAGCCACTAACTGTCCCCCGTACTTGCTTTTTATGAATGTGGCATCGACGCAGATCACCGGCTACAACGATTTGAACCCACGTAGACAAGAACCAAGGGAGAAGAAAGCATATTTGAAACGGCCCTCTTTGTCGGTCTGAAAATCTGTCAAAGTTCCCTCATTCTTCTGCTTTAACATATGCAACCACCTTGGTAACTTCGAGTAAGATTCTTCTGGGGTGCCCATCACGTAACAAATAGCCTTTTCTTTGCATCTCCACGCCTTTTGATAGGACATTTCCACGCCATAAAGCTTCTTCATGTCATCTTGCAAGTTCCTTGAAGTTAAAAAGACATCAATTAGTAATTAAAAAACTGTACAACATTAATAAAAACTGTACAACATTAATAAAAAAATGCAACATTAAGTATTACCTTGGAGCATAAATTGCACTACTCTGTGGAGAAAACCTGTCTTTGATAAGAAGCCCAACCACTGAAGGTGTTGCTTGCCTATGGTTATGTGTACTCCGATCCAGACCACATGAGTGTTCTAGATTAGATGAAACAATCTTGAATAACGGGGCTGAATGAGTTATTATTTTTCCTCTCAATTTTCCACCCACATTTAGGGTCAACGCAATTCACGTACCAGACCCACGGTGCGGATTTGTGTACACGAAAGTCGAATGAATGTTCCATAGCATATTGCTTTACTTTAAACTTCAACTCTTCCAAAGTAAGAAAAGTTTTACCCTTAACAAAGTGGTACGCTTCAAGGGATGGTGCTCGTGAGTTAGTTAAGCGATCCGAATCGTCACTGCCAAATCTTGGATCAATCCAGGATGGATTACCCATTTTGGATAGGCTTTCACTCGGTGTTGACGTTACCGTCTTTGAGACATTGACGAACCTTCTGGGCACATCATCGTCATCTAAATCCACGGCATGGTTGTCTTCTTCTAGTAAACTATCAAGGCGGTCGGGGCATTGCTGAATCTTCTGATTTGCACTCCCACGAGAACTACCGACAAGCGGACTGTCCAATTCTTTTTCAACTTCACCAGTGGATGACGGTATAATATCAATACCTTTAATATCGTATTTCACATACAATATGTCGTTGCTTAGGTGGACCGTCTTCATTATCGTGCACTTCGAAGTCATTGTGACCGGTAGAGCCCCGATAATTTTGGGTGCTAATTCAAACTTGAGATCGTACACCGTTGGATCAGTCCCAAACTCCTTGAACAACAACTTGCAAAACTCTTCGTAAGTTACGTTCTCGTTGGCTAGAAAACAGTGCCCTTTACCACCACGGTACACCCACGAGGAACCGTCTAGAGCCCACTCACCTCCGTATTGGAAATAAACACTCATCCTAGCATAACAAAATACAGCCAAAATCAGACCAATTCTCTACAAACAAATAAACTTTCTGATTGAAGCATATAAACAAACACTTTGTGTGCATTCAAACCAAACCAATTCCGTATAGTATCATCCTTTAAAACTTGTTCCCATAAGCAATTTATGTGCAAACTATAACCAAAGGCAAGTAAAATCTGCAGAAACCGAAAAAATAATTCAAACCCTAAACCGAGAATACTTACGTTGGGGAAGTTCTGTCGGTCGAAGGCTGAGATCCGTGGGTTTCGAAGGCTAGGTGGAAGGCTGTTGAAGCCGCGGGTTACGTCGAAAGATGGTTTTCTGTCGGTTTCGAAGGCTGGAGATCTGTGAGCTACGAAGGGCTAGGTCGAAGGTTTGGCTAACCTCCGTCGAGCACGGCGACCGTGAGGCAGTAGAGAGAGAGGGAGCGTGGCAGGGATTTCGTCGGCGTGAAGGGCTGAGGCTGGGATTTCGTCGTCGTGGTGGAGCAGCTCGGGCTGAGGCTGAGATGTCGTGGGTTAGAGCAGCTCGTGGGTTAGAAGGCAGGGGTGGTTAATTAACTCAATGGTGGGGTTAAATGAGGGCTTGGGGAATAGATTAGTAACTTATTAAAAACGGGTACTTTTCCTTTCCAACTTACTCAACCGGGCATATTTATTGAAGTTCCCCTATATATATGTCTTAGTTTTAAGCAAAGTGAAAAAAAAAAAAAGTGCTAACTTGAGTTGTATTAGTGTAAAAAAATGAAAACAAAAAACCCTCAGCATTACGGTGATACATCTATAGAAGAGAATCACGTAAAAATGCAAATTTCACGGCACCACCGCAATTGGAAGTTTGAGAATATGCAACGTTATTTTGACAAGTTCCGGTACTTCTCTGCAATTAATTACGTCTTATAAAATAAAATAAGAATTCTAAAAATACTTGTAAGATTAGTACTTAGAAAATAGAATGCATTATGAAAAATGGCCATTAGATATACAACATGGGCATTAATAAAGCTAGTTAAAAGCATAAATATGAGAAACCATACGCTGATTATAATTATAGAATATTCTCCATCTATGCATGTTGCGCATATGTCGATAACATATCTTTCCTTGTACATCAGTTATACTATTATATAGTCAGTTTTGCATCAGCGGATTTTAGTGGAGAACATGATTCTCATGATGCAAATACAACAAAGAATATTATATGGTGACTCATCTATATATACAAACATAAATATTGTATAAATTTGCATGCAAGATGTGTGATCTTCGTCAGCTTGTTGGCTTGGATAAAAGTAGCTAGAGGAGTTAGGAGATTATATCATCATCGCAATGGATTATCAAGTGAAGGGAAATCATAATAAGCTTGGTGTTTATAGGAAGTTTAAGCCACACTTGTTGATGATATTATCACAACTAGGTTACACATTTCTGTATTTCATCACTGAGGCTTCCTTCAACCATGGCATGAACCCTCATGTCTATGTTACTTATCGCCACATCGTTTCAAGCTTAGTGATGCTTCCTTTTGCCTATTTCCTTGAGAGGTAAAATTATTACATATCTCTCTCTCTCTCTCTCTCTCTCTCTATGTGTGTGTGTGTGTGTGTGAATATATATATATTATATACATGTGTGCATGAGAAATAAAGTTGATGTGTGTGTTTTAGGGTTTTGAAATATATGTGTGTGTTATCAGGGGTGTGAAATAAAGTTGATATATGATATATTAAATGTGCGTGTGTGTGAAATATTCATATATATATATATATATATATATATATATATATATGTATATGGGAGTGGATCATGATGAACCTTTCGAACATGTTCTGTTCATTAAATACTCTCTTTCGATATAAATATATATATATATATAAATTTATATATATATATATATGTAAATTTTTCTATATATATATATATAAATTTACATCATGACTCACCTTTGATTTTGGTTCATGATGCAGAAAACAAAGGCCAAAGCTCACTTTGGCTTTATTTGGGGAAATATTTATCCTCTCTCTCTTGGGGTAAGAAAAAATAATACATAGAATGATTTATGTAAAAAAAAATACTATTAATTAAGAGCCTAATTGGTTGTGATTTGAATAAATTTCAGGGTGGGTTTGACGTTGAATACATATTTTGCAAGTTTGAGATACACATCTCCCACATTTGTTGCATCAATGGTCAACACTATTGCCTCTCTCACCTTTGTAATTGCAATTTTTTTAAGGTTTGTGCACACATAAACTCATCACCTTAAATATTGTATTATTTCTCATTAAAAAAATTGATCCACAAAACTTAAATTTCAACTCAGTAAGAGTGTGAAGACTATGATATTTATCTATCTAATTATATTGAAATTTTGATAAATATATGTGTAAGAGAATCATAAATTTTTAGCAAAGAGATGCCGTAAACATTAAAGAGTATGATGTAAAACTTGAATAGTTAAAAAGAGGGATATTCTATTTTAAATTATGAGTTTAAATACTAACTTTGGAAATATATTTTTAGTGAGTTTTTTTTTTTTTTTGTGATTTTGGAGTCATGATCATATATATAAAGCTTTGGACTTAAAGAATTCAACCCACTTGAGCTAATCCTTCTTAACATTTACTAATTGAGTTAGTGATTACCAAATTAATAGTAAAAACACATATTTTACCACAGAGTAAAGATACAAATATTTAGTAAGTGAGTTGATCAATACCAGGTAATTAAAAACACGCAAAAAAAATCTATATAAAAAAATGAAAAAAAAAATAATATGAAAATAATATTCTGTTTGGTGTTAGAAATATAGTTGACGGTCATAACCGTTACTAGCCCCTCACAATTACGTGCAGGTTGGAAGTAGTTAATCTTCGAAATATGCGCGGAATTGCCAAAGTTGTCGGAACGGCGATTTCGTTAGCGGGAGTGATGATCATGACATTGTACAAAGGTCCGATCATCAGAAACATTGGAAGACCTTTAATCCAAATTCAAGGAAGCCATGCCATCCATGAGGATTGGTTAAAGGGTTCTCTTCTCACCGTTTCAAGCTGCGTTACATGGTCCATTTGGTACATTATGCAGGTTAATATCTACACATTGATATATATATATATATGTCTATTAATTTATAAAAATTATTTGTTTCTATTATAAGTTTAGTATAAATAATTGCAAAACTCTATAGCTCTTAGGGGAGTCAATTCGGGTGACGTGCCGAGTTCCTGCCGGATCTTAATCGTTTTCATGTAATTTTTTATAGTCCCAAACACGACTCACTAATTAACCATGTCTCAGAACCAAACTCAAACAAGACCTACTAGTTTTTTTGCAAAATCAGGACACGATCCATTACTAATCGTGTCATAAAGAATCCCTTAATTCCACGAACCCATTGAGACCCGCGAACCCGTTGAAACACGAGACTCATTTGGACCCGAAGCTTAAACGTATATAAAAATGCAGGCATTTACATTGAAAAGATATCCAGCTCAACTGTCGTTGACAACATGGATGAGCGTGGTGGGTGCAGCGCAATCGGCAGTCTTCACGGCCATCATCCAAGACAAACCAGCGGTTTGGGCCATTGGATTCAACATTGACTTATGGTCAACAATATATGGAGTGAGTTCATTTGTTTCATTAACAAATTATTATGATTAATCTTCTTGCAAATGCTACTTCGTCAAGGGAAACAAAATTGGCTAGAAATTTAAATAAATTTGATTTCTTGGTACTAATGCCCCTCTAACTTTTCATGTTTGTGCAAGTTTTTTTCCCTGAAATTTGTTTTTTAGAAACAACGCGCCCTATTCAATTCAAAAAGTAGTGCATTGTCCCCTAATTTTTAAATAGACGAGAAACATTATTGATTTGTGTGCAATTCTTGATTTACTCAAGGGTATTTCTTTGTAAACAGTTACCAGTAAAGATCAATTTACCATTGTGAAGTAACGATAGTCTAATTTTTCAAAAAAAAAAAAAAACTATTAAGATGAGTTTCTACGAGGTTTAAGAAAAATAATACTTTTGATATTTCCGTCACTTTGTAAAGTCGTAGGGCAATGTTTTACTTTTTGAAAGAGTAGAGGACAACAGTGCCAAAAATTTTAAAAACTAAAAGATGAACGAATCGTGCTATTTTTTGAGGATAATTTTTTATAAAATTATGAAATATTTGCAGGGAATAGTATGCTCTGGGTTGATCATCTTCTTCCAGCTATGGTGTACTGAAGAGAAAGGACCGGTCTTTGTGACCATGTTCAATCCTGTTTGCACAATCTTAGTCGCTATTTTAGCATACTTCGTCTTTGGAGAAAGACTTTACACGGGAAGGTACGTAACGATTTATTTTTTAGTGTCACGAGACTTGAGCTTTGAATTTTAAAGATACATGTTTATATATATGTTCAAACGTTTTTTTTTTTTTTTTTACCAACAGCCTATAAAAGTTTTTTACTCTAATTGCAAGGTTTATTTTGTTGCAGCATATTAGGGGGGCTTATTGTCATAGTTGGACTCTATTTGTTGTTGTGGGGAAAAGAAGCAGATGAAAAAGCCGGTGTCAAGTCAGAAGAGCTTCGAGAAAACTACCATCAGAAAAATGGTTTAGTTCCGAAAGAGGTCTCTAATGGCGAACCGTGAATATGATGAAGAATTTGACCGGAAAACCGATGAGGAAATAGAAAAAATGTTGTTTGAGAGATATAAGTGAAGAATAAACTTGTACTTCCATTTCAATTCCATAACCAAAATCCCTTTGTATGTACATAATCTATCGTATAATAATGAGTAATTAACAGTAAGGCCTCGGGATTTCTGTTATGCCATTTATATATTTAAAAAGTAGCACGTCGCTCAAAATGACAAAAAAAAAAATTTAACTTGAAAGTGTTTTCATTTACATTTTTCTAAGTCAATAAAATTTTCATCTTAACATTTTTTGAATAACTAAAACCTAAATATTATACTAAATAATTTTTTTTCTTCGTAATCTAGTATTTATTATTGTCGCACTTATAACTAATTGATAAAAATATATTTCAGTAAGTCACTGAAATGCATAACTTAAGCTATATTTTTCGTCAATTTTCAATGCATAGGAGGTAATATGCTACCTTTTAGATGTATATGGGTGCTATTTTCATAAATTAAAACTCACCGGTCAAACTGCAAAAACATGCAAACTTCGAGGGGTATAGTTGTGAATTATTCAATAATGGGCCCGTTTGGCACATCTAAATTTTTACAAAAAAAAAAAAAATAGTTGTAGTTTAAGAAACAAACTGTTTTTTTTTTTTTTAACTAACAGTTGTTTGGTAAATTGTTTATAAAACAGTTGTTGCTGGTAACAAAAACTAATTTAGCATTTGGTAAAAATAATAATTTAGGCTAAAAAGACTAAAATAGACTAAAACCTTATTTTTGTCTTTAGAAAAAATCAAAAGCTACGAATTCTAGTTTTTACAATTCATGTACAAAAAATTAAAAATCGATTTTGTGTTTTTTCGAAAAACAATTTCGCCAAACACCTGAAAAGCGGTTAAGTTTATTTTAAAAAAAAAAAAAGCAGGACTAAATAAGTTATGCCAAACGCACCCGATATTTCATATTTTTGTTTCTCTCATTTATCAATTTGTTTAAACATTTGGAGTCCATAATCTAATCATAGGTAGAAAGATTTTGAGCACAAAGCATGCTTAGTTATGGTGACTCGTGAGACCAACATGTATGTATGTAATCAAGCCACAAGTCAAATCCAATTATCAAATCAATTACATGAGAGATGACAACTTCACTTCCGTAATATGATTAAAGTATTTATTGAAACTACCACTTGTTATATATCAAAGTATTTATTTCTAGTAATTAATATGAGGCTCTTCTTACATTAGAGAAAGAAAAAATAATTATTTTCTTTACTAACTAATTTTTATTCAAGTGTGGAGCATGGTTTTAAATTCTCCAGAATGCTTTGGCGTGCCTTCGATGTGCCCGTTTTTTTAGAGTTGCAACAGCCGTCATGGCTTCAGCATGAGGCATGACCGTGAACAACTATAACATATCAATATGATATTTTATTTTAATTGTAACTCTATATTTATATTTTCTATAATTTATAAGGATAATTTATTTTTATACATATGGGCCGATCCACTCACAAAGGTGAAGTTGTTGAATTGAAACCACTTCTCCAATTGCTGAAAATCAGTTAGTATTGCCAATTTTTAAAAAATTATACAAACCAACCCCCTTGAAACTCAAGCCCAGCCACCATCACACCAAAGCCCAACCCCCCTTTAATGTCTATTTATATTTTAGGGAATTTGTCAAGAAAATATTTGTAAAAATACCATATATTACGTGGTTTATTTAAATTTATGTTCTAAATAACAAATGTTTGAATTTGTTACTTTGTTACAATTGCGAAAGAAAATGGATCTCATTTTGAAGACGGTGAATCATAGATGGGAAGAGCTAAATTTGAGGTACCGAGCAAATATGAAAGTGAACTCGTCAGTGATTTTTTTTGGAACCCCCCTTGTCTCTGAATCCTGAAACGCCACTGTTTATATAAATACAACTATAACCTATCATCGATACGATGTCTTATTATTAGAGTGATTTTTTCGTTATTTATTTATGTCTTATGGTGATAAATAAGTAATTTTGAACCTATATAAAAAAGTGTCAAAATATTCAAAATTAATTTCAAACGTTTTCGTCGATAATTTTGTCGGCATGCCTATGAAATTTATGCTGCATTTGCGGCATGTCCTTTTTTTCCGTCTTTACCGTCGATACTTCCGTTTGGCATGCAGAATGCCCGTAAATTGAAGGAAGCAAAATGGTGTCGGCATCGACATTTAGAACCATAGATCATTAAGGTGACCACACAACAAGGGTACCGGATATGCTTAAAATTATTGACCTAGCCCCTCAACTTGGTATGCGGTGTAGATTGTGTCCTTAACTCTTACTATTTAATATAACACCCTTTATATTTTACACAAATCTCCTCCATTTTTTAAAATTTAAAACTGTCTGAAGACTTTCTTAAAACTTCTTGTCTTAAATAAAAAGAACTGTCCAACAAATTTTTGAAGAGTAAAATAAAAGGTCAACTATATGATGCTTCAGAAATATTTGTATTTTAATTGATTAAAATACTTTTAGTAAGTCAATCTTCTGCTAAGAAATTAGCAATTCTTGTTATTTTATAACATAAAGGGGCAAATGAATCGGCTGCTGTCAAAAGTTAAAATTAGAAGGGCCTTACTGTCAATTAAATAGAGTATTGTACCATTTAATTTCTAGTTTTCTACCTAATGAATGTCTTTTTAATTGCCACTAGAGAAAAAAGCGACAAATAATTCCAATTATTGTCTATATAGTATGGATCAATACGTTGGCATTACCTCAACAAAAATAAATAAATAAATAAATAATAAATCTAATCAAAACAAAAGACGAAACAAAACGCATGAATCATGGCATAAGTTCAGATAGGAACGATTTATTCAAAAAACTTGATATCCTTAGTACATTCCTAATCAACACACTGATGCATTTGCCGCCGGACGCAATGAACCCGGCAATCGAAAGAATATTTACAGATCTTTCAGCGATAAAAACTCACCTAATCAATGAACCTCGAAACCGGGAAGCCGAACGGGACTACGCCGCCGGTGGCCTAAGCTCGTGGTCGTGCGACGTGTCGCGCGTTGACTGTGGCAGGTAGTGCCACATTGGAACGTAGCTGTAGCTCGGATACATGGCCAGCTTATTTTGGTACGCGGCTGGGTGAGCTGGCATGAATCCCGGGGGCGAAATGGCCATGGTTTTGAGTTGTTGCTCCATCTTGTCTTTGTCGGCTTTAAGCATGAGTTTCTCCTCACGAAGCTCGTTCTTCTCAACCTGTATACAGGAGAATCGACAGATCAATACCATAAGTTTCATATTAAATAAGGAAACCAAGATGGTAGATCAATCTATCTTTTTAGTTCAGTTTAGAGCAACTTCAAACAATTGAAGCACGAGATCAATAAGTTAAAAATGCAACAAGTATCAACATGTCACGGTACAAAGACGAATCCAAAAAAACTTGCTTAATTAGCCAAAACAATTAATAACGCTTCTGAATAAAGATTCAAACATAAAGACGAAGTTGAGTTTATAAAAAGTAACTTCTTATGAGGTCTTATACATTGTTCACATTTTATGCCGATAAAGGGAATGAATTCAGGAACAATATTAGGTTGATTTAATAAAAAGTCGTTATAAATTATTAAGGACACCAAAAGCATATAGAAAATAAAACATCATCTTTTCCAATTTATATAACATTCTCGGGGATTCAAGTTGACGATCGCTAAACCAGGAATTTATCCAAGCAAATGAAGCAACCAAGATAAAAATAAAAAACACGGAAGCAGGTGAAAGGAAATGACTGTCAAAAAGAAATAGACGAGCTAATATAGACTTGAAAGATAAATCTTCCTAAATTAAGAATAATATGTACTAAGTTGCGATATAAAAATATAAGTAACCTTCAAACTCTTAATTTCTTCCAGCAGCTTTTCGTTCGTATCCTTAAGTTCCTGAGCTTCATTCTTCAGCTGGCCCAGCGCTCTTATGGCATCATCCAGTATCGCCGACTTGTCTGTTTTTGTGGGTCGTCCCGGCTCCAGAACAGAGCTCAAATCCGTGAACCTGAAGAAGGCCAATTACAAGATCTTATCTTTCAATTCGTAGAGCTCACTCTTAAGAAGGAAGAAAGAGGAAGATACTATCACAAACATACAATACAAGGTCATAAAAGAAACCCGGAACATAATACTGAGTACAAATTATAGTAGCTTTTACAAAACTCTTCTTACACACCACAGTCGCTTTTCAAATGAGCACACAAAGACGCAATCAAAAAATGGCGCAAACATCCAGGGGTTCACGAAGTATTAAAGTTAACTAGATAACACATTCAAACGGTTAAAACCCGATTGAAATTTTATAATTTACTCGTAGAAGGGAAGAAACCCGATATCTACATGGATAAAAAAAATTCTGGTAACTTTTTAGAACTCCTAGACACCATAGCCTTTTTTCGAATCGAGCACACAGAGACCCATTAAACAAACTGGTGAAGCACATCTGAGGATTAACAATTCAAACGGCGAAAACCCGAGATACTAAAACGCAGACATTAAAAGGGAGAAGTTGATCAGCACATGCCTGTCATTTAGTCTCTCTCTGCGCAACTTCTCCCGGCACGCCTTGCTCCCTTGTTTGAAGCTAGACTCGGTGCGTACCCTGTCCGAATAAATCAATAACGAAAATGAAACCGGAACGAATACAATAAACCAATAGTCCAAACACAAAACCCCATAAAATTGAGCCCAGAAAACAGCCAAAGCTTCAATTACCTCTTGCGAGAGGACTCTTTCTCCCCCTTCACCTCCGAAAACCCGTCCCCCTCGTCGTCGCAGCCATTAACTCCGCTTCCACCACTCGCCGAGAAATCAATATCCATAACGCTGCTGAAACCAAAACAAAATTCAATCGAACACGTTCATTTCCATTATATTCCCCCCATTTCCGAGCCAAGGAACGAAGAGAAAGAGAGAGAGAGAGACCTTTGATTGGACCAGAGAAAGTCGGCGGATTGGCCATCGCCGATGAAGGAACAGTCCAGAAAGTCCCAGCCACTACCGTCGTCGAGAGAATCCATCAAATTGTTCCCCCACGCAAGAGCGCATCAATTGAGTTCCTCGGGAGCAAACCCTAGGTCAATCGAATTGGGGATCTTTGGCAATTGGGGAATTGATTTATCCCAATTCCATTCCAGGCAAGAGAATATAACGAAGAAGATTAAATTAATCGGAAAATGGGAAACGCGAAATCGGAGGGTAAAACGGTCAAGCTTGATAAGCGAATGGGAGCGAGACACGTCAGCTCTTGCCGGGCTGAGTCTCTTATAGGCCGTTCTTTTGGCGGGACGGCTCTGATATGTGGGCCCCGCGAGCGTGGGCCTTGTAATTTTTTAAGCCCATCGATGGAACGAAAAGGTAATAGAATATTGAAGAAAAGACTACACAAGAAAATATATACTTTTAATTTTTAAAGTTTATAATTGTTTTTTTCTCAATTCAAAGGAAAAATGAAAAAAAAAAAAAAAAAACTATGATTTAACTCTAAAGTTTGATTTTCTGATAGTGAAGGGAAAATGATGCATGAATTTTTTATTTTTTATTTTGGATCGGAGATTTTTCAAATTCAAATATTCAGTTATAAAATAAATTTTTCATTATTTGCTTTTATACTACATCGTATTGTATGATTTTTGTTGAATGTAAAAAAATTATCTTATTTAACCATGTGATAAATAGGAGAGTTGTCGTCAAACTTTGTATTTTTTCTCTTTTTTTATCCAAAATTGAAAAAAAAAAAAAAAAATTCTCCACTTAACAAGTCTAGCTAATCCAAAATATTTTGTCATATTTTTTTTAAATACTTGATAGTTCTATATGGGTTAGCTTTCTTAAAGTGACTGAAAATGGACTTAAGTAAATTGTTTGGCCTTCAAATCCTCTTAGCTTTCTTTTATTTAGAGGAATTTTAAAAGTTAAGATCTATTCTTCATAAGCTACTTGCTATTTTATCTGATTATTTAAGATTGATTCTAGTTTGACTTCGATTGTGTAAGTTGTGGGCAATTTCGACATTTCATTATTTGTGATTCTATATTCTAATATTACTTGTAAATTGTAATACACTTATTTTTAACTTGCATTTAAATATCCAAAATCATATATTAACCTAGCAAATTCCTAATAACTCCTCAAACTCCTCAAAAGTGGTCCCATTAAACTTCATTATCATTGTTTTTTAAGCCTAATTTATTATTACTATTATTAGGGATATGTGCTGCAATAGTACTTAATCATGGGCCAAGAGTGTCGAAATATTCCAAATCTATTTTTAAAACGGCAATAGTATCCAAAAGCTACAATATAATTTTGAAATCAAATTTTGTCCAGGTTTGAGTTAAAATTTGTAAAGCTAGATACACACATACGTTCTAGTTTAATAATAGCGTTGAGTAATTAATGTTTTTGAGTTTATCTCGCGTAAGACCTTAATAACGAGACATGTAGAGAATTAGACCTCGACATTGTTCTGCAGCCTTTTGATACAAATGTTGTTAAAAGAAGAGACCACAAATATATTGATGCACTTAGTATAAAATCCAGTACTTATCCTGCAAATATTTTTTATGATTATTTTTAATTGCGCCAAGATAGAGACGGAACACCAAACCAAGTCTTACATGTTTGTCCCGTCTCGTTAGGTTTTAGTCCTAATTTAACAAAAATAAATGTTTTTAATTATTCGACACCATGATACGTTCACTTTGCATAGGGCGGAGAATCTATAGGCCCATGTCAATCCTAAGCACGGGTTGCCTGGCCGTGAAATTCCACCGGACGGGCAGGCACGCCCGTGAGGTGTCCGCGGTCCCATGTGAACATGTTTGATTGTACTTAAATTATTTTTTATCATGCATTTCAATCTCGAAGAACATATTTCACACATTCATGACTCAACAAGCCTATCAACTTCTAGCAAACTTCCTAATAACTCCTCAAACTCCTGAAAAGTGGTCCCATCAATCCTCATTATCATTGTTTTTCAGCTTAAATTATTACGTGATGTCAACAAGGTATGTTAAATAAATGAAAATCATCATGTTACTATACTATACTAATCATAATTATCATAATAATTATTATTATTAATTGCAATTGGATAGAGACTAAGCACCAAACCAAGTCTTGCATGTTCGTCTCGTCTCGTTGGTCTTTAATCCTGATTGCAGCAAATTAAAAAGAAATATGTTTCTGATTAATCGACATCATATATATTAGGTCCATTTTAGTTTGTAATACACGTCTCATGAAATATTTATATTCGAATAATTGGTATTCATGACATCAATGATATGAAGAAAATCAACTACTCCATGGCATATACAAGTATATGCCATAGGAATCTGATTATTATAAACTATATAAGAACAAATTCCAGATGTCACCATGATTGGGATGTTAAGTATAAATATACATTTATATTGCTGGGTAAAATACTACATTGCCTCTTCCGTGTTAAGAAAACGAAGAAGAAAAAGCGTGTGGACCATATGACTTACTCGAATATGTTTCTGCTGATTAATGAATTTGATTTTTCGCAAACTGTTGTGATAAAAATCTCGCAAGGTTGAAGAAGAAGAGCAATATAATTGATGAAAATATATATTCGAACAAGTCACGAGTTACACAACGTTAAAAATCCCGCGTCATATTTTAACGGACAAGGGGGATAAGCTATTTCAAAAGTGGAAGGACAAATGTGCATTACTATAAGGAAATTTAATTGTAAGTTTAATTAAGCTCGAGGCGTTTATTGTGAGATGAGGCGTGAGACTAAAAAATATTTACATGATTCCAGAAAAGTTCTAGATATCACGAATAGAAAACATGATATTTTATAGATTTTCTATGTATAAGAAAAAAAAGCGAGAGAGGCCATGAATAGGAAAAAAAACTATACAATCTTGAATACTATGTATAAACTCATACATAACATGATAACATAAAATGAGTCTCAAAACAATATGCGACAGTTGTTAGGAATTTCGACTTAAATCCTCAAATTAGAAAATGAAACAACAGACATCGACACCAAAATTATAATAAGTTGCTCTCAGTGTAAGAGCTACGTTTACTTGCCACTTGTAAACTTCGATCCACTGTAATCTCAATCTGAATTCCTTTGGTAACTCCCTCTCTCTCTCTTTCTGCTCAATCCGCAAAATATGACAACTACAAGCTTTATGAGCAAGATCATCTTTGATTACTCTGCGTCGGGTCTCGATAGCGTTTCCATGTAGATCATGTTTCACACTTTACCACAAGTCAGACGACCCGAGTCCTCGTGAAATGCAGTCTCTCGCCACCCCCCCCTATTATTTTATGGCCCGTCTCATCAAATTATATTTGGTCAAGTCAAATATCCTCTTTTTGTTTTCCCTTAGTCGGGGGAAAAAAATCTCCAATTAGCAGACCATCACTCCCGTTTGTTAAGGACTTCAACTTCAAGTGTATCTTTCAATCTTTTGTTAAACAATATACACACCACTACGTGTAATATTACTCTTATATAATACTATATAATATTAATATATCTTCAGGCGAAAACATATGATTTTTAATTGTATAGTTTTCTATTCAATTTTTTATTTTTATTTTCATAAATTGTTAGTTTATGGGCTTTTTGTCATCTTGGGCTAGAAGCCATACAAATTGATTTTTCAAGCACAAGGCTTCTTCGAAGAATATGCCCTTCATTTCTTCTTCAAATGACATGAGCTTCGTTTTTTAGCTTGTCTACGAGCTCGTCCACGGACGAGACCATGATGCCTGCTTTCCTCTTGGGGGGCTCAGTCACCTCGACGATCTCGAGGTCGGCTTCAATCTCGACCTTTAGATCCTGCAAGGTCAACTTTTTGATTGGCTTCGACTTTGCCTTCATTATGTTGGGGAGTGTCGCGTATCTTGGTTGGTTAAGCCTCAAGTCCGTCCTGAAAGTCAATAAGACGAGATCAAGACTTTGAAATACCCGAGCTCAAATTCAGAATATGTTTACTCTTAGAACTATCCATTAAATATCATAACGGTTTTGTCAAGTTGTCAAGTTGTCATGTGGAGTTCTCAAAGGGAAACTTCATAAAACATCCCTCAAAACATCATAAATTATTTTACTACACCTCAAAACATCATAATTGGAAATACATTCTTTTTAAATTTTATGTACCAAAATACCCTTATTTGTGTCCATTTTTTCGGACGCGACTTGTCCATTTTTCAGGAGGCAATACGTCCATTTTTCAGGACACAATATGTAATTTTGAAAGGGTACTTTTGTATTACAAATTTGAAAATGATCTATTTCCAATTATGATGTTTTGAGGTGTAGTAAAATAATTTATGGTGTTTTGAGGGATGTTTTATGAAGTTTCCCTTCTCAAAGAGTACAACAACAACAGTTCGTACTAATGGTTAATTTGTGACATACGCAACGTTATGGATGATTAAAGTCGTTTAATGTCGTTATTTAGATTGATTAAATATGTAAATTTAATTTTTTAAATGAATTCAGAATTTTTTAATTATGTTACGGGTTTTATGTGTTCGGGCCTAGTCCGGCCCATTATATTGTAATGGTTGGTCTATTTTTAAGAGGCATCAAGTTATTGAAAGATTTATCATTATCCAATAATAATTCTCTCTCGTAAAAGAGGGGACATTAGACTCGGTCAAGATTTGACATCGCTCCCGTTTAGGGTCAATTTTGGGTCGTAACATAATTCTACGAAAGTCACCGTATTTTATTTTCAAACTTGGATATCGATTTTACATTCTTCTGTTCATAGCTTTGACACAAAGAAAAGGCTTCGACGATCAAAGTAATATTGAATGCGAAATACTTACGTGATGACAGCTGGCAAGTCCAAACACAGCGTTTCGAGGCCACCGTCGACCTCTCTATCCACCGTCACTGCCTGCTTCTCCTTATCCAACACAACCTACTGGAAACAAGCAGTGAGAATGTCGATAATTATGAAACCCCATGCATAACTTTTAACTATTTGAATAATAATTGTCTTTCTACAATTCCAACTTCATGCATTAGTGGAATTATCAATTATCTGCCACAATCTAAAGATCAAACTCTTTTTCTATAATGATATACAAGAAATTTGAAGCAAAACCCGAAATGGATCATCCAGCTCGGAAGCTCTAACTCGTTTCTATTTTTTTAGTGTCACGAGATTGAGCTGAATACCTCAAGGGTGGCGATTCAAGGCTCAATCATTGGAGCTGTATTATGTCTTCACTTGTAATTCGCGAAGAAAGAAAAAAAAAGCCGATCGAATCGAAATCATACCGAACAAAAGTTATATCATCAACAAGCTCTCTATACAATCAAAATGAAATGAACTAAAACCTAAATTCAGTAGTGCTCATTCCAAAATCTTCGCTTAAATGATCATTACATATGCATATACAAATACATATACAAATACATAAGATAAAGAACCAACCTTTGATGCAAATGTTCCTTGTGGCCAGTTCAACAGCCCTGCAATCATTTGCCCAGTTTGATTGCAATCATCATCAATCGCCTAATCCCCAAACACAGAATGTCACAAACCCTAATTTCAAAATCGATCAAAATGGAAGAAGAGGAAGAGACCAAAAAAGTACCTGTTTTCCGAGAATCAGAAGCCCAGGATTCTCAATCTGAACCAGCGCTCTGAAGAGCTTGGCGACGGAGAGCGGGTAGAGAGCCGACGGAGCTTCGACGTGGATAGCCCGATCGGCTCCCATGGCGAGGCCGGTGCGGAGAGTGTCGACGCACTGCGCGGGCCCCACGCTCACGGCCACCACCTCCGACGCCACCCCCGCCTCCCGCAGCCTCAGCGCCTCCTCCAGCGCGATCTCGCAGAACGGGTTCATCGACATCTTCACGTTCTGAGTCTCCACGCCGCTCTTCCCAAAATCAAAATCAAAATCAAATTCAACAATTTGGAATTGGATTCGAGGCATTGAGAGAGTGATGGAGATTGGGTACCTTGTCGGGTCTGACTCTGATCTTGACGGCGTAATCGACGACGCGCTTGATGGCCACCATGATCTTCATGGTCGGCGAAGAGAAGAGGAATGGAAATGGCGGTTTCAGACAAGAGAAAGAAGAAGAAGTGATTAGCGAGTTGATTAGAGTGACACGTCACGTGGAGATAAGTGATTAGCGAGTCTGATTAGTTGATTAGACTGACACGTGTCAAAGATAGATAAGCTGTTATTATAGCGATAAACGACGTCGTTTGCCGACTGGAAATGGCTAGACTGAAATGGGCCTAAATTTTGTACCAAATTGTTTCAAAAAAATATTCTAAATACCGAAATCGATAAAAAGGCGATAGTTTTGTTGTATGGCTGAATCGAAATTATCGATAAGTTAAAGAAAAAATATGTCGATTGGTAAAATTATCGATTAGTATCGACGAGTTATTCGGAAAATATAGGTTGTAAATATAGTTTTATTATATAATTATAAATTCCAGTATAATTTATATCAAAATAAAAGCTATACTTTTTATAAAGTTGTCCGAAATATAAAATAATATTTATGAAATCTTTTCGAATTTAAAATAATTTTGTATAGGATGTCTTAGATTTAGGTCAATTTTGTATAAAAAGTTACTTAAATTTAAGACAATTGTTTTACGAAATCGTACCAATTAATATATGACTACTTTTTATGAAGCTTTCTCAATTTTGGAAAAAAATTATCCGCAATTATTTATTTTCCGAATGTAGGATAACTTTGTATGAAATTTGAACAATTCATATTACAAAATAATTTTGTACAATTTTGATGCAAAATCGTCCAAAAATATTGAGCGCATGATGAAATTATTTACTAAAACGACAAAAATTAAGTGTGAAGAAATTAAATGACAAGACAAAGGAACTACAATATTTGGGAGGAAGACGACGACATAAAATGTGCAAGACGAGAAATGACAAACGACAAAAAGAAAGTTCAAAACAACAGTAAAACGACATCAAAATAAATTTATATATATATAAAAAAAAGTTGAGCTTAAAAAATCATGTTTTTGTTTTTAAAATAAACTAAACTGTTTTTCACATGTTTGGTGAAATTATTTTTATAAAAATATAAAAGCAATTTATTTTTTTGTACATGAGTCGTAAAAGCTATGATTCGTAACTTTTGGTTTTTTCTAAAAACAAAAACACGGTTTTTAGTCTATTTAAGTCTTTTTAGCCTAATTTTTTTTTTACCAACCGTTAAATTAGTTTTTGTTATCAGCAACAACTATTTTATGAATAGTTCACCAGACACCTGTCATTATTTTTTAAAGCAATTTTTTTCTTAAACTAGATCTAAAAATATTTTCTTACAAAAATTAAGTTGTGTCAAACAGGCTCAATAACTACACGAACACCCGACTAAAGTTTAATAGTTAGATGATAAACGTTGACGTGTCAAGATATTATTCTAAATAATATAAGATAGAAAACATCGGCGAACTAGATAAGAACATTTAATATAGCAGGGAAGATAATATGAAACATGAAAAATTGGACTTTTTTTTCAACCTTACGTACTATAGGGACAGTGATTGTATGTTATGTTTGCTTGTAGAGTATGGACCTAACTCGTCTCTATAACAAAAACATCTCTCATCTCACATGTGCTTCACAAATTAAATCAATAAATATCCCATTCCATGATTTTGATTCATAATAAATCCACAACATAAATTAGTTGGTCTGAACTTACCTTGTGAGCCGGCAAAAGTCAGGAAAAGATGATACATGTTTTGCCGACGCATTTTCTAGAAATGTCAATTCATGTCGCGTGTCATTCTCATATCATGTCTTAGTCGATTTTTATTTATTTTATACAGACACAAGCAGTCCTATTTATCAATCGTGTTATCGTGTTAGCCTGCTTAAAACCATTTAACTTATCATAATAATATTATAAAAAGGACAAATATATTCATTTCAAACTTAGTTAAGATTAAAATTACTTAATAACAATATATTGTTTTTTAATTTAACAAAGTAATCTAAAAATTAAACAGCATAAATTTTATTCACAATCATCTCCGACAAGTTCTTAACATACATTACACTCGTAAACGAATATTTTTTTAACCGTGTAGTCTTATCGTTTTCTTTTTTGTCCTATCGTGTTCACTCATCTTAACTGTCGTGTTTACTTTTTGTCAACTCAAACTCATTTACTTTTGTGTCGAAACCAAGCCGTGACTCGTGCCGAACTCGAATTGTCCGCTAGTCCTGGCCCAAATAAATCTAGTTTAGGCCTTAATGGTATATATTTACATTTGCTTATGAAAGAAGATAAGTCCAACAAGAACAAAGTCGACAAAGCATGGAGTGAAATTTGGAAATGGTCCTAATTATTCACCCATACTTAGAGGCACATGTTTGGTGTCTCTCACGTAGAAAAAAAAGCTTAGCAATCGATCTTATCTTGTAGATTTTATATGTAGTGTATGGTACTATTAAAAAAAGGTAGAAATATATTATTATTGCACCAAAGACTTAGATATTTAATAGCAATTGCCTACTGAGTTGATAATGGTTATTGTCTATAGGTGTATGTAATATTTGACTCTTTTGTGTATGGCACCAATATTTGGTTAATATCATTATGGTTTTAAATTTCCCACATGTCTTCTGCATTCTTGTTTTTTTACGGCAACTGGCATGGTATTGGCATGCCTGTGAGTACTATATCACATATCATTATATATCAATGTGATATTTTATTTTAATTGTAACCTTATATTTATATTTTTTAATAAATTATTACGATAATTTTTATTTTTATATAAATACAGCTATAACTTATCTGTACAATGTTTTATAATTGGTGTGATTTTTTAGTCATTTATTTGTCTTACGGTGATAAATAAGTAATTTTGAATCGATATAAAAAATTGGTGAAATATTTAAAAAATTCTAAATTTTTCCTTCAGTATGCGGCATGCCCGTCAAATTTATGAGGCAGTTGCGGCATGCCCTTTTTTTTACGATCTTCCAATTGATATTTCCGTTGGTATGTGGTATATGCCCGTGAAATGGAGGAAACGAAATGGCGTCGGCATCGGATACAGCCAAAATGTTGGTTTCTAATTTCACCCATTATTTTCTTGTAAAATTCAGAATTGTCATGTATTCACCCGGAATCATATAAACTCCGTTTTCATTTTGTATTTTTATTTTTAGAAGATTATAATGGCTATTTAATATTCGATATCCAACATTTTAAATTAAATAGTCGTATTCAGATGTGACACTGATCGAAAAAAAAAATCGTAAAAAATATGGGATTTTGTATGTCTTTCGAACTCGGATGTCAAAATAACTGAAATTCCTAAATTACGATTGTGCCAAAGACTTAATTAATAGTGTTATTTATATCTATATATTGAAATTAGTAATTGGTGTATAGTAGTAAATTTGACTAGTTTCTGTTGTGGTACTATAGAGATATTAAAATTGTTATTGCACCAAGGACTTAGATAATAGCTAGCTATTCTATTCTATTCTATGACTACAATTCCACTTGCTAGAGCAATAACATGTCGGTATGATTTGAAAAATTACCTAACTAATTCATGAAGAATGAATCAAGTAACTATTTTAATGTGCAGCATAGTTTGGAGAAAGGAATTACCGCAACCTTGCGGATTTCAATGACCGGAAATCGTCGGTATTGTTTTAACGTTTTCAAATAATCAATTTGCTGAAACGAGTTGTAATGATTGATGACGAATATTAGGCTAATTCAATTGTTCTTTCGGATATTTCTTGATGTGTTCTTGACACATTGTTTGCATTCGTTGATCCGAGTTTTAAGCACCGGTCCACCGCGCTTTGCACGTTTCATGTTATCGGTTAGAAAACACCACATATGGAAGTAGTGGCAGTACCGTTACTAGAAACGAGCTACATTTTCACGGGTTCCGAGGAGAGAGAGAGAGATTAAGGCCACCCCTAGTGATTGTAGCGAGATTAGAGATAATAATAATAATAATAATAATAATAATAATAATAATAATAATAATAATAATAATAATAATAATAAATAGCCATTATAATAATTCTCATTTATAGTAAGACACTTAAAAAATAAAACACACAAGATTTCATAAATGACAAATAAAACATATCATATTCCCATGCATATCCCACGAAAAAAATGAACGAGCGCGACTAAAATAAACCTAGGAATACTATGCGTATTCTTAAAGTAAGTGTACACATTTCATATAGTCCGAATAAATATCTTGTAAAATAATTGTAATTACATTATCTCTTCTCTTCCTTTTAGATACATTAGTTTAATTAGCCATAGAATTATTGACATTTGACATATATATATTTAATTCTCAGTACATTGTTGGCTTATTGGCTCTATAGTATTACTATTACGTACTATTTCTTTCTTTCTTTCTTTTTTTGCACGAAAATATTGAGAGAACGCAAAATGGAATAATTCCACGATTTCCAATTTTCCATCACATTTTTTATTTTTTACAGTGAAAGTGAAATATTACTCACTGTTTTTATTTCTATTTCTTTGAGTAACTCAATTACCCTATGATTCCCCCAAAAAGGCTATTCATAGGAATAGTACTATTCCTACCTATGAGTATGACTTTCACTCTTGTACTGTTGTTTCCTGCTTACTTTATTGACATAAAAATCAGGAAAAAGAAGATACATATTTGTAAGGGTTTATACTTAATAGCACACTACAAATGTATAAACAACGTTTAAATTAAATATATCGCAAGTTTAATTTACGATACAGATATAACTTTCATAAGATTTTTAAGAACAACTACAAGTACAGACGAATAAACCTCAAACTGATGAGTATACTGCAATTCAATATATTACTCAAAATTCAAAAATAAAAATCATAGATTTTAAGAAAAATTCAAGTTTCATTCCTTATTAAGATGATATTTTGGAAGGTCACTTGGAGATTATGTAAGGGATGATATGAAAAAAAATGGAGTTTTTTTTTTTTGTCAAAAATCAAATTTAAAGGTAAAATACACTTAAAAAAATCGTACTTGCCAAAAAGGGTTATCGCAAAAATCCGCACTAATTAAAAAAAGAGGTTTATCGCAAGTATCCTTGGGCATGTCGACGTTTTTGAACATTATATAATATATTTATTTTTACTGACATAATATTTTTTTTAGGCAGAGTTATTCAAACAATATTTGGTATTATATTCTCTCCGAAATTTCATCCATTTTTTTTTTATCATTTGAAAATTTTGTTAAGGACATATATCTAATTTTTTGTTTCAATCAATTGAAAAGTGGAGTAAATTTTAATTAAAAGTGCAATAATGAAAATTTTAGCCGTGAAAAATAAAAATTAAGTTCATAGATAAAATAAATTATTGAATGCTTATATTATATATCCCTATTAATACTTTATGTTGTTTTTGTAATCAAGAGAGGAATAATTTGCTGAATCCGAATGGGTCCTCTTTAATTTGTCTATGCATGAAGTTGTGCGTATAAATAGTCTAGAACATTCAATAATATATCCCTAATTGCAAAAGAAAATGGTTAGTTTGTCTTGGTTTTGCAAGATGATTGTTGAATTATATAACCAAATTGATAGATAGTTCCAACGCATGAGGGAAAAATAATAGAGACAGCACCAAAACAAGAATCATTACCAACCGATCAACCAACTTATACACTATATGTATAAATAATATATATATTTATACTATAGAAGCTTAGTGAAGTAACACAACATTGCGCACAAAGTTGGTACCAAAATTTGATTATTTTCAAGTTCTAGAGGACCCATCACCACATACGAAATTAATTACAAGGGAAGTGACTTTTGCCTCTACTTCAAAATAAACCATAATTTGTGTTAAGTGAAAAAAAAAAAGCAACGGAAATCTCAAACACAACGAAACTCCGAACTACGATCATGACTCCTAAACAGTCTTGTCTTTGTGGGTCGGGCTGCCAACGAGTGGGTCTGCATTTTGGGCGCCCATTGGTAGCCCCTCCACGGGGCCAAGCCCAACGAGTGATGAAGCTAGGGCGTGCAAAACTCACCCGCCTAATCTGTGAGTGGGTAAAGTGTCTAAATATAAATTTCATACTTAAAAGAAAATAGATATGCGCGGGCAAAAATCGCCCATTAATGGACGCAATCAGCACCGAGTTCGTGCGCTGGCTGCCCACAGCCCTCACAACAAGGGTCCATACATTACGGGTTGTCAGTGTGGACAACCCGCCCCCACCCTGTTTTGAGCCCGTAATACCCAACAATTTATTCCCATATCTATTTTTTTTTCCTCTTATGACATGTTAATACTTAAATACTCATGTACTTTTTTTAAGTAAAAGATGGAGGCCCGACATCTCGCAATGTGATCTCGAATCCCAACTAGGTTGGCACCAAAAAACACAAAGTAAGAAACGGGGCTCTGGATAAGATAAATAAAAAATATCACAGTTTACAAAGAAACAAAAGAGACGAGAACTAACAAAACCTAATATCTCTCTCTAACAAAGCTCAACTAAAAAATAAAACTACCAAAATCTAAAATTCTCTTTCATACAAATATCATCATTAACGAAAGAAGAAATGAACTCCGGTTTTTTTTTTTTATCAAAATTGAGTAGAAAGAAGTTAAAACAAAATTTTGGAAATGAATTAAACAGATTTTCAGCTTCAATTAACGTACTTTGATACCAAAATAAAATAAATAAGCCAAAAATGCAAATTTTCTATACGAATAAGTTATTAATTTACCCGTTCCGGTTCCGGTGCTGATTTCACCCAAGTAATAACGATTATGTAAAGTGAATATTAGGCTCGGTTGTTAGCCAATCCTTGTAGGCATAAAGCCCCACAGCCAAAAAAGAAGACGTAGTAATGATTTCAACAATGATGGGGCAACAATTTTTGATATCATATAATTTCTCTTATATCTATCTTTCGAATTTCGAATTTAATCTCTTTATGTTACAAACCTATAATCACAAACATCGTCTTCATGTCTCACCTATGAAAAATTAAATTATAATTAAAAATAAATTAAGGCTCCAAATAAACAGGCAAAACGGCACTTCTCGACGAGCCTCTGCTGCCATGGCCGAACGAGAAGAACGACCTTCTCGCCGATCTATTCCCACTGCAACTTCCTTCTCCATTGACGTCCCTTTGGAGAGCCAGAGCTTCTCGGACCGCCACGAACATCTTCCGATCCGCCGACGAGTCCATCGAGAACGACCGCCGGATCGGCTGCACCGAGAACTCCCCGTCCTTGTCTCGCTTCGTGTCGATGCACTCGTCTCCCATGCTCGTCCCTTTCTTAAGCTTCCTCGCTCTCCTTCCGAATCTGGCGCTGCCGGCCCCGGACCCGAGTTCGATCACGACGAAGTCGTCGTCGCCCCCGAGCGGGCCGGGGTCCGCTGGCGAGGAGCTCGGCGCGAGGATCCGATCGGTCAGCTGGAAGTGAGTGACGGCGGCGCGGCAGAG
This sequence comes from Parietaria judaica, assembly GCA_954871525.1. Taxonomy (NCBI): domain Eukaryota; kingdom Viridiplantae; phylum Streptophyta; class Magnoliopsida; order Rosales; family Urticaceae; genus Parietaria; species Parietaria judaica. The sequence goes on from OX940872.1 coordinate 23,877,032, forward strand.
CGGGCAATTGGCGTTGCTCTGCAGCCACACGTCGATGCAGTCAACGTGGAAGGCGTGGCGGCAGTTCGGGATCAGCCGGAGCTTCTGGCACTCCTCGAACTCGTTGAGGCAGACGGAGCACTCGGTGTCGGAGTTCCCGTCGCGTTTGAAGAGGAAAACGGGGATGGATCTGATGGTGGCCTCGTCGAGGCCCCGGGGCTCGAGGGCCGTGCGGAGGGCGAGGCCGTCTTCCTCGTCGTGGGGCCGGGCGAGGGAGAAGCGGCGGAGGATGTCGACGCGGTGCCAGCTGAGGCAGCATTTGATGACGAAGACGTAGTAGCCGACGAGGAGGAGCGCGGTGGCGAGGATCCCGATTATCGCGATGGCGATGATCGGGAAGCTCGGGGGGCTCGACGGGTGGAAAGAAGCGGTTCTCAGGAGAGTTGGGGTGGCTTCCGGCGAGAGTGCTTGCTGGGCTTTGGTCACAAGATCCATTGGAGCAAAGGGTCTCTCTTGTTTCTAGAGAGACAGAGAGAGAGTTGAGAAATGAAGAAATGTGAAAATGTGGATGTAAAGAAACGGACTTTATTGAGAGTCTTCTAAAATGCTTGGTGGGTTTTGGTCAGAAGATCCATCGGAGAAAAGGGTCTCTCTCTTTTTCTAGAGAGAGGAGGTTCGATGTTTTGCGTTGATGAAGAAAGTTATTGTGTTGAAGCATGTAAAAGTAGTCTCTTTCCTCTGTGTCACTGTATTATATATATATATATACACACATATGTATAATTATAGATTTATTATATTATATTATATATACGGGGGAGAGAGAGAGAGAGTTAAGTGAGGTTGTGTTGAAGGGGACATGTAAGGACTAAAATGAAAATAGTTTCAGTGATAATGTGGCATGGAAATGGAATGTAATGGACTTTATAGTTTATATATAGTTATACTTTTTAATAACTCCTCATTATATTTGATTTAGTAATTTGCGGGTAAAGTCATTAAATATTATCTACTTTTATTAAATAAGTCTAAGAATTCAATTTTCGAAGGCAAATGGTACCAATTTATCTACATTTATGAATATTTACACGTGCGAAATGACATTTGCGACATAAGTAGAGCCATCTGGCATTTAAGTATTTAACGTCGCCTGCCGTCCTTTTGCAATAAAAGTTTGACATTAGTAACCATAATCGCAAAAAAATAAATTTAAGGACTTATCTTTTAAAAGCTTGACAAGTTTAATGACTTCCGCCACAAATTTACCTTTAATTTATTTTGGAGGAAGCCTGAACTCAGAGAAGAGTACGTAGTAGTAATAGTAGTTTGGAGCCTTGTAAAGCTGGTGAATTTAATTAATTTATTTATTTCCAAATCTTGACTCCACACGAGGAAGGGAAAAAATGTAACATTTTGTCTTGGTTGTTGTACTATTCTGAATGTGTGTACGAGTGAATGAATATATATATATATATATATATATATATATATATATATATATATATGCAAGTGTCTGAAACGTATGAAATGCTATAAAAGGAGTCTGTATTAGCCTGGATTTTAGACAGCTCTCTCTCTACCACGACGCATTAAAATGGGCTTCGCATATTCGTGAGTTTTTGCTGGTTGGGGGACCAAAAGAACCTAATTGAATAACGCTTATGAAAAATAGCGAAAAAATTGTATAAATATATATATATATATATATATATATATATATTTATGGAAGCTATTCATTGCTCACAAGTCACAACTGTTCATGGGTCCCTTCTTATTCTTTTTATATATATAATGGCGCTGACCGCTAACGGAGAAATGACGGGTATGGATATATCCACAAGCCCGCAACCAAATCCCATCTTAAATTAAGACGGTTACAAACACTTCGTAAATGTGGAAGAAGATTTCAACCGTTAGGTCTTCACCGTTATTTTGCGGAATCCGTTAGTTGTGGACGTGAGGGATCCGGATTCGTCTAAAAATGGATACGGGTAGTATGCTCCACAACACTAAATTATAACCTAAGACATGGTTAGTTGGTTTGTCTATCTTTCTAGAATTTATTGCATTTCGTTTTCGAAATTCAAATTATGATAAAGAATATGAAGATATGATAAAAAGACAGGTGGTACCATCGTTTTGAGTAATAATAAATGTGCACATTGTGTTTGTAACTTGTTTTTATTTTATATATACAGTCAACGAAAGTCATCAATAAACCGGTTACACTTTAAATATGACACAAGTAATTAATACTCTACGCCGAAATGAATTTAGTCATTAAATTTATAGTAGATATGTCAAATATTCACAGTATAATTTAGCTACAAATTAAAGGTTCAACTCTCCAACTCCTGTTATTCAGAGTTCAATTGCGTAAATATTTAAGAGAATATGTTTGACATAATTTAATTTCCGAAGAAGACCGTGTCGGAAAAAATGTCATAATAATAACATCATGTGCATTATAAACAGATTTATAAAATTATCACTAAGTAGGTTATACCCATCAAATATCACAAATTTCGTTACCGAAACAACAATGTATCGCGTGTGCTCTTTTATGTTTTTTGAGTAGATTTTTTCTTAACTTCTTAAGACGATAATCTGGCTTTACGTATGGGATTCCTCTCTCGCGTTGAGTACATTATTTTAGAAGTTTTAAAATAATTAACAAATGCCTTAATATGAGAATACAAATAATACTCAAATCAAATAGCTCCAAAATATATATATTGTTATTGAGATTAATGAATCAGAATTAATATGATTTTCAAGTCCCACCACCAAAAATTAAAAATCATGGGAAATAAGAAAAGAAAAATCCATCTAAGAGAGAGAGAGACTTGACTTTTAATTATGTCTTTGACAATTCTCAATCATATAGCAAAAAGTCTCACCATCACATGCAATCCACAACTTTCATTTTTCTTTTTGTGATTCCTGCGCGTAATATCATTCATAATATATCATAATATATATATATATATATATATATATATACATATATATTGCTGTGCTCGCATCCACATTGTACACATTTTATTTCCCCTAAAAGATTTGAAAAACTTTTTCTATCACCATTCACAGTTTCACACACATAAGTATACGTATAGATATTATATTATACGTGTGTGGAAAATATATATACGCAAAAAAGAAGTAGCAAGCTAATATAATCATGCCATTGTTTGGTTAGTAAATCGGTGTTGAGTCTCACATGGAAAAGATGTGGGGACTTAGCAATGTTTAAAAGGTCATGGGTTACTCTCTCATTGTCAATTGGTTTTGAGGTGGAAACTCATGATACTTCACATGGTATCAGAACCCATTAAGCTCAAACGAGCACCGGTCCAAAAAAAAAAATGGATTCGGCCCGAGACGAGTGAGCCAAAGAGCCACCGTCTCGAGGGGGCATGTTGAGTCCCACATGGAAAAGACATGGGGACTTAACAAGATTTAAAAGGTCATGGGTTACTCCCTTCATTGTCAATTGGTTTTGAGGTGGAACCTCATGATACTTCACAATCCGTCTCGAGGGGACATGTTGAGTCCCACATGGAAAAGACATGGGGACTTAACAAGATTTAAAAGATCATGAGTTACTCCCTTCATTGCCAATTGGTTTTGAGGTGGAACCTCGTGATACTTCACAATCCGTACAAGAATCAATAATGATTTTTTTGCTAATATATTTTTACAATATTTCTCTTGAATCTGACATTACGTGACTGATTTAAAGGCTATAGATATAATAAATGCTACTTATTTCTATATAGTTTTAGGATTTGAGTAAATGAAAGTAGGTCCAATAATAAAAAGCTACATTAATGATATTAATACACAAGTCAAACTTGTTCAGTACAATAATACAATTGTGAAAGGAATTTATAATTAGACAAAGGAGAACAAAGCCTTGGAAAAACATATGTAAATGACCTTTACATAATGTCTATATGTCATATATGCGTGTGCATGTATATATATAGAAAAGGTTAATCGCGGTATAAGTCTTTAACTTTAGGTCAATTGGAGTGATATGGCTTCAAATCTATTAATAACGATAAAAATACTAAAAGATAAGTTGTGTCCATGTTAAATTGACGATTGTTAGTCAAACGTCTCATGTGACTCAAACATTCACGTGACATTGCCATATCACCTAACACCCGATGTCCACGTGGAATTTAAATATATTTTAAATGCCACGTTGATATCAGGTGGTGTGCCAGCGCCACATGAACTTTTGACTAACCTCTGTTTGTTTAACATGGTGGAAACTCATCTTTTAGTACTTTTATTATTATTAAATGAATTTAGAGCCATGTCGCCAGTGAACTTAAAGTTGGAATTTATGCCGCGATTAACCCATATATATATATATATATATAAGTAGTGGTGAGTGCATTAAATTTCAATATATTAATTGATGTAGCGTGTTGACAAAAAGAAGAAAGACAAAGAAAGGCACTTGTGGGTTGGAAAAATAGGAAGAGTGGTCGAAAAAGTCGGTCTATTTTAAAAAAAGGTCTTACTCTATAGTCAAAATTGATGCCTCTGCGAAGAAACTTCTCGCCGAATCCTTCTTTAAACCAAGATATTAAATTTCTCGAATATCTATCGGCATGCCCATCGAAATTTTTTTTCCGAAGATATGCGAAACGATATATCCATCGGCATATCCATCAATTTACCTATGAGATACCAATCGACAAGCGATATATCCATAAAATAAAAAATGTGAAACGATATCGGCAAGCGGTATTTAAAACCTTGCTTTAAACCTTGAATTTTCCTATTATTTATTTGCTCACTGATGTTTTTCTTCACGTCACTTTCAATATCTTGATCGGTTTGAATAAGTGAAAAGGTAAGGAAATATATATATATATATATATATATATATATATATATAAACCTTAAATTGGTCGTTTTAGTTTGTAATTGGTTTGAACTTTGGAGAATGTAATCGACTACCAAACTTAGAGTGGAGTGAGCTCTTTAGAACCGTGTAGTGTGGTGAAACTAGAATTTATCTTGAAAATTTTGGTATGATGTTGAAATTTTGGTTGAAAATTTAGGGTGTTATGTTTAAATTGTGGAAGACGGAACTCATTTACCATGATCAATAATGGATATTAACTCTAGATCGGGTCATTGTGGCGAGATTGTACCGTAAATTTTTGAGCTTTTGGTCAGCATTACTCGTGATCTTGCTATAATATACATGATTAATGAGAAATTAAAATATTATATCATCTTTATGCCAATGGTAGATCATTGATTGAAAAAAAATGGTCATATATAAAGGAAGATGAAACAATGATGATTCGTATCATGAACAAAGATATATTATTTACGTCATCATTATCTATATCATGCACCCAGTATTCTAGATTCGATCATACTGAAAAAAAATACTGATGGAAAAAGTATTTTCTCTTCAAAAAAGTGGGATTGAATGATGCTTTTTGGATTTGATTCCTTGAAACTTTTTTTTTTCGTTTCAACAATTGAATGAAAACTATGCTTTAACATAATCACTATTTTCCTTTTTGTATCATGCAAAGTCTCAAAATGAGTATATATGAAAGAAATGTAAGATATTTTTGATTCTTGGTCTTCAAGTTTTGATTGTGGACAAACAGTATTATCTTGCTCACTAAGTTTGGAATTGCTTAAAATATTAGAGGCGATATATATATATATATATATATATATATATATATATATATATATATATATATATATATATATATAATTTGTGTATGTGAAGTATCACGAGGTTCCACCTCAAAACCAATTGGCAATGAGGGGAGTAACTCATAACCTTTTAAACTTTGCTAAGTCCCCATATCTTTTTCATGTGGGACTCAACATGCCCCCTCGAGACGGTGGCTCTTTGGCTCACTCATCTCGGGCCGAATCTTTTTTTTTTTTTGGACCGGTGCTCGTTTGAGCTTAATGGGCTCTCATACCATGTGAAGTATCATGAGGTTCCACCTCAAAACCAATTGGCAATGAAGGGAGTAACCCATGACCTTTTAAATCTTGCTAAGTCCCCATGTCTTTTTCATGTGGGACTCAATAGTGTCGACGTGCGCCATAATATAAATTCCAAGTATTTGAGTTTAATTAATATCATGCACGACAAGAAAGTATATTCCCATGTACGCGACACAAGTATGTATTGGTAGACTCTCAATTTACTTTTTTCAATTTATTTTTTTAACAGTATAATAGTATTCAAAAACCAAAAATATCGTTGATGTCAAATTTCATCTATCGATTCATGTTAAATTAATGTCTATTATATAATGTCTTTATAAGTTATGAATAAGAGCGTTAAAAGACTAATATTTTCCAAAGTTTAGTCATAGACGTACTGTTAGTCACGTGACGGGTGACATAATCGGTGAGTCACAGTCACTTGAACTTCGGCAACCAATCAAGTCGGTGACATTCAGTCAACGACGAAGATATCATTTGGATATTGAGGATGATCTATAAATACCCATTTGGATCATTCGAGAACATAATGAGATCTGATTAATAACCAGGAGAGAAAACCGAGATCGCAAACACTAGAGTTAGGGAGAGAAAGACTCAAGGGAATCTTTTGGAGAGGAAAACCCAGAGGAGCAAGAGACGCTCTGAGGAATCACCGGAGAAGAAGCGACGTGGTAACGTGAAGGGAGGACCAAGGTGGAGAGGCGACACACAATCCTCTTGGAGCATCTTCAACGATGGACATTACGGCGTCGGGAAAGGCTTCTTTAAGTTTAGTGATTCGGATCTTCCTCTTCGTATTCTTCGGAAGAGATTCACACCGGGAAGTGCGAGTACGCGCGGTCAGGGCCGGCCCTGACATTACAGGGGCCCTAGACGAGAAAAATTATTGGGGGCCCCTAATAAAAGATATAATATAAATAAATACATACTATTATATAAAAATAAAACAAAAATACAGTTTTACTATAGTATAAAACATGAGATGTTCATAAATTAATATTTTGAATTTATTCCAAAAGTTAACCTTCTTAATTCATGAATCTGATTCTAAAATAGAAAAAATTGATAAATTAAGTGAAGATAAGAAATAAAATTTAGTAAATGATAGGTAATGAGCAAATATAATAAGATGGGTTGTTGGGTTGTGATGAAAATATAATAAAAAATGCATAATTAAACATTGATTCACAAATAACTTGAAATATTAGATACATTTTGGTATATTCTTAATAAATTACTGAACTAATAGTGAATGTCGAAATAAAAAAATAAACAAAAATGGGTCCCACCAAATTTGCAACTTTTATAGTAAATTAAAATATATAGGAACTTGACGTTTGAAAGTAAATGAAGATAAATGAGTGTAGTGGGCTCCATATTTTCACTTATCAATGTATCGACAATTAACTCTTCGTCTTCTTTATATGCGTATCATCTCCTTCTTACTGTAACAATAGAATTTTCTTCGAACTCATCCATGGTGTTAGTTTTTTTTTTTCTTTCTTGACGATGGATTATCGACGATGGGGCCCTTTGAGGTCGGGGGTCCTAGGCCGGCGCCTCCCTCGCCTCCCCCAGGGCCGGCAGTGCGCACGGTTGTGGGTTGACTGGGGTCTTGCGGGAACAGCAATCGGGAACCTCTGACGGTGTGCCCGGAGATGGTGACAAAACTGTGGGTCTGAGGGATTGCCGGCAAGGGGAAGCGAAGACGAAGACGAAGACAGAGGTTGAGCGACGGGGAGTACTAAAAAATTGAGTCTTGATACATAACGAAGACGACACGAGCTTCATCGAAGAAGACGAAGCTGCGTGGAACCGCAGAGGGTGTTAGGGGACGATCAGAGGGGGTTTATTGGGAAGATTACTCTTGGCTAAAGTTCCTATCTTCTGAACCGATAATTGTATATATAACTTGTTAAGCATCAATAAAGAATTGATTTTGTCCATGAAATTGTTAAGTTTGTCGTGATTCCGCATAGTTCGTCATTCTGTGATTTGTTCGGGAGTTCTTGGTTGCTCGGGTTGTTGGTGAAATCTCAACACATACGCATGTCCCTCGTGTTACATATTTAAACTCGTGTCCCTCTCGTGTTTGGATAAATATTGTCAATAAAAAATAAATTGAGAGTATGTCAGTGCATTTGATATAAATTTTGGTACTTATATAGTATATATTCATATATTAAATGCGAGGAATATAGTTATAGTATAGTATTTCAGTTATTAAACGACATAAGTTTGACGTGTTCACTACATCTTTTATTTAATTTCAATCAATTAAACTATTAAATTCCTTACATTTTTGGTTGACGTATAGTATATTTGTCTGGATATATTTAAGATATACGTATACATACTTATAAGCATGGTTTTAAATACTGCTTGCCGATGTCGTTTTGTAATATTTATTTTACGGAATATCGCTTGTCGATGTGTATCTCATAGGTAAGCGTAATTCGATGAATATGTCGATGGATATATCGTTTTGCATATCCTCGAAAAAAGATTTTCGATGGGCATACCGGTGGATATTCAAAAAATTTAATACTTTTCTTATAAGTAACATCAGCTTCTTAACAATGTTTCACACTTGAAGATTTTTTTTTTTTTTTTTTTTGAATTATGAATTTAATTAATTATTGAATGGAAATAAAATTAGTGTCTATATATAATGTACATGATATAATATAAATCTTAAATTAATTGTACCAATTTATGACGCACATGGGGAGTCTGTACGAGAGCAACAGCTGGTGATAGTGGACAGTTTTCTTGGGAAAGTTCTAAATTTTAATATAGACATTGAGCATATGTCATAATTCATATATATGTGAAAATATCCTCTCTTTTTTTTTTTTTTCTTTTTAATAGAGAAAATACTAACAATATTACCTATTTGTTGGTTTAGTAAGCCGCTTAAGAAAGCTATATATCTAACAAATATTTTGACTAGAATATATTATTGTAATTTATGGCTGATAACTTGATATACAAAATTAACCTTAACATTCGGAATAAGTCACTGGGAGGTGATGCTTAATGATAGTGTAATTTAATTAAAATTGAGTCAGCATAAAGTGAGTGGAAATGCCGAACACTTGAAACGAACAACTTTTCCAGCTATCAAATTTAATTCGATAAACATTACATAAAAGAGTCATACTGATTTTGGCGCACCTACTCATAACGCCGTTCACTCATTGCCCGATGCGCAATTTTTCTAATAGGATGTCAGAGATCGTTACATATGTCGTTTTAGGGAGAGTTTTAACCTTGAACAAATCACATGTATCATTTAGTTTTTCAATTTAAAAAGTGAAAACGAATTCAACTAAAGTCCCTTGACCAAACAAATATGATAATAATCAAAGTGATGTCTAATATTGCTCATTACAAGAGTTATATCCAAGTGAATAGTCCATATTATATTCTATTTATTTTGGCAATTTTACGTTCAATAATATTCGAACTTCGAATCCTAATCAATCAGTTGCCACATGTCAAGTTTTAAGAACCTCTTAAATAATATAAGATCTTAACTCTAAAGTGTTTATTTGAAAAATAAAATAAAATATAAGTGCGGATTAAACATCTTAAGAGGCTATTTGAAGGCATAAGATTCTCAATACTAATTATAAATCTTAAGAATAGAAAGTCAACAGGGGTGTTTTGGGGATAAATTTATGAGGCAGAAGTCACGTGTCTCCACGAGGCACATAAATCTCTTTCTTGATATGTTATTGTATGTTACGCGTTACTACACAAAGCTCAAAACATGGGATTCAAGTGCACGTGTTGGCACGTGCGCTTGAGACGGTTCATACTTCATACTAAATTTTCACTCACATCTTCATGAGTACTTGATCATTGTTTTCTAACTAGTATGTAATATCCTAGTCATTATGGTCAAACGTTGACCAAACAGAAGTGTTGGCATCTTTGTTAACTACTTTTAATGTCGGTTTTAATTATGTATTTATTATTATTCTTATTATTAATAAGAATCAATGCCAAGTGCGATGCACAATGTGAGGTTTGACTTGACTATCGAAACATTGATCATCTTGATGTGCTAAACTGAATCGGATAGTTCTAGAAGTTTCTTACTCAACACTCACTAAATTTATGTAATTCTTTAGCTATGTCTCCGAAGATTAATTGATTGTCCAGTACACTTTAAAAGAAATTACAAAATATATACTAATTTGCGTGCGATAATGATATTAATATATACATTGAATAATTGAACTAATTAACGGTTGTATCATAGTTCTATAGTTCACTATTGATTTCGTTCCGTAACTAATAAAATACTTTAGAGTAAATAATACGGTGTGAACATGTTAGTATCTTTTGTCATTTTTATTGTGCAGAAGACAATATTACTTTAGGAAATTGAATGAAAGTAAATCAAGGATTTAAGAAAATATTCTTGAGGGGGCGCTTAACTACTTCTCAGAGTTTAAGGAGGCCCAGAAAACGAAAATCCCAAAGAAGCTAGGGAAGACATCTACACCTCAACTTGCGGAGGCTTCAACTATTCGTTGAGGAGTTGAATGAGCATACGATCAGGGTTGGTCGAAGATTCGAAAACAATCGGATTGTCTGGTAGTGGTTAAATCCTTAAAAGTAATTTCAACCCCTTTTCTATATTTGAGCTCCATTACCTCTGATATCCATCGCATAAGTACTCGGCTTGAATATGTAGAATTATGTTTTAATCAGAGAAGTTGTAATGAAATCGCACATGTTCTTGCGAAACTCGATATTAAGTCCAAGGGAAATATTGTTTGGTAAGAGTCTGTTCAGCGAAGTGTTGAGTAATTGTTTGTAAATGATTCAGGATGTAGATGTAATCAGGGAGTCCCGACCCTTGTTCGCGAAGCTCGTATAATTGTGGCCAATGATAATTTGATATGGAATACTCTTCTCTCGTGAGCTGCACCAGTTAAGGGACTCGAATGGTTAATAAGGCTCGTATTTCTCTCAAAAAAGAAAAGAAAATAAAATAAATTGACTTTTTTTTAATATAAAGATATTGGTGTTAAAAACAAAATTCGGCCCATCACGCAGCCACTCTCCTTACAAGAAGAAATTGCGATGGGCTTGAGTTCGAGCCCAATAAATATGAAAAGATTAGATTATTTAGATTTGGGTTAATTGCGGCAATAATGCACAACCTTTGGTCAAGAGGGGTTTTAGGTCCCAAACCTTTCAAAGTGTGGGCAAAAATACACAACGTTTGTTGAATGTAAAATCCGTTGGTCCTTCCGTTAGGGATGTTAACTTCTGCTGATGTGGCATCGTTAAACTGCCAAATGGATTGCCAATTTGTAATATTAATTACATAACCTAATTAATAAGAATAAATTAAAATATTTTAATTATGATTGAAAAAATAAATTAAAACTTTAAATTGACGAGCAATACTTATTTAACGCGTAGTTTTTATTTTTGAACTCGTGCTTCAATATTATTCACATCTTTACTATGTAATTTTTTAAATTACAGTTTTTTTAATAATTGGTCATTTTTTTAATCATAATAAAAATATGATTTAATTTATTATTATTAATTAAATTATACAATTAATATTACAAATTGGCAGTCCATTTGGCAGTTTAACGATGCCACATCAAAACAATTTAACATCTCTAACAGAAGGACCAACGGATTTTACATTTAACAAAGGTTGTGTATTTTTTCCCACACTTTAAAAGGCTGTGGACCTAAAATCACTCTTGACCAAATGTGGTGCATTATTACCGCAATTAACCCTTTAGATTTAGATGTTTTTATTTATTAAAGATAATTAATAAATAAACACCTCACAACCTCGACGACGTTTGGTGCTTCCAGTCTCGGTGCGTATTCTCACAACATCGATCATCTTTCAGATTCTTGTATGAACATCTGAATTTCTCTTACATTCTTTGTCATCGAATTTTGATGCTTATCTGAAGAATCCGATGGTTTGTTTCACACACTGATATATTGATATTGATTATATAGATTAAACAACATTATAATGGAGAATCTGGATTGCAAATTAATAGTATAGATTATAGAATACAAATTAAACATCATTAATGTAATATTAAATTTTAATTAATCGGGCTCGACGGCTTAAACCCCCCTAATCCGATTTTTATCAGGTCGATTTACACAATCGAAAAGAAGAAGAAGAAGAAAAAAAAATCGGTTGAAAATTTGCCCCAGTACGTCCCTTGATATGAAAGTCTAACTACAGTGCTGCTTTAGACGTATCAAATTGCTTGGAAGCGGAAATAAGATGTGGTTCGGCGACTTCCATTTCAGAACGACTGATGCGGTGGCATGGAGCATGCAAGCCAACCTTCTCATCTTGATGAAGTCTACGTACATACATGGAGCATGCAAATCTTATTTATTAAAGCATTATTTTATTTGTTTTAGTTATAATTGTTTTATTTATTTGTTGCTGATTTTAGTTGCTTTATTTATTTGACAATTTCGTCTTATTAGTTGTTCAGGTTAGCGTTTAAATAGCAAGTAGTTAGGGTTTAAACCTTCGAGTATTTAATCGATGAAACAGAGGTGTAATCGGTTATTGATTTTGAATAAAAACTCAGAGCTTTATTGCTTGAATATTTGCGTTCTCTCCTTCCTATATACACCCTACATCCGTTGGTATCAGAGCCTTTCCGATTGCCCTCACAATTGTCATGGCGCACTGTGGCCGACGTGGAGGATTGCCCGATCGTGATGCTGATCTTGGAGACGTTTATAGACGTGAAGATTTCACCGGATTTCGTCAACAGTTGGAGGCTTTAACCCGCTCCATCGAGCGCTTATGAAACAGCGACCTTAAGCGCAGCCCGCCCCCCTTGACGAGTCCGACCATGACGACGATAACCCTTTCGCACCAGATTTTGTTCCCTGGCCCCCGGTTCGTCCGCGCGCAGGAGATGTTGATGGTGATACGCGTTGGGAATCGACGCTCAAAATGGAGATCCCGGAATTTTACGGCAATGTCAATGCCGAGGAATTCCTCGACTGGCTCACATCGGTCGATGAAGTCTTGGAATTCAAACCGGTCCCCAAAAATAGACGAGAATCACTCATTGCGACGCGTTTCCGTGGCCACGCAGCTGCATGGTGGACACAATCAAAGACACAACGCGCTAGATCCGGTAAGTCGAAAATTTCAGATTGGGAGAAAATGAAAAAACATATGCGTGCCGCTTTTTTGCCGTACAATTATACGCGCACGCTTTATCAAAGTTTGCAGAATCTTCGCCAAGGCTCGAGGTCTGTGACCGACTATTCGACTGATTTTTTTATGTTATTGGCAGGAAAAGACATCGCTGAGACGGTGGACTAAACCGTTTCTCGGTACATCGGAGGTCTACGTGCCTCTATCCAAGGTGTGTTAAACATGTTCGATCCGATCACAGTTTTCGAGGCTCATCAGCGCGCTCTAGCCATCGAAAAATAACAATCTCCATGTCCGTACAACGTGGCTTCGCCGAATGCACAACAGCCCCGAGCAGCTCCTACAGCTCCCCCACGCGCACAGATTGCGCCCGTTCCGCCTATCCCAGGTGTAAACGCAGCCCAGCCCCCTTCCGTGGGTGGCGGTGTTTGTTGTTTCGGCTGTGGCGAACTGGTCCACCGTCGTAATAATTGCCCACAAAATCAGCGTCGTGGTTTACTAGCCGATGACGCACTTGAACTTTTTGGCGACCCGGTTTATGACGAGGATGTTCAGAACCCAAAGATGTCGTTGAGGTTGCGGGTGACGTGGGTCATGCACTTGTTATTCGCCGGAATTTTCTAACTCCAGCAAGTCGAGATGATGATTAGTTACGTAACACCATTTTTCAATCATCTTGCACAATCGGTGAAAAAGTATGCCGTGTTGTTATCGATTCGGGTAGTTGCGAGAACATCGTCGCCGAAGAAGTCATCAAGAAATTGGACTTCGCAACGGAACAACACCCAAAGCCTTACAAGTTGGCGTGACTATAAAACAACACCGACATTACCGTTTCACAACGGGCACTAGTGAAGTTCTCAATCGGAACGACATACCGCGATGAAGTTATGTGTGACGTGGTTGCGATGGACGCATGCCATCTACTTTTGGGTCTTCCTTGGAAATTTGATCGCCACTCAATCCATGATAGGTTGTCAAACACGTACACGTTTGACTTTGGTGGAAAAAAGATAGATCTTCTCCCTTCTAATCCCATGATAGCCTCTACTCGTCGACAGACGATGTCGCTGCTTAACAGGTCTGATTTTGATGCGGAAACTTCACAAAGCGGCATCGTATATGCCCTCCTCGGCAAGCCTGTCTCTTATATTCACCCGGTCCGACCGAAGATACAGCCCCTCCTCGATGAATTTAGTGTCGTTCTACCACCGGAACTCCCTGCCGAACTCCCCCCACTCCGAGCCATTCAACACCGGATTGATTTTGTTCCTAACGCGTACCGCTTGAAGCTTCCGAGTCACATCGCACGACTGACATATTCAACGTAAAGCATCTCCGCCTTTATACGGGCGACAACTCCGACGGTGAATTACCGGCATATTAGAGGACGAATTTTCTCGACCCCCGGGAGAACGATGCGGTGGCATGGAGCATGCAAGCCAACCTTCTCATCTTGATGAAGTCTACGTACATACATGGAGCATGCAATTCCCATTTATTCAAGCATTATTTTATTTGTTTTAGTTATAATTGTTTTATTTATTTGTTGCTGATTTTAGTTGCTTTATTTATTTGACAATTTTGTCTTATTAGTTGTTCAGGTTAGCGTTTAACTAGCAAGTAGTTAGGGCTTAAACCTTCGAGTATTTAATCGATGAAACAGGGGTGTAATCGATTATTGACTTTGAATAAAAACTCAGAGCTTTATTGCTTGAATATTTGTGTTCTCTCCTTCCTATATACACCCTACATCAACGACCGTGTCGGATCCTCCGTCGGATGCTCCGCAGCGCAGGAGCATGGAGAAGCACTTTTTCAAGCTGACAGCGAGCTTAAGTCAGTTAGAGGACTTTAATCAGGTAGGGAGAGATTGAACTCTGTTGCGAGAGGGTACACATGATCTGGTTTCGCACCAGCAGTTCATGGACGATTATAGGCGGGCGGTGGTTGCGACATCGAAATCGCCCGAATTAGTTGAGGTTGTGGCAACCCTAGTTCAATCACTTGAGGCCGTTGCAAACGTAGACGAAAGCGAATCGCAGTGCGCCATCTGCTTCGAAGTGTTGGGTCACGAGATTATACGCATGCCGTGCTCTCATGCCTATCACAAGCTTTGCATCACCAAATTCCTTGCAAGCTTGTGTTAACAGCGGAATGTGCGGCGATCCTCCACGGCCTCCAATTCGCCTTTGATCGAGGTTGGGAAGTATCATTGGTCGAATCCGATTGTATCCGGGCTATTCATCTAGTCAATGGGAAGGCTTTCAATAGCTTGCAAGGACCCATTATTCGGAGCATCGAAGACTTGCTAACGAAAGTCGCGCCAACCGGGAAGCTTCGGTAGATCCCTAGACTTTGTAACGAAGTAGCTAATGTGTTAGCTAAATCTTGTGTCCTCGAGGGGACGTCGGAGCTTTGGTCATGTACTTGCCCGGAGTGGCTCGATATGTATGTTCAAAGGGATTTAAGGCCCTATTATTAATGAAGTTCTTTCTTCCCTCAAAAAAAAAAATGGTTGGAGAAGAATCTCACTTGCCCGCTATGCCGCTATCGTATGCCTGACCGTCTAACTCTTCTTCTCTCTCCCATTCCGCCGAGTAGCCGCCCTCGTCTTGTCTAAACGCTCAACTTTGTTTGCTAATTTTTCATTTTATTTCTATTGGCGAGGTGTTTTATGTATGAATTTTTTGGGTCTCGTTTTTCTTACTAGCGGATTTTCTATTATATATGTATATAATTTCAACAAGTATTTTTATAGAGCATGAACAAACCTAGCTCCGTAAATTACAAGACGCTATCAAAAGGGTTGGTAATGACCAAAACTAGAAGAAAAAACACAAAATTTGATTGATTATCAATGAAAGACAAGAATAGAAGCTCTAATTATAAACCCAAGTTAGATGATTTCCAAGTCAAAATTAGGCACCGTTATAGAGAGTACAAATACAAAAGAGGAAGAAGCAAAGCATGACGACCAAAGCCAAAAATTCAACTAAGGAGAGGTCTAACTATGATCTCCATCTTGTCATGTATGACAAGTCTATCGCGGCCACCGCAAAGCCCGCCACGTCCCCGAGAAGTCCAGCTCCGGCCACCACAAAGTCTACGTGTACCTGCATGTTCTCGCGCACACATGGTGGGTGATCACTTTGTAATTGTATTGGTTTCTGATTTTTATGTAGATTTTAAATAGTTGTATTGGTGGATGAATTAATTAAGTATTTATATATATGCGGTGTTGATTTTCGTTTTATGTTTCTTTGATGCCAATTTCTTTTGAACGCAGATGAACTTTCACTTTTAATTATTTTTCCAAATTACAAAACTACGGGTCTAATATAGTAGTTATTTTATAGAGAAAGTAGGATCATAAGTAATAAAAATACAAAATGAGGTATATAAATATATAAATATGAGTGCCATGCATTTTGGTCAAAGTTTGATAATTGGACCTACACCCATCTAGATATATGGGCCTTAATAACTATCGTATAGAACCATACTTTATTTTTAAAGCCCATACTTATTTTGTTCATGTGACCAAATCGTTAGTGTAAGAAAATGAACACGTCATATTTTCATCAAATGATGACAATTCAAAGGAGCGATTTTTTTCCTATTAATACTGAAAGTTTGAGTGTATTTTAAAACCATCACAAGCTATATTTTTTGTTGTTATTGAAAGTTTTTTTTTTTTTTTTTTTTTTTTTTTTTTTTTTTTTTGTAAACTCAATAAAACGTATCTATGTCAAGTCTTATTGGTGACCGATGGTCGAAAGTGAAAAAACAAAATGCATAAAATAAAGTTAAATGTGTCGTTAAAATGGAAAATATGACGAAGATTGTTAATCATACTTGGGTTTTCCATCACGCATTGGATTCTAATTCCATTGTTTATTTATGTTTACTTACCATGGCATTGAATTTTGGTTAAGTTCTAAGAAGTATCAAAGTTCTAAGAATTTTTGTAATCACAAATTCCTTATAGGAATTATAATCACTTAAGGGCTTATTAGCAAAATACTCAATCTACTTAAAACTATTTAAAAAACTACTCAACGTTTCATTAACTAAAATTGTACTCATTTCAAATTAATTCTTCCAAAAATACCCCTCAACTTGATTTATCTTTCTTACTATCGTTAAACACACAAAAACACCTGACGCTCTCTCTCTCATACTCCGGAACCCTAATCGTTGTCGCTCGCCGTCAATCGCTGTCGATCGCCGTCGATCGTCGTCGCTCGCTGTCGATCGCCGTCCATCGCCGTCGCACCCAAAAACACCTGACGCTCTCTCTCTCATACTCCGGAACCCTCATCAAGCTCGTTTCACAAGTGAAGTTGGGAATTATTCGATTCAATTGAAATTTCGAATCAGAGAAGCATGGAGGACTCGAAATAATCGATGAAAACAAAAAATCGAACGAGTAAACGCAATCGAGTGAAGAAGAATCGAACCCGAAGCTGTGGAAGAGGACGGAGAAGCTCGAGACTCAACGAGATGATCGAGACGAGTCGGCGGTTCGGAGGCTCTTTGGGGAAGATGAGTTCGAAAAGGATATCATAGAGAGAAGGAAGAAAATAAAAAGAAAAATATATGTCGGGTGTTTTGTACAAAGCTAAAAAAAATCAAGGGTTATGCTTGTAATTTAGTATTTAAAAAAAAATCTATGAATAATATGTTTTGAAAATAGGTGGAAAATTAATGCCATAAACTAGTGTTTAAGCCTCTAAGGGATAAAGTGCACAAACAAAAACAAATAAATAAGATATTTTTGTTAATTAAATAATTCTAACTCTTGTTACCCTAGTGTAACAGTAGTTACCCAAATGTAATTTTAATAACTTTAGTTACAAAAGTGTAATTACAGTTACTCAAGTGTAACTGTAGTTACCCAAATGTAACTTTAGTTACATAAGTATAACTGCAGTTACCCAAGTGTAACTGGAGTTACCCAAATGTAATTTCCCTACCTTTAGTTACATAAGTGTAACTGAAGTTACCTAAGTGTAACTGTACTTACCCAAATGTAATTTTAGTTACATAAGTGTAACTATAGTTACCCAAATGTAAATTTAGTTATATAAGTGTAATTGCAGTTACCCAAGTGTAACCGTAGTTACCCAAATGTAATTTTAGTAACTTTAGTTACACTAGTGTAACTGTAGTTATCCAAATGTAACTTTAGTTACATGAGCGTAACTCCAGTTACATAAGTGTAACTCTAATGGCATAAATTTAATTCCAGTTACGTTGTGTAAGGCTCATAATGTTTTTTTTTGCGGGACCTTTGTAATCACGTTTGTAGCTCTCGTTACATAAGTGTAACTTCAGTAACAAAAGTGTTTCTCCAATTTCATAAGTTTAACTTTAATTACGTTGTGTAACTCTTATTACATATATAGTTACAAGTGTAACTACATATGTGAAATTACGGTAATGTAACTACAATTACATAATTGTAGTCATGCTATTACATAATTGTATGTCCTTATTTTTTGAAAAATATTGAATTTAAATTCTCTTATGTAACTCCAATTACGTGAAATTATTGTTACATACTTTTAGATGGAGACTCGATTAATATAATTATATATGACTAGAATTACGAAATTGTAACTCCAATTACAAAAGTATAACGCCAGTTACATAAGTGCAACTTCAGTTACAAAAGTGCAACTTCAGTTACAAAATTGTAACTTCGGTTACAAAAATTGTTTTAATACTTTCAAATTAATTCCAATAAAGAAAAAGCACTACATTACTATTTTAAGAAATATATTGAAATTTGATTCCATAATAAATACACTTTTAATATCGTTTTGTTTTGTCGCTAAAAGAGCAAAAACACACCGTTTCTCTGAATTACAGACGTTAACTGTTTCTTGTGTAGAATCTCTTAATATGTAACATAAGTTTAATTATATATGACTAGAATTACGAAATTGTAACTCCAGTTACAAAAGTGTAACTCTAGTTACATACGTGTAACTTCAGTTACATAAGTGTTTCTCTAATGACAAAAGTTTAACTCTAGTTATGTTGCATAACTCTTATTACATATATAATTATAAGTGTAATTACATATGTGAAATTACGGTAGTGTAACTACAATTACATAATTGTAGTTATGCTATTACATAATTGTATGTTATTATTTTTCAAAAATATTGAATTTAAATTCTTTTATGTAACTCCAGTTACGTGAAATTATTGCTACATACTTTTAAATGGAGACCCAATTAATATAGTTATATAACATAAATGTAATTATATATGATTAGAATTACGAAATTGTAACTCCAGTTACAAAAGTGTAACTCCATTTACATAATTGTAACTTCTTTTACAAAAGTGTAACTTCGGTTACAAAAATTTAATTCCAATTACAACAGTGTAACGCCATTTACATAAGTGTAACTAAATAAGTCCTAAAAAGATTTGACCTTAGAACACAATCCAACAAAGGATCTTGTGGAACATTACTAGAGTTTATGACAGAGTTGAGTAAATTCCATTTCTTGTTCCTAAAATTAGACTTTATATATTATTATATAAAATGTATATAATAATAAATAAAAAACAGCCAGAGAAAATAAGCTGCTTCCTTTGTGAAGCTATACATTAGCGCCATATTTGACTTCTTCGAGAGTCAACAAACACTAGACAATCTCTACAAAGTTATTTATGATCCTTAATTAGTGTATAGTTATCATCTTTCTTCAACAACAATTCACGAAGCTCTTGATCTCGTCGAAGAGAGTGTAGAAATTCTCGTTTTTGGGCAAGAAGTAGAAGCCGATCGTCACTTGCTCCAAGAAAAGGAGCTTCACCTCTTGACCCGACTCCCTCAGCCCCTCCACGTACGCCGATTGCCAGTCCTGGACCAGGTCGAACCCCGCTACGACCACGAGGCTCTTTGGGAACGTCTTCACCCCGGCCAGCGACTCCCCTCTCGGCCCAAACACGTTGCAAGTCCCCAACTTCCGACGAAACGACGCTGTTTAGATCCACCCCGACATGGTTTCCGTTAATGTTGTTGAACTCAACGTCCATAAGGGTATCGAATTCCACGGCGACGTATCTAGAAGATTCCGACTCCGCTCCCGCAAGCCCGAGCAGATCGCCGGCGAATTCCATGGGCCGTACGGCGCATACCCATAACCATGATACACATCCCCATAAACACCCTGTCAAAAAAAGACAAGTTAAGATATCAGACCAACCCCATCTTTGAAATAAGAGAACAAAGACAATATATATTGTGAAGCCTAAAACCTAAACAGAACATATATTGTGAGGTGCACACTGCCGTTGTTGAGGTGCGCGTCGCCGAGGAGCTTGAGGCTGGAGAGAGTGAGAGTGCCGAAGTCGAACTCGGTCTTGGAGCTCTGTGCGACAACAATGGCGGCGGCCCAAAAGAAGAATGGAACTCGAGCTGTGTTCGTCGAATGTGGTTAGGGTATAATTGTCCATATAACATCAAATGAGTGTTTTTTTAATTATGATAAATTTTTGAGTATTTTTTTAAAAAAATTCACCTAATTTGAGTACTTTGTTAGAAAGCCCATCAATTAAAGGCAAAAGAATTGGTTAGAATGAAGGTAAATTGAGCACTCAATGTGTTTTACATGAAAAGCTAAATTCCAAATCTTGGGCCACTATTAATGTCTAGATTTTGGTGTCCCATTATCAAACGTTCGTTTGACATTTTTTTATGCAAAAAATGTTTGAGTATTCTTCTTTAAAGTTCGAATATATTATGATTTACCTTCTTTTGGTGTCAAACTTCGTATTAATAGGGACATATACCATAAAAGATGATCTATATTTAATTCCATATAATAATTTAATATGCATTTGTTGAACTAAGGTTACTTTTATCTTCTCAACTCACTATTTGGTACAAAACTTTTTGAAATTGTTTAATATTCATATTGTTTCTTGAATCCTCATACATTATAGTATATGGCCGATATTAATTTTGGCATTGATATTAATCAATGATATTTTATTTTTAGAAATTATAAGAAATGCTTATTTTGTGTAAAAGGTTTAAATTTTTTAAAATAACCCTTTTATTTTTTCTTTCAATCGCAGCCAATATTAGATAGAGTTACTGCTAATAATACCCCATGTTATTCGCCATACATATATTTTGTATATACACATATTCACTTGTTTAGTTTTGTTTTTTTTTATTTCTCCCAATGTCTTGTATACCTTCGAAAACAACACATAACTTCCTAGTAAAAACTGACAATTTTCTTTCAACTAGTGTGCAACAAATAACTAGTTTGACCATATTCTTGTCAATTGTATTTTTTTTTTCATTCACTTTTTATCCTAGCGGTTTTTGATTAGATGAACTCATCGGTTGATTTGTAATAATCTTATAGTTTAATATGAAGATCTCGCTTGTTATTTAATTGAAAACAAAATATTTGAATAAGTTATGTGTTTGCACAAATTAATATCTTTCGTATTTTTAAGGCTGACGGGCTAATGTATGTATGATAGCAAATTGGGATATTATTTCAATTAAAAAAAAGAAAAGAATAACCCATAGAGCATGTACAAACACCAACATATAAAATCACAAAATAAATAAGTACTATATATATTAAATATACACATATTTTCACAAAAAAGCCTTCATTAAAACCAGATAAATATTGATTATCGAGCAACACAGACCACAAAATCGAAGCTATTTAAGAATATGGAGCAATATTAACTCCAAATTACGAATATAGTTATAAAAAATTAGGCAATCTACAAATAAAAGTTAGATATAAAGCCAACGCATGGTGTAACATATATGACGGACTTTATGTATATGCTTAAAATAAAAAGAAAAATCCACGAAATACCCACCTAAGATTTATGAGAATTGCTCATACTTTCAAACAATTCATTTATATCCATTTATAAAAAAACTGGAACATATTAACCCTAATATTAATTATATTTATTTATTTTGTATATTAATTATTTATTATATATTTTAATTTTCAAAAATAAATTATCCTAGGTTTTCATTTAATTGTTACTTTGACCTAAAATTTTATCATTTATTTTAAATTCCTCCTCGCCCACGCCCTGTCACAAAAATCGAAATCGATTATCTCCTCCATCAATTCTATGCTTCCTCCGTCGCGCCTCCTTCCTCTGCTTCCCTCCGTCGCGCCTCTTTCCTCTATCGCGCCTCCTTCCTCCATCACTCTCTGTCGTTGTTGCCCTCCATCGCGCCTCCTGCCGTTGTCGCCCTTTGTCGCTCTCTGTTGCTCTCTATCGCTTGTTTTTCCAAAAACCACACAACTCTGTTTACCATACTATTTTCATTTGTAAAAGTAGTTACAATTAATAAAAATGTAACTATTTTTACAAATGAAAATTTGTAAAAATAGTTACGAAAACAGATTTACATATGTATGGTAAATGGTAAGTATCAAAGTATGGTAAACAGGTTTACATTCGTAAACCAATTTACATAAAATGAGGCAAAACGAAAACCAAGTTTCGTAAATAGATTGCATTAAAAGCAAACGAAAAACCAAGTTTCTTAATTGTTTTTACATAAAATGTCAGAATTAAAACCAATTTTCGTATGATTAATAGGGGATAAAAATACTTATTAATAGGAAAAATAAGATTTAGATTAATAGGGGATTTTTTTATTTAAAATTTTGATAAATAGGGGATAAAAATTCAAAATAAATACTAATTATTAGGAAAATTAAGATTTAGATTTTAATTGTCAAAATAAGGAATATTAAACGTGATTTGTTAGAGTTAATTGAAAATAATACTAATTAATAAGGGAGATTAATTTTTAATTTATTATGTTTGCTACATTTAAAGATTTTTTCTTATTTTAATTAAAAAAACAAATTATAATTCAATGTGGTTTAAAGTTAAACGTGATTTAAAAATTGAAAAGGCAATTTAGTCGGTATTTGAAATTATTGATGGTTATGATTACCATAATTAAAAATGGATATTTTTTTAAAACATCAAGTCACAAATTAATATTTGCCTCATTTGACGGATCTACGGTCCAGTGTAATCAAGTCACAAATGAATATTTGTCTCATTTGATGGATCTACGGACCAGTGCACTACATTACGTATATCTTTAAAGTTCAATTCCATTTTCCATTTCACATGCAATATACGTCGGATTAAAATTCGTTACTACGACATCGAGATTTTTAATTTCTCACGTATTATTTATTATGTTAAAATTATTATTGAATATTAAACTAAGAAACTTTTATCGTATTTCATGTAACATATACTAAGGAAAACTGTAATAAAAAATCATGACATGCCAACACTGCATTAGATATTGTTTTCCCCTTTGTCATGCATACCAAGGTTCTAAATACCGCTTACCGATATCGTTTCGCACTTTTATTTTACGGATATATCGCTCGTCAATAGGTATCTCGATAGGTAATTCGATGGGTATGTCGATGGATATATCGTTTCGCATACCTTCTAAAAAAGATTTTCGATGGGCATGCCGATGGATATTCGAGAAATTTAATACCTTGATGCATATAATATATATATATATGTGTGTGTGTGTGTACTCCTAAAAAAAAGTTTAGGGAAAATAGCGGCGAAAGGGCCCTGACTCTGCATATCTGTTGCATTTAAGTCCCTATAGTTAAATTTTAGTGATAAAACTCCATGCCGTTAGAATCTTGTTCCCCATTAGTCTTTATGTCATTATCATATTGTTAAGTGCCACATTGGCTGCATACTTGTCATCCATGTCACCAAAATTTTAAGGCAAAATTACTAATAGTAAAAAATTCAAAAAAAATAAAATTCTGTACTGTTAAATCCACATATCATAATGAAATTAAGCCACATTTTCAATGGATCCACTATTTTGAAAATTCTTGTTGTTTTCTTATTTCTTTGCGACTTAATTTTATCGTTTACATATATTTTTATTTTCTATCTTGAAATTCTGTAATCAACGCTAGAATTGGATCTATAGCTTATAATTGTGGATCCATAAAAAAGGTGACTTAATTTCACAGCGTACGTGAATTTAACGGTTTAGAAGTTTTTAGTATTTTATACTTTTGCCTTTTTTTTTTATGACATGGATGACACATATATAGCCAGCGTGGCACGTAACAATATGATAACGGCAGGAGGACTGATGTGCAATAAGATTCTAACGATAGGAACTTGTGCTACTAAAATTTGAGTATAGAAACTTAACTGCAACAAATATACAGAGTTGAAGACTTTCGTCGATATTTTCCCAAAAATTTATACGCGTGCATGTTATTTTACACTCATGGTTCAAATCTGCAACTTATTATTAATTTATTATTCTTCCAAAACATAATAAGAATCAAATTTAGCAACTTGTATAAATGAAATCCTATACAACTTTTAGTACACAAATTCAATATTTATCGGGTCTCTCTCTCATATTTTTATTGGCACGAGAAATTTAATGCTCGGTGGGGATAAGCTATGCTAATTAATAACTTAATGTTCACACTAAGGTTCAACTTACCGATGTTACCGATAAACCGATTATCGTTTTCGATGGATTAATCGATAGCTTATCGATTAACCGACGGAAAACCTATAATACTGTAGCTTACAGATTATCGATACTTTTCGATACTTTTCGACAGAAAACTTATAAAATATTTTGATAATATCATACCTCTAATTAGTCCTGTCCAATCGGGGGCGGGCCCACGGGCAGCCTGCTACCCGTCAGTCGACGACGGGTCACGCGGGTAGTGAAGCCCGAGGTGGCTCGGGTCAACCCGGCCCGTGGCCCGAGTAAAACTGCCCCGCCCGCAGCCCGAGATGCTGACGGGCCCACGAGCTGCAGTGTTTTTTTTTTTTTTTTTTTTTTCTAAAGCATGATGACCGTTGGATTACTCAAGTGGCTGCAAATCTAATGGCTGAGGGAATTTTCAAAGGGAGCAGAGAAAAGTACCAATTCATTTAAGGGGGCTGACACTAATTGTTAAAATAGATAGGTATAAGTACCAGAAGTACACTAAGAACGGCTATTTTGCTGTTTTAATGCTAATAACGGTTAGTTCAGCCCCCAACGAAATGACAAGAAGATACGATGATGTGGCGGATGGAAATCAACCAAGCACAAGCGTCATGGGCCCACCGAGACATTCCTTCGTACGCCGAGACGAGCCAAGACGGGTCATCGATGAAGTGACCAAGTACAAAAATATGCCACCACTCGTGTTCTCAACGGAAGAGCGCACTTTCCCGATCATCAAGTGGTGGGAAGACAACAAGACGGAGTTTCCAATTCTATCACGGATGGCACGCGACTTCCTTTGCATCCCGGCTTCGACGGTCTCATCAGAATCCACCTTTAGTCTAAGCAAAAATCTAATTGGCGATCGACGACATTCGCTAACGAAGGACCACATCGAGGAGCTTATGATTTTGAGGGATTGGATTAGAGCCGATCGCCGAAAGCACAACTGCACAAGGGAGTCGAAGAAGTCGAGGCCGAGAATAGTAACATCGCTCAATTCGACCAATTCTACCAAGACAATGAAGAATAACATCGTTGTAATTTTTATCGTTCTTCTTTGTATTTTTGTTACGAATTTATCAAGCAATATAATATTTATTTTTCATCATCTATGTTTCTATCTTACATACCATATAACTATTTTACAAACCATACGCTTTAGAATAATGCAAACTTTGTAAAATGCAAACTTTGTAAATTTTTTAATAAATTAGATGAAGTAAACTTTGTAAACTTAAAATGCAAACTTTGTAAATAATAAGACAAATAAGAGAAATAAAGTATAGATATAATATACATATATATCTTATTTTACATCAATATGAACTTGCAAAATGTTTCAATAATTTCAACTTCAACCCCTGCCTAGCTGCTGGGGCGAGCAGATTTTGATGCTGGGGCAGTGGGGCTTCACTAAATGCAGGAGGGCAGAAGTGCAAATGTGCAACAATTAGATTTAAAAAAAAAATAAAAAAAATAAATGGGGGGCGTGCTCGGGCGGGCAGCCTGTGTAGACTTCGGGCTCGGGTCGGGCAGCCCGAGCTGGACTTCGGGCTCAGGCCGAGCAGCCCGAGCTGGACTCGGGCTCGGGCGGGCTCGGGCTGAGGCCCGTGGGGCCCGCCCGAATGCACAGGAGTACCTCTAATACAAAACATATATAATGTCATACACACACATAGATAATGTCATACACACACATATATAATGTC
The DNA here is from genome assembly GCA_954871525.1 of Parietaria judaica. Taxonomy (NCBI): domain Eukaryota; kingdom Viridiplantae; phylum Streptophyta; class Magnoliopsida; order Rosales; family Urticaceae; genus Parietaria; species Parietaria judaica. The sequence continues at coordinate 23,903,487 of OX940872.1, forward strand.
ATACACACATAGTCTAACAAGTCTCAACTATCAAATACAAAGTCTAGTACAAAGATTAACAAGTCTCCAACCTCAAAAGTACGACGATCTCCTATGGGCTTCCATAATACCCGAGGCACCACTTGATTCCAAATGCATGTTGCAATATGTCCTCCAAAACAAGCCATGTGGTTCGAAGTGCATACGGAAGTTACTCACATGGTAATCATATATGTGTTGCTCCGTAAACACGCCACGAGATGGATACTAGGGATGCGCCCACACTCCGTTATCGAGCATAGGGTGCGGAGTAGCAAATTGAGTGCTCACGGAAGTACCCATCTTCAAATCTGCAAAAAATTACCTCAAAAAATCAGACTCAGATTTCCAAAAATATTTAATAAATGAAAACACCCAAAAAAATGAGTACATTACTGAGAAAATCATCAAAAGAAAAACTTCCCATACTTTCGCCGCAATTAAGACAAAAACCAAAATGTCTTCCACTCTGCCAAAAATTCACCTCAAAAAATCAGACTCAGATTTCCAAAAATATTTAATAAATGAAAACACCCAAAAAAATGAGTACATTACCGAGAAAATCACCAAAAGATAAACTTCCCACACTTTCGCCGAAATTAAGACAAAAACCGAAATGTCGTAAAATATGCAAAAACTTTAGCTCAAAAAATCATATTAATATTTTAAAAAGTAATTAATAAAGAAAAATACCTAAAAAAATGAGCACAATGCCTTGAAAATCACGAATGCTAAACTTCAAACTCTTTCGCCGCAATTATGACGAAAACTGAAATACGATCAAATATGCAAATAAAATACACCAAAAAATCACATTAATATTTCAAAAAATAATTTATAAAGGAAAACACCCAAAAAATGTAGTAGATTACCTCGACAAAACACGCAAGATAAAATTGCAATACTTTTGCCGCAGTTATAGGTGTTGACGTGGTTTCCCACCTCAATCAGTCAAGTGTGACTTGTGAGTGTATGATATTTTTGGATGAAGCAATTTGGTGGAATTCGATCTCTCACGTTGCAAGCTCACGATTCACTCACGATATATATATAAGTATATAAGCGATATAAATGAGACGAGGGATTTTTTATAGAGGTTCGTCCCAAAGCGGTAGTTGACTACTTCCTCTGTTAGTTTATTGCAACAATGAACATAGACGGATATCTACAGGCAGCCAGATCACGTCTGAGAGTAGGAAGAAATGGAGATAGAAAGAAAGAACACAATAAGATCTCCAAATGACAAGAATGCCGGGTAGAAATTCTTCAGTGTATTCTCTCGAGGTTGTAAGTGTGCGTCCCTGTTGATCTGAGCTTGAGCTTGGCATTTATAGACTTCAATTCTTCCCGTTGAACTTCCGGGAATCGAGGGGTCTTCACTCCGTGCTGACCGGGTTGAATGGACGATCTGGCTACACGTGTCCCATGACTTCGTTCTCGTCGTCGTGTTTGAATTATGCCCGTTGGAGACTTGACTCTGTGCTCCTGGTCTTTCGTCTGAGTTTGAAATGGGATGCCGGGTAGAGAATATGACGACTCTACCCTCGTCTTTCTGGGCTGCTACCGAGTGGATTTGGGCTTTAGAACTCATTGGGCCGAGTAGCCTATGTCCGTAGGTTCTTGGTCTGATTGAGAATCTCTTTGGGCTTCTCAAATGGGCTTTTACGAATACCAGTTTATTTCTTTAAAGCCTTTTATCATGGTTTGTAAATTTAATTAATTCACAACCTTAGCACTTTATGTCACATTAAATAATGACGAATTTGTACATCAACAGTTAGCCCACTACTATAAAAAATACGAAGTAAATTTTATAGTATTTACTCGATGAAATCATGTAAAATTCGTGCCGGATAGGATTAATTAAATTTGTGACTTTTGCCGCAAATCTGCATAATCCGGGCAGGATTTTGGATAATTTCGAGATCAGATGGACGGATAGGGTCTTGAAGCTGTAACCGTCGCTTCGAATTTTGGGCGGGAACAGTTACAACACGTGTCCCATTTTGCGGAGTTCGAAGGGAATAAACTCTTCACATTCTCCTGACACAGCTGTCGTGCTGACGTGTCGCCGGATAGCTCGCTGATCTCAACCGTAGGATGAGGTTTGTTGCGTTTTTCGAGGAAACCCTAACCGTAGGATCAGCGACAATTTTCGAGTATAAACACTCGAGTGATTCGCATTAAATGGGCACGTCTCTTCAGCTTCAGCTCGTCACACGTCTTTCGAAGGTAACCTCTTTCTCTTTCCTCTATTTATACTCTGTGTGGTATTCGAATACCATTTTCGAATTTTTAGAGAGAGAAATACTTCAAGTTCTAGTGAGATAAAATCTGCGAATCGCCATTGGAGGTGCTCTGAGGTCTTTACCTTCGTCGTCTTCTTCATCATTCTCGTGGGGAATCAGGTTCTAGTTTCTTCTCCGTTCTTCTCTGTGAGTCTGTTTAGGGATTGTTCTAGGTTTCTAGATATCGTTCTTTCTATTTTCTTAAATCTTCGTGCTTTCCAGTTTCTGGGTTTTTGTGCTCGTCTAGATTTCTTTCGGTTTTTCCTAAACTATCTTTATAAGATGGGTCCTAAGAAGACGGTCTCGAAATGGCAAACGGAGTTTCTGACTACAGATTCTCCTAAGTCAGTTCTGAAACCTAAGGATCTGGTTAGGATCCGGGTAGAGTACAACATTCCTTTGTCGATAGAGCTTAGGTTACCGGGTCCAGATGAACATGCCGACGAGCAAAACTCGGACGGCTGGATCTGTGTTTACCAGAGGTTTTTTGAGTCCGGGGGGCTTAGATTTCCTATTCCCGAGCTCATCCTAAGGTACCTTAGTCATCTAGGGGTTTCTATCGGGCAACTTAGCCCGAATTCTATCCGGATCTTGATGGCCTTGCTTGTTCGATCCCACGAATGTTTGTATTCACTTACGATCTGGGACTTGTTGACGGGCTTGGTCATCAAGGCCAACGGTCAGGCCAAGGGTAGGTTTTTCCTATCCGTCAAGGAAGGGGAGATCATAACCGGTCTTCCCAAGAAGGAGAGTGCTTGGACCCACAAGTATTTCTTCTTCATTGCCGGTCAGGAAACGCTCGGTTCTTGGCTGGGCTATAGGAATGAATGGGTCCACGAGATAGGTAAGGTTCTGGGTTGGGTTTTTTAATTTTTCCTATTCGGTTGTTTTTGTATGTTTGCTAATTTTTTGTCTTCATCTTATGCAGTCGAGGACCCTGAGAAGCCTAAGTCTCGTCCGATTACAGAGGAGTGGAAGGCTTTGAAGAGGAAGTTGTTTCCTAACGGTCCGGAGCTGTGGTCGAACTTCACGAAGGAGAGGTTCGAAGCTGCCGGGCTTTGGGTTGAGCCTGACGAGGAAGAATTTCCGGGTATAAATCCTAAATCTGTCTCTTTGGCTTTGTTTTGTATTTGTCTACTTTATTTTTTCTAAGTGTGGATTTTTGACGTGTAGAGGATATGGACGCTCTTCGCCCGAAGGGTCAGAGTCTTCGTCAGAGGCGGAGACAGGAGGGTCAGACCGGAGGTTCGGCCTCTGCTAGAGCTGCTCGTCAGGAGACGAGCAGACGGGTTGAGGAGAGGGGGCCTGGCGCGTCTGCGCCGGCCAAGGCTGCTCGTCAGGAGACGAGTAGGAGGAATGATGAGACTCCTGCTCGGGAGTCTCTTGCTGAGGTCGCCTCTGGGGCGACCAAGAAAAAGGATGTCGTCGAACTTTCCGACGACGGGGAGAGCACCCCGGAGGTCACGCCTTTGGCGAAGACTTCGGAGAGGGAGGTTGTCCCTCCTTCTGCTCCTTCTCGTCCTTCCAAGGGCGTGATCCGTCCTTCTCAGGATGGAGCTGCTCCGAGGACGGGCTCAGAGGCGGCCGCGAAGAGGCCGCACGAAGGAAGGGACTCTGGGGTCCGGAAGAAGGCGAAGGGGGATCCGGCCCCGAAGGAGGTGGTGAGGAGGGACTCAGTCCCGAAAGGAGGCGCGAGGGCCTTGGAGAAGGGTAAGGGGGTTGCTCAGGAGAGTGAGCGCCCGAAGGAGGCCTCCCGAGGTGAGGCGAGGGAGACGGGGTTGGCTCCCCCGGTGGTTGAAGGGCAGGCTAGGGAGAAGATGGTCTCCCGGAAGGCGGGGTGCACTTGGATGGGGGACAAGGGTCTCCACAAGGCACCTAAGGTGGCGGCCGGCCTTCTCCGGCAGATTACGAATGGTGGGGTCGGCAGGGTCCCCAGGAGTATTGCGGAGAAGAGGCCGTACAAGGATATGGCCGCGGCTACAACCCTGGTAAGCATTGCCGGCTTTAGGTTTGGGTGTTTGCTTTATTTCCTAATTTTTTCTAACTTTAATTTTTGGACGTGCAGCTCGTCGCCTCCATTAATGACATGGTCCTCGATTATGAGGACCAATTATATGAGGCTAAAGAGGGCGCGCAAGCCTCCGAGCAGCTTGCGCTGAAGGAGAGGGAGTTGGCTGATGCCGAGGAGGGCATCCGGGTGAAGGCGGAGCAGATCGTCGTCATGGGCAAGAAGGTTGCCGCTTGCGATGCTCGGATCAAGGGGCTCGGGAATACGGTCGTCGATCTCCGGGAGAAGCTGTCAAACGCTACCCGGACGATTGAGGAGGCTCAAGGCGTGAGCGAAGCGGCCGCCAGGCAGATGCTGGCCTCTGACGCGGCCAAAGGACGGGCAGAGGAGTTGGCCAAGAGGAAGGAGGAGGAGGCCTTGGCCTTGAAGGAGGACGTGCAGCGCCTTGCTGCCGAGCTGGTTGAAGCCCGGCAACGATCCGCCGATCGCGAGGCTGAGAAGAAAGCTGTCCATGCCCGATATCGCCGAAAGGTGGAGGAAAGGGACGCGCTAATCGCGTGGTACAAAGGTACGGCTGCCGACAACAGTTGCTTGGATCAAGCCGAAGGTTGCCTCGAGCTGATCCAAGACATCATTGACGGCAACGTCCAAGATTTCGAGGCTGAGAAGGAGGTCCTAGAAGGCGACGCTGCTCGCTACCAAGCTCTCTTGGACACGGTTCCGGCACCGCTGATAGGGTCTCCGGCTCTGTCTCCAGATGCCGAGCTGACCGGTGTTCCTCTTGTAGATTTGAGCCTTCGGTCCGAGCAATCGTCCGCCAAGGAGTCTGCCTCCGAAGATCCCGCCATCGAGCCCGTCGTTGAAGATCCCGTGGCCGGAGTGACCGTCGTCGATGAGCCCACCTTGCCCGCCATTGCTGACACCGAGGAGGTGATCCTCGAGGAGCCGACCCTGAACGAGCCCGTTACTGCCGAGGAGACCGTCGCCCTTGAAGAGCCGATCCTGGACGGGCCCGCCGTTGCCGAGGAGACTGCCGAGCATGGAGCCCAAGCCGGCGAAGGAGAAGGAGAAGAGAAGGAGGAGGAGGAGGAGGACCGAGAGGTCGTGGGGGTACCCGGGGTCGACACATAGAGTGTCCCCCATTTTTTTTTGTTTTTCGATTAATAAGGCCACAGGCCAAAACAATTTCTATGGGCAAGTCTACGGCGACTTGAACTCTTTTTTGTAAGATTTTGGATATGCCCGCGGTTAGGGCTTTTGCTATTTTCTATTATATATCATGCTCGTCATTTCCTTGCTATACTTTATTTGCTTGTGTTTCTAGGTTAATTTTCTAATCGTACTTTTCTATATATGCTTTTCTATCTGAGGTTCCGAATGTCCTATCGTATGCCAAGATAAATAACAAAAGATTGAAGGTTTGGAATCTGCTAAGTATAAAAAATGCACGGGTACCTTTTGTCGTTGCGCTCCTTTGACACTTCTCGTCTAGTCTGTTCTGTCCGTCCATCACAATATTCCGCAGGTCGTGCTTTCTGAAAAACACATTTGTAAAAGCCAGACGTATATTGTTACATATTTTTTCAAGAGGGTTAGGCTTGTTGCCTTAAGGGACGGGTTGGATGCCCGTTTAGGTTTGTTACCCGGATAGGCTTGTTGCCCTATATGACGGGTTAGTTACCCGGGTAGGCTTGTTGCCTTATGCAATGGGTTTGTTACCCGGGTAGGTTTGTTACCTTATGTGGGGGTTTGTTACCCGGATAGGTTTGTTACCTTCTGTGATAGGTCTGTTACCCGGGTAGGTTTGTTACCTTAGGTGATGGGTCTGTTACCCGGGTAGGCCTGTCGCCTTGACGGGGGGTTTTGGGACATTTTTCCTTTTAGGCCGGTTCTATTGAGTCTTGCGATTCATGGTTCTCGGGCCTATTTGGTTTTGGGTTTGGATTGAGACTGCGCCTATCGTTTAGGATGGGCTGCCTACGTACCCCAAATTTGGGGATCGTCATTACGTAGTTCAGGGGAGACCGGGTAGGTCGGGTTAGGCGTAGTATTTCCTTAAGTGCATGGCATTCCAGCTGCGGAGGACTCTTGTTCCATCCGGGGTGGATAGCCGGTATACTCCAGGTTTTACTACTTCGGTGACGATGTAAGGTCCTTCCCAGTTAGCCCCGAGCTTGCCCGCATTCAGCTCGGCGGTGTTCTGGAAAACTTTTCTGAGGACCAACTCTCCCACCATGAATTTTTGACGTTTGACCTTTGAATTATAGTACCTAGCTATCGAGATTTGATAGTTAGCAATTCTTATCAAAGCTTGTTCTCGTCTTTCGTCGATGTAGTCGAGCTGGTCTTCCCTCATTTCGTTGTTGAGTTTTGTGTCAAAAGGGGCGAATTCCCTTCGAAGGCTGGGTGTCTCTATCTCTGCTGGTATTACGGCCTCAGTGCCGTGTACCATTGAGAAAGGGGTTTCCCCGGTGGCCCTACGCGGGGTAGTTCTGTAGGACCAGAGGACTCCTATGAGCTCGTCTGCCCATCGTCCTTTTTTGGTGTCTAGGCGTCTCTTGATTCCGTCCACTATTACCCGGTTAGCTACTTCGGCTTGACCATTGCCTTGAGGATATCTCGGAGTGGACGTGTTCAAGGATATTTTCCAGTTTATGCAGAAGTTCTGGAATCTCGTTGAAATGAATTGTGGTCCATTGTCAGCTATTATCTCTTTTGGGAGGCCGAATCTACTGATGATGTTTTTCCATAGGAAATTTTCTACATCGACATCCTTAATGTTTGCGTATGATTCTGCCTCCACCCATTTTGAGAAGTAGTCGGTCACGACGAGTAGGAACCTCTTCCCGGCCGGGGCCAGGGGGAACGGTCCTACTATGTCCATGGACCATTTCATGAACGGGTATGGGACTGAGACTGACGAGAGTTCTTCTGCTGGTCTATGTATGGACGGGGAGTGTCTTTGGCATTCGTCGCACCTTTTGGCGTAGTTTTCACTGTCCGCCAACATAGTGGCCCAAAAAAAACCTTGCCTTTTTGCTTTGTTTGGTAAAGATCTTCCTCCCGAATGGTTGCCGCATTCTCCCGAATGGATTTCGTGAAGTACTATTTGAGCCTCGGTCTTCCCTAAGCACCTTAGGTAGGGTCCGGTGTAGCTACGTTTGTACAGTTTTTCCCCGATCATGCAAAATCTAGCGCTCTGGATCCTTAGTTTCCTAGCTTTTTGCTTGTCTCGAGGTTTGGCTCCGGTTAGGATGTAGTTAATGATTGGGGTCCTCCAATCATCCTCTTCTATTCGGATATTGCAAACTTCGCGGGTTAAGCTGGGTTCGTCTATCGTTTCGACCGGGATTATCCTTTTGACCTCGGGGTCCGAAGTCGAAGCTAATCCGGCCAGTGCGTCTGCTGACGCGTTTTCACTCCTCGGTATTTGGACTATTTTGACGTGTTCGAATTGTTGAATTAAGCCTTTTACTACCGAGAGGTATTTTTCCATCCTGTCATCTCGGGTAGCATACTCGCCACTGATCTGACTGGTAACTAGTTTTGAGTCGGAGTGGGCCCTTACTTTCCGGGCTCCCACGGCTTTTGCTAGTTTGAGGCCGGCGATGAGGGCCTCGTACTCGGTCTCGTTGTTTGTCGCGTGGAATTTCAGTCGAAATGATTGTTCCAACACTTCTCCCGTGGGGGATATCAAACGAATTCCGATCCCGGATCCGCCTTGGTTTGACGCGCCGTCGACTTCGAGTTTCCATTCTCCGTCCTCGTGGCCCTCTTTTGAACCGTCGGCTGGTAATTCGATGAGAAAGTCAGCCAATACTTGTGATTTCGCACAGGTTCGGATCTTGTATTCTATGTCGAATTCGCTCAATTCGACGGGCCATTTCGTGAGCCTTCCCGATTGATTCGGGCTGTGGAGGATGATTCTCAAAGGTTGGGTCGTCATTACCATGATGGTATGGGACTGAAAGTAAGGCCGAAGCTTCCTCGCTGCGGTTATCATTGCTAGCGCGAGTTTTTCTATTGCCGGGTATCTGGTTTCAGCGTCTTCCAAAGATTGGCTGATGTAGAAGATCGGCTTTTGCTCTCCGCGGTCCTCTCTCACGATTACTCCACTCACCGCCGATGGTGAGACAGCCAGATATAAAAACAATGGCTCTCCCAAGATCGGTCTGGTGAGTATTGGTGGGGTGGAGAGGTACCTTTTCAGCTTTTGGAAGGCCTCTTCGCACTCTTCGGTCCATTCGAACTTTTTATTACCTTTCAAAAGTTTGTAGAAGGGTTAACATTTGTTCGTGGCTCTTGATATGAACCGGTTAAGAGCGGCGATTCTCCCAGTCAGCCTTTGCGTCTCTCGAACAGTCCTTGGGGAGGGCATGTTCTGGAGGGCATTTATCTGGTCGGGATTGGCTTCTATACCTCGCTGTGTGACCAGATAACCTAGGAATTTTCCTGAAGTTACCCCGAAGGTGCATTTCGTCGGGTTGAGCTTCATTTGATACTTTCGTAGTATGTTGAAGCAGTCTTCTAGGTGGGTCACGTGATCCGTTGCTTGGGAGGACTTTACCAGCATGTCATCGATGTAGACTTCCATAGTTTTACCGAGTTGTTCGGCGAACATTTGGTTGACTAATCTTTGACATGTGGCTCCGGCGTTTTTCAATCCGAAGGGCATAACTTTGTAACAGTATATTCCTCTATCGGTTATGAATGCCGTTTTTTCTTGGTCCTCGGGGTGCATTAGGATCTGATTGTATCCCGAGAATGCGTCCATGAATGACAGTAGTTCGTGCCCACATGTTGCTTCGACCAGACGGTCGATATGGGGCATTGGGAAACTGTCTTTTGGACAAGCTTTGTTCAGGTCGGTAAAGTCGATGCAAACTCTAGCCTTCCCATTTTTCTTCTTCACGACCACTGTATTTGCTAACCAGTCCGGGTATTTGACTTCCCTGATGGATCCGGTTTGCAGCAATTTTGTGACTTCTTCGTTTACGGCTTGGGCCCTGTCCGGGCCTAGCTTTCGCCTTTTTTGTTTCACCGGCTTGTAGCTCGGATCTACATTTAGGTGATGGGTTGTGATGCTTGGGTCTATGCCGGGCATGTCCTTGTGAGACCAAGCAAAACAATCCCGATTTTTGGTCAGGAATTTGAGGAGATCTTTTCTGACGTTATTGTCTAGTCCTTTCCCGATTCCTACCCGGTGGTCCGGGTTGTCGGGGTCGATCTGGACCTGGACTGCCATTTCCAGGTTAGGTCCGTCCGTATCGGTGGTCCTTTCCTGTCCGTCGTCCTCTTTTTTGTCTACCGCCATTAATTGCTACGCGGTAGGTCGCTCCTTTCCGGCTTTGGCGGCCTGGATGTTCCGGAACGCGCTCATGTAGCAAATTCTGGATTGCTTTTGATTTCCCCTGATTTCAACGATTTTTCCCGCCCTATTCGGGAAGCGTATTAGTTGATGGTAGGTTGACGGTACGGCCTTCATCATGTGCAGCCAAGGTCTTCCTAATATCATGTTGTAAACTGACGGGCAGTCCAACACTAGGAAATTTTTGGTCTTCCCGACCCCCGTTGCTGCGATGGACAGTCGCACCGTGCCAATGGAATTGATGGTTACTCCATCGAAGCCGGTTAGCGGGATGGCTTCTCTGTTGATCTCTGTTTCTTCTACTCCCAGTTTTAGCAATGGCTCCAGGAAGATCACGTCGACTGAGCTCCCGTTATCGATTAGGATCCTGTCCATCGTATACGAGGAAACTAGGAGTGTGACGACCAACGCATCGTCGTGCGGACCAATCAGTGTGGCCGCTTCACTATCTTTGAATGAGATCTCGAAGTCTGGCTCTTGCCTCGGTACGATTACCGGTCCGGCCTTGAGCCTCCTCTGATGGGCCTTGATGGAGTTTACCGAGTTACCATGTAGTTGGGAACCTCCCACGATAGTGTAGATTCTACCGATGGGCTCGGGGATGTCGTTGAGCTGCTCTCCGGAATTCTCCGTTTCTTCGTACGTTTGCTCGTCTGATTCCTCGAGCATGTGTACTCGTCCTCTTTTGCTAGGCTGTATGCTTTCGCGCGGCGTTCTGTGTTGCTCTTCTCTTTTCTGGCCGGTTTGGTGTTGATTTTGGGGATGGCTTTGCTCGATCGGTTGCCCACCTTTCATCTCATTGCCGAAGTTTATTTCCCCCAATTCTCCATTGACGTACTTTTCCGCTAGGCGAGCACGGAGTACCATACAATTCTTCGTATGATGTCCGAATACCTTGTGGAAGTTACACCACGCTTTTGGGTCGTGCTTTGGGAAACCTTCGTGGCTGTATGGTGGGAAGTCTCTCGAGCTGACCAGGACTTCTCCAGGAGTTTCTTCTGCCTCGATCTGTTCTTCGAACTCCGCAGTTTCCGAATTTACGTTGAAAACGTACGGGCTTCGCGGGTTGAGTCCGTTGTTGGCCCTCGGATTCTGGGTTTGGAATGGGTGCTTCTGGACTGGAGGGGGATTCCTTTGTCCCCTGAACGGGATGCTGTGATTCCCGGCCCTAGGCGGCGGCTGCTGCCCGGGTGGCCCGGTATTCCGCTGGTGAACGGGTAGAGACCCATGTCTCCTTCGCATGGCTTCGAGTTCTTCGTCATGCCTGATCCAGTTGGATGATTTGTGGATTAGATCTTCGATGGAGTCGTAACGATTCACGACGATGTCCGTTTTGAACTTCGAGTCGTACCATAATCCGGCCGTGAGAGCGGCTATGGCGGTTTCGTCACTGATCCCGTTTATTTTGACCATGGTCTTTTTGAACCTGGTCATGAAAGCTCTGAGGGGCTCTCCTCTCTCTTGCTGCAAAGCATAGAGGTTCGCTGCCGTGATCTCAGTTTCCATAAACATGGAAAAATGTTTGAGAAAAAGGGTCGTTAGCTGTCCGAAGTTGTCTATGGAACGCGGTTCAAGTTTCGAGAACCATTCCATCGTCGGACCGACCAAATTTTCAGAGAAATATTGGCAGCGCCCAGCATCCAATTCGTGCGCTTCCAGATGGGCTCGCCCCATCGCAATCCTGAAGGACCTCAAATGCACTTTGGGATCGGTCGTCCCGTCGTACTTTGGCACATATACTCGTCCGCCTTCCCTGAGTATAACGTTAGTTATGACGGGCTTAAAGGGTGTCCTTTCTGCCTCCTCCACTAGACGTTCTATCTCGGGGGCAGCGGTAGTGGCGCTGTGCACGCGGGAGCGCACGTGAATGAGCTTCTCATTCATTTCGGCCATTGAGCGTTTGAGCTCCTCCAGTTCTGTGCGTTGGGGAGCTTGTTCGGGACGCACAGCCTGGAGGGGTTCCTGCCCGTACACCGGGCTGGGATGCCTCGGATACGTGACCGGGTGGCCGTTGAGGGCCTGGCTGATGTTACGGCTTTGCTCGTACCCCGATTGTCGGTTTTGGGGTCCCGGGCGTTGGTGACTGCTCGAAGCAACGTTCCCCGCGTTAGACGGGTAGAGACCCGTCAAGGGGTAAAAAGGGGTGTTCCTGTTTCAGGAGGCGGGGGAGGTGTTGCGGGCCTAGGGCCGCTGGGTAGTCGGGGCTGGTTTCGCCTTGGCGCTTGCGGATTGTCCACGTCGGCAAAGTCAGTGGAGAGCGTCGAGCCCGGTCCTGCCTTGATACCCAGAATTTTGTCCCGGATCAGTCCGGTTGGTGTTCTGACGACGCTCATTTCGGGCTTGGTTGGCTTCCAGAGATTCGAGTCGTTGGCGTAGCTCTCGATTCTCTGCAGCGCTAGCCTCTACCTGAGATTGTAGGTTGCTTGATTCCGTGTTTGGATCTGGGTTGTTCACCTCAGACCCGTTCACGGTTGCGACTTCATTGTTGCTCATGTTCGCGGAGTGCTTTGAGCTTTTAGGAGTTAGCGAGATCAATTTCCCACAGACGGCGCCAAACTGTTGACGTGGTTTCCCACCTCAATCAGTCAAGTGTGACTTGTGAGTGTATGATATTTTTGGATGAAGCAATTTGGTGGAATTCGATCTCTCACGTTGCAAGCTCACGATTCACTCACGATATATATATAAGTATATAAGCGATATAAATGAGACGAGGGATTTTTTATAGAGGTTCGTCCCAAAGCGGTAGTTGACTACTTCCTCTGTTAGTTTATTGCGACAATGAACATAGACGGATAGCTACAGGCAGCCAGATCACGTCTGAGAGTATGAAGAAATGGAGATAGAAAGAAAGAACACAATAAGATCTCCAAATGACAAGAATGCCGGGTAGAAATTCTTCAGTGTATTCTCTCGAGGTTGTAAGTGTGCGTCCCTGTTGATCTGAGCTTGAGCTTGGCATTTATAGACTTCAATTCTTCCCGTTGAACTTCCGGGAATCGAGAGGTCTTCACTCCGTGCTGACCGGGTTGAATGGACGATCTGGCTACACGTGTCCCATGACTTCGTTCTCGTCGTCGTGTTTGAATTATGCCCGTTGGAGACTTGACTCTGTGCTCCTGGTCTTTCGTCTGAGTTTGAAATGGGATGCCGGGTAGAGAATATGACGACTCTACCCTCGTCTTTCTGGGCTGCTACCGAGTGGATTTGGGCTTTAGAACTCATTGGGCCGAGTAGCCTATGTCCGTAGGTTCTTGGTCTGATTGAGAATCTCTTTGGGCTTCTCAAATGGGCTTTTACGAATACCAGTTTATTTCTTTAAAGCCTTTTATCATGGTTTGTAAATTTAATTAATTCACAACCTTAGCACTTTATGTCACATTAAATAATGACGAATTTGTACATCAACAATAGGTAAAACCGAATTATCGTCAAATCTGCAAATTTTTTACAGAGAAAAATTAGATTAGTATTTTAAAAAATATTTAATAAACGAAAAAACCCCTAAAAGTTAATAGATTGCTTCATAAAACACAAAAAGTAAATTTTAAATACTTTTGCCATAATTATTAAAAAAAATCCGAATTAAGCCTCCAATTTGCCTAAAAATTGACCCAATTTCATAAAAACTATTACAATAATTTATTATTCAACTATATACATAAAAAAATTGATTAAATAGCTCTAAAACATAAAAATGCAATCTTAATATGAATCTCTATAAATTTTACATAATAAACCTAAAACATATTATAATATTTATATATTTCATCTAAATCCAACAAAATAATTATAAAGTCATGGAAACAGGTTTCCAACAACATATATTCATAAAAATGCAAAAATACAACTCAAAATCCTTAAAGTGTCAACCTTTATCAATCACAAAACATAAACTCATGAACAACTCAATCTTACTGTCTATAACTTATGCCAATCATCTCAAATTCGTGTAAAATAAGTAAATATCAAAGAAAAATTGCAAGAAAGATATAGATTTATGATTATAACTCCTAAATATACCCAAAAGTTTGAAAAAAAATTGGACAAATTCGGTGTAAAAAGCTTAAAACCAAACTTTGCAAACTTTTGCCACACACACAAATTCCATGGAAAAGCTTGAGTTTGGCCGAAAAGAGGAGACTTACCAGCTCAAAAATTGGCGAGAAGTATAAGGTTTGGGCTGTTGGAGGCGAGAAGAGGCGAGAAGGGTTGAAAATGGTCGAAATTCGGCAAAATGAGGTCTAAATATTTGCCCTAAATCTTTTTTTAATTGCACCGAAAAGACTCTTTTTTTTTTACACGTGATTTACCGATAATCGGTTGGTCTTCGGTTTATCGAAAAGCTCGATTATCGTCAAAAAATGGATAAAACGGTAAGTATTATAGTCGGTAACTTACCGGTAACTACCGGTAAACTTGATACTCGTCGATTATCGACGATTATCGTTAATAAGTCGAACCTCGTTTACACTATATGAACTAGTCAAGGACCACTAAAAAATTGTCTCTTCAACTCACAAGAATACGACACATTATCACGTACAATAATAGAGAGAACTTTCGACCATTATATTATAATCATTAAAAAATAAAAAATTATGAAATGAAACAAAATATTAAATATTAAATAAATGAGAGGAGGAGAGGGAGATTTATGGATAAGCTGACGTAAAATTAATGACGTCAGCAGCAGTATAATTAATAACATAGCAATTAAATAAATAAGAGGAGGAGTTCTTCGATAACTATATTTGTTTATTACTTTACATTATCTCATAATTTAATATATTATTTTTTAGTAATTAATTTACAGAAAATACATTTTTATAGATAGTAACGAATATTTTCAGTTAGAAGAAAATTTCAGCAGCTGCAGTGGTGGACATATATACTCATAATAATTCTTAAAGTTAAGGGAAAATTACGGCAAAAATATCCAACATTTGGTCAAACTGCCTCTCGGGTACCCAATCTTTAAAACTGGCGGCAAAAATACCCAACCTGCGTTGACCGTGATTTTTGCTTGAAAACGTTAATTTTTCCGTTAAAATTCGTCATGTGGCCGTTAGCGGCAAAAATACCCAACCTTTTTTTTAAAAAAAAAAATTAATTTTTAATTTTTTTAATTTATGTTTTTTTTTTCTTTTATTGATTAGTGATAATTACTTGAATTCCAAATACATGGAATAACATAAAAGTTAGTCAAAACATCTATTGATTTCTTAATGTGCTTGTATAAGCTACATTTGGTGAAAAAAATCTTATTATTATGAGAAATTTTAAACATAATGTTATGTGTATTTTAAGTAATTGAACAGGGTTTTGAGAATAAGTATCTGGATTTCTGGGTATCTGGATTTCCGGATCCGGATACGGGTAGTGATTTTTGGATACCTGGAAAACCGGATCTGGATACGGCTAGATAAATATAACCGGATAACCGCTCTGGTTACAGCCCTAATTACCCTTTTCATTGGTAATTGAGCGTTTTATATTGAATTAATACAGTCAATTATTGTCGCTGTATAGAAAAAAAATGGCTTAAGAAAATGGTAAGCCATTTTTAAGAAAATGGTAAGCCACTTTTGATAATATTTTTTTTACTGGCATATATAATTAAGCCATTTTTTTCAATACAGTGGCAGTAATTGATAGTATTAATTCGATCTAAAATGGTCAATTACCAATGAAAATGGTAATAAGGGCTGTAACCGGAGCAATTATCCGGTTTTTTTGAACTTCCCGTATCCGGATTCGGTTTTTCGGGTATCCAAAAATCACTACCCGTATCCGGATTTGAAAATCCGGATACCCGGAAATCCAGATACAAGCACATTAAGAAATACCTGTTCAATTATCACCATTATGTTCAAACCCTGTTCAATTACTTAAAATACCTGTAACATTATGTTTCAAATTTCTCATAATAATAAGATTTTTATCACCATATGTAGCTTATACAAGCACATTAAGAAATCAATAGATGTTTTGACTAACTTTTGTGGTATTTTACATGTATTTGGAATTCAAGTAATTATCATTAATGAAGTAAAGAATAAATAAATAAAATTCAAAAAATTTAATTATTTTTTTAAAAGGTTGGGTATTTTTGCCGCTAACGGCCACATGATGGTTGTTAACGGAAAAATTAACGTTTTCATGCCAAAGTCACGGTCAACACAGGTAGGGTATTTTTGCCGCCAGTTTTAAAGGTTGGGTACCCAAGAGGCAGTTTGACCAAATATTGAATATTTTTGCCGTAATTTTCCCTAAAATTAATAGCATATAATCCAAAATTTAATTGCTAACCAAGTACCAGAATTTCACTACATGACAGTTTGACTCTCCATCAACTTTCTACAATTTGGCCAAGCTCATGAAAATGATACTCTAACAAAAGAACTCACAAAAAGATACAAACTTTATTCACTTTCTCTTTGTGGGTGTATTTAATAGCTTTCAATTTTGGAGCTTATTATTTTGAGTAATTCAATAATAAAAAATAGAATATTTGAGCAAAGAATCCAAAAAGAGGTCTATTAGAAGGATCCATAGCCACCGGGTTGATCAGCTTTCTTGACCATCCAAGTGCAATGAACTCAAACGTGCTCACGTGTATATATTAACTAGATATAAACTTAACACCGGTATAAGTATTTAATATCTAATATTTTTTGGCATATATCCAATTAATTTTCATGATTAAATATTTTAATGTTCACTATTTTGCTAATTCACACCCAAATTTCGTCAATTTTTTTGTTTAATTTAGTAGAATTTTGAATGTGGCGTTCACAAAATTCTCTCTCTAACAATAACAAATGTCTAAGATTTAGCGGTTTATCTAAAATTCTGTTAAATAAATAAAAATGATTAAATCAATAAAACAAAGTAAGTATTTTAGAACTTTGATCGTGAAAAAAGGTGAACTCTAAGAGCTTTAACCGTGAAAAATTTAAGTATATCACGGAAAAATATATTAAGTACTTATACCGTTATTAGTCATATATATTAGTACTAATTAATAGGAGCGTTAATTGTATAATATGTTACTCACGTGACAAGAATCAACGAGAACCAAGTAATTGGCAATGTGTTCTTAAGTGGGTCCATCGCAGATGCTTTTATCAGAAAGTTTGAGGCTTATTGCAATTATATAAATGCCATGCAAATCCCATGAAATTAGTGAGATACGTACAAAGAAAGAAAAACGACAAGATTTTATTATGGAGCAAGAGAGTAAGGTCGATCATGGAGGAGGAGGAGGAGGCGTACGGTACAGAGGCGTCCGGCGGAGGCCGTGGGGGAAGTTCGCGGCGGAGATAAGGGACTCGGCGCGGCATGGCGCGCGCGTGTGGCTCGGCACGTTCGGCACTGCCGAGGAGGCTGCGAGGGCGTACGACCGCGCGGCTTACGCCATGCGGGGCTCGCTCGCTGTTCTCAATTTCCCCCACGAGTACCCTTCCGTGGTGTCCGCTTCAGTCTCGGCTCCGTCGTCGTCGCGGGGTGGCGGTGACGGGGGTGGTGGAGAGAGGGAGGTGATAGAGTTTGAGTGTGTGGATGATAGGGTTTTGGAGGAGCTTCTTGAGTGTGATGAGAAGAAAAGTGGTGATAAGAAGAGGTAGGGGTAGTGTGGTAATATTGTTGAACTAGTATATTTCTTGTCAATTTATTTTTGCAATTTTGGAGGTGAAACAATTATTTAAAGGAAGAGAGAATTAATTTTTTTTAATTGAGGAAATTGGTGGGTTTTTGTTTTTGGGAAATTCCACGATTACTTAAAGGTTTCTGAGTTTCTTCTTGATGTCGTTTTTCTTTTCTCGTGCTTGATTAACGACATAATGAGTGCATGGTCTCGTGGTCAAGATATTAAGCTTCAATTTAAGTTAAAAAAATGCTTTTGCTTCTTCAAGTGCTTCTATATATATATATATATATAAAAGTAAAAAGCAATTAGTCATGGATGTCTGTAGATTTTCCCTTTAATCTTACCTTCTTCCTAATAAATTCTTCATGGTCTCGCAACTTGATATATAAAAAATAAACTTATTGAGCGATGCAAACCAAAAGTGAAACATAAAATTTTATAGAAAAATGTCATTCATATTCATTAGGAAATTAGGATTAGTTGACTTGTCAAAAAGTTGTATTAAAATTTAATACTCATCTAATTTTGGCCCAGTTTGACATTACTGTGTTGTTGCAAAAATTACTTTGTAAAAGTAATTTAACAGAAAGTGCTACTTGGTCAAGTAATTTAGTGTTTGGTTAGATAATTTACTAACAATCACTTCTTAAAAATAATGAAAAAATACATTATTTAAAAATACATTAAAACTATATCTTCCAACCTATCATTGGATTCGTCTCGTCGCAAGCTTTTCAGTGCTTATTTTTATAAGTCAATCGGGGTTATAAAATTAAAGTTACGGAGTTTTGAAATTTAATATAGCAAGAAAATAAAATATTTAAATAAAAATAATAAAAAAACAAAAAGGAAGAGAAAGACACTAAAACCTTCAAAATAGCTTTCTCCAAAAGCATCAATGAGATGCTTTTCATTTCAGCCTATTAAAAAATAAAAACTATTTAGGAAGTAATTTTATTTGAACTTACCAAACAAAATTTTCTCCCTAAAATTAAGGAAGAAGCAAAAGCACCTCTTTAGAAGCAATATCAAACTTGCCTTTTATAGCTGCCAAATAAGCTCTCCTTGTTCCGGGCTTTCGCTAGTCGCCCCAATCTTTCCTATGATAGATATCGGCAGAAGCTCTGTTTTAAATTTAAAATTTAAAAGAATTTTTGACGAAAATTATTTAAATTTATTTTTTTGTCAAAAAATTCAAAAACATATAAATAGTTAATTTTGTTAAAGAATTCAAAAATATATTCGTACATCAATATATTGGATAGATCCAATTACAGTAAAACCTCTATAAATTAATAATATAAGACCGTCAAAATTATTTATATTATCAAATAATTAATTTTAAAAAATATTAGTTAGACAATTATTTTATATAAAAAATCCTTATATACATGTCAATGAATACATAATTTGAAGTTGATATTATTGAAATAGAACTTCTTTCATGCAATAGTTTAATTGTATTGACAATGACTTTGAACAAGTTTCTGTTACATCAAGAAAATACAATTGACCGGACTTTTTTAATGTTATGCGAAAGTTTAGAGTTGAAGTTGAAGGAGAACGTAAATTTCAAGAATAAGAAAATAAATTCATAAACATATTTTAAAACATTACATGATTAGTTAATTAGTACAATTTGTTTTTATTTAAGATGATTTCTCAACTAGTTATGCAATGTTATATTTTATAAAAAGTGATTCCATAGTTATACATGCTATATTATTTTTTATAGTGAATTATTCTTATATATCACTTGAGACTAATATACTTTCTATAATAGTTATTATCTATCAATGAAACATTATTATTTAATAGAGATTATTAATTTCTTGAGTATTAATTTATCAATATTCTAGTGTAGTTATGAGTTTTAAAACCTTATACAAACCTAATCGCTAAAATTCGTACCCCATCGATGTCAAGTAAATTGCATAATTTGGTTGTTATGTGTTTTCGATCTCTTAAACCTTGTATGAGACTATATGCTTTACCTTGTCATCAAAAGCGTAGCTAGACTTTCATTTCAGGTGAAGCACAAAATATATTGTTGGTCAATTTTTTTCTCAAGTATGTAAATAAAAAATTATGAAGAACCATATTAAAGCGACCATTAAAATATAAAAATATATTGTTACTTTTGTAAGTATTGTAGAACAGGTTTATCGGGTCAAGAAGGGATAAAAGTCTAAAAGCTCATATTCCGGTCATTTTTTACTCATAAACCACAAAAGGTCTATTTTTTCTTTAATCACAATTAACGAATAACAACTGTTATTTTCTTTTATTCAGTTTCATTTGGGTCCTCGAAACACTAAATTTGTCGCTTATCACTTATGTAGTTGGGCTTGTAACAATGTTAGTTTCAGGTTTTGCTTGTTTAAGGATACTCCGAATGTCCATGATGCTTTGTTTAAATGAAATTGAATTATAGTTTTTGGACGCTCTTTCCTCGCCCGAGTTACACCCGTTTAAAAAGCTCAGAGAGTTTTAACAAGGCCCTTCCATATTTTCAAAATAACAACAACAAAAAATGAAGAATTTTTTTAAGTGAGCGTATGTAGCTCTGCAACATTTTTTTATTGATTATATATATATTTTTTTCTTCTAGTTTTATTTTATCGACAAATCATTAGCCTCAAATTCTGTATTCAAAATACCACCTTCTTAAATTTCAAACCTACTTTGCTATTTAAAAACAGAATAGGGACATCTATAATCTTATCTTGAGCCACAAAACTTATTATGTTAGAGAGTTGAATTTTGGCTATCTAAAAATTTGTGCAACTTAGCTTAATCAAATTTAGTGGTTGAAACTTAACTGCATTGGTTATATATAAGAACTAAGTTATAGAGGTATGAACATGTAAGTTTTTAATATAAATTTTCACAACCCCCAACAAAATATTTACGAGGATATAAAAATGGAAATATAGACTAAAGTATCTAGAGTATATATAATATTAGAAAAACAGTATGATAATAAATCAAACTATGTTAAAGTTTACTTCGATGACACATTTCACTCCCTTAATCTATTAAATGATCATAAACTTAAGTAGTAATATTTGAACGTCACACGTCTCACACGTCTCATTTGATGTTCACAAAATTAATGTATAGAAAACAACCCTAATTTAATATTTTTCTAAAATTTTACTTTAATCATTAAAAAATTTACGGAAAATATTTGTTGGTTTCAAACTGGATCTTTAAACTAAAAGCACACACAAAAACGCAAAGAGAAACGATAATATTTTTGGGGAGAATACTCTATATATTGAAATAATGTCGAAATTACAAAGGAAGAGAAAAGTTCTTCCTTTTCTATCTAAACTCTGTTGGTATTTATAGGCAATCCAAACTTGATGCCCAAGTTTAACAATCAATGAAAAACTAATAAAGGAAATTCCAACTCAGCAAAGCTTGCCGAGCAAGCAAACTTGATGACCAAGTCAAACTTAAACGCCACATTTTCCCCCGTATGTTTAACTTGGTTCGATGTTCTTCACCCCGAGCATCGCTCTCATCTCAGCGAACTTGACCCGAGCTGAGGCTTAAGTGAGGATGTCAGCACGATGCTCCTTGGTGCTTACAAACTCAACGGTATGCTTGCTGCGACCATGGTACGCTAGATTCTTGATCAACACGATCGCGGTCTTGTTGTCCACATAGAGATTAACCGGCTTCTGCTCACTTCCGGTCAACTCGCTTATAAAGCTCATTAGCCAAAGTGCTTGGCACGACGCCTCTATCGCTGCCATGAATTCCGTCTTGTAAGAGGATAAAACCAATGTCCTCTGCTTTTGGGATCGTCAGGTGAATAGGTGATAAGTTTTCCGCTGAGGTAGAATGTCATACCTCCGGCCGTACTCTTCCTGTAAACAATATCACCGGCTAGATCACCGTCGGTGAATCCGAGCAGCTCTTCATCCCCGCTTCCCCTTCTATATTGGATCCCGTAATTCATCATTCCTTTCATGAAGCGAAGGATGTTCTTCGCTGAATTCTGGTGCAAGCTTGTCGGCTGCTCTATGTGATGACTCACTATCCCCACCGCATAGGAGATATCTAGTCGGGTGTGGGCCAGGTACCTTAAACACTCGAGGATCGTACTTTGCAGAATCCACTGGGTTTCCTTCTGCATTCTTCCCAAGCTACAACTTCGCCTCCATGGGGTACTTGCTCGCGTTGCACTCCGCTATGTTGAATTGCTTGGGAATCTTCTTCACATAGGTCGTCTGAGTCAGCGTGATGCATTTCTTCTGCTGATCGACCTCTATCCCGAGGTAATATGAAAGTAGTCCGAGGTCGCTCATCTATAATTCCTTCATCATTTGTTCCTTGAATCCATTAATGTCTTCTGCGCTGGATCCAGTCACGATCAGGTCGTCGACATACACACTGACGACGAGGGACTCTTCTCTTGAGTTCCTCGTGTAGATTGCTTGCTTTTAGAGCACTTCTCTAAACCAAGAATTTTCATACTACTGTTGAGTCGAATGTTCCATGCACGCGATGCTTGTCTCAACTCATATAGAGCTTTTGACAAGTTTTATACCTTGTGCTCTGCAGCCTTGTGTACGAAACCTTCTGGTTGAGCGACGTAGACTTCCTCCTCCAATTCACCATTCAAGAACACTGATTTAATGACCAGGTGTTGGATCTTCCAGTCTCAATGAAATATGAGGGCTAGGATCAGCCTCACTGTGTCGACTCTGGCCACTAGAGCAAACACCTGTTCAAAGTCAACTCTCTAATTTTGCACGTAGCGCTTTGCGACCAGCCTGGTTTTGTGCTTAAGAACCCTGCCTTTCTAAGTCATTCTTGAGCTTGTAGACCCATTTCCGACCGATGGACTTGTGAACTTTTAAAAGATCGACAAGCTCCCATGTCTGATTGTTCTCGATGGACTTCAACTCTTTCTTTATCACCTCATGCCATGCCTTCTTGGTGGCTGCTTCACAATAGCTGGTTGGTTCCTCAGCATAAACAAGCAAGCGCTCCTCTGGGCTGAAACCAAGCTCTCGTACTTCTTCGTAGATTTCGGGCAGGGGAAGAAACCATCTTGGTCCGTCCTTGATCGGCGAGTCTCCCGAGCTAGTTCCTCCTAAACTTGCTCTCTCCTGAATTGAAGTGATCATCCCTGATCTTGACAAAGGTGAACCTGGAGGTGACACAACCATTCTAGATGTATCTAAGTTATTTCTTGTCAAGCTCTTTGCCGTCATGTCGCTACTTGTCGCGATACTTCTCGTCGCGCTGGTTCCCTTCGCGTCGATACCCGTCGCGCTCCAAGATCTTTAAGCCAAAAGCACACACAAGAACACAAATATAAACAAGAACAGTTTTTGGGAGAATTCTATATGTATTGAAATAATGTCAAAATTTCAAAGGAAGTGGAAAGTTCTTTCTTCTATCTATACTATACATGGTATTTATAGGCAATCCAAACTTCGTGCCCAATTTTAACCATAAATGAAAAACTAATAAAGGCAATGCCAACTCAGCAAAGCTTGCTGAGCAAGTCAAACTTAATCGCCACAATATGTTGCCTCTATTTATTTAATATTGTTGATGGCAATTTTCACTACCCTCTTTCAGTCACAAAGATAAACACAAAATACACACAAATAATATGAATATGCGAATATATATGATTATTGTATTTCCGATGAGGATTCGCTTTTTTCCGTTTGATAGTTGGACAATTGAAGGATACAATTACAATGATAAGGATATAATTTGGTCGGATTTGATGCCGCGCCTCGCCGTATTCGGCGGGGCTGCCTACGTACCCAGCGTACCGGGATCAGGTCATCACGTAGTTCAATGTGGTTTGGTGATTTCTTCATCTTTTTTCTCCCTTTGTTTCTTCTTTCTCTCTGATTGCTCTTGTTGGTCTGTTTTAGCCGAGTGTCCGGTCCTCTCTTTTGGACGAACCTCTATTTTGGGATCCTTTCTCCCTTGGTCGAATGTCTCTTTTAAGGTAATTTCTCCTTCCAGTCGAGACCCCTTTACTTGTGGGTTTACACTTGTATTAAGCTTATGGTTTTCTGGCTCGTTTCTCTCTTGGTTCCTCAAATATCGTTGGGTTTTAGGATTTCTCTGATTTTTTTCCCATTTGGTTCCTCAAATCTCGCTTAGTTT
The DNA here is from genome assembly GCA_954871525.1 of Parietaria judaica. Lineage (NCBI taxonomy): Eukaryota > Viridiplantae > Streptophyta > Magnoliopsida > Rosales > Urticaceae > Parietaria > Parietaria judaica. Next base: position 23,926,970 of record OX940872.1, read on the forward strand.
TCCTTCTCTCTTGCCTTGATTGTTGCTAACTTTCCTTGATTACGGTGATATTCCCTCAATTTCCTCAACTGGGTGACATATTCTCCTCTATTTTCGCGATTGTGACTTCTTTGTTTAATCCGATGGGTTTTACAATGAGCTTTTTTCCCTCGGTGAGCCTTTAGGCGATGAATTTTTTTGCGATGAACTTCTTCTTTGCGGACTCTTCATCGAGGATCTTCTTCCTCAAGGGTTTCTTCATCGAGGTGCGATGAAGTATTTCATCGCAGATTCCTTTTAAACTGGTTGGACCTCGTCGCGGGTTCAGCTTCCTCGAGCGTGCTCCTTCATTGACCGATAGTCAACGGACTTCCTTGCCTCCATTTTATGTTGTTTTCGGGACAAAACGCCAAGAGTAGTGTTAAGGAGGGATTTGACGAAATCCGACTTAACAAATATTATATACTTTTATCGCAAATATCATGGAAACACAAATAACAAAAAAAATACTAAAATCTAAATTTGATAAGTCAAATAAGAAAGGATCATATAATATTTAAAATGTTTCAAAAGAACGAGAGAAGTGTTTCACACTTTCAATATTTTATGTAATATTATTACATTGAACAAAAATATATGTGAAAAATCTCTAAGTAACGTTATCACAAGATTCCCAATCACATCATCATTTGTTGAAGTTATATCATAATAAGTTGCTTGTATTACGTACACAATCGAATTATGTTATCTACTAATTTTTAGAGGAATATATTTGTCGCCCGCATATTTTGACCTTCAATAAAGGCCAAAGGGACCAATAACAAACGAATTTTTGGAGTTTTAGAACATATTTTAAAAATCCACAGTTATCACATAATTCACACTGATTCCACGAAAAATATATAGCTAGTTCTCATTTTCTTCTTTTAAAACTCAAAAAAATTATTCAATAATGTATACCCGATACACATAATTATCAATTACGTAATAGTATTTATAATATATATATATTGGAAAGAAGTTCGTCTGCCATTATTATTCACAAGAAAAAAGATACTATAAATAAATTGCTTATTACTAATTTTTTTTCCAAAGAACAGAAAAATTCCAGGAGGCATATGCAATGATATGTTGGAGGAATTTATATGCTGAATTATAATTGAGGGGCGGAATGCACTAAAAATCAAATTTAATAGGGCTACAGTAATGATTCACAAAATTAAGTGAGATATATGTAAATGTAATTAATGTAAAAAGAAACTCACAAAATACTTAAAAAAATATTCAAGGTTTATGAGAATTGCCTATGCTTTCAAACAATTCATTTATACTCATTAATAAAAAAAAAAATTAGATCATATTAACCCTCATATTAATTATATTTATTGATTTTCGTAATTAATATATTTATAATATATTTTAAATTCGAAATTAAATTATCCTATAATTATGGTTGACTACTTCCCTTATTAATTACACATTCATTTAATTTTATTACTTTCCCAAAATCTTTTTCATTTATCTCATATTTTCTCTCTCTCCTCTGTCTGTAGTCGTCTTCTCCTGTTGCCCAGTCCCTGCCGTTCGTTGCTGTCTCCTTTTTCGTCGCGTCATCGCCGTCGTCGCGCCGACGCGCTGTCTCCTTCTCCCGTCTCCTTCTTCCCCCTCGCCAGCTTTTCTCCGTCGCCCAAAAGCTTGTTCGCTCAACTGCTTGTTCGCGCCTCGCGTGGCCTCGCGTCTCCCGTCTCCTCCGCGGGGGTTCTTCTTCTCTGGCGATTCTCAGGCCGGGCGTTTGCGTTGTAAATGTATTTACAATTCAACATGTTCAACAGGTTCATAAAATATCGTATATATATTTACAGTACAAGTTAATGAAATTTTGTAAATATATGTAAAGTTTTTACACGTTAATAAAACTTTGTTACTACATTTATGGTTTTTTAAATATAAGTAAATATGCTCACCAACAATTACGTTTCGTGTGAGATCCTTGAATTTTTGTGGGCTTATTTTCTTTTGAGCTTTTTTGTTTCTGTACATGGGACGATCAATTGTAAATATACTTACGTAAATGGAATTACAAAATCGGGTCTTCATTGCCATGCCTTCTTGGTGGCTGCTTCACAATAGCTGGTTGGTTCCTCAGCATAAACAAGCAAGCGCTCCTCTGGGCTGAAACCAAGCTCTCGTACTTCTTCGTAGATTTCGGGCAGGGGAAGAAACCATCTTGGTCCGTCCTTGATCGGCGAGTCTCCCGAGCTAGTTCCTCCTAAACTTGCTCTCTCCTGAATTGAAGTGATCATCCCTGATCTTGACAAAGGTGAACCTGGAGGTGACACAACCATTCTAGATGTATCTAAGTTATTTCTTGTCAAGCTCTTTGCCGTCATGTCGCTACTTGTCGCGATACTTCTCGTCGCGCTGGTTCCCTTCGCGTCGATACCCGTCGCGCTCCAAGATCTTTAAGCCAAAAGCACACACAAGAACACAAATATAAACAAGAACAGTTTTTGGGAGAATTCTATATGTATTGAAATAATGTCAAAATTTCAAAGGAAGTGGAAAGTTCTTTCTTCTATCTATACTATACATGGTATTTATAGGCAATCCAAACTTCGTGCCCAATTTTAACCATAAATGAAAAACTAATAAAGGCAATGCCAACTCAGCAAAGCTTGCTGAGCAAGTCAAACTTAATCGCCACAATATGTTGCCTCTATTTATTTAATATTGTTGATGGCAATTTTCACTACCCTCTTTCAGTCACAAAGATAAACACAAAATACACACAAATAATATGAATATGCGAATATATATGATTATTGTATTTCCGATGAGGATTCGCTTTTTTCCGTTTGATAGTTGGACAATTGAAGGATACAATTACAATGATAAGGATATAATTTGGTCGGATTTGATGCCGCGCCTCGCCGTATTCGGCGGGGCTGCCTACGTACCCAGCGTACCGGGATCAGGTCATCACGTAGTTCAATGTGGTTTGGTGATTTCTTCATCTTTTTTCTCCCTTTGTTTCTTCTTTCTCTCTGATTGCTCTTGTTGGTCTGTTTTAGCCGAGTGTCCGGTCCTCTCTTTTGGACGAACCTCTATTTTGGGATCCTTTCTCCCTTGGTCGAATGTCTCTTTTAAGGTAATTTCTCCTTCCAGTCGAGACCCCTTTACTTGTGGGTTTACACTTGTATTAAGCTTATGGTTTTCTGGCTCGTTTCTCTCTTGGTTCCTCAAATATCGTTGGGTTTTAGGATTTCTCTGATTTTTTTCCCATTTGGTTCCTCAAATCTCGCTTAGTTTTCCTTCTCTCTTGCCTTGATTGTTGCTAACTTTCCTTGATTACGGTGATATTCCCTCAATTTCCTCAACTGGGTGACATATTCTCCTCTATTTTCGCGATTGTGACTTCTTTGTTTAATCCGATGGGTTTTACAATGAGCTTTTTTCCCTCGGTGAGCCTTTAGGCGATGAATTTTTTTGCGATGAACTTCTTCTTTGCGGACTCTTCATCGAGGATCTTCTTCCTCAAGGGTTTCTTCATCGAGGTGCGATGAAGTATTTCATCGCAGATTCCTTTTAAACTGGTTGGACCTCGTCGCGGGTTCAGCTTCCTCGAGCGTGCTCCTTCATTGACCGATAGTCAACGGACTTCCTTGCCTCCATTTTATGTTGTTTTCGGGACAAAACGCCAAGAGTAGTGTTAAGGAGGGATTTGACGAAATCCGACTTAACAAATATTATATACTTTTATCGCAAATATCATGGAAACACAAATAACAAAAAAAATACTAAAATCTAAATTTGATAAGTCAAATAAGAAAGGATCATATAATATTTAAAATGTTTCAAAAGAACGAGAGAAGTGTTTCACACTTTCAATATTTTATGTAATATTATTACATTGAACAAAAATATATGTGAAAAATCTCTAAGTAACGTTATCACAAGATTCCCAATCACATCATCATTTGTTGAAGTTATATCATAATAAGTTGCTTGTATTACGTACACAATCGAATTATGTTATCTACTAATTTTTAGAGGAATATATTTGTCGCCCGCATATTTTGACCTTCAATAAAGGCCAAAGGGACCAATAACAAACGAATTTTTGGAGTTTTAGAACATATTTTAAAAATCCACAGTTATCACATAATTCACACTGATTCCACGAAAAATATATAGCTAGTTCTCATTTTCTTCTTTTAAAACTCAAAAAAATTATTCAATAATGTATACCCGATACACATAATTATCAATTACGTAATAGTATTTATAATATATATATATTGGAAAGAAGTTCGTCTGCCATTATTATTCACAAGAAAAAAGATACTATAAATAAATTGCTTATTACTAATTTTTTTTCCAAAGAACAGAAAAATTCCAGGAGGCATATGCAATGATATGTTGGAGGAATTTATATGCTGAATTATAATTGAGGGGCGGAATGCACTAAAAATCAAATTTAATAGGGCTACAGTAATGATTCACAAAATTAAGTGAGATATATGTAAATGTAATTAATGTAAAAAGAAACTCACAAAATACTTAAAAAAATATTCAAGGTTTATGAGAATTGCCTATGCTTTCAAACAATTCATTTATACTCATTAATAAAAAAAAAAATTAGATCATATTAACCCTCATATTAATTATATTTATTGATTTTCGTAATTAATATATTTATAATATATTTTAAATTCGAAATTAAATTATCCTATAATTATGGTTGACTACTTCCCTTATTAATTACACATTCATTTAATTTTATTACTTTCCCAAAATCTTTTTCATTTATCTCATATTTTCTCTCTCTCCTCTGTCTGTAGTCGTCTTCTCCTGTTGCCCAGTCCCTGCCGTTCGTTGCTGTCTCCTTTTTCGTCGCGTCATCGCCGTCGTCGCGCCGACGCGCTGTCTCCTTCTCCCGTCTCCTTCTTCCCCCTCGCCAGCTTTTCTCCGTCGCCCAAAAGCTTGTTCGCTCAACTGCTTGTTCGCGCCTCGCGTGGCCTCGCGTCTCCCGTCTCCTCCGCGGGGGTTCTTCTTCTCTGGCGATTCTCAGGCCGGGCGTTTGCGTTGTAAATGTATTTACAATTCAACATGTTCAACAGGTTCATAAAATATCGTATATATATTTACAGTACAAGTTAATGAAATTTTGTAAATATATGTAAAGTTTTTACACGTTAATAAAACTTTGTTACTACATTTATGGTTTTTTAAATATAAGTAAATATGCTCACCAACAATTACGTTTCGTGTGAGATCCTTGAATTTTTGTGGGCTTATTTTCTTTTGAGCTTTTTTGTTTCTGTACATGGGACGATCAATTGTAAATATACTTACGTAAATGGAATTACAAAATCGGGTCTTCATTATACGTAATTAAAATTACAATTTTTTTGGTGATTAAACTGATAGTTCGGTATTGGTATATATATACTATTATGGTTGATAATTATGATTTGCACAAACAGTTCCCGTATAAAGTTTTTGCATATACATATACAAGATTCGTAATTGAATTTACAGTTTCAAATTCGTATATTTAAATACAATTTTTATTTGTAGATTCTATATTAATTTGTGCTCGTTATTGCCTAAGACTTTAGAAATTTTAAAATTATGCTTTTAAAATTTAAATCGTTACAATACTGATTAATAGGGAGAAAATATTCAAAAATAATTAATAAATGATTAAGATTAATAAGTTATTCTATTTAGCTACATTAAAGGAAAACAATTATTTTAATTTTATTAATTAATTCGAATTATTAATTAATTTTAAACGTAATTTCAATGTCAAATATTAATTAATTAATTCGAATAGTATATTAGTGCATATTTCAATTAATTGGTGGTTTTGGTTACCATAAATAGAAATAAGTATTTTTTTTCGAAACTTTGTGTCACAAATGGGCATTTGGCTCATTGATCCTTAATATAATATTAGACATGTACAATTTTATATGAAAATTCCGTTTAATATAAATTATTTTTCTTTTATATATGTGTCATGTGTGCCTATACATATAGCCAGACTCGTAGCCACACTCGTACATAAAAAAAAAAAAAAAAACAAAAAAACTATGATATGAAAGCATATGATAATGATGAGAGTCCAATAAAATAAGAAAATATATAGAAGTGGTGATCCGTATTTGAAAATAAAACTCACCGTATAATTGCCGTAACCCTCTTATCACATGAATGCAGGCAAAAACTTAATCAATTAGGGACCGTTATCGTGAAATTGATATTTGGCAAAAAAATCCTCATACTTTCTTCAATTTTTTCACATTCATGCCTACATATATAATCTCTAAAAAACCCTTTAAAGCACCATCTTGATAAGAAATTTGAATTTTTTTTTCCTTAAAGCTTTGATACATTTTTTTAGTGGAGTATAATTTATTTTATTTTTACGAAATATCATTGGTAGACCCATAAAATCGGATTGCCACATTGGTCTCAATTTATGATTTTTTTTTTAAAAAAAAAAATCCAATCAATGTACTTGTACTACTCTCGGTATTCTGTAAATAGGAATTGCGAGCGGTTTGTGAAGAGCGGTATCTAAAACATTAAATTATTAATGTTACCTATTATCAATATATATGCGAAAGAAAATTGATTTTATATATTTGTCAAGCTCATTTTTCCCCTTGAACACTTATTGGGAAAACCTAGCTTTTATCAGACAAAAGCTGATAGTTCTTTATAAGCTTATCGCATCTAACATGATCAATTAGGATAAAGTAAATTCATTCTTGGAATTAATTGATTACTTATATATACAGTGACTGAGATTGGAATGGCTAACCAAATATTCTCTCTATGTATAAGCGTATCATTCAAGTTATATATGGTAATAATTTACTTTTTCTTTTGTTACCTAAGAACATTTATAAATGAGATGTTACTTAGGTTGTTGGGTGCAAATGCCAATTTACTTAACTTTGAGGGAGTACATATATGCTACTTTATTTATAAGAAAATGTAAAATTACCATTTTAACCATACAATTTGATGCGGATATAATTGGCATGAATTTCATGAACACGCGGAACCGCAAGATTGGGAAATCTCCCAATAATTAAAGCCGATATTTGCCTCTTTATTTATGCAATTTCCAGTTTTTAATTAGTCTTTATTTTGATTGAATAATTATCCTTTTCTTTGGCATTTGGTTGCCTTATTGGGATTTATTTCCTTTAAACAATTATTGTAACATCCTCATATGAGGACGAGGTGAGAAAGAATACATTGCTGAATAATTGAAGAAGAAATCAAGTTCATTAGCTCTCAGTCTCAGAGTTGTAACTTGTTTGATTATCGTTCATTCTCGTTCATACATTCGTATCTACACCACAATTAGAATTTAAATTGGAGATAATTAAACACACATGTTATCAAAATTAACAAAGCACCATTTAGAAACTCGGATTAAAGTCCGGGCATGTACACAAACCAATTAGAGTTTTATAATATATATCATGTACTCTTTTCCCCGACGCTTTCACAAAAGACGCTAGCATTGGTTTACAAATCCGATAAATGGCGAGATATGTGCCAGTGCTTTCTTGGTAATTAATTGTAACTAGAAACCAAAATTAACCCAATTACCTATTTAAAATCATTAGTAACTGGCACATTGTGGCTAATCATCATTCTATTCTCACACCGAGAAGAAGAGTTATAAAGCCAACGAAAAACATAATAAGGAAGCAAAATTACATTTTTTTTTCCAAGCCCTTTGGGAAACACATGAAGTGAAAAGAAGAAGGGGAAAAAACTTACAAGTAAAAAGGACATCACTTTGTGAATAGAACATAAAAAACCATTTCTTTATTCCCCATATATATCACACCTCACTTCTTCTTATCCTTTTCCGAACCAAGAAGCTCCTCCAAAACCCTATTATCCAAATACTCAAACTCAAAAATCGGCCGCTCCTGCGAAGAAACCGGAGGCGTCGGCCGAGACGACGCAGCGCCTCTCTCGGCCGATCGAGCAAGAGAAAACGAAATGTGTGGAGGGTGCGGTGGAGAGCCCAGGACTCTCGCGTAGTACTCGCTAGGGAAGTTGAGCACGGCTAAGTGCCCTCTGAAGTCGAAAGCGGCCCTATCATAGGCCCGTGCAGCCTCCTCAGCCGTGTCAAATGTTCCGAGCCAAAGCCGGGCACCTTGCTTTGAAGGATCCCTTATCTCTGCTGCAAACTTCCCCCATGGCCGTCTCCGGACACCTCGGTACTTCACTTCCGGACTGCTAGGGTCTTCCATGTTATCTTGAAACCCTAATGAGCTAGCGTTGTGTGAATGGGAGTTTGAGACTTACGTTGGCTGTTAAACAATAATCTAGATATATAAATATATATATAGGTGCATGATTTCCCGTGTACGAGAAGAGTAAAAGGGTGGTTTGAGACTGGTGAAGAACGTGTATTTGACTAATATGCCACATACTTCTTTTTCTTGGAAGGTTCTTTGATATCTAAGATGTAAAATAATTCGATTGTTCGACTCTTTCTATCAGGGAATAGTTAGTAATGTTTCGGAATATTAAGAAGGTAGTTATCACATAAACTTTATCACACAAGAAATGATTTTGTTAGATTTGGTCATTTATTTTTATTCACCAAATTTATTACAACTTAATAATCAGAGCTATAATTCAAAGATGAGTAAATATTCCTCTGAAACAGTTGAAGTTATCCTTATGTATCAGTTTTTTTTTTCATGAATTTTATTAAATTTCTATATTCTATTATTTCATGGCTCGCATTGTGTGTATTTTTTACTCTCACGCATGGGCATTTTTCTTAAATCTTTGACACAGAATGGGTATTTTTTACAATTTCTATAAAAATAATATAAAATTTAACGCATATTAAAAGTTTAATTGATGAAATTATTTATATAAATTTACGGGGCACACACTCTTGAAAGTCATAAATTTAGAGAGAAAATAGATACGAAAAATTATTCACGATATAGAATGATAAAGTTAAAGGAAAATTTGATACATAGTAATAAACTCTTGTCAGGTGATATTTACCCTTAAGACCCATGAGCAAAGTGTATTTGTTTATCACATTTTTTATTATTAATATTTTATATTTTTTTAGATATATTCAAGTAAAATATTATTGGGATTGCGATCTCCTTGTAATCGGATAGGCATATTGTGTTTACGCATGTTGTTAAGATTCCGAGATTTTTTCTGGCTAATAATTTTGGAATAATAGATTTGGTTGATATCATAATATAGTTTCCTTTTTTACTCGTGGTGTACGAAGGTGTTGAAATATATTGGATTCTAGCTTTTGAGATTTACATGTGGAATATTTTTATACGACAAAGACTATAAAGTATCAAAGATAAGCAAATTATGATTCATGAGGATATGGATTTACGCTTAAGATTACAAAGAATAAGAATATTTCTAATATTGGTACGTAATAATTAAAAAGAATAAATAATAAATTATATAAGGGATATACTACGAATTATGATCATAAAAAAAAATTGATTTTACGTCTAATTTTATGATTTTACTCTCTGAACTTATTACTTTGTATTAGTTCGTGCTTAAATTGATCACTATATGTATTAATTTTCGTCTTTAAGTTATTTGAATTTTTATTAAAATATATATATACATGTGATCCAGGTGGATTATATGTGCACTTGTGAGTGCACGCGCATACGTTCGTTTAAAAAATATTCAAGATTGATTTGACTCTTCTCGTTCCTCTATTTTTCGCAAGTAATATAATCTATTTATATGTTTATAATCGTTTTAATATAGTTTTTTGTGATTTTAGTTATCTATGTTTTTTTTATAAAAAAAAATCGGTCGAAATATATTTTGTGCTTCGCCTGAAATGAAATGCTGGCTACGCCACACTGTAGAATATATGTTTACTGTTCTATCAAAATCTAGATACAATTTTTATTTCCTTATTAGTAAAATTATCCCGGATAATAAAAATACTGTATATAATTTTTGAAGAATCTCTCTTAAAATTTTTTCTCTCTTAGCATTGCCTTTTTCACTGCGTCGGCTTTTACTATATATCCATGAAATCTTAGACCTCACCGTTAATTCTGTCATGCTATTGAAGATGATCATATTTCTCTACTAATTGAATTGGAAATCGCTATATTAAACGGAAACGTATTATGCGATAGAAAATTTTACAAAATCTGATAATAAAAAATGATAAGTTCAATTGACTATTTAAAAAAAGAAAAGGTAATAAGTTGAAGGTCCATTAGTGACTAGTGATATTTAGTCATTAACAAATGTTGCTAATAATTGTTTTTTTTCTTAAAAAAGAATCATGTTTATTCTCGCCCTCAGCAATTGGAAATACCTACTTTTGCATGAAACATGGCTCCGAACGATGAACCGAATACGAACAGTTCCATTAAGATTTCTTTATTGAAGAAAATCCAGTTCTTGATTTGTTTCAGTTACTTTTCTCATCAGAAACTTCTAATATGAAAGAAACACATATACTGAAGTGAGAGATCACTTTTCGAAGAGATATCGTCGATATTTTTAAATGACTTGTCGAAGTGAGAGATCACTTTTCGACGAGATATCGTCGATAACTTGACACATGATTAATTAGTTTGACTTCTTAGCGATATTATGATGTAATAAAATGCATATGTATGATCTACATTTATATGCACACACATGTTTGATCAAGTTATTAATACCAAGCTTAACTTAATTACGGGTCATGTACGACAAAAATATTTATGTTATACAGTTTTTGGCAACTAATATCCAAAGAAATCGAGCTAAAAATATCTAGCATTACATATATATATAATTTCATCATACAATCGGGCAACTAGTAGAGTGCTATACAACTTACAAAATACATATTTTAAGTGCAAATAACCCTGAAACTAATTGTTGACTAACATTTTGTTGAAGAATCACCCAATCCGACTAACTGTTGTTGGACCTACTATTCCCGAGCACATAATTGAATTAATTACTTTGCATGAGATTAACTGACAGTAAATCTGTGAATATAAAACTAAATTTGATAATTAACTGAAACTGAAGCAACAAAAATACCAGATTAAACGTGTGACAATTACACTCATACGCACTACACTCTGCAATGATGATATTATATGATGATGATAAATATCGTAGACAAGAGAAAGCAAAGGAAGAAAATTTGGAGAAGAGTTCTCTCTGATTAAATAGCGACAAAGTACAATGAAGGTGTTAGTATTTAAAGAGAATAGAGTGTTTAAAGAGAATAGATTCTCTCTGACAATGAAGGAGTTCACTCATTTTGCTAGGGTGAGCGTGAGTGATCCTGGTAGGGTGTGTTGAGCGTTTCTGCTCGGGAGCCTGTCTATTAGGGACCATTTCTAGTAGGGGATAATTATGCTCGGGAGTCATTCTATTAGGGAATTATTCTACAACGGAGTGTCGAACCAAGTCAGGCTTAAACTCACATCTTAGTAGTAACTCTAGTAAATGATTGTACAAGAAGTCTTCAGTACAATCAAAACGAGACAAAAAAATTGCGTGTATATGTATATTTGCTAACATTGCCGGTTGTTTTCACATTGCGGTTAATAATAAAAACTTCATGTCAATTTTAAGCGGACGCGGTTCTCAACATAATTCATTTATCTCAACAATCAATTTATTGAAAGAAGAAGAAAAAAGAGAGTAACATGGTTGATAATTTGACTTTAATGCGTTTCTTGAAATTATGAAATTTTGGCATGTTTGAAAGAGAGTACATTTTAGTCAAAAAGATGTCTCACATGTTTGAAAAACACAGACATAGTTCAAACTTGAAATAGAATCACCAGTACTCACTTTGCTTTTTATCCTTTTTATAAAAAATATTATGTTTAAATGAGTCACTCGTTACGTAAATAAAACATTCCAGTATTAACTCAAAGCATGTGCACGCATGCGTTCTTTTGTAATTGTTTTCATTCATATGTTTTACACCAACAAGATATTTGAAGTAAGGGTAAACTGCGGTTAATGTACTCAATGTTTGATCGGCTGCGAATTATATATTCAATGTTTATTTTCGACGGCTAATGTACCCAAACTTGATTTCGTTAGTTTTTTTTTTGTGTGTTTTTCGTCACTTGACCGTCAACGAGTGATTCCTCCTCTATATGTACAGTTTTGGTATTTTTAGCATAACGCACTCATTTTTTGTCCAAATGAGGAGCAAGGGGGGCAAACTCTTTTTTTATTTTTTTTACAAGTAGGAGCGGGTGGGCTGGACCGGCGCGATCCAATTGACACTTCTATCGGGATCAAATACTTACTGTTTACCTGTAATAGACTAGCATATGTCTATTATGGGTTAAAATATTGTTGGAATCTATTTACTCTGTGTTTTTGTTCTTATGTTGTATGTAATTTAATTTTATAGATATTTCATCGCAGTCTTACTTATGTAGTCTTTTTTTTTTTTTTTTTTTATAGCCTATAATTTTCTAATACTGATTTAGCCATTCGTTCAAGATACACCGTTATTTTTTAACAAAAAACAAATTATACTTTTTTTTTCGTGGGGATCCTAAAAATAATTAAAGGTAAATATATAAAATCTAAGGCTATAGAAAAATAAATATTATTAATAACCGCGATTCTCTTGGCTGGCTTAGATATGCCAAAAAAATTTGACTTGTCAACTTTTTTTTTTTTTTTTGAGTATCGGATTATCTATTTAAAAAAAAAGAATACGAAGTAGAAGAAAGGAAGAACTAAAATAAAATTGGGCAAAATCGAGAAAGTTGAGGAAGAGAGAGAAAATTAATATATATGGGCAAGGAAGGTCTCATTCTAGTTTTTTTACTAGATATAACTTATATCAAATTGCAATTATAATCCTCATTTTGATATAAATTTCAATTTCAACATATAGTTACACGGTATAATTACAATTGTAACTGATTAAAAAGAACTATCAATAAACCCATCGGTTAGCCGTTTACTATAAAATATGATCAGTAATTTCACATGTCAATAATTTATGTATTTTTTGAAAATCCCATATGTTAACTATCAGTATTACCGATCGATAAACCAACAAAATAAAACTATCGACTTTTTATTTTATTTTATCATTTTCAGTATTTAGAACTTTTCTTTTATCCTTATTTGGCCTTATAATACAAGGGTACCAAGCCAAGAATGCAAAAGTTGAATTTCTAAAATTTAGGGCATGGTGATACAGGTACAAAAATAAGAAGTTGTCAGTGTGATAATTAAGTTATTGGTTTTGTTTTGTTTCGTTTTTTTTTTCTGCTTTCTATTTAATTTTTTTAATTTAGAACATAAATTTAAAATTATGTTTTTTGAATATTTTAAATATTGATTGGTTATGTTTTCTAATTGAACGAACATATTTACATGTTTTTATGTGTTTAATTTATTATTGATTCCCACTAATCATTAGATTCTTCTCGGCGTAAAATATCTAAGAGTATATAATAAGAGTCCATCTGGGTTTGTGGAAAAAAATAGCTTCTTAAAAATTTTGGTAAAGGAAATAAAAAACATAAAAAATAAGTTGGAATATAGTAGTAGAAAAATACCTTTTACATGTTTTTATATTTTTTTTATTATTTTTTATTCACATTAGAAAGCAAAAAGCATTATTGAAATTCGTTTCTATGTAAAATAACCAAACATGTTTTGTAACAGTGTTTTTTAGCATTCAGAATTAAAATTAAGAAAATAAATCTAAGAAATAAAACCAATTTTATCATCGTCGCCTTTATAATAAATTTTTCATTATTTCTGATGATCAAATAGTAGTATATAGTTATAGACTCCCAAATTTAAATTTTTTATTTAGTATCAGTTTATAAATATTAGACAAAATTTACACACAAAAACCTAATTATGAAAACTCAGTATATTTTTTAACTTTACACAAAATTGTGAGTGTACGTAATGATAACATAAAAACTTATTTTGTTTTACATATTCAGTCGGCCAATATTAAACTTGTGATATTCATATCACTAATTTAGGGTCAGAAGCTCGATATGTTTATTTCTTCGTAGACTTTTCTTATCTGGATTTTTACTATTTCATAGCGAGAGATTAAATCTTTGTGTGTAGTTAGAAAAAAAAAATTAACACAAAAATAACAAAATTAGTACTTAAACTGCAATATCATAACATTTGTTTTGGGTACTTACACCACTCAAGAAGAATTGGTACTATAACCGAAAATATTTTAAAATACTTAGATATAAAGACAAATTGGTACTTTTACTACCCAAAAAATCATTAGTGCTCTTACCGCAATAATATTATGTGTTTTTTTTTTTCCTTCATTTTTCGTACTCTTACCGCCTCCAAAAAAATTAGTCTTTAACAACAAATGATGAATCGGAAAGTATGATGAAGTGGACCAATCACCAGCTTACACGTAGCCACTACAAGAAACATCATCTATTGTAATGACATTTGTCGTCGCTATAGCTTAATTTGTCGCCGCAATATCTTATAGCAACAACAGATCGTTACAACGTGATCATTGCAACATTTCCTTTGCAATAGGTTGGCTACTGTAACGACAAATCGGTTGTTGCTATAGACTTAGTCAATAGCAACAACATAATCATTGCTATAAAGAAATCAATAGCAACAACATAATCGTTGCTACAAACCAATCAATAGCAACAACACGGTCATTTCTATTTGTCCATCAGTAGCGACAAACGATTATGCTATAGCAACGACAATTTGTCTCTGCAATATTTTCTTTAAAAAGTTTATAAAACTTAAAATTATTATTTGTTAGGCATTTAATTTAAATTTATTAATCACAAAGTCCATATTTAAATTACTATAAACAAAACGCTATTCATTAATATAATAACCCGTAAGAAGTTGAGAATACATAAATTACACTAAAAGAGTTGAGTACATAAATAAGCACAAAAAGTACACAGCTATTCGTCTTCGTCCACCGGCTGCGGAGGTGGAGGTGGCGATGGTGGTGGCGGCGGCGGCGGCGTAGCGGTCGGAAAACTCGGTATGTGTATATTCACACCCTCGGGAAGAAGTTCAGACATTTGACGCAATGCCGACTCCACACTTGCAGCCCATTCGAGCATGGCCGGATTTGTAGGTGTTGGTGCAACATATGGCGGTGGAACTCCGTCAAACAGTGCGCCACGAGAGCTTGAACCATCTCTATAGCACATTCCTTTTAACTTGCGCCCACGGCCTTTGTAAAAGCCTCGACTAGTACCTAACACTTTATCGAGCACCATATCTTCGTCGACTTCAGACTCCGGCATGTTTTCAATTTGCGAAACGGTCTCGATTTCTGACAGTATTTGACACTGCAATTTCATAATTACAAATATAAATAAAATACCACTATTATAAATTGTTCAATTATAAATCAAACTGTGAAAAAGGAGGCACACTATTATTATTTATCAAGCTTAATGTACGGATGATGAATGTAATTGTACAAATAAAATAATTGCTATTACTTTTAGTAAACGAACCAGAGTTAGTAAATGAACCAGAGTAAGTACTTACATGTTTTTCGGCTGCATAATCATCGACAAAAGAACCATCGGGCTTTCGATGCATGGTTTCCCAATTCTTTATTGCACTTGGCAAGTTACCAGTTTCAGGATCTCTCTACAAAAAATATCATATTTGTGTAAAAAATGCAATTTTTAATTAAACAACATAACTACCATATTAAAACTTACAAGCTCATGTCTGTGTGCGCTAAATGACTTGGATCCTTGACGGCTAGTAGAGCGTTTCTTGCTTCGATTTTCGGAGTTCCGCGCTGATGCAGCTATGGTTTCCGGCAATAGAAAATAATCAATGCATTTCTGCCAGTCATCATGCTCTATGTGTTTGGGAGGATTCTGTCTAAGCGTATCCGGATGCTCGTACCCTCCATCCATTGCAAATTTCTCTTTCAATCTTCCTTTATGCCCGCTGTACCTATTCCTGAGGATTCGTTGAATAGATTCGTCTATGATATGCCAATCCTGTGAAGATTTATCTAACTCGAAACATTTCTGTAAGAGAAAAAATTATTAATAAGTAAAACTAAATTTTGGAAATCTATATTAAAAGTAAACAAAAACTTACTTCTATTTGAGGCATTATCGGTGTCTTGTACTCGCTCGGAACATTTTGCCATTTATCGTAGTGCATAGGACATCCCTTCCGAACGATATTACCGAGCAGCCGCGTGAATAGTTTTTGGTTCTTTCCGACTGGCACCCACGTGCCATCTTTCTTAGCAAACTCAATAGGAATCGGCCTTCCACCGTTTGCTTTAACTTTATTTTTTAAGTTCAAAGACCTAGACACCCCTCTGGCATTTTTTACTCCTACATAGCAACCGTATCGTATAAATATTCGTATAATTAGATAAATTATTCAAACATTTGAAAAAAGTAAATTACTTGCTTCGCAAAAAGACGGTGTTCTTGCCGGATCACGATTGGGGTCACTCCCATCATCTCCTCCGTGGGATCGAGCAATACTAGCCGACATCACTACATTATAAAACTATTTGTAATTTATTTAGAAAAAGAAATCAACGATGCAAAAACTTATAGAAACAAAAACATCATATAATACTTCCACATATAAACTTCGATATTATCATCTTTCTTCAAATACAATCTTTATTTTCATTTTTCTACATTGACCAACCAATTCAAAAAAATTGAGCTAACTTTTATTAAAACAAAAATAATAACAAATAATAATGACGAGAATCGAGCGTTACCGAGTGGCGCAAAGATGGTTTCAGGACAGCAAGAACGAGACCGGAGCGGGGCAGCGAGTGTTAAGGGACAACGAGCGAAATTCAAGCCCCAAAAACTCCAGAAATTCACGTCCCTGGGCTGCACAATATGAGATGACAGAGAATGATAAAATGTGTCAACTTAAAAGACTCTGTATGCTAAGAAAGAAAAATTAAAAGACTCAACCAGGCAACTCACACGATATCAATTACTTGAAAAATGCGAACGAGAGCTGAAAGACATAGAAGGATCCGGGAAAGAGGTCCATTCCCACCTTATAACGTGCATCCGCCACTAAAAATGATGAATTTTAAATCAGAAAATCGGATAAACATATTATGCAAGCTTATTTGCCAATATAGCTACGAACCTCTGATTGCTTAAACATATCGGAAACTCGAGCGTAATAGCAGGTCTCTGTTCCGATATAACAAATGTGATCATGCGGCAAGTATATTATATGATAAACAAAACAGAGTTTGGTTTTTAGCCCTCGAAACAAATACGAAGTAATATGTACGTGTATTTTATTCTTATAAAGTCCAAATAACTTACAGAGTCATCATAAAAAAAAACGTACAAGGACGAGACTGGGACAACAAGGACGAGACTGGGACAACAATGTCGGGAGAATCGTCTCAAACACAAGCACCAATCTGCATAATGCTAGACTAAAAACTAATCTGCATAAAAATTTAAGAAATTCAAAGAACCTTAATCTCTTAATTTGAATAAACTAAATTCCGAAATTCATACCGAAAACCCGACGATACTCCGGTGTGGTTTGAGATGACAGAGAATGAAAAAATCGTCAAAAATTCAAGCTCCGCTCTGCTCTACGCTCTTCCGGATTCGGGTTGTTGATGGGGATCGAAACGCCTCTCGTCGCACTCGCACTGATCACTAACTCCAACGCCAAAGCCACCCGGAAGGCCTCGCCGGTGCAGAGGCTCTTCGAGACTTGGCGCGAGAAGTTTTTTTTGGTGGACGAAGGAGAAAAACTGAGAGAGGTTAAAGAAAGAAGTAATTTTGGTATTCATGCGTGGGTGAAATAATGAGCGGCAAATTTTGGCGGTGAATAAATATTATTTTGAGAGAGGTTAAAATAAATAACATCGTGGTATATTTGATTCGGATTACAACTTGGACACGTTTTAAATCCAACTCCCATAACTTAAAAAAAAAAAAAAAAAATCAACTCCCGTATACAATTCATGAATATGATACTTACTTTTCGAGTTAATTAATTAAACAACAAAAGTAAAGCTTAATAGATTAATTGACATGATACGATTATAAATATTAATTATTTATTGTATATATTGCACGGCGCAACTGTATGCGAGTATGAGATAAAATTTACTCTCTTATTTATTTTCAAAAGCATCTAATGAGTTTATATATTTATATATATGGTTGGGCTTTTTATTTTAATCAACTATTAAATAAAACTAAAATTACCTCCACCAAAAGTGCGTTGGTAATTTTGTCTTTCCATTCTAATAGTTAGTTTATTAAGATACAAGATCAAAAGATTTATTCCAAATATAATGCGTATAAAATTTGAATAAATAGCCAAGAAATAGTTTGAATAGATACAAAGTTTGATATAAAGTTTGAACTTATGATTTTAATATATATATATATGTTATTATCTTATTTTATTTTATATTTCAAAATTGCTTGATGTTATTGTCGATAAAATGGTTATCGTTATCGACAGACTAATCGGTTATCGATGGATTTATCGATGAAAAATCTATAAAATATATCGTTAGCGTTTTTTAAATTTAGCGATATTTATCGATGAACTAACCAATTATCGATAGATTTATCGATGAAAAACCTATAAAATATTTTTAAATACATGGAAAGTCCTTGTTGAGCTTTATGTAATAAAAACAAATATATATAAAAATGAATTTTTGTATGAAGACTTGTACATGTTAATATTTTTGTAAAAAAAGAACTATTTCCGGCGCATTTGGATTTTGCATCAGCGAATAGTAGACACTTTGCCGGCACTAATAAGCATAAGCGTCGGCAAAAAAAAAAAAAAAAAAACTATTCCCGGTGCATTTGGATTTTGCGCCGGGAATAGTTCTTTTCCCGACCAAAGTAATTTGACGCTTGGTGGCGGCGCTTTTTTGCGCCGGCAAAAACCTGTTTTCTTGTACTGAAAAAACATAACATAAACCAAGTCTAATACTAATGTCACTGAATATAAACATGAACTAAGTCTCATAAAAACCATAAACATAAACCAAGTCTTCCAAAAATTAAAAAACTAGCACAATTTCACAAAGATAATATATCTAAAGTTTAATGAACAAAATTTTACTATACATTTTCAACGAATTCTACAAATATAAAAGAATAATTTTATAAAATAATAAAAGGAATACTTAATATATAACAATAATAATAATAATCCCTCAAAATTAAAATAAAAAAGAAATATCTTTAAATTGCGATTGTAGCGCATTTTGATATTTTTCTGTCGTTTGGGAAGATCGTTAGAGACTGATCAAACTCTCATTGGACAACCAAACACCTTATTCATTTTTACTAGTCAAAATTATCGATCGATTATTGCGATAACTCGATCACTAGTCAAAATAACATGTCATTCAAAACCAGAATTGGAAAATTTTAAAAAACTCTCAATTTTCGAACAATGAATAAAAAAACTAGTTTCCCGATTTTTGAATTCATCATTGTTGCTGTCTCCAAAACACGCATATAGCAACAACATTTTTGTTGTCGCAATAGATGTCGTTGCTATACATATGTAAAGCAACTACATTGCGTCGTCGCAAGAAATGTCCTTGCTATACATATGTATAGCAACTACATTACGTCGTCGCAATAAATGTCGCTGCTGTACAAACATATAGCAACGATATTTTGTCGTCGCAATAGATGTCGTTGCTATATAAATATAAATAGCAACGACATAGCGTCGTCGCAATAAATGTCGCTGCTGTACAAACATATAGCAACGACATTTTTCCGTCACAATAAATGTCGCTGCTATATAAACATATAGCAACGACATTTTGCCATCACAATAAATGTCGCTGCTATATAAACATATAGCAACGACATTTCACCGTCGCAATAAATGTCGCTGCTATAGAAACATATAGCAACGATAATTGTGTCGTTGCAATAAACGTTGTTGCTATACATTACTTTTCTTGTAGTGAGCACTTAACGGAAATAGCCTAAATAAGACGTTCTGGAATATACGACACGATAGAAAATTAAGCTTACGGTACTTTTGCTGCAATAATTTTACATTTGAACTATTTCAGAGAAAACTGATACTTCATAGTACTTAGACCACTAATAACCCAAATTTTTTAACATTGATCCACTAATAACCCAAACTTAACCAAAAAGCTTTATAAATTAACCTTAATCAATCCATTTTCCTAGCTACTGAAACCAAAGGCTGCGATTCTTCACGTTCATAATTTCAATTTTCAATGATTAACTTGACCAATAAACCTTAATCAAACTTGAACTTTTTCATACCTTTTGTTGTCTGTTTTGGATAGTGTCATTTCCTCACTATCACTTGCTTTTGGAATACGAAAGCATGCAATATGAATAAACAACAATAATAATGTTGAATAAATACAATTAATTATGATATATTGATCAATCAATCGGCCTAAAATATGCCGGTGCATTGAGCCTGGCCAACATTAATCTCACCCCAATATTTTAATTTTTAATTTTTTCTTCTCCATTAAAAACAATGACAAAAGGTGTATTTAAATTTAGTATGTTTTTTTATGTGTGTCATGTTTTGAATGTAAAATAAAATAAAATTGTTATGATGGTTAAGTATTAGATTATCATGACGTCCGGAGATTTGGTTTTGGGGTCCCATTTTGCCTAATAAAAAGCAAATACTTCATATCCTACCATACATGCATTGACTTTTTAAGATATATATATATATATATATATAATATATATATGTGTGTGTGTCACGTCCGGGTTTATTCTTTTCCGTTAAAATTACGATTGCGGAGTTTATGGCCGCAAATCTGTGGCCATAAACTGAAATAAAATTTGAAGTTTTATATATGAGAAAATTATCTCGCGGTCGGTCCCGAGTTTGCTTTTTCTGCAAGGACTGTAACTAAAGATTAGCTATTTTTTAATTGTATATTAATCCTTAGAATATTGCTTCAAATTCATGACGAAAATATGAAATATTCAGTCATATTACTTGGTCAGCTCGCGAATTTCCTCACGACAATTTCTAATCACTGACATATTTATGAACTAAAAAATTGCATTTTTTTTAAAGAATGAATATGTGACTAACTTAATTACATTTTTCAACTGTTAGCTTTGTCAGTTTATACTATAGTTTTTAGTATTTATATTATGTACTTGTCTGGTTGATAAATAATTAAATGCAGATTCATGTATCAACCGAAATGATTCAGAGAATTTGTTGACGTATCATTTGTCTACCTTATATTTCATCATTAAGTATTGGATTCTAATTCCTAATTTCTTACATTAAAGTCGTATTTACAGGAATAAATTATCTTAGTTAATTAAGTGGCTAACTATAGTAGTGATTGTAATCGGCTGTTAAATTATAAGCTATGACGTATTAATGGTGGCTATGCTTTGACGTAAGATTGCAAATGATACACATTAATCCATTTTACTGTTTTTAGTTTATAAAGAAAATGGTTAACGTTTTTTTCTTAATTATTTATTATTCGTTATATGTTTTGACATCAGAACTAATGTAATTATTGTTTGATGCAATACTATAACTAAGACTCAAATATAAACTCTAATTTATATAAAATATAATTTATATAAAATATAAGAGTTACTATAAAAGAAGAGAAAGTATGATGTTTTTGATACTACTACGCGGGATAATAGATGAAGGAAATAACGGAGGTTACAGCAATAAACACCACGAGTTTTCTATTTTTATTATTAATTATTTGCTTCCTTTAGGTTAATTTGATTGCTTGAAGTTTATTTGCTTCCTTTAGGTTGTAGACTTATAGCCCTATTAATATGAGGGGTGGTGTTTGCATGAAGTTTATAGTTTATAAATGATTTAAGAAAATTCGAGTTTAAGCTTGTTCAAAAAAGAAAAGTTATGTTTTTCATATCTGTCGATCTACATCAATTGGTATCAGAGCCAATCGTTTTTAAGTAGATGGCGCCGAAGAAACGGGTAGTTCAAGATCCATTTGTAGACGAGTTTGTGAAGTGGAAGATTTCGACGGATTATACACGCAGATGGAGTTGTTGAGCCGACAGATGTGTGCAATGTTGCAACATATCTATAGGAACAACAAAATCAATGCAACAAATCTGATACCGAGGACGATTGCGAGAGTCCATTCGGGTGGAATACGGAGGCTACGGTCATGAGATGCGTCGACATTAGGCGGACCCGGAGTTCGCACGGTGAGAAGCGACATTTGAAGTGGATATCCTGAAGTATGGCGAGTTTTTCGACGGTGAGGCGGAATACGCCGAGCTCGCCTACGATGAACCCATGTACGATGAGTACAACGAGACGATGTACGACGATACGAAACATGACAAGGCTGTATACAATGAGTACGACGAGACGACGTACGACGATGCAGAACATGACGAGGCCGTGTGCAATGAGTCGGAGTATGGCGATGATGAGTCCATAAACCTATATATGGGGAGTAGCATGTTGTGACCATATACGGTGAATCAAAAGCGGTGAAGCCGTGAACGATGAGGCGGAGCGCGGTGTGGCTGTGTACGACGAATCGGAGTATGGTTTGGTGGCGTATGGTGAGACGGAATACAACTAGGATAACTAACATATTTACGCTACGACGGGGTACAATGAAGTTGCGAACGACGTGATTGTTTTGGCGCACCAAAATGACCATGCCGTGCGCATTGAGCAAGTTCCAACCATGTACGATTCTCATGGCTTGGTTCACGAATGAATTGAAAGTATCCACAAATAATTTTGTTTTGGTCCTGGAACAGCTACCCACGAAAATGCTGGAACATCTTCTCGACGAGGTATCCGACAAGCCTCAACGTGAATTAGCGCAAAAGCGACACGTCAAGCCACCCCACGAGCCGATTTTCCTAGTGCCACCACGGCTTTAGAAATTCAAGGATGAGTTTTCTGGACCTCAGGAGAATGATGCGGATATTACTGGAAGGAAATAGCGGAGATTACGGCAATAAACACCATGAATTTTCTAGCTTTATTATTAATTATTTGCTTCCCTTTTAGGTTTATTTGATTTCTTGAATTATGGCTATATTACCTAATTATTTTTGTTCCTCTCTTTGATCGGTTGTAGCCCTATAAATATGAGGGAGGGTGTTTGCATGCAGTTTTTAGTTTATGAATGATTAAGAAAATTCGAGCTTTAAGCTTGTTCAAACAAAGTTCTGTTTTTTTTTTTTTATATCCGTCGATCTACCTTAATAGCTGCTAATTATGATGTATTAATCACTTATAAGAAAATATAAGCACGGACAATTCAGATTGAAAGGCGAGTTTGCTCGCTTAAGGAGACGTTGCGGGTGGGAAACTCGTGCTCGGGTTCAACCAAGCATGGATTGCTCATCTCCATCTGAACGCTCCTCTGCCCATCCCACATGGAGAGTACCAGCTGTAAGTAACTAATCTTTCTATATTTATCTAAAATTAGAAAATCAATATGATATATGTTTTCAGGTATTTATATATTTAAAAATTTCATATGTTGAAGTCTAGTATGTTAGTACTTTGGTGATATTACATAATTTATATTTTTTTGTGACATTAATGATATCACAAAATTTTTATGTTAAGGACGTTGTGGCATCAATAATCATGAAATAGTGTTATTTTGATAAACTAGTAATATCACAAATAATCATGAAATTGTGTTATTTTGAAACATTGTAATATTATATGTCATATTAAATACATAGTGTTAATGCCAAAAAATTGATAGACCCAAATTTTTTATTTGGTTGGGCTCGATGACTACTTTACAGTCAAAGGGGGTCTTGTTTGATAGGTCGGAAATATTTACCGAAATGGACGCCCATCTCTGTATCTGAGAAAATGTGATTTAAAAGGGTACAGAGGGGGTGCCTCTGTATCCACCTCCGACATTCAATATTTTTTGGGTATTTAAGTCGGGATATTTAAGAGATCGAAAATTGAAATTTTATCGCTCTAGAGAGAGTTTTTGTGAGTCTGTGTTGACTTGATCAGAGTTGATCTCATTTTTTTCAAGTTTTTGTGAGTTAAAGTTTTGATTGAAATTAGCTTTTATTCATAGAATGGTGCATGAATCTCTTAGTAATTAATGATTACTTTGTTGGACCCCTGAACTGTAATGCACTGGCTACTCTATCGAATTAATTTTAGAGTTCCTCACAGGACAACATGAGTCTTTTCAGCGTGCTTTGTCCTTACTCGCACGCTCCCTGAGAAACTTCCCAGGAGGTCACCCTTCACGGGATTTTTTTTGGGCCGGGGCAAGGTCACCTTTATGGGCTTTTTAATCGCTTTGGTCTCTTGGGCACGTTTTTTTGGGTACTATTATTGTTCTGGACTCCGAAAAATACACATAACTGTGGTATTTTGGATATGTTGTTATCATCTTATTTGGGATTTTATGCTATTTTTATGATATATGTTTTAATGTAAAATTATTTTATGTGCTTTTTTAATGTTATCATATTATTATTTAACGCATCTTTTTTTTGTAGTTTTATTGCTAATACTTGAAATATAGTTATATGTTATTTTAAGACATAATTACTTTATTCTCGTGGTTAACCGAGTTACTCGAATTATGTTGCATGTCGATTAATAACCGCTTATTGATTTAAATTAACCATTTCAACCTGCTAAATCGTTACTCGAATTAAAAAAATAAGCTCAGATATAACTCTCCTACGCATAATTACTTGAATAGCAAGAAGGCATAATTCGAATAACATCAAAATAAAATTTATAAAATCCTCGCCAATAAAAAACATGGGCTTTCACTATATATGTGCGTGGGACATGTATTTTATGTAATGGTGCTTTCACTACATATGAAAAAACCTATTAAATGACCACATCCGATGAATCTATATGCACGAGATATCAATTTTCGCCTAACACATATAAGTTGGTCAAAACGATAATGATGTTTTTCGAATTTTCGAGAAAACATTTCCTAATATGGACTTTATTTAGTTACACTTTTTTAAGTGAAGAGAGTAGATACCAAGTAGTATATACAAAATAATCACGTGTAACAACGAAAAATCGAAATAAATAGATTTGACTAGCAATTAATTCAAATAGAACTGTTCAATTTCACTAGAAATTTGAAGACTCAAGGGAGCTAGTGGGAGGTGAAAGAAACTACGAGGCAGATTCCTTCACAATCTTCTTTATTCCTTCATTAATATTAATATTAAAAGAGATATAGTTAGTACTTAGTAGGGACAATTTAAGTATTTGATTACCGATTATAGTGTAATGGAAGAGTTAATCAATTTGATTAGCACTTCTAATTATATTATAAGTGTTTTTGCGCAAATACCCTTGAAGTATTAAGATGGTATCCGACTAGCCCTTTAATTTAAAGATTTCCGAAACAATTACTCTAAGATTTAAAATGTTCTTTTTTACTTAAATGTTTTAAAACTAACTGTCGGATACGAAAAAGTGAATTAATTTTTCCAAAAAAGATAAAAAACAATTATATTATTTCAGATTAAGAATTTTCTGATTCCGTATGGACCCAAATTTGATAAAATATAACCGTAAACCGATTATTATCATCCTATATTATATATATATATATACACAACATTACATTTAAGTTTTATTTAGATGAGAAACTAGTGGTAATCTATTATAATTGGAGATCTTGGTGATGAATTTATTTTGTCCTGTTTCTCTTGAGAGAGACTACTATTAATAAGTTCACTGATTATCAAAAAGATAAAGAAAAAGAGATCTTCCTAGAAGCTACACATGAAAAATAAAATTCATGAGTTTCTTGAAAGATCGTTGATAAGTAACAAGACAAAAAATTGAGATCACTTTCATGCAATTATATCCATTATTTTTGGAGGACTTTCAAAGTTGAACGAACAAAAAAATATAGAAATATTTTTATTTTCTTGCGTGGTTTGAAGAAACATTTTGTTGAGGATTCTAGGGGTCATGTATCTCAGTATCTTAGACCATTCAAACCCTTGTTTCAACTTATTGTGAGAGTGACTGCTTTCCATTTCTAGATAAAGTATTTCAATAAAATATACGCGGCATAAATAACAAACGTATTTGAAAAATCAATGTTGAATACTTATTTTTTATTTTAACTGAATAATATACCAATATTTTTCTCTCACATTATAGACAACTACTAAACAACCTTGAAAAGAGGTACATATCTATAATGTGAGAGAAACATATTTTTTTCCCTTTTAAGCTAACACAAAAGCTGATATTTAACATATATAGTTTTTTCAAACATTTTTTGCATTTGTGCCGCGAATACACCTATTTAAATATTTATCATTAATAGCCAATCGAACATTAACATGACATAATAAACATGTAGAAATTAAGAAATATATATATATATATATATATTAAAAAATTCAACCAAACATAAACCTATTAATGAACACCGTGAATATGTAACTTTAAAACACGAAACACAATTGCAAAAAATTTCACAAACATAAAAATTATGAAGAAAAAGTTATAAAATATTCACATAAAATTTCTGTTCAAACTAAAAAAAATAATGATTTGGGAGCCTATAGGCTTGAAATTAACTACAAAAATAATTATCATAGAAAAATATGTAAAGATAAAGTTACGGCCAATAAATGCTACATGTATGCTACAACATATTAAGTGATATTTATTTATTCTACACAAGTTACTATTGTTATCCTTAAGAGTACTATAAAATAATTAGCATTTTCATAGAAGCAATGTACAAGTATTTTTTAGATTCTACTTATGCAATTCATACTTGTTACATAATGTAACAAGTTTTTTATATGATTAAGTTTCTCTCTTGTTTATCTTTCAATTATATTGATAATTTTTTGGAATAATATTGTAGTAATAAATTGATAATATAAAGAAAAGAAACTTTAATTTTTAATTAGTATTTTGACTTTTAGGGCTAGCTAGCTAGTGATCAATTAGTAAAAAAAATGAGGTTACAAAAAGCCAATGGTTTCACATAAATCCCAAAGCACTAACAAATGCAGAGACGTAAAGGATTTATAAACGTATTGAGTGGATATGGATTTAAGAGTCAATGACTATATTTTTATCTTTTTAAGCTTTTTCTGTTCTTTTCTTCCATTGAATTTCTATTTCCTTGTGCTTCGAATGATGAAGCTTGTTCCCTAGTTAGAGTGAGACATTTTTTGCCCCACAACTTTTTCATGACATGTCTTTATAACCATTTATATATACTCGTGGTCCACTTAGAGCTAGGTTTATGGTGATTAAACGGGACGGACAAAATCTTTGTGCGAGCAAGGGCGACCCGTACCCGTAGTCCGCCCGTATATACTCCAAGCGTCAATAATTACATTTTTCGTTAATACATCAAATTAGTTGGTGTTTTACACGCTACGGTATATGTTCTATTCGTAATTGACGAGGCTTACATCTTAAGACACGGAGCCAAAGTCGAAACAAGTAAAGTTTTTCTTAATGAATTTTTTTAATAATTATGAAGAAAACTTAAAAAGTTAAAGCAATCAAATAGTCCTCAGTTTACTCTCGACATTCAACTCTCTGTCTTTCTCCCTCGACTCTAAAATATTAGATAGTCTAATCTAGTTGTTCGTCATTTTTAGTCCAATTTTTGAAGCCGCTCGTAAATGTGTCTAATATGAAGAACTCGTGATTTTTAATACAGATACAATAATATGAATGCAGGATCATGAAGTATAGTTGGGGTTGAAACCGGGTCAGGTGCTCAGTTTTTTGAGGTACGTCCGGTAGCCAGATCCGAAAATCGGGCATCTAATAATTGGTACCCGGTACCCGAAATCCGGGTATCTAGTTTTTGATACCTGGATCCAGTACCCGGTTTTGAAAATCAGATTCAGGTTTTCAACCGGATCCGGGTTTCTACCTGGATCCGTTTTTTTTTTTTAAATATATTATCTCAGAATAAACATTGTCTCATAAATAAAAACATACATCCATTGTCTTAAAATTAAAATGCATAAAAAAACATAGTCTCGCAATTATTTTTTTTCGTTTCTGCCATCATTTCTTCGTTCTATGCATCAAGCATCATCAACATCAATTGTAAACATATGATATGACAATAAAAAAAAGTATTACAAGTCAAATAAACATGGGATAAAATATAATTAAAAAAAATTGGGTACCTGGGACCCGGTTTCTATGATTTTAATACCCGGCACCCAACCCGGTTTTAAAACTAGGTACAGGTTCCTGGATCCAGATACAGATTCAGATTCGGGTTTTAAATCCATATACGGATTCGGTTTTGGATTTTTCCCCGGTTTTTGGATTTTATTTTAACCCCTAAAGTATAGTAATTAAAATAATAAAATGAAGAATAAATAAATATATTGACTTGCAATCTAGGAGAGCAAGGAGATTCTATTTATGGTCAAGAAAGTAGTGATGAATTCTTGCTATGACTTACAATATTGTAAGAGAATTAGGTGGAAGGAAGTTTCCCATGCACCACACTATAGTTGTTGAGTGAAGATTCTCATTCGTGTGCAAGAACAAAATCAACTTTCTCATTAATTTATCTTCTAGAAAATATTAAAAGAACATAATAATTATATAATGTCGTGGAAGAGATATGAAACTTTTCTTTTGACACAGATTCATCTCAAAATACCATTCCTAATCTCAAATTTTTTTCTTTACATTTGTAAACACTAATAGTTGTAATTCGCATCGACTATAAAGTAATCACTAATGATTTAAGTAAGGAAAAAATTAATGATAATGAGTGAATTAAGAAAGTTGGTACACTCATTAATGTTCGAAATGCCCACAACAACCTTGAGCATGTCAATCTTTTTGCATCGTTGGTAGAATTTTGACCAAAATCCTAAACGGTTTTATGAAATACTCATGAGTTGTTAACGGGTATACCACAACCCATAGCAATCTCAAAAAATTGATGAAAAATCCATAATTCATTCATAATTTCATTTAAAAATGCAACTATGCCGAAAAAGTGCAGATGTAAGGAAATTTGAGTGGAGATATTAAAGAGACATTCGTTGTTCACTATGACGGCTTTTGTTTGAACAAATTTTTTATTTAGATTTTTTTTAATAATGTTACCTTTTATTTCTCCATCAATTATATATCATGAAAATGAGATATAGTTGTGAATTAATATCGAATCGATATATATGAACTTGTAAATTATAATTCCGTTTACCCGTAAACATCACCAATGCCTGAAAACTAGATACCGGAAGATACAAAGATGCAACTGATTCGAAAATCGGGTACTCGAAAATCCAGTTTTAAAGAAGATTTGAAGCTGTTAATGATCTTCAACGGTCTTTCAAGTTTCAACTAACAAACCCCTAAAATTATGCCACGTGGACTCTATTATGTCCCACCACGGCCTCAGGATTCGCCACGTAGGACAACGAGATAATAGAGCATAATTTGACTAGTAAAACATATGACGTCACGGTGTGACGTTGCGATGACCCAAATGTTCGCCGTCGCTGTACATATGATCTGATTGTATTTCAGGTGGGGTTGTGCGATTTTAACCTTATTATCATCAAATTGCAGGTGGGCCCCAAGCCTAATTAAATAAATAAATATTATATTCAATTAAATATAGCCACCAAACCAACGGCATTTGCTACTTTACCTTTTTACCCCTCTAATTAACCATCCAAATTATCCAATTCTTTTTTTTTTTCTTAAAACTTTGAAGCTATGCCCTCTTGTCGGGGACGATATCGGTTAATCGTCACGAGAATTGCTACCGGTTATTTTTCTGGTTTGCTAATTGAAACACGGAGCCTATAATGAGCTGGTTCACCTCTCTCACGTTTCAAGGGTGTTTTTTTTTTTTTTTTTTTTACGGAAGCGGGTTAGTCGCGCTTATTGTCCCGGTAACGCTTAATTTTTGTTCTTTTGATTCATCCTACAATTTTTTAAGGCATCAATATAAAGTTTAAATATTTTATTCTGTTGGGTTAAAAATCACACATATAAAACTACATCACAATTATAATTTTTGCATTATTAACATTGAATCAAGTATAAATATATAGTAATAGTTTTATTAAAATATCAACATACTCTTAAAATACTTATTCCAAAATCCAAGTCCAAACTGCCCCTATATATACGTCGAAGCAGACTTTCAAGTTCAAAGCTGCGACTTCAAACACCAGAGCAAGCCCTCAAATTCTCAGAAGAAAACCCGAAAAATGTCATCGGAATCTTCGTTCGGTTCGTGGGAGAATTCGCTTCCGTTCAATGAGAACGATTCCGAGGAGATGCTCCTCTATGGCCTGCTCTCGGCCGGTTTCTCAGCGGAAGCAGCGGCGAAAGACGACGAGGTGAGCTCCACGGCGCCTGGGAAGCCGGAGAGGGCGTTCCGGGGCGTGCGGAGGCGTCCGTGGGGTAAGTTTGCGGCAGAGATCCGGGACTCAACACAGCACGGTGTGAGGGTGTGGCTCGGGACGTTCGACAGCGCGGAGGCGGCTGCGCTGGCCTACGACCAGGCCGCGTTCGCCATGCGTGGCCCGGCCGCGATTCTGAACTTCCCTGTCGAAACCGTTCGTGACTCGCTCGTCGAGATGCGGTGCGGTGGTGGCGACGAGGAGGAGGGCTGCTCGCCGGTGGTGGCCCTCAAGAGGAAGCACTCTCTGAGGAGGAAGACAGGGACCAAGAAGGGCAGAAACGACAAAGATTTGAGGGTGGAGAATGTTGTCGTTTTTGAAGACCTAGGGGCAGAGTACTTGGAAGAGCTTTTGAACACTTCAATTTGAGCTTCATCTTCCAATTTCTCTATTAATTTTTTTAAAAAAATATTTATGAAATATTATTTTATTTTATTTCTTTTGTATTTTCTTGTAAAGTACATGTAATTTAGAGATAGACATGTGAGCAAAAACAGAGCTCCATTGTAAGACTTGAGTTTTATATTCACCTTAAGGTTTTGGTCGGATAGTGGCTTATGTGATGCTGAGCTGGCATGATAACGTCAAACAAATACATTCTTACAAGTGTCAAATTATAGTAATTTATTAAAACATGAGACGGTCTTTATATTATATTAGTGGCGGAATCAGAATTCAGAATGTAGTCATTCATAGTTGTGTACAAAATTTTAAAATCAGATGAGGACCAAAATGCTTACATTTAAGTAAATCATAACTATTGTTTTCAATTTCACAAATAATTTTGAGCGTTTTCTAGGTAATTTTTGAAAATATTGGGGAGGGTGGTCATTGTTACCCTTGTCATAATTTCGTGTATAATTTAGAAGTACTAGAAAAATTGAATTACATACAATATGTCGATTTTTCTTTAGCTCGAACACTCCTCTTTCTTTAGAGCATATATCGGAGTAATTTGACACATCATTAGTCGAAACGTTGATATTTGAATCATGCATAAAATAACAAACACGTGACGTTAAACATATGGTTGAGATTTCAAAAATAATACGTTTGAGAATCATGGACTGCTCATTTTTCTATATATCTTAATATACTATTTAGCTAATTAAGTTAGGAAATAAGGAAACCATGCACGAGCAAGAAATGGAATAAAGTAAGAAGGCTTAAGCATATTCCAAATCTCAAACCACGTGTGGCTCTTTCTCATTAGGTGAAGATGAATAATAATGCATTTTTATGGTCAAACAAGACTACTACTTATTTTTCAATATTATCCAAAAAGGAAAATACTATGTTGGAGAAGAAAATTCTCATACGTTTTTAAACCGTCTTTTTCGGTAATGCAATATATTTTAATTAATTTTAAATTGGTGATGTGTATAAAGATACGAACCTACCTAAAGTGAGGGAGAAAAGTAGCTTAGACACTAAGGAGAGCTACAACAATATTAATAGTCTCTATTAGCTAATTGTCTGTTCTTTTTGGTACAAGAAAATTAATATTATTTAAATGATAAAATTTTATTAATTTTATTATAAATAATTAAATATTATTAATTAGAATTTAGACTATACAAAAATATTATAATAAAAACGATCAAGTTATCAAATATTAATTTAATAAAATTTTATTATAATTGATAAATAATACATTTGAATTATTTTTTCATATGTGAATTTAGACTAACTGAATTATAGTTTTTTACGACGACATCTCATGTTATCTTAAAATGTAATCATGGTTGCCAAAATGTTAAAAATAGTGAAAAATATTGATATGTATATATCACGTAATTTATTTGATGATATATTGTAGTATTAATTTACGATTTTCTTACTAACCACACAAACTTTATGGTAACAATTATTTAAGAATTGGACCTCTTAATTACTTCAAAAAGTAGTGCAATTTATCATCTCGATTCTCGACTGATTAGGTAAGTATTTGACGATAACATTCTCGATTATATATAACATTGCACACAAGCTTATATTTTCCAATATTTTATAAATGTGTTATAGACTATATGCTTATTTTTTTGTTGTTGTTGAAAGAATAGGAATATAATTGCAAATCAGCCTACAAGTAAAGTTGGAGGGGCATTTGTGTCAACTATTTATCTATTGTGCAGCTGTTAGCAAGAAAATCATATGATTTGTCATTATTTGAAGTCATAATATCAGCTTATTATGACTACTATTATCATGATATACAAAGTTTTTGACAAATAACTATCTTAATAAAGTTCATCTTCCAGAACGTATAAAAATTATAAATATTAAGAGACAGATTCCATTTCCCTTGACCGAATTAAGAAGTTGATTATATCATTGTAATCGATATTATACACAACTATAAATTACATATGCAATTATGTCATCATATAATTATTGATGAGACCATATAATATTGACTAGCATCATGACTCATAGTATAGATATCAATCAGCTAGCATATGATGTCACGTCCTTGTGCTAGCTTGTGCTCGCCTTCTTTGTAAATTAAATTTTTAGAGATAAATTTTAAAAAGTGATGTTTTCATATAAGAAACTAAAATATTAAGGTTTAACATAATATATTAGGGTTAATGACAGTGAAAATACTTAAAGTTTGATCAAAGAACTTCTTGTGCATTCAAAGTCTAAAAGAGGTGACAAAAATACCTAATGTCACATTTGGGGCGTTGACCATTCCATTTTCGTAACGCAGTTAACTTACCCGTTAACTCTGGCCACGTGGTCACACGTGAGTTGCTGACATAGCAATTTTTGTCACGTGGACGAGCCCACATCATCCTCGTTTACGACAAAACAACCCACATTTTTTCACGTGACCAGAGTTAACGGGTAAATTAACTGTGTTACGAGAATTGAGTGGTCAACACCTCAAATGCGACTTTGGGTACTTATCCACCACTTTTCTATTTTGGGTACACGAGAAGTTCTTTGCGCAAATGTTGAGTACTTTCATTGTCATTATCATAAAAAATAAATTAATATCTTAAAACTTTAAAATTGTTTGTATATCTTTAGAGTCATCTTGTTCAGTTGGGTATTTGTTTTTTTTTTTTTTTTTAAATATCTATATGCATTTACATTCCTCCGTATACCTTTAAAGTACTGAACTTTTCTTTTACCTGAAGAACTCTTAAACATTGTTTCTGACATATAATTCAATATTATACGTGATATATACCATGTAATTAAGTTAGGAGAAGCTGATTCCTATATATTTAAACAAAAGTTTAAAGTTAACCACACCGTAAGAAATAATCTAATAGAAGATATTGAATAGAATGATTTTACTCACGTGAGAAATCATAATAGTTTTTTTATATCATTAGAAAAATCCGAGGGTTGAAATTCTGTGTGGTCAAAGTCCAAGAAAAGATCAAATTAAGTTGTCCTGAACAAAAGAGGATAAGGAAAAATAAACATAAAACAAATTAAAACAAGAGAAGAAGCTTAGTAGTTTCAAAAGTAGTTTGTACATATATTTAAAAAACAAAAAAAGAAAACTTTATTAACTAAGGGTTAAGTGAATTTGGTCGTCTTATCTGAGCTAATTAAATGTATTCAATTTATTTCAAACTCTTGTGATTTTATTTCTCTTTTATTTAACCTGTCTCGATGATATATATATATATATATATATATATATATATATATCCTCAAACCAGCTACACCGTAAGACATTACTATACATTACTATACAATTTATAAAAAAAGTATTTCTTATTCTTAAATTTCAATAGTTATATTGTAAATTGTGATACAAAATAAATTTTCAGGAGAAAAATTCATATACAATAATAAGTTCAGAAAGCACAGTGATAAGTTCAAATACCGAGAAAGCATAGTATGAGATATGTTTTTTTTATGATGCTATTTGAAGTTTACACTTTGAAGTTTACACAACATGCAATTGCTTGTCCTGTAAAGTTAACATGATTGGCTTATTGCATGTCGTCTACTTTACTACGACTTTGGATTAAACGACAGGCAACGCCTGTCGAATAAATGTTTAACCAACATGAAACGTCTGTCCCCTTAATCCTGTTTTTTGGTAGTGTTGGGAAGATGGCTGATACAGAAAAGTTTAAGAACCAAATTGAAATTGTTTTGATAAATTTAGGGTACGCAATATAAATTTATCAAACAAACTGATATGGAGTTATAAATTCAAGGGTATAAACAATATTTAGTTTAAAAGTTCTAAAATCTAGTGTAGTAAGCATGATGTGTTTTTGCAGGCAGTATTTGTTAGATCCCAAATCACGGATCTGCGAATAACACGAATAATCACCACAAAATCAAACGAACTTAAGAACACGAATTTGGGAGAAGATATTCTATGATTAATATCGAAGGCAATTACAAAGAGATAACTCAAAAAAACTTAATGGACTCAACTCTACTCGACCTTTTTTACAGTGTACAATGCTAGGTTTATATAGGCCTCACATAGGCAAAACCTTAGCTAACAGAATCGCACTAAATCTGAAAACTACCCTAAATAATCTCGTCAAATCTTTGACTTGTTTCGCTTGCTCCTCAAGCTACGCGTTTTCCTTTTTGGGTAGAGTTTCCCTTTTTCTCCTCGGATAGCTTCTTTATCCACGAGCCGACTCGCTCGCTGTTCCTCGAGCACACTTGCTCGCGCCTTCTCGAGCACACTCGCTCGCATCTCCCTGAGCACATTTGCTCGCGTCCTCCGAGCTGACTTGCTCACATCGTGGAGCATCCTTGCTCGCATCTCCCGAGCAGGGCTGACTTCCTCTGTGTGACGATTTAGTTCAAGCTTAAGCTCACAGTATTCTTGTTAAAACTTGAAACATATGACTTGATTTATTGAGAGTTTCCAATTAATATTATTCTTGTTAAAACTTGAAACATATGACTTGATTTATTGAGAGTTTCCAATTAATATTACTGATTTCAGTTTAGTATAACTGATTTAAATTTCTTATATATGCATCATTGTTTTTATCTCTTTGAATGAATAATATATACATTGATTAATGACGGCAAAAATATTCAAACTTTGGTCAAAGAACCCCTTGTGTACTCAAAGTTTAAAAGTGATGGCAAAAATACGCATAGTAGCATTTGGGGAGTTGACTACTCCATTCTCGCAACGACGTTAACTTACCCATTATCTCAGGCAATGTAGGCCATACAATTACACATTATTAGGCAAGGCGGATAATCGAGGAAAATTCGAACCTTGGTTATTTGCTTCACATCATTATATTAATAACAAAATATGTGTATTTGAAAATCATTGCTTAACATTAATATTATTAATAAAAATATCATCAAAATTTTATTATGGAATCCAATAATATTATTGTTGTATACACCGAAAAAGTTTTTATTTATTTATTTCTATCGACGAAAAATTTATTATGTAAAACTTCTAAAAATAAAAATTCGCTATATTTTGTATCATGTAACATTACCTATTCATGGATTTATTAGATGATACAATGGTAATCTATTTGATGTTTTAAAAGAAGATATATTGTATTGTGATTGTTGTTATTTGAGTTCATGAATTATTTTCAATTTTTAATTTATTTTGGGTATCATTTCAACTAAAATTCTGACTCCGTCATTGATCAGGCACACGAGCTTTTGTTCCTTTTTAGGACCCAAATTTAATAGTTCTTAATTGATGTCTCCATATTCGGTATCTTGTCATTTTAGTACTTTCTTTCACTTTGGCACTGTGTAATAACTTTCATTTGCCCACTAATGAGTTAAGAATAGTGGGCCCAAATCCCAATTTCGTTTCCTTTTCCGATAAATGCTATTAGTTCTTCATTTTTTTTCTTATTTTATTAAGTTTATTTTTTCTTATACCCCTAGTACTTTATTATTTAGTTTTTATCTTCTTTATAATACTACGAACTAGAAAGTACATTTGAGAGCTTTAAATGTTTTTTTAATAATGATAAATGTATTTTTACATAACAATAACGATTGCTCATATTTTGAATGAGTAGAAGGCGATTTATATATTAATATTTTAAAGAAATATTTCAATGAATAATTAATTTTGTCAAGGGCCTCAAAATTATATCTCGCCTAGGGTTACAACTTACAAGAAACTCAGAACCAGCGCCCTGTATATCATAAAAAAAGTTATAGCTTTTCTGATTTCGCATGATTTTAATTTAGTAATCTACTTAATTAATTATTAAATATTTTTTTATTTTTGCAGGAGCAAAGAACTACAAATGTTTTGTGTAATACATTTTATCTATTAGTCCCATAATGTTGGATATTATATAGCCATTACAGGAAGCATAAACATATATCAAAAGCATATTGATTAGAGCGACAATCACGTAATAATATGGTTATGAGTCTCGTAAGGAACTCTTATTTCCGGATGTTTCAAACTATAGCTTCGGTTTAACTCTGTGTATTATGCCTTTGTCTAGTCCGACGGCCCCGGCTTCGGCATTGGCTATGGGTTTGGCTTGTACGGCTCTGGCTCTGGTCCTGGCTTCGGCATTGGCTCCGGTTCTAGCTCTGGCTTCGGCAATGGCCTTGGCTTTGGCTTGTACGGCTCTGGTTCTGGTTTTGGTTTTGGCTCTGGCTCGTATGGCGTAGGCATTGGCTTCAGTTTCGGGTCTGGCTTGTGTGGCTCGGGCTCTGGTTTTGGTTTTGGCTCTGGCTTGTATGGCCTAGGGTCTGGCTTTGGTTTTGGCTCAGGCTCGTATGGCTCGGGTTCTGGCTTGGGTTTTGGCTCTGGCTTGTACGGCCTTGGGTCTGGTTTCGGTTTTGGCTCAGGCTTGTAAGGTTTAGGGTTTGGCTTTGGCATCGGCTTGTACGGCTTTGGCTCAGGTTTCGGTTTTGGCTCCGGCTTGTATGGCTTTGGTTTTGGCACATATGGCTTTGGTTCAGGTTTCGGTTTTGGCTCCGGCTTGTATGGTTTTGGTTTTGGCACATATGGCTTTGGTTCTGGCTTATAGGGTTTTGGTTTAGGCTTAGGCCCTGGCCTGTATGGCTTTGGTCCTGGCTTAGGCTTTGGCTTCCATTCTGGTTTCGGCAGCGGCTTGTATGGCTTAGGCTTCGGCTTTGGTTTAGGCTTCGGCTCCGGGTGGTGTGGCTTTGGCTTTGGCTTTGGCTTCGGCCCCGGTTTGTGTGGCCTCGGCAAGTATGGCCTTGGCTCTGGCTTGTACGGCTTTCTGTCGGGTCTCAGCTCCAGCTCCGGCTTATCAGCTACGGATTGCGGTTGCTTGTAGAGTTGAGCCTCTGACGGATAACCGTAGATGGACGTGAGGGATTTGGGCTTGTAGTGCTTGAGAGAGTGCTCATTATCATCTGCTAGGGTTTGTGTGGTGAGAAATCCCAATCCTAGGAAGAATAATACTATGAGCAAGTGATAAAATGATGACATTTTGTGATATTTGCTAAGGAAAACTAAATCATCTTATGCACTTATCATCAGTGAAGAGATGGCCTATTTATACTAGTTTTATAGATTGTATTGTCAAGTGTCAACATCTTATCTAGGTGTAATATGATCTATAATTATACGTGAAATTATGAAAATTGCGTCCATTATTTCACTGAATTAGAGTTGTCTTACTAGAGAGGGCCGGTAATTTGGGTATGTGAGGGTAATATTGTAAATATGGTCAAACCCGGAAGTCCAATTCCAATTTTCTCATTATCGAAAAGAAACAGAATAATTTTCTGATTTCGGTTTTTAATTTTCCTTCTTAAATATATTTTAATTTGAACTATTAGGTTAATACTTGATGGTCCATGTTAATAAATCATGACTAATATTAAAATTAATGCAGAAAAAAAAAAGTTGGAGGTGAAACAATGACGGAAAAGGAACGACATAGACGACGACGAACGCGTGACTGCGGTGGTTTCCGACAAAAAACACTACGGCAAAAGCACGACACAACAATTTCCGACGAATAAGAAAATTTAGTGTCACCCGCTGGTTAAAAAAAGGGGCGAGGAGATATAAAACAAAGAAAATAGTAAGATTAGATTCAAAAAACGAGTTAAATAAAAAATAAAACCTTTGTGCCGTAACTAGAAAATTTGTGAAGGAAAATAAAAATCAACTCTAATAGAGCTCAAGCTCAGAATTTTAAATGACAAAACAAACACTTAATAATAAAAAAAAAAAAAAAAGTGGAAAACACTTTTCAAGGTGAGCAAACAAACCGGCCTTTAGCAATCTAGGTTTCCGATTCCGGATTTTTATTTTTTAATTTTAATAAGTTTGTGGCTTGTTGAAAATTGTACTTTGATTATAATATTCATAAGTTAATTTGTGGCGTAATGTTGCAAATTGAGCTAAATTTGTGACTCGACGATTCTTAGTATTTTAAAACGCAATTCAATGCTTGATAACTCATTAAATATTTTACAATAAAATAGCCTTATAATTTTCGGTTCTGCAACTAAAATATTTAATCACGAAACCCTACTTAAATGTAACTTCATATTCTTTGTTTCTTTTTCTACATAGTTTTTTTAAAATCTCAATTTCTCTATGTATCGTCTTTCTCAACATATATATCATTAAAACGACTATTCAAGTACACATGCATCTCAATCTCATCATTACTCTACTTACATAGCGTTTATCAAATTCTTGATCAACCTTTAGTAAAATAAATCTAGAGGCCCCAAAAATCAAATTTAGGGGCCCTAAAATAACTTAACTTTTTATTATTATTATTAAAATCACTAAGTTTATTAAGGGGCAAAAAAAATAATTAGATCACTTAGCTTTATTAAGTAGGCCCCTAATTCCTAAATTAATTAGGGCCCTTAATTCTCACCTTACTCTTTAATGTTTCTCACGACATGAATTCTCCCTTTTCCGCTAACGAAAATGTGAATGAGAATGTGAATGAAAATGTGAATGAGGATAAATCTTTTGGTGAAACTATGAATGAGAATGAAAAGGATAACGATAAGGAGAATGAGGATAAAAATAACACATGTCAATTTTGTTTTGTGAAAGGTAATTAACCCTTCAAAATGGAATCCAATGAATAAAAAACTCATAGATTTTCTGGTTGAAAGAGGTCCTCAAGGAGGCGTTAGAATAATATTTCCTAAAGAGGACTCTAATAGGTGTTTCTCTTCGTTTCATTAATCGTGAGTTATACCATACGGGAAGAATAAATACCATAGGTGGCTGGTTTATCTAGGTTCTATAGATGAAATATTTTGTTTATGTTTTAAGTTGTTTGCTAATGAGCAACAACAGAGTAAATTAGCTTAAAAATGTGTTAATGACTGGCACAATGTTTCTAAACTATTTAAGAATCATGAAACAAGTAGAAAAGACATTAATTACATAACTAATTGGGTGGATTTTGATGATAGATTGATTGATTGAAAATCTTAAGTATTAACATGTCAACCGACATGAAGAGAACAATCGATGTTTTGAATTACATACAAGAATTTGATTATAGTTATCCAAACATTTGGATTATCTAACTAATTATATGCTAAACCATACTTGACATAGTTGCGCAAGATAGATTGAGCAATTTAGCTACACTGTTTATCGAAAAAAAAAACATGATCGAGAAACTCGATTATACAAACTTCATTAGTACTTTTACTAATAATACGGGTAAATACGTAATATTTGAATGAGAATTTATTAATTGTTACAAATATTGTATATACTTTTGCATCAAAGATTAATTTTTCACTTACAATAAGGCCTGGAAAATACCAGGCATGGCCTTGGCTTTATGATTATTTATATCTCCAATTCCTTAAATTTTGTTAGTAAGTGGATTTTTTTTTCTTATATATATATATATATATTTCATTTTGATTATTGATTACGTATTTAAAGAAATCTCCAATAAATTAATATGTTTTAATTAGGGCTCAACATGGGTTGGGTTGGGCCGCCCTCATGCATTACCCGATACGCTCACATCGTTTTTTTTTTTTTAAAAAAAAAAACGAACCCACCCAACAAACTTGAAATGTCAAAACTAAATTGACCCGATAAAAAAAATAAGTTGGATTCCCGTCCGGCTTGAATAATTAAAATTTAATTTCATAAAAAATAATATGAATAAAAAAACATACACTAAACAAATTATATACATATTTGAATCAACCAACAACTAATTAACTCAAACTATCAAGAAATCCCAAATGAAACTTATAAAACTATTTTAAATTACATAAGATTAATACTCATTTTCAAACATGTTTATATAAAATCAAACATATTCAAACAAGAACTAATTATTACTAACTAATTTTTAAATGAAAACCAAAATTGGTGTATGAGATTTGAAAATGAGAGATTAAACGGTCAATAAATGAAAACAAAATTTTGAATGAGAATATATATATATATATATATATATATATATATATATATATATATGTCCTTGAGTAAAATTTGAAAAAGAAAATTCAATATAAAATATATTAATTACATTTGTTGGGTATTGGCTCAGACCCTTAATATAGTTGGGTCCGGCCTAATCCAATTCAATTTTAAGTGGGTTGAATTAGACGTATTAGATTGAGATCGAGTCATTTACGAATTGGTTTGGCCGTTTGGGTCATTGAGTTTTGCCTCCTCAACTCTATTTTAATCTCCTAATGTTTATATATTTGCACCCTGCAAATATAAGTGAAATTTACTTAATGTATCTAACCTCACAAACGTTTAGCTTTTATTAGGAATAATCAATTTTTGTTTATCTTAAAAATTAATAATACTTTGGATAACTCCCCTTTATAGTGGGTTTCCAAAAAAAAAAAGTTTCACATTTTTAATTCAGCAAATAAAACTTTGAGTCACGACATCCTATTTAATGCAATTTCATATTCGATCTATATCGTCGTAATTTTATGATCCTATTTTTATATGTATATGTATCGTAATTTTCAACATTTCGCTGTGAACCTTCACTCGTGTGGTCTCTATCTTCAGTTGTCGTTATTGATAAACTTGTTTGTGTTATCGTTATTGTTATAACTTATACCAACCATTTTCTTATGAAATGGCATATATTATCAATAGGTATATTAACCGCAAAATGATTTTATATTTTCCAATTTAAAGGGGAAAATTCTCAAACTTTCTTAGGATTATATCCCAAAACTTGTGTATATACCGGTGTATTTCTGGTTTAACACATTAAATAAGAAATTTCTGGATCAATTTTAGTTGATCTGGAACTAACCCGCGGTATCCACACGTGTAATGATTTTATCGCCATTTTCTTTTTGAGAATAGGCCTCTCTAGTTTATAAAGATTGGATATTCTTACAGATCATACTGTTATTTGTTAAATAAATGATAACAAGTTGGAATATAGCGACATAAGTATCCAAAGTCTTTGAAAAGTTGACATTAAGTTTTCATTTTTTTTCTTCGGGTGGCAAAAGTTGCGAAACTCTTATTTTGTGTCTTCTGTCATGTCTCCGCCCCGTATCGCTTCATGTATCACGTTTTTAAACTCATTAAATATAGAATTTTTAATTAAAAAATTAAACTGATTTATCAATGATCAATAAAAATAAAATAAAAGTTTGGCGATTTTCGCCACCAAAAAAAAATGAGAATTTAATGTCAACTTTTTCAAAGACTTTAGATACTTATGTCGTCATTATCCCTAAAAAAATTCCACCTTTTTCCGGTTTAAGTTCTGTTGTCTTTTCTACTATGTAGTATGTACAATTTCTGGCTTATCTCTAGGCACAAATAACTAGTTTTTTGTTGTGGATAAAATGTCGTTTTCAACAAAGTTGTCGTTTATAATAATTCTTTAGTGTTAGGAAAGTTATTGCCAACTTTTCTCTCTTTTCTCATGTCGTTTAGATTCGTTGATTCTTCAGTATGATGTCTTGTCGTTTCCACTTGTTTTTTTTTTTTTAATTATTACATCTCGCCATAGTTTCTGAAGTCCAAAGCACATGCTTCCGAATTCAAATTTGGATAATAAGGAAAATTATAGTGGATAGGGCTTATCAGCTGCGAAGCGAAGAGTAAGATATACTACAAATACTTAGAGCCGTACGTAAAAATATCATCATGCATGTGTGCATGCATGCTCACGATTACTCTCGCAAACAACTCTTATTTTCAAATATCCAAAACTATAAAGCTACCCATATCCCACATATATCAGCTCATCTGACTGCTCAATCTTCATGCGCCATGCCCATGCCCATGGCCGGGGCTGGGGGGCGTGTAGTACGGCCCGCTCGGCGGCTGCTTCTCGTGAGACGGTGGCTTCCCATAAGTAGGCGGCTTCACCACTCTTGGCGGAAGAGTAGGAGTTTTCGGCTTTGGCTCCGGCTTGTATGGTTTTGGCTCTGGCTTCGGTTTCGGCTCAGGCTTGTACGGCTTTGGCTCCGGCTTCGGCTTCGGCTCAGGCTTGTATGGCTTTGGCTTTGGCTCAGGTTTCGGCTTCGGCTCAGGCTTGTACGGCTTAGGCTCTGGCTTCGGCTTTGGCTCAGGTTTCGGCTTCGGCTCAGGCTTGTACGGCTTAGGCTCTGGCTTCGGTTTTGGCTCAGGCTTGTATGGCTTGGGATTCGGCTGTGGTTTCGGTGTGTAAACCGGGGTTGGGGGTGGCTTGTAAACGGGAGCCTTCGGCGGCGGCTTAATCTCAACCGGAGGTGACTTGTAGACCGGAGCTTCGGGTGTCTTGGGGATCAAAGGAGGGTTTGGCTTGTTGTACTTTGGAGAAGGCTTATTGTTGTAATGGTGGTCTTCATTGGCTAGGGTTTGAGTGGTGAGAAATGCCACTCCAAGGAAGAACACTATGATCATATGAGAAGAAGACATTGTGATTGCTGATTTATTTTTGGTGAAGATGGAATCTATTTATACTAGTTTAATGGCTTATGTCGGTCAAGTATGTTAAAATCATTGTGAACTTTAGTTCATACCTATGCCTTTACACAAAAGTCAAGACTGGATTTGTTAAATTTGTGAGGGTGTGATCTGAGATCGAATTGTAGGTGAAATTCGGGTCCCATGAGTTGAAAACTTGTGTTTTTATATTTTTGTCTTTTATTTATTTTTGGTTGTGTAAGTTTATCATTTTGTTATGTAACTATGTTTAATTATTCGGACATGAACAATATTTCTGTAGGCTAGTTGATGAAATTTGTTAGTTAAGTACGTATTATGTGTAGAACTTATATTCTGCCATTTGCAAGGCATATAATTACTCAAATTGCGAAATTAGTATTATATTTTCAAATTAAATCCGACGATTTGAACTCGGGAAATACAAATAATGGGCTTATGATTATCAAAGTTATTGCAGTTATGAGGAAAAAAATAATTTGACTGGCATTGTCTCACTGCTTAGAAATTTTGGTATAAAGACACCGTGCCGTTCCCGTTGATCTCTCTCTCTTTTATACATATATATATATATATATATATATATAATATATATATATATATAGATACTACGTG
This sequence comes from Parietaria judaica, assembly GCA_954871525.1. Lineage (NCBI taxonomy): Eukaryota > Viridiplantae > Streptophyta > Magnoliopsida > Rosales > Urticaceae > Parietaria > Parietaria judaica. The sequence continues at coordinate 23,970,950 of OX940872.1, forward strand.
TTGTCAAAACACGTACGTGATTTATGTCGTACGTATTTAAAAGAGGAATTACTAGGATGTATATTCTCAGTTTTTCTATAATAGTCATAAGCCTTGTTCATAATTGGTTCGGAAAATACAACTTATAGATATACGTTTTATGAAAGGGTTAATAACGATGAAAATACTAAAGTTTGGTCGAAAAACCTCACGTGTACTCAAAGTTTAAAAGTAGTGGCAAAAATACTTAAAGTAGCATTTGGGGTGTTGACCACTCGATTCTCGTAACGCGGTTAACTTACCCGTTAACTCTGGTCACGTGGATAAACGTGGGTTGCTGGCATAGCAATTTTTTGCCACGTAGACGAGCCCAATTAGGGGTTTAACTCGTTGTTTTGTCGTAAACGAGGTTGATGTGGGCTTGTTCACGTGGCGAAAAATTGTTATATCAGCAACCCACGTCTGTTTATATTGCCAGATTTAACGGGTAACTTAACTGCGTTATAAGAATGGAATATTCAACACCCCGAATGTAAATTTTGGCATCTTTGTCACTATTTTTAGACTTTGAGCACACGAGGAGTTCTTTGACTAAACTTTAAATATTTTTGTCGTTATTAACCTTTCGTGAAATCAGTGGAGTCTAGCTTTCTACCTGATTACTAAATATGCTATAATTCATCTAAGAATATGCTCTTTACAAGAATCATACATATAATATCATATATATATATATATATGGAATGATGGCATCAAAATTATTCACGGAATATAGTGTGTTTTTACGCACTTTCTGCGTTAGTAATTTAGATTGACTTATTTTCGTCCATAAATTTCGGCTTTTGCATGTATTTCTTGATTTCACATTGCATATGTTGACTTTTGGATAGTGATAGTGACAAGTTTGATAATTGATATTAGTATCGTACAAATACTGAAGTTAGATTTTTTTTTTTTTTTTCATTAAGCAAATATTTCAAACTCCCATTTCTTGAGCCCAATGATAAATTGACAGTTTGGACTTTATGCAATTTGCAAGTGAAGGCGGAGACTCGACGTTTCATCAAATAAACTCAAAGTCTTGCTAAATTGGTTTTTTAGCACAAAGAAACAAATGAGTTTTGAAATATAAAATAAATAAAAAATATATCAAGTCGCAAAAAAACGATAATTAAATAAATATTTTAAATTCCCTTAAACATAATTTCTTATAAAATTAAAATAAAATACTGATGCAAAAATAGCCAATAAAAACTCAAAATTTGCGCCCCAATTTCTCGTATATGGATAAATAGTATCCACTCAGCGTGACCGACAGCTAATGAGATTGTAAGTTGGAGAAAAACAAGTGATTTTTATTTTCGTTTTATTTTTCTTTTTTTCAAATTTTGTGGTAAAAATTTTCATTGTTTGAAACTTTAACTTATTTTACTGGCCATAAAAGGATGTCTAATATATTTTCTTTTCTGAAAACCATTGTATATAATTTTTATCCGTTGATATTATTTTAATACTTATTCTAGGTTATATGGTACGTGCCTTTGTTTCGTTAAAAAGTGTAGATAAAATGGGACATCTGATGATTTAAATTTGATACAAATTAGAGTGGAATACAGCTATATGCTAATCCAATGTTTCACGTAACTAAAAAGGGTGATAGAATTTTATATGATAAAAACGATAATTGCAGCATAAGTATCTGTATGATACAAAAATAATAACGTCGATAAAATTCCAAAAAACATTGACCGTTAATTATAATTTGAACGCCATGCGTTACTCGTATAATATTTTATCGAACTATATGGAGTGATAATAACAGTGAAATTAAAGTTAAAAGTCAACATTATAATGGATTTAGACACTAAGGTAGCGTTTGGAAGTGTTTTATATTTTCATTTTGTGTTTACATTTTTTATCTTTTAAAACAGTTTTATAAAAACATTTTGAAAATGTGATTGATTACTATTTTTGTCATGCTGTTTTTTGAAAAGGAAAATGAAAACAGTGTTTAGTTACTTTTTTATTAAAATTATTTTAAAATGGGTATTTCGTACAATTTCCTTTGTAAAATTAATCAATATAAATCAACTACATGCAACAACTATAATAGTGATGTAAATTGATTAAAAATAATTGGTTCAATCTATTTATTTCATGATAATTGATTTACTAGATTATTTCACATGTTATAATTTAATAAAAGTAAATATAATTGTTAACATTATTTTTTAATCGTGTTTGGTTTAATTTTTAAATGAAAACTATACTCGGTTTAATTTTTCTATTAAATTAATTTTTATAAATATTATTGATGATATATATTTTTTAATTGAAACACACTTAAATAAAATTAAAATAAATATATCAAAATAATACGAAATTTGATATATAGGAAAATGGCACTGCTAAATTTTATCAATCGTGATACATTAATTATATACTACAAAGTGTCAATGGCTATAAGTTATTAGACTAAATGAAGGGATGAGCATGCATATTACTTACTTAATTGTTGTATATTTTTTAATTAAGTATTAGGCCAAAAAAAGGAAAAGTGTGCCTATTATATTAGTCATGGTATATTAATTAAGTATTTTAGAAAGAAAAAAAATCATTTGTAAAAAAAAAGTCTCAACTTAAATATATGTATTTTATTATGTGCAAATGATTTTTTTATAATAAAAATGGGATATGAGGAGTTAAATGAGGATAGAGAAAATGGAAATGGAAAATGAAAACACATTTTTTTTGTTTTTATCTTTATGTGTAAAATGTTGAAAAGAAAAAAATACTTTTGAAAAATATTTTATAAAAAAGCTAACCAATCATGTTTTCTTGATGAAATTTATCGACAAAATGAAAAAGCGTTTTGGAAATGACTTCCAAACGCTCCCTAAATCATTTAGTGATGCCACTGTTTTTTTTTTAAATATATTAAATATCTTTAAACATTGGACTCATATGTTGCCATACTTATTATTTTAAACATTAGTTACGTATCTATTAATTAAATAAATTTAAAATTTTCTTTTAACATAAACGGTTTAATATAGAGCTTGGTATACACAGAAACGCCACTAGAACCAGAACCCGATGCGTGTAAAGCAGTCAAAACTTATTAACGTGAGATGAATTTCAATTAAAGAGTTATATGTGTTTGGGGTCTAAATTTACCCTCATCGAAACTCAACCAAGACCTTTGACCGAAGGTGACACGTAGGTCAGAAAGATCAATCCTAAACACATCTCTTGACACGTAAGCTTAAAGTCCAAAGCCGAGCAGAGCTTAGATGCCGAGCATAACGAGTATAATGAAGCAAATAAATGTAAAATTAACCAAATAAAGCAAATAAATGTACATAAATAGAGCATATTCTCAAAGCTGTCATCGTGTAAATCTTTCATAAATCAAATATGATGAGATCATGGACTAAGCATTAAAGGGATCAGAAAGACTAAGAGCAGGACCAAAACGCGAGCATGATACTCCAACCCAGAATCTAGCCAGACACAATGCAACCCTGACGAGCAGGGCACAACAAGGCAAATATATCTCCATACATGGACCCTGTCCCGCGACGTCAAGATAAGATCGTCAACTGCAAACGCCATGCCAGCCTGAGCATAACGAGTTGGGACCACGAATGGACCGCTAGAATTAGGGTTATCGTTGTAGTCAGAGCCCAATACAAGTCAACTAATGTATAACTTAAAAAGAATAAGATGTCCTCGTTAATGCTCAAGATCATCCCTAGTACTCTGAGAATCATACATGCTCCCTAAAACATTCTCTCTTTTTACTATTTTTGTAGTAGAAGATCCAAATATCTACTCGAGCATTTCTCAACACCTTTGTTCTTGAATATATCAAAATAAATTTCATATTCTGGGATAGAGTTTACTTTCAACTTATAGTTTTCTTCATTTATTAAATAGCTAAGATGATTTCTTATCCAAAACACACACAAGTCGGCATTACCACGTGTTGCATCGTGACTGATTGAGTCAGTTTTCACCCTCAACTAGTCCCCAAAATGTGAGTCAAAATGGCTACCGACCGGACCAAAAAAAATTTGCCGCCCAAAACCCGGTACCGGATTTATCCGGCTCCGGAAAAGGTCGGACCCGGATAAATCCGGTTCCGGGTTTTTAAAAATATTTTTTTATTTATTTAATTCGTTTATTTAATGTGTAGTCCTTTAATCTGGTCCGTCGGATCGCGAGATCGACGGCCCAGATTATAGCTTTTAAATTTTTTTTATTATTTTTTTAAAAAGGCCGGAACCGGACCTATCCGGGTCCGACTTTTTCCGGACCCGGATAGTTCCGGTTCCGACTTTTTCCGGACCCGGATAGTTCCGGGTCCGACTTTAAAAAAAAAAAAGTGGATCCGAGTTTTAATCCGGATCCACATTTTTGGGACTACCCTCAACTATGTAACGTAAGTATTTTACTTTCTACACCATACATACATATTATAAGAATAAAAGATTTAACTTGTATATATCAATTTAAATATAATTAAACTTCAAGACTAGAAGTTCAAAACGAATGAGCTAACATGGTTATTGGTCTAAACTAATTTTTGCCAAACAGAAGAAAACTAATTATTAACTATTATATAGTTAGTCATTCTAAATCTATGTTCCGCTGTTATATTATTCACTTTTCAAGTGGAATGTTACCATCTATTTGTCTAGAGTAACGATTATGCATCGACACGAAAGCGTTACCAAAAATAAAAATTCAACCTAACTTTTGTAAAATGAGATGTTGACACAAGTACGTACTACCTTTCCTTGTGGGTTTTCAACTTTTGCAGCTCCATTGATTGAGTTCTTTTTTACGATTAGACGAAGGACATTTCTCTATTAAAAAAATATATATATATATAAAATTTAAGATGGGTATATATTTAAATCTAAAAGCTTCAGCACTTCTTCTATAGCGGGAAGGATTAGGTATGTACAATAGAGTTTTCCGTCTGGATTTTACTTAGAAAAGGATCTAAACTTTATTATTTTATTTTTTAAATTGAAAACAACTTTAAACAAAAATTATTAACTTTCTTGAATGAAAGCTTGGGAAGAAGATCGAAAGAGAAACGTGTTTGGAAGAACGAATTGATTCTTATTCGATTGCTCTGGAAAATACAACAGAAAGGCTATATATAGCCAAAGATTCAAACGACAATGAAGAACAGTAAACGACAGTGGCAGAAAGCTGATAGGAAAATACTGATTTCCTAATACACCCCCTCAAGTTTTGTGTTTTGTGTGCTTGGAATTGAGTGGCTTGGAAATGCATACACACATACATATATACACATCCATTTCTTTTGTAAAAAATAAAAAAAAATAAAAAAAAAAAGAGAAACGCGTTTGGAAGAACGAATTGACTCTTATTCGATTGATCTGGAAAATACAACAGAAAGGCTATATATAGCCAAAGCGTTCAAACGACAATGAAGAACAGTAAACGACAGTGGCAGAAAGCTGATAGGAAAATACTGATTTCGTAATACACCCCCTCAAGATGGACCGGTAAAGGTGTTTGAAGAGGAACATCTTGGATAATAAAACCATGCTTTACGTAATCAAAATCAGCTTTGATGATGAAGCTTGTCGCTGGAAGAATAGCTGCTCGGAGTATGGGCTGCTTGAAGAGGAGCTGATCGATGACAGAAGAGATGTCCGATGAGCGATGACAAGCTGCTCGTTCAGATGACCGGCGAAGTCTCATCATTGAGCGATAAGCAGCTTGCCCGATGAGGAGACGCGATGACCTTCTGGACAGTACGAGAGCTGCCTCCGGATGGCAGGAGAGCTGCCTACAGCCGATGAGCGACGAGACCCCGATGATGAAGTTGCTTACAGGCTTAGACTTGCTCGCTGGACAGTAGTATAGCAACTTCCGATGAGCTGCTCGTGGAAGCTAACCTGAACAGGTTAGCGATGAAGGTTGCTCGGTGTCCTCGCAGTTGCTCGTGCTCTATTTTGCATCCTTAATACACCCCCTCAAGATGGACTGCTGAGAGATCTTTGAAGAGGTTTATCTCGGACATAAAAAAATCTCGATGACTGACTGAATAAACTCCATTCCAGTGGCTATTTTGTCACAATTCTCTTCTTCAATCCTTTGAATAAGGCTTTATGCAAAGTTTTCAGTTTGATGAACTCGTGAAAATCAACGAACAGTAAGAGCTTTAAATAATAACTCAAACTTGAAAAATCGTTGCGGAGAAAGTTGAAGAAGCTAAGTGCTGTGAGAATGAAGACGGAGATAAAGTTGTCTGAAAGAGAGACACTAAGTCGTTTCCTCGAGAGCCAAACTTTGTACGAGAATCTGGTCTTCGCACGCTTGAAGAAGCGTTGAAAACCGAAGAACTCATAAACTCTTTGAAGTGAAGTCAAAAGAAGCTAAAATAGTGTGAAACGCATCTGTGACGACGAAGACTTGAAACTGGAGTGTCAACAAAAGTCGACAAAATCTTATCCTTGAGAGAATCTTATTCTTGAATGAAAGCTTGGGAAGAAGATCGAAAGAGAAACGTGTTTGGAAGAACGAATTGATTCTTATTCGATTGATCTGGAAAATACAACAGAAAGGCTATATATAGCCAAAGAGTTCAAACGACAATGAAGAACAGTAAACGACAGTGGCAGAAAGCTGATAGGAAAATACTGATTTCGTAATAAAAATAGAAATAATTATACGGAAGATCATGTCCGAGACCAAAATGTAAGACCGAATTATGTTTTGGACCCTGTCTCCATGGTAAAAAAAAAGATTTTTTTCTTTATTAATAGTACTTTGCATTTTTTAGTATTTACTAAAAAAAGATACGTAAATTGCTCATGAATTGATAAATTATTAGTTTATCAAACTATAAGTTAAAATTAGTATTTTTATTTTATTTAATGAAACTATTTTAAATTGCAATGTAATATTTAAATAGTGTACTTGGTCTAACGAGTTATTGTCGAATCTTTATTTAAAACCATATAACAAGGATTCAACACGGTCATATTAAACCGAAGACCTTATTATATAGACATGTACCTTATCATTCGATCTTATTAAAATATTCGCTAATAAGACATTGATGGGATCGTATTTTATTATTGTAAGTTTTAAATAAGTTTATTTGGTTTATTCCAATCTGTTGTCGTTTTAAGGGGGTTTGGTTTGAGGTGATGGCCTTAGTTTAGTTTAAGAGGTTGTTGTCGTTTGTGGAATTATAGGCTTTTTAATTTAATAATTTGTATTAGTGGGCTTAGGTTAGATGTGTAAAGTGGGCCGGGGTGGGCCGGCCCGGCCCACAACCCGTTAAGCCCGCATGTTAAACGGGGCGGGCTTGATCTGCCCTGTTCAATGTGCGGGGCGGGGCGGGTTTTGGAAAAGCCATCAAGGCCCACCTTGGCCCATGAACCCGAACCCACAATGTCATGGGGCGAGGTGAGGCGGGCTTTTTACGAGTCAAATTTAGTGGGCTTTTACGGGTCGAATTTAGTGGGCTTTTACGAGTCAAATAATGAAATTGATTAGTAAGTTATGAAATTGATTAGCGAATTGTAACTTGAAAGTTTAAAATTAATGAACATTGAATTGATTCGTGAATTTCAAGATGTAGAGGTTAAATAGTGAATATGATAGTGATAATTGAATAATAAAATGATAATAAGTTATTTTGAAATTAATTATTGAATATAAAATTAGAATAGTGATTTATGAACGTGGCCAGTAATCATAAATTGTAAAGTTGAAACTAGTGAATTAAGAATATGCTTTATACATGAAATTAATCAATGTTGTAATTGATTAATTCTTCCTCAAACTAAAATTAAAATCAAATAATGCAAATTGATTAGCGATTGATTAATAAAGTTAAATTTTAATTAAAAAAATTTAAGAGCTACATTACAAAGAATATATATACAAAATAAATTAATAGATCATGTAATATAAAATAATTTTTCATTTCTATAACAATAATATATTTAGAGTATTTTTTAATAATATTTTTATTAGTATAAGTATTACAACTTAATAGTTTTTTAATTGAAAAATATGGTTTATGTAGGCTTTTAAACAGGACGGGACGAGTTGGCCACGGGGCGGATTTATGTGGGCTTCGGGGCAGGGCAAGGCGGGCTTTTGAACGGGGGGGGGGGGGGGGGGGGGGGGGGGGGGGGCTAGCCCGGCCCACAAAAAAACGGGGAGGGGCAGGGCGAACCCGCTTTTTTTACGAGTCGGAGCGGGTGGGCCTGGCCGGCCCGGCCCACTTGACACCTCTAGCTTAGGTTTAATCAATTATGTTTAAGTACAGGGTTTGGTTGAATGTTCTACGGTGTGCTTTGTTTGGTTGAAATCCATAGAGCTCCACGGAGAGTGACGACCGAGCTCTCGAAGAACTCATGCCAATATTATTTCGTTATTCAATAAAATTACGGTAGTTCATCCACTCGGTGAATTACTGTTGTCCCCCAATTCTATTGCTGCGTTTTTATGTGACTTTTTGGAATTTGAAAATCCGGGAATGACGAAGACTCGAGCAACATCGGACGAGTCAAAGGGCGGGGGCGATTTCAGCGACTTTGCGGCGTTGCCGGACAAGTTTCACAGCGAGATGACTGAATCTATACATGCCGCAACGAGTGAAGCGATCGAGCAGGCAGTGGGGCGCACAGAGGACCGACACAATCGTGCCATAGCCGAGTCTGATGCTCGCTTTGGTACGATTGAGGCTTTGTTGCGCAACTAGAAAATAACGGATCAGGAAGAAGGCAGCGAGGGAGGATCTAAGAGAGAAATGACAAGGAAATCCAATGGCAAACAACAGGTTGACGAGTCCTCGTCCAGAGCCGTGCCAAGCAGGTCGTCCAGTGGCCAAGGTGACCTTCCCGCAAACTCTCACGCCACCCACCAACCTGAGGGATTTTTTGACCCAGTGCTGGAGAAGATCCAGCGACAAGTATTGGGTCACACGTATTACTAAAGAGTACTATGAAGAACTCAAGGAAAGAGAGCGCGTGGATCGCACTCAACACTGTCGGGACGAGCATTTTGGAGAGATTCCACTCCGCACGGCACCGCTGCCCCAAAGAGTTAACGAGGACAGCGATGATTCTGACGACAAGACGGGCACGAGGGATCACAACCGGAGACCGTCCGAATACCGCGACACCAGGGGGCAGGGCGATGGACACGAGGACCGAGTACGACAACTACAAATGCCCGTGCTCGAGGGCACCGATGCCAAAGAGTGGGTGTACCGAGCCGAGCGGTATTTCAAGGTCAATGGAATCCAGGGCTATGTACGCGTGAACTTGGTTGGCGAGGGGAAGGTTCGGAAGGATCCTTTTCTCGGTTGGCGAGACTTCAAAACACCGTTATTAGCGCTTTCCAGATTCATGATGCAAATGCTACAATGACCAACATGTGAGGGCTTCTCAAAGTGGAATGCTCAACGACTTCATTAACGAGATCTAGAGCTTGCAGGAGCACTTACCACAATTGCTGGAGGATGTGTTTAAGGACGCCTTAGTACGCAGGCTGAAACCGGAGCTTCAAACGATGGTGATGTGGGATCGCCCGCATACTTTGCACGCGGCGATTGAATTGACGATACTCATGGAGTCTTGCGGATTGGGAAGCAGCACGCGACAACAACCCAAGTGCCCGAGCAGCGACCGAAAGGCCCACCAAAGACCTTACCGAAGGTGAGTACTCATTTCGAAAGGCTCGAGGTTTGTGTAAAATTGAGATGCGAGTCTCTGTCTTTGAGGAACCGATAGAGGAAGTGAAAGATGGTGTAGAGGAAGAACTTTCCGGAGTATGACACGATGAGGGAATCGGACAACAAGCTTGAGGACAAGCTTTTTTTTTTCCGAGGGGGAGTAATGATGGACCCACATTTTAGTTATTTTAATTATTAGTTTGTCTTATTAATTAGTTGATTGTTATTTTTAAGAGTTAGGGTTTTATTATTTTATCTATTAGAACTAATAATGGGCTTTAAGTTTAAATTGTGTTAGTGGGCCCTAGGTTGATGTCGACTAGGTTTATTAGGGAGGAGAGGTGGATTATTCTTAGCGGCTTGTTTTGTGGTTGAATTCCCAAAGAGCCCACGGGAGAATTACGGTCGAGCTCTCGAAGGATTCGTGCCATTGTTATTCATTATTCAATAAAAATCTGGTAATCCATCGTCTTGTTGAATTACCATTTCCCCAATTAATTTTATGCGTTTATCAGAGATTCTGATATAGATCCGCTCTATAGGAAAAACGATAAAAAAACTATTTGCAAGCAAAACTCAAATTTTTAATTTCATACTCAACTCCTCACAATATGATGACTTCACGTATAAGATATTGAAAATTTAAATACTAACCTTTTTTATAAAACTGCAATCTCTCCTAAGCTTATGGAAATAGTAAAAATCAATCAAATTAAATAAAGTCATACTAAATGCAAATAAATAAAATATGAGTCAAAAGATTAAGTAATTATCGCCATATATTGCTCGATAGTCCATGATATCATGATGCGTCATTCTCACCACGTGAAGAAAATTCATCCTCGAATTTAGACCGTCGCTTTGTGTCGGGGCTCCCTCGCCATCTCCAAGCTTATGGCGGTGCCAAAGCCGCCGTCCTAAAAAGACATAAATAGATTTATACTTCCGCCGTTTTTGTTGCGCATGATCTCCAAGACTTCTTTTTTGTTTGTCGTGCTTGTGCCGTTCCTCATCGAGGTGTCGCTCGTAGCCTCTTAAGCGTCTCTTGTGTGTCATTCCAAGCCCACTTCAACAACTAAACCGCCTCTGCAAGATTTGTTGGTTTGTTATTTTGACATGTTTGTCGTGGTCATCTCAAACTTTAAACCAATTGACTCGATATGTTTTGCCGCTCCAGTGGCCTTACTTGACATCAGAACAATCTTACCATGCATGATTTCCTTGTATTTTTCCTCGCCACACACCATCTTATCGTACACGGCCTCGCCGTATTTTGCCTCTTCGTATAAGGGCATGTCGTACTACGGCTCGTTGTACACAGTCTTGGCGGACATGTCGTTGTTTTACATGGCTTCATTGTAGACGACGTCGACGTACTCTATCTCGTCGTACACAAGATCATCGTAAACACCATCGTCATACTCATCCTACACGGGCTCACCATAGACGTTGTCGGCGTACTCCACCTTCTCATCGGCAAACTCGCCGTACTTATCGTACACAGGCTCACCATAGGCGGTGTCGGTGTACTCCGCCTCCTCGTCGGCAAACTCATCGTACTTCGGGGTATCCACCTTAGATGCCGACTCCTACCGGTTTTTCGAGACTTTTTCACGCGGATTCCTCACGTGTTCATAGCTGCCGAAATTCCTAATCTAACCCAACAATTTAACCCAACCCAAATGAACCCAACCCTAATCTAACCCAACCCAATTAACCCAATAGTTATCGGGTTGGGTTGGGTTCAACCCGAATAAATAGTCGGGTTGGGGTTGGGCTAGATGTATTGGGTTGGGTCGGCCCAATTGACCCAATCAAATTTTTTTCAAATAATGAATTAATTTTTTAAAACATATTATTGTAGTTTAAGTAAGTAAAAACACACAACGAATAAAAAAAAGTATATCAATAGTCTCATTTTTATGTTTAGTCATTATTTTATATATATGACTATGTTTCAAGTTTATGTTACGACCACATTTCTAGTTTACGACTATGTTCCGTACTTGTGTTATTTAATGTTTAAGATTATAATAACGCTTGAATTTTGAATTGGGTGTTTAAAACAATAATATGAAATTTCTGTTTACTGATTGACGGTTTAAATTTAAGTGTTCGATAAAATATTTATATGTATTTTTTAAAATTTTAGTTTATGCCAATTACCCAACCCAATCCAACCCAACCCAGAGTTTTTCGGGTTGGGTTGGATTGGGCCTTCAAAAAATTTGGGTCGGATTGGGTTATTTTTTCAAAACCCAATAAGATCGGGTCGGGTTCATGTTTAACCTCGGGTCGACCCAATCCAACCCATGCACACCCCTAATGCTGGATGCTGCATCAGATTCTTTGAGTTTTTGGAATTCGGTTCCCATCAAACATTCGGTTCACCGATTCGAGGTTTTAGTTTTTATGTACCCTTGTAACCATGTTCTTTTTAATTGATCAGGTAGAAAGAAAAGCTAAGCCTTTTAAATCCCCACGTGAATGTTTTGTATTTTGTTTTGGCTGATTTTTGGTCATACTATCAAATGTCGTTTGGACCGAGCATTCATTCTTGAGCAACTATATCAATCTGGCATATTTACTGTCGTTTCTCTTATAAAATACATAATGTCGTTTATAATATAATTGGCAGATACAAAATATGAACCAAGGTAATCGTTTTCAACCATACTGCTTTTATGAAGGATTGCTCATATCTTAAGCATATACTGGTATTTAGAACTTTCAAATTGATATGATTCAATCTTTTCTGTTCTTTCGTTTAAGTTCACTGTCGTTTCCGTTGTTGGGCATGTTATTAAAATGTCGTTTTAGTCCCAGTTTTCATTCTTAGGCAATTATAACGATTTTTTCTGTCGTTTTGTTACTTGATGTCGTTTATAACATAATTGCATATACAGTCTAAAGGATTGTTTATATGTTGAGATTTTCTTATAGTTATAATCATCATCAATCAATATGACACGTACATTAAACCTTTTAATATAATTTCTGTTTTTTCTTCTTCCTGCATATATTTTTTCTAACCGAATTACTACATTTTTTAGGGTTAAAAGCATCGTAAGTACCCGATACAATAAGACCTCGTTAAAATAATACTCGATAAATTAATAACCTCCATAAAATGATACTTTTGTACGGTCCCGACTCTAACCAGTGACGGAGGGAGGGGGGACCCACAATGGGCCCCTGCCCTCCCTCAATTCTCGTGAAAAAAAGTAATATCTATGAGTTCAGTAAGGTCATATTGGTTGGAATTAGTCGCAATTAGCTAGGGTTAGTCAATAAGTAGTTGTTTGACCGATTATTTAGCCTTCTGTCGCATGCATATAGCAAAATTAGTTGCTTAGGGTTTATTCATTTTTGTTTTCTTTCAATTATTAGATGCAGTAATGCGTATCTAATTCTTCAACTCCAGCAAGTATAGTAAGTCCTAATCTTTAGGGAATAGTAAGTATTAGTTGGGGAACAAACTGACCGTGGGATTACACGATCATGTACATTTCGTTCATATAACGCAACACCAAAACAAGTCTTTCTCTCACAAATTATATCGTGTCTATATGTGAAAATATTATTTCGAATTGTGAGTGTGTGAGTGTTTTTGAGCGTGTATTAAAAAAAATTGTTTTATTTTAAAGTTATTTGTTTTCTTAAAAAATTATTCGGTACCCCTTCTATATTGAAAGGCTGGCTCCGTCACTGACTCTAACTAACATGACCGAATTTTACCACGATAAATTATTAGTCTCGATAATATGATAAAATATTATGCTCCCGACAATATTAATTTACAAAGATTTTACTGTATTTTGTTCACTGTAACGCCCCGGCTGCTCAATCGAATCGACGACTGTCCCCACAAACCAACACGAGTCTTTCCAGCGTGCTTTGTCCTCACTCGCACGCTTCCCGAGAAACTTCCCAGGAGGTCACCCATCCTAGTACTACTCCAAGTCAAGCACGCTTAACTTTGGAGTTCCTATGAACGGGCAACCGTAAAGAAGATGCATCTTGTTGACATAGGTAGTACCAATCAATTCATTTAAGCCTCTTCGATCACACAGTCCCATACCTGTATGATCTTAGATAACCGTGCAGTCCCATACCTGCACAGTCTCGGGAACGTCCCATCAGCATATCCCCTTGCCCAGGCGATGTGGGATTGCACAGCTTACCCGGTCTTGCCCTCGTGGCTCACGGGATAAGTGACTGTCAAGGGGATGTGCTGATGGGACGTTCTCGAGACTGTGCAGGTATGGGACTGCACGGTTATCTGAGATCATACAGGTATGGGACTGTGTGATCGAAGAGGCTGAAATGAATTGATTGGTACTACCTATGTCAACAAGATGCATCTTCTTTTCGGTTGCCCGTTCATAGGAACTCCAAAGTTAAGCGTGCTTGACTTGGAGTAGTACTAGGATGGGTGACCTCCTGGGAAGTTTCTCGGGAAGCGTGCGAGTGAGGACAAAGCACGCTGGAAAGACTCGTGTTGGCCTGTGGGGACAGTCGTCGATTCGATTAAGCAGCCGGGGCGTTACAGATGGTATCAGAGCCGAGCCCAGCCGGAAGTGTGGCCGACGAGGACGTCGGGCCTCCATTAGGTGGGGTGATTGTGACAGTCACTAATCCCGTGAGCCACGAGGGCAAGACCGGGTAAGCTGTGCAATCCCACATCGCCTGGGCAAGGGGATGTGCTGAAGGGACGTTCCCGAGACTGTGCATGTATGGGACTGCACGGTTATCTGAGATATTACAGGTATGGGACTGTGTGATCGAAGAGGCTGAAATGAATTGATTGGTACTACCTATGTCAACAAGATGCATATTCTTTTCGGTTGCCCGTTCATAGGAACTCCAAAGTTAAGCGTGCTTGACTTGGAGTAGTACTAGGATGTGTGACCTCCTGGGAAGTTTCTCGGGAAGCGTGCGAGTGAGGACAAAGACGCTGGAAAGACTCGTGTTGGCCTGTGGGGACAGTCGTCGATTCGATTAAGCAGCCGGGGCGTTACATTTACTGTGGCAATAAATTGCATCCTATATTAATTCTCGCTAAAATTTCATCCACTTAACTCTATGTCAACAAAATTCTTTTTATGTAGTATAATTCTCGTAATTTTTTAATTCAGCAAATAACTATATATGCTTGAAATTCGGTGTCGAATAAAAGAGCGAAAAACTTGGATAAAAACGACATAATGATAGGATTATACCCGAAAGTATGTGGTTCGAGATAGGAACACATTATTTCTTACTAGCTAAATGATGAAAAAAATCTAACTATTTGCCTTAAAATATAATATTAAGCTTTTGTCTCCAAACAAACTAACATTTTAGAAGCTACATAATTGATCATGAATGTCCATTATACTCCTCTTCTATATATCCAAATTGACATTCTTTTTAGGAGCCAGAAGTCATTAGCGGCGTGACTCTGTCCTAGTGAGACAAAGCCAAAATTAGTGATCGCAAATTATCTTTTTGTCCGCGACTAACATGTTAAATTAATACTCGATAAATTAATAGCCTAATAGCCTTGATAGTATATTAAGATTTTTGGGTTCCCATATAACTAATCTATCAACGTTATGCGGTACTAAGGACATAACATAAGCACATTATAACCCTGCGTTGACAAAACCGATTTCCGAATACGCGGCTCTTCCAATTTGCTCTCGAGATAATCTAAAGAATGAAAGCAAGCAGACATACATGGTGTAAAATGCTTGGTGAGATTAGTCATGCCATTCCCTTCTCATTCTCCTTTGAATAAAATCACTCCTTTTCGAAGCAGAATATATTCTTTGGCCTTTGCTTTACACTTCTGCGGTTGTTTGTGGCTTCCTTTGTTTTCCCAAAAGAAGATGCCAAAAACCCAAATTCTCATTCATTTAAAGCCATATTGTTGCTCTCTCTCTTTTCTCTTTCCTTATATTCCATTAATTTGTTTATTATTCATTCATTCACTTCTTTTTGTTTGAATTGTTCAAAGAGGTTGGCGATTAATGGATGGTTCAGTGCTTGATGGCATAATAAACAGGCTTATTGAAGTGAAGAGCAATCCAGGGAAGCAAGTTCAACTTTTGGAGTCTGAAATAAGGCAGCTTTGCTATGTGTCAAGGGACATTTTCCTAAGGCAGCCAAATCTCTTGGAGCTCGAAGCACCGGTTAAGATTTGCGGTAATAATACCAAACTTTAATCTTCTATTTTTCAACCTTTTAGTAAAATTAAAGCTAACTAGGGGTGAGCAACCGGGTTTTCAGTTCAATTTTCGTTATAATTAGTATCGAAAATTGCATATTTTGGAGTTTTCACTTGAATACATATTTATATCATTCAATGTACTGTTAATTTATTTAAGTCTTGGGTTTCATATTAATGGTAAAAACAATAGAAGATGAGTGACTTTGAAAGATGATGTGAACATATTAGAGATAAGCGGTATGTTGATACAAATTCAAAATTTAAGAGAAAAATAATGCATAATGATAAGTTTAAAGGAGCGAACTTATACAAAAGAGAATTATAATTATATTTGTGAAGCCCTGTTTTGGTTACGACAATCGTTATGGTGCATTTTCCTTAGAATCACGATACTACCCTAAAACAGGAAATAACAAAAATATTTGGTATAATGATTTTAATTAAGGTGACATCCACGGGCAGTACTCGGATCTGCTCCGGCTTTTCGAGTACGGCGGCTTCCCTCCCCGGTCGAACTACCTCTTCCTCGGGGACTACGTGGACCGCGGCAAGCAGAGCCTCGAGACCATCTGCCTCCTCCTCGCCTACAAGGTCCGGTTTCCCAACAACTTCTTCCTCCTGCGCGGCAACCACGAGTGCGCCTCCATCAACCGCGTCTACGGCTTCTACGACGAGTGCAAGCGCCGCTTCACCGTCCGCCTTTGGAAAATATTCACCGACTGCTTCAACTGCCTGCCCGTGGCGGCCCTCATCGACGACAAGATCCTATGCATGCATGGTGGCCTCTCCCCACACCTCACAAGCCTCTCGCAGATCCGCCTCATCCCGCGCCCCACCGACGTGCCCGACCGAGGCCTCCTCTGTGACCTCCTCTGGTCTGACCCGTCCAAGGACGTCCAGGGATGGGGCCCCAATAACGACAGAGGGGTTTCATTCACTTTCGGGTCCGATAGAGTAGCGGAATCGCTGCGGAAACTCGACATCGACCTCGTTTGCCGGGCCCACCAGGTTTCTTTTCAATTTCACCTACAAAGTTATCGCATTGTGAATATAAATTTTTTATCTTTATTTGTTAAATATATGACGGTTTTCGTTAAATTTCAAATCAAATTTGTTGCATAGAAAATTGACAGTTATTGTTTAATTATGACACAAATAATCATATATTTACCAAATATGATAAATGTGCTAATTAAAAGTTTAGAGAACCAACTCATAAAATAATTAGCAAATATGTAATAGTACAGGAAAAATACCTATATTTTGTACTTGTAAATGATGAGTTTGTTTCAGGTGGTAGAAGACGGGTATGAGTTCTTTGCTGAGAGAAGGCTCGTCACGATATTCTCGGCGCCTAATTACTGCGGCGACTTCAACAACCGGGGCGCGATGATGAGTGTCGACGAGAACTTGATGTGCTCTTTCCAGATCTTGAAGCCGGCTGACAGGAAGTTCCGATTCGGCTTCAGCCTTGGGACCACGGCCAGCAAGCCTCTTTCTTCGAGTAAACTCAAAGTACGCCGATTTTTCACCGCGTTTTCATTGCTCGGTTTATCAGAATTCATGACCAACGTCTTATTTAATTTTTTGCAGTCTTTACTCTTTTAGATGATGCTTCAAGAAGCTGAATGATTCTCCAACAACCATTTTATTAGTCAAGGCTTATGTCAGTTTGTAATCTTATACTTTATATAGTAGTGACATTTAAGTTTCATTAATTTTCACTTTGTATTAAGCTACTACTAGGGGTATTTAATATGTTGAAACTGTATTTTAAAGCACCTTTTTTTAAGGGAAAAATGACTTAAATCCCGTCGGACAAAAAAGTCCAGCCACCCCAGGGTAGTTAAAGCCGCAGATCCTTGCTAAAGTTCGATGGGATTTTGCTATATGACTAGCCACCGCGATACAATTGCGAGGGATCCAACGGATCTCACCTAGAGCTAGAGGTGCAACCTCCTTAGCCAAGCCGTTAATAGCCGAAACCATCGGGCCTTGAGCGCCATTAAATTTCCGACCGTTGATGAGATGTATAGCACAGAGACAATCGGACTCCACATTCGAGAGGCTCAACCCTTTATCGTGCGCAAATTGAAGGCCGTAGAAGATCGCTTTACGTTCCGCCGTGAGGACCGAGTCCACTTCCTCAAGACCCGAGGCCACCACCCCCAAGCCCACACCATGGTGGTTTCTTACGATCCCTCCTACCACCGCTCTCCTACTCGTTGCATCCCAAGCCGCGTCGACATTGAGCGTGAGACCACCGTTGACCGCCCCAGTCCACTTTGTTTGTCGTGTTGCTTTGTTGCGTACCGTGCTAACCTCCGTACGGTTTTCACAATCTTTGAAGCTAGCAAACCAACCACCAATCTCTTCCACCCATTCTTCCGGCCTCTTGGAGTAGTTCTCGAATACTCGTAGATTGCGATCCAACCACGTCGCCCAAATGAGGCCGCAAAAGAGCTCTAGGTCTCCCGTAGAGAGACTAGCCCCCGCCCGAAAGTAAATCTCTCCCAAAGGGATCTCGCCCGATTTCTTGGCTCATCGATGTAGGGAGGAATAATTTCAAATCGTTTTTGCCCGTTCACATCCCCACACCGCGTGTAGAGCATCATCCGGAAGAGCCCCACAAAATTTGCAGAAGGGCAAACAATCCACAACTCTCCTTCTTAACGCTCCAAACGTTGGAATAGCCTCAAACCATGTACGCCATACAAAATGCTTAACTTCAGGCGGGATTTGAAGTCCCCATAACTTCTTCCACCATTGTGTAGTTCTCATCCTCCTCAAAGTGCCAAACCACCCAGTCATTTATATTTTGGTGCTCGCTGTTGACTTGGAATGAAGAATGAAGAAGAGACGTTGGGTGGTGTGATGATTAAAGGTATAGGGTACAAACATAATAGAAGAGAGCAAAAAAAAGGCTAACATAAATTAGTGATTTACAAGAAGAAAAAAAGAAGAAGATTTTTCTAGAACACCTTAAAAGGCCTTCTTTATTATCTTCACCTATCGAAAAAGAGGTCTTTTTGAAATGTATTAAAAATTCTTTTTTTTTCTCTGATTCACTCATTTATATCAGCTTCTGTCCTTTCTAGTATGTTTGTACCCTATCCCTTTAACCACAACACCACCCAACATCTCTTCTCCATTTTCTCTCCAAAATATTGAAAAATATAAATAGAAGTTTTTTAGTTTATAACCAAACAGGGCCTAAGTATTAAAAGCAGATCTTTGATTTTTTTATTTTTTTTAAGCCTCAACCTTTATCTCATGTACAAGCTTGATATGATTTACACTGAAATATATTATAAACATGAATGTTAAAAATTTAAAATGCATTCCTCTATTCTTTGAGTAATTGGAGCTTGTGCCCCCAGCTTTGTGTTTAAGTGCATTATATAACTTCCTTCAACTTTGTTAATCAGCACAAAGTCATTTTAGTTTTGAATTTTTAGTATGCTCCTTCTCAATTTTGTTTATCATCAGCATTAACTCCATTAACTCCATTAATTCCATTAACTTTATTAATTAGTTTTGAAACTTCTCAAGCTTTACAAAATCGAAATTTAGCCCCCATTTCACATGCCCAAAATTTAATGTTATATGTGACTTTATTCTTTTCTTTTCTGTCTATGGCTACGTATTTTAGGATTTTTGTATTTTTTTATTTTTATCAAAACACAACCATTCATATATTTTCATCGATTTAAAATAATACCTGCTTTTGTTAGATCTTAGCTATATTTAAGCATACATCCGTAGAGCAGCGCATTTAATATAAGATAACCTCAAAAGAAAAAAGAGAAAAAAAATACTAGAGAAAACACTAGAAAAGAGTGAATAAACGTGAAATAAATAATAAAAAACCTTTACTAGGATATCTTTAAAAGAAAATTATTAAACAATTGAAACCAGCATATTCTGTAAATTAATAAATATACACGGTCAATATTCGAATTATATATATAATATTTAGGTTTAATTAATTTAAAATAAATCAAATAACGAAAAGATTACATAATAAATAAATATAAATATGATAAATAAATATTTATTTAGATTAATAAATATTGAAGTTATATAATACTATTATTTAAGATGAAAAAAAATGATTAATTGATTGGTAACATTACTATATATAAGTATAACCATATTAGTTTATTTATAATTAAAGAGTTGAAAATATATATATATATATATATATATATAAATTACATATTACTTCTACGTCTCTACTTGTAACATGTTGGTTAGATAATTAAGTAGCCAAGTGACATGCATGTTGGTCATACATAATTATTAATTTTCTATATATAATTATGATCCACTATACTATTTCATTGATCTTTGATCATACTTCTATATTAACTTATTAGTACGAAAAAGTCGCCTCAATAATTAAGAATTTACTATAAAATATGGCATATTAACGTTTTGATTAGAGGCTTGGCACACTAACTTTATAATAATAATAATAATAATAATAATAATAATAATAATAATAATAATAATAAACTCTTCAATTCGTAATGTTGTCTCTCTATGTATGTGACATATATTTTGTAATATGATTATATTATACCCGGTTCAATTTGTATTTATGTCGTTATGTATTCCACGACTTAACACTTTTGTCTCTCTACGGTCAACGATCTTGTTTGTTTAATGAAAATTATGTTTTTGACTAGTTATAGAGGCCAAATACTAGGGACAAAAGAACAACTTCGTGAACCATATATTGAGACAAGTACAAAATTCATGATTATATATAATGTAAACAAAAATAGAAAAATAAAAATAAAAACTTGTTAACTGTGTAATGTGTATTTTTTTTCATTTATTCATTTTTAGCTAGTCAACAACTTAAAAGTCTATTAAAGCTTGATGAAGAGTGAAGAACCAAGTTTACATTGTTTGTGATTGGCTATTTTGTTAGCTATAATTCTAACTACTTCATCAGTTTATTTCTGTATTAGTTACAATCACGACTGCGACAACATTTATGAGTGTGCAGAAACTTGCGATCAAGGTTAAGGATTTCTATTCGTATAATCTTATGGATTGATTTATTTTCATATTTTATTTAACCTCTTTGGATTCGCACGAATGTCACCCTGTGGTTATGAATAAGCTGCATGGATTATGGAATATCTTTGTGGCAGTCGCGTAGTCTAAAGAGGCATCTAGGGTTGATATATATACATGAAGTTTGCGTCTATGTTCATCGTCAACCATTCTAGAGAATAACCTTGCGCTCAGTATTCATCAAGGTTATCAGCCTACACAGAACGGTGCTTAATCATCGATCATCCTACCTTGGGAGAGGCGTCGACTGCGTTATTGAGGACCGGACTGAAGGAGTCAGACTAACGTCGACACATAGCAAAGGGATCTTGCTGAGTCCGACTTCCAGGAGGGAAGTGGCCGGCGTCACTAGTCGGAACTCGATCACCGTTTCAAGACCAAGCTGTTCTATCAGCTATAGCTTCAGGGGGAGCCCTTTTCTTTTAGTTGTTTTACGATTGTAATTGGTGCTTGTAACCAATATTGGTGATTTATCTGGGTGAGTGCCCCGCAGAAGTAGATATGTATCGAACTGCATTACCAAAACATTGCTTGTGTTCTTTATTGCTTTCATATTGTGGTTGGTAACTATATTCGTAATCTGCTTGCAACCGGTAATCTGACTTTACAAAGAGAATAACATAAAAACAAAAATATAAATAGTGAGTTGATACAAAGTGAAGAATATTCTACTTTCTTAAAATAATTCTTTGATGCCAATCTTGTCGTTTTTCATTTGCATTTGTTAATGTCATTTGACATAACATTTAAGAGTCTAGAAGCACTATAGTTAGCGTTATTTTGCTATGTAAATGAGGAAAAAAAATCCTAAAATATTTAAACGTCTTTTAGAATAGTTTAAATTGTAATTTTGCTATTTTAAAAAACCACTAATTTATAAAATAATATATATATATATATTTGCTATATTTTATTAGACTATATACATTTTTTATATCAAAATCTCGTAATTACCTTCAAGATGCAATCTATTTGGTAAAGATGAGGTGTCATACGTTACATTAGCTTGATCGAATTATTTCTAGATTTCTTACATAATTTACTCTAAAATATGACCAGGGACTTTTAATATCGAAACTACAACTGAAATTTAACTTAAAAATTTAAAACATACTCCGAGTCAAATTTAATTTAATTTAATTTAATATAATTTTGTTTTGGATGCATCTTGTTGTTCTCTTACGTGAAAGAAAAACAAGTCATGACGTAGATGTGTGAAAGATGACCATATAGAATACAATTAAGCTGAAAATAGACGCACGCAAAGTTCAATTATAATTATAATTGAAACTAATTAGTCTTTCCTCGTCTGCCCGACTCGAAACTCGATTCGCAGGCAGGTTTCGCCAACACGACCAACTTTTGCCGGCCCTAATTATTTGAATGGATCAGATAGCGCATGCCCAGGTTAATCCCAGACATTGGTCGACCGCGCTTTGAAAATCCACGAGACCAAATTTAATTGAAACCTCAAATTTCATGTCATCAACAAATTAATATCTTTATGTGTTTTCAGTGAAATAATAATATTAATACGGGTCTCTTCCACATAATAGGTCATACCTACAAATAATATATATATAGGGTTAATTGCGGCAAAAATACCCAACCTTTGTAAATATTCTCCGATTAGTACCCAACCTCAAAAAACATAGGCAAAAGTACCCAACGTCACACTTTCGTCGCCGACCAACTAACGCCGTTAGACACTGCCTACGTGGCCATTAGGGTGTCTCGTGTGGAATGGCCCATGGCCAAAAGTTAGGTACTTTTGCCGCCACGTGGCCAAAGATTAGGTACTTTTACCGCCACGTATGTTTTTATTCTTTTACATATATCATACATGATCAAATAACTTCATAAAATATATGTACTTATAAAAAAAATTATGTTATTTTTTTAAATAATCAAATAATTTCCTTAAATTTATTAGTTTTAATTTATTTAAAAAGAAAATCTTTCCCGTGACACATATTTTTATTTTTTTACATATGTTAAATCTAATAAAATAATTTTATAAAATATATTTTTATAAAAAAATATTTTTTCTTATAGGAATAATTTATAATTTTTTAATAAATTATATTAAAATTTTGAAACTGAAACATTATTGTATATAATAACACGAGCATTTTAATATTAATATTAAGGCATGATATGATTTTTGCAGACATATAACATATTTGAAACTAAGGCATGATTAAAACAAATAATTGTATCAAATATAGTTCAAGCTTAATTTAAACCGAAAGTTTGGTGATTGGTAAAAATTATGTTTAACCTTATTATTTTTTGTTTTAAAGTGAAAAAAGAAAAGTAACATTTTTTTAGTTTTTCTTTAACATTTTTTTATAAGTACATCTTTTATAAATTATTTGATCATGTTTGATGTACATAAAAAAAATAAAAACATATTGGCTAACGGGAAAGAAAAAATTATAAAAAAAAATTAATGCCACGTGGCGGCGAAAGTACCCAACCTTTGGCCATGTGGCGGCGAAAGTACCCAACCTTTGGCCACGTGGCATTCCACATGAGACAGCCTAACGGCCACGTAGGCAGCGTCTAACAACGTTAGTTGGTCGGCGACAAAAGTGTGATGTTGGGTATTTTTGCCTACGTTTATTGAGGTTGGGTACCTATCGGAGAATATTGAAAAAGGTTGGGTATTTTTGCCGCAATTAACCCATATATATATATATATATATATATATATATATATATATATAAAGTAGTCGCGCTAAATATTGGAAAAACTATAATGTTCCAACAACATTCATGATAATCTTCTATAACATTATATTACAAAAGTGTCGATATAAGTACAAGAGAATAATATTTAATTTATTTAAGAAAATGAGGATAAAAAGATTCTTTTGATGTAGATTCTTTATAATCAGGACCGGGTATGAGATGAGGCATCGTATCGTAGTTGTACTAAATTTAAGTATCTTCAAAAACTTGAAACTTTAATACTATTTTTTAATTACTTTTATCGAAAAAAATATGGTAAGAAATTAATCAGCTATACATAATTGACTAAAACACTAAACGTGTTATATTTTAATAACCCAATACTAATTATTTAAATATTTTACGTATTTTACATCGAAACTTAAATTTTACATTTCATTAAGAGAAACGCCAATTACAAAAAATCAAAATAATCATTGAGTTAAAATAATACTGACAAATAAAATCATATTAAAGTCTTACTGTATTACACTAAATATTGACTATAAAAATATCTCATATTTTAATCTACGCATCGGTCTCAATGATCTCATATCACTCTTTGACTTACTTTTATTTTCCTAACGTTTTGATGTGGAGTGATGGATCATGATCACCCAAGTTGCTTTCTCATTTTCAATGTAAATTTTCCCTCTTGTCAATTTAAAACTTTGATTATCAGGATCTTAGGAATAATGTATTATTAGTATAATTCAATGTTCAAAATGACGTGGGTAACCGAGGGAAGCGCCGTGGTCATGTTTAAAATTCAAGAAAACAAAGTGTCACACCAATTTTATAGTTTACTAACTTCCGGGTTACCCACGAGATTATATGCCAATCGAAAAACCATGAGAACTTTTTGAATCTTATGATAAAATACCGGTGCGTGGTATGCCAAAAATATCGATGGTGGGTGCAAGACTCGTTGCTTAGCCGTGAGGTTTTTGTTTCGGCAAATTCCATCGTGCGCCTAGGCTTTTAATATGACATTTTTTTGTCATTCGGGCTTAAACCTCAAATCCTATTTATGAAAATATTATATTTTATTATTTCGTAAAAT
Organism: Parietaria judaica; assembly: GCA_954871525.1. Taxonomy (NCBI): domain Eukaryota; kingdom Viridiplantae; phylum Streptophyta; class Magnoliopsida; order Rosales; family Urticaceae; genus Parietaria; species Parietaria judaica. The sequence goes on from OX940872.1 coordinate 23,995,769, forward strand.
ACTAGTATAAGTGGTCTATATATCCATTGATAACGATAATATTCAAATACCTAAACTATATATGTCGTCATTAGTTGGCGGTAGCTAGTAGTTATACCCGTAAAATCGAATATTTATCCATCTACGTCCAAACATGACATCATTTTACAAGATATACAAACACCACAGGTAAATAATAAAATGATTTAGGAGCTAAAAATTAAATACCATACATATCTTATTTGAAAGACGAGAGTACAGAAGAAAAAAGCTGTGAAGTTGAAGACTTTCGAAAACGTTGACTTCTTAGTTGTGACATATTCACATGTATTCATACATACAAACGTGCATATTGTATATATACGCATATATATACATAAAAATGAAGTAGCATATTCTGTTGGATGCCATTAGGATACTATGATCCGAACATGTATAAAACTTGGTCTAATTTCCTAATCCTTTCGATATACTTCTTAGCAGAAGAGCATAGCAATAGAGAGAGACAAATATCTTCAATCTCAAACCCTAAAGGAAGGTCAGTCTATGTCTCCTATTTTCCATCTTTTGAATTATATCTATTTTTCCAACGCAACTATTTTACTTTAAACTTAGAATAGAGTGCACTTATAGTTAAAGCTATATTTATCAAAGTACTATTTTCATTTCCTTTTATAATAAATAATTAGATATACTTGGTTTTTACAAGTCTCTCTCTCTCGAACTTATCCGCAAGTCCCGAATATATGTTGGGACTTGGGTCCGGCCCCAGCCCCGGCACATCCCTATTACCAAGAGCATGCTTTTCCTACCATGTTGTACCTGCACCCAACAAAAGGAAAGGGAGGGCACACAAGCCTAGCCGCGGTCTTCACATGCCAAGTGGCGAAGAGCACGGCCAACCCAGATTATAGACGAGCAAGGCCGGCGGTTCGGACCCTATATAATAATAATATGTGGATTATTATTGTTTACTTAATTAAATATATAAAAATTAATTTTTTAAACACGACAAATTTATTTAGGATCGGCTGGCCCTCGCAAAATATATTTATCTTGATTATTTTGTCAAGAAAAATAAAAATAAAAGTAAAACAAACAGGTAGCAAATAATATACACGTATGTATTGAAGTGTTGAGCGAAAAAAAGAAAGAATAAGACGACTCTCACACTCGTTTTAAAATTATCATCATATATATATAATAATAATATGATGATAATTTTCTTCGTCGGAATGTTAGCTAATTATTTATAACCAAATTTAGATAGCGACTGTATAACAGATATTAAAACACTTATATAATACTATTCCACGATTATGAACAAGAAAACAAATTTGGACTATACTTAATTAATAAATTCGTACCTAACAGTGATGCAATTCATTAATATTGTGTGTGTAATTATTCCTGGATTATTCTAATCGGAGATACTCAATGACTGGTTAGAATTTCTAGAATATATATAATCGATTGATCAAAAGCATGAAATTAACTGTATTCATGTCTTTATAGAAGATATTAATATATACTGCATGATTTCTTACCCTTCCTTGAACATAATATTGTTCATATATACATGAACCTAATAAATATGTTTTATTTTATTTTTTTTACTAGGGGAGCTCAATAGAGAAAAAGAAAAAAGAAAAAAGAAAAAAACCCACCGGAGAAGAGGAAAAAGTTGAACAATAGTCATGTCCGGCGGTAACCAGAAGCTCAGGGTGCTGAGTGCATTGGACGTTGCGAAGACGCAATTGTATCACTTCACCGCCATCGTCATCGCCGGAATGGGTTTCTTCACCGACGCCTATGATCTCTTCTGCATCTCTCTCGTTACGAAGCTTCTCGGCCGAATTTACTACACCGACATCACCAAGGAGAAGCCCGGAACACTGCCGCCTAACGTGGCGGCTGCAGTGAATGGGGTTGCCTTCTGCGGGACCCTTGCTGGACAGCTCTTCTTTGGGTGGCTCGGAGACAAGATGGGAAGGAAGAAGGTCTACGGCCTAACCCTAATCTGCATGGTCGTCTGCTCCATCGCCTCGGGACTTTCGTTCGGCAATGACCCAAAGGCCGTTATGGCCACACTCTGCTTCTTCAGGTTCTGGCTCGGTTTCGGCATCGGTGGAGACTATCCTCTCTCAGCCACCATTATGTCGGAGTACGCCAATAAGAAGACTCGCGGAGCTTTCATAGCCGCCGTCTTTGCCATGCAAGGCTTTGGCATCCTAGGTGAGATATACTACGCGCACATATATGACTTGCTTACTTAAAAGTTTACTATCTTGGACTTAGCGCTCATCTTTTGAGATAGAACAAGTTCAAACATTTAACTTCGAAAACTAAAAATGAGTTATACATCTAAAAATTGAGATTATGATATTAAAAAACATTTTCATCAATTATTATGAAAAATAGGAGGTGGGATCGTGGCTCTCATAGTGTCTGCCGCTTTCGACCACAAGTTCCCAGCGCCGGCATACAAGGACAATGCGGTGGCGTCACTTGTCCCACAGGCAGACTATATATGGCGTATTATCCTCGTTTTTGGAGCATTTCCGGCGGCCCTTACATACTACTGGTGAATGAAGATGCCGGAAACTGCTCGCTACACCGCTCTTGTGGCAAAGAATGCCAAGCAGGCTGCGGCGGACATGTCGAAGGTCTTGCAAGTCGAGATCGAGGCCGAGGAAGAAAAAATTCAGCAACTTTCCCATGCCAGCAAGACTTTCGGCCTCTTCTCCAAGCAATTCGCTCGTCGTCACGGACTCCACCTAGTCGGCACGACCACGACATGGTTTCTACTGGATATCGCCTTCTACAGCCAAAATCTATTCCAAAAGGACATCTTCACTGGCATCGGCTGGATCCCAGCGGCGAACACAATGAACGCCGTTCAGGAGGTCTTCAAAATCGCAAAGGCACAAACCCTAATCGCCCTCTTTAGCACTGTCCCCGGTTACTGGTTTACCGTCGTGTTCATTGATATTATTGGACGATTCGCCATCCAACTGATGGGATTCTTCTTCATGACCGTCTTCATGTTTGCCCTAGCCTTCCCTTACGACCACTGGACAAAGAAAGATAACCACATAGGGTTTGTGGTGATGTACTCTCTCACCTTCTTCTTCGCCAACTTCGGCCCCAACGCGACAACCTTTGTCGTGCCCGCCGAAATCTTCCCGGCCAGGTTGAGATCAACCTGCCACGGCATATCGGCTGCCACCGGCAAGGCAGGGGCCATAGTTGGTGCCTTTGGTTTCCTCTACGCGGCACAGAGCAAAGATCCGACGAAGACCGATGCAGGTTACCCGACTGGGATAGGAATCAAGAACTCTCTGATCATGCTCGGTGTCATCAACTTCCTCGGGATGTTGTTCACCTTCTTGGTGCCGGAATCGAAGGGAAAATCGCTTGAAGAGTTGACCGGAGAGAATGAAGATGGAGAGGAAGTAACACCTTGATCGAGCTTCTTGTGCATGTGTGATCGAATGAACTAGAAGTTCTGGTTTATTATGATTTGTGAAAATTGTATTTTACTTTTATGTGCAATTAATGTACCATAATGAAAGATATTATTAATGTTTTGAAATACAAAATATTTCTCACTTTGGTATTTTCAGTCTATGCCTATAAATACAAGACTCCTTCATGATCGAGAAAGCTTGACTTCACAAATTATTTAAATAGTTTATAAGGACGTTAACAAAATTAGAATTATTAGGATCTCAATAGGATATGATGGTATATATAAATTGTATATGGGAAAATATAGGTAATAGTATCTTGAAGTACCTCATGTTCATGGTATATTCCAAATTTTTTTAAGGCGAAAGTATTAAATTGTTAAAAATTATATATGCCGTTAATATCAAACAATTAACTTTCACAAAATATCAATATTCATATTGCGACATAAGTACATAAGTATTAGTGACAACATAAGTACTTAAGTTATTATTATAATTTATTATTGACATAAATATTTAAATTATTATCATATGTAAATTACGTAGAATTATTGGTGGATAAAATTATTAAATAAAATATATGATAATAAATTAGGTATTTATATTGTCAATATTAACTTAGGAACTTATGATGTTTCTGTAACTTTATCCACTATTTTTGTCTGTATATATTATCCCATTGTATATTAACATAGTACTTAAATGTTAAATGTTGCAGAAGCTCGATTAGATAACAATCCAAGGATTTATTCATGAATGTCAAATCTTCCTTTTGATCGATAGGACCTCAAAAACCCAATCCTCTCGTGAACTCGAATTTAGGAAAACCCTAAATTTTATTTCTCCTAATTTCAAGTGTGACAATGTTTGGCTGAAAAAATTCACCTCAAAAATAATAGAAGAAAAAAAAAATGACAGTAAAATAACGACATGATAAACGCAGCATAAATATAACCAAAACCTTTGATTTGGTGTGCTATATATAAGGCGAATTTTGACATTCAAGTCAAAATTGTGTCTTGTGTGAGAGAATATCAAGGGATGTTTATTTGTGGATTGAGCCTCTTTGGTATATAAGATTAAAATATTTCCATAAAAGCACTAAACGATTGCAAAATATATAGCGCTGTATAAATTGAAATCATTAGAGAAATACAATATAGTCTAAACACGAATCTATATATTATAAAAGGAAGAACTCATAGGTGATGTGGCACAATAATATTTAAACATTTAGAAAAACAGGAACTAGAAGAACTACAAGGTATTTAGAACAATAGAATCAAGGTATTGGGATTTCTAATTTTCTCCTAATTTACAATTTTTTTTCTTCACAAAAATAAATGCCTTATTAATGAGGTTAAACATCAAGAAGCTAAGAAATAAAAGGTCATAAATTGATTTTCAAGACATTGCAAAGAGGAATTATGTTAATCATGTAAAAGAATATATATCAATCTAAAGCAAATATGAATGCTCTGGTTTCATGTAATGAATAGGTAGAAACGTAGAGGTGTTACTTGGGTTTTTTGTATTGAATAGGCTTTTGGTTTTCTCCTATAATTATGTGCATTGAAGCTATGCCTTTTCATTTGTGCATTTTTTTTACCTATATATATGCCTACTCCCTACAAAGACTGGATATATGAAATCATATCATATCATTCTTATTTCTTATTCTATTTTTATGTTTTTCTTATTTATATATTATTATGATCTTAACATATTGTTAATACATTTTTATTATGTGCTTAATTCAGCCATGTATAATGCATCACCTCAATTCCAATCAAGCTTGAAGTGCATGTGTACACTCCAAGGGTAAGCATTTTCATGTTCTTTTTTCATTCTTTTTTCTGACGTTAGTTTTATAATAGTATTTTTTTAATATTATTTGCTTGATTCAAGGCAATTAAAAGTGCTTCATCTTATTTTAATTCTTATATAATAATATAATTATTAAATTAATTTTAATTATTCAAGTGCGGTCTTTTCTATTACATATTTATATATATTCAATTATTAATTTTAATATAATTATTAATTTTAATTATTTAAGATGGGTAAAGAATGGCGATCAATGTTTGTAAATTTGGTGCAGAAAGATATATTTTTCCTTTCTCGATCCCAATTCATCAATATTACATATTATTTGAAAAAGTTCTTGACTTGCAACATTTATTTACCTTTTCTACTATCCAGGTTTAATTTAATAAATAAATTGTTCTGTAAATAAATTGACTTTGACGGACTATTTGGATGATCGTAGATCCTTTGTTTATGTAAAGTATAAAATCTTTTATGCAGAATCAAGATTTTCAAGAGTTGTATAGTGAAGTTGTTTGTAATTCTACTAACAATAGTTATACACTCATTATATATATATTCCTGTATAATATAACAATTCATATATTTAAGATAATGTCGTTTGGACGTTGTGAATATGTATTATTAAGACAACAACAATTTCTTACTTGAATCATAAATATAATATTTTCTTTTGCTGTAATGAAATTCGTTATGCAGTAAAATAATTTACTTCTTAAGTTTTTCTAATATAATTAGATGAAACAATGATTCATGCTTAAATGTAACTGTTAAAGAAATGTAACTGTTAAAACTAATATGCATGGCAAATGTATGGCTCATTGTATGAATGATAGGTTGGTTTTCAATTTGCTAATTTTTTTCTGTTTTTGCATTATTACTAGAAATTTCTCACTAACTTTTTTTAATATTTTTTTTTTGTTATATCTATTGGCTTTTATGTTTGATCTATTCTCTTTCAAAGCTTACATTTGATAATTATTAATTTATATAGTGCGCTTTTATGTTGATTTTTTATTACGGTTGTTTTGAAAAGAAAAAAAAATAGGTCGAAACGAATAGTATTGTGTTAAACTTATTTATTTATTTTGTGTTATAGCTATAATTTATAAACTCCTTTTATTTTGAATATGTAGTGAGTGATAAGAGAAAGAGAAGTAATTAGTCATTCATCATCGGAATGTGAATCAATTTGCATGCTATTAAAAGAAAAGAGAGCGGTACAATATTGGAAGATGAATAAACACTTAACACAAAAAAAAGTGTGTTAGTTAAACGATTAAATTAAGTGGCATCATGTAAAAATTAACAATATCAATGACACCTTAGTTATGTGCATTAAAATTATCCAAAATTTCTTAATTAGTAATCGCTAATTTTTATTTTTGATTTTAACTAGATAATAATCAATTTCGAATTTCATAATTATTTGTTAATTGTAGTTTTTAAAAAAATAACTAATTAATGTAAAAAATCCATAAAATAAAACTTCAAATTTATTTAATTACTGGGTATTTTTAATCTATATATTATTTGAGTAATATATCATTATTTCTTGAATTATGTCATAAAGTTATTTATTTGTTTATAAAACCAATAGGTTGGAATAGATTCATGGTTCACTAATAAACTATTGAAGTGTAGCTATAATAAGAAGGGTTAACTTGCGTTAAAACCCAATATTTCTCCTATGCTCTGTCTGTACTTAACCTCTAAATTAGTAGGTGAAAATACCTAACATCGTTATTATTGCAAACAAACAAACTTAGGAGTTTTAATGGTTTTTTAGTTTTTTTTTTTTTTAATGATCTTTGTTAGGGTTTTTATGCGAAATATGTTAGTCTGTAACAAAATAGTCAAGCTCAGTACTTTCACCTTCTATTTTAGACTTTGGCTACACGACGGTGCATATAAGTTATTGTTGAATATTTTTACCACAATTAAACAAGCTTGGATTATATTTACATAATATTATCAATGTTGTGCTATTAGATAAAAAGAATTTACAATATCGCAACTTTAAAATTATATATTACTTTAAACTTATATTAATAAGAACATATTTTTTAATTATTAATTTAAAATCTATAAATATATTTTATAACCCGCGGAAAGCGCGGGCATCCTACTAGTATATAACTAGATAGGGAATCTATCTTGATTTTCGGGTCCCGTTGGGTCGGTTTTAACCCGAGCATCCTTAATCAAAATCTAGCCTGAACAGTTATCTTGAACACCTACAAGTATTTCTCTAAGTCCAATATAAAAAATATTCAGAAATGGCTAAGAAAAAATATATTTGAAACAATATGCATATATATAATATATAACGCTACTATATAAGATTAGTCGATTTTTGCTCAAATTGTTTGATTGATTTGCATCGTTTATTTAATTATTATTATATATATATAATCTTTATAAATGAAAATATTGTAATAACTGAATATATTTAATCAAGAATCAACATTCACCGGTTAGCTATTGGTAATTAATCCGATGGAAATCAGGTTAGATAGTTGGAGTTAAAATCACTCTTATGAATCAATGGATCTATTATAGAAGGCTAATCTTTAATTCAATACCGTGAAAATTTGATGAACTTTCGGAACTCATTCTTCTTGTTCTGAAAATTCTCTCTTTTTTCGCAAAAATTAGCGCACCAATTCAAGAATCCACACCTCTACGCAGTCCATCAACGTGCAGAAAACGCTGCTGCGATCATCCAATGAAAGGTGACGGATATATCCTCGGGAGTCGGCGCTGGCTAACTCGGGGAGGGAATGAGAGAATTGTGTCCTTTGGATAAAGAAAATTCTCAATGCCAGAGAGACAGAGAGCAGAGGAGTTTTTAATCTCCTTTCTCAACTTTAATAAGTAATAATATAGTATTTAGACTCATTGTGTTAGGAATCAGTTAGTTATACACGTCAGCTCTTACGTAATCTTTCTGTTACACATCAGCCAATCACAGACCTGATGTATCTTGTATTTAATCATGTCTCTGTTCACAATGATCGGTATCAATCAAGAACACTTTCTCTCTCTCCTCTCTCTTGATTGTTCGTACATGGTATCAGAGCTCTCAAGGTTCATCAATGGCGTCCACAAACACGTTTGTTGCAAGACCTCCTCTGTTCACTATACCGTCTACTCTGAATCCGATTCCGATTCGCTTGGATCGGAACAACTTCTCATACTGGAAAACTCAAGTGCTCCCATCTGTGGACACTACTACAAATATGAGATTATACTACGGAGATTCCACTACGCAAGACAAAAAGCGTCGTTGGAAGTCAATTTTCGACGATGGAAATTATTATGCGTAGTCGGATTTAAAAAAAAATAGACTTCCGACTACACAATTTTTTATGTGTCGTCAGAAGCATATATTCGCCGCGGCGAATATTAGTTCGCCGCGGCGAGTAGTGTTCCAACTACGCATATATTAGTGTCGTCAGAATAGAAAACGACATTCATTTCCAACGACACTTATTAGTGTCGTTGGAATGACTCGCCGCGGCAAACCTAAACTAGCCGCGGCGATTTTTCCCATAATATTGAAAAAAGTACATATTTTTTTGGAATTGTAAAATATTGAAAAATTAGAAATTTATCTTTCAACGACACTTTTAAGTGTCGTCGGATCACAGTTAGCCGCGGCAAATATATATTAGCCGCGGCGGATAAGTGATCCAACTACACTTTTAAGTGTAGTTGAAAGTTTCGCCGCGGCTACTACTAAATAGGCCGCGGCGTATTTTCACATTTTTTGATTTAGTTTAATTTTGTAACATTGTATATAATTAGTAAACAATAAGTTTGACATAATTATTTTTGTAAGTTGACGTTTTCCCAAATTGTGACTTTATTGCGGCAAAAGTACATATTTCTTTTTGAAAATGGTTAAATTGAGTTTTTTGTTCGATTTTTTTGATGTAATTTCATTTTATAACACTTTGAATGATTTTAGAACTGTTATTTTAACATTATTTGTTTTAAATTTAAGTTTTTCCAATTATTGCGACGAAATTACATTTATTAATATATGTTATCAACGATCGATTACTAAATTTTGATTGAGAATATATATTTTTGTACTCTTGAATTAATTTTTGTTTAAATAAAAATGGTTGTTTAGGATTTTAATAAATTGGTTAAACCATAACCCTAATCCCTAACCCTAAACCCTAAACTCTAACCCTAAACCATTGTTGGCAAAATTTTACTTGGGAAATCAATGCATTAGTGGTGTTCATCGTACGCGCACCCATTAAAGCACAAAGATAGAGATGTTCTTAATCGAAAACTTTAAAATATGTAATTGAATGAAATAATAATTTTTGTAATAAAAACTTATATTGTTCAATTCTAGTTTTCAACGACTTCATGAGTTTTTTTTTTAATTTAAACATTTATTACTATTTGTTTATAAATTATATAATATAATTTAAGTATAATAATATAAATCAAGAGTAGTAGAAGAGATTTTTTATTTTTTGAAGTGTAAAATATTGAAAAATTAGAAATTTATCTTTCAACGACACTTTTAAGTGTCGTTGGATCACAGTTAGCCGCGGCTAATATATATTAGCCGCGGCGGATAAGTGATCCAACTACACTTAAAAGTGTCGTTGAAAGTTTCGCCGCGGCTACTACTAAATAGGCCGCGGCGTATTGTTATAAACAATTTAAATTATATCATTTTACGATATCAATAATTATAAGGTAAGAGTAGTGTGCTATCTTAGTAAGAAAAAAAATAAGTTTTTTTTTATATCTATTATAATATTCTTTTATTAATCGCGGAATCTCATTTCTCGGTATGTTATTCTCCTCTCTTAGTTGTCGTTCGATTTTTTCATTTGAAAAGCAAACCACTTATTTATATTTTTAAGTAGATCTTAAGTGCTTTGAAATTTAGATGTTGGATATATATATATATATAAAATCATTCAAATTTTCATAATTTTATTTTATATTTGAAGTCGTTACTTAGAAAGCTATAATAAGGTTGAATGAAAGTTAAACTTTGAGTTTCGTATAATTAGTTTAATTGTAAATTTTATGTTTTGAAACAAATGTCGTTGTGTGACTTGTGTGATTTTAATCGAAAACTTTAGAATATGTAATTGAATGAAGTAATAATTTTTGTAATAAAAACTTATATTGATCAATTCTAGTTTTCAACGACTTCATGAGTTTTTTTTTTTAATTTAAACATTTTTTACTATTTGTTTATAAATTATATAATATAATTTAAGTATAATAATATAAACCAAGAGTAGTAGAAGAGATTATTTATTTTTTGAAGTGTAAAATATGGAAAAATTAGAAATTTATCTTTCAACGACACTTTTAAGTGTAGTTGAAAGTTTCGCCGCGGCAAACTATAGTTCGCCGCGGCGAGTGTCGGGTTTTTACACGACACATCTCAATCTTGTGTCGTTGAAACCCCAAATTTTCGAATTTTTTTCACTTTTTTTCGTTTCCCTCCCTTTTTCTCTCTTATTTCAGGCTTTCCCTCTCTCTTTTTTCTTCACTTCTCACTTCGTTCTCTTCTCTCTTTCTCTCACTCTCCCTTCTCTCCTTCTCTCCTTTTATCCTCAACCTTGCCCTAGACGTCGCCGTCGCCGTCGCCGTTGCCGTCGCCATGGAGGAGAACGTCGGCCACCAACAAGTCTACTCCCTAACCGAGTTTCTACCTTGAGCAAGGTTAGAATCCGAGCCCTAAATTAATATTATATTTTTAATGCATTTTTGTGTTAAAATAGTATTGTTTATAGTTTATGTGATGTTATTTTGATGATTTAGTGAATATCTCTTAGCGTGTTAATGAATTTGTTGATGCTTTTTAGTTTTTGTTGATTTGTGTTTTGGTATGTTGGTGGGTTTATATTTTTCGAAATATGTTGATAAATTTTGTGGGTTTATGAACTTTCTTTGATGTTTTTTTGTAGGCTCGGGGAAAAGTTCATGTTACACAATACAACCGGCTTGAATTTTCAATGTTCATGTTCATGATGAAGAATAGAATATTATGTATATGGACGGTTTTACATTCTTAGATATAGGGACGACGGTACTATTTGTAAGTATGAATGATACTTTTTGTAGGTACGGAATATTATTGGTAATAAATCGATTAATTTTGGAATTTATTATATAAAATATATATTATTTATTATTTACAGGTGATACCAAAGCATCCGGGCGATTTTAATCGCCCGTTTTTTTTAATTTTATATCGGCATATTCGACGACACTTTTAAGTGTAGTTGGAAGTAATGTTCGCCGCGGCAAATAAATTTGTGCCGCGGCGAATATTGTTTTCGACGACACTTTTTAAGTGTAGTCCATGGACACTTCCGACGACACTTAAATAAGTGTAGTCAGATATCATACGACGGAGGATCCGACGACACATTAAAAGTGTAGTTGGAACACTCCGACTACACTTTTTAAGTGTAGTCCAATCCCCTTTTTGTAGTAGTGGGAGGCACATGGCCTTGATCGCATCCTGCTTGGTCTGGAGGCTTGTCCACCTCCGATGATCTCCGTTGACAGAAATCCAGAGGTTCTGTCACCAAATCCTGCATATGAGTCATGGCGGCGCCTTGATCGGTTTCTGGTGAGATGGCTGTTTGGCGGCATCTCTGAAGCTGTGATCGGCCATGTTTCGAGATGCAAGAGCTCAAACGAGGTATGGAAAAATCTTGAACAACTATTTTCTTCCAGCTCCAAAGCCAGAGTTCTTCAACTCAAGGCACAATTCCAATCAACCAAGAAAGGTTCACTCTCAGTTGATGAATACATCCTGAGAATGAGATGCATCGCTGACAGCCTGATCGGAGCAGGACAAACTGTCACAGATGATGACATCATCCTCCAGCTTCTTGGAGGTTTTGGCCCTGACTACGAGTCAGTCATCGTGAACCTAGCCGGACGTGATAATCTCACTTTACCGGAGTTGATCTTTTCTCTGCAGTCACACGAGACGCGAATTGAATCGTATCACAACATTGACCAGGCTATGCACACAATGGAAATCTCACAACATTCTGCAAATTATGTGTCAAAGAGGCAAGTTCAGACAAACAATGGTGGCAACTCGGGTCAGATCTTCAATAGAAACCACCAAAATTTCCGGGGCCAGTCAAATCGAGGACGATCAATGGGAAGAGGAAGAAGCAGTCATGGAAACTATGGAAATCGAGTTGTGTGTCAGCTCTGCGGGAAGGCAGGACGAACGGTGATCAAATGCTATTATCGCTTTGATCAGAACTTTGGATCTCAGCAACATCCTCGGGCTCATGAACACAGCGGAATGGAGGGTCAAGGACAACGCCATCCCCAGGCCCATGTTGCTCATGCTCAGTGTGGAGAGTCCAATATGAATGACTGGTACATGGACAGCGGTGCCACCGATCACGTATCACCAACTGAAGAAAGTTTTGTGCAGAAACAAGACTATCACGGGAACAACAAGCTTATTGTAGGTAATGGCTCTGCACTTTCTATTAATTCATTGGGAAATTCTTATATCCCCATTGCAAGAAATAGGAAACTAAAGCTTCTTGATATACTACATGTTCCCGATGTTACGAAAAATCTTATGAGCGTTTCTAAGGTTACGACTGACAACAATGTAACTGTGGAATTTTCCTCTGATGATGTAATTGTCAAGGACAAAATGTCGAGGGAAACACTGCTGGAAGGAACACATGAATATGGGTTATACAAGCTGGATATCTCTCCAATTAGTTCTCAGACAAGTGATGATAGGAGCAGGAAGATCAACAACATCAACAAGGGTATTTCTGTCAAAAACTCGAATGTTTACACTTCTGAAAGTGTAGATCAAACTCTCTTGTGGCATAGTAGGTTAGGACATGCTTCTAGCCCTGTAGTAAACTCTGTATTACAGCTTATGAATAAGAAGTCAGCAAATAGAAATGTTCCAACTTGTCATGCGTGTCAACTTGGAAAACTTCATAGATCATATCTTGGACCAGTTGCACCTAAGACAAGCATGCCTTTCCAACTTATCCACACGGATATATGGGGTCCAGCCCCAATTCTCTCAACTGAAGGCTACAAATATTACATTATATTTGTAGATGATTTCACAAAATACAGTTGGATCTTCCCTCTCAAAGCCAAGTCCGAAACTATTGGGATTTTCTCTCACTTTCATGTCTTCATTGAGAGAAAATTCTCCATGAAAATAAAGGCTGTCCAATCAGATTGGGGAGGTGAATACCGGCCTCTAAAAACACTTCTGCATAGGCTTGGAGTTATTTTTCGTCATCCGTGTCCACATGTGCATCAACAAAATGGAAGAGTTGAGAGAAAGCACAGACATGTGACAGAAATAGGCCTCACTCAGCTTGCTCATGCTGACATGCCTTTGTCCTTTTGGTGGGATTCCTTTGTCACTGCCACATACACTATCAACAGACTACCATCTCCAGTTTGCCAAGGGAAATCACCATTTGAGCTTCTCTATAATCACAGGCCAGACTATACCTTCCTCAAGACATTTGGCTGTACTTGCTACCCTCTCTTAAAACCATACAACAAACATAAGTTTGCTTTCAAGAGGTCTAAGTGCCTATTCCTAAGCTACATCCCTACTCACAAGGGTTACAGATGTCTCCATCCTACAGGCAGGATCTATATTGATCGTAGTGTCACGTTCGATGAAAAATCATATCCATACAAAGAGCTATTTCCCATATTACCCCTCCAAACTCAGAAATCCATATCTCCATACACATACTTCTCTATCCCGTGTCAACCTCCAAATAATCCAGACATCACAAACACTCCATTAGACATACAATTTGACACAAACAATCACTTTAATCCTCCCAACTCCGACCCCATAATTACTCCTACCATGACCCATGCCCATCCAGAAACTAACCATGCCCACATAAACACAAACCCAAGTCATATATCTGATCCCGTCCCCCTAGACCCTGTCGCACCCCTGGAAATACACCCTATGCAAACACGGTCTCGCTCGGGCATTTTCAAACCTCGGATTTTCAGTTCCGTGTTAGTCAAACAACATGGATTTCCTGAACCAAAGACTGTCCACGAAGCTCTTGCAGATGATAAATGGAAGGCAACTATGCAGGCTGAAATTGATGCCCTCTCTCAGAATAACACATGGTCCCTCGTGCCTCGTCAGCCAAATATGAAAGTTGTAGCAAATAAGTGGGTATTCAAGAGTAAGTTCAAAGCAAATGGAATGCTTGACAAACTAAAAGCTCGGCTCTTTGCAAAGGGCTTTCAGCAAACAGCAGAAGTTGATTTCACTGAGACCTTCAGTCCAGTTATTAAAGCATCAACCATTAGGGTCATGTTTTCTCTTGCCATCTCCAAGAACTGGCCGATTCGTCAAATTGATGTCAATAACGCCTTTCTCAATGGAGATCTCAAGGAAGATGTTTTTATGAAGCAACCAGATGGCTTCATTGATGCCTCGTTTCCTCAGCATGTCTGCAAACTCAGGAAGGCTCTTTATGGTCTAAAACAAGCACCACGTGCCTGGTTTGAAAAATTAACTCATGCTCTTCTTAACAAGGGATTTCAGCAGAGCATGTCTGACACTTCTCTTTTCTTCCAAAAGACTGCAACACGAACTCTCCTTCTGCTTGTATACGTTGATGATATCCTACTTACTGGTGATGACAGCTCTGCAATAACGACCCTTATATTGGAGCTCCACTCTCAGTTTGCCTTGAAGGATCTAGGTCCGGTACACTACTTTCTGGGTTTTGAAGCCACGCGCTCATCAATGGGCCTTGTTCTTCATCAAACAAAATATGCCTCTGATCTTCTTAGCAAGACTTGCCTGGACAATGCAAATCCTGTTGCTACTCCGATGTGTGTCTCCAACTCACTGGCTAAGGAAGACAGCCCCTTATTCAGCCAACCAACTCTCTATCGGAGCACTATTGGAGCACTACAGTATTTGACCATGACACGCCCCGACATTGCCTTTGCTGTCAACAAGCTAAGCCAATTTCTCCAGGCTCCAACTATAAATCAATGGATTGCGTGCAAGCGGGTTTTACGATATGTCAAAGGCTCAATAGATGTCGGCCTTCACTTCCGACCATCCTCTTCTCTTACATTAGAAGCTTTCAGTGATGCAGACTGGGCTACGAGTCTTGATGATAGAAAGTCCACCACAGGATTTTGTGTCTTTCTTGGTGGAAATCTTATTACTTGGGGCTCACGCAAGCAACGTGCTATATCCCGCTCCAGCACAGAGTCTGAATACCGAGCTCTTGCCTCTACTGCTACTGAACTTATTTGGCTTCGCTCACTTCTTGATGAACTGGGCATCCCCAACCCAGGTGGCCCTGCAATTCTTTTGGTGTGACAATAAAGGAGCTCTTGCTTTAGCCCAAAATCCAGTCTTTCATTCCCGCACTAAGCACATCGAGCTTGATGTCCATTTTGTCCGTGATCACGTGGCTCATCATCGACTTGACGTCCGTTATGTCCCCACGGAAGAACAGACTGCTGACACTTTTACCAAGTCGCTGCCTGGTCCACGCTTTGATTATCTACTGAAGAAGCTTAAACTTCATCGTCCACTGCGTGACCATGCTCGCCTTGACGGGGGGTGTTAGGAATCAGTTAGTTATACACGTCAGCTTTTACGTAATCTTTCTGTTACACATCAGCCAATCACAGACCTGATGTATCTTGTATTTAATCATGTCTCTGTTCACAATGATCGGTATCAATCAAGAACACTTTCTCTCTCTCCTCTCTCTTGATTGTTCGTACACATTGACATTGAGCTTAATTAAGATAAATAACCTAATTAGACCCTTTCAATAGTGGTTCTTGGGAAGTCGAAAAAGCTCAAAATAAATTCACTGATCACTAACATCTTCTTATTTATTTAAAGTATTATTTAAAAACTTTATATTAAATTTATCCTCGATCAGTCAATTTCGACAAGGTCATCGAACTTTCAGCAGTGCACTTTTTGGGTCGGGAAAAAAGAATTCCGTGCTTGCTCTGGAGAAAGTTTTTTTAAACAGCCCTAAAATCTGCGACCCTTTTCCCGGTTCAAAATCATGCCGATGAACATTTTGGGCTTTTAGCGGCAAAAATTGGCTACGATTTTGTCATTTTTTTAAAAGTTCAGGGAGGAATATGCTACTTTTTGAGACAATATTGGGGTATCAATGTCATAAACTAAAATTTTGGGGGGTTTTACTGTCAATTTTCTTTCTTTCTTTCTACAATTTGAAATTGTTACTTATCCATCAACCAAAACTATTTTGGATATCAAGCATTGAGCACTTGCAAATCTAGAATGTTGTACATGTGTTCAATTGGATTTGAATTATAATTTGATCATACATAATGTTTCTCATGGTTGACATAATTTAATAATTACAATATCATACATATACTAAAGTCAAAATAAATTAATATTTGACTTATAGGTTGGATATAAATAAATTGCAACTGGCCTTTGACTTCAGAAGGAGGCTAAGATTTAAATTTTATTATGGACACACATATTGTGTACGTTTTATCAAGCTAGTGATTAAACAATTAGTTGTAGTGTAACAATTATTTGAAAGCACAAAACATGCCAACTAATTATGTTAGACAGAAAAAGACAGATGATTTGAACTTATTATTGAAAGCAAACCACATAACACAACCATGAGAAAAATAAACTAAATCGATGGTATTTTGCTAGAAATATATTAAATAAATAAATAACGAAAAAAAAGTTTTCCAATTTTGTTTACAATAAAAAGAATGTTCTATATAAAAATAATAATAATAATACCCTCTTGATTTTGGTTGTCCGACCCGTTGATCCACCCATGTTAACCCGCTCGTTTTGAGTTAAAGATGTGGCCTAGTCCAATCCGATTTTTATCCTAGTCCAAAACGATGAGAAACTGCGGGTTGGTTTGAATTCGAGTTTAAGGTTACACGGATGTAATTTTACTGATGAATATATTTGTCTTAAAAATTATAAGCTCTCATAAATTATCTTAATTAAGTACTCTAATCAATTCAATCCATAAACGGTAAATATAAATTGAGTTTATAACTTCCATTCCGTAAAAGTCAACCCAAACATGATTAATCATTTGACTTTTAGTGGTAATTACCATCTAATCAGTTGACCTTTTTCTTAGCAAAATTTGGTAATTATAAATGTGTCAAGACTCCGATAAACGAGAGTTTAACAAACTCTTAGGACGATTTTTTTTTTTCATTTTTACTCAACTGCATTAGCGGGTAACGAAAGAGTACGTAAAACAATAACTCTGTCCAATTTTTTTAAAATACATATATGTTAACAGAAATTGACGGTCCTTACAATATGTTAACAGAAGTTAACGGTCCATTAACGTGTTTTAACAGAAAATAGAAGGATTGTTTCATTAAATTTAGGTATTTTGCTACAACAAAGGAGCTTGAATATCCGATGGCACAGTCGAGTGGAACTTAGTGACTTTTGCCAATATTAATTTTTTCTTCTAATAAATATCTTGAGGTGAGTTGTGTACGTGTAGGCGGGGATTTAATTTATGAATTTTTTGTCATTAGTAGGCCATATGGTGCTTAGTTTATAAATTATGGTTGCAATTTTATACGAATTTCAACTTAAGTATTCGACAACATTATCGAGCTTGCATGAGCTGTTTTTATTTAAACTATTATATAAAATACGACAATTTGATGAGTTCCACTACGTTGCATTCTCTTGCCTACGACATGGCATGACGAGCTAAATTTCTACGACAAAATTAAATAGAAAACCTACACATACATACATATGTATATATACATATATATAGAATATGATAATATATGTATATATGTGTGTGTAGGTGAGATGAATTTTCATTAGAGAAATTGATCAGTCAATGTAAATTAAACACTTAAATGAATGGTTGGTTGGTGTTAAGCTTTTTCGTTTATAAATCGGTATAAATAACAACCCGCGGTTACTTAAAAGAATAACTGAAATATCACCCTATACGAGCTAATGCATGCTACTTTTTGTGATTCTTTTTCTTTGAACTTATTAATCTTGTGTTTTTATCTAGACTTTTACTTTTCATATTTATCTATTTAATTTTAAATAAAAACGTTAATCAAGGCATTTACAAAATTTGTATCATAGAAATAATTTAAAGCAGAATTTCACGTCTTGTTTTGTGACTGACCATATTGAACGTCTGACTCAGTGAATATATATATTAGAAATAAAATTATATATTAATATGAAAAATTAATTTAGCACCTTATAAATTGGTCAAAATTCCAATATAGTGTATGCTCTTACTTCTGATCATTTTAACAAATATTTTAGTTTTTTTTTTATGATACAATTAAGTTAAATTTTATGATCCATTTGATTGAAAATACAGTATTTGCTTATATTCTTGAAAACAGTGACACAATTTAATATATTTTTATAATCCAACAACATTTATTCTCTCTTAATTTTGATGTTATTACATATATGTCTTTGACTATTGTCAAATAGTTCGAAAGTTTTCATGAATTTTGTAATTTCGTATACTATTATATTTTCATTGACATATATAAGGTACTTATTAATCAATAAATAAAAAACGACAATTGAGAACCTAAGTTTCGGGCACGATTATAATCCAAATAATTTCCTAAAATCGTGAACCGAGTAACCACATACACATACTGAAATTGGAATTATATATATACTTAAACCATTAAGATATTAAAACATGATTTTTTAAGTAGTATCAAATCTCCGTATAGATATTTTCATTATTTGTAAACTGTTCAACCACTATCCAAATATATATAGCATAAATTATAAATTGCTTTAAATTAGGATCTAGCTAGTTCAATTACAAGCTTAATGCCAAATATGATATAACTAATATAGATGGTCATTTCAGAAAAAAATAATATATATATATATATATATATTTTGATTGTATCTGAGAAATTGTGCTAAATCATCAATAAATACTTTTTTCCTTCACACACACATATATATATATATATATATATATATATTTGGGTAAACTTTCACAAATATAAAGAAAACTTAACCCAAATAAAATATTTATTAACGCAGTTCGTGATACTTTTAATGATATTATACTTCACAGGATTCTAATTAACCCATAAATTTTACATCACAACGTAATATAACATCGATTACAGAAAATTTGAAATGAGTTTCACAAAATAATAAACTCTCTTTTAAAAATTATTAATAATAAAAAAACACTAATCCAACATGAATGGAATAGAAGTGTGCTTCATCAAATTTAAGTCCACTCCTCAAGATCCAAATAAGCCTCATCAATTTTTTATATGCTGAAATAGTTTAATTAGAGCTAATTACCATGACAAATAACTTCTTGTTATTAAAAGTCAAGTGGTAATTAAGTGTTTTTAGTAAAATCTGAACACAAATAATTACTTGGTCTTTTGGAGGCGCGAGTGACATGAAAATGAAAAATGAAAGCTATATATATATATATATATATATATGTATATATATATTGTCGCTTAAATCCACTAGAAATATTTTTAAGTTTTAAGCAATGTTGATTTCCATATCTTGTGTTACGTACGTAACAACTGATTTGCGTAAGAAGCCGATATTATTTCGTGAATACTAATACATGTTCACATGGTTAACAACTAGTAATAAATAATAAGTGTAAACGATATGATTAAAATTTTATTATGCAGCTTATATTGAATTATTGGATATGGATTGGTGACCTTATTAATTTTGTATGACTAATAGTTAAATGTGTAGTTTAATACTATTATTTTATCCATGACTCGTAATAATTACATGTTAGGAATTTTGCCCTAATTCTCGATTCGAAAAACGATAAAAGCGATATACGAAATTGAAATCGACCCTAGAATTATAGTGGTTCGCTCCCAGTGAAGGATGTACGTCAACTTGCCGCCTGTAAATCTCTCAATTACAGGTCGATCAGCTTGTTGACGTGGTTTCCCACCTCAATCAGTCAAGTACGACTTGTGAGTGTATGATATTTTTGAATGGAACAATTTGGTGGAATTCGATCTCTCACGTTGCAAGCTCACGATTCACTCACGATATATGTTATACGTATATAAGCGATATAAATGAGACGAGGAGTTTTTTATAGAGGTTCGTCCCAAGGCGGTAGTTGACTACTTCCTCTGTTAGTTTATTGCGACAATGAACATGGACGGATAGCTACAGGCAGCTAGATCACGTCTAAGAATGGAAAAGAATAGAGAAGGAGAGAAAGAATACAATAAGATCTCAAATGGACAAGAATGTCGGGTAGAATCTCTTCAATATATTCTCTCGAGGTTGTAAGTGTGCGTGTGTGTTGATCCGAGCTTGAGCTTGGTATTTATAGGCTTCAATTCTTCCCGTTGGTCTTCCAGGAATCGAGGGGTCTTCATTCCGTGCTGACCGGGTTGAATGGACGACTTTGCTACACGTGTCCCATGACTTTGTTCTCGTCGTCGTGTTTGAATTATGCCCGTTGGAGGCTTGACTCCCCGCTCCTGGTCTTCTGCCTGAGTTTGAAATGGGATGCCGGGTAGAGAATATGACGACTCTACCCTCGTCTTTCTGGACTGCTGTCGAATGGATATTGGGCCTTAGAACTCATTGGGCCGAGTAGCCTGTATCCGTTGGTTTTGGTCTGATTGAGAATCTCATTGGGCTTCTCAAATGGGCTTTTACAAATACCAGTTTATTTCTTTAAAGCCTTTTATCATGGTTTGTAAATTTAATTAATTCACACCCTTAGCACTTTATGTCATATTAAATAATGACGAATTTGTGCATCAA
Organism: Parietaria judaica; assembly: GCA_954871525.1. Taxonomy (NCBI): domain Eukaryota; kingdom Viridiplantae; phylum Streptophyta; class Magnoliopsida; order Rosales; family Urticaceae; genus Parietaria; species Parietaria judaica. The sequence goes on from OX940872.1 coordinate 24,016,925, forward strand.
CACAGCTTGACTGCTCTGCTTCAGTTCTCGGTAGAGTTTCCGTCTAGATTAGGCTTCACACTCAACATTACACACCATAAATTACTTTAACTATGGAGTACTCGTACAGGAGCGGATTAATTTATACATACATTAATTAGTACTCGAACGGTTAGGAATAAACTATATTTACATATATAACATATATAATGTCTAGTTGGTTGCACGAATATTTCGTCCAATTTAATAACTTATTTGTATCTATATTAGGGAAGCATTTACTCTTAATATTTATAGATAACTTGATTAAGGAGCACTAATACAAAATTATATTATGTGCGTGTATGTATTCGATAAAAGAAAGGGGACCATCTCTATTGATCTACCCAACTAATATATATATATATATATATATATATGTGTGTGTGTGTGTGTGTGTGTATATAGCGGCGTATATGAATGTGGCTACCACCATTGGCTCTATCTTAGCTGTATCTATCTTTACTAATTAAATCATGCATATTTTATGTAATTTCCACTTTGGGTTGATAGCTACATTAATGATCTTATTTATCATAATTAATCATGCACGACCTACTCGTAATACAAACTCCATATATAGTATATTACTACATTATAAATAACTAAAAATTTCTTACAGGGAAATCCCATATTTAATGGCATCTAGTGTAAACATACCAACTTGAGAACGTTGACATTGAGCTATATATATCATACATTATATAATATATATGGGATAAGAACATGTAGCTACGAGAATATGCCATTAGATGCTACTATGATTCTTTGATTGCCAAATCTATAAAAGGGTCAAATTTGTTTATACTTACAATATATCTCTCTTTCTCTCAGTGCAAGAGCAAGTAGCTTTAAGGAACAAGAACAAGGTCAGTCTACATGAATGCATGAAATTTCTCACTTGCTTTTTGAATGCAAGAAATTGAGTTTTTCATGCATGAGAGTGAAATGTTTCTCTTTATTTGTCTTAATTTCTCACTTCTACAGTCGAGACTCTAGTGTACTGAAAAGTGTGTATTATGTGGTAGGATAAGAAAAATATTACATTATGTGTAAATATTCCTCTTGTAAAACGCAGAATGAAAATTTATTGCTCAACCATTAGATATATATATATATATATATATATATATTTTAACTATGTGACATGTTATGTAATTGATTTTTCTCTTTATAAAAGTTTCGACTTTCTAATTTTGCTTCTTTTTATTTTATATTAATGTCTTCTGAATTTCTTTGTTTTCTAGTCAACTGATCAACATTATTATTTTCTTTAGTGTTAGGGTGAATTGCTCTTCTTTATTCGGAGTCGTGCAAATATCTTAAATCTAGTAAATACGTATATAATGTTTGTGTAAGAAGCCGATACTATATCGTGAATACGAATACATGTTCACATGGTTAACGACTAGTAATTAATAATAAGTGTAAACGATATGATTGAAATTATAAACGTATATATATACGTTTATATATATATACGTTTATAATATTTAGTATCTGTATTATATTAACTATACAGGGGCGGAGCCAGGAATTATCTAAGGGGGGACGGGAATTTAATCTCGCCTTTTGCACTACGTACTTTCTGTATATTAGCATATACTTATTTCTATACACTTTTGATCATAACGTATTATATTAATAATATTTATTCAGTTTAGAGTTTCATTAAGTACTAGATAATAGGTATGTTATGGTGTATATTATATGCGTGCTTTTCTTTTTTCTTCTACATTTGATATTTTTTTTAATAATACATTTGATATTCATGTACATATGTTTTCATAATATAAAATGTGTGTAAAAGAATATATTTATTATAATTCATCAGCACAGCACACACACACGCATATAATAAATTAAATTAATAATCAAAGAGGAATAGGTCCTATGCTATCATTATTGTAGATGTGCTCCAATTTTCTGATTTGATAATTAAAAATAATTAAAAGAATTCAATTTAAAAAAGCAACTATAATCTACAGATGAGAGAGACTGTAGACCCCACGTTCACCTAGTCTACTTCTTTTTGGACTATATAAATAATTGCAAAAAGATTACAGAGAACTCAGAGAAGAACACAAGCTCAACAATGGCGTATTTTTTTTTCTTCACTTGACTGAATAGATAATAAAGATTTAGAACGATTTTTGAGTTGGGGTGACATGAGCCACCTCCAAATAGGGCTGGGTCCGTCCCTGGGTGAAGATCAATAAGGAAAAAAATAAAAAAGAAAATCAAGTGGGGGCAAAGTAGTGGATCCAAATGAGGTATTGGGTTTCCAAGTGGGGGCAATTGTCCCCCCTTGGCCCCATATACCTCCGCCCCTGTAACTATATATATATAGTAGATCAAAATATACATAAATTATAAGATCTCATTGAAGTACATTAAAAGTAAAACTGCAATATTGCATATGCTTTTTTAGAGTCACATATTTTCACATATATATATATATATATATATATATATATATATATTAACACAAAATTTCAACATATAATTTACCATAACAATCATCAGTTGTACTAATACTTAGTATATGTCTTGTAAAAGGGCGGAACAGGTTTGAGCAGCCATGTCCCGAGAAGAAGGCAATAATAACCAGCAGCTCGGGGTGCTGAATGCACTCGACGTGGCGAAGACGCAATGGTATCATTTCACCGCCATCGTCATCGCTGGAATGGGCTTCTTCACGGATGCCTACGATCTCTTCTGCATTTCTCTCGTCACGAAGCTTCTAGGTCGGATTTACTACACCGACATAACAGCGGAGAAGCCAGGATCGCTACCACCGAATGTGGCTGCTGCGGTTAACGGTGTTGCCTTCTGCGGCACCCTTGCTGGACAGCTCTTCTTTGGGTGGCTCGGAGACAAGATGGGAAGGAAGAAGGTCTACGGACTCACCCTAATCTGCATGGTTGTCTGCTCCATTGCCTCAGGGTTGTCCTTTGGAAGCAATACGAAAGCCGTCATGGCCACACTCTGCTTCTTCAGGTTCTGGCTCGGCTTCGGTATTGGTGGAGACTACCCTCTTTCCGCCACCATAATGTCAGAATACGCCAACAAGAAAACTCGCGGGGCTTTCATTGCCGCCGTCTTTGCCATGCAAGGCTTCGGCATCCTAGGTACTTCACCAACTCACAAATCAATATATTTTACCATATTATTATATTTATATCTGTAATTACCTTCGGAACTTACAACGAATAAAAAAAACCTTCGTTCACATTGAATTGCCTGAAATTAATGTTCTAGAATATGACTTTTCTCTTTATTTATAAACCATAGGTGGTGGCATAGTTGGGCTGATAATCGCCTCCATTTTCGATAAGAAGTACCCGGCACCGTCGTACAAGGATAACGCCGCGGCCTCACTGGTCCCGCAGGCAGACTATATATGGAGACTCATCCTCGTTTTCGGAGCATTCCCGGCGGCTCTTACATACTACTGGCGAATGAAGATGCCAGAAACTGCTCGCTATACTGCCCTCGTGGCGAAGAACGCAAAGCAGGCAGCGGCGGACATGTCCAAAGTGTTGCAAGTTGATATCGAGGCCGAGGAAGAAAAGGTCAAACGCATTACCGATTCTGGAAAGAATTTTGGCCTCTTCACCAAGCAGTTTGCGAGCCGCCATGGACTCCATCTTCTTGGCACAACCACAACATGGTTCCTGCTCGATATCGCATTCTACAGCCAAAACCTATTCCAGAAGGATATCTTCACCGGCATTGGTTGGATTCCACCGGCGAACACCATGAACGCCGTTCACGAGGTCTTCAAAATCGCCAAAGCTCAAACCCTAATTGCGCTCTTCAGTACTGTCCCTGGTTACTGGTTTACCGTCGCGTTGATCGATATCATGGGACGATTCGCGATCCAACTGATGGGATTCTTCTTCATGACAGTCTTCATGTTTGCCCTAGCCTTCCCATACGACCACTGGATAAAGAAAGATAACCACATAGGGTTTGTGGTCATTTACTCCCTCACCTTCTTCTTCGCAAACTTCGGCCCCAATGCCACCACTTTCGTTGTGCCTGCCGAGATCTTCCCGGCCAGGCTGAGATCCACATGCCACGGAATATCGGCCGCCACTGGCAAGGCTGGGGCCATCGTTGGTGCCTTCGGTTTCCTCTATGCGGCGCAGAACAAGGATGCAAGCAAGACCGATGCGGGTTACCCTCCGGGCATTGGAATCAAGAACTCGTTGATCATGCTCGGAGTCATCAACTTCCTTGGAATGTTGTTCACATTTTTGGTGCCGGAGTCGAAGGGAAAATCGCTCGAAGAGTTGACCGGAGAGAATGAAGATGGAGAGGAGGTAACAGCTTGATTGACTTATTGACTACTTGTTGGTTGACTTCAGTGATTCCAGTTCTTTTTGTTTGTTGTGAAGAGTTCAATTTTTGTTGTTTTGGTTTATTCGCATAATTCCGTATTTGTATTTATTTCCTCTTTGGAGGATTCTTTTCCCTCTTTGTGTAATTTTAATATGAAAGATTTACATATATTTTTTTTATATAATGTTTTTCTGCCACGTATAAAAATTGTGGTCATATTTTTAGACTAAATTAATTATTTCATATCAGGAGATTGATATATAATATTTTGATTGTTCGTTTACATAATAAATACTATGAAGATCAAAATTAATTTTGCCAATTTTTATATTGTTTTAAAATTAACTAGACATAAACCGAATACTTAACACCATGAATATGCAAATTTAAAATACGAGACACGTATGTGTATAAAGCTTCCTATAGAACATCAAAATTAAGATAATTTTTTTTATATAAATATTTACCGAAAATTTCAATCCAAACAAAAAAAACAATAAATTGAAGCTTATACATTGAAATTCGGTTATAAAAATTTTTCATAAAAAAAATGTAAAAATTAAGTTACCGACAATAAATGCAAAATTTATGCTAATGCAAATATGACATTTTTTTTATTCTACCCAGTTTAAATTAATTAATATTTTTTAGGACTTATATTATATCCGTAAAAGAGTCATAGTCTCCAGTGTCTCTTAAATAGTTTAAAATTTTGAATTTAAACTCAAAATTTCTCTCGAACATACACTAGAAATTACGGAAACACTTAAAAAGATCATACATACATTATAAAAGAACGTAAACACATATTCAAGAATACTGTTATGAACATCAAATTTTTCCTCAAAATAAAATTTTTTGTAAAAATATAATAATTAAACTAAACAAGAACCTGTTACTGAAAACCGTAAATATATAACTTTTAAACACGAAAATCAAATTCATATAATGTTAACATACATAAAGAGCCATAACACAAGAGCATCAAAATTATGATGATAAAGTTGTAAAATATTAAGCTAAAATTTCAATCTTATAAAAAGTAACAAAGTGAGGGCTTATAAATTAGAATTTAACAATAAATAAATAAATAAATAATTATAATGAAAAGATATACAAATTGGGGGCTTATACCAATTATAGGTTCCAAATCGATCGTTGTACTGAAAATACGCTCGGAACAACGTCGGCAAAGGGAGAAAACGACAATAAAGGCTTTCAAGCACCATCACTCTCACACTATAACACTCACTAGTGTTAGTTCCAACTATGTGGAACTTTTGTCACAAAGTATAATAAAATAAAACCTTAGAGCACCACCCATGTTTCTCTCTAATGTGTATATATATAAAATTATATATATGCTAATATGGAGAGCTGGAGAATTCTTTCTCTGATTGTAGAGTGGGAAGTGAGTATAAACACTAGTGAGAGTCCTTTATATAGGCTAACATTTGCTTACGAAATTTACCAATATATCCCTACATATCCTTGATAGGCAAGAAAATAAACGTCAGCAAGTAGCTAAGCAAACTAACTACAACTTGTTATAGATAAGGTTCAAGCTTATCCACTTTATTTTCCTCCGTAATCTTGACTTGGCTCGAGGTTAATCACGTCGAGCAGTTGTCGCATATCTCTGTAAAGTTGACTCTTGTTAGAGCCTGAGCCTTGGTGAGTATGTCGGCACGTTGCTCTTTGGTGCTAACAAACTCAACGACGATCTCTCGGTTCTTCACACACTCGCGAATGAAGTGAAAGCGAGTGTTGATGTGCTTACTGCGTCCATGAAACACCGGGTTTTTCATTAGTGCGATCGCAGACTTGTTGTCGACGTAGAGAGTCACCTGATCTGCTCGTTTCTGGTGACCTCACTCAACAAAATTCTGAGCAACAGCGCTTGACAAGCCGATGCGGTCGCAGCCATAAAACCCGCTTCGCAAGACGATATGCTTTTGAGACTGCCAGGTGATCAAATTACTGTTGAGGTAAAACGCCATACCTCCAGTACTCTTTCTGTCATCGATATCACTGACTAGATTACTGTCGGTAAAACCGACCAGTTCTGCAGCTCCACTACTTCTTCCGTACCGGATCCCATAGCTCGTCGTTCCATTTACGTAACGAAGGATGTACTTCACACCCTACGGGTGTAAACGGTAGGCTTCTCCATGTGACAACTCACTATGCCAACTGCATATGAGATGTCCGGTCGGGTATAGGTTAGGTACTTGAGATACCCGACGACACGCCTATACTCCGTGGGATCCATTGGATACTTGCTCGGGTTTCAGTCCGCCATCTTGAATTGCTTCATGATCTTCTTCGCGTAAGCTGAGTGCTTCAACGTGACACAATCCTTCTTTTGATCGACTTAGATGCCTAGGTAATATGATAGTAGTCCGAGGTCGCTCATCTCGAACTCCTTCATCATCTTTTTCTTGAATCCATTTATGCATTCTGCACCGGATCCAGTCACAATTAAATCGTCGACGTACACACCGACGATGAACGCCTCATCTCTTGAGTTCCTCGTGTAGACCGCTTGTTCCTGGGAACACTTCTTGAAACCAAGACTCTTCATACTCCTGTCGAATCAAGTGCTTGTCGTAAGCCATAAAGAGCTTTTGACAACTTGTACAAAATCTGCTCTGCAGTCTTGTCGATGAAGCCTTACGGTTGAGCGATGTAGACTTATTCTTCAAGTTTACCATTAAGGAACGCCGATTTGACGTCCAGGTGATGGATTTTCCAGGCTCGATGAGCTGCGAGGGCTAGGATGAGCTTGACCGTGTTGATTCTGGAAACTGGAGCAAAAACTTCGTCGAAGTTTACTCTCTGCTTCTGCACGTAGCCCTTTGCGACTAGTCTGGCCTTCTTCTTGAGAACTCTCCCTTTTGAGTCCTTCTTGAGCTAGTAAACCCACTTCAGACCAATGGACTTGTGACATTTCGGAAGGTCGACTAGCTCCCATGTATGATTCTTCTCAATTGACTCTAGCTCTCTCTTTATCGCTTTCTGGAATTTCTTCATTAACCATCAAGAGCTCCTCCATGCTCAAATCAAGCTCCCGCGCTTCTTCGTAGACATCGGACAGGGTACGCAACCCTCTTGGTCCGTCTTTGATAGACGAGTCTCCCAAGCTGGTTCCTCCTGAACTAGCTATCATTGTACATCGGGGTGATCATGCATGATCCTAGGTTACGCGAGCCTGGCGGTGAACTGAATCCTGGTCGATCGCCTTTTCCTCTTCGAGTATGAACTCCAATGAGTTATGTTCCGGCTCTCTGTTATCGTTTCGCCATTGCCACTTTTTATCCTCTTCAAACACGGTGTCTCTTCTCACATGCACTTTGCCGCGTTGGGGGTTTTAAAATATGTGTGCCTTGCTCCCTTCTTCGGCGGCAAGGTACACCATCGGCTGACTCCGATCATCGAGCTTGTTGAGGTTTGGTCTCACAGTATTTACATGTGCGAGGCATCCAAACACCTTCAAATGTTCCAGGTGAGGTTTCTTCCCTTTCCATGCTTGGTAAGGGGTGCGCTCGCCTAGTTCCTTTGTCGGTAGACAGATTAGCAAGTAGAACGTGTGTCGTACTGCTTCTCCCCAGAATCTCGCCGGGACTTGTTGGACATGTGTTCTTAAACAAGCTGTTTCAACCCATTTGTAAAAGATTATGACTTGTCGTGATAATACTTATTATGTTAATCTTATTATAGTTTCTGGTAGTGTAAAATAGAATATTTGATCCATAGTTCATAATGGAATGCAATTATGTTATTATCATCACACCCGAGTCAATGTGAGGAAGAATTGATAATCATAATAAATGAACTTAAAGTGTCCGTGACCTGATTAACTGGGTGGGAGCCCATTAATCGAAAAGGTCATTAATGTGACTAAGTGATATAATCCTATTATGGATTAAGTGTTTGTGTCACACTCAGTAGAAGTGCATTAAGTATGAAGCGCCTTCATACTGGACTGGACCTGAATTAAACTCAAGAAGTTATCATATAAGACCATCACTGATAACTTGAAGTTGAGTCACTAGTAGATGATCAAATGGATATTCGATCTAAGTCCTCAGTGATCTTGAGTCTAATCTGTTGACTTGATTGTTCTTTGATTTAACCGTTTAAGAACACAATATATTACCGCTGTTCCCAACACTATTATTTTGGGAACATGATAGTCAATAGTGAAGGTAGCTTGATCATAGATATGGGCATCACATAGCTCTCTTCAGAGTCAAGATGATTCCCTTGATTGTCGATGGTGAGAAGTGAGATTTACCCATGGCCAGATTATGACTCGTAGTCATAAGTGGGTTGCTCATAATATTATCGACTGAGTTAAGGATGAAAATGCAGTGAGAGACAATACTGTAAAAACCGCCAGCTCATGTGTGGATCATCAAGTGAAAGATCAATAACCCGAATTTGATTGTATCAATTGACACCTAGCTAAAAAGGGAATAATATATACTGTATCACTAAAAAGTGCAGCCTCGGGTTTAAAGTGGAATTACACAAAGGTTAACGAACTTTTAGCAGTTCGTTGGAGCTTAAGTGATATGGGTCCATGGTCCCTAGGATACCTCCAAAACTGATGATACGTACGTGATTAAATATACGTTTTCTTAATCATTTGACAGGATTTATAAAACTGAAGTCTGTGTCAGATTTCAGATAGTTTTACCGCGGCAAAAGTACCAAAGTTTGGTACCAGAAATTTAACTGTCAAAAGTTGAATGAATTGAATTTTGTTATCAATTGGAAAGTTGTAGAAAATTTAATTCTATGCAATTTATCTTTTAGAACCGAGTCGATCCGACAGACGGTTTGTGATTTATAGATTTAATGAGTTTAACCTAAAGTTTCGGGTTACATTAATTAAATCACGAGTCACAAATAAAATGGTGGGTTTGATCCATGACATTTTAATGTGTGATATGAGAAAGCAGAAATTATAATATAATTTAATTATTTAGATTTAATTATTAATAGGATTTATTCTAGATTATTAATAATTAATTAATAATTAATAGATTTATATTATAAAGTATATATATATAAACGGTTGCACAACATTTGTACGTGACCGAAAATGCGTGAAGATTTTATGTCACAATCTGATTCGCATTTTATATATATAGTAATATATATATATAGTAATATATATATATATATATATATATATATATAAACTGAGATATACAAATTCTACTGAAATTTTAGTCTGCCTCTAAACATGAACAAGGGCCTCTATTTATAGGAAGATGTTTGCCTTGTGACGTTTGAGCCATGGTGCCTCCATTTTGGTGTGTAGTGATGGTGGAGCCTTTGATAGTGGGGGAGATGGGTGCTTTTGGTAGTAGAGGTAGTGGGTGTAGGAAGATGGAGCCTCCATGATGGTAGAGCCTTTAATAGTGGGGGAGATGGGTGCTTTTGGTAGTGGAGGTAGTGGGTGTAGGAAGATGGAGCCTCCATGATGGTAGAGCCTTTGATAGTGGGCATTTTGGTGTGTAGTGATGGTGGGCATTTCGGTGTGTAGTGATAGTGGGTATTTTGGTGGGTAGGATGGTGTGGTAGGTATTGTTGTTAGTGTAGTAGTGTCAGGACAGTGTATTTGATGGGGTATTGGTAGGGGGAGCATATATATATATAAAGAGGAACTTGGGAGTGCGTGAATTGTTTATGCAGCTATTGGATAATGTTAGTTCCAACTATTAGGAACTTTTGCCACAAAGTATTATAAAGGAACACTTTGTTTTCACCACACACGCTTTCTCTGATGTTGGGAAATGAGGATCAATTTAGAGAGAGATTGAAGAGAGAATGTTTTATTGGAGATGATTGTATACTACTCATTCATGTTGCTTTTATAGGCAAGAAAGTACATCACAAAATACTATAATACCCTTATTAAAACGTCATCCATTTGCTTAGCAAGAGCTTGAGGTGCAAGCAAGAAAGCAATAAAAAAACAATATAATTCTACTTGCTAGGCAAGTATCAAAAAAGAGCCCAATCAAATCTTATTGTCACATTTGCCCCCGTAAGTTTGATTTGGCTCGATGTTCTTTACTCCGAGCAGTTCTCGCATCTCCGCAAACTTAACTCTCGCTAGAGCCTTTGTGAGAATGTCAGCACGTTGCTCTTTGGTGCTTACAAACTCGACGATGATTTCCTTCTTCTCCACACACTCGCGAATAAAGTGAAAGCGAGTGTCGATGTGCTTGCTGCGTCCATGAAATACCGGGTTTTTCATCAGTGCGATCGCAGACTTGTTGTCGACGTAGAGAGTCACTGGCTTCTGCTCGCTTCCGGTGACCTCGCTCAACAAATTTCTGAGCCATAATGCTTGACACGTTGCTGCGGTCGCTGCCATAAACTCCGCTTCGCAAGACGATAAGGCCACAATTTTCTGCTTTTGAGACTGCCAGGTGATCAAATTACCGTTGAGGTAAAATGCCATACCTCCGGTACTTTTCCTTTCATCGACATCACCGGCTAGGTCACTGTCGGTAAAACCGACTAACTCTTCAGCTCCGCTTCCTCTTCCATACTGGATTCCGTAGCTCGTCGTTCCCTTCACGTAACGAAGGATGTGCTTCACAGCCTGCTGGTGTAAACCGGTAGGACTCTCCATGTGACGACTCACTATGCCAACTGCATATGAGATGTCCGGTCGGGTATGGGTTAGATACCTGAGACACCCAACGACACGTCTGTACTCCGTGGAATCCACCGGGGTTCCTTTTGCGTCTTTCCCGAGCTTTAACTTTGGTTCCATCGGATACTTGCTCGGGTTGCAGTCCGCCATCTTGAACTGCTTCAGAATTTTCATTGCGTAAGCCGACTGCTTCAGCATGACGCATTCATTCTTCTGATTGACCTCGATGCCAAGGTAGTATGAAAGTAGTCCGAGGTCGCTCATCTCGAACTCCTTCATCATTTGCTTCTTGAATCCATCAATGCCTCCTGCACTGGATCCAGTCACGATCAGATCGTCGACGTACACACCGACGATGAGGGCCTCATCTCCTGAGTTCCTTGTGTAGACTGCCTGCTCCTGGGAACACTTCTTGAAACCAAGACTCTTCATACTTCTGTCGAGTCGAGTGTTCCATGCTCGTGGTGCTTGTCGTAGGCCATAAAGAGCTTTTGACAACTTGTACACCTTGTGCTCCGCGGTCTTTTCGATAAAGCCTTCCAGTTGAGCTACGTAGACTTATTCTTCTAGTTCACCATTCAGGAACGCCGATTTGACGTCCAGGTGATGGATCTTCCAGCCACGGTGAGCTGCAAGGGCTAGGATTAGCCTGACCGTGTCGAGTTTGGCTACGGGAGCAAAGACCTCTTCAAAGTCTATTCCCTGTTTCTGCACATAGCCCTTTGCGACCAATCTGGCCTTGTGCTTGATGACCTTTCCTTCTGAGTCTTTCTTGAGCTTGTAAACCCACTTCAGACCAATGGACTTGTGACCTTTCGGAAGGTTGACTAGCTCCCATGTCTGATTCTTCTCAATTGACTCAAGCTCTCTCTCCATCGTTTTGTGCCATTCCTTCTTGGTGGCTGCCTCACGATAGCTGGTTGGTTCATCTTCACTAACCATCAGGAGCTCCTCCATGCTCAAGTCAAGCTCCCGCGCTTCTTCGTAGACATCAGACAGGGTACGGAACCCTCTTGGTCCGTCCTTGATCGACGAGTCTCCTGAGCTGGTTCCTCCCGAACTAGCTGTCGTTGGGATCGGGGTGCTCATTCCTGATCCTAGGTTAGGCGAGCCTGGCGGTGAGCTGGTTCCAGTCGTGCTGGTTCCAGGCGAACTAGGCGTTGCTAGTCCTTGGAAGGGATTCTCTCCTTCTTCTTGCTCGATCGACTCTTCCTCTTCGAGTATAAACTCCACCGAGTTTTGTTCCGGCTCTCTGTTCTCGTCTCGCCACTGCCACTTTTTCTCCTCTTCAAACACGGCGTCTCTGCTCACATGCGCTTTGCCGCGTCGGGGGTCGTAAAACCTGTGTGCCTTGCTCCCTTCTTCGGCGCCAAGGTACACCATTGGTTGACTCCGATCATCGAGCTTTTTGAGGTTTGGTCCCACAGTCTTCACATGTGTGGTGCATCCAAACACCTTCAAATGCTCTAGATGAGGTTTCTTCCCTTTCCAGTCTTGGTAAGGGGTGCGCTCGCCTAGCGCCTTTGTCGGTAGCCGGTTCAGCAAGTAGACCGCATGTCGTACTGCTTCTCCCCAGAACCTCGCCGGGACCTGCATGCTCTTAGCCAAACTCCTTGCAGTGTCCATCACAGTCCGGTTTCTTCTCTCGACCACACCGTTTTGCTGGGGCGTGTAAGGTGCAGTGAGGTGGCGTTCGACTCCTTCTTCATTGCAGAATTCTCCGAACTGTTGGGACGTGAACTCTCCACCTCGATCTGTTCGCAGGGTCTTCAGTCTATGTCCTGATTGGTTTTCCACGAGCCTCTTGAACTTCTTGAAGACTTCAAGGGCTCCACTCTTCTCCTTGAGCGTATAAACCCACATCCAATGGCTATAATCATCAACAAGTAAAAAGAAGTACTTGTTGCTGGCTAGAGTGGCCGGGGTGATTGGACCACACAAGTCAGCGTGCACCCGTTGAAGAGGTCGCTCTGCTCGGAACTTGGCCTTGATTGGAAATGGCACTCTTGCCTGTTTCGCGACCATGCAACATTCACACAGCTGGTTGGGGTGTTCGATCTTTGGTACCCCAAAGGCCATCTTCTTCTCTCCCATCATCTTGAGCGCGTGGAAATTTACGTGCCCAAGTCGCGCGTGCCACAACCAAGCTGGGTCTGTTAGGGACGCCATTAAGTAGACGGGTTGGCCCGTCTCCAGGAGTATCTTGTACAACCTGTTCGGCGTTCACCTTCATCAACAGGGCGCCACTTTGGTTCCACATCTTCAGATATGAGCCGGCCATCATCACTGTGTTACCGACGTCATCTGACCAAGGCTGATGATGTTACTCTTCAGCTTCGGGATGCAATACACCTAAGTCAGCAGGCGCTGGTCCTCATTCTTGCACTGGAACAGGATGGACCATCTGCCTCTGCTTTCGACGATCGACTCATCGCCAAACTTCACGCTTCCTGTGATTTTCTCGTCGAGCTCTTTAAACTTAGATCGATCTCCCGTCATGTGGTTGCTTGCACCATTGTCTAAATACCAAACATCGGTGTAGACATTCTTCTCTCCGTTTACGAGGAGGTTCGCAATAACCTTGTCCTCGATAAGCATGACCATCTCGTCGGCCATCTTCTCCGAGCTGGGCCTTTTCTCGGCCATCGTCAGCTCGGGCTCCGAGCTCGACTTCACGTCAAGTGGATCCTCCAAGTCGGTCTTCCCTCTGACTGCTTCTCGCCCGAGCTCAGCATTGCTCTCGCGTTCGACGCTCGTCTCCTCGTCTCTCCGCACTTTAATGTTCTTCTCCTGCTGGGCGAACATTAGCATTTGCTCGTCTTCGTCGAATCTTGTCAGATTCGCTTCATCGCCGTGCTTCTTACTGCGGCATTCCGATGCATAGTGCCCGAGTTTCTGACAATTGTAGCACTTCACCCTGCTCTTGTCTCTTCGAACCGTGGTGCCTTCCTGGCGGGGTGAGCTACTGCCGCGACCTCGCATGTCACGACCTCTCCCTCGTCCTCGGCCTTTACCATGTGCTCGGCTATCTCCGCCGTACCCGCCACGACTCGACGTGCTTGAAGAAGACTCAGCTCCATAGTTCTTCTTCTGCTTGGCCACCCATTCTTCATGCGTTAGCAGGAGGTGCTTCTCATCTTCATTCTTCACCGTGACGCCGCCCATTTGCTTAACCATCGCTTCTTGACTTGCTAGCAAATTCTCAAACTCTACAAGTGATGGTTGAACGGGCCATCCTTGTACAGCAATCACGAAGCTTCGGTACTCTGATCTCAACCCGTGGATGATGATCCTCTTCATACGAGCCTCTCCGATGACCGATTTTGGATCGAGATCGCTAATCTCACGGCATATCGACTTGACCTTGTGAAAATACTGAGCAATCGTCACGTCGCGTTGTGAGATTGATAGCAGCTCGTTCTCCAAGAGCTGTAGCCTCGCATCATTCTTCTTTGAGAAAAGCGTCGTGAACGTCTCCCATGCTTCTTTGGGCGTCTTGTCGTCCCGAATGTGCTCCAATATCTCTTCTTCAATAGTGGTCTTCAGGGCGAACATCGCTTTGCCTGCTTTAATATCTCTTCTTAGCATCTTCCTCCGGCGGCGTAGTTTTGCTTCCGCCGACGATCTCCCATAGGTCGTGCCCTTGCAAATAGGACATCATGCATGTTGCCCATGTATTGTAGTTGGTGTTGTTGAGTTTCTTGATTCCTCCGACAACTTGGAGATCACCCATCGCGTTGACGGTATCTCGACACAAAGAAAACTCTCACAAAAAATATCAGGAAATCGTTTCTGATGTGGAAGATCAGTCGGAACTGCAACCACAGAGCATACTAAGACTTTCTAAAAACTCAAGAAATTCGTTTCTGATGTGGAAGATCAGTCGGAACCGCAACCACAGAGCATACTAAGACTTTCAAGAGACCTGACAACGACACCAACAACCTCGCTCTGATACTAAATGTTAGTTCCAACTATTAGGAACTTTTGCCATAAAGTATTATAAAGGAACACTTTGTTTTCACCACACACGTTTTCTCTGATGTTGGGAAATGAGGATCAATTTAGAGAGAGATTGAAGAGAGAATGTTTTATTGGAGATGATTGTATACTACTCATTCATGTTGCTTTTATAGGCAAGAAAGTACATCACAAAATACTATAATACCCTTACTAAAACGTCATCCATTTGCTCAGCAAGAGCTTGAGGTGCAAGCAAGAAAGCAATAAAAAAACAATATAATTCTACTTGCTAGGCAAGTATCAAAAAAGGGCCCAATCAAATCTTATTGTCACAGATAATTGCGTCAGAAGTACCTATTATTTAGGTATTTGAGATAAAACCCTGAAATTAATTTAATCCATTGGATCGGTCTAGATTTGATCTTTACCGTGGATTAGGAATTAATTTATTATATAAATAAAAAGGGATTTCGAATTTTAGACTTGTTTACCAAGGTATTTGAATTTTCCCTAATTAATTTAATTCATTGGATCGGTCTAAGATTTAATCTTAACTGTTGGATTGGAAATAAATATTTTATTTATTTAAAAGGGGATTTCGAAATTGATAAATAATAATAAACTTGGTGACCAAGTTTGGTGGTTGAGAATTTCTCTCAGTCAATCTTATCCATTGGATCAATCTAGATTTAATCTGGACTGTTGGATTAGATTTAATTTATTATTTAATTTCAAAATAATCCTAGGATTAATCTGAGCCATTGGTTTTTGACCAATCAGATGATCCGGATGGAGGGAATATCTCTCAGGTGGTTGGAATTGAACTCTATAAATAGAGAGCTCATTTCACACTTCACACCTCACAGCTCAAAATTCGGTGGCCCCTTATTAGGGGATGCGAAAATTGCCTCTTCTCTCTCCCCTCGGTTCGGCTTGGTGAGATTTTTTTCTCCGATAGCTTCAAAAGAACCATCAGTTAAATATTTGTGAGAGTCATGTCATCAAAGCCCACGCTTCGGTACGAGGATTCCAGGAGAATATCCCGGAAGATCACGGAAGTTTCCCTAGCACCGGCGAAATCCTGGCAAAGTCAGAACGCGCAGCCGGAATTCGTCAATAAGGTACGGCCTTATACATTGGGTCAGTAAATGAAAATTTTCTTTTATTGTATTTATTTATTTTCCATAGACATTAGATTTAATAATGTTGTTATGAAATTAATTGTGATAATTAAATTGCCAATTATTTATCCGATCGCTTTATCCAAATTACTCGATGTCGGTACGTCGTTACGGCGTAACTATTCCGACTTAAAATTAATTTTAAAAGTTACCTGGACGAACTGATGAGAGCAAAATATTCAAGGTAATTTCGACGGGATGTTAAAAGTATTTTTTAATGAATTTTCAATCAAAGCTATTTCGTTATTTTTCAAGGTAAATTGGCATATTAGCATATCCGATTTCCAATAAATTGTATCGGAGCTAGATCCGATTTCCAATAATCTGTATCAGAGCTATATCCAATTTCCAACACATGCCCCCTCGAGATGGTGGCTCTTTGGCTCACTCGTCTCGGACCGAATCCCTTATTTATTTTTTTTGGACCGGTGCTCGTTTGAGCTTGATGGGCTCTGATACCATGTGAAGTATCATGAGGTTCCACCTCAAAACCAATTGGCAATGAGGCGAGTAACCCACGACCTTTTTAACCTTGCTAAGTATTAACAACGTAAACACTTAAGAAGATCAAACATTCAGTATTTAAGAGCACTATATGAATTAAAGTTCAAAATTTATCGATGCATTGATTTAACGGTTGCCGTTATCGACAGATTTATCGTTTGGTTACCGATCAATCCACGGGAAGGGAACTTTTTTTTTTGAAGAATATCGTTTTTGATACATACCATAGATTATCGATACTTGCCGAAAAAGAGGTATAAGATATATTTAAGAATATATTTACTCAGTTTTCATATAGTATGTTCAAATACAAAAAATGAGTACTAAGTAAATAATATCATACACAGTCATCTCTAAAGAAATCCATAAACCAACGCATATAAATAAAGTCTCAACTCATTACTCATTATAAATGAATTGGCACTTTTGCCAAAAAAATCAAAGCCTAAAAATAAATTAATTAAAATTTAATTGAAAAGATTAAACATTATTTAGTTATCTCGAAAACTTTATTTGAATATATTTATTTGCATAAACAGCAATAAAAAGGAATTAATTACCTCATAAATGAAAAACTATGAGCTTTTGGTACTTTTTCCCCAATAAAGGAAACATTGGAATAAACTCAAATATACAAATAAATTACATAAAAATCACAGATTATTGTTACCATATTAATTTAAAATAAACAACAAGAAAAATAAACAAATTGCCTAAAAACTCCCTAACGATTATTTTTGGGTCCTTTTGTTGCGCACGCGTAATAGTGATCAAATCTGCAATTAATTTACATAAAACCATATAATATAGATTACAATAATTATTTAGTTATCCTAAATTTTCCTAACCAAGAAGAAATTTTGTCAAAATCCCCAAAAAGCAAAACTTTAGTACATTTGCCATGAAAAATATTTTCAACATTTGCTGAAAATTCCTCCCTTTTTAGTTTTCTTGCACTATTATTACTGATAATTGTTTATGGAAAATTATTGATAATAGATGAAAAATGATAAAACTGCAACATTTACCACGAAAAAGTTACCGATAGCATTTGGTAAGAGATTTTTTTTCAAAACGAAAATTGATGATTTTCCCCAAAATTTATAACCTTGGTCTTTAGAACCAATTACAATAAATTATATAATATTCAATACAGCAGCAAAAAGGTACAAATAAGTCAATTTAAATAAACCAACTTTGCTTGATCTATTGATAAATAAGCACTACAAGATTCTTCGACGGGTAACGGGTTCAATCCATTGAGACGCATAAATTGCGTATACATATAATCTTAGTAGATAGTTCCTACGACCAATAATGCCGCTTGCTCTTTGAGTGCAAATTTATCTTGTATTACGAGTACATGTAATGTTAGTCAATAATACTATATAAATAAAAAATTAAAAATTAATTTGAATACATATCGTAAGTTAATAAAAAGCCAGTGTTCGACAGTTCTAAAATCTAGTTGCAATTTTGAAACAACTTGCCAATATATGATTGTCGTTTCACGTGTCATTAACACTTTTTTTTTCATTGAATTGTCAATTGTTCTTATCTAAATAACAAAAAAAAAAAAAAAATCTTAAAGCTATGTAAATTCTAAATCACTTGCCTCTTCTTTTTTTTTTCTTTTTTTTTTTTAAATTTGTGATTATGCTATGGTTGACATTTGTGCACACCGTTTTATTTGACTTCCTCCTTTTTAAAGGTATACAAAATTCCAACTGGCCTTTGACTTTCGAATGAGGGTAAAAATATTGGGATACACGAACGCAAACGTGAATAGTGTATGTATGTACGCTTTATGCATTCATTAAAGAATGTAGTGTAACTAATATTAGAGAGTTTGCAAATCGATGATCTCTCGATAAATTAATTTAGACTGGATATATCAATAGCAGGGTCAGGCAAAAACTGATTTTGAGACACTTATTGTATTTGTAAAATCAAGTTAAAAGTAGAAGGTGTAAAAAATATTAGAAGAATTAATTACTTATTTAAATATGATGTGTTTAGCTTTTTGAAAAGTAAAGGTACTCATCAAAACTGTATTGTTGAGTATTTGGTTGGGAAGACAAAATTAAAAGTAACTATTACGTTACTTACTTAATGAGATAAAAGAAGAATTTGTGATAAAAATAATAATAATAAGAAAAAACATGCAATTGAATATAGCCGAAGACTTGAAGTAGTGCTTTAAATATCTGGACTATAGGAAGACTCGGACCACTATTTTTTTTATAGAAAAATCAGGACCCAGATTGATCTGGCTATGGGAATTTCTCATTTAACCAGAAAAAAAAAACAGTTCAAACAAAAAAAATTACAGACGTTACTATCCAGATCTAGGTTTAAAACAAATATCCACTAATAAATATAAATATATATAGACATTAAAAAAAATGCCCACTAGTTATATTGAAATATGTACAAAAATTTAAAATAACTAGTGTATATAACATAAGTTTGTGTTCTAAATAATTATGCTTTCGTTCTATTTTGGGGCTTCTTACTATCACTAAATAAAAATCTATTATACTCCCATACCTATGATGTCTACCTCCAGAGCCTATTATGATTAAAACTGTGGTTCGGGGGCGGGCTCACTGCGGGCGTGCCCGCCCCAGAGAACGAGATGGTTGTGGGCCCACGGGCTTCTCCTTTTAAAAAAAATATTATATCAAATGATTTATATATTTATATAATATATTATATAAATATATTAATTGAAAAAAGTACCTACAGATTTATAGAACTGACACCAATTAATAGAATTGGTTTGTATAAGTACTAAATTAATAAATTTTTGCCCCCGAGTATCTTATAACTGGTATTTTAGCCCAACACAATTATTTTAAGAGTTTAATAGATACTAAAAACGGCTATTATAAAACCACAATTGTTTTCAGAAATAAAATTAATTATTTTTCTTAACTTTCTATATAAATAATACCTCAATTCAAAAACAATTTAAACCGATGTCACATTCTCACTCTACTCTCTTATTTTATTTTATATGAAGCTCAAGCTCTTAATTTCTCCATCAAGCTCAAACTCTCAATTTCTCCATCAAACTTCTCTAATATCCTACTAGTTTACAATTGGATCATTATTATATTTTATTAGCATATAGTTTAATTACTTAATTACATGTAAGCATATTATTAGTTAGTCTAGTATTAGTACTTGTTAGACATATTATTAAGCATTTACGTTAGTTAGCATATAGTATATTGTTAGTTATTTTTTTTTATAGCATATAGTATATTAGTATTATTTATCGTATATAGTTTAGGCATATTTAGTCATAGTTATTTATAACTTATAACGTTTATAGTCTATAGTATACGTAACGTTTATTTATTTTTTTTTTTTTTTATCATTATTCAGCAAATAGCATAATTATATTACTCATAGTTATTATGCAAGTTTAATTTATTATGGCTTGTCAAAATGAGAGAAGTTGTCAATCGGGTGGTAGATTATCTAGGACCGACCATAACAATTATATCCCGATAATTCTCGATCATGTTTCTATTTTTCAAACACCAAGGAAAACCAACAGGAATACAGAGATGACCATGACCCAAGACGGCGACGCCATGTACAACGCTCAAATCACTCATGCTTAACACGAAGAATCGCCGAAATAGGATACTATAAATTTCAACTACCGACACGATGAGTCACAACCAGAATTCTCGATCCGCAACATACCAAATCAATCACCACACGATCTTTGACAATCTCACCTCCTCAATTCGTTTTTTGGCTCCGGAGAATGTTACATCCGAAGTATGGAATTTTTTCTCTTACCGAATAGAAAGCATGATTGTGCAAAGGATGTGGCCGTTCTTTCTGTGGAAAAGATGGAGACGGAACGAGCCACCTCCATCGTTATCTCGAGAGATACAACCCGAACCGGAACCGGACGGGTCCAGCCAAGGTAAGTCCTTTGACTCCACAACAAAGTAGGACTTGGGTTGCAGAACGAGTTATTATGACTGGTCAACCTTTAAGCATATAAAAAAAGAGTCAAATACTTCTTGTTCAATGATTTAATCCTTCATATGTACCCATTTCACATTCCCCTGAGTTTGAAAGTATTTGAAAGTGAAAAACATGCCAGGTTTTTTTTTTATCAAAATGATCAAAATTAAGCTTTGGGGAATTTATATTTTCATGTTTTGCTAGTTTTTGTTGCTAATACTTTAAGGTTAGTTGTTGTGTGCATATATGTGAGAACTTAATTATCCATTGAGTTTAATTAAATAAGCATATGGTTCTACAAGTTACAACAACTAATTATAAGTTGAAATCTCGCTAAATTATTAATCGATAAATTAAAAATTTTGATAAAATAATATTTTAATATATATATATATATATATATATATATATATATATATATATTGAGCTCTATTTAATATTATTGAATTTTACGTTAATAAATTAATAATATCTATAACATAATAAAATTATCGGATTCGACGAAAAATGAATTATATAATTGACTTGTACGAATCTCAATTTAGTATATATAAATTCAACACCATCATTAAAGCATGAGCTGTATCAATGATAATATTACAAGTTTACAACTATTTAGATTGAGGTCCAATGTACCTTGCCTTGCGTACGACATGGCATGACCCATCAACTTATTTATAGTTTTTTTTTTAATGGACTTATTTATAGTTTCAAACAAGATATTTATTACAAGAAAAAAATAGTTTTCATTATGTTTAGTAAAAGTGCGATAAATATAGTAAAAACATATTACTTGCATATAATTATTACAAGAAAAAAATAGATTTCATTATTTTTTTAATAATTGAATATAATTTATCAAATTAATCAAATAAATTCTGCATCTTGGAACATTAAAAATAATCTTTAAATGAATAAAATATTAATTTTATTGTTTCATTATTGGACTATATTGTATTATATATATATCCTCAATATAACTTTATAATCGTATATATAGTTTTAAATTATAATTGTTTGCTTGTCGTTTTAATCCAATATATTTGTCGTAAATTAAATAAATTCAGCCGAAAGGGGAATTTTGTTTTTATATGCTTTTTGTTTTAATATTTTGTAAAAATATATCATCTACATTATACTTTCAGAATGTGTATTTTAGTTTCATTTTTATACCTATGCACAATCTTAATTTTTCAAAAATTAAAAATTGTTCCTTATTTATAATTTTGAATTGTATTTTTATATACTATATAGTTTTGTTTTTCAATAAAATGTACTATATATTTTTCAAAATCAAGACTCTACCAACCGTCAATTTTTTGAATTTTAAATTCTATATATATTCTAAAAATATCCTAAAAATTGTAAAAGTATCAACATATTTTTTAAGAAAAATAAAAATCTAAAATATGTAAAAAAAAATACTTTCATTTAATTAATACTCACACATGTATGTAAATATATTCTGCTCAACCAACGGAAATTATACATACGGTAGTTTTGAACTTTTTTTTTAACAAGAGCTAACTAGAAGTGATTAACCTAAGTCATGCGAGAGTGCATTGTAACATGAGCCGATAGTGGCACCCCATTCAAGAAAAAAAAAGTAATTAACATATATAGAGTGTTTGGCTTGAACTAGGTTAACGTGCGGGTTGGAATCAAAACAGTTTATTTGACTTTGAGATATAATCGGACCAAACTGGGACGGAGACCGAGACCGAGACCGGAGCAAAACAAGGAACCGACTACAAGCTGTAATATTAGACGTGCTTATTTTAAACAAACGTCTAGTTGTACCATCTACGTGCCGTACAATAACCTTATACATAAACATATACGAATATATAATATAAGTAAAAACTCATTAAGTGTATATATAGACTTATACAATTATTTTGCTGGGCAAGTTCCACCATTAGTTATTTAGAGACAGTGCAGCTGTATCCTTACAGTTGTGAGGACAATTTTGAAATCATTATTATAGCCTTTACAATATTAATTAATGTTAATAATTTCTCCAATAAATTCTTGATGATGCCATGATTGTGAAATATTATTCGATAGTTACATTAGCGATTATTAGCATAATCGATTATTCACTGCCTACTCCTGATAGAAACTCCAGATACTATTTCATTAAAATTAAATGATCTCTTAACGAAAATGACACTTTTCTTATTTAATAATAACTTAATTGTTAATCACGTCCAACAACGGTTAAGTAGCCGGTCCGTTTCGCGACCAAGTCGATTGCTATTTAAAGAGCCATGATTTGAGATCTTGAATGATGATTGATTATGCGAGATCAATTTCCAACCGCTACACGATCGGTCAAGTTATTCAAGATGATGGCCTTGAGACACGCGATCAATCTCTGGAATTAGGTGATCGACAAATCTTGAATGATTGAGCCAATTTCACGCTGCACGTATGGACGGAAATTCTTCCCTGCTTGATGTCAATCAAGCATGCCGGACTCGATGTTTTCGAATAGGAAGTTCAGACTGAATAATTATACAAAACACGAAATAAAGAAATGCAAACTTCGGAATACAATTGTAGTGTTGTTACATTGATATTCTCGTTAACATGATTGAGAAATTTTATTCGATAGTTACATTAGTGATTGGAATAATCAATTATTCACAATCACAGCCTACTCCTGATACAAACTCCACATACCATTTTTTTTTATTTTTTTTGAAGGCCACATACAATATTTTAAGTAACAAAAATGAGCTCATTAAAAATGACATCTTTCTTATTTAACAGTCTTGAGAATATATAAATACACTAATAAAGACTATATATATAGAACTACTTGTAAAGTTGACATTGAGCTAAATATATATATATATATATATGTGATAACTTATCACACATATATATAGCTCAATGTCAACTTTATAAGAGCATCTACGTACCTATGAGAATATGCCAATATGATACGATTGCCACAACTATAAAAGGGTCAAAGTTGCTTATCTCCTTACAAATATCTCTCTCTCTCTCCGTACGCAAGAACAGTACCTTGGAGGAAGGTCAGTCTCTATCAATTTTTCTTTATACTATAGGCGAGCAAGGCCATTGCCAGCTTCAAAATTATTTTGCCTAATAAGCCCTTAGAGAGTCTCGAGACCGGCCGTGCTTGTATGTGTATATATCTACTACATCCTCAAAGATACGTATTACGTGGTAGAGTATAAAGAATATATATATATATTTATTACTTACAGGAAGAAAAAAAAAATTACTTACAGGAAGAAAAAAAAAAAAAAAAACTTATGCGATCCTTTTGCTTAGTCAATACTCAATAGTAAAACCCCATATAATACATAATAGTAGTCTTACTATTAATAAGTACACTTTATTTTAGTTTATACGTACGTTTAGGCTTCATGTATTTGTAGAGTATATAAGCTTCATTTACTTAACCGTACACACGCGTATATTCTTATATTTTTCTAACACTTGTGACCTTATGAAGATATATTTTATTTTTATCTCAGAGGGTGTAAAAAAGTTGAGCAGCCATGGCCGGAGAAGAAGGTAACAATAACCAGCAGCTCGGGGTGCTGAACGCATTGGACGTGGCGAAGACGCAATTGTATCATTTCACCGCCATCGTGATTGCCGGGATGGGCTTCTTCACGGACGCCTATGATCTCTTCTGCATCTCGCTTGTAACGAAGCTTCTTGGCCGTATTTACTACACCGACATCACTAAAGAGAAGCCCGGATCACTGCCGCCGAATGTGGCGGCTGCAGTTAACGGTGTTGCCTTCTGCGGGACCCTCGCAGGGCAGCTCTTCTTCGGGTGGCTTGGAGACAAGATGGGACGGAAGAAGGTCTATGGGCTAACCCTAATCTTGATGGTTGTCTGCTCCATTGCCTCGGGGTTGTCCTTCGGCAGCAACCCGAAGGCTGTCATGGCTACACTCTGCTTCTTCCGCTTCTGGCTCGGCTTCGGTATCGGCGGAGACTACCCTCTCTCCGCCACCATCATGTCGGAGTACGCCAACAAAAAGACTCGCGGGGCTTTCATAGCCGCTGTCTTTGCCATGCAAGGCTTTGGCATCCTAGGTATGTGCTTGAAATAGTTTAATGTCTTGGAGATCTTAGAAAGTAACTCTCAAAAGATAATAAAATCATCGACAATATAAAAAAAAATACAAAAAACAAAAATGTCATACAAAAAAACAACCAATTATGTATTTAAATGTTAATTCGATTGAAGACATTATCGAAGCAACAAAGTACAAAAAGCCTACATCATTTCTCATTCTATATTATATTAGAAAGTCGTATCCTCATTTTATAAGATTCAAATTTGACGTTACAAACTCTTATTCTGCTAATTATGTTTATCAGGTGGTGGCATCGTCGGGCTGATAATCGCCTCCATTTTCGATAAGAAGTACCCGTCACCGACGTACAAGGAGAACGCCGCTGCCTCACTGGTCCCACAGGCAGACTATATATGGCGTCTCATCCTCATTTTCGGAGCATTCCCGGCGGCTCTGACATACTACTGGCGAATGAAGATGCCAGAAACGGCTCGCTACACTGCACTTGTGGCAAAGAATGCAAAGCAGGCCGCGGCGGACATGTCCAAAGTGCTGCAAGTGGAGATCGAGGCCGAGGAAGAAAAGGTCAAACGCATTACCGATTCTGGAAAGAATTATGGCCTCTTCACCAAGCAATTCGCTCGCCGTCACGGGCTCCCCCTTCTCGGCACAACCACAACATGGTTCCTGCTCGATATCGCCTTTTACAGTCAAAACCTATTCCAGAAGGATATCTTCACCGGCATTGGTTGGATTCCACCGGCGAACACCATGAACGCTGTTCACGAGGTGTTCAAAATCGCCAAAGCTCAAACCCTAATCGCGCTCTTCAGCACTGTCCCCGGCTACTGGTTCACTGTTGCGTTGATCGATATCATGGGGCGATTCGCGATCCAACTGATGGGATTCTTCTTCATGACAGTCTTCATGTTTGCCCTAGCCTTTCCTTACGACCACTGGATAAAGAAAGAAAACCATATAGGGTTTGTGGTTATTTACTCTCTCACCTTCTTCTTCGCCAACTTCGGACCCAACGCGACCACCTTTGTCGTGCCTGCCGAGATCTTCCCGGCCAGGTTGAGATCCACGTGCCATGGCATATCGGCCGCCACCGGCAAGGCTGGGGCCATCGTTGGTGCCTTCGGTTTCCTCTATGCGGCGCAGAACAAGGATGCAAGCAAGACCGACGCAGGTTACCCTCCGGGCATCGGAATCAAGAACTCGTTGATCATGCTCGGTGTCATAAACTTCCTTGGAATGTTGTTCACGTTCCTGGTGCCGGAGTCAAAGGGAAAATCACTTGAAGAGTTGACCGGAGAGAATGAAGGAGAGGAGGGAACAGCTTGATTGACTACGTGTGCTCCTAAAAAAATTGCTATGTCATTTGAGAAATTATTATGATTTGTGCAGATTTTATGTGTTAAGCTCTCTCTTATTTTCCTTGTTAATTATTATAAATTTATGTAGTCCTTTGTACATTTTTGTGTATGTAATAATTATGAAATTGTTGGAATAATTTAGAGAAGATCATGGGAAGTTTGGTCGGAACAGAGTACAAAACTTTTGAGTTTTATTTATTGTTTTTTTATTTGATTTAAGATTCATGGAAGACTGATATGGAAATAATGGTCTTTTGCTCCTCATAACCCCGTAGTTGATGTTCACGACCACACCCCACATTACAAAAGAAACCCCTCAGGAGAAGGCAACTAACAATTCATCATGACGTGAAGAAGAACGGGACGTTCGTCTAGTTAGTGCAAAGGGGATCTTGCAAGTCATCAAGGATTTGAAAGTTTTATGTCAAAATAGATGTTGTAATATGGAGGGGGAACTTAACCCTTTGAGTCTATATTTTACTTTTTGTAAGCAACTCTAGTAATCTCTTTGTCGATTACTTTGGGTGAATGTTCCCAAGAAGTAAGTTTTCCATAAAGGACAGTCCACAATATTAACAAAAAAATCTTGTTTTTGCTTTTTTCTGGAATGCTCTTTAGTTCTTGCACAACAATGAAAATATGACGCCACAAATACAGAAGAATTCCTTAAATATAGAGTTATAGAAAGTTCGACGCACTATATTATTAACATGTTTTTATGATGTTAATGCTAGTACTAAAAAAAAGTATTAGTACATCAAGAAAACAATATTTTAGAATTTTGTTATTACTACTCTTAAGAGTTCTGCCAACACTAAAACATTCCATGTACGATAAGAAAGAAACTATAATACTAATAGTAATTTCTACTTTATATATATATTCAACAAAGCTATATATTTGGTTGACAAGATGATTGGAAATCATTATTTTTTACCCAGCAACTTCTTAATTACATGACAATCATTGGATTTCACTTCCTTACTTCCTTTATTTTTAGGGTTCTTTAGGGTAATAGCCAAATTGAAACATGAGTTTAGCAAAATAACCAAACTTTGGTTAATTTTGTAAACTAGCCAATCAACCACTTAAACAAGACCCAATTACATTATCGCCCTGATGTTTTAATATAATAAAAAATTCGTTTATTTTCATTAATATGGTATTAATATGGTAACAACCAAAATCAAGCCTCTTTTTTTGTATAACTCAAATTTTCAATTCAAAACATTGATATAATTTTGGATTTATTTTTTTTCAAAAAATATCAACAAATTAAAGACGCGAATTAACAACGAATACACTTAAATCAACAATGAATCAACGTAAATTAACAACGAATTAACGTAAATCAACAGTGAATCAACGTAAATTAACAACGAATCAACGTAAATTAACAATAAAAAATATTATTTATTAACAATTTAAATACAATAATCAAATAATGAAAATATCTTCTTATTCATATTAAATTAAAATACAATAATCAACTTAAATTAACAATAAAAATATCCTATTTTTGTCATCGTCTTCGTCGTGGTTTGTCTCGAGGATCTCTCTAAGGGCTTATAACTATCTTCGAATCCGAATCGCTCAAGCTCTTAGCCATGGTGGTGGTGGTTAGATTCGTCGGAGAAACCTGGTCAACACTTTTCAGACTCGAAACACTCGGGTTAGCACCCGGAACCAAACTCGTGTTGTTCTACGCCTCAACCGGAGGCCAATTCTCCGCCTTTAATTTGGACCGCGGCGAGTTCGATTGCGAAACCTCCGTCGCCGGCGTAGGCGAAGGATACGAGCCGTTGGAGGAGGAGCCAATGCTGAAGACTTTGGTGAGATCTGTAAGAGGAAAAATAGGAGAATATGGAGGAGAATTGAGATCTGTAAGAGGAAGAGAAAGAACCAGAGGAATCGCCGGAGGAGGAGCCAATGCTGAAGACGTTGGTGAGCCACGACGAGGCCGAGTTGGGGGAGGGACTGAAGGCGAAGAAGACGGTGACGACTATGGAGGCCAGCATGAAGCCGTAGAGGAAGGCCACGGTGCGGCGCTTCTTGTGGACGGAGACTCTTCTCCGCAGGTCGGAGATGACCGAGACGGCGTGCTTCTCCGTCGCGCCGTCCGCCATGGCCGACAAAGCTCGGAGGAGAGAGAGAAGCTCTGGTTAGGGTTCAAAGAGAGAGGAAGAAACAATGCTCGTGAGAGAGATGGAGAGAGAGAAGAGGAGAGGAGAGAGATGATTCAAAATTTGTAATTTTCCAAAATTTGTGCACAATTAATCGTACCTTGATTTGTGCTGATAAGTTTAATTACCATTTTAATTAATTACAAAAATATTAATCTAAAATGATTAATTAAAGGGTATTCCAGGAATAAAAATTGTTATTAATATGTCACCTCATGTTAATTGGTTAGTTTACAAAATTAATCAAACTTTGGCTATTTTGTTAAACCCATGTTTCAATTTGGCTATTTGGAGCAATTTCGCTTATTTTTAATATTCTCGAAAGTTATAATTAATTAGCTCTAAAATCAAATCACATCCGTAAGATTAAAGAAATCACCCTAATTATTTGGTAAAAAAAATAGAGACGCTGAAATTCTCCTTCGATCTTGCCTATAAATCTCGCTACCAACTCTGATGCCTCCTTCTCGTGTTAGTTGATGAACCTAGTCGGTCGATGTTGATCTCTTTACTTCTGGTTGGTTGGTTCCCAATTATCAGGTTCAAGGTCTTTGTAACTTGGTGAACTGGTGTCGAGTGGATCCAACTTGGTCGCTGAATCAATTCACTTAGTTCTAGTCGTTATAACCTGATAGCCTGAGTGATCTCGACTCACTAGCTTAAGCTAAGTCGAGGTTAGACTCACATATTTTATCTATTACCAGTTCAAAGATTGAATATTGTATTCTAAAATAATAATAATAATAATAATAATAATAATAATAATAATAATAATAATTATTGCTTTGCTTGGATGATGAGAAGAAGATTGGTCAATGATGGCTTGGATCTTTAAAAGTATTTATGCACTCTAGCGACTTGCGAGAATTAAAACTTGCAATGTTTTGCGTTGGATTTGAAAGAGAATTTATTAATTAGAAATATGGTTGACATTAGCGCACACCATGATATTATATTATATACTGTAACTGTTTACAACTTACACATACAAAAATAAAATAAATTATTTTTTGACTTCGATTTTTATGTATTAAATTCCAAGAGGCCTTTGACTTTAGCTGGAGATTAAAAAATTAGGACACGCGGAACCCCAATCGTGTACGCTTTATGTAATTGTTAAATAATTTAGTGTGTGTGACGATTCTTATGAAGCATAAAACATGCCAACTATCAATAAAATAAAATAAAAAACAGAAAAAAAAAAAGTAAATGACGATGTAAATAAAAAAACTTACACTCCCCATAAGGAAAAAGAAATAAAATGCAAGTCTTATTCCATATTTTCGTGTGTATGATCAATTGAACATAGAAAAATTAAAATTCCTTGGTGATATGATATCAGAAATTAAAATTCTACTGTTAAAAAAGAAAGAAAAAAAGAACATTATAGTGCTTTCATGGCGTAATTAATCTAATTTATGTTCGAATTTTAAGGCCTAATTTGTTTACGTTTTGGAAAAGAAAAAATAAATCGAAGGGATGAGATTTTCTTTTAACTGTTCTATCTATTAAAAAATATCGGAAGTATATTTTTATTTTGTTTTCTTGAGATATATAGACTCAAATAAAATCCTAACCATAATTTGCATAGAAAAGTCTCTCTAGGTCTAATGAATTATGATAGCAACTAGAGTTTAATTGCTCTAGAGCGTCTTCTTAAGAAAAATGATCTACGTGTCCTTTAATTTAGTGTTTTATGTGTTATCAACTAGTTTATATTTTCCCTAAAAAAAAAAACTAGTTTATATTTCTGTATTTTTATTTTGGTTTCTGAAAAAATATAGTGCAAACAAGAGTTATGCCAAAAATATAGAAAATTTTTGCATCATATTTTTCATATTTTAGGCATAACTCATTAATTTTTGTCCAAACTTTATAAATAAACTGTCGTTCGAAAGATAAAAGATTGATCTACAACTTTGTAATTTTACGTTTTATCAGAAAGTCATTAATATTTTTAAAATTTGCTCAAAACAAATATTTTGCATTACACTAATGTCTAGTTTTGCATTGTAATTGAAATTTCGTATTGTTTTAAACTTCTTTTACAAAACTAAAAACACCAAAGTTGTAGATCTATCTCTTATCTTTCCAACCATAGGCCGTGAATAAAATTTGAACAAAAGATAAGTGAGTTATGTCAAAAATACGAAAACTGTACATAGAGAAGAGGAATCACTCCCTGACGGCCAAGTGACGGAAAACACGAAAAAATCAAACGGAATCAAGTTTGGATACATTAGCCGTCGAAAATAAACATTTAGTACATAATTCACAGACGGTCAAACAATGGGTATATTAACCGCAGTTTACCCTAATTAATTATTTTAATTAGGTTAGTTATTGTGTACATGTATACATATGTGAGAATTAAATTTATCCATTAAGTTTAGTGGACCAAATGGTGCTTAGTTAATAATTGGAATCGTACGAATTTCAACTTAGTATAATTTGGATACCATTATTAAGCATGAGCTGTATCTAAGAATATTATTACATAATACAACTCTTTGATGAGGTCCACTACGTACCTTGCACTTATTTATATATACATATATTTATATATATATATATATATGAAAAAAAAATATTATATATATATATATATATATTAATTTCTGCTTTCTTAGCGGATATTTTTCTGCAATCAGTATATCCAAGTCGTCTACTAAGATATCTCATAATTTACAAAAGTGTAGCGACTGTTCTATAAAAATTTGATTAAGTACGGCATTAGTATCTAATATTTTGATTTTTGTTAAATAAACATGATTTTTTATGGCAAAGTACTCAATGTTCAGTGTTTTGCCTTAACATAATTTCTTTCACTTTCTCAATTGAAGTAAGAGATTTTTAGATGTACCGTTAACAAAATTATTTTTCTCGTATCCAAAATTTAACGGCACATCTAAAATTATACTAACTCAATAAAAATAAATAAAAAAACGAATTGTAAAAACATTGGAAACTCTACCCGTATTTTTTTTTAAAAATTTATGTCATCATAATAATAAAAAGAACATTAGATATGTATGTATCTATCAACCCAATTGTTCATATTTTCTTATTATGTCATTTTCAAAATGTCTAGTAGTTTAAGATAATGTTAAAAAACTAGATTTCATGGTCATCGAATTTCTTGACAATATGATATTTGTTTGCATCATTTAAAATATTGACACGGTTTAATGAAAAAAAATTATCTAGATAGGACTTTTATTTTTTCTTCCTAATATTATATCTGCGTATCATATCTAATATAGTTTGAAGGTTTAAAATAATGATTGTATAAATACAAACAAAATTAGTACACCTCAAAGTTTACAACGTATTCCAAACTTTATCTTTTAGAGGTAAGAGTACTAAAATATAAAAAATATTTATTCCGTAAGTACCAAAATGTTAACTTTAAAAAAATATCAATATTTATTGCGGAATAAGTTATTATTAACGACGTAAATACTTAAGTTATTATCATTTATTAGTGACATAAGTACTTAAGTCATTATCTTATACATAAAATATCTAGAATTGGTGGTTATAAAATTATATAAATATCACAAACTCTTAAGTTATTATTAACGACATAAAAAGTTATTTTCATTTATGCTATTTTTTGTAATTGTTTCGACAGTTCTACATATTTTATGTCTATGATAAAGCTTAGATACTTATGTCGCCTATAAATGATAATATGTTAAGTACTTAGGTCATTAACTTATGAGCTTATGCCGCGATAAACATGATATTTTATGTAAGTTAATGGTTTGATACTGACGGCATAAACGATTTTTAATATTTTCTTACTCTTACCTCTAAAAAATAAGATTTGGAATTGGAATATGCCGTGATATTTAAAGTAGTTTTGTCTGTATTTTCCATATATTTTAATATATGTTGACATAATAAGTGTTTCTAAACAATGACAAATTGAGTTTAAATGGTTCTCAAACTGGGAACCGGGACGTCCTATTCTTGATTTAAAACTAAATTCATGGGCTTTTTTTTTTTCTTCTACAAACGGTTGAAATTGGGACAAACTATGATTCCGTAAAAAAAATTCAACCCTATCAAGAAATGTATATTACGTAAACAGAGAAAAGAGATATTTGGCCGAGAAGATCCAAAACTTGGATTTCTTGAGCAATGTTTGATGTAATGTGATGAGATAAAGAGCGCAAATAGTTGACATTAGCTAGTATAATTAATGTGGAGAAACGTACAATTTGAATGTCAAATACAGATAAGATTTTAGGGTCAAAATATAGATACAGGTGTTGTGGTCCATTTCTATAAAGATATTATGATTGTTTTAACCAATTATGGACCAAATTATTATTAGTGCACTATATGACTATAGTAATTATATATGACAAGTGTGGCTTCTGATAATAATAATAATAATAATAATGAAAAAACATCTTCAAATAATTAAGTTCGTGAAATCATATAACTCTTGCTAAATGTGAAAGCAAATTATTACTAGGTCATTTGGAGGCGCCCATATTTACCCCCTTTTTTTAGATTTCCATATCTTATGTTACATAACATTAGAATTGATTTAAGAAGTACACATACGTAAACGTGTGTGAATGAAAAGTCTTCTTTTACGAGCATGGTCGTGCATAAGGGAAGACGGAGTAAGCTTACAGTAGAAGTAGTAATTCCAAAGTTAAGGCCCAAAAAACTCAAGTTACGGCCTCGAAGTTGTATTTGATTAGTATTTTTGCGTCTAAAAACCTAGACATGTTATATTTGAATTAATGAGTAGCCATTTTTATTATACATATATCTTATATATTTTTCATATAATATAATTATACAATTTTAGTAGGGACCCCAAAATTACTCCTCGCATCAGCCTCCGAAAATCTCAAACACGGCCCCGTCTACCAGCGCGGATATAATAAATATTTCATATAACGAAAGATATATCCTTATAGTACTTGCGAGGACAATTTCGAATACATTTTAGCATAATCAATAATACTAATACATTTCCTCTCTCATCTTGCTTATGACATGATTAGCATAATCAATATATATTATTACTACAAGTCACAACCTACTCTTGATACGAACTCAACATACCATACTTTAAGTAACAAAAATGACACTACTTTTAATTATTCAACAATCTTGTATATATAAAAATAAAGTTGACATACTCATGACTATTTGATAAAGTTGACATTGAGCTATATATACATTATCTTTTGATAAGAGCAAGTACGTTTGGAGAATATGCCTTGGGATTAAATTAGATTCCGTGCTTGCTTCATCTATAAAATTGGGCCATATCCTTAATCATTTGCACTAAATCTCTTGGCTAACGAACAGTAGAGACAAGTATCCTCGCCTAAAAGTAACGAAGGTCAGTACATGAAATATCTCAATCATTTCACTTTCATGCTTAGACTATTATATACTATATATATACACGAATATAAAAAGCACTATCTTCTATAGTTTAATGTTAATCTCTCTTGTCCCGCATATTAATTGGTGAATTTCTTTCTTTCTTTTTTCCTTCAAAGTTTCTTCTTTTTAGGTTAAAACCTAAAAAGCTATATAGTCTTGAGTATATATTTTCTCGATACTTTTTGTTCTGAATTTCTTAACTCTAGTGTCTACATTTGAACCCTGGCTATGCATGGAATGGAAAAGCATACATGCCATTTTTTAACTCGATATATCGGCATATACTATAAACAGGGCCGGTCCTGAGATTGGCGGGGCTCTAGAATTTTTTTTTAGGCTCCTATAATTAGAAATATGTTTTAACAAAAAATAATGTACTTTATTTATTTTTATTAAAAACAACATGTTAATAAATAATTAAGATTATTTTTTCAGTTTATATTCATCTCAAATCAAAAGTTCCAAACTTTAGTTATATGATATTTCTTGTAGAATATATAATATAAAATATTAGTGTTGTATCATTAATAAAACATTAGTCAAGTGTCTAACTAAGTTGCATGTGAAGTCACATCATTTGGTTAAGGTAATTGTGAAATTATTTCAAAAGTATAATTACCTCAGTTTAATATTTTATTAAGAAAATTTGTTTTACTATTATACTATTTTATTAAGTAGTAGTAGTACAACATGACTTATGAGTTATGACTTATGAGTAAGTGGTAATTTTTAACTACTAACTAGTAATAAAAAAAATACTAGATACTATTGATGGGCCCCATACTTTTTGTTGTCATATTAAATCACTTAAAAAACAAATAAATGACAAAATGATGGCCCCATATTCTTACACAACTATTCATCTTCTCTTCCTCTGAATTCCTCTCTCATTTCTCTCTTAGTATATATTATGAAGAACGTGATTTATACAATTACTTAGTAATTGACGTTACGTTATATTTCTAATACTCGAGACCTTGTAAACATGTGTATTCTCAGAAAGTGAGAGAGGTTGAAAAGCCATGGCGAGAGAAAGTAATAATGACCAGCAGCTCGGGGTGCTGAATGCGTTGGACGTGGCGAAGACGCAATTGTATCATTTCACCGCCATTGTCATCGCCGGGATGGGCTTCTTCACGGACGCCTACGATCTCTTCTGCATCTCGCTCGTAACGAAGCTTCTTGGCCGTATTTACTACACCGACATCATTAAAGAGAAGCCCGGATCACTGCCGCCGAATGTGGCGGCTGCAGTT
This sequence comes from Parietaria judaica, assembly GCA_954871525.1. Classification (NCBI taxonomy): domain Eukaryota; kingdom Viridiplantae; phylum Streptophyta; class Magnoliopsida; order Rosales; family Urticaceae; genus Parietaria; species Parietaria judaica. The sequence goes on from OX940872.1 coordinate 24,051,919, forward strand.
AACGGTGTTGCCTTCTGCGGGACCCTCGCAGGGCAGCTCTTCTTCGGGTGGCTCGGAGACAAGATGGGAAGGAAGAAGGTCTATGGGCTAACCCTAATCTTGATGGTTGTCTGCTCCATTGCCTCGGGGTTGTCCTTTGGCAGCAACCCGAAGGCTGTCATGGCCACACTCTGCTTCTTCCGCTTCTGGCTAGGCTTCGGTATCGGCGGAGACTACCCTCTCTCCGCCACCATCATGTCGGAGTACGCCAACAAAAAGACTCGCGGGGCTTTCATAGCCGCTGTCTTTGCCATGCAAGGCTTTGGCATCCTAGGTATGTGCTTGAAATAGTTTAATGTCTTGGAGATCTTAGAAAGTAACTCTCAAAAGATAATAAAATCATCGACAATATAAAAAAAAATACAAAAAACAAAAATGTCATACAAAAAAACAACCAATTATGTATTTAAATGTTAATTCGATTGAAGACATTATCGAAGCAACAAAGTACAAAAAGCCTACATCATTTCTCATTCTATATTATATTAGAAAGTCGTATCCTCATTTTATAAGATTCAAATTTGACGTTACAAACTCTTATTCTGCTAATTATGTTTATCAGGTGGTGGCATCGTCGGGCTGATAATCGCCTCCATTTTCGATAAGAAGTACCCGTCACCGACGTACAAGGAGAACGCCGCTGCCTCACTGGTCCCACAGGCAGACTATATATGGCGTCTCATCCTCATTTTCGGAGCATTCCCGGCGGCTCTGACATACTACTGGCGAATGAAGATGCCAGAAACGGCTCGCTACACTGCACTTGTGGCAAAGAATGCAAAGCAGGCCGCGGCGGACATGTCCAAAGTGCTGCAAGTGGAGATCGAGGCCGAGGAAGAAAAGGTCAAACGCATTACCGATTCTGGAAAGAATTATGGCCTCTTCACCAAGCAATTCGCTCGCCGTCACGGGCTCCCCCTTCTCGGCACAACCACAACATGGTTCCTGCTCGATATCGCCTTTTACAGTCAAAACCTATTCCAGAAGGATATCTTCACCGGCATTGGTTGGATTCCACCGGCGAACACCATGAACGCTGTTCACGAGGTGTTCAAAATCGCCAAAGCTCAAACCCTAATCGCGCTCTTCAGCACTGTCCCCGGCTACTGGTTCACTGTTGCGTTGATCGATATCATGGGGCGATTCGCGATCCAACTCATGGGATTCTTCTTCATGACTGTCTTCATGTTTGCCCTAGCCTTTCCTTACGACCACTGGATAAAGAAAGAAAACCACATAGGGTTTGTGGTTATTTACTCTCTCACCTTTTTCTTCGCCAACTTCGGACCCAATGCGACCACCTTTGTCGTTCCCGCCGAGATCTTCCCGGCCAGGTTGAGATCCACGTGCCACGGTATATCGGCCGCCACCGGCAAGGCTGGGGCCATTGTTGGTGCGTTCGGTTTCCTCTACGCGGCGCAGAACAAGGATGCGACCAAGACAGACGCAGGTTACCCTCCGGGCATCGGAATCAAGAACTCGTTGATCATGCTCGGAGTCATCAACTTCCTCGGTATGTTGTTCACTTTCTTGGTGCCGGAGTCAAAGGGGAAATCGCTCGAAGAGCTGACCGGAGAGAATGAAGAAGGAGAGGAGCAGAACACAGCTTCGAGCCGAACAGTTCCGGAGGTTTAATTAAGCAATTAGGGTTTGTAAATTGTGTTGTTTCCATTTCTTGGGTTGAATTGTTGATTTCATATATTTGTTTGGAGAAGTTTCTTCTAATGTTTGCAGTGCATCAATAATAATAACAATGGACGTGTAGTCCATGTTATAAAAATCAATTATATGTATACTATATATGGGATATTGGTTCTCTAACTTATATGCCTCCTTTAGTCCTTTACATTTTGAATAATTAATTTAGTAATAACCATACGCATCAACTCATAAATTGTTTTTTTTTTTTAACAAAATATCAACTTTGCTAGAATTGGAAAATTCATTTAAGGGTATAAACTAATAAAAGATTGACAACTAATATTGTAGAATATTTATTATAATATATACATAATGAATAAGAAATAACTTGTGACAATAATGATAAAAGGAGGTTGACTTTTCTTAGATTACTCAAATGGATTGCACGGTTGTTTTCTCTTACAACATCATTCGGTTATAATTAAAGAGTTTGCAATGCTAACATCAATCTGTATTATTAGCATTATGATGTGTAAATCAACTTGATATAGAGAGTTTAATATATCAACTTGACTTTTTTTCTTTTATTAGAGTAATGCCCTTAAAAATTGATTTGTTTTTTTGTTGAGGATATATAAGGGAAATTTACTCGAATCGATTTGGCATGTCAAAAAGCAAATATTAAGAAACAAGTATTAGCTGTTATTTTTTTCAAATTAATCTCCATATAAAGATCTCCAAGGGCCGAAACGGTTGAGATTGATGAGGATTTTGTGGAATAAATAATTTAAATTTGTTTACTATTATGTCTAAGGTTTTAATGATTTATTTTAGTATTTTAATAAAAAAATATGTATAGTAAAAATGTTAAAGTTTTACACCCTAAATTCCCGATTCTGAAAACAAAATAACAAAGCGAAATTGAAATTGACACAAAAAATTATAGTCGCTCACTCCAAATGTAGGAGGTGCGTCCACTTGTCGCTTGCGAATGTGATCTACTACAATCTTCACCGGAGAAGTTTGGATTACACCCTCGAGCTCACTCAAACCGTAGGTCTTAAATTCGAGCATTGCTTTTCTCCTTAATTTTGGGGCTTTTCGAATATGGTCTGGATCACCTAGAGCATGCACACCTTAGTCATGGCCATCGCCGGCAACGGTCATGTGGTCGAGAGAATCGCTATTGTGCTGACCGTTGGGCTGGTGCTACTATTTGTGGGCCAAACACAGCGCCGGACCACCAGGGGCCGGAAACTCGGGTCGTCTAAGGATCAACAGCCGTATGGTCCGAAGCTTAGGAAGGTGAGCGTGAAGAAAGATAGTGTTTGAGTTGCTTGTGTGACTTATTAAAATAATGACGTCAATAGAAAGTTATATTGATATTTTCCCCTTAAATATTGCATATTGGATTGATTATACTTTATCTAACTTTGAAGCACGTACTGGTTAAGTTTCATTCAATAGATCATTAAATTTCAAATTAGATATAAGAATCCGCATATAATATATACAGATATATCTTTATCAATATGTCAACTTTTATATCTACATATCCGTGTGTGAGTTATGAACCACTATGGATCAGATCACCAGCAAAATAATAATAAATGACTGTTTTTTGATCTATTAATAACCCGATTATATAATATGTTAAGCTTGTATATGAACTGATCAAGTTATAACACTTTGTAATCTACAAATAATTTGTCAAATACATAGATCTAAGGAGGCAAAACAATAAGCTGAATGACAAGCTGCATGATTACTAAAAAGTGTAGATGCGGGTAATAATATTAGCTCCGGTGCTTCTCTTAAAATTCGTTGAGTTCAACGTTTCGAATTGATCGACGCTTAGCCCATTTTTCTATCTTGAGTTTCAATCCAATAATGTCAACCATGCTTTTTCATCGTAATTAATATTTACGAAATATATATATATATATATATGCAAAATTAGGTCAATCGGAGTAGCATGGATGATGGATATAATAATTTTTTTAGCTGCAAGATTATATGAAGTTAGAAATTTTGAGACAATTATTTTCCATTCTCGTTAGTGCAATAGATAATTTCGATAAAATTATACAATATTAGATCAAATGATGCGACATGTGTATAACTTTTTTTTTTTTGGCGTGGCAAATTATTAAATGATAGGAAGACCGTGAGTTTGTAGTTAGTAAGATTATGTTTATAATACAGCCCAACAATTTCAGGTCAACAATTATATTGAAAGAATAATAAACTTACATAATAACTAGTTACTCTCACAACTTCAAAATTAACAACATAAGTCTATAATTTATTGGTTGTTGAACAAAACCGAACACTAGTTTTTTACCTGGAAAAAAAATACCCGGTTTCAATATATCGATTCTAGACGTGTGTAACTGGATCCAGATAGAAAGCCAATTTTGTTTTTACTTTAGTCATTCCATACATCCGGATCCGGTTCCAAAAAAAAAATGTATCTTGTTTCACCCGCTAATTAATTGGAGTTACTATTAACTAATATGGTCTCTCGTCTAAATTGCTTTTGGTCCTCTTCTCCTTATATCGCTAAAACTAGAACAAATCAGAAAACGACAATCTCTTAACAAAACGACAATTAGACGCTAAAACGAAAGCACTCAAGGATGTGACAAATTCATAAGAAAACGACGCCAAACTATAGCTAATATGAAAAGGGCAATTTGACGCTAAAACTGCAACAAATAAGAAAAAGAGACAAAATAAGAAAATTGCAATTTGAAGCTATGAAACAAGAAAACGACAATTTGACGCTAATACTACAGCAAATGAGAAAACGACAATCAAACATGTCTTGCTTTGACTAGAAGCCTAGAAGGTATATAAGGAAAACGGTTAATTAAACTATAGATTATGATAGTTCTTATATTTTAAAAATTAAAATGATCGGAGGCCATTAAAAAAAATTAAAATTAAAGTATACTTCTATTTTTTCCGTTTAAAAGGTGTATATCAATTTTGCGAAAATCAAAATAATGTGGTATATAAAATAAAAATTTACATGTAATGCAATTTAAGAAAGAAAATCTCGCCTTAAATACCGATTAAATAATTTTTTCCGTTAAGTACGTGAAAGTATTGAATATTTAAGTCTTGTTTAAATCCCTTTAAGCGGGTTTGACTCGATAATTAGAAGAGAATATGCTGAAAATGATTCCGAACATAATTAGAATTTTTGTTGCATTTAAATACGGAACAAAAACAAACCCTTTTCATTTCTCTTCGTTTTCGTCTCTCTCGCTCCTCTCTGCATGAAAAACAAGCCTCGGAGGTAGAATCACACCATTGTTCTTCACGCAAAATTCACATCGCAGTACGTTTCCTTAGCTTCTCTTCTTTTGAATCATTATATGTATATGTATATGTATATGTATATGTATATGTATATGTATATGTATATGTATATGTATATGCATATGCATATGCATGCATTATATTGGTATATATATATATATATATATATATATATAACTATTAGCATTGGGAATTTTTCTCGGTCTTTCTCTTTTCATGCGATGAAGTTCCTTTCGAATCTAAAATTAGGGTTTATATTCAAGAAAATAATTTAACATTTGGGTTTGATTCTTGAGAATGTTCGGAAAATGCCATTTATGGTTTCTTGAAAAACCCTAGCTTTTGTTGTTTCAGGCCATGGCGAAAGAGCAGCTCCAAGTTTTGAATGCATTGGACGTGGCGAAGACGCAATGGTACCATTTCACGGCCATAATCATCGCCGGAATGGGGTTCTTCACCGACGCCTACGACCTCTTCTGCATTTCTCTCGTCACGAAGCTCCTTGGCCGAATCTATTACCAGGTGCCGGGCTCGGCCGAGCCTGGCAGACTCCCGGACAATGTCGCTGCAGCCATTAACGGTGTCGCCTTTTGCGGAACCCTCTCGGGGCAATTGTTCTTCGGGTGGCTCGGAGATAAGATGGGGAGGAAGCGAGTCTACGGCATGACACTCATGATCATGGTCGTCTGCTCCGTCGCCTCGGGCCTCTCGTTCGGCCACGACGCCAAGACCGTCATGGCCACGCTCGGCTTCTTCCGGTTCTGGCTCGGCTTCGGCATCGGCGGCGACTACCCGCTCTCCGCCACCATCATGTCCGAGTATGCCAACAAGAAGACCCGTGGAGCGTTCATCGCCGCTGTCTTCGCCATGCAAGGGTTTGGGATTCTCACCGGCGGGCTCGTTGCGATCGTCGTCGCGTCTTTCTTTAAAGCCAAGTTCCCGGCCCCGGCATTTGAGATCGACGCCCTCGCATCCATCGTCCCGGAGTGCGACTACGTGTGGAGGATCATTGTCATGTTCGGTGCGGTCCCGGCGCTCTTGACCTACTACTGGAGGCTAAAGATGCCGGAAACTGCCCGCTACACCGCCCTCGTTGCCAAAGATGCTGAACGCGCCGCGGCCGACATGTCGAAGGTGCTGCAAGTCGAGGTCGCGTCGGAGCCGGAGAAAGTCAAGGAGAACAGCAAGAACAGCAATGACTTCGGACTCTTCTCAAAACAATTCCTCAAGAAGCACGGTCTCCATTTACTCGGAACAACAAGCACATGGTTCCTCTTAGACATCGCTTTCTACAGCCAAAATCTCTTCCAGAAGGACATCTTCACCGCCGTTGGGTGGATCCCAAAGGCGAAGTCGATGAGTGCGCTTGACGAAGTGTTCCGCATCGCGAGGGCGCAGACGCTCATCGCCCTCTGCAGCACAGTCCCCGGGTACTGGTTTACCGTCGCACTCATCGATAAGATGGGGCGGTTCGCGATCCAACTCATGGGATTCTTCTTCATGACCGTCTTCATGTTCGCCCTAGCCATCCCGTACCACCACTGGACGCTCGCGGCCAACCACATCGGATTCGTCATCATGTACTCGCTCACCTTCTTCTTCGCCAACTTCGGCCCTAACGCGACGACATTTGTCGTCCCGGCCGAGATCTTCCCGGCGCGGCTGCGGTCCACGTGTCACGGGATATCGGCCGCGGCTGGGAAGGCGGGGGCGATGGTTGGCGCGTTCGGGTTTCAGTACGCAGAGCGGGGGATCGGCGTGAGGAATACACTGCTCATCCTGGGAGTGGTCAACTTTCTTGGGATGGTCTTCACGTTCTTGGTGCCGGAGTCAAAGGGAAAGTCGTTGGAGGATTTGTCCGGCGAGGCTGACGAGACATCTCAAAGAGGAGATCAAGAGAGGCAGTGAGAGATATTAGGCTTTGACTTTTTGACTTTTTTTTCTTCAATACTTTAGAAGAATAAGAGTTTAATTTTAGTAATGAGTTGGTTTGAATATTTTGTTAAACTATTGGAAATTACCGCACCGCACAATGTAAATTTAAATAAAAAAATTCGGGAAATTAATGTTATAATTCAAACAACTACATTCAAAACAAACTCAACAATCGCTGCTCTATCCAGGTTCATCAAATGTTTATTATATACGAGTAGATATATATATATATATTGTAATTTTTATAAAATAAATGCATAACTAAAATTTACTAACAAAATAATTGATAGTGTGAGAATAAAAAAGTCCGTCTAAGTTTGATAAAGTAGATTATTAACCGGATTGTATATTACTAAAACATTACGTAGTTCTATAAAATTAGCTTTTATAGAACTACGTAAATAATAAATTTTAAGAATATACCGTAGCTCTATAGGATTAGCTTCTACTCAGAAAAATACCAATTGTACTGCATAATTTGAAATTTGAGTAACTAGTGAAAAATTTGTTATCTACATACACAAATTTTGTAAAATATCATAAAATGCTAAATCTTTAACAAACTACAATAATATTCGGCAACTGAACAATTTTTTTTAAGTGAGCAAAATATATCTATATATAATATATATATATATATATATATATATATATTTGATTTAGGTATAGTTCTACGGTAATATTCTTCAAAAAGTACTCTACAATCTACATATAGAAATGACTGTCAATTAGCTTAACAAAAAAAAGTAAACTATTGCATGCATGATATTTTTCCCATATAATAAAGAACCATCAACAACTTTTTCAATATTATTTTCACATGGTTAGAGACGAAATATGTGCATGATTATTTTTTTTTTTACTATTCTCCCTTTCATATTTGTTTCATTAACGTTAGGTCCACCGTCCACCACCACACAATCAACAAAATTAATGCTAATACTAATTTATAAAACATGTGTTTCACCATACTAGTCTATACGGTATCACTATTTTTGTGTACCATTGTCGTCTCTATTTTTTTGCTTTTTACATTAGTCTATACTATATCACTGATTTCATCACAATTATTTACATGGTTTAATAATATTTCATATTTCATATTCTTTGATTAAAAATATTTAGAAGCTAAAAATAAACGTATGCATAAATTACTATTACAAAATTCAAACCATATATTTATAAATACAAAATTCAAACCAAGGAAATTTACCACTGATCACAAACATTAAATGCAATGGGCCAATGTTAATTTATACTTTATAGATTGTACATTTACTACTACAAAATACAAACCATGGAAATTCTATGTACATTTCTTTTTGTAATGTTTGGTTCTACATATACATTACTTGAGTGGGTAACGTTTTGAAGAGCACTGCTTCTCATTACAGATTCACATGAATTTATTGAAATCTTAACGTTGCATGGTCTTAGTTTTTATTTTTTTCTTAAGATGATCTTGCAAAATTACCTCTAACCTATAGCATCGAATATCGATCGTAATAATATTTCACTAGAATTGATTGTACTCGAGTTTTGTGTTATAACTTATATTGTTTGGAATAAATGGAGTTATTGTGAAGAAGAACTGAATTTGCAGAGAGATTCAGGATCGAAAGAGATCAATGGAGCTTTACCGAATCAAGCAGGATAAGATAATCACATATACCATATTGAGAGTCAAGAACTAATGCAACCAATGAGAAGAAAAATCTATTGGGGCAACTAGCCAAATAGCCAAACTTCGAACTCTAATTAGCCAAATAGCTAATGTTTAAATTAATATTGCCAAATAGCCAATTAACCACGTTAATAAATCACGAAAGACCGGATTACCCTTGTATTAACGTGATTAATTTATTTTAAAAATTTTATTTTTTTTAAAATAATTTTTTTAAAAATTTTAATCACGATTTTTAATTTTTAAACAAATTAACTCCGTTAATAAACGTATAACGAAGTTAATTTGTTTAAAAATAAATTAATTTTTTTTTTTAAACAAAAAATTAAAATTTTTGTTAAAATTTTAATCACGATTTTTTATTTTTAAACAAATTAACTCCGTTAATACACGTTGAAAAACATATTAACGAAGTTAATTTGTTAAAAATAAAAAATCGTTATTAATATTTTAACAAAAAATTTATTATTTGTTTTAAAAAAAAATTATTTTTAAACAAATTAACCACGTTAATACCTGTTAATTTGTCAAAAGAGTATTATATGTATAACATATGTTATCAAATAACCATTTGGCTATTTTGCAAAGAAAAATGAAAGGTTGGCTATTTGGCTAATCAAACATTTCAATTTAGCTATCTCATGCAATATCTCAAATCTATTTATATGTGTAAAGCCGTAATTTCGCGTGCCACGTATATTATGACATTGTGATCGTGAACTATAAGAACAAAGAAGTGCGGAAAAGTAAAGGAACACCAATACTTTTTGATAACGAGCGCAGTTCGGACTTCCTGTCACTACTTCTGCGGGGCACTCACCTAGATTAACCAACCAAGAGTTACAAGCGATGATTACAAACAATAAATCATATGGACCAAATCATAGAATGAAAACTCCCCCTTGTTGTTACGCTAAATGCTTTGACTTCCAGCCCGTGAACTCTTGATGAAACGCAAGATCCCCTTGCACACAATCAACTACGAACATCTCGTCCTTCTCCACTTCACTCGTGAATTGCTGATTGACTTCTCCCGAACATTTTTGAAATTTTCTCTGTAAGTGCTAACGAAATAGGACTACGATAGCGGGGACTAATACAATACAGCTGTCTACAAAACGAAATCTTCATTAAATGCTTGATGGCGCAAATCAGCTCCTAGATACTCTCCACTGATTAGAATGATCACGCAATATTCTTCATTAACTTCAGTGCAATATTCATCATTAAATTAAATGCAATATTCTCCTTGATTGAGGATGCGACTTGAAAAACTTTCTTGGAATACTATACAGCTGTCACGACATCAAGCATGTTAAGACTTTCCATAAATAGCCAAAACGAAATCTTGAATGAATAAATAATCAATAATCGAAATGTATGATATTCCGAATATAAACTCATCAAACTCCGAATTACTAAATAACACAGTAATATTATAAAAAATACATGGAAAAAAAATTAATATAGAGGAAACAAATGTATAATCTATGTGATGTAGACAAAACTATGAAGAATCAAGACGCATCTATGCGAGCAAATAAACTCAACTTTTCTTGATCAAGGAGCTCAAATTTTTATTCATCAATGGCCAATGTAAAATGAAAACAAACCAGCCTAAAAAACTATGGTCTAAAATTGAAAGGATAGCAATAACAAAAATAGCCAACAAATGCCATAAATCGCGACAAATAAAATGAAGGCAATAAACGACAATAAAAACGCAAATAATCACACATGAAGGCTCCAAGATCGCATAGAATCTCTGTGATCACGATCAAGTCGTGTTTTTCCGGTCCCACGCTTCCAAGAAGGCAAGTCCGATTGTGTCGGCATCACTATGATACAAAACTTACCTGTACTTTTTGTTTTGGGAAGATATATTCTCCTCCCCTCAAACATAATACACAGTCTACTAATAACCTGTGCATATTCAATCGCCATGATGGCGGACAGTGTGACGAAAGTGATGTTGATGTCGTGCGGGTGTCAACGTCATGAGCGACGCTGTACAGATGAAAATGTGTCAGGAGTGCACGTATGGTGGAGAGGCACCACCGGTAAGATCTCCGACTCCGAGATTGCCAACGTCATTGCCAATTGCAATAGCGACATAATTTGACGCCAAATATTGGAGCTATATATATATGCTGATAACCCGTAAAGACTGGGTTTTCCAATTCTACGCACTTTGGACGACGATTCGTGAGTAATGACTTGAAAATTAAGCGTTTCAAGTATCCAAAGGGGTTGAACTTGGAATCAAAAGACTTGAACAATAACTTCTTTATAAAAAAGCTTACTATGATCGATATATAACAATTATACAAAATTGGAGTAAATGTAAAATCAAATACGTGAATATGAACTGTTAAGTTATATTGAAGAATACAAATCTAATAAATTAGAAAATGAGACAAATTTAAATGTCATAAATATCAAATTAATGTTCATTTAACTCAAAATCAGTGTATATGTGAAGAAAAAAAATTAAGAAACATACATAAAAAAAACCTCAAAACTAGGAAACGAGAGTTCTTTTTCTTCATTGTGCCATATCACACTTGTAGTATTTTTTATTTTTCTGAGCGTTACGTATATAATTAAAAACCCTTTTAAAATGTTTCTGAAAGTAGTTCAGCTAAAAGGTAGTATTTTTATTTTTCTGAGGGGTTATATATATATTTTCTGAGGGGTTACATATATAATACTATGAGGATTTCCATATGTCACTGAAATAGTTAAAACTTAAAAGAATGGTAGTCAATGCCTTGCATTTATACATTCTTTGGTTCCAAATTTAGTTTGAGACTAACTAATTGTTAGTTTTATACCTCCTTAGTTCCACATTTTTGTCATACGAGTCTAATGTGGGACTAATGGCTTCTTTTGTTTTCCAATTTTTTTTTTTTTTTTTTTTTTTTAATGGAAGTCTTTGATTCAGTTTCCATGTGGGTAGGACTAATAACACTTTTTTCTTTCTTTCTTAATTTCTGAATTAATTTTTGTTATTATTTGATATTTATTAAAAAATAAAATTAGTTTAAGAACTATGATTTGTGTAACTTGATTTTTTTTAACTTATATAAAAATATTGTCAAAATATTCAAAATTATTTTTTGAAATTTCCATCATGCGCTATGCCCGTGAAATTTATGCGGCATGGGGTGATGCCCTTTTTTCTTACTATTTCGTCGACAGGTAGCAAGCTCGTAAAATTTACGGCATGCAGCAATGCCCTTTTACCCGACTTTTGTATATATATTTTTATGAATTATAATTTTTTAAAAGTATAGAAGAAAAGAATACACGCTTGTTTTATACTTTTTTTTACCAAAAATAGTAAGGGAAAGACGATGATGAATGAAAGAAAGAAATTAGTGCCAAAAAGTCTCTCAGAATTTTCTATTTTTATCTCATCGTAAAAGAAGAAGTCCTCGTCATTAGAAAATATATATATATATATATATATATATATATATATATAATATTATTATTTTGAATGATTGCACCTGGGCAATGTGAAATTGATAAATTTATCTTCAGCTGGGCCTAGATTGCTGGGCAAGATGGGGCCAGAAGCCCAAATCCATGCTTTTGGACCAAAATGATTACCTTCACTCATGAGTTAAGCTCTTCACTGTCAAATTAATTCTTCCTATGATATTTTCTGTTTTACTTTCTTGATGTTTTGAATTTGAGTTTAAATCACAATACAAGACTGGATCTTCTGAATGTTATGCGGATCGCTTAGAGTTGAAGTTGAATGTGACATAAATATCAAGAATAACCAAATAACTTTACAATCATACTGTAAAAACACTACATATTTAGCTAATTAGTGTAATTTATTTCTATTTAAGATGATATCTTAACTAGTTATGCAATGTTATATTTTATTTATAGTGATTTTATAACATATATATGTAATGCTATTATTTTTATATTGAATTATTAATTTATATTAGTTGGGATCCATGTACTTCTAAAAAAAATAGTATCTTATAAATTTAGTGAATTATTAATTTAACTTGTTAGGCTCAAGTCGAGACCGAACAAAATTATTATTTAATCAAAATTATTAATTTACCGAGATTCTACAGTATATAGCACAACAAACCAGAGAGAACTGCAAGTAAAAATATCTAGAATTGGAGAATGTTCTTTTGCTACCCCACCAATTTATGTATACCATATGAATTTGGCCCACTATTCCAAACTGAAAAAGCGATCTTAGAGATATACTTGGGGACAATATTTCTTTTGATGGAGATACATTGACATGATATCATGAAATTCATAATATTTTGATCAAATATTCAAAGAGATAATGTACTCTATCTTATGTGATATTGAAGAGTTGTTGTAGGCTCTTCTTTCTTCATAGATTGCATGTATATCACACAGTGAATACATGTCTTTTTATAATTTATTTATCTTGCTTTATTAATGGTCGTGATTCTACTGAACAAGGTTACAATACACTCTTTTATTATTAAATACATGTAGTGAAGAACAAGCGATATAATTATTAGTCAAGTTAACATGGGTAAAGGGACATGTATTTGCGTCCCATAGAGTTTAAATCCGGAATCTCTTGGAGAGCTATGTAGTGAAGTTAACACTACATCAAACAAACTTGATCAGGTTAGTGACTTTCTCAAATGGGCAAAGAATTAAAAGCTATGGACATCTTAATGCTGAGAACCTGGCCCATATTTACTTCATTCATGGAATAAAAATAATTCCAAAATGCCTTTAGAAAATGTAAACAAAAAAAAGAAACATTAAAGGGATGATATAAGAGGCACAAAACTTCCCTCCTCTAAAAGAACTTTTGTAAAATTTGGAGCCGGCTTTTATGGCCCTTACAGACCCCAACTGAAAAGCTCGATTTTTGGGCGGAAAATTTGCCAAGAGAACTTATAATAGGAATTCGTAAAAAAAAATAGTGCATGTTTTATATTCTTAGAGCTTTTTTAAGGAGCGGGTGCAAGTTGCTTGCACCTGTATTGTATCTGCGCCCACGGTTTGTCCATATCAATTAAAAACGTGAGAGGAACATGTCCACATTAAAACATATTTAATTAATACTCGTTAAATTATTAAATTCTTTGAAATAACATTTTTCTACGACTTAGGATCTGAACATTGAATAAAATATCAACTTCAATGAAATAATATATTTTCAGGAAATTTCTACGTAAGTATATAAAACCGTTAAATATGTTTACAAACATCATGAACATCATTGTTAAAAAACTAAATTGAAAAAAGACCTAGTTACTTATAATCTCCTAGGAAATACTATATCAAAGATGCATTTCAAAAGTTAATATAGCTATGTAATCTTAATCTAAATAATAAATATAACTATATAAAAAAAAAACGACTGAAACAAAAAATATATATGAACCATAAAGTTTGATACTAATTTTTTTATATACTACATATATAGCTATATAGTCTGCTGTTTGTGTCCACTTTATAGTTTATACACGGAACAAGGAACATGTTTACAAAAATATCCATGAATTTTACTTTGTGTATTTGCAAAGAAAGGGCTTGAATTCAGTGAAATTGTTAATTATACCCTCTCCCTCTCATGGCTTACATGTTGTGGCTGCACTGTCGGATCGGTTGAAAATGCCTCTCCACAGAATGTATTGTCAAACCCTGCAAGAAAAAATAGAAAAGAAAAAAAAGAATATATGAATATTTAATAAAAATTGAAGAGAAAGTCATGAAGAATTAAATAGTGATGTATGCATCACTTGCCAAAAAAATTAAAATAAATACATTTATAAAAGCCTTAATCTGAAAATCTTATGTTCTAACTTATCGCCTCTTTCAATCCTTTTTCACCACATAATTTCAAATTATCTAATAAATTTATATCACACTCCAAAGTTATTGAAAAAATATGATCAACAAAACAGATTCGGGTTACAAACTCTAACAATTCCACGGATGAATTGGAATGAAATTGCAAATAAGTAGTATTTTATAGATGTTTAGTTTAGAATTGACCATGATTACGTGGAAGAAAAATTATTTACAGTAAAATAAAGAAGAAGAAAAATGTAATTGGATCAGATATGGGCATATGATTTGAAGCTCTTATTCAGAAATAGAAGAAGAAAAATGATAGGGCATAATTCTAATTAAATGCTCGTATGCTAATAATCAATGTAAGATTATAAGAATAGTTGTATTGCAAGCACAAACAAAAAGACACGTCAAGAAAATCGATGGGCACGAAATAAAATTACCGTTTTTGCCCAAAATTCCTTCCCCGTGGGCCCGTTCCCGCTCGGGACGCATAGCATCTGACGACTCGCACTCCTGCTCAGCCTCGCCGATCGACATCGACACCGACTCGGGGACGTAGAAGGCTGAACTCTCGCCCTCGGTGGCGGTTTCCTTCTTGGCCGCCGCCGACTCCGCGGTGGAACACACGTCCTCGTCTACCTTCGGCAGCCGCTCCTCTCCCGGCATGCTCTTCAGCCGCTTCCGGCTCGGGGGCTCGGCCTTGGGGCGGTGGAACGACGGGACTTTCTGGTCGTTGGAAGAGTAAGTGTGGCAGGGTACATTTCCCTTGAGGATAACGGTGGGGATCGGTGCGGTCTCGAGGCCATCGGAGTTGTCGACGACCTCCTCGTTGTTGGCGTCGGGGGCCTTGGCTCGCTCGGCGCCCTGCGCCTCCCACATTCGGAATATGGCCTCCGTGAGGAAATCCCGGGCTGCGTCGATGTCGACGATGGGCGAAGGGTAGTTGAGGCCGAGCTCCACGCCCGAGGCTCGGAGCACACTCTCTGGTGCATCCCACGGGTGGTGGATCCACTCCGTTGGCAGCCTCGCCAGCTCTGGAAGCCACTGCCGGACGTATAATCCTTCCGGGTCGAATTGCGAGCCTTGAAGCTAACATAATTTACATCATTAGAGAAAGATTACATGATCAGAGAGAAAGATAATCAAACCGGGACCAAATACTGATTTTTTAGCCATTTTTTGGCCAGGTTCCAGTTTTCCGGACCCTCCCAAAATTGATTCAAGACTGGATATTACAGTACTATTCGGAAGTTTGACTACTAAGATTAGAACCTCAAGAATTAAATTCCATAGAAACAAATGGCTATGAAAATGACAAACCTCCGGGCTATCGAGGCGCTCGAGCTCGTGCCCGTCGGGCAGACTCCCGGAGATGTACTGCCAGCCGAGGATGTCGCTCTCCAAGTCAGCGTCCAAGAGTGTGTCCCAGAAGTACTTCATCCCCCAGCGCCACGGAATAAGCAGGACTTTCACGCAGAAGCTCGACACGATCACCCGGATCCGGTTGTGGATCCACCCTGTCGCCCAGAGCTCCCGCATCCCAGCATCGACAAGCGGGTAGCCTGTGCGGCCCTGCCTCCAAGCCTTAAAGCGCGCGGCATCGGGCCGCCACGGGAAGAATTTCAGGTTGCTCAGCAGGGAGCGCTCGTGCGTGAACGGGAAGTTGAAGCAGAGGTACCGCGAGTAATCCCTCAGCCCGAGCGCACGGAGGAAGAGCCTCGCGCTCTCATCCCCCGCGGCATTGCCTTCCTTTCTCCACAAAATCTGCTTCATCACCGCCGCCTGGAACGCCTTCCGCACGCTCAGCTCGCCGAAGTGGAGGTACGGAGAAAGCTGCGACGTGTTGTTTCCTCCGAGTGTGAGCCTGCTGGTTGAGTACTCATGGAGGTGTTGCTCCACGAACTCGTTCAGGGCCTTGTCGGCGCTGCTCCAGCCGGGTGACCAGGCCCTCCCCAACAGGGCATTGCTCGGTTTTTCCAACGCGTCTTCGAGGCCGAGATCGTCGATCAAGCGCGTGCGAGCGTTTTCTGCGCCTAACCACAATATAGTGCATATCGTGTGTGAATTAAGGATCCACAATGAAAAGACAAACGAATCCGACTAGGCTTACAAGATTCAAAGAAATTTATGAGTGTCCGTTTGCAAATTTACCGGTGACGGGCGAGAGCTTCCTCGGCGGAAGCAGCGAAACGGGCTCCATCGGCATGTTCAGGCACTTCTGCCAGTACGCCTCGAATGTAGTAAACGCGTGCCCTTTCTTGTCGTACACCTCCCACGGCTCAAACAGCAAGTCTCCGTTGTAGCTCCGCACCGAGAATCCGAGCTCCACGAGCTTCTCCTTCAGGCCGTGGTCCCTCACAAGCGACACCGGATCTGGCCATAAAAACCCCATCAAAATCCCGGCGACAACCACAACAAAAACCGCGTCAAACCACACGTACCGTAGAGATGGTTAAACATGACTCTGGAGGCGCCGGTGGCGGTCAACACCTCTAGAAGCGCCTCGAGCGTGGAGTGGCTCCTCATGAGAACAAGCTCAGCCCCGAGGGACCGCAGGGAGTGCCCCAAGTGGGCGAGCGAGTGCTTGAGCCACCACCGGGACACCCGGCCCGGGTAGAATTGGCCTTCTTCCTCGGGGCACCATATGAAAACCGGGACGACACGGCCCTCTCTCGCGGCCGAGGCCAACGCCGGGTTGTCCTCGATCCTCAGATCCCTCCGGAACCAAACGACGGTGGTTTCCTCCTTCTCCATCGTCGCATCATTCAGATCTTATCAGACTAAATCTGCTAATAATAATAACGGACATGAAAGTCAACCACACGGATCTGAGAAGAATCTAATGAGATAACATATATAAATAATTAAATATGTATGAGATTATAGAATAATATCAGACAAAGATCGAGCTTTGGCTGATGATGCTTCAAGAAGATAACAAAAGACCAACTTTGCACTTAACGACCGAACCAACTCACTCCCATCCCATGAGCACATCCCATTTAAGATCGAGACCACTTTATCTGATGACTCTACGTATTTTATTTATGTATATATATATATATAATTTTTTTTATCTATTAAAAAAGCGTTATGTAATGTTAATAACTTAATATATACATTAACGTCTCTTACTTATGGAAGTGTTATCATTAAACTTTAAAGTTTTAAAGTTTGAAATTAATTTGGATAATTATGTTTGGTCCGTTTTCGTTAAACAGCTCTTAACCGAACCGAAAGGCCTCTTTGCGAGAACCTTATCACGGTTCTTCTGGGGAGCCCTGCTCGGTAGACGCGCAATCCGGGAAGAAACTTTTAGAGGATCTTCTCGGAAAGCCTCTTTAGAGATCTCTCCGTTTAATATTCTCGACCTCGCTGGCACATGTATTGCGTGGAATAAAATGGTCGGTCCGAGTTCTTATATGAGGAGAATAACACTCTTTTACTCACCGGCTAGTGAAAACTTGTGAAGTATACACCTCGTTAATGGTTTATTATCGTATAAAAATTCGTGTTGTTTTCTATCCATTTAACTAAAGATTACTCTAATATTAATTGATAGAAAGAAAAGAAAAGAAAAACCGGAAAATTAAATTGTTTATCAGTAAAGGTATAATTTTGTAATGGACCACGATGGTATTTATTCGTTTTCATTTTGTAAACTAATAAAAATAAAATTTTATAATTTTGTATTATTTGATATATAGGAATAGAGTAATGTGAGATCACATGGGACAAGTTGAAAGTGACATTGTGGTTGAAGCACTTCTCGTAGCTTCGGAAACCCAACGTGAAAGAGATAAGACCATAACTTTGGACAAAATACATAAAGTCCCAAGTGGTAGATAAACATTTATTTTGGTATTTATTTATTTATCTCATACTGATTTAATACCTATTTTCCTATTTATACTTTTTTAATTGGAATATATTCTTGCTGGGATGTGTAACGAAATTCCGAAAATTGCATTTGGAAACGGGAAGAAGCCCGATCGTGAAAATTAAGTTACTTGCTAAAAGAGTGAAACCCAAATTTTAAATCTTAATAAACAAATTATTCAAATTTGCGTGCTCGTTGGTCCAAATGCATCCGCTACGCGGAGACCATTAATTTCATAGTATTTTATATTTTCCGAGAGGGAAATAGAGTAGTCGATGTATTTAGCTAGTTTTGGTGCTTAAAATTCGAGTTATCATTGACGGCCTTCACACCGGGATTTTACTTCGTCTTTTGTAAATGATGATATTTGTTCGAGAGAGAATTTTAGGTTTAGATAGTTCTCTTCGATTTTGTTTGTAATCTTTGATATTTTCATTTATATTATTCCGAGCTCCGGTTCTTAATTTGGTTGCTTAGGTGCCGACCTAGTTGGGATTCGAGTTTGCTTAGCGAAATTTCGGGCCTCCATCTTTAACTTAAAAAATAAAAACAAAAAAAAAACAAAAAAAAAACTTTACTCAAGTTCTAGTACAAATTTTATCAAATATTCCCCATAATAAATGACTGTATAAGAAAATTAACTTTGAGCAAGATTTGGTCTCATTTATTATATACCTCGCCGTTGTCATCAATAAATATTCATTTCACCAATTTCTAGAATGAAAATGATATTTGGAGTATTTAATTGTTACCAAGATCTTTTGAACCTTAACAAATCTAGATGTAGATGCTATTAAAAGTAAAGAAAATACAAGGATATAATCAAGAACAAAGATTTTTTGGCATATGATCAATCAGGAAAAAGAGCACACTCCAATGATAAATGCGTATAATAATTAATAGAAAATGATATTTGGTCTGATCTAAATTTCTTTTTCACCCATGAAAATTAATTTTATTTACAAATATTCATAAGATCGTCAAATTAAACTCTATTTCAGACGGTATATTTAATATTTACTATCATAATAAATTTTATTTAACCAACATAACGACAAAGGCACATGTTGTTTGGCTTTGCTTCACGTGCTCAACCCTAAATGCTTGTCTATGTATGTCACGATTTTTTTAATTTTTTAAATGAATTATACAGATTATAGATATTATATTTTATAGTTCTAAAGTGGAAATAATAATTTTTTTTAATTACAGTAGCAATTATATTAATGCATCCGTTATACTTTCCTACTTTAGTAATTTCATGTCGGATTCTTTATTTTATATTATTATTACTAAATGAATACGACCATGTGCAATGTATATGGCTATTATTCACAAAGAAAAGACCACACACGGTCATGGATATATATATACTTGTATAAAAAGAGCTCAAAATAACTCTATAAATATAGCAGTATGTAGGGTTTCTCCTTGGTTTTTTGTCAAGCTCAAACGTATATTAATATTTTCTACTTCGACAGAAAGAAGTACTGTAATACATACAAGTAGAGCTGCAAGTGGCGATGTCGCGATGCATCGCGACTCGGATCGCCAAAATCACGAAAATGGCCGTCGCGATGCGTCGCGACTGTGCCAAATCCCGATGAATCGCGATGCGTCGGATTGATGACGTGGCGATGTGGGATTGGGCGAGAGAGTTTTACGCGGATTTTCACGACAAATCGCGACCCATCGCGATTTTGACCCACTCGTTGCGACCCATCGCGATTTTGCCAAACCCGTCGCGGTGCATCGCGAACGTGGATTGGGCGTCGTGAGTTGCAGCTCTACATACAAGTGTGTTGCTTAATTAGTACTCGTTTAAACAGACTTGTGTTGATATACAATGTAATAATATGTACGTGTATTTGCACAATATGATTTTTCTAAAAGAGGTCTTGCAAACACTAGCTCCGGGAACTTAATAGCCTATTTGGTTTCACTTCTACATACTTGTACGAGAGTATTTTACAGAATCTGCTTCAATATCGTAGCACACTAAGTTAGAACTCAAATTTTACACCGTCGTTTTCTAAAATGTCATACAAAATGAAAACACAAGTTTGCAAGACGGTGCTTGACTTTGTCTTTGTCTTTGTCTATTTTAATTGTGAGGTTAAGCTCGACCTTGTTCAGCTCGCTGAGTCGAAGACCGACTAGAAAGCCAAGCCCCAACCGATCAGGTCAGGAGGACTTGGTCGCAGACAGCCTAGTCCTAGATAAGCTAGTCACCTAGTTATAGTGGACAAATCACGTCGAACATGAACCAGACACCACGACAAACAGGAACCAGGCGCCCTAATTTCAGTGGCCAAGAAGTATTGGACGCAATAAGCATCCCAAAGGACCTTGCTCAGGAGAAGACAAGCAAGTCGAGACAAACAGAATCAGAATGCGTGATTTAGAAGTCTCACACAATGGAGGAAGCTAGAGTTTGGAACAAGGCATGCGAGCATGCCACGCCTCTACATGTGTATATGTAAATTGTGTATATGTAGTGATCAAAATTATGTATCTTTTTTCTTTTCTATCCTTTGATTTTCTTGCTCAAACGTTTTCTTTTCTTTTCTCATTTTAACTTTCCATATATTTTTCTTCTCTATATTATTTGATGGAAAATGACCTTTACTAAACAAATATTGTTGGGTGGAAATGGCCTTAGTAGACTTTTTTTTTTTTTTTTGTTGACATGGTACCTTCGTTATTGACGAAGAGATTCAAATCAACATCAGAGTAATTAATGAAAGATCCTTAAATGTCGAAAAATTTCGTAATATAAATGGAGTGTTTTATAGCCTATATCTATAGTAGCGAATATGTGAAGTGAACGGATATTTTATAATAAAAAAATTACTTACAAAGATATTATATATATATATATATATATATATATATATATATATAAACGGCGGAAGCATTTGAAGAGGAGAGGTGATTTAAAGTTTAAATCACCCCCTCCAAAAAAAATGTACAATAATACTTGACAAAAAATTATATCTAGTCCCCCGGTACATAATTCCTGGTTCCGTCACGGTATATATAATATACATACGCATTACATGTAGTCTAATGTGTACTGTGTAGGGCTCAAGAAAATATGAAAATTCTTATTATGCAACTTTCGCCCCACAATTTGATTCTACAATTTATGGATTATGAAGTAAACGATGGTAATTATATTATAAATATAATATACAGGTATACACTATCAAAATTTAAGCAAAAAGAAAGTGGAGAAACAATATATTTATTAAAACATCATAAATATTGGCGTTGCTTGAATATTATTTTAGTCTATCGTGTCTTATCAGTAAGATAGAAACAAAATAAATCGAGACAAATCTCACCTGAAATTTCATGTATTCTCAAGCAATGATTTGATATTTCTTCTGTCCATCACAATTAATTTCTTTAATAAAAAATATGAGAAAATCATTTCTTTTTAATAGTGCTTCGAACTCTGTATTTCAACATACACGTTAAATAAAATACTAGTAGTAAACTGTTATTTGATATTTTCATCCACTAGACACACTCAAATGCAATGAAAAATTTATTGATCAATCAAATACTAGTAGTAAGCATGGTGAGATACGAGAGTCTATGGCTTAGGAAAAAAAAATTCTCTTGACTTAGAGAAATCATATAATCTTTTTAATTGACTCATTAATTTATCTGACCTCGTACTCGTAGTGATCCGAATTGAAGACCTTTAATATGTATAAGGTAATGTTTTTTTACCAGTAAACAAAACGCGCATCTTGTTATCTGATGTTTAAGGTTTAAAGTTATTTCAGTTCAAACCCTATATTCTTGTTTGAATGTAAAGAAAAAACTTAATCTAAGGAAATGAAAAAAACACTTAGAACTTAAAAATGACATATCTCAAAAAAAAAAAAAAAAAAAAGCACCAAATGTTTATTTGTGATTCAAGGTTTCAATAAAATATTATTTTTATTTATGGTAATCTAAACCATTGTTTTAAATATCGGTATCGATATCGTTTCGCACTCACCATTTTACAGATATATCGCTTACCGACGGGCATGCCGATAGATAAATCCGAAGAAAAAGATATATCGCTTGCCGACCGAAGTATCGACGAATATTTTTGAAAATATTATTCATGTTTTGGCAATATTTTTATATAGGTTCAATTTCAAAAAAAAAAATTAAAAAGTCCAATCATTTGAGCTCATAAATCTCTAATAAGATTTAAATAATATTTGGAGGGTTTTATAACAAATATTTATCTTAAGAGGGAAATAATATAAATATTACATAAATTTAAAATTAGAGGTTTAAAATCTTAAAAATTCAAATAAAAAATAGGTGAGTGGTTTAATATTGAGTAAATATAAGATATAAAGTAAATAAAAAATATAAAAATAAGTATTTATGCCTCAATTAAAATTATGAACCATTTCAAAAGCCTACGCACTACGCAGCATTGTTTTAGCTTTTAGGCATTAATTATATTTATGTTTATGATCAAGGTTCGCATTACCGACGATTATCGTCGATTATCGACGATTATCGAGCTTACCGGTAGTTACGGGTAAGTTACCGGCTATAATACTTACCGTTTTATCCATTTTTTGACGATTATCGAGCTTTTCGATAAACCGAAGACCAGCCGATTATCGCTATTTTTAGTGTAAAAATTTGATACTTTTCGGTGAATTAAAAAAATCAATTTTTAGAGATTTTTCGGTCTTTTCGACAGCCAATGACCAAATTTTATACAATTTTCGAGCTTACCAGTGAAAAACCGAGACTTTTCGGTCTTTTTGACAGCCGACGACCAAATCTTATACGAAAACTTGATTTTCGAACTGGTAAGTTGCAAATTTTTCGACAAATTATCATATTTTCACTGATTAATCGATTCTTGGCATAAGTTTCGAAGGTTTTGATTTATTCATTTTTAACCGAATTTCTTGGAATTTTTTTGTAGTTTTTGAACATATAATGACATATAATGTTAACTCTATATGAATCAATCATTTCTTCTTTGATATGTACTCATTTATACAATTTTTAGGGCATTTCATGTGTTAAAATATAAAGAGTTAGTTTTATATGAGATTTATGTTTAGAAATGAGTAAAGCTTGGAACTTTATCATCTTTTGTTTATTTTTTTGCATTCTTATGAATATTTTTTTATGAAAACATGTTTTGATGACTTATTTTATAATTATTTTGTTAGATTTAGGTTAAATTCGGATTATCATGCTTGTTAGGCAAATGTATATAAAGTTTTGAATTTAGGAATTTACTCGAAATGTACATACTTTGTTATAATTTGTTGATTGTATAGGGTTCAAAATATTATATATCCAAAGAAATATGAATGTTTGAGCTTTTGAGTTCTTGAATTTTCAGATTACAAGACTTTCTCGTGTAAAAAGTCTAAAAATTCATATTTTTTAATTTTTGAAGTAATTTATTCAAATTTTAATGTTTCTGTTTCAATAAATAATTTAATTATTTATTGACATATTAATCTGTGATTTTGGTATATTTTATTTGCATATTTGAGCTTAATTCGGATTTTTTCATAAACTTTATTTTTGGTATTTTTAAAACATTATTTTAAATTGGGCAAATACAAGCTTAAAATATTTTATAAGTTTTCCGTCGAAAAGTATCGAAAAATATCGATAATCCGTCGATAATCATCGAAAAGTATCGATAATCGGTAAGCTACAGTATTTTAGGTTTTCCGTCGGTTAATCGGTAAGCTATCGATTAATCCGTCGAAAACAGTAATCGGTTTATCGGTAACATCGGTAAGTTGAACCTTGTTTATGATATTACAGTGGACCCCACTTTATTTAATATCAATATTTGTATTAGACTATTAATGTTCTCGAAATACGTGCACTTCTCCTTCTTCCTTCTTTTCTTCTTTGTACGAGCTTTTTTCCAGATCAACAATAGTGACGAGTCGAAAGGCAATGAACTTAGGGTTTTTTTTTTTTTTTTTGCGAATTTCGACTCGAAATTCGTCGTTTTCGGCCTACGAAGACAAACGACATCAGCGTTTCGCATCGAACGACATATCGCGATAAAATTCGAAAATGATAACAATTTAAGCCGAATTTCGTATCGCATGTCTTCAATTAGCGGTGTGTCGTCGATATATCGACGATATATCTCGATATTTAAAACTATGATCCAAACAATCCACTAATTAAAATATGGACCGATATACCTTTCGAATTAATTATTTAATATTAAATATTTAAATTACTTTTAAAATTAATTAATAATTTGAATTAATTAGTAAAATTAAAATAATTTTTTTCCTTAAATGTAGCTATATAAAATAACTGATTAATCTTAATCATTCCTTAATTATTTTTTAATTTTTCCCCTAAAAATTCCTAAAATCGTAGGAAATAATAAGCACAAATTAATATAGAATCTACAAACATAAGTTGTATTTAAATATACTAATTACAAACAATACATTTAATTACGAAGCTTGTATATGTATACATGAATACTTTATACGGGAACTGTTTCTCCAAATCGCAAATCTCAACCACAACTCTATATATGTATACCAATATCAAATTGTAAATTTATTTACCAAAATTGTATAATACCAATACTTAATACGGGAGTGTTTGTGCAAATCGTAAATATCAACACGAATTTGGTATATGTATTTACCAATATCAAACTGTAAATATATTTACAAATATTTTTTAACGTACGTTCACCATCGGCGACCTGCACGAGGAAGTGGTTCGCGACGATTTCGAAGATGGTTTTCCCGGCGAGGGAGCGGAACTCGGAGCGGGCTCGCCGGTGCCAACCGAAAATCCACGGCCTGAGCTTAAACGACAACGATGATAGAGATCAAGATCGGCACGGCATGGCGAACGAACGAACGGAAGTGACGGCAAACGACGAACGGTGAACGAGCGAACGGAAGGGACGACAAACGACAAACGGCGCGGCATGGCGAACGAGCGAGCGGAAGTGACGGCAAAAGGCGAACGAGCTTGTGGGAGAACGAAAAAAGGAGGACGAATGGCATGGGCGCTTTTGACAACAAAACAATGTGAAGACAGTTTGGGGAGAGGTCCAACTATTTTATTTTTGAATTTTGGGAGAGGTCGATGAAAATAAGGGAGAGAGGTTGATGAATATATATTAAATGTAAAAGATTTAGATTATTTGAAAAAGTAAAATAATTATATGATAACTAATGGGGAAGTGTCAACCATTATTATAGGAAAAATTAATGCGAAATTAAAATATATTAATATTAATTTTTATACGAAAATTTATAATTATAATTAATATTAGGGTCAATTTGGTCCATTTTTGTTTACTAATGGGCAAGGTTCAACTTTTCCACGATTATCTTCTATAATCTTCGATTATCCGTCTTACCAGTAGTTATCGGTAAGACGGCCATGCCAGTACTTTTCGATTATTTTTGTCGAAAATCGGCAAACAACTCGAAAAAATAACAAAAATATGGTACTTTTCAAGAAATTCTGCATTTTTCGATAATTTTATTCGAGTATTTACATATGTGAGAGTGAGACTATATTATATTAACTTATGTTTGAGAATGAAATGATTTTATTTTTGGCATTTTTAATGTTTTATCAACATTATAAACTTAGTAAATATATTCTTAAAAATATTTTAGTGATTTTTTTATCGATAATCCTCGATAAGTGTCGATAATCATCGAAAAGTATCGGTAATCGGTAAGCTACAGTATTATTAGTTTTCCGTCGATAATCCGGTACGTTATCGATTAATTCGTCGATAACGGCAAGCGATTTATTGGCAAGTTCGGTAAGTTGAACCTTGCTAATGGGTATAAATCAGTTTTATGAAACTATGGGCATTTTTCTTAAACTTTAGGTGCTTTTTAAGTATTTTGTGAGTTTTTCTTTATATTTAACATATAATAGTACTAATTTCATTATTTGATTAAAATTGGATAAACAAAATGCGGAACATTTTTTTTCTAATTGTAATCTCTATTCTAAAGTTAGGCTACGAAACATTTTTTTATTTTATCAACCTCTAATTCATCTCATATAATCTTGTATAATAGAGACATGCGTACATCTCATCACGTTTAATTAAGGTATTGAGTAATTGACATTTTTCATAGTTCAAGGCGTACAAATATATATATATATATATATATATATATATATATATATATATATATATATATATATATTGTTCACACATATCCTTTTTATAACAAATTTTTAACGACATTTAGAAACTGAACTCAAAATTGTTTCGTTGCCTTGCTGCTAAAAATGATTTAAAATATGCTAGTGCATATAGTATAAATTAGAAACTTATGCCGCAGTCTTATATTGATATTAGATGGTAATTTAAGTCAAATTACAAAACTTATACCGCAAACCTAACAGGCTGCAGGTGTCCACTCCACCACTTACATCAATTAGTGATTTTTGACGGAAGATCGTGGTCAACGGAATGATCATTTGTTATTTTATTTGGTGAAAAAGATAAGCATCTTATCACATTAATTCAAACATCATATACTTTGGCCAAAATTTACCCTATATAGTATTTATCATTGATTCGATTTTCGCGATAATCGAACGATTAATCGCTGAAAACTACTTCTCGATAACTTATCTCCTCTAATCGTTATCTTTTTATA
Organism: Parietaria judaica; assembly: GCA_954871525.1. Classification (NCBI taxonomy): domain Eukaryota; kingdom Viridiplantae; phylum Streptophyta; class Magnoliopsida; order Rosales; family Urticaceae; genus Parietaria; species Parietaria judaica. The sequence continues at coordinate 24,078,941 of OX940872.1, forward strand.
CTTATCGCGATTTTTTTATTCGAAAAACAAGTCAGTTATCTCTCATACTTATCAAGTGTATTTCATCGAAAAGCAAGCTACTTTTCGGTCAAAAATGATAAGTGAACTCTGGTATAAATTTTTCTTTATTGCGGCAGAAGTTCCAACTTCTTTTAATTTCACAATTTAAGGTGTTTTTTGGGTTTTTATTACTGGATCTTGAGTGTTTTGAAGTATATATGTTGTATATGTATGAATCATGTCAAATTTTCACACTTTTATTATATAATTGTAGTAGTTAGTTAGAAAGCTATTACGTTGAATGAAAGTTAAACTTTGAGTTTCATATTAGTTTAATTGTAAGTTTTACATTTTCAATCAAATGTTGTAGTTGAAATTTATTTTCTTAAAAGTATATGATGGAATATAGATGAATTAATATGATTTGTGTGATTTTTTTTTGCAAATTTGGGTTATATTTAAGGGTTTATGCAAACTATTTATAATTGCAACAAAAGTAGCAATTTTCCTAACAATGTTTTTTTGCAATCTTGTATAATAGATATATATTACTTTTTTTTATGTAATTTCATTTTGTAACATTGTATATAATTAGGAAATTGTTAGTTTTCCATAATTATTTTTATAATTTGATGTTTTTCTGAATTATTATCTTATTGCGGCAAAAGTACATATTTTTTGGAAATTGGTAAAGTTAAGCTATTTAGTCTTTATTTTTATATAAAATCATTTTATCACATTGTATAATTATAAAATGTGCAGTTGAAATAATTATTTTTTAATTTGACGTTTTCCCGAATTGGAACCTTATTGCGGCAAAAGTAAATATTTTTGGAAATTGCTTAAATTGAGCTATTTCTTCGTTTTTTATATGTAACTTCATTTCGTATCATTGTATATAATTCTGATACTGTGATTTTAAAATTATTTTTTTGTAATTTGACGTTTTTCAATTATTGCGGAAAAAGTACATTTAGTTTTATGTTCTACAAATACTTTATGTATGAAAATATATATGAAAATATTTTATAAGTTTTTCATCGATAAATCTATCGATAACCGATTAATCCATCGGTAAGTTCGATAAGTTTCGGTAATGGCAAACGATAAATTTTATAGGTTTTCCATCGATAAATCCATCGGCAAGCGATTAATCCGTCGATAACGGCAAACGATTTATCGGCAAAAACCGCATTCAATTCCTTGGTATATATCGTACCGAATCAAAATCTAATTTTATCTGTATTTAGATTTCTAAAGTGACAATAGATTTTCTTTCTTTCTTTTTGAAATAAAAAAGAGTTGAGAGGCATTGTGACACACCCTTATTTTAAGGAAAGGGTCAGCTTAAATTACAACCACACAATTTTTGCCGACTTCACTTGTACCTGAATTATATTGCCAAAGTACCAACTGCATTATAGTGGGACCTTTAAATCAACTTGCTTTCTGAGAAGAAGGTTTAAAAAAAATGTTATCCTTCAACCTGTTGATGGGCGTGCTTAAGTTAACCCTGTCTTCTTGGGCTTTTTACGTGCCGGTCCCGACCCGAGGCTCGCCTGCGCCCGAGCTGCTACCTAAAACTGACTGGGCCACCCAAATGCCCGAATTTCGTTTAACACGCCGTATTACAGGTTAAGGAACTATGGCAATTGAGAAGGCATTTACTTATTATGCTAGGCACTAATTCAGATATTTTGATTTACTGATAATAATTTTGATGATAACCGATAACAAGATCAGGCGCAACTGGCGATTCAACAACGCTAAGTAAAATGTGTCGTTTTTTTAGCACAATCTTGATACTTAAATCGAAAAGTATTGTCAATCTAAATTGAGAGTGCATATTCTTCGAATTCTGATGAAGTATGTATAGCTTATAATCGTCGAGTGCTAGTCAACAACCCTTATCTACTATTTTATAAGAGTCTTCTTCTTGGCTTCCAAAAAGTCTTTCATGATTTTCGAGCAAGATCTTTGGAGCAAATACGATATAATCAATCTCAACTGTTATTCAATCCTTCCATCAATTATCTCTGATGACTCATGAAATGTGTGCAACACAATCCTTTGAATCTTTTGAATCATGCGAGTTCATAAAAAATAAAATAATAAAAAAACTTACTTTAAAATTAACAGTGCTAATTGAATTATGAATTATGAATTATCATCATCGAATCTGAATTTTGCTAATATTATTTCCTTCTTTTTGAATACATTGATTGATAAATGGCAACTGGCATGTAAATTCAAACAAATATATATTAGACGTGGATGAACTGCTTATACTCCCGCTAAGCCCAATAACTAAATGGGCCTCATTCTTTTTGGGCTTTTACAGAAAAACCTCAGTTATTTTTGTCAGCTTTATAGAAGGGAGTGATCGTCAAGCTCTCTCTTCTCAAATTGCATAAAAGAATCAATTTCTAAATTTTAAACAAGAAGTAATTATAGATTTTTGTAAATTAGGATGATGACTGATGAGAAGGTATATATACGTATATAAAAAAAAAAAAAAAAAAAAAACTTCTCTACATATCAAGAATATATTTTAGCTGTTTATTAAAATAGTGGGTATAGTTTTTGAAAATTATAAATTTATGGCCTATTAAAGCATATTTTCATTGACATATTATTTGATATTCTGTTGTTGAGAAATAATTATATCATTTCAATGCGGCTAATCAGTTTTTTTTTTTTTTTTCCTGAAATATAATTATATATATATATATATATATATATATATATATTCGAGTATTTCTGTCTGTTTTTTTCTAGTATAATATTGGGTTTCATATTCTTTCAAAATATATATATATATATATATATATATATATATATATATATATAAATATATTGGATTTTGATATAAAAGTCAGTATGACGAAATTGACCTTCAACAGTCTAATTAATAGTGATTAGAATTACAAAATACGGTTCTTGATTAGGTCTGAACTTTTAATATTGTTTGTTTTACAATGAAACTAAATAAAGAAAAGAACATTTGAGATTTCAGATTCTCAGAATCATCTTAATTTTTTTTTTATAAATGTTTTTTTCCTTTTTATCATCTCCCACTTTATTGTTTTTGACACGATAACTCGTAAGTTAGTGCCAATATATATTTAAACACAACATACTGCAATAAAAGCACGATATTCCTGTCAATTTTGCCGTATAGTTTTTTTTTTTTTTTATCAATTTATTTATTACTGAAGAGGGTAAAAATTACTTTGCAACTGACACAGCGTCGCATGTGGCAACACTGTTTTTAGAGAATTATTCCGGGAAGCAAAGTTGGGTCATGTGCTTTCGTTAATATCGTACGAGAAATAATAAACAATTAGACAAATGAAAGATAAAAGATAAAAAAGATTAACACAAATGATCATAAAAATTTTCACGTCTCTTTCATTCCTTTGCCTTTCTTGTACAAAGATGTTATGAAAACAAGTACAAGCTTGGATTCTTTAGTACAACAATGACCGGAAAGAGGTCGTGACATGCGAGGTCGCGGCAGTAGCTCACCCCGCCAGGAAGGCACCACGGTCCGAAGAGACAAGAGCACGGTGAAGTGCTACAATTGTCAGAAACTCGGGCACTATGCATCGGAATGCCGCAGTAAGAAGCACGGCGATGAAGCGAATCTGACAAGATTCGACGAAGACGAGCAAATGGTGATGTTCGCCCAGCAGGAGAAGAACATTGAAGTGCGGAGAGACGAGGAGACGAGCATCGAACGCAAGAGCGACGCTGAGCCCGGGCGAGAAGCGGTCAGAGAGAAGACCGACCTGGAGGAGCCAGTCGACGTGAAGTCGAGCCCGGAGCCCGAGCTGACGATGGCCGAGAAAAGGCCCATCCTGGAGAAGATGGCTGAAGAGACGGTCATGCTTATCGAGGACAAGGTTATTGCAAACCTCCTCGTAGACGGAGAGAAGAATGTCTATACCGACGTTTGGTATTTAGACAATGGTGCGAGCAACCACATGACGGGAGACCGAGCTAAGTTCAAAGAGCTCGATGAGAAAATCACAGGAAGCGTGAAGTTTAGCGATGAGTCGATCGTCGAAATCAGAGGCAGAGGGTCCATCCTGTTCCAGTGCAAGAACGGGGATCAGCGCCTGCTGACTCAGGTGTATTACATCCCGAAGCTGAAGAGTAACATCATCAGCCTTGGCCAGATGACGGAAGTCGGTAACACAGTGGTGATGGCCGGCTCATACCTGAAGATGTGGAACCAAAGCGGTGCCCTGTTGATGAAGGTGAAGAGAACGCAGAACAGGTTGTACAAGATACTCCTGGAGACGGGCCAACCCGTCTGCTTAATGGCGTCCCTGACAGACCCAGCTTGGTTGTGGCACGCACGACTTGGGCACGTAAACTTCTACGCACTCAAGAAGATGGGAGAGAAGAAAATGGCCTTTGGGGTACCGAAGATCGAACACCCCAACCAGCTCTGCGTATGTCGCATGGTCGCAAAACAGGCAAGAGTGCCATTTCCGATCAAGACCAAGTTTCGAGCAGAGCGACCCCTCCAATTGGTGCACGCTGACCTATGTGGTCCAATCACCCCGGTCACTCTAGCCGGCAACAAGTACTTCTTTTAACTTGTTGATGATTATAGCCGTTGGATGTGGGTTTATACACTCAAGGAGAAGAGTGGAGCCCTTGAAGTCTTGAAGAAGTTCAAGAGGCTCGTCGAGAACCAGTCTGGACATAAACTGAAGACCCTGCGAACAGATTGAGGTGGAGAGTTCACGTCCCAACAGTTCGGAGAATTCTGCAATGAAGAAGGAGTCGAACGCCACCTCACTACACCGTACACGCCCCAGCAAAACGGTGTGGTCGAGAGAAGAAACCGGACTGTGATGGACACTGCAAGGAGTTTTCTGAAGAGCATGCAAGTCCCGGCGAGGTTCTGGGGAGAAGCAGTACGACATGCAGTCTACTTGCTGAACCGTCTACCGACGAAGGCGCTAGGCGAGCGCACCCCTTACCAAGTCTGGAAAGGGAAGAAACCTCATCTGGAGCATTTGAAGGTGTTTGGAAGCACCGCACATGTGAAGACTGTGGGACCAAACCTCAAAAAGCTCTATTATCGGAGTCAACCAATGGTGTACCTTGGCGCCGAAGAAGGGAGCAAGGCACACAGACTCTACGACCCCCGACGCGGCAAAGTGCATGTGAGCAGAGACACCGTGTTCGAAGAAGAAAAGAAATGGGATTGGCCAGATGAGAATGGAGAGCCTCAACAAAACTCGGTGGAGTTTATACTCGAAGAGGAAGAGGCGGTCGAGCAGGAAGAAGGAGAGAATCCCTTCCAAGGACTAGCAATGCCTAGTTTGCCTGGAACCAGCACGACTGGAACCAGCTCACCGCCAGGCTCGCCTAACCTAGGATCATGAATGAGCACCCCGATCCCAATGACAGCTAGTTCGGAAGGAACCAGCTCAGGAGACTCGTCGATCAAGGACGGACCAAGAGGGTTCCGTACCCTGTCTGACGTCTACGAAGAAGCGCGGGAGCTTGAATTGAGCCCGGAGGAGCTCCTGCTGGTTAGTGAAGAGGAACCAACCAGCTATCGTGAGGCAGCCATCGAGAAGGAATGGCAGAAAGCGATGGACAGAGAGCTAGAGTCAATTGAGAAGAATCAAACATGGGAGCTAGTCGACCTTCCGAAAGGTCACAAGTCTATTGGTCGGAAGTGGGTTTATAAGCTCAAGAAAGACTCAGAAGGTAACGTCCTCAAGAACAAGGCCGGACTAGTCGCAAAGGGCTACGTGCAGAAGCAGGGAGTAGACTTCGAGGAAGTTTTCGCTCCAGTAGCCAGACTCGACACAGTCAGGCTGATCCTAGCCCTCGCTGCTCACCGAGGTTGGAAGATCCATCACCTGGACGTCAAATCGGCGTTCTTGAATGGTGAACTGGAAGAAGAAGTCTACGTTACTCAACCAGAAGGCTTCGTCGACAAGACCGCAAAGCACAAGGTGTACAAGCTGTCAAAGGCCCTTTATGGGTTGCGACAAGCACCACATGCATGGAACACTCGACTCGACAGGAGTATGAAGAGTCTTGGTTTCAAGAAGTGTTCCCAGGAGCAAGCGGTCTACACGAGGAACAATCGAGACGAGGCCCTCATCGTCGGTGTGTACATCGACGACCTGATCATGACTGGATCCAGTGCAAGAGGAATTAATGGATTCAAGAAGCAGATGATGAAGGAGTTCGAGATGAGCGACCTCGGACTACTCTCATACTACCTCGGCATCGAGGTCGATCAGAAGAATGAAGGTGTCACGCTAAAGCAGTCGGCTTACGCGATGAAAATTTTGAAGCAGTTCAAGATGGCGGACTGCAACCTGAGCAAGTATCCAATGGAACCGAAGTTAAAGCTCGGGAAAGATGTTGAAAGAGCACCAGTGGATCCCACGGAATACAGGCGTATCATCGGGTGTCTCAGGTACCTAACCCATACCCGACCAGACATCTCATATGCAGTTGGCATAGTGAGTCGTCACATGGAGAAACCTACCGGTTTACACCAGCAGGCTGTGAAGCACATCCTTCGTTACGTGAAGGGAACAACGAACTATGGGATCCAGTACGGAAGAGGAAATGGAGCTGAAGAATTGGTCGGTTTTACCGACAGTGATCTAGCAGGTGATATCGATGATAGAAAAAGTACCGGAGGGATGGCGTTTTATCTCAACGGAAATCTAATCACCTGGCAGACACAAAAGCAGAAAACTGTGGCTTTATCGTCTTGTGAGGCCGAGTTCATGGCAGCGACCGGAGCGTCGTGTCAAGCATTATGGTTAAGGAGTTTACTGAGCGAAGTGACCGAAGCCGAGCAAAAGCCAGTAACTCTCTACGTGGACAACAAGTCCGCAATCGCACTGATGAAAAACCCGGTGTTTCATGGACGCAGGAAGCACATTGACACTCGCTTTCACTTTATTCGCGAGTGTGTGGAGAAACGAGAGATCATCGTGGAATTTGTCAGCACCAAAGAGCAATGTGCGGACATACTCACCAAGGCCCTATCAAGAGTAAAGTTCGCGGAGATGCGAGAAATGCTCGGTGTAAAGAACCTCGAGTCACGTCAAGCTTACGGGGGAGAATATTATCGTAAGCAGTGACGTTTATGTATAAGCAACTTGCTATTATTTAATTAGTATTATTTACTTGCTGCACAATGTTTTTAGGGCATTATGGTAATTTCTTATGAGTTTGAATCCCTATATAAAGACTTGTAGTTGTACCTCATTCGATAAGCTCAAAAATAAAAAGCTTTGTATTTTAACTTCTTTCTCTTTGTCTCATTGTCGTGCTTCAACATATATATATAATCAGAGTGTGTATCGTGCAAGAGTAAAAAGAGTGGGCATAGTGTCAAAGAGTGGTTTTCCTTTTAGAATATTGTGGCAAAAGTTCCAAATTTATTTTTGGAACTGACAATTAAAAGATATTATTAAACCCTAATCTGGTAGTCCCCCAGTTTGTTGGTACGATCTGGTTCGTGCGGTTCTGAGGGGACAAACTTGTTCGAGTGAATCTTAGATGTCGCTCGACTGCACTTCAAGTGACTCGTCTCTTTATGTTCGCTCTATGAACTGGTCCGTCCGCTTTTGCATTGGCCCGAACAGGATATTGATTTTCTGCTGCGGCTGGGTTTTCTCTCAACTGAGCTTGGCTCGATCTTTTCGGACCCTAGTGTGGACGGGTCTGACCGAATCTTCTTGTGGATAGGCTGAACCCCCTTTCTCTAATAGTTCCTTTTTTGTTTGTATCATTCTTGGGCCGAGAAAGGCTCGCACATGGCCCTTTTTGGGCCTGAAACCGATATCGACCCTAACCATTAATGATAAATTTTATACTATAAAAATTCTATTGATACACCTCCTTCGCTCTCAATATATAAGTGTATATATATATATATATATATATATATAATAATCAGAAATTTACGATGAAATTATTAATTTTAAACACTGATTGCGAGATCATACGCACATTTTGATGTTACGTTTTGGTAGTTGATTGAAACTAATTAAGCAAACAAAAATATTTAAGAAAACCAAAATGTTTGTAGGGAAACTAGTCAACATGGAATCAAAATTCGATTATCCTTTTTATTCAAACTTTATAATAATTTTTAACAGTTCACTTTCTTGAGACTAACATTTTCAAATTTGGGTGCGTATGTAGAAGTCTTTCATATAGATTCTTGTCCAATAATTTTCTCTAGTATCATGCGCATCAAAATGACAATATATATATACATACACACACATATATACTGCTGATAATATCCAAATGCTATCCACTGACTTCATGTTGTTGTAAGAAAAATAAGTGTGGAGAAAATGAAAGTGCGGAGAACGTTCACGTTGATAAAAATACACAATCTATTTAATAAATTTAGGACAGAATGATTTGGCTCTTAAATTAAATGGTAAATTGCGGCAATAATCCACAATCTTTAGTCAACAGGAGTTTTAAGTCCTTAATCTACTAAAGTGTTGGCAAAAATGCACAACGTATGTTGACTGTTGAAAATCATTGGTCATTTTATTAATGATGTTAACTTGTGTTGATGTGGCATCTTGTTAGTGTCAAATGGGTAGTCAACTCGACATAAGGTGCGAAGTGTAACATTAATTAACATAACTTAATAGGGTAAATTGCGGTATATAGCGCAGTTTAAGTTATGCTATTTAATGTTAAACTTGTAATCTCTTGCCCAAATTGCCATCCATTTGACAATGATACGACGCCACATCACACAGTTAATGTCCTTACCAGATGGACCAACAAATTTCACGGGCTGTGCATTTTTACTAACACTTTGAAAAGTTGGAGACTTAAAACTACTCACGTTGACCAAATATGCATTATTGCCGCAGGTTTACCCTAAATTAAATGAATGATCACTATATAAGTAATTTCTTATTATAGTTCCAATGGTCTTTTGATTAATGGAACGCTATGTCTCAACTCACGATCAATTATTTATAAATTTAATATATCATCAATTGAAGGACAAAAAAAGAAGAAGAAATTGGACGTCATAATTAGACATACTATTCAACAAAGTACTTATTCCTTTGGCTCTTTTTTGACTACGTGTATATTTTACTCTATGGAGTTTGACTACGTTGAACCTAACTGATCTTTACTCATTTTTTAATTATTTTATTATTAATCGGCAATTTCACGTCTTACTTATTAAGTGATCAAGTTCAGTTCAATTTGATTCCCTAAAGAAAGGACAAAATTATCTCTACCATAATTTTATATATAGTAATCAGTCAATATTCTCCATTATTTCATCGTCATTCAACTTTTTTCAATTATATTATTTTTCAACACTTTTAAACGCATATTCTTGTTGAAACACATGTACTAATAGGAAGGCCTTGAGTTAGAATAGTTTAATTAGAACTACAGGTGGCAATTTGGAGCCGGATACGAAACACGAAACGGTTACGACACGATTTAAATGGGTCTGGGTCTACCATAAATGGATCTGGGTCCAACCGTGTCGAACACGATTAACACGATTAAATAACGGGTAAACACGGCACGAACACGATAACATAATGGGACCCAATTAGACACGATTAAGGAGTAAAATGTTGCATTTTTATCCATTTTATATATGTTCTTAAGTATTTTAATACTTATTATATACGGCATTCATGTTTTTTTTTTACTTATTTATTACGTCGTAGAATTGATTATAACTTGAATCAATTTAACACTTTAAAATACATGAATATGTTAAATGGGTTAAACGGGTAGACACGATAAACACGATATTTAAATGGGGCGGGTCTGGGACTCATCTTCTAACACGATTAATAAATGGGGTGGGTCTGGGTCTACATGAAAGACGTAAAAAAACGCTTACGACCCGGCACGAACCCGTCACGAAACCCGAATTGCCACCCTTAATTATAACTGAGTATGCTTTGTCAAACACAAGCACATCTGTATATGTATATATATATATATATATATATATATATGAAGAATCATTAAAAATTATTAGGTTTTAGAGAAAAAATAAATACAATTTGAATGTAAAATACGGCAATAGTTCTTTATATTATGATTTGAATGTAAAATATAATTAAAATATTCTTTTTTAAAAATCCATTTCAATTAGTGACTGAAGGTAATTAAGGATTCCTATATTTTTAATATAATTAGTTAGCATATACTTTCTTTAGATAAATCAAATTTAATAGTAAAAGAATAATAGTAAGAGTTATTTTCCGCCTCTTTTTTCTTTTGTTTACTCCTTTGCATAAGAAGCCAATAACAACTCATGTATCCACCAATTAATGGTGACTATTTATGATCTTATCTTAGTATCAAATCATTTATTTTAAATGTGTAATACGATTTAATTAATTCGATGGATATTGACGTCCACGATGACAAGAATCCAAAGGCTAGGTTAAATGCATTCATATATATATCTCTACTAACTTCTGCAATTTATAATCTATTTATTATGTGGGGGCTAATACTTTATTTAATGTTTAATCTATGAATTGGCTGGATTATTTCGCACGAGTTTTGTTAATTAAATATATTTTTTTATTTCTATCTTATCAATTATCATAGTATTAAATCTATTTTTATTTTCTTGACAATGATCTTGTTGATTAACCATTGATGAGTGCACAACTTTTTAAAAGTACTTTTCATATATAGTATGCCGACATATATTATATAAATATATGATAATCCCTAGGTTATATATCCTTCAATTGCTCATGTCGAAATTCCATATTTTATTATTATTATTGTCATTGAGTTGTGTGCATACCTCTTTCTAGTTTGGAGACAGAAAAAGATAATAATAATAGTAATAATAATAATAATTATAATAATAATAATAATAATAATAATATATTTCGACAATAACTAGTATAAGGTTTTGCGACAAGCTAACGGTGGAAAAGATGACCAAGATAGGCGAAGAACAATTGAAAGAAATCAAAATGTTTTAGTTTTAAGTTATTTTATTAGGAAGTTAATGATCCTGATGTTAAAATCACATAATTCTCTTAATATATTTGGGCTATTTTTGGAGATATGTGAATATATTTGCAAAATTTAAAAATACATGGTGTTAAAATAGAGAACATTTCCCCCCATGATATTAGATAGGTCTTGTCAAGAAGCCAAGAATCAACGGCGAAGGGCGCTGTGTGAGATCGCAGCGATGGCGAGAAGCCAAGAACTGACGGCGAAGGGAGACTGTGTGAGTCGCAACGGCAAGGACCAAGTCTCTAAACGACGGCTACTCAGTTAGGGCAAGGGCAAGGGCGAAGGAGAGAGATAAGGGGAGGAGAGTAAACTGAACGACGATTAATTTTGGAAGGCAGAGACCGAGTCTCTTCTAATCCAATAAATTTTTAATTTTTGTTTTTAAAAAGTGAGACGCAGCCCGTAAGTCTTAATAGTTGACCTGAGCAATGCGTTAGGGGTCAATTTTCGTAGTGTAATTTTTTAAAGAATTTTCAACTCAATCCCCTTTAATTTTTACTAAATATAATCTTTAGCAAAAACATTAAATCTAGCCCACCAGAATGTAATAAATTCTAGTTTTGCCACTCGGTCTTTGGATAGGAAGAAATCAAGTCATACAGTAATGACTATTTATAAGAATTTGGCTATTCATTAGGGTTTTAGTCAACAACAAAAAAATCCACACAAAATTTAGAAAAGAATTCATAGGATTTTTATTTTCTATCCATGACGTTTGCTTAACAAATATAATTGGTACGTACGTGCATCAGTGTTAGGGTTTTCCACTTTTCCTTTGAATGTTCGACCTACCTCAGTTCAATAATTTACATAATTCTCTGGAAATATTTATGTGATAATGATATATTAGTTTCAGTTTTTGACTAACAAGTGGTAAGTATGTGCAATATATTTTTCATCACATAATTGATATATAAGGAATATACAGTGTTTCGGACCATAAAATCAAGCTTTAATATCTCTAATCAAATGACGACTGCTTTGTCTTTAAATTTTTAAAATAAAATAAAAAACAGTATGTGTAGTCCTTAAAACTGTACTTCTTTGACTTTTATGACTTGTGATTTTTTGTAGAGTGGTTTTCTGTAGTACTTTTTATATTATAAAGTTGGATACATGATCATCAAAGCATGTCATAAAGTATTGGGCACCACATGATTGGATAAGAGTTAAGAAATATATAATTTAGAAAAGTTTTCACAAGTTGCTGTATGACCTATTTGACTTGATAAAGCCATGTCCATATCCATGCTGTCACTGTAGTTGTTTGTCCAATTATAATAGTACTGAATTGTTTGTCTTTTTTCTTTTTTATATTTCTAAAACTGTTTCGAAAATTAAAGCTAAATACTTTTTTTTTTTATATTAGTCGAAAATAGTATCAATTCTTTGAAATTATATATAAAATAAATACTCTTTAATTTCGGGTTTTCTTGCATCTATATTATATATAATATCAAAGTAATGATATTTTGTCTGGCTAAAAAAGAAAAGAATTAAAAATTTATTGTTAGTTATTGAAAGATAATCGATACTTATACATGTATTTTTATTATTGATTATGATTTTATGAAATCTTGATAAGTTATTTTTTATAGAATTTATTCGTATATATGAAACATACTTATACATTTTAAACCCAACCCGAGGCTTTTAATTGGCCCAACCCAATCCGTTAGAGACCCGACCCCAATCTAACCCGCCCAATCTAACCCGCTCAAAGTTGGGTCGGATCGGGCCGGACCCGACTATTATTCGGGTCGGGGTCGGGTCCAAAACCTTGGGTCGGGTCGGGGTCTCCGACCCGTCCAATATAATAAATACATATTTCATATTAATTTTTATTCCAGTAGTGTAATCTTTAATCTCTTAAAAAATTTCATTCTCAATTTTATTTACAATTATAGACCATTCAATCTCCCATTTTCATGTTTTACATTGTTTAGTGTATGTTTGTTTGATTAAATTTTTTTGGTGTATTTTTACTTGAATTTTGAGTTACATTGATGCATTTTTTTCATATTATATTTTGTTATATAAGATTAAATTTTAATTAATCGGGCCATGGCGACCCAAACCAACCCAACCCGATTTTTATCGGGTCGGTTTGGTTCGGACATTGAAAAATTTTGGGTCGGATCGGGCTTTTTTTTAGGAACCCGAAGTGATTGGGTCGGGTCCATAAAAAGCATCGGGGCGGCCCAACCCAACCCATGCTCACCCCTAGCCTGCCCTTCTTCTCTACCTTCGGTTTCCACCGGAAACTTTCTATCTCTAGTAAAAGCTTCTCTCTTACGCTCTAGAATCTCTCAGATGTATTCTTGGTTGTGTTTTGGTTAAGTTCCTCTCTCTGATACCTGAATGGTATTTATAGAGATATAACAATGTCCGACATGATTTTGTCCTCGAGCGTTGACTCACAGTCAAGCCCGATTGGCTGCCGAGGTCATTAAGTAACGTTGACTCACCCACAATGCATGTCACCGATACGTGATCAACAGTATAGAAATTACTAAATTCATTTTCCTTAAGGAATTTTTTGAGCTTTTATAAAGTTTAAGATGAATACTCATCCAATTTAATTAGATGAAATATGTTGCGGCTATGATAATTAATAACATGTTCTCGAGATCACGCAATAAAGCTTATGTTGGAACCAGCATTCTAGTTCTTCTTATTCCGATTTCTACAGTATAACCTCGTTAAATTAATTCTCAATAAATTAATAACCTCGATAAAATAATACTTTTGTATGGTACTAAATCTAACTAACATGATAAAATTAAAAGCCTCGATAATACAATAAATTTCTCAGATTCCAACAGTGTTAATATATAGACATTTTATTGTATTAACATGATTAGTGATAATGTCAGTGTATTATTAAGTTGTGTACAAGTTAAAAGGTTAAGAAAAAGTAATTCAATTATATATAACAGAGAGATATTGCTTATATGTGACCTATAAACTTGATTATACTTCAAATATGGTCCCACGATATGTGATAAGATTAAGTGATGATGTCAGATAGTTTTCCATAGTATGAAAAAGTTAATTAATTATAACATGTTATTTAAAAATGTTTATCTTAGATCTGCCATCTTTGGATGAAGATACGCCAAGTTTTTATAAATTATTTTATGATACGATAATTTATTTTGTGGGACACTTCCAAAACGTGGTATAACACTTAAATTGTATATCTTATTTGCATCTTAGAACTCCCTAATTACAATTATGAAATATTGTTGTAAATACATAAACTTAAAACGTCAAATCATGATGATCCACGTATTGTTATTATTTCATGACAATTAGACATATAGCAAAAAATAATCATAAATAGTTGCCGTTTATTTTTATTCTGTCACCTATGAAACTCCATAGAAGAATATTCCCATGTGTGGTAATTATATCTTTCAAGGGAAAGAGTATTTAATTCCAAAGTTACCGGTGAGCTCTTCAAATTAGATCAACTAAATAAAATTTGGCTAAAGTACTATCATGTTGGATGTAACAGACGTTGGTAAACCATAGACGAAACCGGTCTTTTGGTAAGTAAGCCGTTATTATAAAATGGATTTTGACCCACTCCGCCCCAATTGGCTTAAAGCTAAGGAGTTATGCCGCGATTCACCCTGGCCAGCCTCAGAGAAACCTCTTAAAACGGAGATCCCCTCGGCAACTTCCTTAAGAGCCCACGTCGACCGCAAGGAAACCCCTCGAGCCTCAGGCCAGTCCGATCCCTCGGAGAAATTCCGCTTTCACTAGCATTTATATATAGAAGCCCTACATAAACAGCCGTCTTCTCTAACGTAGACTAAAGCCATACTTGAGGGTTTAATATCAATTAATGGAGGTTCAAACTCTTAGACTGTAATAGGACATCCTCCTTTATTGGATTAATAAAAATAATACGAGCTACGCATCTCATTACCGATAACAAAGCCTTATTAATTTTTGGTGTCCATCTTTTTATTCTTGCATTGTCATCTCACTAAACTAGCGCAAACGTGTAACTAAGGATCAAAGAGTTTTCTAATATATAATTCATGAATGAATTAGTGTCGATAATAAATCATACTTGAATTGAATATATAATAACAATAGGATACACAAATTACATCAAATCATCCTTGATTTAAGGAATAAAGTATGGTATTCATATATATATATATATATATATATATATATATATATATATAACAAAATAGATAATAAAACGCATGTCGTTTTTGTGCGTCAAACGACCTAGGCTCCAACATTAACAATATATAATAACAAAATTTATTCGACAAAACAAAAAATTTAGGTACTCAATAAATATCTTGGTAATATTAAATTATGTCAATATGTCGATTGTTTTTATTGAGCACATGGAGCATATCCCGTATCAAATGACGGCCTCGTGCAATTAAGCAGGCACTACTTGACAAGTGCTAGCTGACAAATCCTACATAATATCATTATAATATTGGAATATATATATATATATATATATATATGCGGCATAAGTACGTAATCTGGTGAAGTATCATCGGGTTCCAGTGGCGGAGCCAAGATTTCAATTCAGGTGGTGCTTTATAAAAAAATCAAGCATACAATTAACAACAATCAATAATAACATTGTAACCTATATATATAAAGAAAATTTTTATCTATATTTTTATGTATAATAATGTATCCATATAATAAATAGTAAATATAATATTTTTAATAATATAATAAGCGAGTATAAAAATGCATCTATATATTTTAATAACTGAAAAGAAATAAACAAAAAAAACTTAAAACTTAGAAAGAAAAATAAACAAAAACTATAACTAGCCCAAGAGTTGAACCCAAGTCCTCTCTCTTGGGAAAAACACTTTTGCTAGTTGGGTTGAATGCTCTATGACTTGTTTGGTCTCATAAAATATTATAATGATATATAAAGTTTTTTTTTTCTCAAACACTCTTATTTTAATATTTTTAACGTTTTCAGGTGGCGCCCGGATGTACACTAGGCCCCACTTAGCTCCGCCTTTGTCGGGTTCCACCTTAAAACCAATTGGCAATAAGGGGAGTAACTCATGACTTTTTAAACCGTGTTAAGTCACTATGTATTTTTAACGTGGGACTTAACATGCCCCCTCGAGATGGTGACTCTTTGACTCACTCATAGCGGGCCGAATCTTTTTATTTTATTTTTAAGAGCGTGCTCGTTTGAGCTTAATGAGCTCTAATACCATGTGAAGTATCATGGGGTTATACTTTAAACCAATTGACAATGAGGAGAGTAAACCGTGACCTTTTAAACCGTGCTAAGTCCCAATGTATTTTTCCTGTGGTACTTAACAAATCTTATACTTAATATAGTGACATATCTCTAATCCGAAGTAACCCGTAACCTTTTAAATTGTGTCTAGTCCCCCATGTATTTTTCATGCGGGGCTTAACATGACCCATCGAGATGGTGACTCTTTGGATCACTCATTTCGGGCCGAATCCTTTTTTATTTTATTTTGTAGACCGTGCTCGTTTGAGCTTAATGAACTCTGATACCATGTGAAGTATCACGAGCTTCCACTCTAAACTAATATTGACAACAAGGGGAGTAACACATGACCTTTTTAATCATGCTAAGTCCTCATGTCTTTTCCATGTGGGACTTAACAAATCTTATACCAAAATGCCTTAACAAATCTTATACCAAAATGCCGACATATCTCCAATCCACTTTTAGCGGCAATAATATCCATAGCCCACAAAATAATTTCAACCGAGGTGCGATTCCATTCGTGTCCCGTTACGTAGAGACACGCGTACCTCTCGAGTTTAATTTAAGTATTGAGTAATTGATATTTTTCGTAGTTAGACGTACACATATCCTTTGTAAACAGACTTTAAAGACATATAAAGTTAGACCTCAAAATTGTTTCATGGCCTTGCCGCTATAAAAAGAGGTTTAATATATTGGTGCACTTAGTATAAAATTAAAAACTTATACCGCAATCTCCATATTCAAATTACATAGTATTTTAAGTTTTAACACATTTTTTTTTGTTGAGAGAGAGAGAGGGACTCTTTCCTTGAACCTTCATGGTTGCGTATAGTCTTTGAACGACTTTCTCTCTCTTAGACCTTTCAAAGAAACCAAAACAAGGTCCTATAAATACCATGCATTGTCCATACAAAACTTTGGAGCTCAAACACCCAAACACACACATTCTCTCGACTTATCATCATCACTATATATCAACCATTGAAGAAAAAGCAAGGAATTTTAAAGACCAGTCTTAGACTACATTGTGCTTGAGATCATCAAAGAGAAGTATATTAAATACAATGGTGAGAGCTCCTTGCTGTGAGAAGATGGGTCTGAAGAAAGGTCCATGGACTCCCGAGGAAGACCAAATCCTCACTTCCTTCATCAACACTTACGGCCATGGCAATTGGCGTGCCCTTCCAAAGCAAGCTGGTCAGTACTTATATATATATTCAAATATCATCGAAAATACATTAACTAATACCCAGATTTCCAGTTACCCGGAATATTGTCAAACCCGCCTCTAGCTAGGTCACTAATTTCCAAAACCCGAAATCCGAATCGGGCTATGTTCATCCCTAAATGTTGTTCGAAATTTACTTTATAATTCTTTTTTTTTTCTTTCGCGTTTTATTTTTAATTATACTTATTCAACTCATCTCCGAATATTTCGTTTTTTGAGACAAATTTGTAACCTGATTCCGTGTTATAAGAAACTAAGTGAATACATGTAAGAGCTTGCATCGATATGATGTGTGTGTATATATATATATTGTATATTGATTTCTTATTATATTATTATTTGATTATATTTGATAGGGTTATTGAGATGTGGGAAAAGCTGTAGACTTCGGTGGATAAACTATCTTCGTCCAGACATCAAGAGAGGCAATTTCAGCAGAGAAGAAGAGGACACCATAATGAAGTTACATGAGATGCTTGGCAATAGGTAATTAATTAATTAAATAAATTATCCTTTCCTAATAATCAATTAGTGTTAATTACTAAAGTGATATCTTCATCATCATTGCACATAATCAATTTACGATCTGTATTGTGATCACAATTAAGTGGAATTAACCAAATCCATAATTTATTATTATTGCCGCCCACAATCGCTGATCACTTTCCAGACTAAAACTCTCAATATATTGCCTACAAGTATTATTGTTGATTATAATATATATATATATATGATCTTATAAAGTTTTTTTTGGCTTGTCGACAATTGTGAAAATTAGTGGAGATGAGCCAAAGCTTTTAGAAAAGTCAAATAAATACATTTCAACTCTTCTCTAATTTTTTTTTTTTTTTGGAACAAATATTTATAAAATTAAAAAATCAAATATATCACGTACGCGTATACATGTAAATTAAATAACATACACTAAGCTCAGTGTCACATGTGAACAACTTAATTCTAGGAAACATATATTTTGTGAGTGGACACTGGACAATGATAGGTCCAATAGTGTACTAATTTTTTTTATTTTTTTATTAATTAAACTTAACGAGTCACGACCACAAGTTCTTAAGGAAAACTTGTGCAATAATAAAAAATAAAAATAAAAGTTCGATTTGATCAGTGAAAGATTCTCCGAATCGAAATCAAGTACAATTAAAACTACAACATGTCACGTACTGCCATGCAAATAATAATATATATGCAAAGATACAGTACTTACATGCACTTGAATTCTGTGCAACGTCACATGAAATTTGGCCACCTTTGCAGATATATATAGATGCGTTTAACGCGATTTACGCTTGGCAAAAAGAATTAATTATTTTTACTAATCTCAAGTATGATCTGCTAATTAAGTTTTTAATTATTGTAATTAATTTCAGATGGTCAGCAATAGCAGCAAGATTACCGGGAAGAACTGACAACGAAATAAAGAATGTGTGGCACACTCATCTGAAGAAAAGGCTCAACAAAAAAAACCCTAATATTAATCACAGTAATACGTCCACCATAAGTGAAGGCGAAGATGTCGTAACGTTGACGCGCACTCTAAGCACGACGAGCACCGTTGAGACTGACCGATCGGAGGGTTCGACGTCAAACGCGTCCCAAACGTCATCTTCTAGTATAACCGACAACGAAGAAGATGTGATCATGATCAAGGAAGAAGCTAACAGCGTGCATAATCCAGTCCCGGAGAGCTCCAACGATTTCGTGGAAATCGACGAGAGTTTCTGGTCGGACCCGTTCTCGACGGAGAATTCGGATGCCTTATTCATTCCATCCTTGGAATTTTCAGACGCTTCAAGGGAGATTTTTCAATCACAAGACATGTTTTTCGATGATATGAGCAGTTCAATCGAGCACGATATGGACTTTTGGTACGACATTTTTATTAAGGCGGGGGGTACGCCGGAATTACCTGAATTTTGATAAATTATTGATACAAATGTATTTTAGTTAGGAAAAATTGAATAATATTTTAGGAATTCGGCTTATCTATATATTTTCGTAGAATATTATATATGTTGGTCAAAGAGGGAGACTGAAATGTCCAATGTGGGGCAACAATTTTGTCCTTTTAGTCCAAAACTTAGACTACAATGTAATATGTGTCCATTGACGAAGATAATAAACAAATTGTTAAGCATGACTTGGTTGAAACTTGTATGAAAAAAGAATAAAAAAATTGGTAGACTTTAAATAAGGTGATCGGTTGAGTTCTTGTCAAGAACTAAGAAAAAATTGGGAGGATTAAAGTTGATCGTATTAGTCTTTTTCTACAGTATAAGTTTTCATCTGATTTGTGTGTGAATTAGAGCACTTAAGACATATAACCTAGATCACACATATATATGAGATTAATTACAAGATCATGCAATTATTATATGAGATACATAGTTAAACGTGATGTTTTGGTAACGCAATCACAAAATCTCACATGTTGAACGGTCTACCATGAGGAGTACTACTTGTTCAGATACAGTAATGATTACAGAAGAGCGATACAATGAATATTGGATATTAAATATATATATATTCTCACTTTTTATAATGTTGTAAATTGTAATGCAAGTTCGACTTTGACGAGAACTTCTTTCAGTACTCTAAAATATGGATGTCAACCACCTTCTCCGAATCATTAGATACACTTAATGTAATCGACGTACGATTTATGTGTCGATTTATTTGTTCTCGTTAAAACGTAACCCGCTACCGTGAACGTTCATAGCCGTGTGTCCTTGCAAGAAATGGAGATTTATGATATAAATATTTGAAAGTTTATTTTAATTTATAAAAAAAAAAAGTTATATATGACTAAATGAAGGTTTTCTTATGGTCATAGAGTTAATTGAACAAATCAGGGCCACACAAATCGTAACACTAAATACTTCAAGTGATAAATAAGTTTTAAATATATAATGTGATGTTTCAACTAAACATATAGATTTTCTTCGTTTTTTTTTTTTTTTTTTTGTCACAAAAAAAAGTATATTCTCTACTTATTTATAATTCCAGTTTCATTCCTGAAAGGTTGCTCTGTTTGTCTACATCAATACATCATGGAAAACCACAAAATTGGAATTCTCTAATTATTATATATGTTCATGAATTTACACCGATTCAATCAGTTATATTATATATATATATATATATATATATATATATATATATATATATATATATATATATAATAATAATATGTATATATAGCACGCAATTTGTCAACAGTGGACTGCTTAGTGACAAAGCAGTCGAATATTTTAATGCATACTTCTTTGAAGGAATTAATTAATATGACTTTTGCATATTAAAAATGTGC
Source organism: Parietaria judaica (assembly GCA_954871525.1). Classification (NCBI taxonomy): domain Eukaryota; kingdom Viridiplantae; phylum Streptophyta; class Magnoliopsida; order Rosales; family Urticaceae; genus Parietaria; species Parietaria judaica. The sequence continues at coordinate 24,099,821 of OX940872.1, forward strand.
TAAATTAAGAAGATCCGTCAATTGAGAAAATTTGAACTCAATGACACATTTTTAGGCTCTACACCTTGACAATAATACTACGATCGCTAGGGTTAGTTTAATGGTTTGGTGCCCAAATTTGAATATTTCGAAGTTATATACAGCGATGATCACTATATATATTTTCGCAATAGATCAAAATATTCAAGTTTGAACCGTCAAAACAACGATGAATATCATTATCGTCACTATAGGTAACCTATAGGCCCGTAACGCTTGGCTATAGCAACGACTATTTACCGATGGTATTTTGTCCTATAGCTATGACATCGTGGCTAGACACGAGTTGATCGTGTTTTGTCGGGTCCTTATGCTGAGTAAAAATTTTGGACTTTTTAAAATACTTAAAATTTAATTAAATACAAATAATATGTACAAAACTATTAGAGCCTTAAATTAGGAGACCGGAAACGTCACTTTACTCGCTTATTACCCTAATTTTTCCGGGGGGAAATCAAGTTTGTGATTTGATAGAACTCAATTGGAAGAAGTATTGTTGAGGTGACACAATTTCTAATGAGACAGATATTTGTAAAACTAGATTCTTCTTGTTTTATGGCCTCATAAAAGTAAGCACGAATAGATAAATACTAATAGACCCTACAAAAGTACTGAAAAAAACTTGACTACTACATTGTCTTGGTACTTTATTCAGTTAACAAAGGAATTGGGAAACTAGGTAGGAAGATCACATTATTTATTTTTATATATATATATATATATTATGGCTGATGATGTTGGACTTCGTCCCTCACGAAGAAACAACATCAAAGCCAAAAACTGCACCCGCAAGGCAGAACGACATGGTGTAGAATAGCATCCATAGAACTTGGGCCTATTCTGAAACAGGCCCAATGAACAAACTAACACACCCAACCCACCGAAGAGCATCTCCAAAGCTCGGTCTCCAAAGATCAAGCCTCCCCGAAGAATAGGCCCGCGAAGCTCCACCTTTGCCAGCCCCCCGAGAGACTCGTCAACGAGGAAAGGTTCTCCTCCAAACAATGCGGGAGTGCCTTTACACGTGTAGCTAGCTCAGCGGGAAGAAGGAATCAGCTTTACTAGCCGTTGGGACCAAGAGAGTAGAGGATACAATGTAAAACATAGGCTATATATAAGGGACGAGTTGTTCATGAAAGAGCATTGATCATTATGTAGAGAATCTCTTTGTAACCATTATTCACGAAATCAAATACATTACTTTATTTTATTATTATTCCGATATCCAAAGCCTTCATACAATCATAATAATATTTCATCGCGACAGTTGATTTCGCACGTCAACAATGGCGAACCAAGATTATTTAAGTTTTTAGTAAAAAATAAGAAGGTTTTTGAAAGAAAAAAAAAGGTTCTAAAAAGGACTAATATTTTTAGGGGGTTCCGACTATAAGACGTAGTTCCGTTGTTAATCATAAATCGATGCATGCTCGCTCGAATTCTCAAGCCACTGCGGAAACGAAAACCGACCTCGGATGTGCGGATTTTTTTTACTAACTCAAAAGTTTCTTAGAGAATAAAGGTAAATACAAATAATATGGTTGCGAGAACAAGTAATGAATGTGTCGAGTTTCACATTAAAATCATTCCACAACACTTTAATTATGAGATCTTGGATTCAGTCCTCTAAAGTCCTCTAAAGTGCTAGATCTAGTATAACTTGTTATTAACAAGCTTGTCTCCTATCAGTTTCAACAATATTTTGGTGAGTATAAGCTAATGTCAGATTAATCATATTTCATTCAATGACACACAACGAAAGTGTGAAACATTAAAATATTTTATTTGCATAAACTGTGGTAAGAATACTTTTATTTGAACGATTATACTTAAGTTCAAAAATTGACCATAGAAACATTGGATAGAATTTTAAGTGGCTGCGAAGTATTTCAGTTTAGCAACCATCTCTAGTGCCATTCAGTCATGTTAGAAGTTTCTAAGATTTTAAAATCAATCCGATTATAGTCCCGGTTTTTGTACCCGAACCAGCAAAACAACCAGTTCAACCTCTTTTTTTTTTTACTTCAGAAACCACAGTAAAATCCTGTAGAGATAATTAAGCCCGATAAATTGTTCAACTCTTGCAAAAATCTAAATATGAAGCAGACTGTTAAATGAAGAAGGCACACCCATTGACCGCAATCAAAGCAGAAAAAACCCGGATCAATGTCTCGATAATATGGATCCGAGCAGCCTTATACTCAAATTTGGGCCTAACTGACGAAATGTAGCATAAGTCTCGCATACAAAGTCCAAATCTCCCGCTCCACGAGCGGTTGGATCACTAAAACCCGACGACGACCCATCGTCAAAAGTTCTCTATTACATTATTCAAAACTTCAGCTACTTCGACCGATGGTGCTGAAGAGGTGATCTACGAGAGGCAAGAGTACGCCAACGCCTTCTCCTCGGAAAGCTCATCGGCGGTTGCATCCAACTTCTTCCTGGAGAACTCATCAATTGATAGCCCTGCACATTAATAAGAGGTTTCGTTAATACATTGTTTGGGGTGAAATTTTGGGCCCGATACAGGCACGGCTTCGGTCCGAAAACAAGGCTTTTAGTCAGCAAAAATAAAACTCAGGGACTGAACAGACCAAGGTTTTCAAAAAATTGGCCTTTTTAGTATTTTATGTTTTATTAATTATTTATGCAGTTTAAGCTTTTAGGATTCTATTTAGAAGTTATCAAGAGCTTACTAGTAACTAAGTTATAAAAACAATAAGAAGATAAAAACATTTTAAATATATGGGCCGGTCTCGTTTTTGGCCTGGCTTAAAAACCCAATTCCCGGTCCCAGATTCACCGGTAATAGCATAGAATTTCATTTATCAAAGTTATTTCCCTTATGCGATTAATAAATCCGATATGTAAGCACATCGCATTAACTTTTTGTGGATGATGAGAAAGCTTTACCTTGAACGATTGACCATTCACCATTTTTGCAAGTGACGGGGAAAGAGTAAATAAGGCCGGCTGGGACATTGTATGAGCCGTCAGAGTACACTCCCATGGACACCCAGGTACCCTGAAATAAATATTTTAAAAATAAGTTTTATGAGTATATTTTTTTAAAAAGAAACATAAGTTTTATGAGTATATGGAACTAAGTACATGTGCCAAAACTAAATTATAATAAAAGGAGAGTTTCCAAACCTCTGGAGTTCCGAGAACCCAGTCACGAATGTGGTCACAAGCAGAGCTAGCAGCAGACAAAGCGCTTGACAGCTTCCGGGCCTTGATGATCGCGGCACCACGCTGTTGGACGGTAGAGATGAATTCTCCGTTCAACCTTTCACAAGGTAAATGCATATAATCAGTTCAAGTAGAATAATAATCGAAAATCAGAGAGCTGGGAATGGGTATTTATTTAGTTTCCTACCATGCATCATCGTTAACCAGCTCGCGCACGGGCTTGTTTCCAACAGTGGCGTGGTTGACATCGGGATACTGGGATGACGAGTGGTTTCCCCAGATGATGACGTTTTTCACGTCACTGACTTGAACGCTCAAGCGCTCTGAAATCTGGCCTAAAGCCCTGTTGTGGTCCAGCCTTGTCAAGCAAGTGATGTTCTTCTCGGGAATGGAGGGTGCGAATTCCTTCAAGATCAATGCATTGGTGTTTGCGGGGTTAGCAACGACCAAGACCTGCAAAAGAAACAGAACACACGAGAATGTTAGGTGAGATGTAGAATCTGTCGTAAAGCTGTTTGCACACTCGAAATAATTGCACTGACAAAGAGAACATGATATGCAAAAAGACAACAACAACAATAATAAAAACTAAAAATTTCTTAGGATAATCAACTGATATGGATGTGTCCGTCTTTAAACGTTGCCAAATGAAATCAAAATTATCATATAGAAATTTTGCAATGTAATCCCTTGTATTATAGAATTGGTTAAGGACCTCAAAGAGAAAAAAAATCACACCCACATCCACGTATAAATATATATATATATATGGTCTATCGACCTTGCAATTAGCGGCAGCATGCTTCTCAAGAGCCGAAGCTTGGGCCTTGTAGATGGAGACGTTCTTAGTCATCACGTCTTTTCTCTCCATGCCTTCTTTCCTCGGAAACCCACCAACCATGACAGCAACGCTGACTCCGGTGCAGGCCTCAACAACATCAGTTGTAGCAACAACACCTAGTATAAGCATCACAACACATCTTAGTAACTAGTAACACAAGTACCGTTTTCACAAACCAGAATCTATTGAATATAACAATCTGCGTAAACCAAGACAATACCTTTAAGAAGAGGGAACGCAGCATCCACCAATTCCATTTTGACACCGTTCAACGCCTCCGCAGCAAAAGGGATATCAAGCATGTGCAAAATCACGGGCTGGTCAGCACCGAGCATAATCCCTCTTGCGATCATGGGAACAAGAGCATATCCGATTTGTCCTGAGGACCCAATAAATTAGCTTCTAATCATGAAAATTAAGGGGAACTTGATCCCAAACAGCGATATTGAGAGTATCTTTTAATTTCTAGATCTATATAGTTCAATTAATCCAGAGAAACTCGCTCTTCATTTCACACGACAAGCCTTATAACAGCACCAGTATCGATATACATATATATATATATAGATCGACGATCCTAATTGGTACGGAAATTTGCTACTCTCCTAACATCAAAACCTAAGAGTCAACGAGATCGATGATCAACACGATCAGCTCGTGAAAATGGAACATATCTAGATCCGAAACAAACTATCAACACAAAAACAATCGGATCTTTTCATTTCTACATCATCACAGACTTCACCAGAATCAAGATCCAATCCGTGAACAGAGAACAGCATCAACATATACGATCGAAGAACCCAAACCCACTAAAAAAATGAATCCGATCTGAGATGAGAGATCTGAATCGGCGGCGACACGTACCTGCAGCTCCGGTGACGAGGACGCGAACTGGTTCCTTGCAAGCCATGGCGGAGAGAGAAGGCGATCTGAGCAACGATGAGAGAGAGAGAGTGAGCTTCGACAATGGCGAGGAGTGGTGTGTGGAGAGGGATTTAAAGGAATGGCGGAGTGATACCTCCGAGACGATAACGACGACGTTTTGATTAGACGGACAACTTGACGACGTCAACCTTATCATTTTTGTCCATTAGCTATTTTCTAATGAAATAAAAATTTAACTAATAAAATATCATCAAACATATGAGCAATATAAATAAATAAAAAAATTGTATGGTAATTAGGAAGTTTGGGATTTTCAAATATATGAGAATTTTGTAAATTTTTGGAGCTTGTTTTTATTATTTTTCATATCATCTATTCTAGCTCATAAATATTTCTTTTATTGATATTGAATGTTCTAAATTAATTTAATACGAAAATAAAATTAAAATAGTTATTAACCGGAAATTTTCCCTTTCTTTTAATAATAGAAATTTTCAAAATGGTGAATTGGGATTCCTTTAGAATGGTTAAAAAAAAAAACTAGAGATGTTCTTTAGTAGAAAAAACAAATATGCTTTTCTTAAAATTAAATTTTCACTTTAGAGAAATTAAAATTTAAGGAAAAGGTGACAAACAATAGTGACGGAATCAATACTAAGGGAGAGAATATTCCGTTAAGATTCTCATTTGAATTGACGTCCCAACCCACGACGAGTGTCACGGTTCATGCGTTTGATCTCATTAAAAGAGTTTGTTTCATCTTTTTTTCTAACGAATGGCCATGCTTGGTTGACCTTTTACATAACTCTAAAGTCAAATAAATAAGTGGTCTCCAAATAACACTACATTTTAATTTATTAGAAACAAATAAATTGAAGTAATTATATTATATGTTCTATTATCTCTCTCTCTTTTTATCAAATTCTTCGGTAATTGATATTTTTCATTATATATATACGAGTAAATTTCAATTAAAAAATTAGTTATTCTTGCCTAACTAACTTGACCTAATATATATATATATTGGTGCTTACGTGAAGCCTCTCATGCTAAGGCATGTATATAACCCGAATAGTGACATTAGATAAGGAATCATATTCTATTCGTTTTTAAAATGTTTAAATAATTGTAAACCCTATAGAGAGCATGAAGAAAGTCATTTGGGAATTATTTAAATTTTGTATTATTTTATTTTATTTAAGGTAATAAATAGAAAAATGAACAAGGATTGTACATAATGAAGTAAATAAAATAGACTAGATTACCCGGGAAAAAAATTCAAGAAAAAGACTGGTTTAAAGTTAAAGTTTGTGCTGATTACTGAAGATGATACATTTTGTTTAATGTCAATAATTAATAATGTTCTTGAGCTCATGTATTAAATACTAATATAGGATATAAGAATTAAAAAAAAATAGTGCGAAATAGGAGACAAAACGAATGGTCATAAATAATGGAATGAACTCTTTAAAAAATAAATACATAAATAGAAAATGCAATGAACAAAAAGGATGTGGCGATCTTTCCAAGAAGGAAAGAGGCCCACATTGTGACCCATTTCCTTTAGGATTCGGGAGAGCGTGAATTTGCGTTGCTCGCCACCCTTTCGCGGGACGCGGGCAGCTCGCCCCCGCAGTGAAAGCGAGCGGGAATGGGCAACCCATCTAAAAAACTACTAAATTATTTTCTACGTAATAGTAATTAAAAATAGGTGGGGCGGGTTTAGTGTAAGGCTGTAACCGGAGTGGATATCCGTTTTTTTTAAGTATCCTTATCCGGATCCGCTTTTCCGGATATCCGATCGTTATTCTTATCCGGATCCGGATCCGAAAATCCGGATACCTATCATTGAAACCCGATTTTATTATCCGAATCCGGTTTTGAAATTTGGATTCGGATATTTTCCGGAAATATCAATTTTTATCCGCACACATCTATTATATATTCTAGTACATATAAAAATAAAAATGCATGAGTAAACCCTAAAAAACAAATTAAAAAAATTGAAAAATTAATATAAAGCGGGTTTAAAACCGGATGCCGGATATCCGGATTTTAGAATAACAAAACCGTATCTAGGTCCGGTTTGTAATCCGGATCCGGATAAGTTTACAATGCATTATCGCATTACTAGAAATGTTTAGTGTGAGAAAATATGGCACTATTGACCAAATTTAAAATATGTAAAGGGACACACATTTGCGTCTCATGAGATTTAAACTTGTTACTTCTTAGAGAAACATGCAGTTGAGTTATCGCTAAGTCTAGCAAACTTCATTATAACATCTCTCAATTCACTATGTAATTTCTGCAGGTTTCGCTTTTATGCTATTTTAAATAGGTTGTATGATTATTCAAGGCTATTTATTTGGTGAATATGTCAGTAAAAATGCTTAATTATTTTATTTTATTTTTGGCTAGCAATTCAAATTAGGGAATCAATTAGAGCTTGAATATGACATAAAACTTTTGAATTTGTATTCTGTTTTTCATTATTCTTTCAAGTTAATATTTAATTTGATTTGGAATAAGATTCAGGGTAAACTGCGGCTAATGTACCTAATATTTGATTTTGTGCAGATTATGTACTCAATGTTTATTTTCAGCGGCTAATGTACCCTATGTTTGATCCGTTAGATATTTTTGGGTTTTCCGTCAGTTGACCGTTAGAGAGTTATCCTCCTCTATATGTACACTTTTCGTATTTTTGACATAACTCGCTCATTTTTTGTCCAAATTATGCACGACCTATGGTTGGAAAGATAAGAGATAGATATACAACTTTGTTGTTTTAATTTTCGTAAAATAAGTTTTATAACAATAAGAAATTTCAAATACAACGTAAAAGTGGACATTAGTTTAATGCAAAATATTTGTTTCGAGCAAATTTTAATATACTTAATGACTTTTTTCATGAAATGTAAAATCAAAAAGTTGTAGATAAATGTTTTATCTTTCCAACGGATGTTTATTTATAAACTTTTGACAAAAATGAGTGAGTTATGCCAAAAATATGAAAGATGTGATGTGAAATAATATTTCATATTTTTGGCATAACTCACTTGTTTTTTATCCAAAATTTATAAATAAACACCCGTTGGAAAGATAAAACATTTATCTATAACGTTTTTCTTTTGCGTTTCATCATTAAAAGTCATTAAGTATATTAAAATTTGCTGGAAAAAAATATTTTGCATTAAACTAATGTCCAGTTTTACGTTGTACTTGAAATTTTGTATTTTTTTAAACTTATTTTACAAAACTTAAAGCACCAAAGTTGTAGATCTATCTCTTATCTTTCCAACCATAGGTCGTGCATAAAAGTTGGACAAAAAATGAGTGATTTATGTAAAAAATACAAAAAGTGTCATATAGAGGAGGATAACTCTCTAACGGTCAACTGACAAAAAACCTAAAAATATCTAACGGATCAAACATTGGGTATATTAGCCGCCGAAAATAAACATTGAGTACATAATCCGCACAAAATCAAATATTGGGTACATTAGCCGCAGTTTACCCTAAGATTTATTTGTTAAAAGATCAAAGAACAAGAGAAAAAGAGTCTAGGCTGAAATCACTCAAGGCAAACGACTTGAATTGAAAAACGACAAGAAAATGGCTTGAATTTTAAACGACATAAAATGAGATAGAATATGAACCACGTACGTATCATGCCATTCGCCTTGGAGATTTTATAATTGTCGTTTCATCGATAAGACTTAGCTTAAAAAAAAATGAGTAAAAACAACAAGAAAATTGTTTTAACGTAAGAACGCCAGTAAAGGGAAAATGACGACTAGTGAAAAAGATAACCATTTGTTGACAAAAAGAGAGTAAAGGGGGTGTATAAAAACTACGACTATTACCGCTTTTACTATCGGGTTAGCGAATTTAGCGAAAATCCGCTCACTTTTTAGTTTTTATGAATAGATTGGTAAAAATAGCAATACTGCAATCAGTAATTAGTAGCTGAAATGGTTTAAACTCCTACGCGTATATATTATATATTCTTCTCATTCTTTTTAGTGAGAGATTTTATTTTTATAAGCATTGGATTGTTGTACATATAATTTTTTAGAGATTGGCCATGATGATCAATAAATGTGGTCCCACCGGTTTTTACAACCGAGTTTGCTACCGGTTTGCAGTAGTATTGTAAAGCAGTTAATCGGTAATACAGGGGTGGATCTACTTATGGCTCAACAGGGGTTGTAGTCCCCCAACCCATTCCAAAAAAACATGGATCGTAAACCCAAATCGAATTCCATGCCCCTCCAGCAAATCTGATTAGCCCCCTAAGTCACAACCCATTTAGAACTTATCCCCAAGCTTAATAGCACGCGCTGAAGTGAATGTACATGTTAGAATTCGTGATAAATTTACGTTCATTTGTGTTTCTTTGAAATTTTGAATGCATTTAAATTTTTCGGTTTTCGAATGAAAACAAGTGACCAACTTATTGAATTTATGATTTTAGGAATTAGATTGATTAAATTAATTTTTTGTGATGGATTTGATAAAATTGGATTGGATTGGAATCGAATTCTCTATCATTAAATTTAGAGGTGAGAATTTTGACCTTTATCTCGTTTAACCTCGGTCCAAACCCGTTTTTGACTGACCCGATGCGAAATCTGATTAGCCCTCTAAGTCACAGCCCGTTTAGAACTTCTCCCTAAGCTTAATAGCATGCACTGAAGTGAATTTACTTGTTAGAATTCGTACTAAAATTATGTTTAATTGTGTTGCTTTGTAAATTTGAATGCAATTAAATTTTGTGTTTTTTGATGAAAATAATTGACCGACGTATTGAATATATGATTTTGGTAATTACATTGATTAAATTAAATTTATGTGATGGATTTGATATCATTGAATTGGATTCGAAGTTTCCATCATTAATTTTAGAGGTGAAAAATTTGACCCTTATCTTGTTTAACCTCGGTCCAAACCCATTTTTTTGACCGGCCCAGTTCTAAATCTTTTTTTTTTGTTGCCAAACAAGTGCGTTATCTATCACGGTTTCATACCAGTAAAAAAGAAACATAGTCCCCTGGAAAATAATTTTCTGGATTTGTCACATGTAATACCAGTAAATTATTCAACTTAACAGTTACTATCATCTCAGATTTGGTTCTTTGATGGAAATAGCCTATAAATACATTATAATATTTGATCACGGTGTCTGACTTAGTGATCTTCACCGTCTTAAAAAGGAGTTTAAGACTTAGAAGACTTAAGACATTGTCTTCAAAAAAAAATTCTATGGTTGGAGGAGTGCCGCTCGATTTCTTTCTCTTTTGTTCGGTATCTAATTCTGTTTATTTTATGAAGAGCATGTTTTAGATCAAAGGCGGAACCACGTTATGATGTACCTTGACTGAAACCCCCCTGAAAAAGAAAAAAAAAAGTGTCAGTCCCTGCAAAATTAAAATCCAGCCACCAAACAATTTTTTTAACTGTTATTAGGCTCAAGCCAAGTCCAAATACACGTGTTTCAGTTTTAGTAAAATTTTTGAACCCCCTCTCTCCGATTTCTTATTCCGCTTATGGTTTAGATCATATGTATTTTATGGGACAATATCTTCACAAGTTCTGTAAAAACTCTAGGGTATACTGAAAAATACCTGTCATTGGTGATTTGTTTTTTTATATCAAGAATGAAATAACAAGCAAGACTCATAGCTTCCCTATGAGTTTCTTCGTTATTAGGTCAAAATTAATGTGTCGTTTGGGTCTTCAAAACGACACTTTAGATTGTTTGGTAGAAATTGGCACCAATATATTCAGATACGTATAATGGACATGTCAAGTTATATATTTTGTAATTTATTAGTACCCGGACATCAAACTATGACTTTCAGCGTCATTTAAAATTTAAAATTCTATATAGGACGACTACCATCTTAATTACAATTTACAAGGAACGTAGCATCAAATCAAGCTATTTCTTAGAACTACGCAATTGGTGATTCGAGGGAAGACCAATAGTGTTCAGGGTCCGATTATTGCGGACATAGAAGTCTTGCTTAGGAGGGACGTTCCGATTAGTATATGTCGTTGGAACCTTCGATCGTGAAACGAAGTGGCGCATGTTGTAGCCGACAAATGTTTTTCGGGTTTTATCCCCAATTTTAGTTCTTGTAACAGCCCGGAGTGGCTACGTAACTCTGTTCTACGGGATTTTAATCCCTATTGATCAATATATGGACTCTTTTCCCTCAAAAAAAAAATCAAGCTATTTCTAACTAAATATTTGTTAATATTTCTAATAATTACCTTATTTATCTCTATATAATTTGTATTGTATACAAATTCGTCTTTCTACGAGAAATATTATTCGCACAAAATTAAAAACACAACTTCTAACCTAAGAAACACTAATGTCTACTTTTTAAAAGTACAACTATATATGAATATATCAAACATGCATGTTCAAACTCTTTGCTCCAACTACTAATCAATCTCTAATAAATAGAATTAAACTATGCACTTTGCTTTTTCCTCCCGTATATTAATATTTCTTAAAATAATTAGAAAAGTTATAGTGATTTTAAGTTTTAACTACTAAACAATATGATTTTCATGATTAAAATTTAAATTATCCAAATTAAATAAGGTAAATATGATTCATGAAATAAGGAAGAAAAATAAACCCAAAAACAATTTAATTATAAATCACCCCACAATTTGAGGTTTAATAATAACCAAATGTTTATACATTTTCACACCCAAGATTAAATCAAAGGAAAAACGAAAATAAACTTTCGTAAATACATCAAATAATAATAGGAAGAAAAAAAAAGAGTCAAACCAACCAATCGAGTATTTACATTTTACAATAATCACTTATACTGTTTGATGTTCAACCCTAAAAATGGCCAAACATGCATGAAGAACACAAAGGAATAAATAAATCATAGTAGGGATCAAAATAATAATGATATAATTTAATATGATATAATGATTTTTTATGCTAGCTAGCAACCTCTTGCTAACATCTCTTGAAACTCGAGAATTGATTTCTCCTTCTGAAGCTTCATGTCTTGCCTCATTTTTTCGATGAACTCCTCCGCTCGGTCGTCCACGCATCGCAGCTGTGGAGACGATGCCACCACTGCCTTCCATGCGTCTTCCACGCCGTACCATTCGCTCTTACTCAAGGCCTTATCACGACCATCATCTCTCTGGCTCGTCCCCGCAACATCATTTTTGCTGCTCTTTCTCTTGACATTCGTGTCATCACACCGATCGAAGAGCTCGTCTACATGTATAGTGGCGAAGTGCGGTCCAACTTGGTGGTGGTTAATAAAGTAGCTAGGGGTTCTGTGAAAAGGGTTGTTATGGCGGTTTTTCGGGGTAGGGTTTGAGATGGAGCGGAGTTTGGAAGGAAGGAAACAGGCAAGGGAGATTAGGATACGGTGAGTGGCGGCTTTGGCCGCGGTTGGGACAGAATGACGAAGGAAGTTCACGAGCTTCGGTCTGAGTTTGGTTCCGAAGCTTTTCCACGCCTTCTTAGCGGGATTTAGCTTGTTTGCTATGTTCCAACGGGGCATTAATGGGGTTTGGTTGAAATGTTTTGGAGAGAAAATGTGGAGCTTGGTTTGAAGGAAAGATTGGAGAAGAAGCTTTTGGTTTTATATTTGTGTTGCTCTTCTTTAAGGAGCTAAGAATAAGAGAGTTATTCAATATTTTCTTATGATCCTTCACTTGTGTATATTGGACGGTAGGTATATTCAAATGTTGCATTTACAAGAAAGTATACGGACTTCAAATTATGGTTCTTGCCAGATTTACTTTCTAAATTTTAAAATCGTGAGGGTTTTTTGGGATCACTTTATTATTTTTACAGGGTTGTTCCGTGATTTATCTATAAATTAGCCACACACACACAAAAAAAAAAACCAGGATTATTAGCAACGATATTTTTTCGGTATATATAAGTTAGGTATTCTCGTCGCTGTCGGCTAAAGCGACAACATATTGTAAATTTGTGGCGCCGAAATTTGAAGTATAAGGACCAATTAGTCGCAACCGTGTAACTCAAAGGGCTAAAATATGCAATAATTTTAAATAAATGATTTTGAGGAAGCGTTTTTGCGTGACATGAATTAGCAATTCTGATCACTTTCGGCCTTGGAGAAAGTAAAACTTGGGTTCTAAGTTTTGTGACGAAAAGTGGTCTATTTTTGGTGGTGGGGTTCGATAGATTCCCTTAATAAGAATAATGTGCATTTCTTGCGCCTAAAATGTGTAAAGAGAACATGTCGATGAAAAAGACATAATAAAAGAAGAAAAGAAAGAAAAAAAGTTAATTAAAGAAAAGAAAAAAGAAAAAAGAAAAAACGAAATTGACCAAAAGATGGCAAAAACAAATAGCTAACTTATTAGTTAGATATTTTATCATAAATACATAGCCAAACTCATAGCCAAAAACGAATGTGACATCGTTCATATGCCTAACTAATGCATGTTCATGTATTTAAATAGAGTAAATTACATTAATATCCTTGAACATACGCTTTAATTATTCTGATTAGCCTCTCGATATATGTAATAATTTTAAAGGAAATTGTACGAAATGTCCAATTTTGTGTTAAACTTTTTAAAAAATACTCATTTGTGAGAGTAAAAAATACACACAATGGGCATTTGTTTGAAAGATTTGACACAAAATTGGCATTTCGTTCATTTTACCCTAATTTTAATACTATTGTTTCATATTCTTTTAGATAGTCCCGTATTTTCCTAAAAGGACGTATTGATTGGTATTTGCAACGGTTACGTGTTCAATCGTATTTTTGTCAATTGATTATCAAGATCAATATATTAGATTATGTGAACTAGTGCCGCTAGAAGTGATCATCGACTTCCGTCATTAAAGAACTCTCACATAAAAGTTTTATAAATAAATAAAGTAATAAAATTGGTGAAAATATTTGCAAAAAATTATATGTCGATCGTGAAAAAATATAATTCCATATTTTTAACGCATATATTAGTGTTTAACATGTAAAATCCAGGGGCCATTAATACCAATTATTCATTTATATATTGTAGTATAAGAAATTCACATGTAAACCACACACAAATATATATATATATACACATATCTTTTTCTTCTTCTTCTTTTTTTTTTTTCGATACCTTTTAAGCTTTGTTTCCATTCAACAATCAAAGCTCTCTTTTTCCTAGTTGATGTCCGAGTCGATGTCGCACGCAACCTTATTGGCAACTTTATTTCATGGTTTGCAAGGCAGTTAGGCTTTCCAACTTGTAAAGATGATCATAATATACTTGTGTATTACTTTTTTATTATATTTTTTTCTTCCTTTTCTTTGAAAGTTATAACTTTTATTTATACATATCTAGTTGTCCAAGTGAACACTTTTGCACCTCTAGAATAAAGAGAACTAGTTTGATTTAGCCGCTTGATCAAGCAATAGAAATTGGTGACCTGACTAAAAATCATTTTAGTTACTCATATATAAAAGTTATTATTTATTATCAAACTAACTATAATTTCATGTGTATAAATTATAATTAACCGTGGCGAAATCAACCTTGGCCGATCCACGATTCAACCAAGAACATGCTCTAAGAACACAAAACTCAGAATTTACCGAGGGAACATTCTTTAAAGAGTATATTATTGAAATAAGCGAGAAGCAAGATTACAATATGGGTTATTTCCAATCTCCATCCCTCTATTCTATTCCATCACTACACTTTTCTCTCTCATATCAGAATTCTAAAGGTTAAACTTCTATTATAATTACAACTTACTTTATTTATAGGATATACGGCAACCCTAACCATAACACTAATTTGGGTCAAATATTCCATTTTAATGTGATTTAAAAAAAAAAAAAAAAAAAAACCAACCACAACACCAAATTCCACACCAAAAGAATTAATCTATTATATTATCATACTAGAGATTCTTTTTATTATTAATAGTTTTGATAAATCGTTATTATTCAAGAAAATAGGGTATTGGAGACTAATTATTTAATCTCGGTACGCCGCCGCAATGTTCATAACAAAGAACTAGTCTCTGATACATCATTTTTCATTCCTTAATAAGGTTGGTCGAGAACTCTTATTTAGCCATTGATAAGCCTTTTTAAGATTGATTATTAGTCTCACGTGATTGTTAGTCTCGGATAACCTGACTGATTGTTAGCCTTTCAAATGGATTTTAGTATCAGATTAAAGTGATATAGGGACTGATTGTTAGTATCGGATAACGTAATTTAGGAACTGATGTTTAGTCACTGTCCATTTCTTGCTTTGTCTTTGAAGTAGAGCGTACAATACTGTTTTTCTGTCTTTAATAGTGAATTAGGGACTGTTTATTTAGTCTCTTCGTGGTACACTAGAAACTAATTTTAACTCTAAATATAATGTTTGTAAGACAAACATTATGTCTACAAGAATTTGTTTCAGTCTCAAAAAAATCACACAATACATAAGAATCTAAAATAAATATCCTTTTGAATAGCTTTCGTACCTACAAATTTGTACATAAATTTACAATAAAATCATGCAATACCATCAAAACAATATTCATGAAAAACTAAAACTAAAAATATCAATATAAATATATAATCTATACTGTAAAATAAAATCTAAGATAAATGAAATATTAAAGTTGAATCCAACATCCACGATTAACTAACACCCTTGACCTGGTATGTTGTTGGAGTTCTCATGATCACCACTTTTTCATTCATGCTCGTAGATGAAACCTGCTCGTAGATGAAACCATGGTTGAGTCACAATCGGGAAACTTAGTAGCTAAATATTCTTGTAGTCAGTTCAACTTCTATTTATTCAGTTCTTTTTCCTCTCTACGTTTATTATTAAGATCATCAATTTGACTCTTTAGCTCTTCATTCTCATTCGAAGCTCGTGGAGATGATTCTACCGCCGAAATGATTAACATATCTTTCTTCCAAAAAAATCAGTCCATTCATTACCTCATATTCAAATTTTTCTAGTTGTTTATCTGCGACAACGCTACAGATTGCTTCGTCTTCCAACTCATGCTCTAATGTGGGAGTAATTATCGTTAATTCCGATATAAATTTTTCCATGACATCTTCCTTGTGTTGAAGAATTTTGACTTATCATAAAATAAATATATTAGAATAATTTTAAGTTTAATATAAATTACAATACCCAAATATAAATACCAATCAAATGTCATTCTTACATATTGATTGAATTTTTCATTATTCCCTCATCCACCTTTATGAGGTTTAATATGGAAAGCCTCGTACAATTGGAACGGATTAGGAAACATTTAGGCCCCAGGACTTATCTGTCCTTACAAAATACTATTATGAATTCCAAGTAAGTATGCGAAAACAAGTTGTATAAGAACTTAACAGAATCAACTAAACTTGCATCTTACCATTTCATTTTTGTAATTAGCAATGGTTTAGAACCTCCACATATGTGTGTCACTTGCTTACTTCGATTAAGTTTCATTCGAGCACATCTTCTCTTAAACATAATATAAATAAATGACAGCACTCTGATAAGAACTAGACCTGAAAACTATGCGAAAACTACTAAACAACCCCCAAGCAGTGAAGAAATTTGAGAATAATAATGCAAAAAATATCGAAAAGTTGTCGAATGATTGTACCAACGTGAATACACCAACATTGAATCTTATTACAACTCCCAACAAAATAAGCACCAGAATTTTTCCCAGAAAGCTTCAATATCACCAACTTTATAAACACCATATTTTTTCCATTTCTCTCTAGCTTTCTGCCTCCCCTATTTCTCTTTCACTATCGTGTATATTTGTACAACAATGAACTAAAAAACAAGCACATCATAAAACATATTGCTGAAAAATAGAACTAACTGTAGTAAAATCATCTCAGGGGCAAAAACTTCCATCTCTTTGATTTGTTTGATTATTGTCATTTTTTCAACATTACGATGATTGAGTTGCTCTGTTTTTCCTCTGCTTTATGAGTTTTGTACTTCGGTTTGTTTATAATGGAAAGTGGAACTATATATATATATATTTGTTTGATCACTTTGAAACTATACATATTTTTTTTATGGAAAATAGAACTGCACATATGTTAATATCAAAAAGCTGTCGAATGATTGTACCAACGTGAATACACCAACGTTCAATCTTATTACAACTCCCAACAATATAAACATCAGAATTTTTCCAAGAAAGCTTCAATATCACCAACTCTATAAACACCAGACTTTTTCCCTTACTCTCTCTAGCTTTCTATCTCCCCTATTTCTCTTTCACTATCGTGTATATTTGTACAACAATGCACTAAAAAAGAAGCACATCATAAGACATATTGCTGAAAAATACAACTAACTCTAGTAAAATCATCTAAGGGAATAAACGTCCATCTCTTTGATTTGTTTTATTATTGTCATTTTTACAACAGTATGATTATTGAGTTGCTCTGTTTTTCCTCTGCTTTCTGAGTTTTGTACTTCGGTTTGTTTATAATGAAAAGTGGAACTACATATATATATACATATATATATATATATGTGTGTGTGTGTGTGTGTTTGATCACTTTGAAACAATACACACTTTTTTTTTATGGAAAATAGAACCGAACATATGTTTATTTGATCACTTTAAAAGCTACCTGTATGGTCTTGTTATTGTAGTGATACTTAATCAAACATGTATAGATTGATTTGTTCAATAAAGTTACCGTGGCTTAGTTTAATTTTTTTATTTGATTAATGTTATTATGGTTTATTTTAGAATTAAAATAACTATGACGAAAAAGAGAAGCGAGAGGATTCATGACACGAAGCACGTAAGAGGACGTTCTAGGTGAAGATCTTACAACAAGTAGCCCCAAAGCTAATAATGATACAGGTATACATTTCAAATAGTATTTTGCAGCATAATTTAATTTTGAATAATTGATTGATTGATAATATTTTTCAGAAGAACGCCGAACTAGTGGTCCTACATTGAATTTGAAATTGGACAACGAATTGAAAAAGCAAACCGAGGGAGCTTTATTAAGGTTGTTTCCAGAAAAAAGTAACGTGAAATTCGTGGGAACTTCTGCTACTTACTTCGCCACAAAGTGTGGCATAATAGTGAGACAAAATATTTTTCCGGACGTACATAGGTGGTCACGTGTGCCAAAGTCGAATAAAGATCTCATGGTTAAACGCTTGCCGGTAGGTTTTCATACTAAGGTACTATATATAACTAATACATTTTATGATTAATATTAATATTAATTTTGTTTGTGTTTTGTCAGAATAAGTTCAGAATCAAATGGAATGATGTAAAATTTACGAAATATGTGCATCATCAGCTTCATGACCAATGGAAACAAACGAGATATAATTTCAAGAAATATTGGAAAAGTAATGGTGGTTGATCAAACAAAACGGTGGCTAGATCAAAGATTGATCCGCGATGTGCTTCGACACATTATCAGAATTCCTTTTGCGATTACTGTGAGCTCAGCAAAACTGAGGTAATTCATAATAATAGTTTCGATAAACTTTCCACGTTTTATTTTCTCGTTTATTTATATTACTTGGCAATTTATGCAACTCATATTTCAATTAACCTTCCTTATGTCCTTGCTCATTGTTTGTGTGTATTTTTATATGTCCTTAAACTTGCAACTACAACTAGTAATTATTTATTGTTGCATTATCTGTTCTGTCATTTTTCAGGAATATTCTAAGAAAATGTCAGTTAATCAAAAAAGTGATGCATACATTCCGAGCCGTAGTGGGTCAAGAAATCTCTCAGATCATTGTCACCAGATTATGGTAAGATTATAGTTATAATCAATTTGAAGTAAAATTAAAATTTTGGATACTGGTGTGGTTGAATATTTCTGTAGGTTGAAAATGACAACGTTGCTCCAAGTCCGCTAGAAGTGTATCATAAAATGCATTGCAAGAATGGATAGCTGAATGCCTCTGTAGAAAACGAATATGTAAGTGAATTTGATGCGTTTTATTTATTATCAATGATCATTATTATAAACTTGAACATGAATTTACTTGGTCCAGGATCGCATAATCAACCACCGAGATGCCGTTATATCCGCATTGCCAAAGGATGTTGAGCTCACACCCGAGCTAAATCGAGAAATAGAAGAAAAATCCGTGCGGAGTATTCGTGCCAGAGCTAAAACTACGAGATCAGGTTGGGATACAGATTTTGGGCCTACTCTGAATAAAAGAGATCAACTAGATGTGGCAAATTCCAGAAATAGCAATCAAGACTATGATGATAAATGATAAGCAAAAGGAGTTAGATAGATTGAAAGTGAAGTTACGTCGAGCTAAGCGTAAAGAGGAGCGATTCGAAGCGTGTTTGCGGCAACTGAATCCATCTTTTGAGTTTGCACCTTCAACTTCATCTTCGACTTCATCTTTGACTTCGACTTCGGCTTCAACAACGAACGAGGAAAGTAGCGGCTATGAAAGTTCGAGCTCTTCTATCTAGTTTTAGCTATTACATTATCTATGTTATATGTGT
Organism: Parietaria judaica; assembly: GCA_954871525.1. NCBI lineage: Eukaryota > Viridiplantae > Streptophyta > Magnoliopsida > Rosales > Urticaceae > Parietaria > Parietaria judaica. The sequence goes on from OX940872.1 coordinate 24,119,320, forward strand.
AGTGTGTATTCGGTTCAATGTTCAGCTTTTTGGACAAATTTTTAATTTTAATGATTGACTCAAGACTATTTTGAAAATCTATTTTTTTTGTTATGTATGATAGCAAAAGGAAAAAAAAGTGTATTAAAATACCATGTTCTTGTTTATAATAATCGGTTTTTTAATAAATGACAAAATGAGCATTTGACAATTGAATATTCAGTTGTCAAAATGTGTTGAATTTTTTTAAAAAGCTGATAAATCAGTTACTGAATTGCACATCATAAAGCTTTGAATACTGAATTTACAGTTGTAAAAATGGTCGAAAATTTAAATCTATAGGTTTAGAAATTGATTTTTCAGTTGTTAAAATGCATATTGGAAAGTTCTTAAAAATTGAGTTTTCATTTGTTGATTGCACTTTTCCGTTGAAAAAATGGATGGAAAATTATTACTTTGGAAATTGATTTGCCAATTGCTAATATGCATACCGAATTTTTTTTTCAAAACTGATAATTCAGTTGCTGATAGTCTTTTTCCGGCCAAAAATTGACCGGAAACTTATACTTTTGGAGACTGATTTTTTAGTTTCTCTCAATTGCTAGATGTACAAGTGGCAACTAAAATTGTTCAGTTACAAATGGTGCTTTTAGCCGCTAGGTATTAGCAACGAAACTGTGTAACTGATTTTTCAATGTCAAAAACGTTTTAGCAACTGATTTGAATTTATAACAACTAATTCAACAGTTGATGAAAACATTATTTCTACTAGTGCAATGCTAGAGCAAGGTCTGAATATCAAGCATCCTTTTAAAAATCACCCAACTATTCGACATATTGGATATATGTCTTCTATTCAGCTGCTAATCCCGCTTGTATAAGATTATGGTCATCTCCCATTTAATGAATGGTTCTTATTAATGATAATATTATGTAGTTATCTACTATATTATGTATCAAAATTGAATGTTTGATACGTATTTCTTTAACTTTGCATTTGTATTTTATCATCACACGGAGTCCATGTGAAGAGGTTTGACGAACACAAATAAAGAACTTAAACTGGTATATACTCTAGATTGGAAATGAGAGCTATTGATCGAGAACGACTATTGATGGACTTAATCACATATAATTGTGGTGATCAATTACCGGATCATAATGATTTCATGTGTTGTTAAGTTTAACATGTATGAAGTGTCTTCTTACTGGAAATACTAGACTTATATCACAAATCATCACATAAGTCCGTCAGTACTAATGAAAGTATGATAAAGTCGTAATGATGATCAAATTGATCGGTTAATGTCTTGAGCATCATGAACTTGTATTGTTCAAGTTATATGGTCTTTAATTTAATCGTTAAAGTCTACACTGGTATTCCCAATATTTTATTTTAGTATCAGATGGTTGAATTGGACAAGTTGCATGGTTGCAGATATGGATGATAACTTTATGATTTCTTTATTATGATTTGTAGAAAGAAAATAAGTACTCTTGCACAGCTTACGGTTCATAACCCGTAAGTGAGATATTTGCAATAATCATAGATTAAGGTAGTGTCGTCAAAAAAGCAGAACAATAGTTTTACCCTTTTGATGAGAATTATAATAATACGAAAACCTAGATTCAGATATTTGATTTTATAAATAGAAACTTGTGGTCAGGAAGATATAATCAATACACACTTGAGAGTTCAGCTTCGCGCTATAGTTGAATGTTAACGAAGTTGGTGAAAATTTGGCACTTTCATCGTAACTCGTGTGTGTTCGCCATTTGTCCTCTTTGTAGCTCTAAAAGGACGACATCATAATTATTATGTTTAATAATATTATTAAACATATAATAGATCCAATCAAGATTGATTCATGATTGTTGTCATGAATTCACCATTACCCTAATAGTGGCAAAAGTACTAAAGGTTTGGTCAAACATAGAAACTCGAAAAAGATGATTGAATTTATTTATTACCCCTAGGGTTGTGAGAAATTAAATTTTGATGAATTTATATTTTTGAATCATGGCATTCTGATGTACGATTTGGGAGTTATGGTCGAAGCAGTTTTTCGGCTACGGTCGAGGCAGTCATTGTTTTTACCTGCGAATTTGAGAGGAAATAAAAAATTAGAATTATTTTCTGGAGTATTTAATCAAGAAAATTATTTTCATAATTTTAATATTATATTAGGCGAATTTAATCAAATAACAAATCGTGAAAATAAAGTGATATTTAGTTTTAAATCTTATATTTTTTTTGAAAGATTTGATTTAGATTTATTCTTTATTTGATTTTAATTATTTAAATCAAATGTTACAGTGAATATCTCCAAGTAGTTGAGATAATCTCTCAAATTGGTTAATGGAATCTCTGAAAAGCTGTTAGGCATATTCCCTATAAATAAGGGAGCCAAGAAACAACACAACATACTTCTACTCAAGAAAATTCGCCTTCTCTCTCCTTGTATGAATTCCTACGAATTTCTAAGGGAAAATACTTCCCGGGATTTTTCTTTTAGGGTTTAGTGATTATTCAGTGAGAGCCCACACATCCCGGCGATCTAGTTCCGGAGAATACATCGGAAGACTTCCGATGATTGGGAGCTATCTTCTTCACAGAAAATAGCAAGGAGCATGGAGGCACATAGTTCTTTAAGATCAGAGAACGCGGACAAAATCGTTGAAGCTGTTAGATACATGTTTATGTGTTTTATCGATTTTGGTATTATTTACTTTTACTAAAGGCTAAGTAAAATCAAGATAATAACATGTTGAAAATTAAGAGAACATTATTTGATCACGATCGAGCAAAATTAAATTTTGTGTTATGTACACCAGATGGGGTAGCAATGATTATTTTGTGTTATCCGAGACTGATTTGCAAGTATTGGAGACTAAATAATTAGTTTCGGATACCCTGTTTTCTTGTAGTGATAACAGAGAATAATTAATTTATGCAAGGATATTGTTTTGTAAACCGATCCTCGTAGGGAAGTATTTGATTTTTCCGCACAACCCGAAATCGACCTCACCAACCCCAACCTTCCTTATATAAAACTAATTGAGTAACACTAGGGCCCACTAAATACAACTTAAACCCTAAATCCCACTTGTTACTTAATTGCATCATTAAGTAAACATAATATCTAATCATTAAATTAAAGTAAATGATCGTAATATTATATAATATTTATGTAATATGAATACGAGTCTTACCATGTTGCATTTCCATATTTTTAACACAAAATGCACCACAATTAACATGTACCTTATGATTTTCGGACTCCTAAATGCACAAGGCATTCCAGTCTTATTGGCTCGACAATCATCTTTCATTTTAGTTATTGCAAGTTATGGATTGGTCATTCCACTACTATCCTCCCAATATTTCTTCAGTTTACCCCTTGCATGTGCGTACCCATTGTTTTGCATTTTATAATCTAGACGTAACATAAAATCTAGATCTGTACGTTGTATCTTGAATTTACGCTGCAGTGATTGAATATATTAATAATATACATGAAAAAATATATTTCTAAGTTGTATGCATTGTTGACATCGTCAGTGACGGAAATGGTAAAAAGAAACTTACGGACATATGAACGAGGTCTACCGATTCAAAAAAAAAAGGTGAACTTTGTAAGGTTAAGCACGATCTGGTTCAGCTTTTTGAGCCAAGGAGCGACCAGGAAGGCAAGACTCAGTCGATCAGGTCAAGAGGACCTAGTCATGCACAACTAGCCTAGTCGTAGACAGGCTTGTCACCTAGTCACGACGAGAAAGTCACAACAACCAGGACGTAAATGGTGTTGGACATGTGTTCTTAAACAAGCTGATTTTTATCCATTTGTAAAAGATTATGACACGTCGTTTAATAAAAGATGGTGCTTATTATGTCAATCTTATTATAGAATCTGGTAGAGCAAAATAGAATGTTTGTTCCTTAGTTCATAAAGGATGCAATTATGTTATTATTATCAGAACAGAGTCAATGTGAAGAAGAATTAAAAATCATAATAAATGAACTTAAAATGTCTGTGACCTAATTTTGATCTTATCAAGTATTTCTTATTTAATTAAAAATCACAATGAATTATATCCATTGGATTTAGATATGATTAAATCTAGGCCATTGGATTGAAATAATTAATTATATTTAATTATAAGAATTCAAAATTAGGGAGGGAATATTGCCGGCGAAGCCCACGTCAAGGAGAACCTACCGGAAGATCACAGGTGTTTCCCTCAGCACCGGCGGGGCCCTGCCGAATTCAAAACGCGTAGCCAGAAGTCATCAACTGAGGTAAGGCCTTATGCATTGGGTTAATAAATGCGAAATTTACTGCTTTCTATTTATTTCCTATAGACTAAATTACTAATAATGATTTAGGAATATTAAATTGCATAATATTTATCAGATCTTGTAATATGGTTATAATCTGATATCTGGACCGTTGAACGGATAACAAGTTTTTCGCTTTAAAATAAATTTTTAAATGTTACCCGGACGGTTCAGAGGCATATTTCGTGATAATTTACACGGGATCCGAGACGTAATTCCCAACAAATGGTTGACTTGGACACAATGTCGACCATGACAAAATGGTCGACCATGACATAATGTCGACCAAGAACGAGGTCGACCTAGTGGGAAAGAACCAAGGAGTTGGTGAGTGTCAATCAACTGACACAAAAGAATAAGGTAACGAGATTTGTGAGACTGACTGAGTGAGAATGTCAACGCTACCTCTTCTGATGTAAATAGGAATTAGTGCACTTCCTTTAATTGTAGGGATCAGAATTCTAGTTTCTTTTGTAGTATAAATAGAGGTGTACCATCTTTGTAAATGTGGATTCTCCTCCTTCTTTATAACTTGCGCCACTATTTAACACAAATAGTATTCTCTCAAACAAATTCTCTTTCCCTTTGTGTTCTTGTGTGTGCGCTTTGGTTTAAAGATTTAGTTTGAAACTAATAAACTTTAGTACTTTTACCACCATTTTTTAAATTGGCTCTATGTCATCCTATTTTCAAACAACTTAGATATTTTTGCCAATAATAATTAAATATATTGAATAATTAACGTTTTCAGAGTTCTATTGTAAACATATATATGAGCCACCTTAACAGAACAATATGAATTGGACCTAGATGCTTGTGACATTTGAGTATTAGTGTCACTAAAAATGTGATTGTGAAATATGTAATACACTTGGACTTATATGTTATCATACGCCTATTTTTCTAATAAAAGTTCTGGACAGCACTCTTATTATTATTAGATGTATATCTGTGCTAACATGTAATACACTATTTAATAAGTTTGCGTCTGTTTAGGAACCCAAGTGAACTTGGTAAACATACTTACAAGCATAAAAGTTTTATTTTATAGTTGCAATCATGCTCATTCCTACATATATTCAATTAGAAAAAAAAAAGGTGGCGTTATGGATCACATATTCTCATACATGAAAATATGATGAAATGAAAGGCAGAAGAAGCTTTTATTTCAGCGTAACTCGTCCTCGTTTATATTATTATTTAAACTGGTGGAGGATATAGTTCTACACAAAGTTCCCGCAAACATAGAGATATATACTTCTTCATTGTCAAAATACTTTATTCATTACTACGTACTTACTAATACTACAACCTTACAAACAAGCTCATGATCTACTCGAGAGATTGCCCTCGGACGGGGCTGAAGATAGTGACCTCCTCCCGGTTGTTCTTGAGGTTGCGGGCCTGGTCGCGGGAGATGCGGAACGCGTTGGCGAGGACATCGTCAGGCATTCCGCGGATGGCGGAGACGCGCCCGGCCAGGGGGCTGCGCATGGCGTTTCCGTTGGTCTTCACGGAGATCCACTCGAAGCCGCGGGTGCTTGCCTGCTTCACCACCGCGAAGTTCTGGGGCACCACGAGCATCTGGCCCTCGCGCAGCTCACCGTCGAACACGTTGCGGCCAAAGTCGTCGACGACCTGGCACCGGCAGCTGCCACGGGTGGCGTAGATCATGCTGTGGCTGTTCAGGTTGAAGTGCGGGGCCATGATCGAGTTCTGCATGCGTGGGATGTTGATATTAACTATTGTAACACACACACACACATATATATATATAATATGTATAGTATTTTACGTTATATTATAAATAATAAGGAAAATGATGAATTTATACCTTGTAGAGGACACCTCTCTCGGCGGTGAGCTGGAGGTGGCGGAGGATGGGGAGGTTGAAGCTGTTGACAGTGGTGATTCTCCCGCCGCGCGGGTTGAAGATGTCGGCCTGCGTGGGGCGGTCAATGCTGTGCCTCATCTTAAGCGAGCAGAAAGTCTCTTCAACACCGTTGTCACGGCCGTACCTTCTGTACTCCTTCTGCTCCTCCTCGCGGATCCTGGCCGGGGTCAGCACGTGCAAGTCCTCGCCCCTCACGCGCACAATCCTCTCCCTGCGGTCGTCTTGGCTCTGGAGCCGGGCCGCGAGGTCTTGGTCGATGTTGAACGACTGCGCCAAGATGTTGGTGTCGAACCCGCTGAAGATGTTGCCGTTCGGGCTTCTTCGCTCGGCCCTCAGGCTCGCGCGGCTCTGGCTCGGGCTGCGGGAGAGGACCTCCTGCTCGGACTGTTGCTCTCTCCTAGGGTTACCTCCCAAGTGGAATCTCTGAAACCAAATAATAGAAAAAGATTAGAGCTTGAAAAATAAAATTGGAGTGAGTTCAATTTTTAATTTATTTTTTTGAATTTTTGCATGTCTTGCGTTCGAGGATAGTGAATTTGGGTTTTGGTTTACCCTAGCAAAAAGGTCGAGCTGGTTTTCCTGGTTTCCGACATCGACGAAGGAGACAACGACGAGGGGCGAGTCGGCATTGTTGTAGAGCCATTGTGCGACTCCAGCCGGGGTGGCAACGATATCTCCCTCCCGGATCTCGCGAACCTTCTGGTGCTGCTCTTCTGACCGCTGCGAGCCTTGTGTCGAGAATTCGAAAGTCTCCGGGCAGCCGGGAAGCACAGCGCCGTGAATACCTCTACCTGCATGCATATGCAACACAAAATTATGATCCATTAATTGTGATCCATTGAGAATTTGAGATTGAGTATAACATCTATAAATCTATAAATTAATATTATTAGGACATGGGACCACCAGAATTTATTATATTACGATTAGTATAGCTAGCAATAAATAATCACTATAAACATATCAAGATATATGATTATAATATTTTTGTATTATTAAAGTATCACTTTATGACTTATGAGTATGAAAAGAATTACTAATAGTAAAGAAGAGTAATGATAATTTTTTGGAGCAACAATCATACATACTAATTAGAATTTAGTATACACAACTCTCCCTGTAATGTAAGGTTATATAAAAGTTATCTATTTATTGGTTTGAACTTTGAACAATAACCATTAGATTGTTCGAAGACGTCGATAGAACTAATCAAAAGGAAGCAAAAATAGCTTTGGATCGAATTTAAATACAGAATGCATGATTTGTTTTGTAATGTTAATTTTCTTTTATTAAAGTGATTTAACATTTAATAATAAATATGTAATGGCTATCAATTTGAATATGTGACAAAAATAGTGTGCACAATTTATTTTTATGTGATTTCAAAATTGATTATGTAATATTTTAATATTGTATTACTAATTTATATATTTTTTTGGGATTTCTATACTTATAAAAAGAATAATATCGTGGTCAAATTTAGCTAGCTAGTCCTGGATCGGGATCAGATAAAAATATCATTTAATCGAGATTACTAATTTATCAATATTCTAGAATACACTGTAATTTTTAGATTTTAGATTTGTATATGTTTAATTATTTAACTAAAAAATGAGAATAGATAATTGAGAAAATGCCTTGGATGACGTAGAAGATCTCTGGCGCATTCACAAAGGACGGCAAGAGGAGGCCCTTGCGCTGGATGGTGTGGCGCGACGCGGCCATGCCGACGCACTGGAGTTGCTCCTCTACCTCGGCGGGGCCCTGCACATCCCAGTACTCGCTCACGCCCGCCTCGCTCTCAACCCTCCGTGTCGGCTGCATCGTCTGCACGCGGTCGAGCCGGCATTGCGTCCTCCACCGTTGCTGCTGCCTCACGCGCTGCTGGCTGGCGGAACGCTGCTGCTCGAGCTGCGCGAAGCACGCGCCGAGGAGGAGGAAGGCGAAGGCGAGTCGGAGCAAGGAAGATCCCGCCATATCTAGGGTTAGCTCACTTCTTGTTGTTGCTTCTGTGATTCTTCTTTGGTGGGTGGTGAGTTTTGAGGGAGGGTTTGGTGGGTTTTTATAGGGTGGGATGGTTAGGGCACAGGGGACGTGGCGAGAGGTGTGCGTGGATATGGTTTGTACTTATATGCATGGCTTCGAACACATAAGTGTTGAGAGAGTGTGGTATGTGGCAATGGGGTTCAGAGTTTGGGGCACAACGTGCTTTGTTTGAGTTGCATTGCTTCGGATTCTCTTTCCTACTACGAGATCGGGCATCCTCCAAGCTGATTTCATGGTCGATTTAGTATAAAATTGAATACTTATGCCACATATTGTTTTATAAGTGCTATCATAGTTCAAACAAATCATAACTATCTACACATTCATTTCATTAAAAAAAATAAAAAGTGGTGCCACCGATCAACAATTAATTAAGTTATTGGGTTTCAAGTTTTTTTTTTTCCGGTTATTATTAAGTTATCACGCCTCAACGTTATCATTTTCTGAATTATCGTTAATAACTTGGTTTCTCAACACGTAATCGTCACGTTATTATGCCCACAAAAACAAGAATTTGCCTCGTTATTACCAAAAGTTCATGTCATGGTAAGTTTCGTATTTTGGTCATAACTCACTTTTTTTTTTTTTTTGTTGAATTTCGGCAACTAACTCTCTTTTTAAAGCTAAGAGGTAGGTCTAAAAATTAATAATTTATTTTTGGAAGAAAAAAACTTTTGTTGCGGTCAAAATAGCCTACAACTTTCGTCTAAGAAGTTCTCTTTTATCAATATTGTGTCTTCTTCAGTCTTCTGATAAATCAGCTGGTTTACAACTTTTGATACTATACATTTTGAGTTTAAAGCAATTTTATTGAGTTTTCTCTTTCGTAAATGTAATATATATATATATATATATATACATATATATATTATGTGTGTGATTTTACAATTGTTTACTTACAGGTTTACCATTTTTTACATTTTCACTTTACATCACAAACACATCTTCTTCTTCTTTTTTTCTTTCATTTTAAAATTTTTGAGGTTTATTTTTTATTATCATGTTGTCTTGATGAATATAAGTTTTTGATTTTATAACTTTTGAGGTTTTATTATTATCATCATCTTGTTATTTTGACGAAATTTTCTACTTTTGTAAGATTTATCAATTTCTCTATACTATCACTTTGTAACATAAGTACCTAAATTTATTATTTTGCAATTTTTAAAATATGTTTTAAAGTTTTATTGTTGAGCGTAAAACATACAACTGTCATTTCATTTTATACAACATTTATGTTTTGTTTAATTAATAAGTAACTTAGTATGATTTTACTTAATTTAGTTTTATTTGTTTGGATAATATGGTTAAGTTTTGTTTCATGATTAGTAATTTAGTACGATCAAGTTACTTAACTTATTAGTTGTATTTTTTGATAGGATAATATTGTTAATAAGTTGAAACTTAGAATATTTAATTAGATTTGTTTTTTATTCTGATTTATTTAATTAGATTTGTTTGTAAATTCTAACTTATTTTTAATTTTGAGTATTTATATGAGATTATATTTGGACTTTTATATATTTTATATTTATTCTATAAATATATATATTTTTTATTTAAAACCCATCGATAAAACACCAATGATAGGTATTGATAAACTGTTTTTTTTTTATTATTATTATTTTATAATTGTCTACGATAAACAATAACCCCTGAAACCTTGCTATAGTACTACCGACATCACATATATAATTATATATTCACGTATATGAAAGAAGAAGCTTTTATTTGAGCATAACTCGTCCTCGTCATAATATTATTAAAACTGGTATAGGATATAGTTCTACACAAAGTTCCCGCACATACATAAAGATACATATATATATATATATATATATATATATATATATATATATATATATATATATATATATATATATATATACTTCTTCTTCAATGTCTCTCCACTAGGGCAAAAGACTTTATTCATTACTACGTACCGTTACTACAACCTTACATGGACCACGCTTACAATTACAACCTAAACCATATACGTATAGGTTATAATGATCTACTCAAGAGATTGCCCTCGGACGGGGCTGAAGATGGTGACCTCCTCGCGGTTGTTCTTGAGGTTGCGGGCCTGGTCGCGGGAGATGCGGAACGCGTTGGCGAGGACGTCATCAGGCATGCCGCGGATGGCGGAGACGCGCCCGGCCAGGGGGCTGCGCATGGCGTTGCCGTTGGTCTTCACGGCGATCCACTCGAAGCCGCGGGTGTTGGCCTGCTTCACCACCGCGAAGTTCTGGGGCACCACGAGCATCTGGCCCTCGCGCAGCTCACCGTCGAACACGTTGCGGCCAAAGTCGTCGACGACCTGGCACCGGCAGCTGCCGCGGGTGGCGTAGATCATGCTGTGGCTGTTCAGGTTGAAGTGCGGGGCCATGATCGAGTTCTGCATGCGTGGAATGTTGATATTAACTAATGTAACACAGACACACACATAAATAATAATAATAATAATAATAATAATAATAATAATAATAATAATAATAATAATAATAATAATAATAATAATAATAATAATAAGGAAAATGATGAATTTATACCTTGTAGAGGACACCTCTCTCGGCGGTGAGCTGGAGGTGGCGGAGGATGGGGAGGTTGAAGCTGTTGACGGTAGTGATTCTCCCACCGCGCGGGTTGAAGATGTCGGCTTGCGTGGGACGGTCAATGCTGTGCCTCATCTTAAGAGAGCAGAACGTCTCCTCAACGCCGTTGTCGCGGCCGTATCTTCTGTACTCCTTCTGCTCCTCCTCGCGGATCCTGGCCGGGGTTAGCACGTGCAAGTCCTCGCCCCTCACGCGCACGATCCTCTCCCTTCGGTCGTCCTGGCTCTGGAGCCGGGCCGCGAGGTCGTGGTCGATGTTGAACGACTGCGCCAAGATGTTGGTGTCGAACCCACTGAAGATGTTGCCGTTCGGGCTTCTTCGCTCGGCCCTCAGGCTCGCGCGGCTCTGGCTCGGGCTGCGGGAAAGGACCTCCTGCTCGGACTGTTGCTCTCTCCTTGGGTTACCTCCCAAGTGGAATCTCTGAATACAAAGATCAAAAGACTAGAGCTTGAGAAAAATACTTTTGTGGAGTGAGCATTTTTCAACTATATATATTTTAAAAAATTTGTTCCTAGTGTGGCTCTAGGATAGTGAATTAGGGTTTCAATTTACCCTTGCGAAAAGGTCGAGCTGGTTTTCCTGGTTTCCGACGTCGACGAAGGAGACAACGACGAGGGGCGAGTCGGCGTTGTTGTATAGCCATTGAGCAACTCCGGCCGGGGTGGCAACAATGTCTCCTTCCCGGATCTCGCGAACCTTCTGGTGCTGCTCTTCCGAGCGCTGCGAGCCTTGTGTCGAGAATTCAAAGGTCTCCGGGCAGCCAGGGAGCACCGCGCCCTGAATACCTCTACCTGCATGCCATGCATTCAACACAAAATTATGATCAATTGATATACATTATACACTATAATTTTTTAGATTTTATATATAATTAAATAAATGAGACATAGTTGAGAGCATGCCTTGGATGACGTAGAAGATCTCTGGCGCGTTCAAGAAGGAAGGCAAGAGGAGGCCCTTGCGCTGGATGGTGTGGCGCGACGCAGCCATGCCGACACATTGGAGCTGCTCCTCCACCTCGGCAGGGCCCTGCACGTCCCAGTACTCGCTCACGCCTGCCTCGCTCTCAACCCTACGCGTAGGCTGCATCGTCTGCAAGCGATCGAGCCGGCATTGCGTCCTCCACCGCTGCTGCTGCCTCACGCGCTGCTGGCTGGCGGGGCGCTGCTCGAGCTGCGCGAAGCACGCGCCGAGGAGGAAGAAGGCGAAGGCGAGTCGGAGCAAGGAAGATCCCGCCATCTCTAGGGTTAGCTCACTTCTTGTTGTTGCTTATGTGTTACTTCTTTGGTGGGTGGTGAGTTATGAGGGAGGATTTTGGTGGGATTTTATAGTGCGGGGTGGTTAGGGCACACGGGACGTGGCGAGAGGGATGCGCGTGGGTGTGCGTGCATGGCTTGGACGCATCTGCATGGCTTCGAACGAACACATAAGTGTTGAGACTTGAGGGAGAGTGGTATGTGGCGAAGGGTTCAGAGTTTGGGGCACAACGTGCTTTGTTTGAGGGCTTGGTTTGCATGGTGTCTTTGACAAGTATGCGCATGCATGTCTTTACGTGTGAATGTCTTGTAGGAGAGTTTGGCTATGTTTTTTCTCAAACTCTTTTTGAATTTTTGGAAGGTGAAATGAGTTTTTTTTTTAGTTATTATATTTTATATATAACATGTTTACAATTTTGCTATTTAACTTGGTATATGTGTGACATCTAAGATCTAAGATTTTAATAATGAAAATTAAAAACAGTCGCCCAACGGCCAATATTAATTCCTTAATGAATTACTTTTTTCTCCACAAACTGTAACGCCCCTAAGCGGCTTAGTAGAGTAAGATAAAATAAATGTTTTTTTAAACTTTAACCACATATTATTTTACAAATAATAAACTTTGACTATCCAGCGTCTACGTCAATAGAAATGTAGTTCCTTCTCATCTTTTCTTCAAAGGGTGACACGTCACAGTCTTGGTCATTAGGAAGAATGAATAAGTTTACTGAGAATTTACGTTCCTCGATGACAAGCTTACATGACTTGCAGATCATTAAAAATTTGGACACTCCCCCAAAAATTATTGTGATTGTTTCACAACTCCGCAGCTACTTGTGTAGTCTGACTAGGAAGAAACCCAAACCCTTGAGATCTTTGCGGAGCAAAACCTCGAGATTCAAACCCCATCGGTAGGTTGGGCATATATAGGATTCTGGTTCGACACGGGGCAATTTTGAGTCGCAACACATGAAGAGTAGTAAATCTGAGACCACACATGTTTGGGGACTCGAAAAATTTGAAGTGACTCGGTTTTCAAATAAATCTACTGAATATAAAGTTATTTTTTTAAGGGTTCTTAAGAGTAATAGCCAATCTTGAAAGTGAGTTTAGCAAAATAGCCAAACTTTGGTTAATTTTGTAAACTAGCCAATTAACCATTTAAGTGAATTTCTAATTACATTCTTACCCTTAATAATAAAAAAACGAAATTAAAAATAAATACAAATTAACCACGTAATTTGTGGGTTATTAATCTGAAAAAATCAATGACATTTATTATGAATAATTATATTAATTATGAATTCATTTATTTTCATTAATTGAAAATATTGCTATTAATTGAAATAGCTATTAATATGGTAACAACCAAAACCATACCCCTTTTTTTTGTATAATTCAAATTTTAAATTCAAAACATTCATATAATTTTCGGATTTATTTTTTTAAAAAAAATATCAACAAATTAAAGACGCTCATTAACGCAAATCAACAACGAAACAACGTAAATTAACATCGAATTAACGTAAATTAACAACGAATTTACAATGAATTCCTAGCCAATTTACGTTAATTTACGTAAATTAACAACGAATTTACAATGAATTAACAACGAACTTACGTTAATTCGTAAAATAACAACGTATTAACGTAAATTAACAACGAATCAACGTAAATTAACAATCAAAATAAACGTGGAATAATGATGGGCGACTTCAGGCGCAGCGACTTCAGGCCATTAACGAAACCTTCGCCGCCGCGCCCGGTCAATTCAGCATTGTCCTCGACGACGGACACCATCGGAGCCATCCTCGCCGGCCTTCCGATCAGGTACCCTTCCCACGATGCCCTCGGCTCGTCAAAGGAGAAGCGACGGCACTCATCGAGCGACATCCGAGCTACAATGTTGACAGAGAATCTCGGATCTGTGTCGCAAGATTTGCGCTCACCGCCGAAACCATACTCCCCGACCTCCGACTGCGTTTCCCTCGCCCTCGCTCCGTCATTGTTTCCGGTCACCGAATCGCCATTCTCTCCGGGGAGCTTCTTCTTCTTCGGCTTTCGCCTCCATTTCGCGAATTTCTTGCTCAGATCTGAAGCCCTGCGCTGCGAGTCGGCCGCGACGTCGTCGGATCTCGGGCCTCCGGAGCACGATTTGCTCCGCCGGAGCTCCGACCAGCTCCGCTAGCGGCGGCGACGGAAGCCTCGAAGCCGAGAGAGAGAGAGAGAGAGAGAGAGAGAGAGAGAGAGAGAGAGAGAGAGAGAGAAAGAGAGAGAGAGAAGATCGATGGAATTTTTAAAGATGATTTTTTTTATTTTTTTTTTAATTAAACTAATAAGTAATCAGTTACCATGATTTGTGGGATAATGATAATTACCAATTTAATTAATTACGAAAATAATAAACGAAATTGATTAATTAAAGGGTATTTTAGTATTAAAATTTGAATTAAATATGACACCTCATGTTAATTGGCTAGTTTACAAAATTAACCAAAGTTTGGCTATTTTGCAAAATCAAAGTTTCAATTTGACTATTTCGTGCAATTTCTCTTTTTTTAATAATTAAATAGCTATTAGTATTACCCTCCACGATCGAGCTAATAACAACAAAGTATTGAATATTGATGTTCATGAGTAACAATAAGTATTTGATGATAAGTAATAACGATGTTCATAGATAGACGAAAAAAGTTTGAAAAAAAACGACATGAGCTACTAACGACACTAAAAGGAAAAGGACATAGTATATAATTATATATACATGATGCATTTTGGACAAGAAACGACAACAAGTAATTTCAATTATTTTCAAATGACATGAACTTTACGGACCTCTGTTTCAATTATTTTGCATCTAAATTAACACCTATCTTCAAAATGACAAAAAAACTAATTGAGTTTGTTTTCATAGCTTCGGCCGGGAAACGACAACTATTTTCAAAACGACACTAACGGAAGAAACGAATGTGTTCATCGTTTCGGCCACTCAACGAGTTCGTTTTCTTAACGATGGCGAAGACACCTAAAATTTGGTATAAAAAAAAATTGTGTACCAAGTCTAAAAGTAGTGGTAAAAGTACATAAAGTTATATTAAGGGCGTTGACCCTTCTATTCTCGTAACGCAGTTAATTTACCTGTTAACTCTCGCAGGCGGTCAAATGTGGGTGCTGACATAGTAATTTTTGTCACGTGGACGAGCCCACATCAACTTCGTTTACGACAAAACAAGGAATTGAACCCCTAATTGCGCTTGTCCATGTGGCAAAAATTGATATGTCAGCAACCCGCGTTTGTCCACGTGACCAGAGTTAACGGGTAAGTTAACTACGTTAAGAGAATGGAGTGGTCAACGTCCTAGACGCGAATTTGAGTATTTTTATCATTATTTTTAAACTTTGAGTACATGAAAGATACTTTGACTGAACTTTAGATATTTTCATCGTCATTAATCATTCTTTTTATAATGCAACATGGTTTCGTCTAATTTTATAAATAAAAAATGTATAAATTAAAATAAAATTTAATTTTGTTTACAAACAAGAATTTGAAAGTCGATTAGCGAGCTTTTTAATAAAAATTGAAGAATGTTACTAATTTTCCCAAATCAAATATCAAAGGGTGCAGTTGACTAAAACTTAATTACTTTTGCCGATTTTTTTAATTTTATTTTGGTCTAGAAAGAGCCACGAATGATTGCTGACACAGCTAGTCCAACAGCCATAACCGACTTCAACGATAAGCTTTCAGAGGCCGAGCTCCACCGTCTCAGCCATGGCCGCCACCACCTCCTCCGCCTTCACCGCCGCGCTCGCCCCACCTCCTCTCCGCCGCAACTCCCTCAGCTTCCTCACGCGCCGCGTGGCTCTCCGCCGCCGGAGCTCTCACTCTCCAGCGAGGGTGATCGCCGCCAAGGGCGGCGCGATGGAGTACAGGAGAGTCGGCGACTCCGACCTCTCCATCAGCGAAATCACTCTCGGAACGGTAAGAGAGAAGCCTCTCGCGATTGCCGACACAATGTTTGTGAAATTGCGTTCGAATTCGCTGATTCGTGGCTCGTTTTTCTGTGCGCAGATGACGTTCGGAGAGCAGAACTCGGAGAAGGAAGCGCACGAGATGCTCAGCTACGCCGTCGAGCAAGGAATCAACGCTCTCGACACCGCGGAGGCCGTGAGTTTTTTTTCGTTTTTTTGGTGAATTTTGGGGGAAATGTGAGTGGTTTTGAGTGGTGAATCTTTGTTCTGTTGCAGTATCCGATTCCGATGAGGAAGGAGACGCAAGGAACAACCGATCTTTACATCAGTAGTTGGCTCAAATCGCAAAATCGAGACAAGGTTTTTCAATCTCTTTGATTCTCTGTATGTATAATGAAAGCACTGGAATATATGCGGTGTGAGCATCGGATCTTGTATCGAGTGTGTCGGTATATTCTTAATCTCTTAAGGCTACAAATGTTGTCGAGGTCCGATTCGGTCCATGTCTTGTGTATGATCAAACTCAAAAATTACAATCATTCAACGATTTTTTACTAGATTAGAGACGTACTTGTGTTTCTAGCTTAACATACGTTAACTCGACAAGGACGGAATTAGACCTCGACGGTGTTTTGTGGCTCTTTGGGTAATATTATTGCTTGAAAATAAAATTAGGAATATGCCGCCACACTTAGCATAAGATTTCGTACTTATGCCACAGCCACATATATCCCTTAATTTTAAAACTGGTTTGTTCAAGCTCGCATTTCCATCAACTTCACTTCAAGTTATATTGACACTTGTTTTGGAAGATTATAGAGAGACCTCTGAAAATGGCAGGGTTTCTATTTGAGTTTATTTACATTTGTGTTTGTGATCCGAACCGTGGGTTAATTATATACCTGGCCGCCATTTATTTTCGTACTCTGTGATTTCTTCCCAAATTGGGTTTCCACGTAAAAAAAAAAAAAAAAAATTGTCGATTTTCTTTTATTTTCGTTGCTAATCTGCGATTGATTCATAAGAAGTTATGTTCTTACCAATCTCTGTGAACAGATTATTGTTGCAACTAAAGTATGCGGTTATTCGGAGAGGTCGAGTTATATACGTGACAACCAAGAGGTTTTGCGGGTTGACCGTGCCAACATCAAAGAAAGTGTGGAGAAGAGCCTTAAGCGTCTCGGAACGGATTACATTGATCTGTTACAGATCCATTGGTGAGTTTTGTGTTATGCGAATGATCTGAGTAATTTAATTACTGATCAGTTAGTCAATTCTTTGGTAGTTTCTTGTGGTCTTTTTTGAAAGGTTTTTGCTTCGTTAAAGTTTAGGCCAGATAGATATGTGGCACTTTTCGGGGAGTATTGTTACGATTATTCGAAATGGAGGCCGAGTGTACCATTTGTGGAGCAGCTGAGAGCTTTTCAAGAACTCATCGACGAAGGAAAGGTAACCCGATTCCAATATGAATACATTTTAACGGAAAATACTAACTTATAGTTATATGTAAGAGTAATTTGCTGCTGTGATCCCCGACCTTGTAGTGCTGTTGTACTTTTGCAGTTTCTCCTGACCTTTCGATATTCAACTGTTTTCATAAAATTTCAAGGCATGTGAAATGTCTATGCTAGTATGTTTATGATGAATTTTTCGTTAAAACACTATTAAGTGCATTGCTTATGGCTTAACGAGAAAACGACAATGACACAATAAGTTCAAAGAGCATATTCGATAATTATTTTAATATAACGTGACATGGTTTCTTAAATGTGGCTACATGAAATTTTTGTTTAAATTCTATTAGGTACGTTATATTGGTGTTTCGAACGAGACCTCATATGGAGTTATGGAGTTTGTACATGCGGCTAAAGTCGAGGGTCTTCCCAAGATAGTGAGCATCCAGAACAGTTACAGTCTTCTTGCTAGGTGTAAATTTGAAGGCAAGTCAAATTCCCGACACTGTTTGCTTTTTGTAAATATAATAAAATCGGTAATATTCATTTGCAAAATTCCTCTAAAAATGTTTTCGCAGTTGATCTGGTTGAAGTTTGCCACCCGAATAACTGTAATGTCGGGTTGTTAGCCTACTCGCCGCTTGGTGGCGGGTCGTTGACCGGAAAGTACATTGATTCCAATTCCGAAGCTGCTAAAAGGGCGAGGCTGAATCTCTTTCCCGGCTACATGGAAAGATACAATAAATCGATCGCAAGGGTATGTGTGTTAATGTGGTTGAGAAATGTTGCTAAATCGCGATATGATGACGAGGATATAGCAAAAAATTGAGAATCAGTCGGGATCTCTAAACTTATCACATTGTCACAATTTTGTGTCGTTTTTTTGTTTCCGATTCAATATTGAACTTGTAAAGTGCACAAGTTTTTTTATTGATCGTAAAAAAATCGACGGTTGGCACCAAAGTTTTTTATACATGCATTATATATGTTAGGGCGAAACAGGGAATGGGGAATGGGTTTGGCCTTTTCTCGGCCTGATCCCAGTTTTCTTTGGCCACCGAAAACCAAGCCTGGTCATGCTTTGGGAAAAATTCTTTTCCAAACCGGTAACCGGACAAGGGCCAAAAGACCCTCTTTTTTTTTATTACAAAACCAGGCCAAGTTAGGCCAGGTATTTGAACTAAAATCCGGTTCGTAAATCGGGACAGGCCGGGCCTGGGCCTGGTTCCCTATTTTTGGAAAGAAGAAAAAAAAAGCCTGGGCCAAAACCGAGCCCCGGGGCTAAAATTTTCATCTTACTACATGCTAGTATATTTGTGATGATTACGTCTAAAATTTTCATCTTACTACATGCGATGATTACGTTTAAAATTTGTTCCAAACTTTATTATTTAATAATATAAGGAGAAATTGCCACAATCTTGTAAAGTTCAGACGGCCCGTAGAATCACCTCATAGGCATAGCCACGTAAATATTGGGAGGAGAAATCGCTACGATTTACAGTTTCAGCGGGAAAATATTATTAAATATATAATTTCTTGTGCAGGAAGCAACAATAAAGTACATCGAGGTTGCCAAGAAGCATGGTCTAACTCCAGTTCAGCTGGCGCTCGGGTTCGCAAGAGACAGACCGTTCATGACAAGCTCCATAATCGGTGCAACCTCCGTGGAACAGCTCAAGGAAGACATCGACGCTTTTTTCACCACCGAGCGTCCGCTTCCGGCGGCAGTCATGGAAGACATCGAAGCCGTCTTTAAGAGATACAAAGATCCTACAATTATGTAAAAAAAACAAAAAAAGATTATCCCAGTTTTGTACGTGCAAATGCTTATTGATTCTTCTCCACGGAATTGGAAATATGTACTGAACAAATCTCGGTAATTGTAGAAAGTGTTCTCCTCGAGTGTTCGATGTTTCGACACAATCAATGTAAGTCAATTTTAATTAACTGCAACGTTTTCTAATATAACCAGATTTAAAATCAGTTATAAAAAACCTTCTATTTTCTTCCCAACTTTAAACATATTTCCAATTATACCCCTTGTATTTAAGAGAATTGGTCATACAGTGTAGTGTGTATACTATATATATCGACCAATTTGCAAATAAATAAAAGAAATAGTGTTGAATGAAAGTCTATATAAATCTATATATAGATATCACATACATACATACGTTGCACGCAGCAGAAAGCTAGGCACAAATCAATACAGACCAAGAAACAACCAAACAAGAAGACAATATTCTTCTTCGACACATCCCATGAATCTCCGACAACAATGACAGACCGCCCCAGCATGCAGCTTCGCGCCAGCACCGGCGACGGCTTCCGCATCAGCGTCTCCAGCACCCCCAGCTGCTCCAGCGGCGGCTCCGGCCCCGACGACATCGAGTCCCTCGGCGACGTCTTCCTCTGGGGCAAGCTCTGGCTCGACGGCGGCGCCAAGACCGACGACGGCGCCAAGACCGACGCCCTCATCCCGAAGGCGCTCGAGTCCAGCGTCGTCCTCGACGTCCAGCAGATTTCCTGCGGGGTCCGCCACGCCGCGCTCGTGACGCGCCAGGGCGAGGTGTTCACGTGGGGGGAGGAGTCCGGCGGAAGGCTCGGCCACGGTGTGGACCGGAACTTCGACCGGCCCCGTGTCGTGGAGTTTCTGGCGGTCAACAACATTGACTACGTCGCATGCGGGGAGTACCACACGTGCGCGGTCTCAACCGCGGGCGATTTGTTCACGTGGGGAGACGGGGCTCATAACGCGGGCCTACTAGGCCACGGCACGGATGTGAGCCACTGGATACCGAAGCGCGTGCACGGCCCGCTCGACGGGCTTCAGGTGCTTTCGGCTGCGTGCGGGGCGTGGCACTCTGCGCTTTCCACGTCGAACGGGAAGGTTTTCACGTTCGGCGATGGGGCGTTTGGCGTTCTGGGCCACGGGGACCGGTTGAGCTGTGCGCAGCCCCGGGAAGTGCAGCTTCTCACCGGGTTAAAGACGATAAAGGTGGCGTGCGGGGTTTGGCACACGGCAGCGATTGTGGAAGTCGCAGGGCCCGCCGGCTCAAGCATCTCGTCGAAGAAGCTCTTCACGTGGGGCGACGGCGACAAGCACCGCCTCGGCCATGGCAACAAGGAGGCCTGCCTTGTCCCCACGTGCGTGTCCTCACTGCTCGACTACAACTTCCAGCAGCTTGCGTGCGGGCACACGATGACCGTCGCGCTCACCACGTCCGGGCACGTCTTCACAATGGGTGGAACTGCGAACGGACAGCTCGGAAACCCGAGCTCCGACGGGCGAACGCCGTGCCTCGTGCAGGACCGTCTCGTCGGGGAATTCGTCGAGGAGATCTCTTGCGGTGCAAGCCACGTTGTGGTCTTGACCTCGCGGAGCGAGGTCTTCACATGGGGGAAAGGCGCAAACGGCAGGCTAGGCCACAATGACACGGAAGATCGGAAAACCCCGACGCTCGTTGAGGCTCTGAAGGACCGGCACGTGAAGAGCATCACGTGCGGGTCGGATTTCACGACGTGCATTTGCCTGCACAAGTGGGTCTCCGGTGCCGACCAGTCCGTCTGCTCCGGGTGCCGGCAGGCGTTCGGCTTCACCCGGAAGCGGCACAACTGCTACAACTGTGGGCTCTTTCACTGCCACGGATGCAGCTCGAGGAAGGTGTTCCGGGCAGCGCTGGCTCCCACTCCCGGGAAGCCCCACCGCGTGTGCGACGCCTGCTACGCGAAGATGAGAGCGGCCGATGCGGCCAGCGCGAGTCAATACGCCCGGAAGGGCACGACGAACCCCCGCCGATCCGTCGACTCCCGCGACTACATGGTGCGATCGGGAGAAACCGTACGTTCCTCGAAGGTTTTACTAGCTCCAGGGACAGAGATCAGGCCCGTAAGAGCGGCCAGGCCGGCGAGAGAAGTCGGCTTCCCCGGCACATTGCTAAAGGCGTCATTGCCGATGTCACCGCGCCTCAGCGTGAGCTCGAGGCCGTCGTCGCCGTACGCGAGGAAGCCGAGCCCGCCGCGGTCGGCGACGCCTGTGTTCTCTCGGAGCGTGATGGAGAACATCAAGAAGTCCAACGAGCTCTTGACGCAGGAGCTCGCGAAGCAGCACACACAAGTACTGAATTGACCTCATCATTGGCCATTAGGTTGATCATAATAACATGATGACCGAGGCTAAAAGTGTCTTTTTTTGCGTGGAATAGGTTAAGAATCTGAAGCAGAAATGCGACGTTCAAGATCAGGAGATTCAGAAGCTACGAAGAGAGACGAGATCAACGGTTTTGTTCGCAGAAAGCCAAACTTCTAAATGCAAATTGGCCAAAGATTTAGTCAAGTCCTTCACAGTACAGGTATTATGGATATCGTCTTTCCGGGGCGGACCCGGGACTTGAATCCCGAGGCCCGAGGGGCTAATTGACAATGTTCTCGCTCACGTGGGTGTTTCTAGTTTAATAAAAGTGTTGAATAATTAATGTTTTTAGAGTTTGATCGTAGACGTAGAAGCATCCTTTCTATATTAGACCGCGGAATTCGACCTCCACAATATTTTCTGGCACACTTGGTACAAGATTTAAGTACTTATGCCACAAATACCCCGTAATCATCACCCTCTAATGTGATTCACACAAAATAACTTCTCACTTGATGAGTCTTTGTAATGCAGATGAAGGCACTTGCAGAGAAGTTATCTCCAGACGATTCCGACAGCGAGATCTTGAGATCGTTGCACGCGCAAGCCGACGATTTCCTCGACATGAACCGCGCCTCTTCGTCGCAGCACGCAGGCCCGGAGCGCGAGCAACGACACGCGACGGCTCAGAGCGAACGACACAAACAAAAGCAGGAAGAGCAGGCGAATCACGCGCACGAATCGAGCCAGGAGGGCGAACATGCTCACCCCGACAGCGACAGGTCGTCGTATTCTTCGGGCTCGAGAGAGGACGAGCATCCGAGCCCGGAGGAGGGATCGAGAACGCAGGAACACTCTGCCGGAAGGAGCGATAGGGGAAGAGAGATCATCGAACCGTTCGAGCCCGGCGTTTATGTTACCGTCATTCAGCTTACGAACGGCGACAAGATATTCCGGCGTCTGAAATTCAGGTACTTAAGCTCTGCTGAGTAGCTTCACTAACAAGTCACAGCTATAAACATGCTAATATTTCACCTCTTTACAAAATCTAACTCTCATCCATATTTTCACAAGAGTAAAAGGTATATTCAAAATATCAAATATGTTTTTTATTAAAATATTTTGTGGAATTGTTGACAAA
This sequence comes from Parietaria judaica, assembly GCA_954871525.1. Taxonomy (NCBI): domain Eukaryota; kingdom Viridiplantae; phylum Streptophyta; class Magnoliopsida; order Rosales; family Urticaceae; genus Parietaria; species Parietaria judaica. Next base: position 24,142,157 of record OX940872.1, read on the forward strand.
ATTACTCGTACAACTGAATTTGGTGCAATTAAGTACTTGCGTTAAATTTTAGTTGCGGAAAAACTCATTTTATTAAATTTAGTGCAATTAAGTACTTATGTGAAATTTGTTGATGGTGAGGTGACAATACTTAAATCATACGTATAAATTTGTGTTTAATAAGGTACAATCGAGTAATATTGTGTAAATAATCGCTGTCATATAATTGCGTTAATCGTTTTATGGTATTTTTATCGTTTCATGGTATTAATGGTTACTCTCACCAACTAACGAGCAACTTAAGTACTTTCACCACTAAAAAATTAATATGAATATTTAATTGTACTTAATTGCACTTGAGTCAATAACATGAGTATTTTCACCACCAATTTCCAAAATATATTTGTACCTAAATCTATAAAATAAATTGTATAATTTTCTTCTAATTTGTTAAATCAATAATATCCGTCAAATTTTAAGCCACGTGAAATGGAAAAACTAGAAATCTACGATTTCGTATGTGAACATTAGTACATGTGTTGAACATGCCCTAAATTTGTCGAAAAACTGCCAGTTTCGACGATCAACGGAAAATTACTAGAGTTTACAAGATTCAAAATTACAAAACGCTCTCATGTTTTATTTTATTTTATTAATATTTCCGTTTTAATTGTCAGTAAGCGACGATTTAGCGAAACCCAAGCGGCGGAGTGGTGGGAGACCCACAGAGACCGACTCCTAAATCATTACAATGGCCGGAACAGGGCGACCGCCGGGCCTTCCCACATGCCACCGCCGCCCGAGGAAGCCTCGCCATAGACCCTAGTTTTAGTCTCCTGCAGAAAAGGAGTGTAAAAAACACCTGGTACTTAGAATTTACAACCAGCTAGGACTAGAAGTCTCTTCTTTGTTTTCACTGAATAGACATGAGTTTTGATCTCTCAGTTTTATTTAGTAATGTGATTATTAATATCTTTAATACGAGATATTGTATTGTATGTAATGTATGACATTTGCCACCATTTTTGGACTTATAAATACTACTTTGTCAGATCTTAACTATAGATTAACAAGTGCCTTGCTACTTGAAATTAAGTTGAATATTCGGAGATATCGAGTTTGTCGATGGATATTTATCGACGGATAACAAACTTACCGAGGATTTTAAGACTTTTGCTTGACCTTTTCATGATTTTATTATTTTAGGCCGTATAATTTAGTAATTTGATGAACTCTATAAGCCGCAATTTCCATTTAAGAATTTCAAAACCTTGCTCGGGTCACAGCAACGGGGAATCTTGGACAAACGGCGAAAGCCCTATACAGAGCAGCCAGCGGGGAGGATGGCACCGTTAGCAGATGCGGTCAGGTGAAAGCACTGCAGGCTCAAAGTGCAGACACATTTGCTTATAAGTAACCATAATTGGCTTGGGGTCCAAACCCAAGCCCCGGACGGTTCAGGAATCTAGTGGAGCCGGCCTACGGGGCGGCCAATCTGGGCTTATGAAATCGTAATGATCGCAGTGGCCCCCAAAAGAAGAAGAAGAAGAAGAAGAAGAAATAAAACAAGGCAAGCCCTGTCGACTCAAAATCGTCATAAATTATACTCGAAAATCCCACAAAAATCTTGTCAACATCTAAGAAACAAAAATTGACCGAATGTCTGATTACTCATTATAGAAAAAACGACAGAAAACCAAAATCGCAAAAGTAACACGAGTCTCTTTCTTGTCCCGACAATATCATATCATCAAGGTGTGCAAAATTCGACGAGCAAGAGAGCGATTTCTCACAGCCTCCTACCTCTTCGGCCACCCTTTCTACGCGTGCTGTCCGTGGGAATCGGAGTCACGTCCTCTGAAATACAAATAAAAAATGGATCAATAACTTCATTTCCAAGCTATCTTTCTTATAATTCAAACCAGCAGCAAAGGCTGGCAGTAAATATCTTATTGCGGAAGACGGAATTTTTATAGCATAGAAGTGAAAAGTAACAACTTAGATAGATTCAACCAAAAGGAGGGAATTACCGATACGTCCGATTCTCATTCCAGAACGAGCAAGAGCGCGGAGGGCAGACTGGGCACCTGGGCCAGGTGTTTTTGTCTTGTTTCCACCGGTGGCACGGAGCTTAATGTGAATCGCAGTGATTCCGAGCTCCTGAGCGATTGAATGTTTTGCAGAAAAAATTAAATAACATACAAAGAGATCAGAAAATAATTGAGTTGAAATGAATTGAGTATCTGAAAACCTTGCATCTCTGTGCAACATCCTGTGCTGCAAGCATAGCAGCATAAGGAGAAGACTCGTCTCTGTCGGCTTTCACCTTCATTCCGCCTGCAATGTAAGATTGATACTTTTAATTCCGGAAATAAGTCTCATTTTACAATTTCTTATACATTAGAAATCATATATTTGGGAGCCAATCGGAACAAGACCACGCAATTCAAATTTATTGATGAACTAATTTGCATACCGGTGATGCGAACAAGGGTTTCTCTTCCGGAGAGATCAGTCACGTGCTGCGATCAAACATGAATAAAAATGAATAAAATTACTAAACGCTGATACAGTATACGATAGGACACAACAATAAAGGTAGACAGACTTACAATGAATGTGTCATTGAATGACGCAAAAATGTGGGCCACGCCAAAGACGTGCTCGCCCTCTCTGACAGCGGGACCGAGAGTAACAGTTTCCTCCTTCGGCTCTCTGTTCTTCCTCTTAGATGCCTATAACCAGCAACCAGCCACTAATGTTAGCACTCAGAAACTTGGATTAGGGCCTCGAAAGACGATCACATTGGTGAAATACACCACAAGAGCTAGGCGATTCCCGGAAATTCCTATTAGCAAGTCTGATAAAATGTGCCACTTCTAGAAGATCCACGGGAATTCCGCTTTGGAAAACGTATTTAAAACACTGATAAGACCCGATTAGATAGACGAAAAGCACGAGAACACTGTACCGATAAACTAAAAAATATCCCATTAACGTTCAATCGGAAACTGCACTAGTTAAACAAAAAATCCAAACTCCTCACTACCGATTCGAAAATCGACCAAACCAAAACCCTAATTAACAACCAAACAAATCTCGTTAAGATGGCATAGTACTCGAAATTCCAGCATCGATACGTCAAACACCGACTCATACATAACTTCGAACACATGATTCGAAATAAAAAGTCAAACTTTATTAAAAATCCATTGAAATAGCAAATCCTGCGACTTCGAACTCACGAGCATCGATTTGCGAGCTCAATGGAAGTGCAGAGAATCGGCAATGTGACACAGCTATCGATTTCGAATGGACTCACCATGTTGACGAAGCAGCGAAAGCGAAGCTAGGGTTTGAGGGGAGCTCTAAGGAAGACGACGATTGCTTTCGAGGCTTTACATTCAGTTTTATATTATCTTTGGATTTTATAAAAGTCGCCCATGACTTCTGCTATATTGCGAAAATGCCCGAACTATTTTTTATATTTTCATTTAAGCCCAAAAAATATGTACTTACGGCTAGGGGTGAGCATTTTAGACCCAATCCGATGGCCCAACCCAATCCGTTAAAGACCCAACCCCAATCTAACCCGCCCAATCTAACCCGCTCAAAATTGGGTCGGATCGGGCCGGACCCGACTATTATTCGGGTCGGGGTCGGGTCCAAAACCTTGGGTCGGGTCGGGGTCTCCGACCCGACCAATATAATTAATAAATATTTCAAATTTATATTTATTTCAAGTAGTGCAATCTTTAGTATTTTAAAACTTCACATTCTCAATTTTATTTACATTCAAAGACCGCTTAATAGCTCACTTTCATGTTTTACGTTGTTTGGTGTATGTTTGTTTGATTAAATTTGTTTGAGGTATTTTTACTTGAATTTTGAGTTATATTAATGCATTTTTTCATAATTTTTTTTGTTATATAAGATTAAATTTTAATTAATCGGGCCATAGTGACCCAAACCAACCCAACCCGATTTTTATCGGGTCGGTTTGGTTCGGGCATTAAAAAAATTTGGGTCGGATCGGGCTTTTTTTTAGGAACCCGAAGTGATCGGGTCGGGTCCATAAAAAGCATCGGGGCGGCCCAACCCAACCCATGCTCACCCCTACTTACGGCCTTGCAAATGTGAAAACAAAAAACAACAGATTTTTATTTTTTGTTCAATTAATCTCATTCGATTATAATATAAATTGATTTTTCAATTTTGTTATCATAATTCATATATGTATAAATTATGAATTTTCACCTTTATTATAATTAAATTATTGAAGCCCATTGGGAATTGCCATACGCTTTCATGCCAAACGACATGTCGTTCTTTTTCGATTGTTGTTACAGCTTATCTCGACCATTGAATAAAACAAGTATGCTTACTCATTTTAAGCACACTACCGACTTATTTAAGTAATGTAATCTAATCCTCATATCAGTTGATCCTACGGGTGTTAAGGTCGGATTTCGTCAAATCCCTCATCAACACTACTCATGTTGTTTCTCTTAAAACGACATAAAATGGAGGCAAAAAGACTAGTTGACTATCGGTCAACGAAGGAACGCGCCCGAGCAAGTACCAGCCAGCGACGAGGTTCAACCGGAGCAAGTACTCCCTCGCAAGAATACTTGCTCGCACAAGTTCGTCATCGAAGAACTTCCTCGCATAGAAGCCCATCGGGAAGAAGCCCATCGCAAAGATCTCGACGAATTAATGAAGAGATAAGCTAGAATCGCAAGATTAAATGAGAAACAGTTAATCAGTGAGGAAATCGTGGAGTTGACTACGTATTCAAGGGAAGTCAGCAACAAATCAAGCGAGATGAAGGGAAAACCTAGCGAAATCAGAGGAACAAGAAAGGAAACAATTATAGCAAACCCTAAGGCTATAAGTACGCATGTAAAGCCTCAAGTGAAGGCATACACAATTCATCTAGCATTGGTTATTCAGTCATTATTGTTATATTGAGTCTCTAATCTTATAGTGACTTCAATTGTAGCAAGATTCGAAAAGAGTCTATAAATCGTTGTATTTCGAGTCTTTCATTTGTCCGAGCTATCAAACGGAAGAAACCGATGATGGAACTCACGTCTCGGATTCCGTAAAATTATCACGATTTATACCTCCGAACCGTCAGGGTAACATTTAAAAAATTATTTTAAAGCGGAAAAACTTGTTATCCTAACAACGGTCCGAATATCGGATAATGACCATATCCCAAGATATGATAAATATTATGTAATTTAATATTCATAAATCATTATTAATAAACTAGTCATAATAGGAAATAAATAGAAAGCAGTAAATGTTTGCATTTATTAACCCATTGCATAAGGCTGTACCTCGTTTGACGATTTCCGGCTGCGCGCTCTGAATCGGGCAGGGCTCCGCCGGTGCTGAGGGAAACTCCCGTGATCTTCCGGGATATTCTCCTGGAATCCTCGTACCGAAGCGTGGACTTCGCCGGCAGGACTCCGTCGCAAAATCTTAACTGGTGGTTCTTTTTAAGCTTCCGGAGAAATAGTCTCCTAAGCCGAACCAGAAGAAAGAGATCAGAGAGAAAATTCGCAGACCCTGAGGGAGAGGGAGAGTTCGAATTTTTCTCTAGGGAAAGGTGTGAAAAATGTGTAGAATGAGCCTCCTATTTATAGACTCAAAACCGTAACCGAATTGGAGAATTTTCCTCCATAATTTCGAATTCTATTAATTAAATATAATTAATTATCTTAATCCAATGGTCCAGATTTAATCTCATCTAAATCCAATGGATATAATTAATTAGGGATTTAATTAAATAAGAACGATTTAGATAAATCAAAAATCCAATCTTATCTTCTTATCAGTATAAAATTCGAATCATTATTATCTAGATCCAACGGTTGAGATAAATCTTTAAACCGATCTAATGGATCAAATTAGTTTAGGATAAAAATCAAATAAAAAGATTTATTAAAAAACAATTTCGAATTTATCCTTAAACCATAATTCGAATATATATATATAGATATATATAATTAATTAATTTTCAATCCGACGGTAAAGATTAAATCTTAGACCGATCTAACGGATACAATTAATTAATCAAATTCGAAAAATAAAACTTGGTCACCAAGTCATTAATTTCGAATTTATCAATATCCTAATCCAACGGTTGATATTAAATCATAACCGATCCAATGGATAATATTGATTTTAGGGATTTGCCAAAATACCAAAATATTTGGTACTTATGCCGCAAATATGGAAATACCAAATCATGCCATTCGAATTTAACTAGGGTTTCATATATCAAACCCTAATTCGAATTTACACATATGAATATATATAAATATATATATTTTTTTAATTTATTAATATAAATCTATTAATTATTAATTAATTATTAATAAGATATTAATAATTAAATCCAAATAATTAAATTATATTAATAAATCATGATCTCAATATCACACATTAAAATGTCATGGTGACACACCATCATTTAAATTCGTTACACGTGATTTAATTTCAAAGTTTATCGAACCGATCATAAACTTAGAAAATCCATAAATCACTAACCGTAAGTCGAAATGACTTGGTTCAAAAAGCAAAGTTGCTTAGAATTTAATTTCCAACAAAATGGTGCTGATAGAAAATCTAAATTCTAACTTTCTTTTATCAGTTAATGTCGTGTACCAAAATATGATAATTTTGTCACGCTAACGATAAAACTATCTGATGTCTGCCACAGACCTTTCAGTTTTATAAGTCAAGCCAAATGATTAAAAATTATCCAGAATGTATTTTAATCATGTACGTATCATCAGTTACGGAGCTATCTTGGGGACCATGGACCCGTATCTCTTAAGCTCCAACGAACTGCTAGTTGTTCGTCAAACCTCGAAGTGATTCCACTGTAGACCCGAGGCTGCACTCTTTAGTGATACGGTATATGTTATTCCCTTTATAATAGCAGGGTGTCCATTGATACAATCAAATTCGGGTTATTGATTTTTCACTTGATGATTCATAAACGAGAAGGCGGTTTCTACCGTTATGCCCCTCATTGCATTTTCATCCTTGACTCAGTCAGTAATATTATGAGTAACCCACTTATGGTTTCGATTCATAAGTTGCGCACGGGTACCTCTCACTTCTCACCACTGACAACCAAGGGAATCATCATGACTCTTAAGAGAGCTGTGTGATGCCCATGTCTATGACCAAGCTACCCTAACTGCTGACTATCATGTTCCCAAAATAATAGTGTTGGGAGCAGCGGTAATATTTCGTATTCTTTAACGGTTAAATCAAAGAACAATCAAGCCAGCAGCTTGGACTCAAGATCACTCAGGCCTTAGATCGAATATCCAAGATGACTCAACTCCAAGTTATCAGTGACGGTCTTATATGATAACTTCCGGAGTTTAAGTCAGGTCCAGTCCAGTATGAAGACACTTCATACTTAATGCACTTCTAGTGAGTGTGACACACACAAAATCCAGAATAGGATTATCACTTAGTCACATTAATGACCTTATACGATTAATGGGCTCCCACCCAGTTGATCAGGTCACGGACATTTTAAGTTCATTTATTATGATTATTAATTCTTCCTCACATTGACTTTGTTGTGATAATAATAACATAATTGCATCCTTCATGAACTAAGGAATCAAACATTTTATTTTACTCTACCAGAAACTATAATAAGATATCATAATAAGCATCATCTTTATTCAACGACTTGTCATAATCTTTTACAAATGGATAAAATATCTTGTTTAAGGACACATATGTCTAACAACCGAGCCCTATCGAAATATAATAAAACAGAGATATTCAGCCCACCATTATTATTTGTGTCTCTTTGATTATCTTTGTGACTGGAAAAGGGCGGTGAAAATCGCCCTCAACAACGGACGTGCATGGATTGGGTTGGGTCGGTTCGAGCTAATAACTTAACCCGAGCAGATATTTTTGGGTTTTGGAAAAGCAATCTTATTCAACTCAATAATTTTGAAGGCCGAATCCAACGCAACCCGAAAAACTCTGGGTTTGGTTGGGTCATTGGACTGAAGAATCATTTTTTTCCTAAATGACACATAAATTTAAACATCAATCGATAAACATAATATTGATATAAAGTTCTTAAACATCCTATTAAAAAACTAAACATTCAATAACCGAGGTACGAAACGTATGCATAAAGTAAACTAGAATCGTAATTGTAAACATAAATTTGAAACATAATCGTGGACATTATTAATTAAACATAAAGATGAGACCCTAGAGTTATTTTACTTTTTTACTCTATGTGCTTTTACTCATTTATACATCAAATATTAAAAAAAGTAATTAATTACTTAAAAAGAAAAGTTTGGCTGGGTCAATTGGGTCAGCCCAACCCAATGCATCCAACCCGACCCCGATTATTTATTCGGGTTGGACTCAACTCAACCCGATATTTATTAGGTTAATTGGGTTGAGTTAGATTGAGTTGAGTTCAATTAGGTTGGTGTGAACGTCTTAGTTGAATTAATTGGGTTTTGTGGCTGAAATTTACATGGAAAACAAAAAACAAAAAACACATAAAAGGTGTTTTCTACTTTATTCCACATTACTTATTTCTTCCTCTCTTGAATATAACTATTTTAATATATATTTTAGTGTTAATTGCGGCAAAAATACCTAACATTTGGTCAAATGCTCTGCTGTGTATACAACCTCCGTAAATGGCAGTAAAAATACCCAAACTCGACACTTGGGAGTTGACCGAGAATATTCATCCATGTGGCTATTAGCCTTTGACACGTAGCATGCCACATGGCACTTGGCCGCCACGTGGCACTTGACACTTGTTCAAATATAATTTTATTTGAAGCGTGAACCAGATCGGAAATGGAGTTCAAGTGAACCGTGAACGGTGATATTATTTCGTTTTACCCATTTTTCTAAAAACAAATAATTATAACCAATAATGAATAATTAAATTTAAATTTAAATATTCATAATTTATTACTATTAAAAAAATATTAAAATAAACATAATAAATAATTTTGTTTAAAAAAAATTATTTAAAAAGTAATAATTACGTGGCATGCCACGTGGCGAACAAGTGTCATGTGGCATGCCACGTGGCAAAGGCTGATTGCCGCATAGATAGATTTTCTCATTCAACTCCAAAATGTTAAGTTTGGGTCTTTTCACCGCAATTAACCCTATATTTTATTATTTTCTATTTCTACGAACCTCGAATGGACTCAAAATTTATACCCTTGGAAAGCTTACGCCGAGAAGAAATAAATGATTGGTGAGAAGCTATAATTTTGAGTTTGACATATATTTTTTAAAATAAATTTATTTATTTTAATACAGCTGAACAAAAAACATAACCAAACGAGTTTTAAAATATTCTAAAAACACAATTTTAAATTTATTTTTAGAATTCTAAAATAAAACACACAAGATGGTTAAGAATCCTCCGGCGGTAAGAAGCCAATAAATATAAGAATCAACTGAAATAATTTTTTAAATAATGGATGTAAAAAATTGGCATCTTTATCATCCAAAAAGAATTGGTACTTTAACCACAATAATTAAAAAATATGGACATGAAAAAACTGATACTCTTACCAATTAAAAGGATTAGACTCTTAACCGCAATAATAAAAATGTATTTTTTGTAATTTTATCACCCAAAAAAATATTTATGAGGATAGAGAAGAAGAAAAACAAAAGTAGATTCTAGCAAAAGCATCTATTACTTGCTTTTAAATTTTGCCTATAAAAAAACTAATTTTTTTAGGAAGTGTTTCTATTGTAACTTAATAAACACAAATATTGACTTAAAAATTAAAAAAAAAAACACCTATTAATAAGCAATGTCAAACAGGGGCAGAGTGATGGAAATCAAATGCAAAGTTAGGTTTATTATTTTTGTTAGAGGGTATTTTGGTCATATTGTAATTGCCAAAACAAAATTAATTATTAGAATCAATCTAAAGTGGTGTGAGATTAAACTAAATGAATTTCCCCTTAAGTTTTTATTTTTTTCATTTATAAAATTAACTCATAAAAATGTAAATCAAAACACTAAAACTAGATATATATTGGGATTAATTTCCCCTTGTAGGTCACGAAATGCGACGGATAACCAAATTTACTAATTTGGCCCAACAATCAACTATCACCTACTCAATTAATATATATAATCATTACTAACAATTTCGTGATAGACGAAGCTTCCTATATTTAATACTTTTGGTTTCTTTGCATATTTGTCCTCCAACTTTGTATACGAGTGCATATATCCCTCTCCCTTTTATTACTAAACAATGAAGCTCCTCTAATATTACTATTTTGTAGCACAATTCTCTCAACTTTCTCCATCAACAAATTAAAGAGGGTCTCTCTGTTCTCACACCAAAATGCAAAATTAAAGAGATCGTGCTACGATTATGAAGGGCGTTTCCAATGTCCAACTCTATAATACGATAAATTTTATTTCAAAATGCGGTATCTACAATGTAACAAAATATACCAGTCTTTTTAACTGTATAGAGAAAAATTAAAAAAAATCCGGTGAGGTTGTAAATCCGCAAGTAAATTGTGAGTAACCCGATTTCACGGGAACCCCGAGGGTACCTCGCCGCCCCCAATTCGCCCGCCCGACCCATTAAAGACACTACAAAAGTATAGACCCGAAAAACTTAATCAATATACCCGTAGTACATTCGTAATATTGGACCCTCGGGTAATTCTCTCTCGGTTTCGGGCTCTTAAATATTACTATAAAGGACGTCAAAGGACTTATCTGCACATTTCTTCAAAGTTTGAGGGTACAACCGCTAAATATTAATAAATATTTTCCAAACTTTATTTATTTATATATTATTTTTCTGACTCGAAGATCCTTACCTGCTAAGAAATGGCGAACAGAGAGAGAGAGAGCGGATTCTGAGAAATATTCACTGAATTTTCTCGGAAATTTTGCCGAGAATCTGCAGCTATAACTGCCAGCTAGGGTTTCGGCGAGGGAATCTGTGATCGGAAATGGGCCAACAGCAATCGAAGGACGAGCTTCTCTATCAGCAAGTCAGCTATGGAAACATCGAAGGGATCAAATCGCTCCACAGGGACGGTGCAGGCCTTGAGGTTAGCACCAGAAACTCCATTTCCTGGTCGATTATCGAGATTTTTGCATGTTTTCATGGAGAATTATGAACTGTTGATGCATTCATGGTAATCGTATACTAGATTATGAGTATGAGTTTGGGAATTTGTGTGGCAATTGTTGCTCGTTTAGAGAAGATTGTTGAGTATCTAGGTATTGATCGTAGTTCGTGATTATGTTTGGGGATTTTTTTTGCGGTTTCCGTGGCGATTGCTGAATCGTTGGTTGATGATCATTTTGTATTTTCGCTTTCAGTGGATCGATAGAGATGCGAAAACGCCACTGATTGTTGCGTCCATGAATCCGGAGTTTCACAATGTGGCGAAAACTTTGATCGAACTCGGGGCAAATGTCAATGCGTATCGGCCCGGTAATCTTTTGAATTCTAAGAATGAAAACTCTCCTTATACATTGCTATTTGTGAGAAAGTATTATTGAAACTCGTGTAGTTTCTTTGACCTTCGTATTTCCTGTTTTTTGGATTTCAGGCCGTCACGCCGGGACTCCTTTACATCATGCAGCTAAAAGGGGCCTGCAGAACACTGTCAAGTTACTCCTTTTGCACGGAGGTATGCCGTGCTTACATCGATTATACTATTAATATACCCATATCGATGTTGTCACTGCTGATTTTATTATTTTGCTTTAATTTTCAGCCAACGCACTAGTCATGAATGATGATTGTCAAACTCCGCTCGACGTTGCTAGGGAAAAAGGACACACAAATGTTGTACGCGCAATAGAGGTATATTGATGTTATATATATGTATGCGAATATGTGTGAATTTCCTAACGATAATATCTGAAGGCCATAACTTTACTGTGTGTACTACAGAGCCATATTTGCTTATTTTCTGGCTGGATGAGGGAGTTTTACGGGCTCGGTTTTCTTGAGACATGGGCTCCTCAATTTGTTTCCAAAAAAGTGTGGGTATTTAAATTAAAATGTATCTCACTCGTTCGTTATACTCATCTTCTATGTTGCTCACTTCAGAATTTTTCTGTCCTCTGTAGTTGGGTTGTGATATTACCATCCGGTTCCCGCAACCCTACCAAGCCTTTCAAGTTAGAGCTTGCTATATATCCCGGTGTTCAGGTACTACAAGAGTTATATTCTATTCTATAGTGGTCAGTAATGTGAAACCGACCGTGAACCGGAATTTTGACGATTTTTATCTCCGGTTCCTGGTTGTCTGGAAGCTTAAGAATCTCCTCTGAGTTCCGGTATCGGTTTTGTAGGAACCAATTTTTTTGGGAGCCAAAACCGCGTATAATACCGGTTTCATACCAAGAAATATTGGTTGAAAGAAACCACGAATACCAATTTAAATCAAGATTTTACTGTTTTTTATATAAAAATAATCAATAACTAGTATAATTAAATAAATTATATTAAAAATAAATAATAATAATGAGTAAAAACGGGACTTTTTTTTTTCTGGTTCCAATATTTTAAACCAGTCCAGGAATTCCTAGCTCCCAGTTTGTAAACCGGTATTTGGAATTTGTATTATTAAAAATATGTGAATTTATAGTATTATTTGTGGCCTTTCATATTTCTAAGGAATAGTTATATTTCTAACACTATGATATGATCTTGAATACCAATATGAATTGGGCAGGATGCACAACCGCGAACAGTTATTGCTCTATGGAAAGCTAACTTGGAAGAACCGAAGTCGACGCATTCTGACACTTCTGTGACAATCCTTGAGAACGTTACAAGTAATTATCATGATGCTTTATACACCTTCAGGATTCTTTAATTTCCCTTATAGGAGTTGATATATTTCATGTCCATGTATTGTATAGTCCCGAGAGGCAGGAGGCAGAGAAGACGGTATAGGCGTCGAATGCCTAGTCGTAAGTACAATAACCGAGTTCTTCTTGAACCTGTCATAAGAAGTTCGTAATGAACACATGCTCGAATAGTAGAGCTTAGTTAGGTTACCCTTATAATTAGTCTGCCATTTGCTAGGTACGAGTAAACCAAGTTATATGGGTGCGTGTGAAATCTGGTTGACTTTTGGAATTTGGTTTAGTATCGTTAATTGTTGGTCAATCTGTATTGATTACCGTCGACTCTCTCGTTTACAGAAACACGGATTAAGCTTGCACCCGAGAAGGAAAATGATAGGCAGCAGCTTCAGCAATTTTGCAATGCTTGCAAAGGAATTCCTCAGGTATAGTACTTTTCCTCCTCTTCATGTCGTTTTCTGTAGCATTGGTACAACAGAACCAAAAACTGAATCCGAGGACTGAAATTTAACTGTAGACCAAATTAGCTGAATATTAGAGTCCAATCCATAAACGAGGTCTTTGGTCCAGTAGGATTGCATTTGGTTTTTCGGTATTCGATTTGCATTTTGAGAACCGATACCAAAGAATTTATTTATCGAATACTCTGTTTAATATTTAACTTATTTCATTCTAATTGAGTATATTAACTGAATAATCTATTTATTTAATCTAATCTATTAGTTAAGAGAATACTCTTTTTAAGCATTATTGCAGATGAATAAATGAAAATTATTAAGGATGGAATAAAATTTTCATATGATATTAGTTTCTCTTCTTCAAACATAGGGTCCGACAAGGCCAAAACCAAATAAAGGACCAAATTTCAGTCCCAAGAAGTCTCTGGTTTAGTATTACAAATATGGAAAAGTAGGGTCTCTGTAGAGTGCAATTAAAACCGACACCAAAAACTCTGGTGTATATGACTATGCTTAAATATTTCAAAATATTGAAAATAAATGAAGCAATATTCTTGAATCTGTTCTTTTAAGCTTTAACTTTTAAGTATATATTCCATGGTGCAATTTGGGTAGGATTTTCTTTTTGTGGCAATTCAAATCACAAAGTTAGTGCAAATAGTAGCGGAATTGAGTGTGTATATAACTATATATATTTATAATTAAATTTCTTATATTCTATACATAATATTGCATATAATGTAGAAATAAGTTAAAGTCATAATTTACTAACTAAAATTTTATCTAATTTTTCAGACTCATCCTGCATTTCTACACGACACTCAAGCCCCGGTTCTCTCAGCCACTGCACCACCAACCGGTGAAGACCTAGAACTGGCCATGGCCATCAGCGCCTCGCTTCAGTCCGCTATGCAGGAAAGTCAACCCATTTTCACTGTGAATACAAACTCCGAAGCAAGCACATCAAGCACCAAGACCAATGCACCTTCCACAAGCGGGACTTCCACTATTCTTAACAAAGTCCAGCTCGAGCCTAATGTTCCAATTGCTCCTCCGATCGAGCTGGCTGAATCAGCTGCACCAAATCCCGATGAAGGTGAGATCCACTATCCATCGATAGATTCGAGCCCAATTGAGCTGCCCTCGTCCGTTGATGAGAAAGCATTGTCCGTTGAGAAAGCATCGTCCACTGAGAAAGCACCGGCCCAAGACGACGGTGATAAGATTAAGAAAGTCGAGGGAGATTCATCGTCGTGCGTGATCTGCTTGGATGCTCCAGTGGAAGGGGCGTGCATCCCATGTGGCCACATGGCGGGATGCATGATGTGTCTTAATGAGATCGCCGCCAAGAAGTGGGGGTGTCCCGTTTGCCGGGCCCATATCGATATGGTCGTCAAATTGTACACTGTATGATGACCGAATCTGATGAAGGCAAGATTGACGGTGCGTGATGCCTGAATAATTCTGCTTTTATGTGCTTCCTTGTATAGTAACAATTGTTTTCACTAGGGGCAAAATTTTAATATTGGTTCCTGTTACCAGTTTAAAAACTGGGTTTTTTTTTTAAAATATTGCGAACCGGGAAATTTCCATCCCCGATTTTTTTTTTTAAATACTATGTATTTTTATCATATATTAAATATCGGTCTAAAACTGGTATTTCCTGGTTCAAAACTAGCATTTTCTGGTTTGAGCTGGCAGGTCCCAGTGTAATCTGGTAGAATATCGGTTTTTGCAGTCATGTTACCGGTTCCCGAAAAGACCAGTTTTTACAAAAGCATACCAAGACCTTGAAGACTTTTTCAATTGCCAGAAAACCGGGACGGGGAGGACAAATCGTTAATTCCCGGTCCTCGGTTTTGACCCCTCCATCTCTATATATATCTATCTATTTATATCGAGGTTTGGTTCTGCAGGCGATGAAACTACCGGAGCGGAGCTAGAGTTGAGAGTTGAGGAAGTACACCTTGCTAAGGAGGTTTGTTTATAAGGCCTTGTTTTGCTTGTTTCTTCTTCTTCTTCTTATTCTCAGTGATTTGTATTTAAAGTGTAAAAAACAGAACTGAGTAAATAGGTTGTTCGTGTGACATTCGATTAACTATGCAACTTCCAACTCTTATTATATATATATATATATATATATATATATATATATATGTTTGTATATATTAGAATTAGATATCCTTTTGTTGTTTGAAGTGGAAATAAAAAAAAAATCAGATAAAAGCTTTACTTTCCGTGCATTAATTAGTATCTCTTCACCAAAATCCTTAATATTCCCGACTTAGGCCGGACTGGTCCCGACTATGCTATCGCCCAAATGCGGGGTTTTTTAGTAAAAAAACGGGTACCAGGCCTAACGGAGGCAAAAAAAAGAATTTGTTTCCGATTTTTGTAGAATTTGTTTATTTTTAAATTTGATTACAATTTGTAGTTTCTAAAAAGTTTATTATTAATATCATTTTAAGTTATTTGAATAACGTTTATTTTCATTTGTATGTTTTTTTGTTGCCTTTTTTAACAGTTGTTATTATAGTTGGTAACTTAGTATAAAAATTAACTTATTAACCTAATTAACTAATTGATATATAAAAAAAATCATATACCGAACCGGGTTCATTCTCGGAACGCGTCTTTTTTTAATATGTATTTCACGATGTTTCACATTGATTTTTGAATACAACATACTGATATAGTAAATTCATATACATTACATACATATATTTATATTTATTTATCGTACTTGTTATTTGAAGATCATCACGGCGCTCTGTTCGCTATTACCTTTGATGACGTGTAAATTTGGTTAAATGGTTTCATTTTGTGACATCACATCACTTATGCTTTATAATCAAACAGGTGAAACTCCAATCATTGAACATTAAATTCTCAACCTTCAGGCCAAGGGTTCACATACGATAGGCATTAAATTTCTCGAATATTCATCAGCATGCGCATCGAAAATCTTTTTTCGAAAATATGTGAAACGATATATCAATCGGCATACCATCGATTTACCGATGAGATACCCATCGACAAGCGATATATCCGTAAAACGAAAAGTACAAAACGACATCAACAAGCGGTATTTAAAACCTTAAGTACAATCATTGTCTTATAAGATAATCACCTAAGCTTAAAGAAGATTGGAACAAACGATTTTATAGAGAATTAATCACTCTACGCATAAGACAATACTCGCACAATACAATTATGAATCTCGTTCCGAACTGAATCGTCAAAATAAAAAACGTACAAGCGAAACGAATATTACGAAGAGAATATAATTACTGCTAAATATCTCGAGTGTTAGATTGCAAATAAGATCCCTTGTTTCTTAGTTGATGATGACTAAACTATCTTCACAAAGAGGATTACAAGAAAGTTGCACTTTATTTATACTATACAAATCATAAGTGTAGACTCTAGAGTCTAACCATATTATAAGGCTAAGGAAGTTTATGCCTTCATCATATCAACCCCTGAAAACTTGTGATTTCCATGAGTTTTTCAAAGTTGAAAGTTGAAAACTTGAAATCAAGATTCTTGGCAAACACTTGAAGTGAATGTAGGAATCATTGGATGCTTTCTAATTCCCGCAATTCATTTTGTTGCAATGGTAGAATTAGCTTTCGGTAACATAAAACCCCGTGTATATTTTTAGCACAAAATACAAGTTCAAGTGTTCAATCATGAAATGGACTAGTTACTCCAAACACGGCTTCACTAGATATATCCAGTGTAAGAACATGTGACACTATTAGCCAAGTTTACATATGTAAAGGGCCAACATTTGCTTTTTATGGAGTTTGAACCCGTGACCTCTTGAGAGGTATGTAGAGTAATGGTATAACGTGTAGGCCAAGCAAGTTTAGTTATGACTCTTAGGGAATTTAGAGGCCACTTTGTCCCCTCCTAGCTCTATCAATTCATATGTATAATGAGAACATAAAAAGTTTTAAATAACTTTGTTTAGGGTAAACGAAATTCCGTGCAAAACTGAGAATAATTTGACAAATTCAAATGGTTTTGAGTTAAGCAACAAATTCATAAGTTATACTTGTATAACTTTGTATTCCGACGGTCGCCGATAATTTTTTAGAAGACATTGTCCGAAAATCCAAAATGAATCTCATCGTTTTACCGTTTACCGGCAGATTACGTATCCACAATCTAAAGTCATAATTTTTCTAAGTCCATAATTTAAGTGAACTTTTATCTGAAGTCGATGAATAATGGTCAATTGGATATAATTTTTTTTACCTTATGATCGATCTGCTTAGCTTATAGTCACGGAGAAATTAAATGCAATGGGACCAAAGAATCCAATAAATGATTTTATTTCCTTTTTATGAAGATATCCGTACAATATCTCTGTGTCTCTTTATTAATTAGTGCTTCAGTGAGACTTTCTTTTTTGTTTTTGACCCACTTTAATTTTACACCAACCATCTTGAAACCAAACTATAAGTTTAAGACTTATCAATATTAAGGTTTACTTCTTTCCAACTGCTATGCTTTTCGAAAGCGTCCCGAACTAGGGCCGGGAGACAATATACATATTCCGGGAGATGCTAAGTATTGTCTACCGGGTTGGGTAAGTATATTTAAGAATAAAAAGCGAATAATATAACATTTCGAGGGTAGCATTTGAGAACATCCGGTATGGGGGCGAATTTAAATCCCAGAGGTTGGATTATAAGGAGACAAATCCCGATTTTTTTTTTAAAGTTTTTCGTTGCACAAACCGGCTCATAACTTCTCCATAAGATCGGAGATACGCAATTTCGCAAATCAATTAAATAAATGCATTATATGCAATACTATTCTATAATACTGATAAAAGAAATTAAAAAACCAATACATAATATATTGTACGATAATAGTTCAAACATCAAATGATAATGTTCTTAACACTTGGCTTTAATGAATTTTGAGCATTTGTTAAAATTAGTTAACTATGTGTGATGTGGATATACATGTACCAAAAGTAGCTGAAGTTATAGTTACTAAGAAATAGATACACAAAAATTTTAGAAATAAAAAAAAAAATTAAGAGTTTGTGTTTATGAGTTTATGACAATGTTAAATTTAGATCATTTCCAGTCAAAATTAAAGTTTAATATTTTTGCTCATAAATTCGAGAGCTTGAATGGTTTCTATGTTTTTTTTTTTTTTTTGTTAGATCTTATTTACTGATCGTTCAGTCTTTTATGATCACTTATATTTATCTGTATATGCATATGTATATAATTACTATATGCAAATATTACAGGGTCTAATAGTGTTATATATTTATCAACTATAAGGTGGAGAATTACTGAATCGTGCAAATATTGTCTTCATGCTAGTGCATGCTTTATGGTCAATATATATATATACACACATACATACATAATATACAGCTTTTATTATATTTGTATATATTTACTAACTCATAAAATGGAATCAAAAGAAGCATAGAGATCATATAATTCACCATTGTTGGGAAGAGCATCACCTCCCACTGTGTTCTGCTCGTATATAACTATTTTTTATATAATATATTATTTAAGTTATATGTATCACTATATGTATATATATTATATCTAAAAAATATATGTTAATGCGTAAAAATGGCTTCAACTTAGAGTCGGATCCAAGGTTCGGGTCCCGAGATTGACCCGCTGAACACAAGGATGATTTGATGTTGAGTCAACGCCGGTTGACTGATGATCGTCAAAGATGGAGGCGATTCCGTCGTCTTGGGCGAGTCTCCGGGCTGTCGTTGACGATCCTCGGCGGACTTCCTTGGTGGCGGCGAAGTCCGGTTCACGGCGAAGCTCCTCGTCTGGGTGGAGTCCTTCTCTTGGCGATGTCCTTGTCAGGGCGAACTCCGGTCTTGATGAAGCTCCGAGCTAGTCTTGATGATTCTTCGTGCTTTTCCTTCCTTGGCGAGCTCGTATGGCGAGGGAGGACCTGCAAAAAAGGGTAGAATGGGCCCGTGCTGCGTCGCTTATGGTTGGGCGAGGCTGCCTACGTATCTCAGTTTAAGAGAATCAGGTCCCACGTAGTTCGGGGTTAGTAATAAACGGCGGGTGAATGACAATGTGGTTTTACTCGTCGGAAGTGTCGTTATTGGCGGTGCGGGGGTGACCCGTGGCCCGATGACTGGGTATTACCGGCGTGATGTGCTCTTCGTCGACCTCGTTGGTGCTGGCAAGCTCACTGTCGAACTTCCCTCGTGTTGGCGAAGTACAGTGAGAGCATTGACCTGACGAGGTGTGCTCCTTTGTCGACCTTGTCGGGGTAGGTGGCCTCGTATGACGAGGGGCCTTATCCCGACGAAGGGAAGCTCCGTCTTTGTCGACCTCACAGGTGGTGGCGTGGTTTCCCACCTAGCAAGGGACGCCTTAGCTGACCCGTCGAACAACCTTTCTTCTCAGGCTTAAGACTCTGCTTCTAGATCAATCTCAGCTCTTAACTCAAGTCCTTTCCTCCTTAATAGTAGACGAGTTTTCTAGAGCGAGAATGCTAGAGAGAGAAGCTCTGGAGAAAGTTGTGAGTGAGTGTAAAAATGAGGGGGGGGGGGGGGGGGGGGGGGGCAGGCTCCTATTTATAGAAAAGCAACTCCTGGAAATTGCACCCTAGGGGCCTGCAAATTCCCTGGGAATGCACCGCTGGGGGCCTCCCATTTCCCTGAATATTGCACCTTCAGGGGTCTTGCGAATTTCTCCTTGCAACAGGGGAGTTGTCGGGGCCCCTTGTCTGCAAAAAGGGTCTCCGATGCTTCTCGATTTGTCTTCGATGTCTTCGGGTTGTCCGCGAGTCCGTAGGTTGTGTTCGGGGAAATCCGGAGGATTTCCCAGGGATCTTCGTAGTCTCGGATCTTCTCGTCGTGTAGGCTAATTGCAAGTTATGCCATCGCCAAGCTCTGGTGAGGGGCTTCGTCGCCTCGTCGCCTTGTTAGCTTCGTCACCTCGTCGGCTTGTCGCCTCGTCGACTTGTCGGCTTCGTCGCCTCGTCGCCTTCGTCGCCTTGTCGGCTTCGTCGCCTCGTCGCCTTCGTCGCCTTGTCGGCTCGTCGCCTCGTCAGCTCGTCGCCTCGTCGCCTTGTCGGCTCGTCGCCTTTTGGGCCCCGGGCCTCGCCAATGTCTTAGTTCTTCGGTCCCGGGCATCTGGCGTTGGTGATGGGCCTTGACTTAACATGACAAGCTTTGACTTTTCTCGGTGGGCTTTGCCTTTTGCCAAAATGGACCCAATTTTTATATGTTAGAAAAAATGCACATAACAATATATTATATAATACATTGTTTTAGGTTAAAAACAACAATTATGTTGTTATTTTC
Source organism: Parietaria judaica (assembly GCA_954871525.1). Classification (NCBI taxonomy): domain Eukaryota; kingdom Viridiplantae; phylum Streptophyta; class Magnoliopsida; order Rosales; family Urticaceae; genus Parietaria; species Parietaria judaica. Next base: position 24,162,837 of record OX940872.1, read on the forward strand.
CCTGAAATATACATATTGTTAATACATATTGCGTCGGCGAAGTAATTAGGTTTAATTCCTCCACGGAGAGAGTCGGCGCGGTGGAGGCGAGAAAGAAGGGTTGGTGTTTATTAGGAAATAAAATGTCCCAATGTGTGTGACATAGAGCTGCACATCCCACCGCCGCGGCACGTCGCGACTCGGTCGCCAACGCCGCGAGATGATGGCGTCGCGACGCGTCGCGGCGTGTGGCGTCGCGAGAGAGCGGGAGAGACGCTGCTGTGAGACGGAGAGAGAGAGAGAGCGGGAGGGAGAGAGAAAACGGGGGAGTCGCGACTCGTCGCGACCGGAAGCTTGGAATCGCGACGCGTCGCGACGCGCCGGAATCCACCGCGACGAGTCGCGAGCGTGGTTGACGACGGAAATGCGCAGCTCTAGTGTGACATTTTCGATTTCGGCTTCTGATTTCACCCGGTATTCGTAAGAACTAAGATACGTGTATGACGGAAAATTAATGTTGAATGATGATTGCCAATGATTACTGTATAATCATGAGCTAATAAGTATGTATACACTACAATTTTATAATTATACAAATCCTTTGACAATCTTATTATAATTAAGGTATTCTCTAATATACAAAATATATATATACATAAGTACACAACATATAAAAATATATATATATATATGTGCTGAAATAATTAGTGAATAGACTAGTGAGTAGTGACGTATAATTTAGATGAGAAAACCTGGCATAAGTACTGTTTTTTGTCAGTAAATACTGTAGAATAGAGCAGACCCGTGTCTGGTGTCAAAGTATTTAGAGCAAGTCTTCTCTAAACAGTATCTCCTAAATGGAAAGCAATACAGTACAGGCTACAGCTAACAAAATAAAACCTTAAAACATAAATATATATATATAAATGCGTTGTCATAGGTAAAAGTAAGACTCTAGTGTCAACAATTTATAATTAAAGTTCTTTAATAAAAAAAATATAATAAAAGTTTGAAATTCTGTGATATATCAGGTTCACGTGACGTAGATAACAAATTTGGACATTTAATAATTATTAACTAATAGCAAGGTATTAAATTTCTCGAATATTCATCGGCGTGCCCATCGAAAATCTTTTTTCGAGGATATGCGTAACAATATATCCATCGACATACCCATCAACTTACATATGAGATACACATCGACAAGCGATATACCCGTAAAATAAAAAGTACGAAACGACATCGGCAAGGGTATTTAAAACCTTGACTAATAGTGTATATTATTAAATTAAAAAAATTAATATTAGATATTTTTACCCAAAAATTAAACATATAAGTTTTAATGTGTTACAAATCATATAAAAATGTAAGTAAAATCTTAATTATGAGTCAATGTACACAAGTTGTGTCAAGTTTTTTTTTTAATTATTATTCTAAAGATTATATTTAAGTTATTTATTATTCTACTTTTTTTTCAAAGTATTAATATACCCTTTATAATTAATTTTAAGAAATAAATCCGAAATTAACAAATCATTAGACGGATACGGTTTCGAAATCTAATTAAATTTTGAGTATTCAAATTTTGAGCACCAAATTTTAGTTTAAATTCTAAATTATCTTGAGAATTTAGAAGCTGGAGAATTTAGAAGTTAGGAGTTAGAAGATCATTATTTGCTATGAAGAATTTTTATTTATTTTCCCAAAAATTTAAAAAAAAAAACAAAATACAAAGAAAAATGAAGAAGTGACTTAGGGGTGAAATGGTAATTTGGGGGAAAGGAGTTGTCAATCAATAGAAAAAGTTGAAGAAACAAAATCATGGTATTCTCTAAGCCAATCACTTTATCCTGTCTCCATCCATCATCATATTTTTCTTCTATTTCCACAAAAGCCCAAACACACATGAAATTCTCTCTCCCCATTTTCACATCTTACCTTGGCTATAAAAATCTCATTAACCTTCAAGGAAATACAGTGAATGAAAGTTTCATCTTATATGGGTAAAATTACTTTTTTTTTACTCGGCTTTTTTTTTGGAAATAAAAGGGAAAGCACTTAAGGAAAAAAATTATTTGCCAGTCTCTAATATTACTATTCATAATAAAATTAGATATTTGCCACAAAATTAATGTATTTTTAAGTTCAAATTTACAATGTTGAATCAACATATGAGATTGTTATTTCCTTTCATGGGAATCCATACTACTTTTCCGTTAAAAAAAATTAGAAACTCGATGTTCTAATTGACCTAATGTAAAGTACTTTTGTTGCGAAATATGTATTCGATTACGAGAAGAAGAAAAAATAATTATTTAACATGACATTGAGTCAAAATTCTATTTTTTTTTTTTTACTTCTCATTTAATACACTAATGTCTCTAAGGGTCGATCGCTAACACATACGTAATGTTTATTTTTTAATTAATCGTTGTCAGCAAAACCTTATAACAAAATTAGTTTGCACCGTAAATATTTGTCAAATAGAACTATCGGTGAGTGCTGTTACGGGACCCTTGGGCCTCAGTTTGATCCCCCGCGATAGCCAAATCGTTACTTTTTAATTCGATAAAAAAATAATTTTTACATACATTTAAATTAATCAATGTTATTTAGTACGTAAATTTACGAAAAATCTATCGATAAACCCGTAAAATTGAACTAGTGCTAACAACATCGACATTGGCATTTAGAACCGTGGTTTGAACCTTGATCGTAACACCCTTTCGATCAAATTAAAATACTTTGACAAATAAAATGATTAAAATAAAAAATAAAAAAACCTGAGTTTAGTGATCAAAAGGGTATGATGTTTCTTGATAATTACTGAATTTACTTCATGTTTGTAACCCTAGTTTCTTCTCTCTCCTCTTATATATAAAACCTATTTTACCTTCTTTCTCTTTCTCCTATATATAGCTTTAGGGTATTTCCCATTTTCCACTTATACACTATGTAGCTTCACCTGAAATTCAGTACAAAGTACAAACTAGGGTTTCAACTTTCAAGCTACTCAATTACATGTAGTAAGTACTCTCATTCCCAACCTCGTGATCTAGTTTATCTAGCTAATCTCTTTACTTCACATCTCTGTAATTGACTTCAACTATATATATATATATATATGTATATGTATGTATTACCCTTTCTGTGTGCTGATATATATACACTCTCTTGCTTATGTAAATGATCAAAGATTAGGAATTCGACTATGCTTGCAAAACCCTAGATAGGGACCATATAATTCAAACGTTCAAGATCCGAAACATGGACGAATTCGAATCCTCGAGCTCGGAGAGAAGCTCGCCGCCACAGCGAATCGCCCCTCTAGTCAACATCAACCTCAACCCCGACGCAGCCGTCGACGTGGCAATCACAAAACCCCCGTCGCCGCCTTCCACTTCAGCATTGTTGCCGATCGAAGGTAACTCCGGTGGTGGTGAGATCAATCCTAGCCGGTACGAGAACCAGAAGCGGCGGGACTGGAACACGTTCGGGCAGTACCTGCGGAACCACCGCCCGCCATTGTCCCTGTCACGGTGCAGCGGGGCCCATGTGCTCGAGTTCCTCCGGTACCTCGACCAGTTCGGGAAGACCAAGGTGCACGCCGGGGGCTGCCCCTTCTACGGGCACCCCTGCCCACCTGCCCCGTGCCCCTGCCCGCTGCGGCAGGCGTGGGGCAGCCTCGACGCGCTGGTGGGCCGCCTCCGCGCGGCCTTTGAAGAGCACGGTGGGAAATCCGAGGCCAACCCTTTCGGCGCCCGCGCCGTGCGGCTCTACCTCCGCGAGGTCCGCGACTCGCAGGCCAAGGCCCGGGGTGTCAGCTATGACAAGAAGAAGCGCAAGCGAGCACCGGCCACGTGCCCTCCGCAACCGGGTCCGGATGCGGACTGACCCGGATTCTGCCTGGTAATATGCCTCTTATAAATGATCATATCAATAATAATGCTAATTAACTAGATTTTATATCTCTAGTAATTAGTTGATAAGTATTTGATCAACTAGTATCGATGCACTCTTAAAGTTGAAAACGTTAATTTCAATTAATGTGATTATGTATTAGCTCTAGTATATATCTAATAATATATATATATATATATCGAATTGTGATGATTTGTAATCTATTTAAATTTGCTTTGCGCCGATAGTGTTTTAATTTTTATATTAGCTAGTAATTAATCATCGCCTATTATATAGGTGACTATGTATTACTTAGCTCCAGTAGTATAGTGGTGCATATATATCTAATAATATATATATACACACACATATCGAATTGTGACGATTTGTGATCTATTTGAATTTGCTTTGGGATAATGTTTTGATTTTTATATTAGCAAGTAATTAATCATCACCTATTATATTTAGATTGGAATACTATAATATAAAAATAATAGCTTGCATTTATAATATATACAAGAATAGCTATTATATTTGTCACGACGACATGGTCTTCGAATGTTTTTTGTCTAAAACAAATTACGAGATGACTAGTTTTGTAACATCGTCTCAAGATTTTTCGTCACGGGTGCTTTCGCTACAGCAACTGTTCTTAAGTACGACGATTTTCGTCAACAGAAGTGTTCAAGTTTTAATTTTAAACGGAGTTTTTTGCTGAACCACGATCAAAACTTGCTCTTCATGACCACTGCTATGACAATAGTAGTGTCAATTTTGTAGTGTATATAAATACCTCTACTATTTGTATAGTATTGCGATATATATAATGTACCCTTCATTTTATTGGCTTGAAGTTCTATGAAAAAATGTTATGTGACATGTTATGATGTTAATTAGGACTTAATTAAGAGGGGTGAATGGCTATTATTAGTGTTCACTTATATATTTATATATACGTATATATAAATATATATAATACTAGCACATTCATAATAGGCTTAAATTCTTGGTTTCTTCTTAATTTTCTGTCTCACATTTATCGTTAATTATAATTTTGGAAATGTTGTGTGGACATACGAATTGTGAAATGTGAAGGGAGATGAATGTTATATTAATTATCAATACTATAAATTCGTTTTTTTAGTGTTTACAGTCATACGTATTAAGTGTTCTCTAATGAAGAGACGATTGTACTTCGATTGAAGAGTGTGTGACTAAACATACCAGTTCTAGTTCATACATATATATATATATATATATACTTTGTCTTTGTTTGAAGAGTCTATGACAAGTAATAGATTTTGCAGATCATGTCTTTCTTGAGTTTTTTATATATATTATACACACACATATATATATATATGTATATAATTATATATATGGCTGTCTGGTGTTCTAAATTTTTATTCAGTGTTGGCAAATCACTCAGCAATCACATGCCATGCATGCTTGCAAATATATACATACTATAGTCTATCACTCACTCTCTCTCTCTCTCTATATATATATATAATATATATATGCATATAAGTATGTTTTTGTAAGCGATATAAAATTGCCAGTGTAATATGTCAATATATCATATATGTAATATGTGCATGAGGGAAATTAAGCCTTAATTGTCAGGATAATCTGCATGAGTCTCGATTTCCTAATTTTGAGATATATATATATATATATATATATACATAGATATTCCTTATTTAGACGAATCCACCATCGAGCTATGATCATATTGTTGCATTACAATTAACAAATACCATTTAATATTTATAATAATACATATATGGGTATTATATATTAATTCTATTATAGTGTTAGGGATTTTACCAACAACCCGGGCAACCAAGAACACCCGAACAAATCATGAAATGACCAAATATACGGAATCACGACAAACTTAACAACTTCATGGACAGAATCAAATCATTTTATTGATACTCGACAAGATACATATACAACACTATCGGTTACAGAAGATTCAATACTTATGCCCAAAGTACACTTCCCGATGAACCCTTCCTAATCGTCCCCCAAACATCTGCTCGTCCCGCGATGACGCTCGTGACGTCCTCGTTAAAGATTGAGACTCAATCTTTGTACTCCCCGTCACTCAACCTCTGTCTCCGTCTTCGCTTCCCCTTGCCGGCCAATCCCTCGTATCCACGGTTTCCGTCACTGCCTCCGGTGACGTCGGAAGAGGTTTCCGATTGCCGTTCTCGCAAGACCTCGGTCAACCCACAACCGTGCGTACTCGCACCTCCCGGTGTGAATCTCTTCCGACGATATGAAGAGGACCGAATCACCAACCTATTCAAGAAATTTTTTCGACGCTGTGATCTCCACCGGTAGAGATGCTCCAAGAGGACTGCGTCGACTCTCCATCTCGGTCGGGGACCTCACTCACGTTACCACGTCGCTTCTTCTCCGGCGAGGCCACTCCTCTCCGGTGATTCCTCAGAGTGTATCTTGCTCCTCGGGTTTCCCTCTCCAGATTCTCGAGTCTCTCTCTCTCTAACTCTTGGTGTTTGCGATCTGGGTTTTCTCTGATAATTAATTAGAGTACTCTCAATGTTGTCACCATATGATCCTCATCACTAATGACCCCCTCTGGGTATTTATAGAGTATCGAACATAACCGACTCTGATTATGCCCCCCGAGCGTTGACACAAAGTCAATCCCGATAGGCTGTCAAGAAGTTAAGTACACGGTGACTCACAATCGTTGTTCATCACCAATGGGTGACCAACAATATGCAATGCCTTCTTGGCTTTTCATAACATTAATAAGTTAGTCTAAACTTGGACTTATATTAATTTAAGTGCAGAAATTTGATACCCCTTCTTCAAATTATTCTTCTAACGCTCTCATCATAAAAGAATTAATATATAGATGAATAAGCTTCACATATGATTTGCATGGACGAAGGTCAATCCAGACGGGTGGCCTTCCCGTCTATTTAGGTGGGCACCGGCAACCCGCCGCATCTAGATTGGGATGTGGGCTTGGGTTTCCCGTCTGGTGAAGCAATACAAGACGGACCAAACCCGTCCATGCATTTCACACAGGGCAGCCTACACCCACAGCTTAAGCCAGCACTGGCTTAAGGCGCGCGGGCCATATTCGCATTTACTGAAAAAAAATTACTAGGATTTAACAAATTTTAAGCACCTTTTTCTTATGAGTTACATATTGCATGAATATTTTTTTAATGTTTTACTATAAATGTTTTATGGCATAAAGTTTGAAAGAAAATATATATATTTGAGTTAAAATGAATATACTAACAAAATTAACTTTTGTAAAATATAAAATTAACACTTGCAACTGGTTAATCAATTCCGCATCAATCAAAATTAGCAAACCGAATATTTATGTTACTAAGTTGGAAACTTTCGCCACCGGAAAATCAGTTGCTAAGTGTTCTAACTAACTATAATTGCTAAGTTGACAGAGCAACTCCGTTTCCTCAACGGGAAAATAAGTTGCGATTTCAACTTAAGTAGTGAATGCTATTTTGCTAATTAAGATTAAAAAATTACAGTAATAATACAAGAACTTGTTTAATTCTGTATTTATATATGGTAATTCTGATGGGTAATTATGTCCTCTCGAATGTACTACTTTAAGAACAAATAGTGATAACTGCGCAGTATATATTTAATTAAGTACAAGTACGCATTAATAACATTTATTCAACGCGATATTTGTAACATAAATACTCAATTTTAAATTAAATGTACCGGCATATTTTCAAGTGCTAGTAAACATTTCGAGGTTAAACTTTCATGTAGAGTTAACGTCTATTAAGCTAATTAAGACACATGTACGTCTCAAGTTACTAAGACTAGAGTTGGATATTTATTGTTTTTATAATTTAATTATAGGTGAACATATGTCTCTCGGTCTCGTGTAGCAAATATTAACGAGACAATAACAAAATTGAGCCTCAACATTATTGTGGTACTATTATTGCTAAAAAAAATAAGAAAATACTGACACGCTTAATTATATAAGATTTGAAACAATATCCCTTATTCAAATATACTCTTACATATTTAAATTAGGACTATACTACATAGATTCTATTGTTTAATTAGATAGTCTAATAATCAAATGTATAATTCACATGTCCAATGTGGTCTATTTTAATATAAAATAATATGGTACTTTATAACCGACAAATAAATTAAAATTATATCGTTTATATGCAATATCTTTCCTCAACTTGAAGTTGAGATGCAAATTATTGGATTAAAAATTAAATAAATGAGACTTTTATTTATAATATCTTGGTAGTTGGTCGTTATCTAACGTCAAGTTTTTAAGGTTATAACTTATAATTCCATTTTCATTATATGTATAAATAATAATAGGATTATATGAGCTTTATTTTAAGGGCGCTTTGGAGAAATAACTAAATTTAAAAGTGTATTTAACAAAATAGTGAAACTTTAGTTAATTTTGTAAACTAGCCAATTAATTATTTAAATGAAATTCTAATTACATTATTGCCCTCATGTTTTTATAAAATTAAAAAATTCATTTATTTTCATTAGTTGAAAATATTACTATTAATTAAAATAGCTATTAACATGGTAACAACCAAAATCAAACCCCTTTTTTTGTATAATTCAAATTTTAAATTCAAAACATTCATATAACTTTCGGATTTATTTATTTATTTCAAAAAATATCAACAAATTAAAGACGCGAATTAACATAAATCAACAACGAATTAACGTAAATCAACAACGAATCAACGTAAATCAACAACAAATTAACGTAAATCAACAACAAATCAACGTAAATTAGCAACGAATCAACGTAAATTAACAATAAAAAATATTATTCATATAAAATTTAAATACAATAATCAAATATTTTAAATACAAAAAATAATCTCTCTCTTTCCCGTAAGACCGCCGAAGTTTCGCCGTCGATCGTCGTGGCCTCGGTGTGTTCCGAGCGAGTGCTCCGATGGAGGAGCTCCTTCGCGCGCGACGGGGGCAGCAAAATCTCATCGTCGTTGGAGGCGCCGGAGCCGGTGGTGCTGCTCCCTCCAGAGACGGGGATCCCAACGGCCTGAAAAACGACTTCCTGCCCTCGGAGTTCCTTTCCTCATCCTCGCCAGAATCGTCGTTGTCGCCGGCCAAGTCTCCGTAGAACCCGAGGAGCTCGTTGTTGGGCTGCAGCACAACGTTGGGGGAGGAGCTAGGGTGGGGCTTGGGCTGCGTCTCGCAGACGCAGTCGTCGTACTCGGTGTCGGCGAAGCTCGCGCGGCGAGCAGGCTTCCTCTTGATGCGCAGGATGCGATTCTCGCCCTCCGACTCGCTGAGAGGGGTCTCGTCGGGGAAGATAAACAGAGAGAGAGAGAGAGAGGGGGGATCGATGGAAAATGATTCAAATTAGCTATTAAATTCTCAAATTTGTGCATAATTAGTTAAGCTTTATTTGTGTTGATTTTTTTAATTAATTATGAAAATTATAATTAAAATGATTAATTAAAGGGTATTATAAAGATAAAAAATACTATTAAAATGCCACCTCATGTTAATTGGCTAGTTTACAAAATTAACCAAAATTTAACTATTTTGCTAATCCTATGTTTCAATTTAGCTATTTAGTGCAATTTCTCTTATTTTAATATATATTTATTCACCGCAGATCTAGACTTCTAGTATTGTTATATATATATATGTATATATATGACAAATAAAATACACTCAGAACTAAGGTTTTAAATATGCTTCTCGATGCCGTTTCGCAATTTTTATTTTACGGATATATCGCTTGTCGATGTGTATCTCATAGGTAAGTCGATGGATATATCGTTTTGCATATCCTCGAAAAAAGATTTTCGATAAACATGCCGATGGATATTCGAGAAATTTAATAACTTGCTCAGAAATTGGAAATATATCCTTATCTTTCTATTCCAGACCAAATTATCCTTGAGTACGTCATATTTCGTGGGATTTAAGAAGTCTAATTGGAGAGTAATTAGTGTAATAATCAAACCAAAATAGCATTTTGAAGTCCCATTGAAGATGGCCTAAGAACTCATTAATGTACTTATTATTATAACATTAATTAATCAATTAATGTCACAGACTCCACATCAATAATTTCATTAATTTGGTTACTTATTTTCTTCTTAATTTTTAGCGTCTATATATAAACGAGCTGTACATTCACAACTGAATTTTAGTTTTGATATCAAATAAAGTTTTTTATTTTTTATTGTTTCAATCTCTTATTTATGCTCATATAGCCTTATATTTATTCATTGATTTTTAATTAAATCACTACGAAATAAGAAGAACTGTCACACTGATAATAAAAAGTGATCCATAATTTTTTTATATATAAATAGTAAATACACATTGATTATAATAAATATTTATTGAATAAAGAAATTACTAACACAATGCAAATATAATAGAGTAATTGTGAATTTTATAGCACGTAACCGTACTCTACGAATATTGGTTAGACCGTAACGCTTACAGTACAATGGCATATGTGTTGCAAGTCTCGGATCGGGGTGGCTCGAACATGCGCATTTGTATCGACTGTTGGGGGATTATCGTATTTTGCTCATTTTCTAATTGAAAAATAAGTATTAATCGGGTCTTAAAAGTATGGTATAAATGTGATCAATTCAAAAAAAAAAAGTATAATATAAATGTATAATATATATATATGATTTATAATTTATGTCATTAATTGAGTAAAGTAGAGCTTTATGTTATTGTGGGACACAGTTGCAACTGGCAATCCTTGCTTTGCAGGTTTTCCAGCAATAATATTCAGTTAATGCCAGTAATTGAACACTGAAAACACTTTTTGACTTTTGAGATAAAGATCTTGTAGTGTGAAATAAATACCATAAATTATGCGAGTACAAAACTCGTGATATAATAAATTCGAAACGCCAATATATATATATATATATATATATATATTCATAAAGACCATGCTTCAAAAATAAGATAATTAGGTCATTTTCCATACTTTTCTTAAAATATATATATATATTTTTCTACTAAGATAATCGTTTTATAAAAAATATATATATTTTTTATAAGACTCGCGAGTAAGAATAATATTCCACGAAAACCTGACTTATTTGACTATTGGGCCCTGCTTAAAATCAAGCTCCGGAGATCAGCTTATGCACAATTTTTTCCCCAACAAAGAAAACCATTATCTGATTTTATGGTTCCTTCCAAAAAGAAGAAGAAGAAATTAGAATAGAACTTAAGAAAACCTTTATTTATTTGCTTTAAATAAAATAATTAAACAGTTACATATATTTCTTATAAATAAAAAATACGAAATTTCTAAAATAATATTAAAAATGTATTTATGTTCAACCCATAACACAGCAACATAATATAGTGGGATTTATTATATTTGTGAATTAAAGTCCAACCCATTTCGTGGGTCCATAAAAAAAAGGTAAATTGCGGGTAATGTACTCAATGTTTGATTTTTTGCGAATTATGTACCCAATGTTTGATCCGTTAGATATTTTTGGGTTTTCCGTCAGTTGACCGTTAGAGAGTTATCCTCCTCTATATGTACACTTTTCGTATTTTTGACATAACTCACTCATTTTTTGTCCAAATTTTATGCACGACCTATGGTTGGAAAGATAAAAGATAGACATACAACTTTGATGTTTTAAGTTTCGTAAAATAAGTTTTAGAAAAATACAAAATTTCAAATACAACGTAAAACTGGACAATAATTTAATGCAAAATATTTATTTCGAGCAAATTTTAATATACTTAATTACTTTTTATGATGAAACTTAAAAGAAAAAAGTTGTAGATAAAAGTTTTATCTTTCCAACCGGTGTTTATTTATAATTTTTTTAGAAAAAATGAGTGGGTTATGCCAAAAATATGAAAGATGTAATGTGAAATAATACGTCATATTTTTGGCATAACTCACTCGTTATTTATCCAAAATTATAAATAAACACCCGTTGGAAAGATAAAATATTTATCTAAAATTTTTACTTTTACATCATAAAAAATCATTAAGTATATTAAAATTTGCTCGAATTTTTTTTTTGCATTAAATTAATGTCCAGTTTTACGTTGTACTTGAAATTTCGTATTTTTTAAAACTGACTTTACAAAACTTAAAACACCAAATTTGTAGATCTATCTCTTATCTTTCCAACCATAGGTCGTGCATAAAATTTGGACAAAAAATGAGTGAGTTATGTCAAACATACGAAAAGTGTACATATAGAGGATAACTCTCTAACGGTCAACTGACGGAAAACCCAAAAATATCTAACGGATCAAACATTGGGTACATTAACCGCCAAAAATAAACATTAGGTATATAATCTGTAAAAAATTAAACATTAGGTACATTAGCCGCAATTTATCCTAAAAATTATATTATAATAATGACTAAACTTATATATTTTTAATTATTATTTCTTCAGCATAAATTCAGATAGATATTATATTTATATAGATTTACCCGAATAAAAGTCAATCCAAATCTACCATTTATGTGTGAACGCCCTCAGACAAATTTAATAAGAGTAAGTAATTTTCGGTAACGCCTCCTGAATTTTCTGTGTTGGTTCAGTTTGTCCTTTAAATTTTGGTTTTTGACAACGATGCCCCTTTAGTAGTAAGGTTTACCCCATTCGGCATTCGATATTAACAATATAAGAAATTTTGTGCAACACATGATGTACAATATTTCACCAATTTTGCTAGTTTTCTCTCCTCTTGCAAGACTTTGATCTCAAAAACTCTTAAATAATTTCTCTCATCGACTTCTTCACAATAATCTCATGATCTAATATTTTGATTGACAAAGCCAATAAAACTCGAGAATGTGGGTATACTCACACTCAATCTCGGATATATAGATTAAACTACATTGACTGATTCTTTTTGCCTCGTAACGGTTAACGGGCCGCTAATATTATAAGGGATATGTTTCGACTTAAATCATGAAAAATAATCATAAAAAGACTATAATACAAGTGAAAAATTCAATCGATCAACTTTTAATAAGATTAAATGTTTGGTTCCATTATAATGCAGCAAAGATTTATTTGTTTAGTCTTTGGCTAAACTTAATATCTGGTTCTACCAATGAGTATATTAATATGACGGTCACAATTTTAAAAAAATACCTTCGTGCATATCATGTGTTGCTATTAAGATGATATTGCTATTAAGCCAGTAACGTTCTGTTTCTCGGACATCTGGCGTTAAACACTTTTTTAAAACTCGGGTCCGTTTTTTAATTAAAAAACTTCTTTTTTGGGTTTAAACACGTTCAAACAATTATTTTTTTAAAACGGTGGTCCATATTATGCTTTGGTCTAGATACTTACTTACATGACTAGTGGCTATCATATATATCTCATACCTCGTGAAATGGCCCAATTGTAATATATATCGTAATATAGTAGCGAAATTGTATAAACTTTGATCAACTGAAGCGATAAGAATCCAAGTGAAAAAAATAGTAGCAAAACTACTAAGTCAACAAATGTGGCGACACACGTCCGAATTTTTTAACGGTTGTTGGTCAATTTTTCTAGCATAATGCTACCAAATCAACCTAAGTACATTCATGTGCTTATATAGTCATCTACCATCTTCTCTCTTACGTAAGATAAAAAAAAAAGATTAAAAAAAATGTGTCGCTTAAAATAATACTATTAAATCATACTTAAGAACACATGTACGTGCTCATCCAGTTAGTTAGCATGCTCTCTCATAACTAATAAAACAATAAAAAAATAGTGAAAAATGTCACCTTTTTTTTTTTGGACCGTTGTTTTCTTGGTTGGTCAAAGTTTTGGTATTTTTTCCGCAACTCTTCCAAAAATAAAGGGGACATTTCTGGCAGCTATGAAAATATCGAGGGAAAATGAACCAAAATGGAAAATTGAAGGGCCATTGAATAAAGTGGAGAGACCAGTCTCATAACGGTGCTTATATCACTCTCACACACAGCGAAGCCCAAATATAGTAAAGCTCTTCTTCACATTCCATTTCTCTCTCTCAGATCAGATCTGATCCGATCCTCTCTCTCTCTCTCGCATCGACCAAGGATTCTGCTCTAGATCTCGTCACTCGCTCAGGTAATCTTCGCTCTCCAAACTCCTCTCTCGTTGTTTATCGGATCATTCCTTCTTTTTTCTTGGAATTTGATGTGGAAATGTGGATTTTAGCTGTTTTTATGCTCTTCTGAATCGGCATTGGCGTTTCCTCTGGTGGAAGTGTTGTAGTTTTTTTTTTTTTTTTTCGATCTCTGGTTCGGTGAGTTGAATTCAGCGAGATTTGAGTGCATCTGAATCGTTAGTGTTATACGCAAGTTTTTTTTTTTTTTTTTTTTTTGTAAAATTTGTAAGGAAAAAAAATGTCGGCAGCGATCGCTTTCATTGCTTGGTTGTCAATTTGCTCGGTTTGGCGTCTCTGTCAATCTCTCGTTTGATTAATGCTTGAGTTTTGAGTGGCTTTTCGCTGTTTAGCTTCAATGGCTGTTTTTTGATACCATTATCTTCTCATACTTGTCTGCCGACAGGTCTATATGAAGTAACGGAACTGTTGGGTTTTCATTTTTTCAGGATTATAATTTAGTTATTTATATTCGGGGATTCGTATGGAAGTTAGAGTCGGAATCTCCGTTATCGATGATTTTTTTGGTTTGTTTCACAGGTCGGTTTTTTTCTGCGGTGCGGTGGGGCGAAATGTCTCTGTGAAATGAGATCTGTTTCATGTTTGTTTAGTGTTTAAGTCTTTTTAAGGGGGACTAGGAAGCATCTTCTGTTGAGATAACGGCAATGATGAGGGGAAGGTCCGATGGGTCGCAAAAGAAACGGCTGATCACTTCTCTGTGTGTCATCGGAATCTTTCTCGGTTTCCTATATGCGTATTATGGATCGATCTTCGGTGCTCAAAGCCGCGGTGCTTCGGCCATGGAGTATGGCAGCAGATCTTTGAGAAAGCTTGGGTACTTGGGCGGGGATGAAGATGCCGATGGCAAACAGGAGTCATCGACAAAAATGTTTGGGCAGGAGGACGGAGAGGATGATATTACACCGAAGAGCTTCCCTGTAAGTCCCAAATCTCCGGATTTTGTTGGATCCCAATTATCCAAGAGCTTTTATGTTTAAATTATCAAGAACAAGTGGAGAATCACGTATGCACATGGAATTAGAATCCGCGTCAACCGTTCTTGAATACTCTATACGAGAGGATAATTGAATACTAGTTATAATGTGGTAGAATGGGACCATAAGGTTATATATTTTGGTAATTACTGTAAAGGAGTCTACACAACAATTTCTCAATAAAACCTTCGAGTCTCCGCGGTTAATCACAATTAGATCCCTCATATTCACTTAATACTATTATTGTTCATGCGCTTTCATTTAATTACATGTATGGCCCCAATTATGCGATTAATACTTAAATTAATTCACTCTTTTGTAGATTACTCAGACTTTATCATGCAAGATCTTGCTCCTATATTTTTTTTCTTTTTTCCGTTTTCCAGCCTATGCTGATTGTCTTCTTTGTTGTATGTGTTCTTTATCCATAGGTTTGTGATGACAGGCATTCGGAGTTGATTCCGTGCTTAGATAGAAATCTTATATATCAAATGAGATTGAAGCTGGATCTATCTTTGATGGAACACTACGAAAGACATTGCCCTCCAGCAGAAAGGAAGTATAATTGCTTGATCCCTCCTCCGTCAGGGTACAAGGTAATAATATGCATCTTATGCTTGTGATTATGCAAGTTTTTATTAGGTTTTATGTAATATATATGCTCAATTCATTATGTCGGGATGTTACAGGTCCCAATAAAATGGCCGAAAAGCAGAGATGAAGTGTGGCAAGCGAACATTCCTCACACTCACCTCGCGCATGAGAAATCCGATCAAAATTGGATGGTTGTCAAAGGTGATAAAATTGAGTTTCCAGGAGGAGGCACGCATTTTCACAAAGGAGCCGACAAATATATCGCTTCAATTGCAAACGTAAGATCAGGACTTCCTATTGTTGCACTAAAGAAGAGTGTGGAAAGCATGACTTCAATCTAGATGCCTAGATGCTCTTTAGAGTTTTGAACTAGCATTTAACCGGTACCGGTAATTGGGTTTTAGGCATTTTTACTACCGGTTTAAGTTTTCCGGTTTTTATAATTAAACTAGTAAAGATGCTTTTCATCATTTTGTAACAATTGCAAGTCAAGACAACATCGTTCAAAGCATAATTAAATAAACAAAATACCATACTAGTTAAAGGTTAGTCAAAGTATTTTTTTAAAAATCCATTGAAATCAGTAACCAAACTGGTTTAATCCGGTAACTGGTATCTGATTATGGTAACCTGGTTTTGTATAAAGTTCCATCTCTAGGCATTGCAATTTAGATTTCATTCTTACTTCCCAAAATTATGCAGATGCTGAATTTCTCAAACAACAATTTAAACAACGAAGGAAGATTACGGACAGTTCTTGATGTTGGCTGTGGAGTTGCGAGCTTCGGCGCATATCTTCTCTCATCCGACATAATAACAATGTCCTTAGCACCAAACGATGTGCATCAAAACCAAATCCAATTCGCCCTGGAACGAGGAATCCCTGCCTACCTCGGTGTTCTCGGGACCAAAAGACTTCCCTACCCCAGCAGATCTTTCGAGTTTGCTCACTGTTCCCGTTGTAGAATCGATTGGTTGCAGAGAGACGGGATTCTTCTTCTCGAGTTAGATAGGGTTTTAAGGGCAGGTGGGTATTTTGCCTACTCGTCTCCCGAAGCCTACGCACAAGACGAAGAGGATCTTAAGATATGGAAGGAGATGAGCGCTCTAGTGGAGCGCATGTGCTGGAGAATAGCTGTGAAGAGGGACCAAACTGTCATTTGGCAAAAGCCTTTGACAAATGAATGTTACCATTCGAGAGAACCCGGTACATTGCCTCCTCTTTGCAAATCCGATGATGATCCGGACGCGGTTTGGGGAGTATCAATGGAAGCTTGCATCACACCCTACTCAGAACGTAAGATTCGTCTCCCAACGAGTTGATTTAGTTTTGCCTATTTCTTCCTGCTTTGTCATAGATAATATGTATAAAAACTTTAGTCACATGACTTTATTCAGTGCGGAAATCTGTTTTAATAACAATTATTAATGTAAAGTTAGGCTAGAAACAATACACTTTTTCCTATTAACGAGGGATGTGAAGGACAATTTCTGTTTAATTTTATTGCAAAGAGAGTCTATTACACCAAAGTGAAAGTTCACAAGTTCAAGTGCAGTAAAATAAAGTTAAAAGGGCAAATTGCAACAGTAGATACGTTTTGTTAACCTCTTTCGTTAAATCAAAATGTCATCAAGAAGTTCGTAACGACAAACTTTCCTAGAACTAAAGACTAGGTTAGTTAACAATTAGTTTGGGATTTGTTCAGACGATCACAGAGTCAAGGGAAGCGGTTTGGCTCCGTGGCCTACAAGATTGACGGCTCCTCCTCCCCGGTTGGCTGATTTTGGCTACTCAACCGACATGTTTGAAAAGGACACGGTAACCTTTTTTTTTGTGCATTTTATAAATTTAAAATTAAAACGGGCAAAACCCATTTCCGTACTAGACTATGCTTCAATGGTGTATTATATCTATTTGCGTCTTTAGCGTGTCTGAATCTTTTCATGTAGGAAACATGGCGACGGAGAGTTGAAAATTACTGGGATTTATTGTCCCCGAAGATCGAGTCAAACACGCTGAGGAATATCATGGACATGAAAACAAACATGGGTTCCTTTGCGGCTGCTCTCAAGACAAAGGACGTTTGGGTTATGAATGTCGTCCCTGAAGACGGCCCTAACACACTTAAGCTTGTGTACGACAGAGGCCTTATCGGCACCGTTCACAACTGGTACGGATAATATTGTCCATTTTATATATGCGTTTTATTGGTTAGATTTGAATTAAACATTGTCATTAGGTTTCATCAGTTGATTCAGTTACCAAACCGTAAATTATAATGTATTTCACATTTTCTAATTAAGCTCTTCAGTTACTTCAATTCCGACACTCCTGATGCCAGTGACTTCCTCTTAAGTAACAGAATTTTTTCCGTTTACTCATGATCGCAAATACGATATTGACCTTTGTTTCGACAGGTGCGAAGCCTTCTCAACTTACCCTCGCACATACGATCTACTCCACGCTTGGACCGTCTTCTCTGACATCGAGAAGAAAGAGTGCAGCCCGGAGGATCTTCTGATCGAGATGGACCGAATTGTCCGGCCCACGGGCTTCATAATCATTCGAGACAAACCGTCCGTTATAGAATTCGTGAAGAAGTACCTGTCGGCGTTGCACTGGGAAGCTGTGGCAAATGGGGCTTCAGACTCCGACCAAGACGGAGACGCCGTTTTGATCGTGCAGAAGAAACTGTGGCCCACGAGCGAGAGTCTGCGAGACGCGGAATAGGAAAGGATGTCGTTTTTTCTCGCTCTCTGCTGCTCCGAGCGATCGACAAAGTGCGGTAGCCGGTACGGTACACATGTTCCATTTTGTAGCCTAAATGGTAATTGCATTGTTGTCACTGTATTTTTCATTCTTACGGTATTTCATTGTTGTAATGATTCACTCAAGAAGCTATAAAGCAACTACCTTAATCGATATTCTTTACATATATATAAATGGAGAGATTTACATACACATAATATACATATATATATAATCAGTTGAATGTTATACATATATATATATATATATATGTAATCAATTGAATGTCATTTCATTTATTAGAGGACAAATGTTTATGCAGACGTCTTATTTTGTAATTTTGTTTCTATGTACTATCTAAGTCTATAAATTTTGCCCTTCTTATATATACCGGTAATTTATACGGAAATATAATTTTCAACACAGTATGTAATTTATACCGTTAGTTTATACAGAATGCTTCGAAGAATTGGCGATCTGTGGACAGAAATGCGATAATTATCGTTAAAATGAATTAGTATCAATAACAAAATGATTTAATCATCCAGGTATGACCGAAAACTGAGTTTTTCATCAGTCTACGGCCGAATAACCTGTCAACGTTTTATTAAACGGCACGGACAACAAATATCGGTAAAATCAATATTCAAGAGTTCAGAAGACAAAAACCGTTTGAAAATCCAATTTTAAAATTACAGCGAAGGCCGAAGAGTTACGTTCACGCAAAAGTTCTCCAAAATTTTAATTACTTATCCAATTTTCCGAGCATATAGTGAACTAACGGATATAAAACGAGACTTTCCGAGCGTACTAAAAATCGATGGATCAAATTTTAAAAATATATCGACAAATTGCGTATACGCCCATAAAAAATTTTCGTAAGATTTTGAAAACCGATTCCCATTTTCCGAGCATACTTACTTATCGAATAATTTTTTTAATAAATAAATATTAATAATGAAAAAGAGATGAAATGAAAGTGAGGATTCCGGTGGGCATAGTCTGAGCGGAGAAGAAGATGAAGAAGCTTCGGTACGCGATGGTCTGCTCCTCGAACCAGAACCGGAGCATGGAGTCCCACGCGCTCCTCACGCGCCACGGCTTCGACGTCGAATCGTACGGCACCGGGGCCCACGTGAAGCTCCCCGGCCCCTCCCTCCGCGAGCCCAACGTCTACGACTTCGGCACCCCCTACAAGCTCATGTTCGACGATCTCCGCCGCAAGGACCCCGACCTGTAAGTTTCTAGGGTTTCGTTCATCGCTTCGCTCCAATTCTTGCGATTTTCCAGCTAGAGAAATCCATGTATATGACTGTATGTATGATTAGTTGGAGTTGTTGGACTTGAATCTTGATTCGATGGAGAAATCGCTTGCTTTTGGGAATGGGTTTTTATTAGATTCGGTTTTGGTTGTTTCTGGTGAAAGTTGGATTGGTTTGATTGAGATTGAAGTGTTGTGGTTGGCTTCGAGCCGGACCGGGATGAAGGAGGAGTGATTTCGTTCGCAGGTACAAGCGCAACGGGATTTTACCGATGCTGAAGAGGAATTTGGGGGTTAAAACGGCGCCGCAGCGGTGGCAGGACAACGCTGCGGACGGTGTCTTCGACGTCGTGATAACTTTCGAGGAAAAGGTTTTCGATATGGTCGTTGAAGGTTGGTGTCTTTCGGTTATACACGGGGATTGGCTCTCGATTCTATGTGCTCGAATGGCTTTATTTGTGTTGGGAATGCAAGCTAAGTTATGGCTCTTTTTAGAGGAAAAAAAATCCGTATGTAATTTATGACCGTGCTTTCGTTCTTCAACCGGTTTCGACACTTCGCAAGTTCGATGGTTATGGTATATGCATTATCTTTTACTGGGTCAACTATTTCTTATGATCGCGAGGAATGGAACGGGTCTCCACCTTTAGTAATTGAAATGACCGCCCCGTTAAACTTTTCCCGCTGAAAGGTCTTCTGCTGAAAACTTATGCTTATAGGGTATTTATTTAGGTATCAAAAGCTTTCGTTCCTTGCTTCACAAGTTACAGGGATAGTTATTTTATTTGTAGAATCTGATATCGCCGTTACTAACATAATGCAGATCTCCACAGCCGGGAACACGGTCTCCTGAAAAGTGTCTTGATAATCAACTTGGAGGTAAAGGACAACCATGAAGAGGCAGCGGTCGGAGCTCGGCTTGCGATGGAATTATGTCAAGAGGTCTGAATCTCACATATATTTAGGGCATTAATTAATTACACAGTTTTTTGCTAGAAATCTGATAGCTTTATTTTATTTATTTTGTTATTTATTTATACTTTAAGTTGCAATAAGGGAAAGATCGGGAAGCCCAAATTTCCCCTTTTTAGTGACGCCTAGCGATTCTGCCATTTCTGTGTTTTATTTTGTCGGTTTGAATAAAGATATGTCTCAAAGGAATGGTGCTTTGTTATTCGGCTTCTTTGTTTAAAAAATTATCGGGAGTTCATCTCTTTGTTGAATTTATTTTGGTACATGATTGTTTCTCATTCAGTTCCTATTGAAATGTTAATTAATCCGATTCTTTGGCTGTTTCTTATGCGTAGATCGAAGCGGTAGAGTCCTGGGAGGAATCAATCGACAGCATCATGCTCGCTTTTGAGACGCAACATCGGCGGAAATTGATGTACAGTGTGTCCTTCTATTGAAACCACATCTTCACTGAATCTTTGCCACAGCTAATACCGTATTTATTTTTTCACAAAATGTTTCCGTGTTTCCTGTTTAGTCTAAACATCTAAACACGGACGCTTTCTTAGCTTATTCAATTTTAGTTATTTCTAGTTATTTTACTTATCCTCTGTCACGCTTCGGGTTAAGTTACGCAAGGACGGGCCTACTAAGCTGTAACATCTGGCCAATATAAACGACTCTTAGTACAGAAACCAGCTAGTCAGTGTTTAACCCAGAAATATAAGTTCTAGCTTAGTCTTCTGAGTTTAGGTAGTTTCACGGGCTCTAGACCCGTGGCGAGTTTCCCGACGGTAACAAGATAATGGAAGTCCAACCGGGTTTTTCTCTTCTAGCAGTAAGTAAGAAAAGAAAAAAGTTCCATTTTGTTGGGTAATTCTAGTTCTTTTACTTAGCTTGGGATGATATTGTCTAAATATTATATGTAATGAAATTTTGTCAAATATATTGATTAATGTTTTCACTCTATTTTGGTTAAATCCTTCGAAGCACTTAATGCAGTTAGAAACATTCAAGTTTACCGTTATCGAAAACCGAATATTTGGTAATGCTGTTTTTCTCCTCTAAACTAGAGCATTCGATTTTATTTACTCAAAATACCGAAATACAGTACTTGGTTTATTATTAGAAAGACACCGCACCGCAACCGAACCGAACTCACCTAAGATTCCTGCCTTTCTAGACTTGGAATATACCATTCCACTTTGTTTTGATTGACTATATCCACTGCTGAAAAGCTGTTCCAGTTGTGAATTGGTGATGCTTTAGCATTCCATGATTTATGTAATCTTATTTCCTTTTGAAAAAGAGAAAGAAAAGGTCACGAATCATGTTAGTATAATGATTCAGTGATGAAACATGTCTCATGATTTTCACTTGTTTTTTTTTTTTTGTGTCGAAGAGAGACACCCAAGACCCATCTGTCTTCAACATTTGTACATGGAAGATCATTCATTCTTAACTCAAGTCATCGTCTTCATGTGGGTGTTTTCTTATCCTTTTGACCAGCCTGTGTCGTTTTCCTCCCTTTTCGACGGCCCGACGCGGCCGGGTGCCGGGTTGTGTTGTGCTGTGTTGAACTTTTAAATTAAGGGTCATCGTTTGGAGTAGCCTGTATCTTTAAAGAGAAGGGTTAATGACAGCATAAATGTTTAATATTTTAATTTTTGTGATAATATAAAGCAATTTTTTTCACAATAAAAGTTATCTACTATTTTGATTTTTTAAAAAATTCTGTCTATTTTTTAATTAATTTAATAGAATTTTGATGTGTAAGTCACAGATATGTATCACTTTTTTTGAAATTTCCACTTTTTTTCTTCTTCTTTTACGGTATTTACGAGACTTGAACAAGTTGATGAAATTTCGAAAAGAAAAAAAAAATAGAAAAAAGTTATTATATTGAAAATTAATAACTTTAGCTGTGAAAAATGAGTTTATGCATCACACAAATAAAATATTGAATATTTACACTGCTATTAATCCTTTAAAGAAATCAATCTGTATATTGCATTGCACTGAGTTGTACAACGAGTAAGAAAAATGGTATTCTGAATTTTTATATTTTGAATCATTACCGAAATCTTGGTTTAGGAGAAAAACGGATAAAGAAATTATGATTCCGTTTTTTATTCAAAAACCCGAATTTCGGACTTTTAGTAAGAGACTAAGAGCATGTAAATCTCAAATCGAAATCTAACGGTTCGGATTAACTAAGGAGAGGAGAAAAGAGGAGTGCAACTAAAATATATAAGAGATTAAGACCTAAGCAAGGTATATGTACAATGGCTACAAGTACACAATATTTTGTCCAATTTTTTTTTTCTTCCAATTTTTGTACAATGGCTAGCCTTGGCTTGGCTTGGCTTGTAGTGGGTGCTTTTTGCACTGAGACAAATGGAATTATGTGTGCAACAAAGTACACAAGGCATTTTTCAGAGTGTGACACACAACACAAGTGTTATTCACAAATTGCCTTGATTTGGTTCAACACTTTGATACCAATCATTTCATGCCATTTTTTGATACTTTTTTTCTTTCTTTCTTCTTCTTCTTATTCCCTCTATGTTATTTTCAATTCTATGAATTGGCATATAATAATAATGGAATAGATGGTCCACCATAAATGCCCTTCTTCTAAGGGAACCCACAAGTCAAGTTGCCTTTGTTGTGGGGCTAAGAACTCTTTTATGTCCAAATCTTATCCTTTGCAAAGTGGTTTGCAAGTCTTAGAATACCCATTTCTAGCTTGAGAATGCATGAGGAAATATATGTGTGAAATTAAATTACTCAACTTAATCCCACCTACATTTGACATGCATGTTTATAATTTGAGTAATTGTCAATATTGTCCCCGAACTTTGTTGTGTGGTGCACTTTGCACCTTAAACTTTAAATTTTGGCGGCTAGGGCCCTCGAACTTGCAGAAAGTGGCACATACACCTTGAAAGGACAAAAAATGTTAATTTATATGCAACACATGACTAACTCGACAATATTTTTATTAACTAATTACTTAACGAGATCAATAGACTCAATAGACTCAATTATGAGACTATTGTGAAGCAATCGAGAAACTTGATTTTTTTAAAATGATTAACATCAAAGTCTCATGGAATCGGAGAAAATAATAATGTTTATGAAAATACTTTACTATAGATCCGGTGTCACACACACGCTTATATATTTCGTCACTTTGTAACATATATATAAGGAAACAAAGTGTTACTTTTTTAAGGGATATTTATGCTAAAATGTATAATTCAGGGGGAAAGTTCACCAACAAGAAAAGTCCATGGGTCATTCTGATTACTCTTTTAATTTTTTTGTATGATAATCATTTTTTTATTCTATTGACTGTCTACTAGATTAACTTGCCTATATGAGCATGTAAATAATGACTTGGATGTATGAATTGATATTGTCCTTCAGAAGTTTCTTGAAAAATTGAAACTACTTTTATATAATTTCATAGCTCATAATAAATGAAGGAAGAAAAAGAATTTTAGTGCCCATTAAAAGGAGGTATCAATTAATTAATATACCAAAAGTCAACCACATTATTGCTTACAGCTACAAATTCTTCATATGATTTGGATAGACATGTGGATGGGATTAGGGTTTCGTTAGTCTAAATTCTTTCCAAATTGATCAGACTTTTGGGATGAAAGTTCATATTCTTGGTGTCAATTTGAAATGAAGATTAGGTTAGTCATGTGCAACTTAGAAAAAGCGGACTACATATATAAATATCTCATAAATAACTTGATTATTAAGTTCTAAGAATTGCTTCTTTTTTTTTTTACATGACCAATTAACAACCAAAAGTTAACTCTATTCTACTAGGGCTGTGCATTTTTTTAATTGGATTCAGCCAACTCGGAAAGTCTATGGGTCCGAGGTCCGATCCGGTAGATTGGTACCGGGGTAACCTTACGACATTTAAAAAAAATGATTTTTATGACTTAATGTTTGGATTATACTTCCGTTTGGTGTTTGCATTTTTGTAAAGTTTAATATAGTAGGCTAGATTCAGTGGCTCTTACCGTTAAATTACTTGGATAAGAATCGCCCGATTTTGCCCCGACTTGAAATGAAGCAACCCAAAATCCCGCCCAAAGCAGCCTGAGATCGAAATCAAATCTATCTTGCACTTCTATTTGATCGATTTGAATTGGAGCTTTGAAATTATTGAATTATAATTATAATTGACACAATTTTATCAATACAAAACGAGCGAATTGAATTGGGTAGATCATCGGTGCAACCCAAACCAACTCGTGCACATCCCAACCTGCTTCTTATTTACCCTCCAAAACCAAAATTTTATTGATGATTTTTTTTTTTGTAATATTTATTGTGGCTACATGACAATTTCCTCTTAATTTTCCTCAATTAAAGAGGGAATTAATTCCTTAATTGAATTCCTCAAACAGTAACCAAAGGGGATTTCAAAGAGTATTTGATCTCGAGTGATGATCATTAAATGGCTGATGTCATGTCCCTATTGCATTAACTTGGCTTTAAGAATATAATGATATTAAATATCATGGTAAGTGCCAATACCATACTTTCATCGAAATAATCCTATTCACTAAAACTACATACTCATATTACAATTACAATATAGTGCAATTTCTGCGTCTCGTCTCGTCAGATCGAACCCATAATTTCTCATGAAGTAGTGGAATTGCCTAAGTCAAATAAGCTTGGTTACCGATTTAAGGTTCAATATTTAGTTACACATTTTTATTTGACATGTTCATTTCAAATCTGATTTATTTATTCATCAAAACAAGTATTGATTGTCTTTGTTGTTGTGATTCACACGTTTATTGAAACATTTCACGAAGTTATAATCTTCATGATACACAACTAAAGAAGAATATTCGTCTTTTTGACACGTATAGTATAAATCAAGTTTCTTAAATTTAAATTGTAGACTCTTATACTAATTATATATATATATTCTTGAATCTTGCTTGAAGAGAACATCTCCCTCACATTAACAAATAAGTAATGTATGATTTATGTTATTTGAAGTCAATTTTTTTTAATCTTATTAAAAAAAATTAAAATATAAATTAAAATCTGCTGTATATCTTGAGCTAAAGGTTTGTTAGTTTACGAGGGTGTTAATGTTTGAATGATAATTAAAAAGTAATAAATTAAATATAATTTTTGGAATATTATTTAGAGCTCTAAAGTTTTATAAGTATATATAAAATTAAGGGTAAATTACGGTTAAAGTCCAAATGTTTCACAAGATCGAGCTCCGCAGCTCGATCGACGACAGTCAAATGCCATGTGACTGGGTGACGTGGCAACTAATATGGCAAGATTTAACGGTGAAAAGTATATACTAAAGAGAGAACATTAGCCGCTAACGTATTGCAATTTGAGCATATTAGCCAACAAAAAAAATTGAGTATATAATTCAATTTTATTAAAATATTATGTACTTAGTCGCAATTTACCCAAAAATCAAATATATATATATATATTATATTATTTAGAGCTCTAATGTTTTATAGTATAAATTGTAAAATTATAAATGCAAAAACGTGTGGAGCCAGTGACACGTGTAAGACGGAGGCCCCGTGTCTGAGGCGGACATCAAGGCTTTGAATGTGTTTCATAAAGTGACTGTTTTTTGGGCAATTATTCTTCAAGTCACATATACTATTTTTCTCTCCTCCACCTCAGCTTTATATAATTGAAATTAAGTGTTAATGACGGCGAAAATACTTAAAGTTTGGTTAAAGAATCTCTTTATACTCAAAGTAAGTGGCGGCAAAAATACTCAAAGTCACATATGGGGCGTTGACCACTTCATTATTGTAATACCTAATTTATTATTTGTTGTTTTTAATATGTTTTGTTAAGTGTAATCATTAGGGGTTTAATTAGCTGTATTAAATAGTATTAATTAAGAGTTTAATTCGTTGTTTTGCCGTAAATGAGACTGATATGGGCTCGTCCACGTGGCAAAAAATTATTGCTAGATCAGTAACCCATGTTTGTCCACGTGGCCAAAGCTAATAGGTAAGTTAACTGCGTTACGAGAATGTAATGGTCAATGCCCCAAATACGACTTTGAGTATTTTTACGGCCACTTTTAAACTTTAAGTACACGAAGGGTTCTTTGATCAAACTTTGAGTATTTTCGTCGCCATTAACCCTAATTAATCAACTAATTTCCTTTTCCTTTCTAGTTATCTTAATTTTATTAATTTTTGAATAATTGGCGTAAACGTCCTTTGAACTTTCTTCTTTAATACACTTTCCCCCTCGGCTAAAGTTATAAGCAATAATGCTCAGGGTTCATTAAAAAAGTTACATATTGTTCCATATGATTATAAGTAACTGGTTTTTTTTTTTTTCGCACAATAAGCCTAGAACAGTTTTTTCTTCATATTTATTGTGCCTAACTAATTAAGTATATTTTATGTTCTCGAGTTTCTTTAGTAATTCTTTGTTTTGTTAAAAGTTTGAAATAACTAACGAGTTTATAATTTTGAACGCGTAATTAGGAGCAAAAAATTAAGGGTTAATGACGGCAAAAATACTTAAAGTTTGGTCAAAGAACCCCTCGTATATCTTAAGTTTAAAATTAGCGGTAAAAATATCCAAAGTTGCATTTGGGGAGTTGATCACTCCATTCTCGTAACCCCGTTAACCTATCCGTCAACTCTGGCCACGTGGAAAATCTGTTTTGTTAAGTGTGATCATTAGGAGTTTAATTAGTTGTATTAAATAGTATTACATAACAATTTTTGTCACGTGGACGACCCCATCAGTCTCGTTTACGATAAAACAACGAATTAAACCATGATTAATACTATTTAATACAACTAATTAAACCCCTAATGATCACACTCATAATATATTTTTTCATGTGGCCAAAGTTAACAGGTAAGTTAACGACGTTACGATAATGGAATGGTCAACTCCCCAAATGTGACTTTGGGTATTTTCGCCACACTTTTAAACTTTGGGTACACGAGGGTTTCTTTGCCCAAACATTGGGTATTTTCACCGTCGTTAACCCAAAAATTAAAACCAAAGTTAAAAAACGCACCATTAGGCCAAAATGACTAAAAGCCCACGACGGCAACTCCGTCCGGCCCGAACAAAACTCATCGAGTCCCGACCCAGAAAAGTCAACTTAGGCCCAACCTAAAAACCGCACCCTTGGAAATTAAAAATGCGCTAACAAACACGATGAAATAACTTAATCGTATACAACGCACTGAGCATCGCGCAATCTAAAACATGGTGCTGTTTGGTAGACAACTCAAAGTGTTTTTGTTTTCTCTGTTCATAATTTTATAGTTGTAGTGTAAAAAACTCTTGCAGTTGTTTTTAAACAACTGTTTGGTACACATTTCTGTTTTTAATTTTTTAAAAATAAAACAACAGAATAACTGTTTGGAATACGATTCGACTTTTTCTTAAAAAAATTAAATATTTAATACATTAATAAAATTAAAAAAATATTACTACATTAATAATTCAATAACATAAATACTATATTACGGTGTAAAATTAAATACAATCATGTTTAACATATCAAAACTATACTATACAGTCTAAATAATCAAGTTTAATATATATCAAAAGTAAAACTATGTTTTAACATATCTCATGTTATTTTGTTCTATTATTTTTCACTAACATTATATTAGACATAATATTCGCGTGAATTTTATATTCACCACAACAGGTCGTCCGTATTATTTTTTCCTAAATTCATCACACAAGTAAATTATGTCCCAACATCATATAGCTAGGTCAAGTCAGATTCAGCGCCGGCACCGGCACTAGTGTCGTAGTTAGCATTGGTGTCACATTCGACTTCGAGACTTTGAAGGTTCAATGGTGAAGTCTAGAGGTGAAAATTTAGTATCTGTTTTCTGGTTTTGTCTCTGTTCCGGTACCGGTCCCGGATCGATTTTTAAAAAATCCAAGAAATTTAGTTTAAAATCGAGAACTAGTACTTCTCGGTTCCCTTTTTTAGAACCGAGAACCAGAAACGATGCCCTAAATAAATATTTCTTGGTTTTTGGTACCGGTTCTGATTTTAAACTACATGTCATTTTTTTAGTTTTTAGTATGTCGTTTTTAGTGTATTATAGATTTTTATTGTTGTTTTTTATACTATTTGTAGTTCTTAATTTTTGATTTTCAAAAATACATGTGGTTTTTAAGTCAAGCACTTTTAAAACCGAAACCGGTATAAAAAATCCCAAATTTTCAGAACATGGATGAAAAAAGTTATTTTCCGTTTCCCGTTTCCGATTTTACTCTTTATGAAGTCGACAGTAATAAGGAGTGATGAAAGAAAAAACCGAGTGAAAAAAAACCAGAAAATAACAAAAATGTTTATTTGAAAATCCTTAAGAAAAAACGAAATAAAACTTGAAACGCGTTGGAGTTCAATTTGATGAGTTACATACCAAATAATTATTTTTTTCAGTGTAATTTAAAAAACTAAAAAAATATTTTCAAGTCGTGTACCAAACACAGTTATTCTCTCATTTCTCTCGTAACAATAAAAAAAAACACTTATCTTAAAGTGGTATTAACCACTGATATTAAAGTTTCATTGGTCGTTTTTAAAGTGTCATCACTTGAAAATAGTAAAGAAAAAAAAAGGAAAATTATTGACAAAAAAAAATGTTGGTATCTCACCTTCGAAAGTCAGTTAGAACTTAGAATACCTAAAATATAGATAGAAAATTGACTTCAAACAATTTACGTTTGAAAACAAAAATAAATATTGTATTTTCTCTTAACTAATTCATAACACCTTAAATGATCATATTAAATCTAGACTCTATACTCTATAGATGTACCATCTTTTTTTTTTTTGCAACAGTGGGGATCGAAATCACAACCTCCACTTTGAAGGTGGTGTGGAATTATCACTAAGCTATCACCATCTCAAACAATGAATATTCAGAAGTTGAAAGGAAAAAAAATTAAAATATCAAAAAATAATTGCAATGATATATAAACTTACCTTCATTCAAACAAAAGTGTAGGCTACCAAAATTTTGTATATAAATTTTGGTTTTAAATTTTTAAGAATCTAATATATCATTTAATTATTATTTTATTTTAACGGTTTTGATTTAATTGATGATCCAAAATATATATATATAAAAAAGTTCCGGATTCCAAATTTAAAAAAAAATGCAAATACGATATATATATTTTTTTTGGAAACGGGAGTTTGTTTTATTACTTATTTAGTTTTAGTGTTTACCAAAACTTTTAACTTTAAGTCATGAATAATTAGATGCTCGTAGAAGCATAGTAATACTTTCTCCAATGAAGGGTTAATGCTTAATAATTGTATGATGTATGAACATAATTTACTAAAATAAGAACGTTTTAAATTCCTTAACTGAAATTAATTTCGAGTAGTAATTCAACCAACAAAATTGGGACCAATCAATTGTTGAAGCAACACAAAACTAAAACTATAAAAATAAATATTTACGCATAAGTTCCTAAAACAATTCAATATGTAATAGCATATCCTCAATCTTTAAAAAAAAAAAAAAAAGAGTTCCCAAACGGTATAAAATAGTTAACGTAAAATTTTAATAAATTGAGATATCTAGTGGTTATGTTTTTCCATAACTCACTTATATATATATATTTTATTTAAATTGTAATAATTCAACTCTTACTCCAGAGACAAACTTGTTATACTAGGAAAAATGAATAGATTTAAGGGAAAATTGCAGCAACAATACCCAATCTTTAAAATTGGCGGCAAAAATACCCAACCTGCGTGGACCGTGACTTTGGCATGAAAACTTTAATTTTTCTGTTAAAATTCGTCATGTGGCTGTTAGCGGCAAAAATACACATCCTTTTTTTTTTTGAAAAAATTAATTTTTACTTTTTTTAATTACTGTTTTTCTTTTTCTTTTATTGATTAGTGATAATTACTTGAATTCCAAATACATAGAATAACACAAAAGTTAGTCAAAACATCTATTGATTTCTTAATGTTCTTGTATAAGCTACATTTGGTAATAAACGTCTTATTATTATGAGAGATTTTAAACATAATGTTACGGGTATTTTAAGTAATTGAACAAGGTTTTGAGCCCTCCAATCTTCAAATACCTATTTTCAAAACCATGTTCAATTACTTAAAATACCCGTAACATTATGTTTAAAATTTCTCATAATAATAAGATTGTTATCACCAAATGTAACTTATACAAGCACATTAAGAAATCAATAGATGTTTTGACTAACTTTTGTGTTATTCCATGTATTTGGAATTCAAGTAATTATCACTAATCAAGTAAAGAAAAAATAAAAAAAATAAAAAAAATGATTAATTTTTTTAATAGAAAAGGTTGGGTATTTTTGCCGCTAACGGCCACATGAGTGATGTTAACGAAAAAAATTAACGTTTTTATGCCAAAGTTGTTGATGTACAAATTCGTCATTATTTAATATGACATAAAGTTCTAAAGTTGTGAATTAATTAAATTTACAAACAAAGATAAAAGGCTTTAAAGAAATAAATCGATATTCGCAAAAGCCCAATTGAGAAGCCCAATAAAGTTCTCAATCAGACAAAGCCCAACGGATACAAGGCCACTTGGCCCAAAAAGCCCAAAGGTCCAATATCTATTCGTCATCAATCCCGAAAGACGAGGGTACAGTTGTCATATTCTCTACCCGACATCCCACTTCAAACCCAAGCGGAAGACCAGGAGCACGAAGTCAAATCTCCAACGGGCGTAATTCAAACACGACGAAGAGAACGAAGTCGTGAGACACGTGTAGCAAGACGATCCATTCAACACGTTCAGCACGGAGAAGATCCCACGATTCCTGGAACACCAACGGGAAAAATTGAAGCCTATAAATATCAAGCTCAAACCCAGATCAAGATATACGAACACACAACTCTGAAAGAATACATCGAAAGCTTCTGCCCAGCATTTTTGCTCACTTAGAGATTTTGTTGTATTCTCTTTCCTCCCTCTCATTCTTTTCCCTTTCTAGGCGTGATTTGCTGTTTGTAGCTGTCCGTCTATGTCAATTGTCGCAATAAACTAACAGAGGACGTAGTCAACTACCACCTTGGGACGAACCTCTATAAAAAACCACTCGTCTCATTTATATTGCTTATATATATATATACATATATCGAGAGTGAATCGAGAGCTTGCAACGTGAGAGATCGGATTCCACCGAATCATTTAATTCCAAGAATATCATACGCTCACAAGTCACACTTGACTGCTTGAGGTGGGAAACCACGTCAAGAAAAGTCACGTTCAACGCAGGTTGGGTATTTTTGCCGCCAGTTTTATAAGTTTGGTACCCAGAAGACAGTTTGACTAAAAGTTGAGTATTTTTACCGTAATTTTCCCGAGATTGAAAAAATTTATACCACATAAATCTTAAAAAAACAATAAAAAGGAAAAAAAAAAAAAACTCTAGTATGTAAAGTCAAAGGCACTATAAAAAGCAAGTTTTGAAACTTTTCCCAAAATTACATAAACAATTGCTTAAGCAAAAGGAAAGCAAAATCAGTAGAGAGAGAGAGAGATGAAGAAGCACCAAAGTGCTCTTCTTCACTTCCCACTCTGATTCCCTTTACCTTCTTCTTCTTCCTCCTCCTCCGCTAGGGTTTCGTCAATGGCGATCGCCTCTTGCCCCGACCGCCTTCTCTCCAGGTAATCTCATCGGAATTTCTCTGATTCGGATTCCTCCTCGCGCGATTGCGCCTGAATTCGCCCATCATTCCTCAGTTTCGGCGCTCGAATCGATCTGAGTAGTTTCGGGAAATGCGATTCGGTGGTTGAGATTTTTATTTATTTATTTAGTTCGAATTAATTGTTTAATTGGGAATTCTCGTGACTGACTATGTTTAGAAGGATTTCGCTTGGTTTTCGTGCTGTTATGTAACTGATCATGAGTTGTCCAGTTCTTCTGAGAAAGTGGTGATTATAATTGCCATTTCTGTTGCTCACTGATCTCAAGGGATTAACTTAATATTCCGAAACTTGCTTCATCCATTTAGCTTCCTTGGATCTAGGTGCTTTCGATTGCATTTGGTTACATTTTTTTTTTCTGGGTTTATCGATGCAGAACATGACGTTTCTGGGTTTATCGACAATCGATAGAATGTATCTATAGAAGGGTGGATTTGCAGAGGCCGGTTTTCGTGCATTTTGTGATTGGGACAATGGACTCTGTGAGGTCTTGGTTTAATAAGTTGAAGTCGAAAGAAAAGGCTAGGTCGTCGAAGTACAAGGAAACGTCGAGTAATTTTAAAGAGGGGTCGAAAGGAGTGCCGACCGAAGAACTGCCTTCGAACATTACGAAGCAGAAAGTTGCAGCTGCGAAGCAATATATTGAAAATCATTACAAGAAGCAGATGAAAAGCTTGCAGGAGAGGCAAGAAAGGTATGTCTTTATTTGCTTCTTGGTTCGAGCTTTTGTTATGAGCATGGATTTCGGAATGTAAAATTACTCTATTTTTAAATTTTAGACGTAATGTACTTGAAAAGAAGTTGGCTGATGCTGAGGTCACCGAGGAAGAGCAGAGCAACCTGCGCAAGTATTTGGAGAAGAAAGAAACTGAGTATATGCGTCTCCAAAGACATAAAATGGGTGCTGATGACTTCGAGCCGTTAACAATGATAGGAAAGGGCGCATTTGGAGAGGTATGGAAGTGAGATGTCGTCTTTGTCAAGTTACATTTGCAACATTATTCATATTTATCTATGTATATTTATGCTGTGTTCATTATTTTATTATTTTTCGGTTTGTTATGTTATTGTTTTAGGTTTAATTATCTTTTAGGGTTTATTGTTTTAGGTCCGGTTCAGAAATGTTTGGTTATTTTAAGAGTCTGTAGAATGAAAAAAGGAAATAAGTATTATTCATAAATTAGTTTAGATTATGGTAGAGTGAAAATGATATCAATAGTTCTAGGCCTCGAACGAGATCAATATCCCGGAGCATTATGACTTTAGTTTTTAGTTTTTTAGTTTTTGTTTTTTATGTAAGCCTTAAATTTGGAGATTTGACATACATTATTCCTTTCAACCTTGTGCAGGTTAGGGTTTGTAGAGAAAAGGCAACTGGTCATGTCTATGCAATGAAGAAGTTAAAAAAATCAGAGATGCTTCGGAGAGGACAGGTGTAAATCATACAGCTTATCTGAATCTGAAACCGAGAATGAAAATTGTATTTTATGTTTTCAATTAATATTTGTTTTTGTTCAGGTTGAGCATGTGAAAGCCGAGAGGAATCTACTGGCAGAGGTCGATAGTAACTGCATAGTCAAGCTTTATTGCTCGTTCCAAGACGATGAATATCTGTACCTTATCATGGAGTATCTTCCTGGTGGAGATATGATGACTTTACTGATGCGAAAGGACACTTTGACCGAAGATGAGGCTAGATTTTACGTAGGAGAAACAGTCCTAGCCATTGAATCCATTCATAAACATAACTATATTCACAGGCAAGTTATTATCGTATATGTGTGTGATCGGTTTTTGTTGAAATGTAGATCGTTAGGTACTAGTTTGTACATTATAATTATGTTTTTACTAATTAGTTAGTGTTATAGTTTTTATGAGCTTGTATCATTTCTAAAAGGACTCGTTAGTTACGATTAGTTGATAATTATAGCAACGTAGTTTATCATTAACGATAATTGAACATCAATATCCCCCTAAACCTTCAGTTTTCTTGTATCCATCATGAGAAATAATCGATTTTATGATTTTATCTTTTTTGCAGAGATATTAAACCTGATAATTTGCTGCTTGATAAAGACGGGCACATGAAGTTATCAGATTTCGGATTGTGTAAACCACTAGATTGTAGTAATCTTCAAGAAAAGGATTTCACGATGGGAAATAACCATAGTGGCGTTCTTCAGAGCGATGGTCGCCCAGCTAAACCAAAACGTACTCAACAAGAGCAGCTTCAGCATTGGCAGAGGAACAGAAGAATGCTTGTAAGTTCTAAAGTGAACATTTTTCTGAAATATAAAACATTAATCGAACATAACTAGGATCTGACTCATGTCACGAGCGTAAAGTGTTCATTCTATCAGCGGTTATTTTTGTGAAGTTTCTGGATGTTTTATTATGTTAATTGGATTACATTTTATACTTGGGTAATCAGCTGCTAATAAACTAATTAATAATTGAACTATCTAATTGGCTATATTTTCATATAAAATAAAATACAGTATTTTTATACAATATACTTCCTAGCTTTACATTTCTTGTTTCTAAATATTTATTGTCTGAAACATTTTGTTATCGCAGGCTTATTCTACTGTCGGAACACCCGATTATATTGCTCCTGAAGTATTGCTGAAGAAGGGTTATGGAATGGAATGCGATTGGTCAGTGAACACGAATTAATATATTAATGGATTTAAATTTTTCTTTTTAACAATCTCTGATGTTAAGCTATAAATAATTATTCAGGTGGTCCCTTGGTGCTATCATGTATGAAATGCTTGTGGGATATCCACCCTTTTATTCAGATGAACCCATGTCAACCTGCAGAAAGGTAATTCATTAATTAATTATTTCTTTTATTCAATTTGGTTTTTGGTATACAGATACTCTGTCCCTTTTATCTTAAGTTTTTTTTTTTCCTTTCATTTCTAATGTTATCTTATAAACTAGGGGTCCAGGACCGTGAATCAGGATTTTGACGATTTTTCTAAACTGATACCGGGATTTGTAAAAAAGCCGGTATTTTTACCGATTTTATACTGGGCATTAAATGCTGTTTGAAAATTGGGAAAATACTGGTTTAAAACGGTAAATGTGAGGACCAAGAATAGCCGGATCCAAAATTTGAAATCAGGAACCGGTAATAAAACTTCACCCCTATCTAATATCACTAGAAGAGCTCTGTAAAAGTGGTATGTTATTTGATATATATGTCCCAAGCTCAACACTAGATATCTTTGCCGTTAGTTTTTTTATTTTTTTTTCCATTATAATTATTTGTGATTTAATTCATCGTTCATATACGCAAAACAGATTGTTAATTGGAGAACCCATTTGAAATTTCCCGAAGAAGCAAAACTATCACCGGAGGCGAAGGATTTGATTAGCAGATTGCTATGCAATGTTGATCAGAGGCTCGGAACGAAAGGGGCTGATGAAATAAAGGTGTCGTGTCGTGTGTTTTGTTCTACACTTCAATTCTTAGAAACGTCGACTTTCTTAACCGGTTGTTGACCTTTTATTTCAGGCTCACCCGTGGTTCAAAGGCGTCGAGTGGGATAAACTGTATCACATGAAAGCTGCATTTCTACCCGAGGTCAACGATGAGCTCGACACTCAGAACTTTGAGAAGTTTGAAGAGGTAAATTAGGGTTTTCGTGTATTTAAATTTAATTTTTGTTGAGATTACCAGACTATGTAAAGTCATTACTAATCTTATTCGTCTTTTAATTGTTATCTTTTGAATAGCCTGACGGCCAAATACAACCTTCAGCAAAAGCCGGTCCATGGAGAAAGGTGAGCTCATATTTTCTTCATACAATATGAGATTATTATAGAGCTGCCACGAATATGATAATTTATTCTTGCGTAATTGGAAGTAATGCCCCCTTGACTTTACATGTTGGTGAGTTTGCCCCCCTTAGCTTTAATTGTTGGTAGCAATGCTATGCTCCCGTACTTACGTTACAAAAACATGACTTACTGGAATGTATTTTTGTCAAATTGTTACCAAAATAGAATAATATAGAAGACTACGGAACTATTGCGAATCAATTAAAGAGTTATTCAAGAACGGATAAAGGATGAAAGCTTAAGAAGATCAGATAAAATAATAAAATTGATAATAATAATAAAAAAGACTCTCCAACAAGTCACACGTTGCGCACAAGCTAGAGTTTCTGTCACATTTTAACACGTATGGGCGATGTGCTATTCCGAGGTTCAGTGGGTAAAAATGCACTAACATGCAAAGTTTAGGATACATTATTACCAATTTTTCTTTATAATATAAAGGCTTAATTTATCAAGAAAATTTATTTTTTAAGTCTGTTGTGAATTTATCATGTTTTATTGCTCTACTTCCTCCAGATGCTGTCATCGAAAGATATCAACTTCGTGGGCTACACGTACAAGAACTTCGAAATTGTAAATGATCATCAAGTACCCGGGATCGGTAATACTTCTCATGATCCATCTTTCGACATTACGACGCTTTCAAATTTTATCATCGATTTAAGCAAACATATATATATATATATATATATATATATGTGTGTGTGTGTGTGTGTGTGTGTTTTCATTTATTGCGTCGTTTTTCTTATGAGTGTCTCATCGCAATGCAGCCGAGTTGAAGAAGAAGAGCTCGAAAAACAAAAGGCCCTCCATTAAAAGCCTTTTCGGTAATGATCACTCGACATTTTGACTAATCAAACTATTAGCAAAGCCGTTTCACTTTCTTAATTCACTCGGCTTCATGTTCGAAACTCAGATGACGAATCGGCAATGGCGACCAATCAATCTGTTCAAGGGAGCTTTTTGAATCTCCTCCCTCCCCAGCTCGAAGTCCCGGAGAAATCGAGTAAACACAAATGAAACGTTGCCCTAATTTTTCCCGTATTTATCTCGGTAACATCCCATCACGGCCCGATCACGAGATAATATGGATGATTAACTATAACGACGAAGCCCCAAAGAAGAAAGGAAGTGGATTGGAGACACTATTAATAGCACTTGGAAAGATAATTATATTTCAAGTATATATTCTTTAAATTTGTTGTGTATTTTTCTTTTAATTTTTTTTTTGTGTATTTTTTTCTCTTCATTTCCACTTGGCCAAGGTGCAGAATTTCAGTGTACAATACCCGCCAAATTGTTTATTGTATCTAACCTTCTTGGTTTTAGTAATTATATATATTGAAGAAAGAAAAGTTTGTGATTGTCGTACAACTTTGTGCCTATATTATATATATATATATAATATTAATATTCAACTAGATCTTTGTTCAATAAATTGTTTGCAAACACGTATTTAGTTGAAAGTATTTTTCGTCAATTAAATGTATTAGATTAAGCTGTTAACTTGAATGCTCTTATTTTAAAAACTATCAATTTGATGAAAATATTTTGAGCAAAAAAACTTTGTACAAGTTGTTTAATTTATGCTCACTAAAATATATTTTTTAAGCTTTTGTTATTAAAATAAAAATTAAATAATAGAACGCGCCGTAAAAGGGATCGAGGCAAGTAGACTGACCTAGAAAGGGTTAAAATGATAATATTTTTATTCACCTAGCTAGCTCCTCGAAACCTTCCATAAATAAGAGCTTCATTTCAATCAAACAATATCGGTTTCTTACGCTCTTTAAAGCTATAATATTGTTTTCTCTTCTTCTTTTAAATTCGACGGAATACATAACATAAAAGTTTGACAACTTTCTCCATGAAAAACAAAGAATATGAACTTAATGTCAACTTTTAAAAAACTGTAGATACTTATGCCGCCATCTTTATCCTGTCCTCCTGAATACTTAGATACTTTCGCCGCACTATTCCAGAAAACATATGTCTGAAAACTTCCATTAACGTAGTCAGTCTTGAGCTCGAGCTCGAAGAAGAATGCATGGCTTGCATCTTGCTCGAAGCAATCAAGAACTGCTCATCGGTCTCCTCCAGAACCCCATTGCCATCCGATCCATGCTCCAAGCCAAGCAGCTCCATGCCCAGATCCTCAGATCTTCATCTTCAACCTCCAACCTCTCCACGGTTCTCTCTCTCTACTCCCACTTCAACCTCCTCCGAGACTCGCTCCATCTCTTCCACGCGCTTCGCTCCTCTCCGCT
Source organism: Parietaria judaica (assembly GCA_954871525.1). Taxonomy (NCBI): domain Eukaryota; kingdom Viridiplantae; phylum Streptophyta; class Magnoliopsida; order Rosales; family Urticaceae; genus Parietaria; species Parietaria judaica. The sequence goes on from OX940872.1 coordinate 24,201,317, forward strand.
CGCATGGAAGTCCGTCATCAGATGCTACGCCTCGCAGGGGCTGTTTCTCCAGTGCCTGGAGAGGTTCGTGGAGATGAAGAGCTCTTCGGTCCATCCCGATCGCAACGTGTTCCCTTCGGTGGTCAAGTCCTGCGCCATGATCGGGGATTCCAAGCTCGGACTGTACGTTCATGGCGCGATCGTGAAGTACGGGCTGGACGAGGACTTGTACACGTGCAACGCGTTGATGAGCATGTACTCGAGGGTGTTCGATGAAATGCCGGAGAGGAAGACGGTTTCCGACTGCGTGCGGAGAGTGTTCGATTCGATGCCGAGGCGGGACGTCGTTTCGTGGAATACGGTGATCGCGGGGGCGGTGCGGAACGGTTTGTACGGGGAGGCTCTGTTGAGGGTTAAGGAGATGGGGGAGTCCGGGATGAGGCCGGATTCGTTCACGTTGTCGAGCGTTCTTCCCGCGCTTGCGGATTCCGCGGAGGTAGCGAAGGGGAAGGAGATTCACGGGTATGCCGTGAGGAACGGGTTGGACGGGGATCTTCACCTGGGAAGTGGCTTGGTTGACATGTACGCGAAATGCACGCTGATGGAGGAATCGCAGCGCGTTTTTTGTATACTTCCTCGTCGCGACGCCGTTTTGTGGAACTCCGTCATTGCAGGCTGTGTGCAGAACGGCTTGTTCGACAGGGGCCTCGAGCTCTTCCGGCAGATGCTGAAGGCGAAAGTCAAGCCGAGAGAGATCACTTTCTCGAGCATTGTGCCGGCTTGTTCGCATCTCACGACTCTGCAGCTCGGAAGGCAGCTTCACGGCTACGTAGTCCGGTCGGATTTCGAGGGGAACGAGTTCATCGCAGGCTCGCTAGTCGACATGTATGCTAAATGTGGGAACATTGCGACGGCTCGCCGGATATTCGACAGAATCGAACGACACGACGTAGTGACGTGGACGACCATCATCATGGGGTACGCTCTTAATGGTCTCGGCCATGACGCAATTTTGTTGTTTGAGCGAATGGAAGCCGAAGGAACAAAGCCTTGCTACGTGACGTACATTGCCGCCTTGACCGCTTGTAGCCATGCCGGGCTTGTCGAGAAAGCGTGGGAATATTTCAACTCCATGAAGGGAAAATATAGGATCGCGCCTGGGTTGGAGCACTACGCCGCTCTCGCCGACTTGCTCGGCCGTGCCGGGAAGTTACAAGAAGCGTACGACCTCATCTCCGACATGCCCATGAAGCCCACGGGAAGCGTGTGGCTGACACTGCTCTTCGGCTGTCGGGTCCACAAAAACGTCGAACTAGCCGAGACAGTCTCCAACGAGCTATTCGCCATCGACGGCGAGAACACGGGCGCCCACGTAATCCTATCAAACATCTATGCCTCTGCCGGGAGATGGAAAGACGTAGCGAGATTGCGAGTCTCTCTGAAGAAACGGGGGATAAAGAAGAAACCGGCTTGCAGCTGGATCGAGGTGAAGAATCGGGTCCACGCGTTTGTTGCCGGGGATGACTCGCACCCGAGCTTCGACCGAATCAGCGAGTCCCTCGGGGTTCTGTCGGAGTTGATGGAGCGGGAGGGATACGTAGCGGACATGAGCGAGGTGCTGCACGACGTGGACGAGGAGCAGAAGAAGGCGGCGCTGTGGGGGCACAGTGAGAGGCTGGCGGTGGCGTTTGGCGTGATGAGCACGCCGGCGGGCACTACGATCCGCGTGACGAAGAATGTGCGTGTTTGCGGGGACTGCCACGCGGCACTGAAGCTGATGGCACGAATCGTAGGGCGGGAAATTGTTGTGAGGGACAACAGCCGGTTCCACCACTTCCGTGGCGGAGGCTGCTCGTGCGGAGATTACTGGTGACTAACTCTAGGGGTGAGCAAATATAATCCAACCCGAAAACCCAACCCAACCCAACCCGAGTAGGCCTAACCCGAAATGGCCCAACCCAAACTAACCCGTAATAATGGAACCGGGTCTAGAAGTTCTTGAACCGGAATTGTTCTATTATATAAAAGTGGTTTTTATAAGTAAATCTTGCCGTTGAATCTTGATTCTAAGTAAATCTGAGCCGTTAAATAAGAAAAAAAAAATCAGAAGTACAATATTTTGGGCACCCCAAATCTATATTTTGACCTGTTTGCAAAAGGTATAGTTGGCTTGTAAATATTGTTTATAATCCATATTGTATTTTATTTGGGAGTATTGATTTTTATACATACTATATAATATAAATTCATTTTTCTTTTGGCAGAATATATTTTAGTTAATTTTCAAAGCAGTCAATGAACTTCCATTCCATGGCTACTATTAGCGGTGCAAATAAAACCCGAAAACTGAGTAAAAACCCAAATCCGTATCCGTATCCGGAATTCGGATCCTCGACTTTTCTCTCTTCGTCGTTGGGCCTGCTCAAACGATGGGCTTTATCACTGCTAGTCCTTTATTAAGTTTTTTATAGGCCGGGTTTTTACTTTTTTACCAAGTTCAAATATATCGTAAATAAATTTGTCGTTTATATAAACTAAACAAGGATATCGTACGAGAATAGAGTCTTCTAAGGCCTTGGAAAAATATGAGAACAATAAAACTTGACACTCTTTTAACACATACTTTTAACAAACCAAAAACTCATATTTATATAAGGGTAAACTACGGCTAATATACTTAATGTTTGATTTTTTTGGATTATGTATCCAATGTTTATTTTTAGTGGCTAATGTACCCAATGTCTGATCTGTTAGATATTTTCGTGTTTTCCGTTAGTTGACCGTTATAGAGTTATCCTCCTCCATATGCACACTTTTTTTATTTTTGACATAACTCACTCATTTTTTGTCCAAATTTTATGCATGACATATGGTTGGAAATAAAAGAAATAGATCTACAACTTTGGTCTTTTAAGTTTTGTAAAATAAGTTTTATAAAAATACGAAATTTCAAATACAACGTAAATTTGGATGTAAGTTTAGTGCAAAATATTTGTTTTGAGAAAATTTTACTATACTTAATGACTTTTTATGATGAAACTTAAAACTAAAAAGTTGTAGATAAATATTTTATCTTTCCAACGGATGTTTATTTATAAATTTTGGACAAAAGATGAGTAAGTTATGCCAAAAATATGAAACATTATTTCACATCACATATTTCATATTTTTGGCATAACTCACTCGTTTTTTATCCAAAATTTATAAATAAACACCCGTTAAAAAGATAAAATATTTATCTACAAATTTTCAGTTTTACGTTTCACCATATAAAGTCATTAAATATATTAAAATCTGCTCGAAATAAATATTTTGTATTAAACTAACGTCTAATTTTACGTTGTATTTGAAATTTCGTATTTTTTTAAAACTTATTTTACAAAACTTAAAACAACAAAATTGTATATCTATCTTTTATCTTTCCAACCATAGGTCGTGCATAAAATTTGGACAGAAAATGAGTGAGTTATGTCAAATATACGAAAAGTGTACATGTAGAGGAGGATAACTCTCTAACGGTCAACTAACGGAAAACACGAAAATATCTAACAGATCAAACATTGGGTACATTAACCACCAAAAATAAACATTGGGTACATAATTCGCAGAAGATCAAACATTGGGTACATTAACCACAGTTTACCCTTTATATAACTATTAAGTTTGAAGACTTATGCATGCATAATTCACCAGGGCTTACATTAACTTATCAAAATAAGTTACATTATTTTTATATACTAAAATACATTATATCATATTTATAACTGTATATAGAAAATCAATTAAAGGATCGTTAGTACTAATATATATATATATACATATATTTTGTTCGATGTATAAGATAGCTTACTAATCCATATATGTCTATTAATCTTTTGTTACAAGACAAAGAAACTTAGATACCAATAAAAACACTTTTGATCAGTGTATGCATATATTTCTTAATTTTTTATTCCCAGGTATTTCTTAAAAAGTTTGACATAAAATTGGGCATTTCCTACAATTTTCTTTTATTTAATTTAATATAGGGAAACTTACACATTCTATATATTTAATATATGGAATCTTCATGGTATTTGCAGTCAAAGTTACTTTGTTTTCAAAGCAAAACTAAGTAACAACGTATTGAGGATATTACATTCAATCACAGGAAAAAAAATCGATATCTATTTCAAAAGTTGAATAGATAATTATATACCAAAAAAAAAAAAAATAGAAACACGAAAATGTTAAGATTTGAGATATGTATAGTAATGACAATTTTCGTAAAACAATTTTTCATTCTTCATTATATATATTATGCTGGATATATACTAAGACATCGACTATCAAGAAGCAAAATTACAACCATATGCTAAGTATTAATATAATACTACCTACTGTTTTTAATCAAACCGTTGGTGCTTTTTATGAAGCTTTTTCTTTAGCTTTATTGCTCATGGTTTGATTGATCAGTGAGCTAAACGCAAGGTAATAAAAGATATAATCAAACGACAAGGAAAGCTGCAGCATAAACAAGAACTAAAGAGCTGTAAACGACAGCAAAGAAAATAAACTTGTTAGTCGTTAGAGGTTAGTCCAAAAATTGGAAAGAGAATGGAAACGACATGTGTATATTATATCTTGATATCGACTCTTACAATACGACAATGTATATCTTTTGAAACACTTTGTAAACAGCTTATTATCATCAAACAGAATGTTAGGAGTGACCTTGGGATGGTCACGTTGGATCCCAATTCACGGATCTGCGAAATAGAAAAAAACACAAACTCAATAACACGAATTTGGGAGAAGAAATTCTCTATTGATAATCGAAGGCAAATACAAAGAGATAACTCAAAACTCCAATGGACGCAGCGTAATCTTCTATTTACAATGTGTACACTGCTAGGTTTATATAGCCTCACACAGGCGAAACCCTAGCTCTACTCAATCGCACAAAATCAGGAAACTACCTTAAAATATCCTAATCAAATCTTTGATTCGGTATTAACTTACTCATCAAGTTACGCAGTTTCCTTACTGAGTAGTGGCTGACTTTCCCTTTCTTGTCCGGACAGTTTCTCTGTCCCCGAGCCGGCCTGCTCGTATGCTCTGGGCCGAGCTTGCCTTCTATCCGGACTCTCTACTTGTGTTCACCCGAGGTGGCCGGGCTGAACTCCTGTCCGTCCTCGGTGCTGGTCGGCACCACCCGGGCTGACTTCTTGTGAGTGCTTCTGTCCGTCCTCGATTCTGGTCGGCACCCGTACTATAAGTCAAGTTTAAGCTCACAGGTGATGACTTATTATCGTGTTTGAATTGAACTCAGAATTCAGCTTGAATAGAATTGAAGGAAAGAAGAGATGATGATGATGATTGGTGGTGGTGGTGGTGTGGTGGATAATGTGGGTGAAATTTCCAAACCAACTTGCCGGATGAACACTCAACAGGAAAGAAGAGATGGTGATGATGATGCAAGAGTTCCCACAAACAATAAGTGCTCATTCTTTCACCACACGTCAACATTTCTGAAAACTGAAACTATTGATCACTGGATCAATAGCTAGCTATAAATAGTTCTTTGCTTCAACAAATTAAGAAATATACAGCTTCAAATAATTAAGACTCAAATATACTATTATCCCTCTCAAACCAACACACACTTATGGCGCCATTTAAAGCTTTTGTGCTTGTGCTGGTTATCCTCCTGATCATCAATAAGATCACAGCAGAGCAGGCCACAGTTAACTAGTGTAGTGATAAAACAAAACCGCTCGTCAACTACATGACGGAAAACGCCCCTCAACCGCCCACCCTTTTACTGCTGCTCGGGCTTGCAACAGAACCACGTCACCATGGCGGACATGCACGCTGCATGTCAGTGCCTAGCTAGGTGACGATGCCGGCCAACACCCTAACAGGTAAATATAAAATAGTAAATTAGTCGATTCCGTTTGAATTGGTTTTCGTTGAGACTGTATTAAAATGCAGGGCTTCATCTGAATCGGAGGGTCGGCTCCGCCACTGCGTGCACAGGATCCACGTTCTCCAAATGTACTGCGACGGAGGACGTTGATTTATTTGTAATATCAAACTCAATAAATGATACCAAGTTTCTTTGGACCATAAGAGTGAACCTACATAATTCCCAAAGCTAAATATTAAAAAATCTATATACGTACCGAGCAAAAAAATTACAACAGTGTATATAAATACACTGCATATAAGCCGATTAGGAATTAGTCAACATAATTATTCAGTTTAATATATATATATATATATATATATATATATTAAATAGTAAATAGCAGACCACCAAGCTTACTTATGTCACAATTTCTCATCAGCCCCTTGATGTAGGAGCAAAGTATCGGAAAGAATGAAACCGCAAAAGTGCAGCAAAATGCCGACTTTATTTATCAAAACCAAGCTGTCCCAATAATCCCTCTGTTTTCCAATACATAGGCATGGAACAGAGAATGGGAGGAAGGAAAGAGCAGCTCCAAAAACATGGAAACAAATCACCAAAAACTGGAAACAAATAACAGAAATAAATGATCCAAATGAAATAAATAAATCCTGAAAATAAATGGTAGATATCGGTCATAATAGTGCAAGCAAACTGGAAAGTTTCCATGCACGTATTATTTCCCGTTGCGACGGTCCCACGTCTCCATGAATGCCAAACCGAGCCCTAGCGCGCCATCACCCCTCAAGGACAAAAACCCTCGCAATAGTCAGTAGCAAGGTATTAAATTTCTCGAATATCCATCGACATGCCCATCGAAAATCTTTTTTCGATGATATGCGAAACGATATATCCATCGATTTACCTATGAGATACTAATCGACAAGCGATATATTTGTAAAATGAAAAGTGCGAAACGACATCGGCAACCGGTATTTAAAACCTTGGTCGGTAGATACTGGATATTGGACTTCTTATCATGCATTCGTAGGAATTGGACCACTTTTCGAAAATGGAAATCTTATTTATAAATGTCCAATATGTTAATAAGCCATGCATGCACAGATAAAGAAGCATTTATTATCTTTTTCAGAAAACATTTATAGATATTAGAATCGCAAGAATGTTGATATATTGAGTAGTTGATGACAGTGTGTTTATATGATGAAAGTTGACATGTGATAGCACATGCATACTTAATGCACAGTGGACTGAAGAAATGTATATCTCATTATTATTTATACTAGAATTACACGATTACATACAACTTCTTTTATTATTTGATAAATCTTTATAATTAATTAATTAATAGATTCCAAAATATGCAGATGGGACGTCATGCATGTGATTGAAGATGACCTTAGCTTACTTAGGTGAAAACTGAAAGCCAAAGGGGTGTTCCGAAAATGATACGTAACAACATTTTATACTGAATTTATTAGAAGTTAGTAGTAATGTAATATTTTTTATTTGCAACATAAGTACTTTTTTTCTCGTCATACAATATATATTACTAAAACTTTTAACTCTAAAATATCAATTGTTTGGAGTTTGGACGATAAAAGTACCAATATTTTCGTTCATGTTTCATTATATTTAAATAAATAAAAAAGGAGACGCCACATCATATGTTGGTCCATCTCTAGCTCTCAAGTCTCAACCAACCATATGCAACCATGGCGTTTGCCTCATTTTAGGGGAATTAGTTGAATATTTTTCTTAAATTTTGAATTTTGAATATGAATCATCCAATTGATAAAAAAAAGTATGACCCGTTACATATATATATATATTTATATATTGTAAATAGATAATACAATTCCTAATTTTCAATTCGTGTAGGTTTCTATCCATTAATTCTGCATAAATTCTGTATATATAATAGGGTTAATCCCGGCAAAAGTACTAATACTTTCAAATAACGGACCAATAAGTTCTAATTCTTTTTTTTTGCCCGGACAAAGTTCCAATTCTTTAGTTTTGTGTCCCTATAGGTACCTCCGTAAAAAAATTTGTCCTCCAACGTTACTCACGCCATGTAAAATTTTTGGTTTTGTATTCCAATATTTTTTTAACCCGAATAAAGTTCCAATTCTCTTGTTTTGTCTCCTCATATAACTTCCGTAAAAATTCCAAACCATGGATTATGCCGTTTTCGGCGTTGAATTAAAAAGTATTTTTTCTCCCTTTTAAATACATATCCACGATTATCTTTGATCTTCCAACTTTCCGATGGCTAATTTACTCCGGAAATGTGGACAAAATTTTGTAACGGTGGTATGATTAACAATGGAGTACGATTTTTTTTTCCGGAGGTACCAATAGGGACACAAAACTAAAGAATTAGAACTTTGTCCGGGCAATGAAAAGAATTGATATTTATTGGTCCACTTTTTGAAAGTATTGGTAATTTTGCCGGGATTAACCTTATATAATATTGATAATCTTTTTTTATTTATTTTTATAATTCGTTTGTTTATTCTTAAAAAATAAATAATTAGAAAAAAAGCAACTGTTTAGAGAAAGAAGTGCATAGATTTACACGTATTGGTATCTCTCTGATATAAAAGCTCACATTTGTAGTCTTCTTTTTCCCTAGCTCTGCTTGGCCTTGGGTCACTCGTCTCGTCTCTCCCCTTCCTGAGGTGAGCAAAAATGAGCAGAGCTTCTAGGGTTTCCGTCCCCGCCGACGACAATGTACGGAAAACGATCCAAGACGTCAGAGAGATCACCGGGAAGCTACGCAGCGACGACGAAATCTACGCCGTGCTCAGAGAGTGCTCCATGGATCCGGACCAGGCCGCCAAGAAGCTCTCCTACCGGCTAGGTATAACCATCGTTTCTCTTCCTGCTTGAAAATAAAATAAAAAATTATATGCAACGTTGAATTTTTAATTGAATCTTTAATTTTAGTTTAAATTTTTTCATTGCTGTTTCACCAATATTTTCTTTTTTAATAAATATGTATTTTTTAAATATATATTCCTATATTCCTGGTATCAGTTGCTATAGAATAACGGCGTGGTTGATAAAATTAAAATAAAAAGAATCTAAAATAATGCAGAATTTACGGATTAAGTAGTTATTTTTATTGAAGTAATAGTATCATTGTTGTTGTTGATAATACGCGGAATTTCTCTCGCATATTATTAGAATGCAGTTTATTCGATAAGTATTATTTATTTTTATTATTGAAATTTGTTGGATTTTCGCGTATATATATATATATATATATATATATATATATATGTGTGTGTGTGTGTGTACCTGTATCATATATACACCAAAAGGATATAACAAGGCTTTTCTCAAACAAAAATGGCAGGTCGCCCTGAAGGAGGAGATACCCATGGCCATGGAGATCCTCACCTAGGTGATGATGTCATCAAGATTGCAGGTTTCTTCTTCTTCTTCTTCTTCTGGTGCGAATGAGAATGCGAATTTTGTGATGTTGGTGGTCAATTCTTTTATTATGACGCAGAAGGCGGAGAAGTTAACGACTGCCCGATCGAGCAGGTGCGGCTGACGGTCCCGATAACCGACGACCCGTCCCTTCCGGCATTGACTTTCCGGACATGGTTCCTGGGAATTATATCGTGCGCACTCTTGGCGTTCATCAACGGGTTCTTCGGATACCGTACGAATCCAGTGTATATCACTTCAGTGTCGGCGCAGATCTTGGTGCTTCCGATCGGGAAGTTCATGGCGGCAACACTGCCGAAGCAGAAGATTACTGTGCCGTGCACGGGAGGGTGGTCGTTCTCGCTCAACCCGGGCCCATTTAATCTGAAAGAGCACGTGCTCATTACCATCTTCGCCAACTCCGGGGCCGGTGGAAACTACGCCGTGAACATCATCACCATCGTCAAGGCTTTCTACCACCGGAAGATCCACTTCGTCGCTGCGTTTCTCTTGACTCAGACCACTCAGGTATATTAATTATTATATACTTATATATTTAGGCTATTTCTTTTATTTTATAGAAACTTATATATTTAAACTATTGAAGCATAATATATATAATTATATATATACTTTGATCATGGTATTTAATTTTAAACAATATTTCATCTCCGTAATACTTTTTCGATGCTTTGGCTGAGCCAGGGCCCCGGACCCTCAAATTTAAGGGTCCTAATAAATAAATATATATATATATATACCTTTTGATAATTAATTATATATCTATAAAATATAGATTAAAATGCTTTAAGGTGCCCATAGTTTTTTTTTGTCTAGGATCCCGAGTCCCGACAAAATACGACCAACTCAGGGCCACGTCTATTTCGCAATAGTGCCGCTTTTTCGAATTTACAATTAAAAAAAGAAATTTATTCTCAGTATTTAATGTATGTATACTCAAATTTGTTATAGACTACTCAGGTAATGAAAAAAAAATACTTGACTATAAAGTGAAGTGTATTCAGGAACTAAATGAGAAATATATAGATAATTTAGGTGATAAAGACAGAGTGATTTATTATTTAAAGTCTACCACGACAAAACAAAAGTGAAATATATCATTGTTCATCATATTTGTATTGTTTATGCAAATAAATATCTAATATTAAAACAACCAAATTAATAGCAAATCAGTATCTAGTTTGAAAGAACTAATCAATTATTTTCAATGTTCATTACCAAATAGAAATACAGCACGACCTAGTTTATTCAATTTGTAATATGTCACTATCTACTTGAATTCCCGGTTTCTTCAATAGGTATAGCACATAGAGATGTATGTTTCATGGGTTTTTTTATGCCTTGGGACACAAGTAATCGGTTTTCCGTTTCAGATGCTCGGGTACGGATGGGCTGGGATATTTCGTAAATTCCTCGTGGACTCTCCGTACATGTGGTGGCCATCGAACTTGGTCCAAGTCTCTCTCTTCAGGTACATTACGTCAAACCCTAACCCTAAACCAAAACTTATAAAAATTTGAGTTACTCTCCCTCCTGTTTTATAGGGCTCTGCACGAGAAGGAGAAGCGCCCGAGAGGCGGTCACACCCGAATGCAATTCTTCTTCCTCGTCTTCATTTGCAGCTTTTCGTACTACATTGTGCCGGGGTATCTCTTCCAGTCCATCTCAATGATTTCGATCGCGTGTTTGATATGGAAAGACTCGATCCTCGCTCACCAACTCGGATCTGGTTATAAAGGGCTCGGAATCGGCTCGTTCGGGATCGATTGGGCCACCGTGGCTTCGTTTTTGGGAAGTCCCTTGGCCACGCCCGGGTTCGCCATAGTCAACATTATGGCCGGATTCGTCTTCTTTTGCTACGGCGTGGCACCGTACATATATTGGAACAACATTTACGATGCGAAGAAGTTTCCATTGATCTCTCCCCACTCGTTCGACTCTACGGGCGCTACGTACAACATCTCACGGATCATAAACAAGGAGAACTTTGACCTTGATATCGAGAGCTACAACAGCTACAGCAAGCTTTACCTCAGCACGTTCTTTGCCATGAACTACGGCCTCGGTTTCGCAACCTTAGCGGCCACCATCTCTCACGTCGTGCTCTTCCACGGAAAGTAAGTGTCTCTCACCCATACATGTACTTGATTCTCTCTCCCTATGTCTTGTTCTAACGCGGGTGTGTTTTTAGAACTATATGGAGCTTGTGGAAAAAGACGGCGAGTGAGAAGAGGGGAACGGTGGGTGACGTGCACACGAGGATAATGAAGAAGAACTACGACGATGTTCCTCAGTGGTGGTTCTATTCGATTCTAGTGGCCATGGTTGCACTTTCGATATTCACGTGCGAGGGCTTCGGCAAACAGCTGCAGCTCCCGTGGTGGGGTGTCCTCTTAGCCTGTGCGCTCGCCCTCTTCTTCACTCTCCCCGTCGGAGTCATTCAAGCCACCACCAACATGGTATATTGCAACTTTTTATACTGAAAAACGGAGGAATTCGGCTAGATGATATGGAATGTGTGTGTGTGTGTTTTGGCAGCAAACCGGACTGAATATCATCACGGAGTTGGTAATCGGGTATATCCTGCCGGGAAAGCCGCTCGCCAACGTGGCGTTCAAGACCTACGGCTATATCAGCATGACGCAAGCTCTCAGCTTTCTCGGTGACTTCAAACTAGGTCACTACATGAAGATTCCTCCCAAAACCATGTTCTATGCCCAGGTAAAATATCCAAAGTAACTTTGTAAAATCTGTAATTGATACCGAGAGAAAGGTAAAAAGAATCAATATTTGCCTTCTTTATTTGTTTCTTAAAGAAGTGAGCAATTTTTCGATTTTATATGAAAAGAAGTTACTTCGGTAATTGGCAACTAACGTCTCTTTTTGAACTTTTTTTGTTTGACCTCAGTTTCTGATATTTAAAATTTGGTAGAATCTCGTTAAATTAATACTTGATAATTAATAATTTTCTATAATCCTAACTCTTACTAACATAACTAAATTTTACCGTGATAAAATAATAAAAAAATTTAATCTCAACAATATTAATTTATAGAGGTTTTCCTCTTGTATTATATTTCAATTGTTTATTCGTAATTGATAACAGAAACACTATTTATCTTTGATTTTTTCTTTTAATTGAGTGCTTTCAAATTATTTGTTCCCAGCTAGTTGGAACCGTAGAGGCGTCCTGTGTCTATTTCGGGACCGCTTGGTGGCTCTTGACGACGATCCCAAACATATGTGACGTGGATAACCTTCCCGAGGGCTCCCCGTGGACATGTCCTGGTGACGACGTATTCTACAACGCCTCCATCATATGGGGAGTGGTAGGCCCAGGGAGGATGTTTAACACGGCGGGAGTGTACGGTGCGATGAACTGGTGCTTCGTAATCGGTGCCCTATCGCCGCTTCCTGTGTGGCTTCTGTCTTGCATGTTTCCGAAGAAGAAGTGGATCCCGTTGATCAACATGCCAATTTTCTTGGGGGCGGCGGGGGGTATGCCGCCGGCGAGGGCAGTAAACTATTGGATGTGGGGCGCTGTAGGGATCTACTTCAACTTCTACGTTTATCGCAAGTACAAGGGGTGGTGGGCCCGCCACAACTACATCCTCTCGGCAGCTCTCGATGCCGGCATGGCCTTCACCGCGGTGCTGCTCTACTTCACACTGCAGAGCAAGGACATCTTCGGCCCCGACTGGTGGGGGTTGGACTCCACCGACCACTGCCCCCTTGCCACCTGCCCGACCGCGCCCGGTGTCGTGGGACCCGAGGCCTGCCCGGTCATCCAGTGATGATGCCACTCATTTTATTACGTTGAAAATAACATATTGCAAGGTTGTACAGTTTTTTTCTTCTCTTCTAAGTTTGGATTTTCTTCCTATGTTTCTCAGTGATTTAATGCCAATAATATTTTCTTCTAGTTATTTGACATCTAAAATCTATTTTTTTCACAAGTGATAAAAGTGGAAAATGAGGATCTCAAAATTTTTTTTTATTATTTTTTTTTTCTTGTTTTATTTGTAAGATGAAATGGAAGGTCCTATACGACAATAAAATTGTTGGTCGTTAGAGTTTAGTCCAAAAATTGGAAAGAGAATGGAAACGACATGAATCTTGATATCGACTTTAACGATACGACAATATGCACACAAATTGTTGATAAAAGAAGCAAAACTCGACCAGAGCATTTCAGTGAAACCAACAATAAACGTAAAATAAAAAATGATATAATGTTATCTGTTGGAGGATTCTTCGGGTTTGTTCCACGAATCAAATCCCATATTAATTTTTGTATTATAATAAAAAATCATGGGCCATACATGTATGTAAGTTGGAAAACTTGAATGTGCTATAAATAATTTCTGTTATATTAATGTAAAATATTATGTCTACAGCAATAAATATTATATTTATCAAGCAAGTATCACTCATCATATTCATTATAGTTGTTCATCGCCATCTCTTTGTAAATTTTAGATTTTGTGATTCAACCATTTTGTCTCATCCGCCGTAAAACTTTATAAACTATAATATTTTATAAAAATAAGGGATAATAGCGGCAAAAGTGGCCAAAGTTAGGCCAAGTGTGCAAATAAGTGGCCAAACCGATTTAATATCGGCATAAGTAGCCAAAGTTTACCAAACCGTGGACAGTACAAATTCCATCCATTTCATGTCAACACCGTTAGTCCCGGCTCTAACTAACAATGAGGCCAAAATTATTAACGAGATTATCACTTTTTTTACAAAGTTTTTAAAACACTACCCATTTTGGTACATTTTAATACACAAAATGAGTAATATTTTTAAAAATATATTGTGGCTAAACGGGTATTTCCTTAAACAAAATTTCGGGTTTCTAACAATTAAATATATCTCAATAAAATAATATTACAAAGTCTCGATTTTAGCCTCGACTCTAACTAACAATGTTAGGCCAACATTATTAACGAAATTTTTATTTTGTACAAACGTATTAAAACATACATATTTTAGTTCATTTTAATACACACAATGAGTAATTAAAAAAAAAACTTGTGGCTAAATGGGTATTTTTGCTTATGGCAATATTTTTATATTTATTAGAGAAGTTTTTTGTGCTATTGATGTTGATATATTGTTTTTATTGTTCATGTAACATTTTTGAAGTTCATATAGTGTTCTTGATATTCATATATTATTTTTAATGTTGATTTTAGTATTAATCTTCTTGATGTTCATATCATGTTTTCATATATTGACCTAAAATCTCAAACCAATTGAAAAAATAACGATTTTAGCGCTGACGTGGCTAACGGCGTTGACATGAAATGGATGAAATTTGTACTGTCCACAGTTTGGTAAACTTTGGCTACTTATGCCGATATTAAATCGGTTTGGCCACTTATTTGCACACTTGGCCTAACTTTGACTATTTTTGCCGCTATTATCCCTAAAAATAATTATGTAACAGAAAATAATTTTAGAGTAAAATTAAAATTGGACAAAAGCATTATATCTATTATATTTTAGAAGTAAAACGTACTCATTATAACACACGCTGAACGATATATGTATATTTTGATATTTATTTTCTTTTATATTTCACGACTGCACGATGTCTCAAAATAAAGAAGCCAAGATTTTAGAATCATGAAATTATAGAGTTTTCAAAAATTTCAATTTCTTAATGACTTTTTCAATACACCAAAACCATTCATCAGGTGCATGGATGACATAAATTTCATTTACATTCAACCTTTTGTTATAATTATTGAAAATAAATCAGACCGAATCGCAGCGAAGACATATCGAAGAATCAAAACACGACATAGAAATTCATCCGAGAGAAGAAACTTGTGGAAGCTAGGGTTTGAGAGGAGCGTGAATTAAGGACCTAAACCCTAAACCCTAAATCCGTCTCTGCAAAATGCTGATGATGAGCGAGAGAGGGATTATTTGAAAAGCTGGAAGAAGAAGTAATTAGGCATCGTATTACATGAAAACTCAGAATCCAACTTGAATAGAATTCAAGAAAAGAAGAGATGAATGATACTCATTCTTTCAGTTTCACCGCACGAAAATATTGCAATTCTATCTTTTCTCGGGTTTGAAGAGAGGAAAATGAAATGGGTTTTAATTTGTGCGCTTGGTATAGGTTTGACCGATTGAGAAAAGTGAAATCACGTAAACGTATAAAATGGTGACAAATGACATTTAACAGATAAATAATAGCATAAATCATTTTGTACTTGCAATGAGACGAAAAAGATACTTTTAATATTTTCACTACAATTGAATAAGATTAAGAATATGCCATAAAATTTATATACTTCAAGATTCTTTTTACGCCATTTTTTTACTATTAAAATTATCATTATTTATGAACTTGTATTTTTTTCATTTTCGTTCACTTATTGTTTAAGTGACGTCTTTATTACGGTAGAGAAAATATATTTCATAAGAAAATTAATCGCGAGTCTAATATTTAAGGATATATTTAAATTACAAGTATCACGAGTCTAATATTTGACAATGAAATAAAAGATTGTATTAATGTCACTACATAATAAATCAAACTATTAGTATTTATGCCGAACTCTAATTTGATAATCAGGAACTAATTGAATATTGCACAAATAGACGTGAATTAAGTTTTTCCTACAATAAAGTTCAACAAAGTAATAATTTTTTATATTTATTACTGCATGTCGCGAGAATCAATTTGGCCACAAATCCTATGTTAGAACATGATAATTACTTTGGTACATGACAAAGTAGCTAGTACACACAAATATATATATTAGTCACTTATTTATTATTCTTTTTCTTCTCTTTTCTAGCTTTTGAGTCCTTATTGTTCTAATTTTTTTTGCTTCTCAGGCCTCTTGTTACTTTCCTTTTGTCATTGGATGTAACACCCTTAAATGGGGTAGAAGAAATAAAAAAATAAAATAAAAAAATGACAACTTGGAAGAACTGACCGATCAAAATCCACGTAATCATAAATTTGAAAAACATTGACTATTCAACGTCCACATCATATAAAACGACAACATTTGACTAAGTCAAAATTATATAACACGACCAAAGTTACCTATAGGACTTAAACACGTCAACAAAACACTGAAAATCCACAGTTATATGTACAAGACCACCATAAAAGACAAAATACGATATCACCATCATTGTATAATCCATCGCTACATATTTTACAACTTTAACAAAGAGTCGGCCATATAGAAACTAATACTCACCTAAGAAAGACCAACAAAGCAAAATGAAAAGACGAGATGCCCAAACAACAACTCCCGCTAATCCTCGTCTGACAACTGACACTGTACACCACCTGAGGGGGAGGAAAAATAAACGGATGAGCACATACAGTGCTCAGCAGGGATAGCTATTATCAAATCCATAAGTGGATGGTGAACTGGCCCCGCTTTTGGTTCCCTCTTCCTAAGACAAGAACGCATAACCGAGATTTTTCCGACATTTACGAAGCAAATCCAAATTATTGTTCATTATTTTTATCTATCCATATCAGTCATATTAATAAAAACGCTTTTTACGTATAGCCACTATACGCCAAAAACGCGTGTTATGAAAATAGGTCCCGATATAATTATTTCCAAAATTAAAAATAGAACAAGTTAATGATGGCTTGACACTTTGTTGACTTATCTACTTGCTATCACTGACGGCTTGACACTTTCGAAATAAAGTCATGTCCGTCCAAGATGAAGACACTTCATACTTGATTTAATCTCAACGGTGCGGACCAGCACCATGACCCGGTAATAGGTCACCACTATACAATGATTGAGTTAATCAATAGTCTTTCGCGATTATTATATTCCGTATAACAATCTAGACTATTGACCGCTTTTAGTTATTATTTATATCGTGTATGTTAAACCTCCTCACATAAACCACAGTGATAACGAGTACACGATTTGCAAGGTTATATAATAACTATGGAATCAAAACATTCATCACATTCATTTAAGAAAAACTTGAACAAAATTGTCATTGATAAATTGAAACTTAATCTTTGAATAAAGAAAAACGTCACAATCTTATACAAGCGGGATTGGCATCTGAATTTAGGGTCATACTTATCAGGTACGTCCACCAATCTCCTACTTGCACTCTAAAGAAGATGCGTCACGTTCTTCAATCCCATGTTCTCCAAGTGTCTTGAGAATGTCTTCTCGCTTATCGTCTTGGTAAAGGGATCCGCCAAATTTTCTTCCGAGTCTATTTTCATAACCTGTACGTCACCTCTCCGTACTATCTCTCTTATGAGATGGTACTTCCTTTCTATATGTTTTCCCTTAGCATGGCTACATGGCTCTTTACAATTAGCTATTGCACCACTGTTGTCACAATACAGTGTCAGTGGCCTTTCCGCATCTGGAATAACTTCCAGGTCTATGAAGAAATTTCTTAGCCAGACTGCTTCCTTTGATGCCTCACAGGCAGCAATGTTTTCAACCTCCATTTTGGAATCTGCGATACAGGATTGCTTAACGCTTCTCCATACTATCTCTCAATTGCCAAGGGTAAATACTGAACCAGACGTAGATTTCCTAGCGTCTCTATTTGATTGAAAATCAGAATCGGTATAACCTAGTGGATTCAAGTCATCACCTGAATACACTAACATATAGTTCCTCGCTCTCCTTAGATACTTGAGTATGGCTTTCACGGTTTTCTAGTGAGCCAAGCCACGATTAGATTGGTATCGGCGAACAATTCCAACTGCGTAGCATATGTCTGGCCTAGTACACAACATTGCATACATCAGGCTACCTACGGCTGAGGCATAAGGGTTACGCTTCATCTGTGGTTTTCGGACCCGTTTCCTTTGACAGGAACACTCCATGCCTAGAATAAAATGCTAGAAACCGTGTACCCGGTACCCGGTTTAATACCCGATTTTTTTTAATTTTCATTTTTATTTATTTATTAGGGTTCTTTCTTTTCTCTTTCATTAGGGTTACAAACTTCATTTCTCTTCGTTAATGTTGATGATGCTTGATGGGTGGACAGTGACATGATGGTTGAAAGTCGGAAACGAAGAAAACAAAAACGCATTTTTTTTAATGTATTTTAATTTGTAGATAATGGTTGTATGTTCTTTATTTACGATACACATATTATTTTGAGATAATTTTATTTTTTATTGAAAAAATTATAAAACGGATCGGGTAATAACCCGGACACGATTGAAAATCCGAACCCGGATTTCAAACCGGGTACTTGGTACTAAAACTGGGTTCCAAAAACCTAATACCCGGATTTCGGGTACCGGGTACTAATTTTCAACTACCCGAAAACCGGATCCGGGTACAGGGTACTTCAAAAAACCGGTTACCCGACCCGGTTTCATCCCTAGCTATTATTGTTGAAATAAACAACCACTTTAATAATTTGGTATTAAGGGGCGGACCCATATTTTGAAAAACAAATTCCTAAATTAAAAAAATTATTTGAGTTAAACTCCTAAAATAATCTAACATAACACTCATATTTTGCTTTTATTTTTAAACTATTTGAGTATGAAAAATGAATAAAAATCTAAGAGTTTTGGGACTAAATAATTAGCTGTTTTGAGTTAAATTCATTAAATTAAAAAATTATTTAAAAGTATCTGAGTTAAACTCCTAAAATAATCTAACATAATACACATTTTATTTGTTTTTATACTATCTGTGAATGAAAAGTGAACAAAATATTTGGGGTCAAAATTGGACAAATCAAATAATTTAAGAGTTAAAATAAATAAAAAAACTAAAAAAAGATTTTTCTGGACAATAATCGTTGTTCTTCATAGGTGTACCAAAAAAAAAAAACAAATAAGCTTGAAAAGTGTTTTTAGTTTTGTTGATTAAATTTTAAATATATTTGAATATGAAAAGTGAATAAAATATTTGGGGTCAAAATTGGACAAATCAAAGAGTTCAAGGTTAAATCATAAATAGGGTTAATGACGGTATAAAATACTCAAAGTTTGGTCAAAGAACCTTTCGTGTACCTAAAGTCTAAAAGTGATGGCAAAAATACCTAAAGTCACATTTGAGGAGTTGGCCACTCCATTTTCGTAACGCAGTTAACTTACCCGTTAACTCTTGCCACGCGGACAAACGTGGACTGGTGACGTAACAATTTTTTGTCACGTGGATGAGCCCACATCAGCCTCATTTACGATAAAACAACGCATTGAACCCAAAATTAGGCTCGTCCACGTGGCAAAAAAAATGTTATGTCAGAAAGGCAGGTTTGTCCGCGTGGCCAGAGTTTACGGGTAAGTTAACTGCGTTACGAGAATTGAGTGGTCAACGCCCTAAATGTGATTTTGGGTACTTTTTCCACGACTTTTAAAATTTAGGTACACGGAGAGTTCTTTGACCAAACTTTGAGTATTTTTACCGTCATTAACCCTAAATATTATAATCCAAAAATAAAAATAAACCATAATCCTATTTCTTTTGAGTTATACTGAAACACTCCCATTTTTTCTCCGATTCGCTTTGAATTCTCCATTCCCGAACATGCAGGTAAAGCTTTCTCTTCCTCGTTCGTCTCTCGAATTTCTGATCTAGCTTTGTTCTCATCGATTCACCTCCCATTTCGAAACCCTAGGCCAGGCTTCAAAATCCCCAATTTTTGTTGTGTAAATTTGGATATGCTTTTAGGTTTATGCATATGAATTTGTGCAGGCTAGTGACAGGTTCAACATCAACTCCCAGCTTGAGCATCTTCAAGCTAAATACGTCGGTACTGGTCACGCCGATTTGAACAGATTGTGAGTGTTTCTAACCATTCACTTCTTTGGAAATGGCTTTTATGGAAGTGCTTTGGCCTGTAAAAGTGTTTGAAATGGGGCGGACCAGGCCAAAATCGGTATGCAGGTTCATGGTGCCGGGAACTTGGCCCGGTTTACAACCCGAGAACCAGAACCGGGCCAAGACATACAGGGTTTTTATTTATTTATAGTTTAAGCTTTTAGGGCTGTATTATAGCCTCAAATCATGTTTTGTTTGAAGTTTAGAGTCTAACTACCAGGCTCGGCTTAAAAAAAGCGTTTTGCCTGTTCGCCTCGTCGAGGCGCGCCTCACTAACGCCTTTTAAAACAATGGTTTAGACAGTATATAACTATATATTATTTGATTTGAGTCTATTTATTTCAGTTCTTTATCTAATCAAAGGTTGGCTTTTTTCAAAACCGGCCGGGCCCAGCTCCCAATTTTTAAAAAACCAGGCTTTTTCGAAACCGGAACTGGGGCCAAAGAAAGGGCCAATAGCCTGGTAGTTGGACTCAGTTTCATCTATTGATTAGACGAACGGCCTCTTCGCATTGAATCTCTTTTAATTGTGCGTTGATTTCGGTTTGTTGCAGCGAGTGGGCCGTGAACATTCAACGCGACAGCTATGCTTCCTACGTTGGCCATTACCCTCTTCTGAGCTACTTCGCCATTGCTGAGAACGAATCCATCGGAAGAGAGCGCTACAACTTTATGCAGGTACTCTCTCTGGTTATTGAAGCGTTGATTTTGTAGGTCGTGATGTCAGGGATGAACAAGTTCGTGTATTTTTCAACTCACATGGAGTCCTATTTTCTTCTCGTCCTATTTCTGAATTTTGTGTTCTTTACTCTGCAGAAAATGCTTTTGCCGTGTGGGCTTCCCCCAGAAAGAGAGGACGATTAAGGCGTTGGGATTTCTATATTTCAGAGTCGAAGCATTTCGATCTCCGGTTTTCTCAAACCTCTGCACCTTTTCTGTATGAATGTACACATTTACTATCTCTGACTAAAAATTGAGAAATCAAATGCTGAGATAGAGTCTCTTCTGGGTTTTATTGTTTTTATACCACTTTTTTGTTTGATTAAGCAACTATCGTCCTTCCAATTCAACTTTAATTGTAGCATGCACGTTCGTTTTTTTCGTGAAAGTCCGTGTATTTTAGCCTCAAATATTAACAAGTATTGTCCCGACATCTCTAATGAAAGAACCCATTTGAAGATTTTAGTGAAATAAATGTCAAACTTTTAACTCTTTCTTTCAAATTATCTATCCCGTCTTCCATAACGAACTGTTGACACCGGTCCTACGTTTTGTCTTTGTGGATCGAGGAGAAAGCGGGCTCCATGGGAAGAGGATTGTTACATGGGAGAAGCAAGGGAGTCAATACCTATCAAATATACAACAATGCAATGTAGTTGGACTCTCGTGTTAATCCGAATAGTTACATAATTCTCGAACAAAATACGGTGTAAAACATCACTATATCTATACAGTTTTGTTGCAGCTTTTCTTGCAAAAAATCCTTCATTATTTTAAATATTGATCATCTTCGACAGAGTCATGTGTTAAGTATCTTTTGCTGATTTGTTCATGTGACGTGTCTTTTGCAATATTAGCACAAGGATGAGGAAATTATAGATGTTTGTGGTCCCTATTAACATGAAATCCTATCATTGAATCAGAAAAGCAAATTTCAATTTCAGCATTGCCCTTTCTCTTCGATTACTGCAATGACAACGATTCATTGCCAAAACTCGATTCGATCTAATCTCGAGAATCGTAAAAATAAATGACACGAAGATATCAACCAAAAAATTGATAGAAACGAGATGAGATCTCGAAGAGCTTTCGATGGTACACCGGTACATTTTCACTTTATAATCTTGTCTCTTAGGAACGGGTAACGAACTACATATGTTGTTATCGAACTATTTCTTTGGGGCAACCGATTTTCCGCCAAGATTGCAGTCTTCGACCGGTTCTTTAATTTTTAATTGATTTTCTCATTAAGCAAACAATTTGAGAGCATAGAGTTATTTGCTTGGTGAAATGACATTCACTAATGCGTTCTCATTAGAAAGAATGATTTCTTTAACGAAGCAAAAAGTAGCGTTTGGACAATATTGCTGTTGGCTTCTTTAAAAAAAAAAAAAATTGAACTATATTTTTTTTTTTTTGGAAGATTATTTTACTATAAGATTGCTATTTGTTTATGAGCATTCTTTTATATTTTATTTTTCAATTCCAACATTGCATGAATTAAGGCTTGGGTAGACAAAAACGAGAACAAGCTTTCTCTTTTCATGATGAAAAACGCCATAAACATAAAACTAAAGTAAGGTTCATGGATGATTTCCCAAAAGCATCTTCTTAAAAACATATTAATAATGCAAAATAATGTAATTTTCCTAACTTTAGCAATATATTGAAAGCTTCTTTTGTTTAGAAATGATTCACACTTCTTTTTAGATACATTATTTGAATTATACCCTAAATTACAAAGTTAATGCACTCAATTGAACTTTTTAATTTTGTTAGAAAGTTAATGCATTATTTCCTATTACTAACACATTTATTGAGATACAAGTAAAAAATAGTTTTTTATATATGAATAGGAAAATATGGGAGTTGATTTTATATATATTTTTTTCCATATGAACACAAATTAAAAGCATTTGTTGGAAAAGTGCATCTTTTTTCAAGACTTCTCTTAATGAAAAAAGAAAGAAAAAAAAAACGTAATGGGTTGGAGTTATGGCCCAATTTATAAATGGGCCATAGTGAAAGACTAATTTCAAAGTGGCTTGAAATATAAATTTTTAATAATGATTGGGGTAGGCCCAGAAGAAGTTGAGGTGTACATATATTGATAAAATCTGTGGGACCAACAAAAAAGATGTGAGACAAATAGGGCTCAAAGGTGTATAGTTGGTCCACATATCAAAATGAAAAACAATTTTATGGTCAAATCATATACCAACTATTTATCTGTCTATAAGCTAATGAAAGCAACACTTCAATACCATGGGACACTTTCACTTGCCCACTTAAAAACTCCATCTTTCTTGTATTTTTTTTTTCTTCTATTACTATTAAATAATCTATATAGGATGAACAAAGTACTATTAGACTATTAGTTATATTAAGTTATATGAGTAAGTTACTATTTGACTATCATCCCAGGAAATTGCAATCTAAATAAAGTTGCAATTCCAAGCACAACAAAGTAGGATTACCAAAAAAAAAGTGGGTAAAATAAAATAATAAAAAAAGTGGGTAAAATTTGGATTTTCAACCCTAATATGACAAATTTTGAATTTACGTGTTCAATTACCTTATCAATCTTTATAGAATTTTTCGATTAACTAGTATAATTGACAATGATTTATTACAAGTTTTTTACTGGTCAACACATAAAAACGGTTAGCACACGGTGTTTTATAGAACTTTGAACCTTACAAGTTGCAACTAACATGATATGTATTTTTCGTAACATATAAAAGTTGGACACATTTTGGTATAAGTCAAAGCCTACCGACAAAAGTCAAAGACAAGTGGCCGACGAACAAAGACATTGGCGAGGCCCGGACTCAAAAAGACCGACGAGGCGACATGACCGACAAGGAGACAAGTCTGACGAAGACCTTGGTCTGACAAGCACCCTTGTCATAGCTTAACGAGGGCAAAACTTATAATTATTCCATAGGACGAGGAGATCCGAGATCACGAAGATCCCCGAGAAATCCTCCATATTCCCCCGGACTCAATATACGAACTCGCGGGCAACCAGAAGACATCGATGACGAATCAAGAAAGCACCGACGAGCCCCTCGATAGGGCTAGGGGCCGCGACAACCCCCTGTGGTGTTAGAGAAATTCGTAGGTCCCTGGAGGTGCAATTTCAGGGAATTGGTTTTCCTATAAATAGGATTTTCCCCTCCTCATTTCCACACTCACTCACAACTTTCTCTAGAGCTTCTCTATCTAGCTTTCTCTCTGTAAAAAGTCGCCCTCTATTCCCTAGGAAGAATTGAGAGCTTGCTGGCAGAGGCTTGTCTAATAAGAGATCTAGAGTAGAGTCTCAGCCTCGACAAGAGAAGTTGTTCGTCGAGTCGTCAAAGGAGTTTCCCTTGTCAGGTAAAGGTGCCCTCGCCTGCCTCGATAGGGTCGACAAGGAGCATCCTTTGTCAGGTCAAGGCGCCCTCGCTTACCTCAACAGGGTCGACAAGGAGCATCCCTTCTCAGGTCAAGGTGCCCTCGCCTGCCTCGATAAGGTCGATAGAGAAGAAGCATCCCTCGTCGATATAAGGCCCTCGTCATAACGAGCTCGCCTACACTTACGGGGTCGACAAAGAACACTTAAAGCCGGTAATACCCAGCCATCTAGCCTAGGGTCACCCCCGCGCCGCCAACATCGGCACTTCCGACGAGTCAAACCATATCGTCAATCACCCTCCGTTTATCACTAATCCTGAACTACGTGGGACCCGATTCTCTTAAATTGAGATACCTAGACAGTCTCACCTAACCATAAGCGACGGGGCACGGGCCCAATCTACCCGTTTTGCAGGTCTTCCTTCACCGAAGGAGCTCGCCGAAAAAGGAAAATCATGAAGAATCATCAAGATCAGCTCGGAGCATCATCAAGACTGGAGTTCGCCGAGACGAGGAACCTCGCTAAAACAAGGACTCTGCCCGGACGAGGAGCTTCGCCGTGATACGGACTTCGCCACCACGAGGGAAGTTCGGCGAGGAGCTTCGCCGTGAAACGGACTTCGCCCCCACAAGGGAAGTTCGCCGAGGATCGCCAAGGACAGCCCGGAGACTCATCCAAGACGACGGATTCGCCTCCAGCTTTGACGATCATTAGTCAACCCGCGTTGACTAGACATTCAATTATCCACGTGCTCAGCGGGTCGATCTTGGGACCCGAACCTTGATTCAGATTCTAAGTTAAAGTCATTTTTACGTATTAACACAACCAATATATCATCTTGCATATAATCTTGGATGATATTGTGCACATGTAACATATTTCATTAACAAAAATATTAAAACATAGCCAATATAAAAAATCCTTAGTAAGATAAATTTTTTTTAACAATTATATACACCGTCAACTAAGGGTGTACATGAGCTGGATTGAGTCAATCCCATATAAAAATTTAATCTAACATAATCTTATTGAGTTTTGAAAAAACAATCCAATCTTATTGGCTCAATTGAGCCGGCCCAACCCAACTACTTATTCGGGTTGGACCTAATCCAACCCGTTTATTAGGTTAATTATGTTGAGCTAAACTGAAGTTGAGTTTAACCTTAATAGAATATTCAAAATTATATATAGCGTGTATGGATTAGGTTTATGGTTTTTTCTTCTAAGCTTCTATACATAGAATTGGAAAATACCAAATTCACTGTATGTGTTAAAGGCATATCCAACAATTTTTCCCCAAGCTTTTACTCACTCGTTTTGTTTTTGATGTCTATTGAACAACTTTATTATTATAAGAATATAATAATGACAAAATATATTTATAAAAAAAAAAAAGTGAATTAGTTTATTGAGTTAATTGCACTATGTCTAATCTAGTCTAGATAAGTTTCAAGCAATTTAATATAAACAAAACATTAATAATTAAAAAATTAATACACAGGGGAATGAGTTTGGGTAGGTATTTAATAGATATGAATACGGTTTACACTAGGGAGGGGTGAACAAACTAGTCTTCGGTTCGGTTTTCATACCTATTTATACAGATTATCGCATTTTTGGTTTTTTGAATTTTAAAACCGAAAGCCGCACTATTGAAGTTTAAAACCATTTTTACCAATTACCGCTATATCGGTTTTAAATTCGGTTTAAATTCGGTTTTAACCGCATTTTGACAGGATGTTATATAATCATCGTATATTTGAAAAATCAAATTACTATTAGATAATCTAAACTAAGAAAATAATTAGTAATGAACAAATCGATTAAATTAAAAATAATGGAGTCAATTCTCTTACGGCCTTTATTCATTATTTTTCAAACGAAAATGAATAATTGCAATAAAAACACACTATTTAAAATAAAATAAGACTAAATGAATCAATGAATGAAAAATTCATGCCAAAATATTATTATATAGATATTAAATGCTAAAGGCCAAACATTTATCTATTTTTAAATATATAAAATATTTAAATTTATTATCGGAGTTAATCAGTAATCGGTAGCGGTTTTTATCGTGAAAACCATAACCGCTACCATTTAGCAAAAAACGGTAGCGGTTTAAACCGCATTTTTTGGTATTTCAAAAAAAGCATAAATTTTCGGTAATGAAAAAATCGGTAAATTAATGTTATCGGTTTTAGATTCGGTTTAGGGTCTTTTTTGTACACCCCTAGTCTACACAAATATATAGATAATTAGTAAAAAATAACACGAGAAATAAATAAAACTTAATTAAGCACAATCAAGAGAAAAAAAAAAGTATAATTATTTTGAAACTTATACATCAAAATTTCCGTTCTTTATCTTATTAACCAAATGATGAAGATATACTATTGATAATAAGTTTTAAATCTTTAACTATTTAATTATATTAATTGAGTCAAATATTTTAACTGGTTTGTTTATGCTTTCGTAGTATCACGATTAATTAAATAAATTTAAATGGATTGTACGATTAATAAATAATAGGAAATAAAGAAAATAAGTTTTAATCGCATTTTTTAATACGGTTAATCTGTCGTGGGTTCTAGTCCCATCAACCCCTAAATTTTTCTTTCAAAAAAAAAAAATCAATAAAACAATTTTAAATTCTTATAATTAAGACCAACAATAAACTGAAACATGAATTCCAACATTTTGTCATTGGCTTTCGGGCTATTACTCTTCCACCATGAGAACTCCTTTTTAATAATTTTGCTTATTACAAGTGTCATGGGTGATTATCAATTTTGAAAAGAAAAAAAAAAAACCTCTCAGGCCCTACGGCGCGCACGTGCACACACGCACGAACTGTACGGTGCGTAGGATCGTAAACAATAATATTTTATTGCAACGAAGTTTTCGGTCCCTCTATTTGTATCAAACGGTATTTAGGTTCAAACGCTCTTAACAAATATATATATATATATATATATATATATCTCGGTTTAAATACCCGACTAACGTCGGAGCGGCGGAGTTACCTAGAGAGAAGGTATCGGAGGAATCCACGACGCCCCGGAGATAAAGGCGGAGAATCTAGATAGAGAGGAGGCGCCATAGGAAGGTCTGAACATCGACCAACCCCCGTCTCCTCTATTAGCTCACGGCTTGCCCAGGTACACACTCCCTAATCGCCCACATTGAACTATGTGATGACTGTTGATGTACAAATTCGTCATTATTTAATATGACATAAAGTGCTAAGGTTGTGAATTAATTAAATTTACAAACCATGATAAAAGGCTTTAAAGAAATAAACTGGTATTCGCAAAAGCCCATTTGAGAAGCCCAATAAGACTCTCAATCAGACCAAAAACCAACGGATACAGGCTACTCGGCCCAATGAGTTCTAAGGCCCAAATCCATTCGACAACAGTCCAGAAAGACGAGGGTAGAGTCGTCATATTCTCTACCCGGCATCATATTTCAAACTCAGACGGAAGACCAGGAGCACGGAGTCAAGCCTCCAACGGACATAAATTCAAACACGACGACGAGAACGAAGTCATGGGACACGTGTAGCCAGATCGTCCATTCAACCCGGTCAGCACGGAGTGAAGACCCCTCGATTCCTGGAAGTCCAACGGGAAGAATTGAAGCCTATAAATGTCAAAGCTCAAGCTCAGATCGAGACACATGCATACTTACAACCTTGAAAGAATACTCCGAAGAAATCCTACCCGGCATTCTTGTTCACTTAAAAATCTCATTGTGTTCTTTCTTCTCTCTTTTTTTTCTTTTCTATTCTCAGACGAGACCTAGCTGCCTGTAGCTATCCGTCTATGTTCACTGTCGCAATAAACTAACAGAGGAAGTAGTCAACTACCGCTTTGGGACGAACCTCTATAAAAAATCCCTCGTCTCATTTATATCGCTTATATACATATATATATATCGTGAGTGAATCGTGAGCTTGCAACGCGAGAGATCGAATTCCACCAAATTGTTTCATCCAAAATTATCATACGCTCACAAGTCACACTTGACTGATTGAGGTGGGAAACCACGTCAATCGGGCCAGGCCCTCAACGGCCACCCGGTCACGTATCCGAGGTATCCCAGCCCGGTGTACGGACAGGAACCCCTCCAGGCTATGCGTCCCGAACAAGCTCCCCAACGCACAAAATTGGAGGAGCTCAAACGCTCAATGGCCGATATGAATGAGAAGCTCATTCACGTGCGCTCTCGCGTGCACAGCGCCACTACCGCTGCCCCCGAGATATAGCGTCTAGTGGAGGAGGTAGAAAGGACACCCTTTAAGCCCGTCATAACTAACGTCGTACTCAGGGAAGGCGGACGAGTTTATGTACCAAAGTACGACGGGACGACCGATCCCAAAGTACACTTGAGGTCCTTCAGGATTGCGATGGGGCGAGCCCATCTGGAAGCGCACGAATTGGATGCTGGGCGCTGCCAATATTTCTCTGAAAATCTGGTCGGCCCGGCGATGGAATGGTTCTCGAAACTTGAACCGCGTTCCATAGACAACTTCGGACAGCTAACGACCATTTTTCTCAAACATTTTTCCATGTTTATGGAAACCGAGATCACGGCGGCGAACCTCTATGCCTTGCAGCAAGAGAGAGGAGAGCCCCTCAGAGCTTTCATGACCAGGTTCAAAAAGACCATGGTCAAAATAAACGGGATCAGTGACGAAACCGCCATAGCCGCTCTCACGGCCGGATTATGGTACGATTCGAAGTTCAAAACGGACATCGTCGTGAACCGTTACGACTCCATAGAAGACGTGATCCACAGATCGTCCAACTGGATCAGGCATGACGAAGAACTCGAAGCCATGCGAAGGAGACATGGATCTCAACCCATCAACCAGCGGAATACCGGACCACCCGGGCAGCAGCCGCCGCTTAGGGCCGGAAATCACAACATCCCTTTCAGGGGACAAAGGAATTCCCCCCCAATCCAGAAGCACCCATTCCAAACCCAGAATCCGAGGGCTAATAACGGACCGAACCCGCGAAACCCGTACGTTTTCAACGTAAATTCGGAAACCGCGGAATT
This sequence comes from Parietaria judaica, assembly GCA_954871525.1. Taxonomy (NCBI): domain Eukaryota; kingdom Viridiplantae; phylum Streptophyta; class Magnoliopsida; order Rosales; family Urticaceae; genus Parietaria; species Parietaria judaica. The sequence continues at coordinate 24,230,685 of OX940872.1, forward strand.
CGAAGAACAGGTCGAAGCAGAAGAAACTCCTGGAGAAGTGCTGGTCAGCTCGAGAGACTTCCCACCGTACAGCAACGAAGGTTTCCCGAAGCACGACCCGAAAGCGTGGTGTAACTTCCACAAGGTGTTCGGGCATCATACGAAGAATTGTATGGTACTCCGTGCCCGCCTAGCAGAAAAGTACATCAATGGAGAGTTGGGGGAAATAAACTTCGGCAATGAGCTGAAAGGTGGGCAATCAACCGAGCAAAGCCTTCCCCAAAATCAACACCAGACCGGCCAGAAAAGAGAAGAGCAACATAGAACGCCGCGCGAAAGCATACAGCCTAGCAAAAGAGGACGAGTACATATGCTCGAGGAATCAGACGAGCAAACATACGAAGAAACGGAGAATTCCGGAGAGCAGCTCAGCGACATCCCCGAGCCCATCGGTAGAATCTACACTATTGTGGGAGGTTCCCAACTGCATGGTAACTCAGTAAACTCCATCAAGGCCCATCAGAGGAAGCTCAAGGCCGGACCGGTGATCGTACCGAGGCAAGAACCGGACTTCGAGATCTCGTTCAAAGATAGTGAAGCGGCCACACTGATTGGTCCGCACGACGATGCGCTGGTCGTCACACTTCTAGTTGCCTCGTATACGATGGACGGGATCCTAATCGATAACGGGAGCTCAGTCGACGTAATCTTCCTGGAGCCGTTGCTAAAGCTGGGAGTAGAAGAGACAGAGATCAACAGAGAAGCCATCCCGCTAACCGGCTTCGATGGAGGAACCATCAACGCGGTTGGCACGGTGCGACTGTCCATCGCAGCAGCGGGGGTCGGGAAGACTAAAAATTTCCTAGTGTTGGACTGCCCGTCAGTTTACAACATGATATTAGGAAGACCCTGGCTGCATATGATGAAGGCCGTACCGTCAACCTACCATCAACTGATACGCTTCCCGAATAGGGCGGGAAAAATCGTTGAAATCAAGGGAAATAAAAAACAATCCAGAATTTGCTACATGAGCGCGTTCCGGAACATCCAGGCCGCTAAGGCCGGGAAAGAGCGATCTACCGCATAGCAATTAATGGCGGTAGATGAGAAAGAGGACGACGGACAGGAAAGGGCCACCGATACGGACGGACCTAACCTGGAAATGACAGTCCAGGTCCAGATCGATCCCGACAACCCGGACCACCGAGTAGGAATCGGAAAAGGACTAGACAATGACGTCAGAAAAGATCTCCTCAAATTCCTGACCAAAAACCGGGACTGTTTTGCTTGGTCTCACAAAGACATGCCCGGAATAGACCCAAGCATTACAACCCATCGCCTAAACGTAGATCCGAGCTACAAGCCGGTAAAGCAAAAGAGGCGAAAGCTAGGCCCGGACAAGGCCCAAGCCGTAAACGAAGAAGTCACAAAACTGCTGCAGACCGGATCCATCAGGGAAGTCAAATACCCGGACTGGTTAGCAAATACAGTAGTCGTGAATAAGAAAAACGGGAAGGCTAGAGTCTGCATCGACTTTACCGACCTGAACAAAGCTTGTCCCAAAGACAGTTTCCCAATGCCCCATATCGACCGTCTAGTCGAAGCAACATGTGGGCATGAACTACTGTCGTTCATGGACGCATTCTCGGGATACAACCAGATCCTAATGCACCCCGAGGACCAAGAAAAACGGCATTCATAACCTATAGAGGAATATACTGTTACAAAGTTATGCCCTTCGGATTAAAAAACGCCGGAGCCACATATCAAAGATTAGTCAACCAAATGTTCGCCGAACAACTCGGTAAAACTATGGAAGTCTACATCGACATGTTGGTAAAGTCCTCCCAAGCAACGGATCACGTGTCCCACCTAGAAGACTGCTTCGACATACTACGAAAGTATCAAATGAAGCTCAACCCGACGAAATGCACCTTCGGGGTAACTTCAGGAAAATTCCTAGGTTATCTGGTCACACAGCGAGGTATAGAAGCCAATCCCGACCAGATAAATGCCCTCCAGAACATAGCCCTCCCCAAGGACTGTTCGAGAGACGCAAAGGCTGACTGGGAGAATCGCCGCTCTTAACCGGTTCATATCAAGAGCTACGGACAAATGTTTACCCTTCTACAAACTATTGAAAGGTAATAAAAAGTTCGAATGGACCGAAGAGTGCGAAGAGGCCTTCCAAAAGCTGAAAATGTACCTCTCCACCCCACCAATACTCACCAGACCAATCTTGGGAGAGCCATTGTTTTTATATCTGGCTGTCTCGCCATCGGCGGTGAGTGGAGTAATCGTGAGAGAGGACCGCGGAGAGCAAAAGCCGATCTTCTACATCAGCAAATCTTTGGAAGATGCTGAAACCAGATACCCGGCAATAGAAAAACTCGCACTAGCAATGATAACCGCAGCGAGGAAGCTTCGGCCTTACTTCCAATCCCATACCATCATGGTAATGACCACCCAACCTTTGAGAATCATCCTCCATAGCCCGAATCAATCGGGAAGGCTCACGAAATGGGCTATCGAGTTAAGCGAATTCGACATAGAATACAAGATCCGAACCTGTGCGAAATCACAAGTATTGGCTGACTTTCTCATCGAATTACCAGCCGACGGTTCAAAAGAGGGCCACGAGGACGGAGAATGGAAACTCGAAGTCGACGGCGCGTCAAACCAAGGCGGATCCGGGATCGGAATTCGTTTGATATCCCCCACGGGAGAAGCGTTGGAACAATCATTTCGACTGAAATTCCACGCGACAAACAACGAGACCGAGTACGAGGCCCTCATCGCCGGCCTCAAACTAGCAAAAGCCGTGGGAGCCCGGAAAGTAAGGGCCCACTCCGACTCAAAACTAGTTACCAGTCAGATCAGTGGCGAATATGCTACCCGAGATGACAGGATGGAAAAATACCTCTCGGTAGTAAAAGGCTTAATTCAACAATTCGAACACGTCGAAATAGTCCAAATACCGAGGAGTGAAAACGCGTCAGCAGACGCATTGGCCGTGTTAGCTTCGACTTCAGACCCCGAGGTCAAAAGGATAATCCCGGTCGAAACGATAGACGAACCCAGCGTAACCCGCGAAGTTTGCAATATTCGAATGGAAGAGGATGATTGGAGGACCCCAATCATTAACTACATCCTAACCGGGGCCAAACCTCGAGACAAGCAAAAAGCTAGGAAACTAAGGATCCAAAGCGCTAGATTTTGCATGATCGGGGAAAAATTGTACAAACGTAGCTATACCGGACCCTACCTAAGGTGCCTAGGAAAGACCGAAGCTCAAATAGTACTTCACGAAATCCATTCGGGAGAATGCGGCAACCATTCGGGGGGAAGATCTTTAGCAAACAAAGCAAAAAGGCAAGGCTTTTTCTGGGCCACTATGTTGGCAGACAGCGAAACCTATGCCAAAAGGTGCGACAAATGCCAGAGACACTCCCCGTCCATATATAGACCAGCAGAAGAACTCTCATCAGTCTCGGTCCCGTACCCGTTCATGAAATGGTCCATGGACATAGTAGGACCGTTCCCCCTGGCCCCGGCTGGGAAGAAGTTTCTACTCGTCGTGACCGACTACTTCTCAAAATGGGTGGAGGCAGAGTCGTACGCAAACATTAAAGATGTTGATGTAGAAAATTTCCTATGGAAGAACATCATCAGTAGATTCGGCCTCCCAAAAGAGATAATAGCTGACAATGGACCAAAATTCATTTCGACGAGATTCCAAAACTTCTGCATAAACTGGAAAATATCCTTGAACACGTCCACCCCGAGATATCCTCAAGGCAATGGTCAAGCCGAAGTAGCTAACCGGGTAATAGTGGACGGAATCAAGAGACGCCTAGACACCAAAAAGGGACGATGGGCAGACGAGCTCATAGGAGTCCTTTGGTCCTACAGAACTACCCCGCGTAGGGCCACCGGGGAAACCCTTTTCTCAATGGTACACGGCACTGAGGCCGTGATACCAGCAGAGATAGAGACACCCAGCCTTCGAAGGGAATTCGCCCCTTTGGACGCAGAAATCAATGACGAAATGAGGGAAGACCAGCTCGACCACATCGACGAAAGACGAGAACAAGCTTTGATAAGAATTGCCAACTATCAAAACTCGATAGCTAGGTATTATAATTCAAAGGTCAAACGTCGAAAATTCACAGTAGGAGAGTTGGTCCTCAGAAAAGTTTTCCAGAACACCGCCGAGCTGAATGCGGGCAAGCTCGGGGCTAACTGGGAAGGACCTTACATCGTCACCGAAGTAGTAAAACCTGGAGTATACCGGCTAGCCACTCCGGATGGAACAAGAGTCCTCCGCAGCTGGAATGCCATGCACTTAAGGAAATACTACGCCTAACCCGACCTACCCGGTCTCCCCTGAACTACGTAATGACTTGATCCCCAAATTTGGGGTACGTAGGCAGCCCATCCTAAACAATGGGCGCAGTCTCAATCCAAACCCAAAACCAAATAGGCCCGAGAACTACGAATCGCAAGACTCAATAGAGCCGGCCTAAAAGGAAACATGTCCCGAAACTCCCGTCAGAGCAAAAGGCCTACCCGGGTAACAAACCCATCACCTAAGGTAACAAACCTACCCGGGTAACAGACCCATCACATAAGGTAACAAACCTACCCGGGTAACAAACCCATTGCATAAGGCAACAAGCCTACCCGGGTAACCAACCCGTCGCATAGGGCAACAAGCCCATCCGGGTAACAAACCCACCACAATGGTTAATAAACCTAACCGGGCATCCAACCCGTCCCTTAAGGCGACAAGCCTAATCCTCTTGAAAAAACGCGTAACAACATATGTCTGGCTTTTACAAAATGTGTTTTTCAGAAAGCACAACCTGCGGGATATTATGATGGACGGACAGAATAGACTAGGCGAGAAGTATCAAAGGAGCACAACAACAAAAGGTACCCGTACATTTTTTATACTTAGCAAATTTCAAACCTTCGATCTTTTTATTATTCATCCGAGTATACGATAGGACACTCGGAACCTCAAATAAGAAAGCAAATATAGAAAAGTACGATTAGAAAAATAATTTAAAAACACGAACGAATAGAATATAGCGAGAAACCAAAGAGCATAATATAAAGACAAAATAAGCAAAGGCCCTAACCACGGGCATATCCAAACCTTACAAAAGAAAAGGGTTCAAGTCGCCGTAGACTTGCCCATAGAAATTGTCTTGGCCTTAGGCCTTATTAAAAAACAAAAAAAAATGGGGGATACTCTACGCATCGACCCCGGGTACCTCCACGACCTCTCGGTCCTCCTTCTCCTTCTCCTTCTCTTCTCCTTCTTCTTCGCCGGCTTGGCCTCCATGCTCGGTCGGCTCCTCAGCGGCAGTCTCCTCGGCAACGGCGGGCTCGTTCAGGATCGGCTCTTCGAGGGAGATCTCCTCAGTATCAGCAATGACGGGCAAGGTGGGCTCATCGACGGTGGTCTCTCCGGCCACAGGATCTTCAACAACAGGCTCGATGGTGAGATCTACAAGAGGAACACCGGTCAGCTCGGCATCAGAAGACAGAGCCGGAGACCCTATCAGCGGTGCCGGAACCGCATCCAATAGAGCTTGGTAGCGAGCAGCGTTGCCTTCTAGGACCTCCTTCTCAGCCTCGAAATCTTGAACGTTGCCTTCAATAATGTCTTGGATTAGCTCGAGGCAACCTTCGGCTTGATCCAAGCAACTATTGTCAGCGGCCGTACCTTTGTACCACGCGATTAGCGCGTCCCTTTCCTCCACCTTTCGGCGGTATCGGGCACGGACAGCTTTCTTCTCGGCCTCGCGGCCAACAGACTGTTGCCGGGCTTCGGCCAGCTCAGCAGCAAGACGCTGCACGTCCTCCTTCAAGGCCAGAGCCTCCTCTTCTTTCTTCTTGACCAACTCCTCAGCCCGTCCCTTAGCCGCGTCAGAAGCCAACATTTGCCTGGCGGCCGCCTCGCTCGCACTCTGAGCCTCCTCGATCGTCCGGGTAGCGTTTGCCAGCTTCTCCCGGAGATCGACAACTGTATTCCCGAGTCCCTTGATCCTAGCATCACAGGCGGCGACCTTCCTGCCCATGACGACGATCTGCTCCGCCTTCACCCGAATGCCATCCACGGCATCAGCCAACTCCCTCTCCTTCAGCGCGAGCTGCTCGGAAGCTTGCGCGCCCTCTCTAGCCTCATATAATTGGTCCTCGTAATCGAGGACCATATCGTTGATAGAAGCGACGAGCTACAAGTCCAAAAACTAAAGTTAGAAAAAATTAAGGAATAAATAGAAACTCAAATCTAAAGCCGGCAACGCTTACCAGAGTTGTAGCCGCAGCCACATCCTTGTACGGCCTCTTCTCGGCAATACTCCTGGGGACCCTGCCGACCCCACCGTTCGTTATCTGCCGGAGAAGACCGGCCGCCACCTTAGGCGCCTTGTGGAGACCCTTGTCCCCCATCCAAGTGCACCCCGCCTTCCGGGAGACCATCTTCTCCCTGGCCTGCCCCTCAACCACCGGGGGAATCAACCCCGTCTCCCTCGCCTCACCTCGGGAGGCCTCCTTCGGGCGCTCACTCTCCCGAGCAACCCCCTTGCCTTTCTTCAAGGCCCTCGCACCTCCTTTCGGGACCACGTCCCTCTTCGCCACCTCCTTCGGGGCCGAATCCCCCTTCGCCTTCTTCCGGACCCCGGAATCCTCTCCTTCGCGCGGCCTCTTCGCGGCCGCCTCTAAGCCCGTCCTCGGGAGAACTCCGTCCTGAGAGGGACGGATCACGCCCTTGGAAGGACGAGCGGGAGCAGAAAGAGGGACAACCTCCCTCTCCGAAGGCTTCGCCAAACGCATAGCCTCCGGGGTACTGTCCCCGTCATCGGAGAGTTCGACGACATCCTTCTTCTTGATCGCCTCGGAGGCGACCTCAGCAAGAGGCTCCCGAGCAGGAGTCTCATCGTTCCTCCTACTCGTCTCCTGACGAGCAGCCTTAGCCGGCGCAGACGCGCCAGATCCCCTCTCCTCAACCCGCCTGCCCGTCTCCTGACGAGCAGCTCCAACCGAGGCCGAACCTCCGGTCTGACCCTCCTCTCTCCGCCTCTGGCGAAGACTCTGACCCTTCGGGCGAAGAACGTCCATATCCTCTACACGTCAAAAATCCACACTTAGAAAAAATAAAATAGACAGATACAAAACAAAACCAAAAAGATAGATTCAGAAATTATACCCGGAAATTCCTCTTCGTCCGGCTCGCACCAAAGCCCAGTAGCCTCGAACCTCTCCTTCGTGAAGTTCGACCACAACTCCGGGCCGAAAGGAAAAAGCCTCTTCTTCAAAGCCTTCCACTCCTCAGTAATTGGACGAGACTTAGGCCTCTCAGGATCCTCGACTGCATTAAAGAAAAGAAATCAGATTTAGCAAACACACAAGAATAGCCGGATAGAAAAAGATTAGAAAAAGCCCAACCCGGAACCTCACCTATCTCGTGGACCCATTCGTTCCTATAGCTCGGCCAAGAACCAAGAGTTTCCTGACCAGCCATGAAGAAGAAATACTTGTGGGTCCAAGCACTCTCCTTTTTGGGCAGACCGGTTATGATCTCCCCTTCCTTGACGGATAGGAAAAACCTACCCTTAGCCTGACCATTCGCCTTGATGACCAAGCCCGTCAACAAGTCCCAGATTGTAAGTGAATACAAACACTCGTGGGACCGGACAAGCAAGGCCATCAAGATCCGGATAGAATTCGGGCTAAGCTGCCCGATAGAAACCCCTAGGTAACTAAGATACCTTAAGATAAGCTCAGGAATAGGAAATCTAAGCCCCCCGGACTCAAAAAACCTCTGGTATACACAGACCCAACCGTCCGAATTCTGCTCGTCGGCATGTTCGTCCGGCCCCGGCAACCTAAGTTCTATCGACTGGGGAATCTTATATTCTACCCGGATCCTAACCAAATCTTTAGATGTCAGGACTGACTTAGGAGAATCTGTAGTCAAAAACTCCGTCTGCCATTTCGAGACCGTCTTCTTAGGACCCATTATTTAATATGACATAAAGTGCTAAGGTTGTGAATTAATTAAATTTACAAACCATGATAAAAGGCTTTAAAGAAATAATCTGGTATTCGCAAAAGCCCATTTGAGAAGCCCAATAAGACTCTCAATCAGACCAAAAACCAACGGATACAGGTTACTCGGCCCAATGAGTTCTAAGGCCCAAATCCATTCGACAACAGTCCAGAAAGACGAGGGTAGAGTCGTCATATTCTCTACCCGGCATCATATTTCAAACTCAAACGGAAGACCAGGAGCACGGAGTCAAGCCTCCAACGGACATAAATTCAAACACGACGACGAGAACGAAGTCATGGGACACGTGTAGTAGCCAGATCGTCCATTCAACCCGGTCAGCACGGAGTGAAGACCCCTCGATTCCTGGAAGTCCAACGGGAAGAATTGAAGCCTATAAATGTCAAAGCTCAAGCTCAGATTGAGACACATGCATACTTACAACCTTGAAAGAATACTCCGAAGAAATCCTACCCGGCATTCTTGTTCACTTAAAAATCTCATTGTGTTCTTTCTTCTCTCTTTTTTTTCTTTTCTATTCCCAGACGAGACCTAGCTGCCTGTAGCTATCCGTCTATGTTCACTGTCGCAATAAACTAACATAGGAAGTAGTCAACTACCGCTTTGGGACGAACCTCTATAAAAAATCCCTCGTCTCATTTATATCGCTTATATACATATATATATATCGTGAGTGAATCGTGAGCTTGCAACGCGAGAGATCGAATTCCACCAAATTGTTTCATCCAAAATTATCATACGCTCACAAGTCACACTTGACTGATTGAGGTGGGAAACCACGTCAACAATGACCTGATTCCATTCGACTACAAGTGGGTACGTAGGCAGCCTCGCTATATACGACGAAGTGCGGCATCATATATCATCACCCCCGACTCTCCCCGACATCGAAGACTCAAGCGTCAACCTTCGCTTCGAAGTTTTTGATTCACAGCGGTCGCCGACCTATATCCCGGACCGTTAAGGTGGAGGAGGTACATGGACTTTGCGGTAACGGGTCAGAGGACCCGGTTCCAGAGCAACGATTAACGGAGGGTGCCGATCCGCCAAACTCCACAAAAACAGTGAATCAAGCTTCTAGCCCAGAATAGTCAGCAAATGGTGATAGGCCTGACCCGTTACCACGATATGGGCCGCTATAAATGTTTGATTTATTTTTCGGCATCAACAACAAACTGTGCTTTATTGAATTATTAGCTTTTAAAATATTGAACAAAAGGGGAATCTTAATAGTTAATTCATAGTGTTGAGATTTCTTTAGAGTGAAGAAAGTTAATCTTTCAACTTAGACATTAATTATAGCCCTTTATTTTCTTATTTTATAAGTTATTACCATGAAAATTTGAAGTGAACATGTTCCATGTAAATCTATTTTTCATCTTAAGCTATTTTCTTTCAATAATATTTTCTAACGACCTTGAATTGGATTTGCACTTCTTCATTCACTATTAATAGACACGTGTAGTGTGTGTAATATCTCTCCAAAAGCTTTGATTAGTTGTTTGTTTTCTGGAATTACTCAAGTCAGTTTTTTCTTCTTCTTAATTGGTAGTTTAGTCTTTTGAGGCCTAAATATTTTATACTAAAATTAATAAATAATTTTATTTAATTTTAAAACAAATATTTGTGTATAGTATACTATACTCTTCATTTTTATATTTATATTCTTACAAGTCATTACTATACCATTACTATCATTCTTGATTTTATATTTTTGTTTTTAAGTATTTCAATGCTTTTTTTATTCTTGTAATGTTCATGATTTAAATAAAAACAAAAATAAGAACTATAGATTATATCCGAATAAAATAAAATTCAAATTCATTTTAATAAATTAAACATACTTTCAGATCCTAGGAACACAAAGCTAAAAACTCAAACTCTATGTTTTCGTTTAAGAAAATCAATGAAAAAAAAATAAAAAAAATAAGAGATATAATAATTATTATGAATACAAAAATAAAAAATAAAGGGCCACTAATAATATTTATAATTTTATTTATTTATTTCTAAATTAAAATAATTAAAAAAACGCAACAATATTATCCAGCTTTGCCTTCACAACAATCATCCATTTTCTTTCTCTCTTCCCTTTTCTCGCCCCAAAAATTTTCCCGAGAAAATCATCCCTCGTGTTTGACCTAGATCCGAACACCACCAAGGGATTCGCTTGCCATGCTCTTCGATTCTCCCTTTTGCCGAGAAAATCGTCGGCGATAGACACTGCACTTAGATTCTTCGTCCGAGCAGCGATCTCCATTGATTCTCTCGCTCTCTTTCGCTCAATCGGAGAGCGATATCTTCTTCGTATTCTTTTCTTCTTCCCAATAAAACCTCAATTTTTGTTACTTTTGCCTGTGAGATTATCGATAGCGCAACGTATATGTATTTTAGGGATTTATATCTATATATATAGACACACCTCGAAGCAATTTTTTTAAAGCTTGATACATAGAGGTTTTAGATCGCTGGAGCTTGATGGATCTGAGATTTTGAAGATAAGAATTAACTTCATCTTCTTTTTCTTCTTCCTTTTTTTTTTTTAATTTATAAAAAAATCAGTGAAGAAATTGGGGTCGCAGAACCGAACTTGATTGCATTGCAATCGTGTTGGGTAGCTTCAGAAGTTGAAGTTTTTTTCTTTTCTTTTCTTCTGGTTTTCTTTTGAGTGTATATATTATCTGGGGATTTGGAGGCCATGGATCATGTCATCGGTGGAAAGTTCAAGCTTGGAAGGAAGATCGGAAGTGGATCTTTTGGAGAACTCTATTTGGGTTTGCGATTAACTGTTTGATTTCGATAGTTTGATGTTCATGTTTCAGTTTAATCATGGTGTTTGATTTGCTTTTTTTCAGGGGTTAATGTACAATCTGGAGAAGAAGTTGCTGTCAAGCTGGTATGGATTTCATTTTTTCGCTTGTTTTTTTTTCTGTCGAGAATCGTTGGGATAGTGGTTGCATCCAGGATTAGTTCTTGATTCACGGAAAAGTTTTTGTTGATTTCGATTTCTTAGCTTGCGTAGAGATCTTGCAGTATTTGGTGGGTTGGGAAAGATCGAGATAGGCTTCGTGTTGAGTGACGGATTTTGTTTTGTTATCGCGTTCTCTAGTAGATCTGCTTATATTCTTGTTGAAGGTTTTCGTTGATTTTGACCGTATTTTTGGGTTAACTCAGGAACCGGTGAAGACAAAGCACCCTCAGTTGCACTATGAGTCAAAACTGTATATGCTTCTTCAGGGAGGAAGTGGGTGTTCCTTGTTTCTGTACTCGTGATATTTTGGTTACGCGCTTTTGAATTTCATTGAAAGTTTAATATATCGTTCTATTTTAATATAGCGGGAATTCCCCATCTGAAGTGGTTTGGAGTTGAGGGCGGATACAATGTAATGGTCATTGATCTTCTCGGACCAAGTCTTGAAGACCTTTTCAACTATTGTAATCGGAAGTTCACCTTGAAGACGGTGTTGATGCTTGCAGATCAACTAGTGAGTCGCCGCAGCTTATTCACGAAACTTAATGCTCTTTTTTACTCTTATGTGAAATTTACTCTCCAATATATTTGTAGATAAACAGGGTTGAGTACATGCACTCAAGAGGTTTTCTGCATCGCGATATAAAGCCCGACAACTTTTTAATGGGTCTTGGGCGTAAGGCTAATCAGGTATAGAAGCCGGAAATTGTAAATGAAACTGCTCTTTGATCTATTTATTCTGTAAGGATTTAGGAAGTCTGTTAAAAAAGTTGAATAACTAAAAACCGTTTCCTAAAATCAGATCATGGAAATAGGAATATTAGCATTGGCATGTGAATCTTTAAAGTGCAATGCAATATAGCTCAACATTATCGGTTTTAACCTCCGTGCAGGTGTATATTATAGACTATGGTCTTGCGAAGAAGTACAGGGATCTTCAGACACACAAGCATATACCATATAGGTATCAGATTTGGAAATTTTCTCTTATTGTGCTCTTTAGCAGCTTCTTGAGCTTGGTTATGTACCTTGTTTATATATATTCATGTCTTGAATATCTTTTTTATATCAAAATAATATATATGTTGTGGGGCCCATTTGCACATGGCTCTATGTGTTCATTGGGCCTGTTTGGCACAGCTTAATTTTTACAAAAATTATTTTTAGTTTTAGTTTAAAAAATAAACTGTTTTTGAGAAAAACTGGCAGGTGTTTGGTAAATTGTTTATAAAACAGTTGTTGCTGGTAACAAAAAATGTTTTAGCGTTTGGTAAACAAAATTATTTAGGCTAAAAAGACTAAAATAGACTAAAACCGTAATTTTGTTTTTAGAAAAAACCAAAAGCTACGAATCCTAGCTTTTACAATTCATGTACAAAAATTCAAAATCGATTTTGTGTTTTTTGGAAAAATAATTTTGCCAAACACCTGAATAGCGGTTAATAGCGGTTAAGTTTATTTTATAAACAAAAACAAGGCTAAATAAGCTGTACCAAACGCACCCATTGTTGTGTTCCTATTCAGCACAAGCAAACAGAAAAAGTCAAAGAAGAGTAGTTTGTATATTAGGTGTGAAGTTGAGTGCCATATTTGTTGCTTGCAATGACGTTTTCGCTTCATCATCGATGTAGTTATAGTTATGTCTAATTAGTAAGAGGCAATATTTTCTGTTTCTGATGTTAATCCGGTGTTTGTCGCAGGGAAAACAAGAATCTCACAGGAACAGCTCGTTATGCAAGTGTTAACACTCACCTTGGAGTTGGTAAGCAAACTTGTTTAAGCTGTCTTGTAGTATATTTATTTATTTATTTGCATATTTAGGTTTGACAAGCATTATACTATATTAAAGTCGACGTAAATTTATATGCAGAGCAAAGCAGAAGGGACGACCTCGAATCACTTGGTTATGTGCTTATGTATTTCTTGAGGGGAAGGTTGAATTCTTTTCTGACATGCCTTTATGCTAAAATAAATTAGGGAATAATTGTATTTTTTATCAGGCAATTGCAAATATAATACATCTAGTCTAAACAACGAAAATACAATACTACAATTAGTTAAGCAAAATTATACAATGACTATAAATGTCAAATAAATAATTTTTTAAAAGAAACAAAATAAATGATAAAAGCAGATAAATATTTGACACTTTAGATAATTTTTTGTTTAATTTATTTTATTTATTGAAATGTTTTCTCTTTAACAGCCTACCATGGCAAGGTTTGAAAGCGAACACAAAGAAACAGAAATACGACAAAATCAGTGAAAAGAAGATGCTCACTCCCATAGAGGTATTATAACTTGACTCCTAGGTCAATGATGATTTTTATATTTGCCGTCGTTATTTTACTGATTATATGCTGTTTTAATAGGCTCTTTGCAAATCACATCCTTCAGAATTCACATCATACTTTCATTACTGTCGATCGTTGCGGTTTGAGGACAATCCCGATTACTCTTATCTTAAGAGGCTTTTCCGGGACCTGTTTATTCGAGAAGGCATGATTCTTAGCAAAATCTTATTTTCCATATTGCAAAATCTTATTTTCTGTATTTATATTATAGACTTTTAATAGCTCTTCGATACAACAAATTCTATATTAGTGACTATTACAATTGCGGCAGGGTACCAATTCGATTATGTGTTTGATTGGACTATACTCAAGTATCCACAGATCGGATCCAGTTCACGTGCACGGGTATGTATTTATTGCACTCTATTTATATGAATAAATTTATTATGAATGTAATTTTACAGAATTTTTTAGCTTATCATCTCTCGTCTTTTTGAGCAGCCTACTGCAAAACCAGCGATAAATCCCAGCCAATCTGTAGAGAGACTCGATAGGCCTTCAGGTTTTTGTTTCTTCTTTCTTTCTGAAATGGCTTTTTCTCTATTATGAAATAGGTAATTTAGGTTTCCAGAGCTCTTCTCTTAACTAATTAATTATGTAAAATCATTTTCTTCTATCAGTGGGACAGGACATTCGAGACCGATTCTCGGGCGCAGTTGAAGCTTTTGCTAGAAGGAACGGCTCTGGGCACGGCTTACACGGCGATCACGCCAGACACAGATCTTCAGAGGATGTGCCTTCCTCAAAGGAAGTGGTCAGTCTTTGCAAAACACACTTCCACTAAAAATTCCGAATCGGATATTGTTTATGGCATTAGGCAAAATCGGCTAATAACCGTAACTGATAATTTTAGTAATTTTATAATATAAAATATTTATAAGATCCGGTTAATACATGATTTAAATCTAATTTGAACTGGTGGGAACCAGTTATCTAAACCAAACTAGTAGCTGGTAGCCTAACAAAACCTGATTACCAAACCAAATAACCAGATATCGAATATGATTTCACTGTTTCCTTATACTTCTGTTCGGTTCGGAAAATCAACCATAACCAAACAGAACTGATCCGGTTTCTTTATGCAGAAACCTGATACGGAAAGGGTCCGCAGTTCCTCCCGCAACGGGAGCGCTTCCAAGAGGCCGGTGGTGTCGAGCAGCCGGCCCAGCTCCTCCGGCGAGCCGAGTGAGAACCGCTCGAGCCGCTTGGTCTCGAGCAGTGGCCGCCTCTCCACCGCCCAGCGGCTCCAACCCGCCACCTTCACCCGTCCCGCCGCTACCACCAGAGCCGGTCGCCCCGACGATGCCCTCCGGAGCTTCGAGCTCCTCTCGATCGGCAACGGAAAGAGGAAATAGAAGTAATCAAAGATGTATTACTATCTTATCTCTCTGCCTGTATATGTGGGTTTCTCTCTCACTCCTCTTATGAGAGTATATTATATTTTTGAAATCCCTTTTGAGGGTTCAGCTACTACTTTGTCATGCTATAATAGTTGAGGAAATATGAGTGATGACGTGTCATTTTCCTTTTACACCTTTGAAATTGAGACACTGGGAAGCTGTGATATGTTTACATTACAGTTTTACCCTTTCATGAAAGGAAAACTTAGCTTCAAGTTTCATCAATGGAATTGTGCTTGTATGTCACTTTCTTCTCGTTATCATCTTTGGGCCGTTGGCATTGTTCGCTATGATCTTGGTCTTTTATGCTCTTCCAAACCTGGTACTGGTTTCGGACGATTTCCAATCTTTTCAAAACCCTGTACTATCCGGGTAGACATTTCTAACTAAACCCGAAACTGGGCTGGCAATGTTTGAAAGCCTTGGCACGGTATTTTGTTCTTGATTTTTTATTTTATAAAAGGTCTGGTGTTCCGACCAAACTTGGGTATTTTCACCTCGCTTTTGTGTAAAAAAAATTACACATTTGATAATTACAAGCAGACTTTTCGCCATGGATATCATGCTAAGTGTTCTTTTAAGATCGATGATGAGACAAGTTGTGCTTTTCACCAAACTTTATTATAATTGGTTTCTGGTTTCTACCATTTTTAAAGCATTCAATTTCTAAGAAACACATCCTTTCGGCAGAATCTGCCTTTTACAACGCTTAGTGCCTATTCTTCTTTATGCTTTCATTTTCCGCCTCATGAAAAGTGCTTTCTAAATTCCCTAATCACCATGGTTAAATGTTTGCAATTACGCTTACTTGTTTTTTAGTTACTCGCGGTCTCTGGTTCGGTGCAGTAGTTCGGTCTAACATCATGTTACATCATTTAATATGAGGTTTTAATTCCCTTATTCTATAAATATATCATATAATGTTTGCTCAACGAATATATTGTAGAGGTATTTATAATATATTTGCCGCATAAGTAAGTTTCGATATATTTTCAATCTTTTTTTAGAGGCTGTAATACCCTAGCGCCAAAGGCCGTAAAGGAGGTCTAGTTCTGTCCATGCTCTATTAAATTCGGTTACACGAGGGACATACTTATGTCTACAATTAAATTCCAAATCATCAATAATTTAAATGTTTTTATTAAACTAGTGATGTACGTGTGTCTCAAACTTGATAAACCCTAACTCGACATGACAGAATGTTACGACACTAATTTGCAACTAAAAAATGGTTACGAATATACTAATATACTTTTTTTAGACGATAAATATACTAACATACTTGAGACAAGAGTAGATAATTATGCTGAAAATATTCTTTTTCTTTGGAATGTAAGTACTTTTTAGTTTCTCTAATCACAATTATGTATAATATGTAAAACAGAAAATAGAAATAAGGTAAGTAACTAAGTATATATGTACTAAAATTTATATTAAATTAGAATTAATGTTTATAGTTTGTTATATTTTATAGTAATACGTTTATAAATTAATATTATCGAAAACTTATCATCGATATATTAATATTTTTATTAATTTAATTTTAAATAATATTTTTTGGAGTTCTGAAATTGAATTTTCATTAAATGAATTAAAATAAATTGTATTTTCTATAGTCAAGAACCAACGAAGATTATTTATAATTTTCTACTAATGCTCATTATAATTATAGTATTTTAGTAATGTTCGTTATATGAAAGAAACACAAATTAATGACCAAACAGTTGACAGATAAAGAAACACTAATCGCGACTCTTTAATTTTTTTTTGGCGCCGTTCGAGAAAACAACACTAAAATTGCAATGATAAATATTAGAGCTACTACAACTAGACTTTTTTAAGCAACACTTGATTATATTCCTTAAAATGCGTTAGTTATATATGTAACTTAAAAATAAAATACTGTATCGAATGAGCTATATATTTACGTAAAGTTTTTTTTTTCTCTTTTTCGAAAATATATTATTTTATTTGGTGAATTTTCTACGTAATTCCAAGTCGAGATCAGAAAAAGATAAAATTATTTTAAACACATTATTAATTTATCGAGTACTGATTATAAAATTTATGTACTATACATAAGTTAGAATGTACAGTAAAACAGTGAATATTGCAAGGCTATGATTATTTATTATTTTATAGAGATATAATTATTTGATAAATCAATATTTATGAATTTAAAGAGCGTTTTCCAAAGTCAACAAAATTCAGTTTTGTTTTTTGAATTCAGTGAATTTTTGTACTTAATTATTAAACAAAAGAATTCGAAGACTATACAATGCCTTTGGTGTAGTATGAGAAGTAGAACACACTTCTAATTACGATGACAATTTTAATGCAATTAGAAAAATTAGAAAAGAGCTCAACTAGATTTAACTAGTTCTAAGAAAATATCCAAGAAAGAGTTATTTACACTTAATTATACTCTTAATTATATTAGTAATTTTTTTAAAAAAATTTATTAGTTTATAATAGTAACGAGATCATATATTTATACACTCTTATTGCCAGAAATTGATGATCTTACCGTCGAGAAGCGCTTTGATGGAAACAAACCAAAGACCAAGGTGAGAACATAGTAATTTGATGAGTGCTTTTCATTGGAAGTTTTCATGTTTGATGAGTCGTTTTTATTCAAAGATGTCGAATTTAGAACTAAACAGACTAATTATATTGCATTAGTGTTGATCAAACGACGCGTACAATTAGCCTTGAATTCAGAACAAAACAAACTAATTATATTACATTAGTGTTCTAATTAATATAGTTGATCTTGATTAAACAACGCGTACAATTAGCATTGACTTCAGAACTAAACATAGTAATTATGTTACGTTATTGCAAGATTTATGCAATGGTTCATTACAAAATTAAAAAAAAAATTGAAGTTAGACTTTAAGTGTTAAACATTAGACGATTTGCAACTGTACTAAGTAATATTTTACTATTTTCAAGGCTTTAATTATATATACATGTCAATAAACTAATCTAAAACGGGTCTTATTTTAATCCATCGAAGTGATTTGGGCTTCTTCTGCCTCACTCATTTCTTCAAGTTCCTCGAGTGACATAATTCTAATTTCGTCTCGACAAGCTTGCTTTTGAAAACTTTTTTTCCAAAATAGAATCAATAATGCTAATAGAGGAGCAATCTTTGATTTCGTCGGGGTACTTCATGGCGTTGAACACATCAAAAGTGACTGTCTGTATTCACCTTCATCATAAGCTTACCCTTTTCAACATCTATTTGTGTTGTCCCCGTAACGAGAAATGGGCGTCCAACTATAATAGGAACTTCCTTGCGGGCATCAAAATCTAGGATGATGAAATCCGTTGGAAAAATAAACTTGTCAACTTGAATAAAAACATCTTCAATTTTCCCTCCGGGCGAGCATTTGATAGATCCGCCAGTTGCAAAGCAACTTGGTTGGTCTTACTTCACCAATTCTTAATTTCTTGAACATGGACATCGGCATAAGATTGATGCTTGCTCCCAAATCGCAAAGAGCGCGCTCGACGTCTTTGCCTTCGATTGAGCACGGAATCGTAAAGCTTCCCGGATCCTTGAGTTTTGGCGGGATCTTCTCTTGAAAAATAGTGCTTGACACTTTCGTGAGGGCCACGGTTTTGAATTCCTCAAGTCTGCGCATCTTTCAAGAACTTGACATAGTTGAGCATTTGCTCCAAAGCTTTTACCAACGGTACGTTGATGTAGAGTTGTTTGAGCATGTCAAGGAATTTTTCATACTTCTTTTCTTGTTGTTATTTTTGAAACCTTTTCGGAAATAGAGGGGCTCATCAACTTTTATTTCACTCAGACATTTTTTGTTTTCTTAGCCTTAGTTGCCTCTTGTTCCACGTCCGCTTTTCCTTTGCTTTTGAGTAGGAAAAAGGGGTGCTTAGTAGCTGAAAATCTACTAATTATATTACATTATTGCAGGAGCTGGAACAATTAGCCTTGAATTCAAAACTAAACATATTAATTATATTACGTTATTGCAGGAGCTATGCAATGATTTATTAAAAAACTAAATAACAAAACTCTCAATCTTAAAGTGACATTTGACAATTTGCTACACCACTAAGTAACATTTTTCGATTTTTCAACGCTTTAATTATATATGTGTCAATAGACTATTCTAAAAAGAGGTTTTATTTTAAACAGGGGCATAAGACGACCGTCCAACTCACTCGTAGATGGGGCCGGCCGTGATATACAAACCTTCTAAAAATATTTTATTTAGATTTTGATGATCTTTCTAGCTTGTTTAAATTTGGACTGAAGAAGAGAAAACCTATTCAATGATGCGCCAATGCGAACAATATATTATCGAGTATAAATAAATGGATGAGGCATGATGATATCTGAGCTATGATCACAAATGTTGCTAATGAGAACACAATGGCCCTCTGAAGTTCAGTGATTGTATTTGTGACGTATCAAATCCTTGGACTACAAGAGCAAGTACATGATAGCTGTGTACAATACTCTTACATCGCTTCGGGTCTGTTCTCAAAGCAGACAATATCATATCAATGTAGAAGCAAAAAATGGTAGACGTTGTTCTCAAAGTAGACAAAATCATATCAAGAAGCGGGGTCGTTTAAAAAAAAGTACGGAAATGTATATATCTATATCAAGTACTACCCTATTTTTATTGTTATTTTTCAATCTATAGTCAACTACCTAAATGTTGTGAAAAAGATACCCTATTGAAACACGGTAGAAAATGTGAGGAATTGAGTATGTAATTAATCGTAACAACACACCACGTAATGAATTTCATATCCTAAGTCACTCTAATGCTTTTTTCATCTTCTTTAAATTGATAATTTAGTGCAAAGAAAACTAAATTCCTTGACGATCATGAATCTTTACCTATATTACGTTTTCCTTAATCTCTATGAAAAAGCCGTCATAAATTAATATCAATACCTTTATATAAATGAGCCAGAATTTAGATTTTCATTAAATCACTTCCTATCTTTCTAAACATCCAATAATCCAATTTAAAATTCACAATTTCACTAATTGATTCAGTAGAAAATCCAATCTTTTTCTACAAAAATAAAATGACATTTACATATAATGTGACACCTTAATTAACCTTAATTGGAGCCATAAATTTACATTTACAATCATCACTTCATTACCAAAATGAATACAAACATTTGCTATAAATTCAACCTTTACCCGCATCATCTCTCACACCGCCTTCTCCCAAAACCCGGACCCTAAACCCTACTTCCTTTTCTCTTCTCAAAAATGTCGGCTTACGGTCAAAGGTTGAGCAACGGGCCCAAAAACCAAGTCCAAACCCCGTCCAATGGCCGAAAGCAAGTGGCTTGTCGCTTATGTGACCGGGTTTTTAACAGTACTCGAGCCCTAGTTGCTCATATTGGGAGTCACCTTGACGTTTCTCCAGTGATGATGAGGCCAAACCAACAACAATATCATCCGCAAATGACGGTCCGACCGGAAACCAATGGGCCGTTTTTGTTCCAAGAGACCGGTTTCAGGATGCAGTATACTCCAGGCCTTGTCCCTCAGCAGGATCTCCAGCCCTCTCCAGAGCCGAACCTGAATCTCACCCTTGGCAGAGGTCGACCAGCCTGCTCGGCCTGTATCGGCCTACGAGTTGCTCCCTTGACCACTACGAGAGGCGGTCTAGGAAAACCAGGAAGAAGGAAGTATGAGGGGCGACTGAGGCCGGCCAAGGAGGAGTACCTATGGACTCCTTGTCCGACAAGGCCGTTCCTGAACAAGTTGAACCGCCCTATCCCGAAAGTGGTCGATTTGGATTGCGAGAGCGAAGATGCGTTTGATTTAGAACTGAAGCTCTGAAACCCTAGTCATGCATGAGTAGTGAAGAACCATATTCATGGGGTTAATTTCATTGAAATAATAAAGTCTCTAGTTTAGTGACATTTTTGTATTATTTTCTGTTTTGTTAGTCATTTTATGTTTTTCTTGCTTACAAGAGAGGCTGTTTTCGACTATTTTTTCTCTGAATTTCCATGTTGAAGAGTTTTTCTCTTATGCGGAATTTGATATTTACTAATGGAAAAATGATAATATTGCTTCATTTTTTTTTTTGGCTGTTTTCTCTTAATTTCTTTGTTACTATTAATTTTTTAGTTGACCTTAATGTACATAGCCACCATTTAGATAACTATAAACTGATTTTTAAACTATTAATTTTTTAAAATGAGTATGTTTAAAATTAGATTAAAATGAAGCAAAGTGCAACTAGGACAACACTCGATATTAATATCAAGAAGTTTTATCCGTGAAGTAAAGAGTTCAAACCTTCGTATCAGAAAAAAAAAAAAAAAAACTATATGAAAGAGAAATCAAAAATTTTATTTCGTGAATTTCTCTTTCGTAAGGACGTCAGCGCTACGAAAGAGAAATCAAAATTTTATTTTGTGAATTCACTATAAAATTGTAGTTAAGTAAGAATTTAATTATGAAAATACATTGAACATCGCGTAATGATCACATTAATAATCACCTCCTATCATTAGGCAAAAATAATACACCTCGCGTTAACCAAATTTAGATATAAATTCTAATAAATGTTAAATTTATGAAAGAAAAAAAAAAGTAAATAAATTTTATAAATGTGAATTCCCTTGCTAGGAAAAAGAAAAAAAAAGGAAGAAAAACGAAGAGAGAAAGAGAAAGAAAAAGAAAAGACAGAAGGATGGGTCGTAGGTACAATGCATGAGAGATATATGTAAGCTCCATTCTAAATTTAGTTCGTATTAATTATGGTTTTTCCACGAGTCCTTTAGGAAAAAGAAATAAAGGAAGAAAAAAGAGTCACGTGTTAATCAATGACGAAGCAGAAGAAAAAAAAATTATGTGAATTTTATTCTTGATTTAGTTCCTAATAATTAAAGTTTTTTTTCCCGAGTTGAAAGAAATTAATGACGAGAAAATATCATTTATGATATGAATTTAGATTTCGAGACATATGCATGCACACCCTTAATATTCGAACGATCATATTACGTACATAATGTGGTGATCACCTAAGAATTAAGTTTATAATTAGAATACGAAATTGTATGTAATTATTAGTTAAGTAACTATTAAGTTATAGCTCATATATGCAAGTATATATATTTTATTATACATTATAATAAGGAGCTTATTATGATATAATTTTATATAGATTGGACATCCATGATTTAATTTATGTAATATATATAGACAATGAGATAATGTTTTTTTATTCTATTTTTCTTTTACACAAAAATCCCTTTTTATTTGGTCAAAAGCTCTTATAATAGCCACTTAATTTGTTCCTTTTTTCTAGTTCTTTCTTCTCCAAATTGTCTTTAAATGACTAATACTACTTCTCGTACGGTCTCACACCTCCAATTACGTGTGTCCGTACAAGTGTGTTCATAACACTTCTATTCTCTAAGCTTATATAAATCAATGTTGAATTGTATCAAGTTATTCTTCAATTCCTCTAGTGGATAGTATATACATATATATACTGATAGTATATATATTTCAATTTGTATTGTTATTGTTTTGGATATACTGCAATTGATGGAGCAGATTAAGAAGCAAGCTTCTTCTTTTCTACAAGACAAATACAAGCTTGCCAGAATTGCTTTCACTGATGTCACTGAAGCTGAAGTGTAAGTACTTTAATTCTCTTATTTTCACATTACTTAAAACAAAGTAACGCGAATATATAAGATTTAATTTAAAAAAAATTTGCGAATTGTACATTGAACGTGCGATACCCTACACAAACAAAAACGTTTTTGCACGGCTGAAAGGTGTAATTGTCAGTGACGGACCCAACATACGAATTCCCGGGGGGTTGCTTATGAGTCCTGTGAGATCACGAGCTATTAAATTAGTATGATTAAAGATAATAAATTGAAGCTAACAATTAAAAAATAAATATATATTTATATATCAGGTATATTGATATTTCTATATGAACACCTGTAAGTCGTGGTGTGGCCGAAAAGGTCATTAGCAAACAACATCGTCGAAAGTATACTTTTACCGGTGTGTTTCCAAACTGTGCCGATAAAAGAACATGCACACTTAACTCCTTTTTTTTTTTTTTTTAAGTTGTGAAATAAAATTTTAAGCACATGTCTTTGAGACGCAAAATAGGTGCTGGAAGATACTATAACGATCACGGTCTTATGCATAAGTCAAGTATCGACGTTTTTCGGCCATCACGACGTTCTCGTATATATGCTAACATATTTATCTGAATTTGATGAAATATTATTAGGTTGGTTGAGGAAGCAACGAACGGTGCTCCATGTAGTCCTGACGCCAAAACCATGACCAAAATTGCTGAGGCATCTTATTTTGTGGATGATTACTGGAGAATTGTTGATCTTCTTCACAAGAGGTTGTTATACATCATCACATGACTTCATTATTAATCAAACGGAACAAATGTTTAATAAATATAAATCGACAAATACATTTTATATGAAAGTTTAATTTGGGAAGAAAATTATGGACAAAGAATAAATAAATGCACTATGATCGAAAAATGTTACAACGAAAGAGATTTAGTACTAAAATAAATGGAAATTAAATTTTCAATTTTTACTCTTTTGAACACTACCTTAACGGATCCGGGTATAACCACGTGGAACATAATTGACACGATTAAGAACAAATTAATATACTTATTTTATGCATTTTATGTTAACATTCATTAATATGCAAAATTTATTCTTATTTTATTAAATACGCTGTTCAATTGTGAATATATAGAATTGCTAATAATTTTAACATCATACATTGTACAATTACATTTATTAAGAATAGTACCAAGATGTTATATGAGTAGACACGATTACCGCAATTATTAAATAAAGCGGGTTTGAGTCTCATCTTCAAACACAATTAATAAATGGTGCGGGTATGAGTATATATAAAATTTAGTTAAAGAAAACATTTAAACACGGCACGAACATGTACGTTATGAAACACGAATTGCCACTAGTAACTAGTCATCGAAGGGCGAGGCTAGAAATGGCTATGAAAAACGGATTCGGGTCACAAACTCTATTTTATTTAATTATTTAGGGTTGAATTTTAAAATTTTGCATGTGTGCACGCACGTATAAACGAATGAGTTACATGCATATGCAGGTTCTTTTGTGTTGATTGGAAGCAATGGAGACAATCCTACAAGACTCTGACGCTTCTCGAGTTCTTACTCACACATGGCCCTGAAGATTTCGCTGCTGAATTCTCATGCGATACTGACGTCATTGAAGAGCTTGGAACTTTTCGATATATTGATGACAAGGGGTACGTTCGTACGTGTTAATCTCAAAGAACAATAAGTACATAGTAATCTCCGGGTTTGAATCCCAGTTCTCAGTTAAAAACCTCGGGAAAATTGCCAATTGCAACGGAGAACCGAGATGGGCCGAGGCAAGCTTTTTTGTTAATCTTTTTGTTTTTGTTTTTGAAAGCAGCTTTTTTTGTTAATCTTGAAGAGCTATGTGGGGGTGAATTTTTTTTGTCCCCGAGTTTAGTTTGAGTACTTCGTCTAGTTACGAGTTCAAATTGCTAGGGTTTATGAATCGGAAACCGAGATCGGCCAGGGCAAACTCGTTCTCACCCTGGTCCTCCTCCTAGCTAGTATTAGTTGTATTTGATTTTCTTAATAATTTACTATAGATTTAACGTTTAGGGTATTCTTTTAATCAGACATGATGGTATTATTTGAAGAGCTGTAAAATAAATTTACTGTTTTTTATTTGATATAAAAAAAATCTAAAAAATAAATGTAAGAAAGGAACAGTTATAATAAGTCAAATTTTTATTGATTAACTAATAAATATTTTTTAAAAACTCTGTTGGACCGATCATTTTGGCCCTGTTCCTATTTTTGAAAATCCATCTCGATCTTGCCGGTCTAGCGAAATTTAAATCTAACCCTCTTCCCCGGTAAAATTTCTGGTTTCGTCATTGATTATTCTGCTTCATTAATATTTATATTTAAAATCTGCCACTAATTATATGATTACACATTTTTATATTTATGACGTGGCATGTAATATATTTCATGTTTTAGCTTCGATTGGGGTGCAAGCATGCAAAGAAAGTCAGAGGAAATAGTCAAACTTCTTGGAGGAGGAAAAGCCGCACTCAGAGAAGCTCGCTTTAGGGCTCTAAGACTCACCAAAGAAATCCAAGGCTTTGGGAGCTCTCTTTCGTCTCCTTCTTCTTCTTCCGTCTCCGATCGCTCGTCGAGGGCGTCTTCCTTCGGCTCGTTCTCCGCCAATGAGACCAACAGCGAGCCCGAGATTAAAGCTCCTCGGTTTTCGGAGACCAGCTATTCCAATTGCGGGATTATAGATTACGATGATGAAGACGACGATTACGAGGACGAAGATGATGATGATAATGAGAAAGACTCAATTTTGCGTTCGAGAAACGAGAAAGATGGTTTCGCGAGCGGGATTTTCTCGAAGCTTACGTGCTTCGCTACTTCTTCGAAAGGTGACAAGCATGGCTTTAGGAGTGTTTCTGATGTTGGTACTAGGGCTTCGAAGAAGAAGAAGTTGTATAATCGACGGTCTTCACTTTGGTATTAGTCGATTCTATATATATATATATATATATTACTAAGAAATAAGATTAAGTACTATCATGAGGATGAGCTATAATGTTATCATAATCCATATCAATAATCATTTTGGTTGTTGTAATAAAGATTATAATTTATTAATATATGGTTCATTGTTGAAATTAAGCACTCTTTAATCATATCTTTGTAATCAATTTACTTTCACCAAATATATAAGAGAATTATGCCTACATTATTAGTTGAATACTTAATCACAAATCGATTTTTAAAAATGACAAAAGCAAGAAAATTCTCGAAGCCCGAATAGTTATTCTCATTGGTTTTTCGTTAGAAAAATTCTCCGAAGTCTGACATGTGAATTTATTCATACATCAGCACTGCAAAACAAGAATACCGGATTCTCAATAGATAATTTCAATTTCTTGCACATACATTTATGTGAAGGTAAATATATTTACAATTTATCTCTATCCCTTTTTTATCTCTATTCGCGAAACTGTTACTTTATTCTACTTTTAAAGTTCTTTCAAGCCCGATATTCTATTACATTCGCCGCCATTGTTGTCTCCCCTTTGTCATTATGAGACAACTTTTTATCATTCTGCAATATGTAATCTGCCTCCCTTGCAAGCCTTAGTATATATCTGAACATCCGAAAATAAAGTTTGAAATCCTTCGATGTGGGACATAATCGATCTTTTTTTTTCGAAGGAAAAAAAAAAGTTTGAAATCCTTCGATGTGGGACATAATCGATCTTTTTTTCGAAGGAAAAAAAAGTTTGAAGTCCTTCGATGTGGGACATAATCGATCTTTTAATATAATGGTTACTTACTATTGATAAATTTAACGTGTTTTGTTTGGTTGGACCAACCCAACCAACCTAAAAAGACTTTGGATATGCCATAAATATCGTTTTCCTAAAACATGTCGTTTCAAGTACAAATATAGGTCATTTTGTTCTTTCGTTTGATATAATATATATATGAGAGAAAACGTATCAAACTGCGGTCAAACGGCATAAACCCAAAGTGAAAAGACAATGATAAAATTATGTAAAGTCATAATAAGTGAAGCGACGCATATTTCGTCAAAGATTTTCAACGGAGTTTGGTCAATTTCCACGTCTCTTACCTACAATGATTTTTTTATAATCTTGTGGCAAAAGTGAATTTGAGATTGAAATCTTGAGATTCTTTGCTTGAATTGATGAGTGTTTGAGGTTAGCTGAGTTTCAGATTGCTTGTTTTATGAGATGAAAGTATGAAAAGTTGTGTAATTTTTTTTATTTTGGAATTGGTTCAAATTTCATACTTGATAAAAATTTTCAGCGAAGCATAAGGCATAGGCATTTCAGTGACAAATAGCAATGTCGCGTTTCGTGCTTTGTATTTTTTAGGGTTAATTAGCATATTTATTTATTTATAGTTTATTTTTTGTTGATTTTTTTTTTTTAAATTAAGGTATAACATAAATTTTAATTTCGCTCAAACAAGATGGACTCGTGCCAAGGAAAAGAAAATTAGTGTTGGTTATGCCCGAACCGGATATTGGATCCACTGGGCTCTCGGGTATTGACCCGAACACATAACCAAGTCAACGGGCCCACATGGGCCCGAGTATTAATTATGACTTGTGAGTACATTTATTAATTATTGTATTAATTAATTAAAGCTTAATGGGTTTGACTAAAAACCCATTAGGTTAAATGTTAGTGTGTATTATAAATACACGTTTAACCTCATAATTAAAAGCTAAGGAAAACCCTAAACACAATCTTAGAGAGAGAATTTCGTTTTGCCTCCTTGTGGGTGAACTCGAGATATGCTCTCCTCTCGGTTCTTCATCGGTTTCTCATCCAAACACCGAGAAGGATCTAACCTATCCTTCGAGCTGTTTTCCGGTCTATAAAGATGTTCCCACAGTGACGTGGTGGACGACGTAGAGGCACGGCAATTGGCGTGCTATATCCCGGAGCTAGGAGAAATCGACCAGACACTGAATCAGCAAAACTACAGCGTTTTGGTATAGTTGGCAAAAGTACCAAAAGTCTGGTAACGTATCCAAAACGAATACTTTGATTTCGATATTAATCTAGATCTATATTGTTTGATGATATCCCGTGATTTCCGCCTCGGGATTGAGAAAATTCATCGAAAAACTTAACAATTAGGAACCTCGCCACTTTGAAATCTTAGCTCCGCCGTTACGCAGAAGCAATGCATACATATATCCTGCCATTGGCCTCTATCATTTTGTAAAACAATAGCCGTTCTATCAATTTTTGAAAAGAAAAAATAAATTTTAAATTTATAGCTTTAAACATAGAGTGGCTAAAACTTGTGTTTAACGTACTAAATTTTTAGTTCAATAAAATTTTAAGCACAAATTTTTATATCGGTGTCCATGTTATAGTAAATTTATCCTTATAAATTCTCGTTTTTTTTTACTCTTGATTTTGCAATTTTATCCATATCCAGCCTTTTTGTTCAGATTTTTACGGAATAATATTTTTTGTGTTGATATCTATGGGGCCGGCCAAATAAACTTCATATTTTGTATTTCGTTCTTTAGTTGGCCTCACCGGTACCAACCCAAAAAATATCGTTCCGGCAAAAACTAACAAAAATTTAATAATAGAACTAAATATAGACAAAATGACAATATTATGGTCCATATAATTATTTTACAATATAAATTGCTAAATGTAGAAGAAAAAAAAAAGCTAGAGGGCTTTTGGGATTGATTGTCGTTCTCCTTCAAAAAAAAAGATTGTCGTTTTTTCGTTGTTGGACTCAATTGATATTTGTGAGTTATTTGGGGGCAAAACTGGGAATGAATTTCTTCCATTGTCTTCTCCGTCCTCCGAACTCTGCGACTGAAATGTCGTAAACCTTAGCGACCACCATTCGATTTCATCGGCAAAGGTGAGTTTCCAAGCTCGTGCATTTCAAGCTCTTTGCGGCAATGGCGGTGAACCAGTGTTGATCCGTGGATTAGGGCATGGCCACGGCGGCGAGCGGGCTGAAGGGGATTTTGGCTTCGGCGATTGCGGTGGGGATCAGCGAGGCGAGAGCGAGGATCTTCGGGCACGTGCTGAACCCCACTGGGCAGCGAACTTCTCACAAGATTCTCAGGAAGAAGCTCGTCGGTCCTCAGATCTCTCAGTGGTACCCGCACGACGTCGTCGGAGAGGACCCGGAAATGGCGTCTCGTAAAGAATACCAGTAATCTCTCTCTCTCGATCTCTTTTGTGTGTATGTATAGTTATATCGTTTTGACTTCATGGTTCCAAAGCTACTACTGTGCTGTGTTCCGGCCAATTGCCGGAACTCGGGTTCTGTGGCTGCGAGCTCGAGACTTCGGCCGCGAGTCTATTAGGAAGAAAGAATACATGAATTTTGAAAACCCAGAAAAAAGAAGAAGAGAATTACACGAACACTCGCACTCGTTTTTCTCACGGCTTCTAGGTGGAAGTGATGGGAATCTTGTTATGAAAGAAGTGAGATACACCGTTTTTATACGGGAGCGTGAGCTGAAAAAAGTTAGTTATACCGGCATTCGTCGTCCGGGAAGATACTTACGGAGATAAATAGTGGTGCGAGACTAGTTTGGGTGTAGGTTTTAGTTTAGGAACATTGTATTGAGAGAGTGATGTACCGGTTCGGTGATACTTCTAAGTAACTCCTAGTAACTTAAGCAATGAAGTTTATTAGTAGATTATGAATTCGATACAACACCTAGGATAAGAAAGTTGCTGCGACGGACGGGTTTTACCTAAAACCGCGCCTTTTCTTGATCTTGATCTGATAACTTTTCCTAGGTCAAGTAGTAATATTGGTAGATTGTAACCCTGGTGAGTTACGAAACTCTTGATCATAAGTTATTATTAGTTTGTTTCTAGGTTGATTTGTATGTAATTTCCTATTGAATATGGTCGAGAGAGTTTTCCCGTTCAACTCTCGACTTTGAGACCGGGATTCTCGCTCTCCTTTGATTTTACGTCACGGTTTTGCCACTATCGATATACGGCTCTAATCTTCAGAAATTCAAGAACTAATTATTGATTTGGTCACCGTTAGAGTCTGCTGCTAACTCTGGTTTACTCTTCCTTAGGCGGTTATCGAAGCTTCAAATGTTAAAACGGCGAGGAAAGGGACCGCCGAAGAAGGGCCAAGGGAAGCGCGCTGCGAAGCGTAACAAATAGGAGCAGCAGCAACAACAGACATTGTTCTTGTTTAGTCTTTTGAATAGAAAATGTGGTCAAGAGTTTTGTGTTTGGTTGCTACTTGCTTGTGTCGTGCCATTTTTGTTCCAGAAATTGATGACTTGCATAAAGCAAAAATAATGAACATGACAGGAAGTGTTGAGTTATACGTGACGCGTGATTTATTCGAGAATATTGTAAATTACTAAAAAAAATGTAAGAGGAAAGTTGCACAAAACGTAAGAACACTAAAATTAATGATCTCAAACAAATCAAGCAATTAGTTTATCTATATTTTTTTTTATGTTGGGGGGCAAATATTGTACTCTTGTAAATAATAGGTGTCATTTCTGTCGAAATTAAAAAGTTAAGGGGTGTATTTGCCAATTACTTTTTTACATCCCAATTGTAATTTGCAAATTTTTAATTGGGATTACAATTGAATTACTTATTAGAGTATATATATAGTTTCTGAAAACTACTTAAGATTATAGACTAAAAATTTAATACAAAAATACAAAACTAATACTATTATGTTATTATTCACAAAATCATTTCGATCAGCCAAAGCCTCTCTCTCTCTCTCGGAAGCACGAAAATGGCGTCGGCGATGCTGCGATCGGCCAGGTCCGCCGTCTCCAGAGCCCAATTCCATCGCCGGAGCTTCTTCCCCGTCGGAAATCTCCTCCCTTCCGCCGCCGGCGCCGGCCAGCCGTTCTCCCACCTCGCGAATCCCTGTCCGTTCAGTCCCCGAGTCGCCGGCGATGCCTCTCCCTTCAACTCCAGATCTGAGGTCTCATCTCTCTCTCTCTCTTTTCAACTCTTGTATGGGTTGAGTTTGCCAATTTAACGCTTTGGAGCCCTGGGATCTTGGGTACATGATTTCTGTTGAAATCAAAGAGCAAAAACCTTCATATTTGTGTTAGTTTCGAATTTAAAGAGTTTACAAGTTCAAGGACGAAGTGAGACATAGATTGTGTATAGGCTTCGAGATGATCGAAAGCTTGACATAGAGTGTGATCAAAGGCTTCTCGGGATTGTCTGGTCGAAGTGCGGTTCCGATTGTTCTTTCGTTTTGCGTCCTCTCTGTAATCCGGTAGCCGTAACATTCATATTTGCTGAGAGTAGATCATGTTTCTTTCTGCCATAGAAGCTGTGTAGATGGAGATTCTTCGGAATCAAACCGCCTTAAACCTAGTGTTCGTGTGTGAATATGTTTTACTCAGCCTTGATGTTTAGTTAAGCTCGGCTCTATACTTGCCTGTCGATTGATTCCGATTGGCTTATGTGAAATGAGTTTATTTCCAGCGTGAAACGATGAATTCATGCTTTTACTATAAGCACGAATCTTGGGGGATTTGTCGATTAAAACTCGAGGATGAGAACATCAGTGAAATTCGACCTTCAGGAGGAAGATGCTTTAAGGCAGTTGTACTTTCCTATGTCTATTTAAGTATTTTGGGTATTTTATGATGATAAGGGCATTTTGGGTATTTTATCAAATTACGGTTTTATAATCACCTTATGGATTTTAATCCCTAGGTAGTTACGGCACGTTTATTTTAGCTTATTACTTGCTCACATCTCGGGAGGACTTTGGGCCGTGCTCTCGAAGGAACTTCCAGTCGTATTGTTATGTTGAGTTTGATTATCAATAAAAGTAGCCGGAAATTCACGTCTGAATTTTCGTTGGCTTGCATTATTTTGTCTCCGGGTTCTATCAGAAACTTGTCTCCGGGTGTGGAATTTTGTAACTGATTGAGCTGTGTTCATATGTCAGGCTTCCAAGTATTCGACGACAGCTGTCACCGACAAAGCTGGAAATTACGCACCACTTGGTGGAGCTGCCACTCTCCGGCCCCTGTCTCCACATCTGACCATCTTCAAGCCCCAGCTCGATTCCACCATTTCCATCTCTAACCGAATCTCCGGGGCTCTGCTCGTCTCAGGAATTCTCATCTCTTACCTTCTGTGTATCAAAGTCGGTGCAGTTTGCTTATCATACCCGAGTTTTTACCAGCTCTTCTTCTACACCTCGAAGTACCTTGCCACCGTCGGCATGGAGATCAGTGCCTTAGCGCTCGCCTTTCATCTCTTTTATGGGATTCGCCATTTGGTTAAGCACTGAGTGTGGGAGATGTGATTAGGATTCCGGCAAAGCTTGAAACGGAGCGAGAGCTTGGAGGAATGATAAGGGTCTCAGGTTGCAAGGCTTCTTTCTTTGTTGTTCCTGTTGGGAAAAGCCTTACATAAACTGCTAATGCAATCGATAATAATTTCCGGTGATCCGACTATTTTTTACCGACTTTTGGGTGTCGAAAATTGAGATTACTTGCCTTCAAATAAAAATAGGGTTTTCTTTATTGCTTGTGGATGCTACTTTAATTTGTTTGTGGAAAGAAGTGCTTAGATTTTTAAATTTATAACTTTAGGGCCAAGTTTGAAAATGTGGAAATTAACCTAAATAGCATGTAGATTCCACTTTCACCGTCATTTTTAGCGTACTTCTCGCTTCTTTTACGTAACTTACCAAAGAAGGAACCCGAACATAGGCTCGGGAGTGATCGGTTCAGAACCAACAAGCGAAGCTAGTTTACAGTCTGCAATTTACTCCAAAAACGCAAGTTTTTATTCTCTAGTTAGGTCATTTATAAAGTAAGCTTAGCTCTATCGTTTAGAAAAATGCCACATTTTCTATGAAAAGTCATATTTTAGACAAATATTCTAGTCTCTCCAAAAGTAAACTTTTTGCATTAAGAGTTCGTGACCCGCATCTGTTTTGTTGGTGATATCTCTTTATACAAAACGATCCGAGCTAATTTTTTATGTACGGTCCACGAATTGACTTACGGAGTTTGTAACCCGTGTTTGTTTTTTTTACTCATACCATTCGAAGTTATTGGATATTTTGAATTGGTGAAAGCAGAAAAACCGCAATAGGGAATTTCACTAGCATGTATTAAGACTTAACGTTAACTATCGTAGCTCTCTTAGTGAATTTTCTCCTTTTCTTGTAACTTTCTTTGCAAATTCAATTTCCATGTAAAACAAAGTTGTTCTTTGCCGAGATTAATGTTTCACTCGAAGCCAAGAAAAAGTCGAAGTCGGTCTACCACGGTTCTCCGAGTGATTAACGGGTTTTGTCAAATGAACAATGTCATAAACAGCCGCAGATTGCACCGGCTTTGCCATTGTTCTTTGCCGAGATTAGGGTTTCACTCGTTTTGTTGATTACGGAGTAAGCGAAGAGATCACAAGAAGTGGGGAAAGATAAGCGTAGAGCCCCAAAAGTCAACCTGTAATTCTATTAATGTATGTACTGTATGATATACACATGGTGAAGATCCAGCTCCTACCTCTTCTGTATAAAAAATAAAAAATGGAACCGGTATTACCAGATCTCTATCGAAATAATCGCTTCAGTTCCATCTCTTGGCGTTCTTCGAGCCCTTTGATTTCGCCTTTGCTTGCTGAAACGCCACTCTCTTCTGCTTCTTGATCGCCTCTTTCTCGGCCTGAAAGGAAGATTATTATTTAATCACGCAATAACTGACCGGATTACGGGTTCATTGTGATCTTAGGTTCTTACCTTTGACATCTTTGATTTGGCTTTAGTTTTAGGAGCCTTCTCCTCGAGCTCGGCCTCTCGGTCTAGTGCTCGTTCCCTAGCATCGAGATTCTTCTCTAAATAATACTGAATAAAACATAAATATCTGTCAGCATCGATCAATAATATTCTTCTCTAAATAAATCAAATTTCAAGAAATTAAGCATTTACATTGTAATCGCCAGCATAATCCTGTAAGTTTCCGTCTTTAACTTCGATGACTCTGTTAACAATTTGCTTTATGAAGTAACGATCGTGAGAAACCGTGATCACCGTGCCCTTGTATTCTGTAATCGCCTCCTGGAAGGTGAATCGAAGAACGTTTTATCATTTGCATAATATTATTTTTATTATTATTTTGGAGTAATTATGGTCGGAATAGAATATAAAAGAGAAGGGTTACCTCTAGCATTTCCTTCGAAGGAATGTCCAAGTGATTCGTCGGTTCGTCCAAAACCAGAAGAGTCGACGGCGTTACCATGAATTTGCAAAAAGCAAGGCGTGCCTAAGCCAGACCCACAAATTCAAGTAATTAAATTTAGAATACTTTTAAGTGAAAACTTAAAAAAGAAATAAATCACATGATTCTTAAATTACCTTCTCACCCCCACTAAGAAAGGAGACTTTTCGGTCAAGCATATCGGCTTTGAAATTACAACGCCCGAGGAGACCCTTTATGTCGTCAAGTCTCCAATCCTCTGCAGCCTCTACTACTGTCTCCAACACAGTTTTCTCTAAATCGAGCGCCTCAGCCTGAAGAAGGCGGTGTTGGTTCAACGTAAATATTACATTAAGGCATACGAGATTAAGAATATTAATCAATAAGAAGTAGAAATAATAAGAACGGAGTACTGAGTGGCTGAAACCGGATAAGATAGTTTAAAAAATTGTTAAACGGGTTTCTAAAATTGGGTAAACAGATCCTAACCGGTTAGACTTATCGGTTTTTGCTCCGATTTTTTTTTTTTTGGGGGGGGGGGGGGGGGGATCGATATTATTAGACCAACAAAATTTAGACAAGCTGTGAAAGTAATGAGACCTGATTTTGTTCAAAATAGTTAGGCAGGACATTATGCTCCCCGAGCTCTACTTCGCCGGCTTGCGGTTCCACTAAACCCAGAATTAGTTTAAGCAAAGTGCTTTTTCCACATCCGTTAGGACCGAGAATTGCAACTTTCTCTCCCTTTTGAATAGTAAGCTTCGCCTTCTTGAACAGGACCTGCAACGCAGCACAAAAATAATTATTACCAACAAAAAGATGTACGCATTTTTCCGTGTTTATCGGAATTGATTCTGCTCACTTTATCGTCGTAACCGAACTGCAAATTCTTGACTGTTACGACGGATTTTCCACTGCTTCCACGCTCCGGAAACCTGATCTTCATTTGCTTTCTCTGGAACGGCTTTTCTACTAATTCCTCTTCCTGAAGCTTCTCCAGTTTCTTTTGTTTTCCGCATTGCAAAGGAGAAAAAAAAGTGTAGTAAGTCCAAAATAATTCTTAAAATATCATTAACATAAGTGAGAACAGAAAAACACATTTTTGGTAATTAAATAAGCCATATAGATATCAATCTCCATCAATTTTATAAATGAAGGGGGTTTAAGTACTAAGATGAAAATTTATGGAGAAAAGTAGTGGACTAATGAACAAAGCTAAGGGGCATTTGTGCCAATTACTTTGGATTTAACTTCTTAATTAGGTAGCGTGACCAGCTTTACATAAACGTGACTTAATTGGACCCATAAAATACAAAATAATTTACGATTTTCTCTATTGTCATTGAGGGTATTACGGGAACTACACAATATATAAGTGATCAAGATTTCTAATCCTATATAAAAGTGCGTAGTCTGGGATTAGCTGGATTTTCGTACTTAAGATCATTGGGAGAGTTTTCTTGGTCCAACCCTCGATCTAGAGACCGGAATTTTGTTCATCACTATCGTTGGATAAAGATTCATATAACTATATACCTTTTCAGCAGTAGATGCACGACCGGAATTCGCACCAGCGCCCAATCTAGTGATCAAGTCTTTTGTAGATTCTATTTCTTTCTGCTGCTTCTCCCAAGCTGCAAACTGAGTCTCGATCCAAGCGGCTTTTGCATAGATGTATTCCGAATAATTTCCAACATATGTTCTTGACACGCCCATGTCGGTCTCCACTATCTTCGTACAAAGCTGATCAAGGAAAGCTCTGTCGTGAGATATGATCACCATCGGCACCTCTTGTTTTGCGAGATACCCTTCGAGCCATTCAATTGTGTCGAGATCCAGATGGTTCGTGGGCTCGTCGAGAAGCAGTAAATCGGGCTCCTGAAGAAAAAGATAAGATAAAATTCAAAGGTATAACACAATGAATTCGACAAATCAGTGAAATTGCAAATTCCTTGACAATTTTTCCACGTTCCGAATTGCAATGCAATCACGATACCGAGAAACCGTGACATTCCGCATTAGAGGATGTCATCATACATCATTATCCTGCAGCCTCAAGCTTTTAACCAACATCAAAGGGTCATATAGCAGTGGTCATATAGCATCTATAGAACTAATTTCTGACTGCTAAATTAGTTAAATTATTAGTATAATCAACAACTAATGACAGTGATCATATAGCAATCAACGGGTCTGTAAGTTCCTGATCTAACTCTCTAATCAGAAACCCGAGTATCGATTATCAATAAAGCGCTCTTGTTTCGGTTTGATTATCCATAATTGAAGATACCTGAAGTAGAATTTTCCCAAGCGACATCCTCATCTGCCACCCGCTGCTGAAGGAGGCGACGAGCCTCTCGGAGTCCTCGGCCGTGAACCCGAGCTCCGGCATGAGCCTGCTCACCTTCGAGTCGACCTCGTCCAGGTTCACAGCCTGAGCCCTCCTCTGCAGGGAGTCGAACTCGTCGAGCAACCGCCCCATGAGCTCCAAATCGTCCACCGTGCTCTCCAGCGCCTTCTGAACCTTCTCCAGCTTCGTCGAAACCTCCATTTCCTCCTTGAACGCGCTCACGAACTCCTCCCTCACCGTCCGGCTCATCGAAACCTCGAATTCCTGGCTGAGAAACGCGATCTTCATGTTCGGCTTCGCCTTCACGACGTTGCCGGAGTCCGGCTCCTCCAGTCCCGCGATAATCCGCATCTGCGTCGTCTTCCCCGCGCCGTTCACCCCGACAAGGCCGACCTTCTCGCCCTTCTTCACCTCCCAGGTGATGTCCTTCAGCACGGTCATCCCTTTGTACCCCTTCGTCACGTTCTCGAGCTTGACTCCCGACGAGATTCCCGAGCTCGACTGCTTGCTCCCGCGGCGGCGATCGACCTCGTCGCCGGAGTCCTTCGAGAACAGCGACTCTATTTCGTCCTTGCTCATCGCCTCCGAGGGCGATTCCTCCTCCACCACCGCCATGGCGGAGGAGCGAGAAGCGGAGACGGAGAGGGAGGTTTTGGCTCTGGCTTTGATTCTGGCGGGAGCGGAGCGGAGTGGAGGCGAGAGAGTGGAGGTCCGGGAGCGGGGATCGATGAGGGTGGTGGCGGTGAAGAAGGCCGATCGGAGGTCGAGGCGGTGGAGCTTGGTGGCGATGTCCATGGCTGTTTGGCGAGCGAGAAAGTCCGAGAAAATCAAGATGGAAAACTTTCTCGCTCACTCTATCTTCTAAGCTTCTCTGTGTTTATTATTCATTGCTACATATATTAAAAATATTGCGTGTCTTTTTTTAAATCCACGAAAAATTACGCAATAAAGCAGACACAAATGCATAAATATATATCGTCATAAATGTCTTTTTCTTCCTCATATGGTAAGATTTATATAAATTAATATTAGTAGAATTATAAAAAATTTATTAATTTATCGAGAAAAAAATATCTATTAATTAAAAATAAAATTGTATAAAAATATTATTTTATCAAAATTATTAGTTTATCGAATTTTACTTAACGATTCTACTGTATATAATATATGAATATATTATAAATATAATTTTCTCAATATTTATTTATATTTATTGGCTCCATGAATAATCTATAAATCTCTTAACTCCTAACTTATATATTAGTTATTAAAAAAAAAAATCCCAATAATATTTATATATAGGAATAATCGATGTAAGAATCTATATTTTTAAATAGTACATTAATTTGTAATCTTTCAATGCACAATATAAATACTTAGATTAATAGAATTTAAGTTTTTTTTATCACATATAATGTATATTTATCATAAAAAAAATATCTATAATTAATCATAAATCTTGCTAGAAAGAAAGTTAAAAAGGTGAATAGTGATATAATTTGTGTGGTGCTCATTCCTTTGGCTTTGGTGGAATCTTCACAAATGATAACCTCCACAAGTTGCGGACACGTGTAAGCTAGTCGTGAATCCGAGAATTTTCTTGTCTTTTTCTTGTGATTGATATTTTTTTAATATAAATTTTGATTACGTATAATTTTATAAGTATATTTATGATAAATTGCTTCAAGAAATTTTTTCAATTTTCTATTTCATTTAGGGTTTGTAACTTTAGAATGGCAAAATTGGATTCATTCCATGCATTTCTTTGCTCGAAGATAGACCTCGCTTAATGGCAACGGATGGCCCGAGGCCGCAAATGCTCGATGGTCGGCCTGTAAAGTGTAAACAATATGAGGGCTGCCGTGCAAATTCGCCGGCCATCGACCGGCTCCACTATATGCGATCCGACCAGTACGAGGCTATGAAGATACGCCTAATTTTTTCGTAGTTAGACCAGAATTGATCGTATTCCCGCGAATATTTAAACTATGAGATACGCAATATCAGAATCTACATGCATTAGATTTCAAATATTCAATCATAATCATCAATGAAGGTTCAACTACAACGCATTGTTAATGAAGTGAAATGAAGAACTTACAATATTCACAATTTCTTTCAGTATGCGGAATCCAAAGGAAACCGTGGCAGAGAAGCAGTTTCGGATCAATCCCCAGAAACAACACGAACAAGATGCCAAACCGGATTCAGACCACGCGGAGTTGAACTACGAAGAATGCAAAGAAAGTGAAGAGCGAACCTACAGCGTTCTTAAATCTGTTTAGCAGCCCAAAACAATCACGGATTCTAAGATAACTGCGGCATATAAGCCCTTTTCAGATGAGCCACCAAGAACAATCCACCGATATAAGCTGATTCCGACCAAACCGGATTCATAACACGCATAACCAGACGATGAAGAACACGAATGAAGTGACCAAGCAAAACCTACAGCATAATCAGAGTACCCTTTCCATTCAGTAGACACGAGCTCTTCTACAAAACAAACTCAGAATCCGTAGAAAACCACCGAGAATAATCCACCAAAAAAAGCTGATTCCCGCCAAACCAGATTCAAAACCTGGACAGAACCGGACCACGAAGAACACAAAGAAAGCGACAAACGAAACTCGCAATGATATATTCACAATTCACATAGCATTTCACTCTAGGAGACACGAACTCTTCCATGAACAAACCCGGAATCCGTAGAAAACCGCAGCACAGAAGCCTTTCAGATGATCAATCACCGAGAACAAATTCACCAAAAAAAAGCTCTAAATTAGCATTTCCATTCCAAATTCTATTTACACGAGCTCTTGCATCTGAATCCCTAGCAGATCAATCACCAAGAACAAATTCACCAAAAATAAACGATTCGCAACACTAAACTAAACCTGATTCGAAATCGGGCTACGAAGAGCGCGAGGGGAGAGCTTGAGGCACTCGCTCCGGCAGCGGCGGAGACAGCCGTCGCTCCAGCTCGGAGCCTGGCGGTGGCTGACGCAGACGGCGCGCTCGCAGGCCTCCGCGCAGGCGTCGAGCTGGGAGACGGCGCAGACGGTGACGCAGCTCTCGGAGACTGGATCCTTGGAGTTGGAGATCGCCGCAAGCTTGCCGAGCATGCGCTTGGACGCGCACACTCTCTCGCACACCAGCATCTCCTCCGAGCTCTTCTCACTCCCGCTCTGAAGCTTCCGCTCCTCCGCTCGCCGCTTCTTCGCCCTAGCTCTGAGCGCATACGCCGCCCCTACCGCCAGTGGCGGAACCAGAAATTATATTCGGGGGTGGCTAAGATTAAATTTTAGTGAAATTTAAGGATAAAATAATAATAAAAAAATAAAACTGGGGTAAAAAAGTACAAAAAAAGAAATTAAGGGGGTGGTTTCAACACCCCTGCCCACCCCCTGCTTCCGCCACTGCCTACCGCCGGGACGGCGGCCAGGAGAGACCACCACGGTTCGTCCATCTCCGGGGAGAGAGAGAGAGGTGAGAGCTCTCCGGTGGCAAGAATCCTTCGCCGGAGAGAGAGGGAGGTCGCCGGTGACGGAGAGACTAACGAGAGGAAGGGCTGAAGAGTGTGCCACCGGAGAGCTCCGTTGGGTCGGGTCGTTCCGTTGCTTCCGGCCTTCAGCGTTTGGGCGGGTTGACATGGATCACGATAAAGGAGCCTTATTTTATTTTGGGATATTACGGTATAACTACCCAAGTTTTAACTATCTGAGGCGGCATGGATCCAATATAAAGAATAACGATAAGAAGTACTTAGGAGTTAAGAAAAATGAGGCGAGGTTTATTTCTGTCCACTTTATTTACAGAAGGTCAAATGCCACACGACATCAAGCTGACCTATATATATTTGTCTTCTCAATTTCGTCCAATATTCGTCATACTACATGTTTTTTTTATCAATGTCTGTCAAAAATAATTGACAGATACAGTGGTGGAACCAGGAATTACGTCCTGAAGGGTTAGATTTATAAAAATAAAAAATTAGACTTAGACGGTTATATTTAAATTTAGGAGAAATTCGAAGGGGGTTGCGGTGAACTTTTAGATGAGTTTACACTAAAATTAAATGAAATTGTATAATAATAACATTTTTCTTGTTGTTTAAATCCCACCTCCTTTCAATGTGTTTCCGCAACTGTACGGAAACATGCGTCCCTCAAATTTGTCTCTATTTTTTTTTTCATTTTATACCTATGTAACCCCAATTGATCAAAATTTGAATGCTTATGCCACCAATAATTCTTTTATTTTTAACGAGCCTAATCCGGAAATTGGAAACCGTTATTTGAATACTTATGCCGCCAACAATTCTTTTAACTTTAAGGGGCCTAATCCAGAAATTGTAAACCGTTATTGCCGCTAAAAATTTAAGAAATTTGTTAACGCACTCAGCTTAAAATTATATACTTGTGCCATAAATATTTTCAATTTTGAGCTATGCGGCACTTAAGAAAACAAACAAGTACATTGTTATATGTAAGTAAGTTTGAAAGAAACTTGGTAAGAAAGAAAGTTACCATTTTGACTCTTTCTAGTAAGTTTCCCATAGTGAAATTAGTTTCCCATAATGGTAAGCTTCGTGCGCACTTTTGCTCCTCTATATACAATAAATTAGCCATTCTCACCATCCCTACGAGCAAAGCATACACATTCGCGAAACAACGTGTGTGTATATATATATATATATATATATATATATATATATATATATTACCTCTGTATTCTGTAATGTATGTCAACATAAGCAAACTTGCAACTTAATGCATTACATTCACTCAAGATTTATAATTGATGCGTTTTGCATGTGTGTTGTAGTCTTATACATATATTGTATGTATATACGTACCGAAAACGAATAAAAGAACAAACTTGAGTATAATTATTGTAACTGAGGTCGCTTGGCATGTATTTCGGCGAAACGGGATACTTGACTTTTGGTCTCTTTTCGTTCGTTTCCAATGCCCCACCCATATATATGGACGGTCTTTCCCAGTTCCCGGTTTTGGAGAAAATTTTAACTTTTTTGGGCGGAAATCACATGACTCGGGCAGGGACAAAATCAATGTGTGTGACTCGTTTAGTTTGTGTTTGTAGCGAGAATATGGCGGTGAAATCGGAAAAAAGGAATTGGCAAGGAAAGCAGAAGAAGAGCAAGAACCAGACAAGGCAATCACTCGATGATGATCGAAGCACAAGCAGTGGACAAGGCAAAGATTCAAGCTTTCTTGCCAAACAAGCAATGGAATTCTACAGCAACGAAGTTGATCAACACTTCTGGTATCTTCTCCATGGCCCAAGAACGACTAGAAGATTGCCCGTTTTCGAAGAAATTTGCCCCACAGATTGAAAGAGAGAGCCTAAGTTTAGGGAAAATAGCAACTTAGTTCATAATTACTATATGATAAGAGGTTGTCAAAAAAAAAAATTGGTTTCTTTTATTAACTTAAAGAGTGTGTGGTATTGGTAACGTGCCCGAGAGAGGAGCTGAGCTCGAGCCACGGTTACGAACTAGGGTTTTAGTCAAAAGAGTAGTCGGCTAAGGTTAGTCATGGCCGAGCAGGGGCATCAGGCTCGGTCGTTTAATTTAGTTAAGCAGTATATTTCCGTACTTAATATTATTATTTTGTGATTCCAAGCATTCCACAAGTAGGTCTTTTTGCTTAATGAGAAATTACTTTTTAACTCGATCAAATTTGATCTCTCTCGGAAGAGAAAATGAGGCTTGTAGAAGGAACTGTTTCTATTGCAAGCTCGAAATCTCGGGGCCGGGAAATTAGGCTTGTGAAAGAAACATGACATATCCCGTTTCGATATCAAGCTTTTATGGTAACTAGATAAACCGGAATATGTAGGGTTATAGCATATAAACATATATATAATTTCAGTATATAGAATTCATAATAATGGAAAGAATAGCCGCAATCACTGGCTCAAAAAAATAACCCAAATAAGTAATATTCTATAGCCCTAAACACTATATACGAAGGGTTGTAATATGAAGAAAGAATCATCAGTGCGTAGTTTCCAACTTAATTAACAGAAAGGTAAAAAAAAGAAAAAGATACATCTTCAGGACAGCAATAGAAAAACAAAACATTCTTTGCTGTTCGGAGATCAGACGTTAATATCCGAGCGTCGTGATCTCGCGGCACTGTATATTTCTGACGAGCTCTGAGAAAATCTAGGGAGGCTGTAGTTTTCGGTGACGGAAACCGGCTGCTGAGGGTAAAGTGTGGGAGGCGGCGTGAGATTGCGCTGGGCCGGGAGGGGCGGGAGCATGTTGTATTTAAAAGGGTCGCTGCGAAAACTGCAAACAATAACTCTGAATTAACTGAAAACTGCAAACAAGAGAATTTGGGGGTGCAGCAGATACCCTTGATCTCAATTTTTTGGAGCATATTTTGAAGGGTATTTTTGTAATTTTCATCCCTGATTCATTTGTTGTAAACTTGTAATGAAATTGACTACAAATAATAGGGTTCTAATACTCTATTTAAAATCGTTTGAAGACATTCTTGTAATTGGGTCACGGTAAAACAAATTGACAAAAATACGCTAAAAATGATGTAACGTGATGTTGAGTCCGCTTTACTTAACGGAAATAAACACAAGGCGGTAAATGAGGCCAGGGGGATTTTGCGCACCACCCGACCAGATTGGGGGAATTTAAAAACCCTTAAAAGACTTTAGGGAAAACAAGTTAGTTCTTGCAACAACAGACCTTGTGTTCTTGTGAGCTTGGTCATCATCGCTTAAATTGTCATCCAATCTCTGAACGGGTCTTGGAACGGGCGAACCAGACCACGAGTTAGGAGCCGGTAGTTCATCAGAAAAGTATCTTCTTCGAATCAACTAAACCCACAAAAACAAGACTTAGGCTATCTTCCAGAAGAAAGCACAAAAAAATGTGGCTAAAGCGTGACGATGTGAAAAGAAATATACCAGTTTGAAGAATTTTATCACCG
This sequence comes from Parietaria judaica, assembly GCA_954871525.1. Classification (NCBI taxonomy): domain Eukaryota; kingdom Viridiplantae; phylum Streptophyta; class Magnoliopsida; order Rosales; family Urticaceae; genus Parietaria; species Parietaria judaica. The sequence continues at coordinate 24,273,654 of OX940872.1, forward strand.
CTTCTTTGTCATATCTCGATTCCTTTGCAGCCTGCATATGCATTCGAGATAGAATACCGTATTGCACGTGAATACAACAGACGACAAAAGGATGGAAACATGTAAATAGATAGATTCGCACTTGCAGACATCACTATATGCTTGAATTACTAACTCAAGTTCTTAACTAGTGATGTTCTTACCGCTAGAAGCCCTCCTGCGCCGGGAAAAGTCTCGGTCAACGGAAGTTCCTCACTGGATGGAAGCAAACCCTGCTTTTCAACCCAATGCCGAGCAACATCAACGAGATTTCCGCTACTACCTCTCGTCCCCTCTTTAGCCGCCACGTCAGCTTTATTCCCAATGACGATATACGGCACAGGAAGCCCACCAGGCCCCCCAGAGCTCAGAGGAGCTGAAAATGTCCCACTTACAGCAACCTCGGTTGCCCATTTCTGCAAGCTGGTTTTGGTCCTCCTTTGAGAGAGATCGTGAACAAAAATAACACCTGAATAAAATTACAAAATTGTCCTCAATATTCAGTACCAGCAACAACGATAGGAAATAAAAGAGTTATTACCGGCTTAGAAGTGTTCCGGAAAAATGCTCTATACCAACCTAAAATCTAGTTATATTCTATGATAAATTAGATAATGGCATTGCTCACGGAAAATATTCATACACTTTTTAGTTGTGACCAAGTGCTTGTGTCTTTGTAAGGAAACCCTGGACTTCTTCGATAATGGCCTTCATAATATATTTTACAACATCAACCAGTTATATTTTGGAAGTTTCCATTACATATGGGGACTTTTCACCTGTAACAATTACATATAATACAACAAAACGATATAGCACTTCCTTATGTTGCAGAGAGTAGGAATTTTGGTACTAACCATTGATTTGCGTATAGAAGAGAGATCGACAATCTTTATATCTATCGTGCCCGGAAACATCCCAAAGCTCAACGAAGAAATCTCTCTCACTGTCGCCTTTGATGCTGCTAGAAGAACTACCACCGTTTCCGTAAGTAGTGTGCTGAATAGCAGAGGGAAAAAACACTTTAATGAACGTATTGACACAAAAGAACAAATAAGCGGCTCTGCAATTCTCAGCAAACAAGAAAAATCCAAAAAAGTTCACACCTTTATGTCAACTGTACATCCAATTGTTTGAGAAGGGCGAGCAATCGACGAACCTTTAACGATCAGATTGACAAGTGATGTTTTCCCAACACCTATAAATCAAACATTTTAGACTTCAAAGATCCTATTTTCACACATCACACTAGCAACATGATTTCACAAATTTTACTTTCTAACTCTATATTCGAAAATCGCAGCTCATCTCTACTATAACAAACGAAACTCAACCATCCTCAAGTGGTGAGAAGAACTGAAATCAATCTAAACAGCACCAACAAATGAATCATTTTAGACGCCAATTATCGTATTTCACACATTACACTAAAATTTGCATATTGCAACTCGTCAACTTACAGATGAAACTGAACCAATCACCAGAGTTCCGGGAAGAACTTAAATCAATCTAAACAGCACTACAAATGAATCATTTCCAACTTCAAAGATTGTACTTTTACATATGACACTAAACAGTAAAATTTCATAAATTTGAAGTTCCAACTCTAAATCCGCAACTCTTCCACGATCAATTAAAACTAAATTCCACATAAAAATCAACCTACACAGCATCTCAAATGAATCATTCTAGAATTCGAAGATGGTACTTTTGCATATCACAATAAAGATATAATTTCACAGATTCGAAGTTTCAACTCCGAATTCGCAACTCAACTAGTCTTCAGAAACCAAGGAAGAACTCAGAATCAATCTACATTCTACACAACACAAATTTAAACCCAAAATCAACAAACCTGAATCGCCAACGACGAGAACTCGAACCTGCCCACACGGCGGTCCTCCGCTTTGCTCACTGTTCTCTCTCTCGCGTTCCCTCCAAAACATCTCGCTCTCTCTCCGAAAACGCAACCAATTCCAAATCGCTCACATCCCAAACCTAAAGCCAGATCCACCGACAAATCCCACCAAAGGAAACCAACACCGACTCAAATTTCTGCTCGGAATCAACAATACACACGAACGGCGAGAGATCCGAACTGAAATCACTAAGAATCGTAGAAATTCAATCAATCAATTGCACCAGAATCATCGCTTAATAAGTGTAATCCGAAAATCGTTCGACGCACCTGAATCGAAACCCTATGGAGAACTCGCCGGAGGCGCAGATACGACGGCGATCTCGCGTGAGGGACGATGATTCGAAGGAAGGAATCCAATTACGATGTGTTAATCTGTGTTCGCCATGGAAGCAGTATCGTGCAAGCTTTAATGGTGATGTGAAGAGAAAGGCGGGTTCTTTCTCAGCTTTCTAAGAAATTCTGTAATAAATATCTTTTTTTATTATTTTATTTTACGTAAAATGGTTCGCGGTGTGGGCCCTCGATCCCGAACTCCCGATGCGGGCGGGCTGGCCACGAGCCTGCCCGTCCCGGAATGAATCGGTGATTGGCCCTCGAGCCTGGGCTCCCAGTGTAGGTGGGCTAGCCCGAGCCCAAGCTGCAGCTCAGACAGCCCAAGGCCCGAGCCGGCCTGTCCCAAGATTATTCCGATTTGGGGTCCTCAGGCCTATTCTCCCAGTGTGGACGGGCCGGCCCGAGCTCGAGCTACAATTCATCTAGCTCGAGCCTATCTGTCCGGCAATGAGTCTGTGTTCGGGCCCTGTGAGCCTGAACTCTCAGTGTGGGCCGGCTCGCCTGGCCATGCACAACTTTCTTAATTTTATTTTTATTTTTTAAAAATTCCTTTTCAATACGGATTCATAACTTATAAATTATACTTTACTTTAAGCGGTATAAAAACTTGTACGGTTTATATGTTTATCAAATATTCAGTCTCTAGTTACTATATAGTAAATATTCATGCAGATTTTGGATTACTAAAGACAATTTTGCACCAAATTCAGGCATTTAAATATCCAATTGGCTTTATTCATAAACGAATGTACTCGTCAGTCAACGACATAAAATATGGCGTCGTTCAGATGTCCAATTGGCTTTATAGTCATAGATAATACCCATTTTATTTTCGAGAAAGAATAGTCGGTCGTTTTTATAACTAAGGGTTAATGATGGCAAAAATATCTAAAGTTTGGTCAAAGAACCCTTCGGGTACTCAAAGTTTAAAAATAGTGGTAAAAATACCCAAAGTAATATTTGGGGAGTTGACCACTCCAATCTCGTATTATGCCGTATTATGCAAATAGTCAAATACCGCATAAATTTTAGAGGCATGCCGCGTGTCGATGAATATATCAATACTAAATTCTGAAAAATAATTTCAATAATTTAGACAAAAAATTTATATATATTCAAAATTATTTATTTATCACCTTAATACACAAATAACTAAAACAAATCACATTAATAATAATACACCATTCCGATAGGTTATAGTTGTGTCTTCCATATAAAAATAAGAGTTAATACTTTTTTTTTTGAACCATTATAAGAGTTATACTTGTAACTTATAGAAATTAAAAAAAATTGGTTAAAATTAAAATAAAACATTATATTTATTAGTTATACGGGCATGCCATAACTCTCAAAAAATAAACATACCGGTGGGATGTCATAGGCATACCGGGGCCTTTAAAACCATGTTAAATTGTGCCTTTTTTAAACGCATTCACAAACTTTTAATTATACTAATTAAATACTCAATCTCAGTAAATTGTTTTTTTTTTATTGGTTTTACATTTTTACATGCACTTGTAAAATTAAAAATAGAGTTCTTACCACTTACGGAATAGATTATGCGGCGTCTTTCCGCCCGAGGACAATTTGCAGCCTAAAAAAATACACATTATTACTATCAAAAGTAGATAAATATTTCTACATTACTTTAATAATATAAATCAATATTACTCTAATTTAGTTAGTTAATAAATATGTTTTGATGATTAATGGTCCCTTCCTTTATTCGTGGGTTTAAAAGGCACTAGTGGACCGACACCACGCTTCGCGTGGTGATGTAAAAAACATCGAATAAATTGATTAGTTTGATTTAATATATTTTAGCTAAAAGACATACTTCAAAATATAAATCCGACAATTGCTAAATTTTCTTAAGTGAGGTCAGTGATATTTTTTTTAATTAAATATATCACAATCTTTTTACCATAAATGACTTATATAATAACTCTTCGTGTAAGAAAAAAAACTATAATTCCCAAATTCGGTAAGGAAAATTATAGAGTAAGAGAGGCCCTACATTCGTAATATCAATAGTTACGTGAAGAGCTAATATTCTAAAATAATAAATCATGATGTCTATAATTTACGTGTACAAATTAAATATTATTTATATTGATGTAAATTATTTGTGATATATTATAAAATAATATAATATTAGCATAGTAAATATGCTGAATTGACTGAATTGATCCATTGACCGGGCATTCTGATGTCTCATTGTTTATATAGGCATGTTCTATCAATATTTAAGCACATTGGAATCTAGATTATTACCTTTCTCATAGTTGACATGTTTACAAAGAACTCAACCGACTCTATAAAACATATTCAGTTTGTAAGCTCAAAAATATTTTTGATTCCTTAGCTAGACTGCAACATTAGCTAAACAAAACAAATATGTAAATGAAAAGTAGTTGATGATTGTCCACTCCATTGGGATGAACCATGAATTTGCATACTGACACGAAAACCTAACCCCATAGCCACGTAGCATGATTCACATTAGCCCAACATCAAAGAGTAATCCTTTTATTTTCCTAAAAAAAAAGAAGTAATCTTTTTATGCATGCAATTTAGCCTATTTGATTTCAGAACCATATAATTTTTTCTGAGATAATGCAACTTACTATATTTAATGTTTATTTTGTATACTAAATAATCCCAATCAACAATCTACCAAATATTGTGAATTTCTTTATGTGAACCCATGAGTGAATCTAAGAACCATATGCTACCATCGATAAAGATAAAGATGCATATTTTGAAAAATAAATTTGCTGTAAAAGAACACTAATTAATGTCAAGGAGTAAGTTCTTGAGATTAAATGTTTCAGCATTTCAAAAATTAGTCTACTTATAATGTAAATACCATGTAGAAAATTATATTATTTTTCAAAGATCCTAGTTTTCATGACAAAACATAAGGTTTGAGAATTTAAACATGATATATATAAAGATCAATATGAGCAAGACAATCTTGAAAAGATGCAGTAATATGTACCTCGGGAAATGCCCTCAAATCCCTCAATAGACCCAAAGTTCACTTGTTGCGAAAGGCTCCGACCCGACCTTGTGAAGTTCCAATCAGCTAAACAACCAACCGAAAAGGAATCAGAGGCCTAAAACTTACTGAAATTCGTCAACATAAAAATAACACCTTTTAAGCAAAAAAACAAACTGAGCAGTGAAAAAAACACGGAGAGTAGAGCTTGATGGAAAGGAAAAAACAGTGAGTGAAAAATAAATATCAAGAAAACAACTATAGATTCAAGGTTGACACTTATTCATTCAAAATATATGTTGTTAATGCCAAAAAATGGATCAACACTTAAAGCGACCCAAGTCTTGATTTTGGGCAAGGCCCAATGACCACTTGGCGGTCAAATAGGGTCTTGAAGCTTTATTCGTCGTTCTTGATAGGCCGGAAATATCTTCCGGAACTCCGTCTCCGTATACTTTGCTGAAATGATTAAATAAACGTGAACTTAAAGGGGTACGGAGGGGGTGCCTCTGTATCCACCTCCGACGCTCAACATTAGTCGGGTATTTAAGTTGGGATATTTAAGAGAATGGAAAACGGAGATTTTAACGCTTTAGAAAGCGTTTTTAGAATTGTTTTGAGTCGATCTGAGTTTGATTCAGACTTACTGTTTTGATTGAAATAAGCTTCTATTTATAAAAGGGTGCAGAGACCTCTTAGTAATTAATAATTACTTTATTAGGCCTCTGAGCAATTATGATATTGCTTGCGCGGTGAACGGTGCACGGTGCGCGATTAATTTAAAGCCTATTTTGTGGTAAAATTAACTATACTTTTAGTGACTTTTTTCGGGCCGAGTCTTGTGTACTTTTTGGGTTGACTTTCCGTTGGCAGGCCCGGGTCGTCTTTGCGGACTTTTTTAGTCTTTTAAGCCTATTGGGCAGGTTTTTTGTGCTGGGCCTTAATTTTTCTACGCTCCAAAAATACCTATAACATTAACCCCCAGTTTCTTGGGAGATTTTATCTGGCGAGAAACTGTTTTGTCTTTCTGTGTTTGAGCTAGTGGTTTAAAAAGATATGTGGGGGCGTACCGAGGAGTAACACTCCGTGTATGCTGACGGGGGTGTTCCGCGAGATAACCTTATCGTTTCACATCTACGATCGTGAGGAATTTTCCCAGAAATCACCTCCCGTTTTTACGGGGGCGTTCGGGAGATAACCCCTTAGCTACGCTTGCGTTTGCAGATTCGATGTCTTTTGGAATAACCTTCTGTTTTGCATTTACGGGTGTTGTTCCGGGAGATACCCGTCCATATTTTTTCTTAGAAACGGTGAGCGTAAGAGCTCTTTGGAATTTGGACTGGCTTGGGCTTCTTTGTGTTTCGATCTTCTGTCAGTGTTTGCGCCTGGGCGTCTTATGATTTTGAACTTATGTTAAAGATAAGTAATTTGGTCTTGTGTCGGAGTTTGCGCCTAAGTTTCTCAACCCCCCGAGCTGCTGCCGGTGTTTGCGCCTGAGCGTCGTACAATCCTAGACTTATGCCAGAATCTTGTTCTGGTCTTTTTCCGATGTTCGCGCCTGAGCGTCTTACAGTTTCGGACTTATGCCAACTATGTGTTATTCGGTCTTTAGTCTGGGTTCGCGCATGAGCGTCTCAACCCCCGGAGCTTCTGCTGTGATTGCGCCTGAGCGTCTTACGATCCAGGACTTATGCCAGAATCAGGTTCTGGTCTTTTTCCGATGTTCGCGCCTGAGCGTCTTATGGTCTCGGACTTATTTACCAAGAAGTCATGCTTTACGTAACCTATTTCTTGGGTTTTTTGCCGGATTTGCGCCTGAGCATCTTGCTCCCGGTTTATGCGTCTAGGCATCTTGTTTTTATTGTTTTGCCGGTCGCGCTTTAGCATCTTACTTCTCGGTATTTTGCCAGGTTTTGCGCCTTAGCGTCTTACTTCCTGGCTTTTTCGCGCCGTAGCGTCTTGTCGATTTCGCGCCTTAGCGTCTTATTTCTTGGTTTCTTTCTGCCAGTTTTTGCGCCTTAGCGTCTTACTTCCCGGTCTTTTGCGCCATAGCGCTTGTCGAGTTTCGCGCCTTAGCGTCTTATTTCTTGGTATTTTTCCAGGGTTTTGCGCCTCAGCGTCTAACTTCCCGGTCTTTCGTGCCGTAGCGTCTTGTCGAGTTTTGCGCCTTAGCGTCTTATTTCTCGGTGTGTTTCCCGAGTAGGTGGGATTAATATCGCACCTTTCTCGGTCTTATTTTGCCTAAGTCGGAGAGATTAAGATCCGGCCTTTCTCGGTCTTATTTGCCTAAGTTGGCAGGATTGAGATCTTGTCTTTTCACGGCCTTTGAGCCTGAGTTGGCGGGATTAAGATCTTGCCTTTCTCGGTCTTATCGCCCGAGTTGACGGAACTAAGATTCGGCCTTGTCTTGGTCTTTGCGCTTCGAAAGTATTTTTTCTGCTCAGACTTTGATCGTCACTTTTGTTTGCTTGCTTTGTTTTTTATCTAGCCTTCGACTTCGTCTTCGTGGTTCTAATTTTGACCATGTGACTGAGATAAAACTTGAGGTCCTTAAGGTGATTGAAGTGAAACTCGAGGCCATCGAGGTGAGCGATTTAAAGCTTGAGTTCGCTGGGACGACCAATGCGAAGCTTGAATTCGTTGAGACGATCGATGCGAAACTTCAGGTTGTTCAGAAGACTGATGCTAATCTTGAAATCGTTGAGACGATTGATACAAATTCTGGACGCCGTTGAGGCGACCGACGCAAATCTCGGGGTTATGGAGACAACCGATTTGAATCTTGAGGTCGTTGAGACGACTGGCGCAAATATATGTGCCGTTGAGGCGATCGATGCATATCTCGAGGTCGCTGAGATGACCAATTGAAAGTTTGATGTCGCTGAGGTGACCGATGCAAAGTTAGGGGTCTTTGAGGCGACCGATGCAAAGCTTAGGGTCGTTGAGACGACCGATGTGAAGCTTGGGATCGTCGAGATGAACGACGTAAAGCTTGGGGTCATTGAGACGACTGATGCAAATCTTTATGTCGATGAGGGAGCCGAGATGAACTTGCTGATTGTCGAAGCGACTGATTTGAACAACAAGGTCGTTGTCTTGCCCTGATGAGCCTTTGGCGCCGTATTTGGGCTTCGGGTGTTGTATTCAGATTTATGACTTTGATCGTTGTCATTCCCTGATGAGCCTTCGGCGTTGTCGTCGGGTTTTGGACTTTGACCAGTGCCTTTCCCTAATGAGCCTCCGGCGTCGTCGTCGGGTTTCGGAATTCGTCCGTTGATTTTTCCTGATGAGCTTTTGGAATCGTCGTCGAGTTCCGGACTTTGCCCGTAGATTTTTCCCTGATGAGCCTCCGGCGTCGTCGTCGTCGGGTTTCGGACTTTGTACGTCGGCTTTTCTTGATGCGCCTTTTATAATTTAATGCACATATTTATATTTGTTTTTCTTATAATAAATATATATATTCAAATTGTATACACATTAATATTCTCTCTCAAATATGTTTACATATTGCTTTTTTCTGATGTCGAATGAGCAGTAAAAGCTAAAGTGGCTTTTTTTTTTGTCCTCTGATGTCGAATGAGCAGTAAAAGCCAAAGTGATTTTTTTTTTTGTCTTCAGCAAGCAGAGAAGCAAAAGCGAAGAGGCTTCCTTGTCCTATCGCTCGAGCCTTTCTTCGTCCTTCGCGGCCGACTTCCTTGGCCGCCAGAGGTTGCCGCGCGCGCTGATGGGAGCACCAGAGTCCTCCGTGGTGGCGTTCGCACGTGGTGGTGAGCACGGCGGAGGAGACCCATATTCAGATCTAGATTCGCGTTGGGAGTGCTCTCCGATCGCCTGGTGCGCAAGCTCGTCGTGGCTTCTAGGAGGTTCACCGGCGGACCTTTTCGGTGATGCTTGGAAGAGCCGCACCTTCCGTGATGGTGGTTTAGCGGAGTTCCAGAGACCTGATGGTCGCGGCGGCGTCTGGTGGAGTCTCGGGTGCGGTCGTTGTCGGCTGCTGGTGTGCAACGACGGCGGATATGAGCCAGGGAGCGACGAAAAATGGCGATGGAGTTCATGCACTAAATCATGAAATAGTGAAACCAGACCTTAAATATCTTCTCAAAACGACATTTCTGCAATCAAGCACAAAGAGCAGAGTCTCGATGATCGGATGGAGTATCGATTGGTTGTAGGGAAGGCTTTGTGGCGAGCGACGTTGACAGACTTGGCTACGGTGGATTCACTGTGCGATCGAGCATGCAGACACAGAGAGAGATGAGTCACCCTCATCGGAAAGAGGAAACGTCCAAAAAAGTTATTGACTTAGGTGAGGCAGAGTTGCAGAGAGAATCGGAAGAGAGGGAGGTGCAGATGAATGAGACGATGATATTCTTTTTTTAATGAAAGGATATATATGTAGAAGATGCATATTCAACCGCTTGCGGTTATTAATCATATGTTGCGACTGTTGTAGTTGGCTGAGAGAAGAGTGAGGACGTGACGCAGAGAAGAGTGAGAAGGCATACCTCTTCATGAAGAGTTGTTAAATTTAAGGGTTGCAACCTTACCATTTCCCTAAAATAACTACCTATCTCATGAAGAGTTGTAACTTTACAGCTTTAACGTGTAAACACTCACTTGTATTTATTTTATTAAAAATAATTCAAAAAAAGGAGAAAAGAGAATGGGGTTGAAATTGTTTATTTTTGGGCTTTATTAAAAATAATTCAAAAAAAGGAGAAAAAAGAATGAGGTTGAAATTGTTTATTTTTGGGCCTTGAGATTATTTTGCTTTTATATATATATAGATTATTTTGGTTAGTTGCCATGATGCTAACCAGAATTTAAACACGATTTATTTTTAAAAAAATAAGAATAAACTAAACCGTGTGGACCATTTTTAGATTCCATCTTATTAAATTAGATTGTTATGTCTCGACAGTAACTAATTGTTCCATTCTAACTACTTACTATTTCTGGATTTTCTTTTTATTGAAATTGTTTATTATATATGCAGTAAAAACCGTAAATGTACCACAAAATATCTTTTAGTACGCAATATATTTTAAATTTTATTTTTATCATGATAAAAAATATGAATAAAGCAATCCGCAAGTTTTGAAAAAGTTTCAAAAAAATATATATTATATTACGATAAACTCTAAATTTTTACGGCGAAATATTTTTTTTATAGATCATAATAAAATAAATTTTGGAATATACAGCATATAAATAAATATTATGGTACTTTTTTTTGCAAATATTTATAAAACTATAGAATATTTAAAATATACCAAGGAGTAGATTTCCATCCAATATTTAAGTAAATATAATTTTATTTATTATATTATATATTTTACTAGCCTAATATTTGCATTTATAATGTATAATCCTACCTCCAAAAAATTAAGCATATATTAACTAATAATTAGACAAAGTAAATAAACATATAATATTAATTACACTAATGAATTTGCAATGAAGAACATTTATACAACCTTTACGATCTTCTCATAGTTTAACTAAATTAAATGTCTATTCAGTACAAAACCAATATCATCTTCCTACTTAACTATTATAGTAACTACAGATAACCCAATCATTTAATGATAAATATTGTGCTCTCGTACTCTTCTCTTCCCTTTACTTTGAATCTTCCGGCGAGTGATCTAGCAGCATCGCCTGAGATCCCGTCGCCGACGACCCTGACCTGTGGGTCCACGAGGCCTCTGGATTGCTCCGACCTGTGTTCGGCTCTATGTTTGGTTGGACTTGGACGTTTTTGCTCGTTTTTGCTCGTTTTCAGCTCGAATTCTATTTTTGTCCGCACCTTTATCCTTCTATTTAACTCGAGCAATTGCTCAATAGAATACGGTCAATAAGACCTTCTCTTCCCAACCTTATCTTAATTCGAAATCGAGTTTTAAATATGTAATATATGCGTCATCCGATCACCAATAGTATACTATCAAAGAATGTAGCAATACTCAATACTGCACTTATGTACGACATGGTTTGTAAATCTAAGTTAGTGCACGGTTGCACACACTTAAATGAATTATAAAAGATTGCATATGATTTATTAGAAGAAAATATATTTGAAAAGCAAAAAGAAAAAGGACAAAAAAAATTTAATAACACACCTTCCTTACAAGTATGTAAAAACGGGGTAGTAAGGCTTGATTTATTAATATAACATGAAGCACAACGCAACGCAACATAAGATGAGATTCATTTACGCACTGTTCTATTTTATAATTAGATTTCTATTATTATTTCAGTCAAAAGACTTGTTCGGTATTAAGAAGAATATCCCAGTATATTTTAAAGTTGGAATCTATTAAAAACTGTAATTTACGATGTTACATTCCAGGTAGTGATCTCTTCCGTTATACACAATAAAATAGAATGAGTTCATGCCATATAGTACCATATGCAGAGTATTTTAATGTTATATATACCACGGTAATGATCATAATTATCCTAATTAGTAGAGTTGATGAGTTGTACAACGAGTAGGTGCGAAAATATTGCAGGTACCAGTTATGCTTAAAGCTGTTTAAAAACAGCTTAATACTAGACACTTTGTTATTAATATATTTGCATGCTATAAATACTCCTCCTAAAAGCTCTTAGTTCCTCACAACCAAATCTAATCACTTTTATTAGGCCACGAAGCTCCATCAGCTTCTTCTTCTCAAGTTTGTGTATCATGATCTTAGGCTTCTAATTGGCCAGAATAACTGTCCAAAATGGTGATGATATCTGCATTCTTAAACTTGGTTTCGTTGACGTTAATATAGTCTCATTTCAAAGTTTTAATATAGAAATGTCAGTGTTTGTTTTATTTGAAGTTTGGTTAACCTACAATCTTTATATTTTGATCACAGTTTCGATCGTACTATTTTATTTAAACTGTATAAATTTGCAGCCTTAATCTTGAGGATACAAATATAGCTACAGCATCTAATTAGTTTTAAAGATATTTAAAAAAAATTACAACAAAAAAAAATGGCAAAATTTTCATCGACCTATTTTTTTTTTTTTTTTTTGTGGTAACACTGATTCTACAAGAGTAATATTGAATTATTATTTGGTTTATGACAACTGATTTTACCTGCATCTTATGTTCTTAAAGTAAGTGTATATATACATCATGACATGCCACATACATTTGTCCAAATATATATATATATATATATATATATATATATATATATATTACACTTTTGGATTTTTAATAAGAGTTTTAACACCGTTACGATGTCCTATTATTAAGGTCTGATGTTAAAACATTTGTATTGGTGTTGTATCCTCGATATGAGTCATATTTTCATTCAAGCTTAGTGAACAAACAATCAGTATATTTTAATAACTTAGTAAATATTTTAGTCAAACTGTATAGTTTCACGCTCTTAATATTAATGTTACAATTATATCTACAACATTTTTGCTTCAAAAATATTACAGAAATTTAATATTTATAAAAACTGTCAACTTTTCATGCAAATAGATTTATTTTAGTGACATTGATTCTTCGTATCTATGCTTAGAGTGATTATGATTTGTTATTTCATTTACAAGAAATAATTTGACTTTCACCGTCTATTCTTAAAGTTATAAAGTGTACATTATGCGTGTCCAAATATATATAACACTAAAACTTAGTATTAGTAAGCAAATGATGTATGAAGGTGTGAAAATTTACGTTCATATTATATTCATATATTGTCAAATTTCATTACACGACGGTTGAATGACACCTTGATTTATGTATGTTTCTTACTCACTTCCAGGTCCTAACTTATACCATTACCTAATAGAATGATTCTAACGTATTATCATTCCTAATTATTTTCTCCATGATTTATTTTAATCTTGAATATTTAACGAGAGTAATTAAATTAAGTTTCGAACAACCACAAAAAATGACGTGTGATTCAAAATGATCTTACATAAATAAGTACCAGCATCAAATTTCTTTTATTATTCTTCCACTGACTTAACTTATGATGCTACGTCACCTATTTTGACACAAAATTATTATCCCCTAAAATGTCTGTTATTCAATTACAATAAATAATTTATTTGCATAAATGTCGGCCGGTGATATTTATATATAACTAAAACCTGAGTGTTATAACTTATTAGGCAAAAGATGTACAAAGTTGTAAAAAATGTATGCAAATATATATTCATTGTCTTCGTCAAAAAAAAAAATATATATTCATTGTCAAGTCTCATTTCGACATGATTGACGTCTGTTGAGTCCCACATGGAAAAGACACGGGGACTTAGCAAGGTTTAAAAGTTAGGCTAATATTTGTCATATTCTCCTTGTACCTATAAGAGAAGAATACATCTCTTGGAATAATATACGATGATTTTTTTCTCTCCACTATCTCTCTCTTTCTTTTACTCAAGTGTATAGGATAAAACATAAAATGAGCTCAATGACAGTAAAAGGTATAAAAACACACACACACATTTGTCGTCATATATTTAGTAATATTACAATAGACTTTCATATATTCACCAGAATACTCACCTTATATTCCTCTAACGTAAAATTTACAAGACATATTCCCCACCATCCCAATTATAATTTGTAGAATCGATTTTATTTGGTTGAAAACCGATACCTCATTTACAATTACAGAAATATTTCTTAATAGAATTATGTTACTTTGAAAACCATCTCAACATCTTTGGTCATTTTTCGCCTTTCTTACATGAAAAACAATATCTTTATTTTCTACACATTTTTACTGAAATTGAATAATGGAGGAAACGATTTAATAAATAATAATGAATAAATAAAAAAGCCTCTGACCAGAAACTAAATAGGAGAAGTAAAACAAAAATAATTGTAGCTTATCTTTACTTCGTTGATACAGTATTTCATTCACAAAAACTAGTCCAAGCAACTCATAATCTAAAAAAAATAAAATTATTATTAATAAAAATAAAGAATCAAGACAATCAATAATTTGTCACTTATTTAACATGCATATTACCATAAGGGAAGGAAAATAAAGAAACAATGAGATATAATTACCTTGTAAAAACTTGAAAACAATTTAATGGAAGCTTAAAAACACTTCTTTCCTATCCTTTTTCTCGTTGTTTTTCCGTGTCGAAATAGCATTTTCACCAACGAAAAGTCCGATTATTCACGAGGAGGCCACAATTTTCCAAAACCTCCCTGCAACATTGCATTTACATGAGTACATCGGAATATATTTCCATCGTAAGTCAAACCCGGAAAAGCATGATCCAATTTAATCTGCATCAACATTATAAGAAAATGTTCTTCAGATTGAACCCAATTATAATAAGTAATCAACGGAATTAAAATATAATTTATTTCCCAATTACCTTCAATCTGATTGCGGTTATTAAACCACTTGTCAAAGACGCGTATTAAAAAGAGTAAATGACGTAAGCTTATTTGATGGCTGCGGAGGAAGAAGCAGCCTCGGCTATTAAGGAGACAGGTTGGCGGGCCTGAAGGCAAGCGCCTATGTCGAAAGGGTGTAATTCAGAGCCGTCTAAGAGGAGATTTACTCCGGGGAGAACAACTTCTCTACTCTCCGCTTCTTCTTGCTCAGTTTTCGCTGCTCTGCTCACCGAAGGGGTTTCTTCTATCGGCCTTGTGGCAGCCTCGTAGACCGGTGCTAAAGCGTATGATCTGAGAGCCGGTGAAGGAAAGACGTTCAACAATTTTATGTATTTGTTTGCAAGAATTAAGGGACAATTAGTCTGCGTTCCAACTAACAATAAACAAGCTGACATACCTGAGAATACTGCCATCAAAGCTCAATACTTCTGTTCGGCAACGGTGTCGGTTAGCAAGTTTGAGTCTCTGGTGTTCGCTGAGAGCTCCCGAGATAGGAGACGAGGGATCTACAAGAGGATTCCACCTTCCACTAGCATAGTTCATAAGATGTCTCGAAGTCTCCTTCGATTTTTCCTTCTGATAAAGGAGTTTTGCAGCCGGGCCCGTCGCCTGATACTCGGCACACACATCACGCAACTTTCTTCGCAAACCCTGCATCGCATCGTGATGATCGCGTAATAACTCTGTTTGAAGTAACTGAGACGAAATCACCCTTTTGCATATGGAGTTGCACAGCCGAGGACTGAAAAGCGGAATTCCGAATTCCACGCTCAGTGGGACCCACTCGTACTTGTTATCGTCGGGTGAAAAATGGTCTCCTTCCCTTTCTTTATAAAGTTTCAGCAATCGAATGTAACCGATCGTCCATAAATCCATCTTATTTGCCAAATTTTCCAGCAACGGCTTGAGCTTTGTGCTTTCCTTTTCACTCAAACCCACTTCCTTCTCGATATTAAAGGTCGCACCGTCGAAATTCTTCATGGGTAACGGAATATCTAGAGTAGTGACTCGTCCAGATTCGTCGAGGTCGTATTTACTCAAAGGCTGCACCAAAACAGCTGAATGTTTGAGAAGCGAATTCAAACAGTGAAGTAATATACTTCCCTTGACTAAATTTCCTTCGAATTTGCCCCCGAGCCCACCTATGGTGGAGCCGTCCCAAGCCCAAATCAGGGCTTTCTCACAACCTGCTAGAGGAGCAGGAAGCAAGCGCAGGCATTGCCCTTTCATCAGAACAACCGAAAGAGGTCCACAGGATACGGTATTGTACAGCACCAGCTTCATCCACGGAGTCATGGATGAATAAGAAGGAGGGCCAAAATGAATAGGAAATGTCGGACCAGGAAGTATTGATGATGGTGGAAGAGGAACCATTGATACGACGATATCGTAGTCTCGAAGAAACAACCGTTCTAACGTTTCAGGTGCGAGAGACGCTAAGCTTTCACAGCGAAGTATATCGACACGATATTTCTTTCTCCCTCTTGATACTTCTCTTACATTTTCCGATAATTCAATTGGTATTACAGTTTCTTCATCAACATGTTTTGAAGTATCATCGCCATTGATCTCATCATCATCTTTGTCGTTCAGAGGGATTTCAGCTCCGTCTTCACTTAAATTTTTCTCATCTGAAGTAATTATAACCTCTTCGGATTCCGTATCTGTTCCAACTCCTCCTGATTTCAGGCACTCCAGAATAGAACGAAGGCTAGACGCGTGATTCGCAAATTCCTGGAGTTCTCCCTCGAATTTGGCCCCCTCTAACGTGCCAAGATCCTTGCAAAGATCGGAAATGCTTGCATGACCAAGCTTTCCCACTTCATATAGCGTCACAGCATGAGATTTCAAGCCTAAAAAGGGTATTTGATAAATGTCAAAGAACAATAAAAGTAAACTTCGTAATATGATAAAAAAACAAAAACTGAATGAAGGAGGAAGAACAAACCAGGTGAAACGGACCCCATCATAAGGTATGACGTTATGTTGGCGTCAACTATAAAAGCGACACGAGCATCATCCCCTTGTGACCCACCATCACCGCCCGTGAATATATTTGTTGGGCCTACACCGGCGTGAAAAACCTCTTCATCACCGAGAACGGGCCTAGGAGATCCAGAGACATTTGAATCTTGAAGAATAGAAGCTGGATCAATTACTTTCACGGCCCACCCCAAACGACAGGCAAAAGATGCAGCAGCCTGAAGCTGGGGCAGGTCAACCAGTAATGTCGCTGCCAGCTCAGCAACAGTAGCGTTCTCACTTGAGACGACAAATACTGCGTATAGCACCCTAAATAAAAACCCAATCAAAATTCAAAGTTAGTTTTTATTTTTTTTCTTGTTTAAAGATAGTTTAAAGATATAACAAGATGCCAAGATCGAAACGAGGCCTTACTCTTCTATGGGATCCTCGTAGGACTGCTCTCTGTTCGAAACAAACCCTTCAAGCCTGGAAACTGGATGGCTATAATTATCAATATTTTAAACTTACACTATCAACATTACAACGACTAGAAAGGACTTCTTTAAATTGAAGTAAGTCCAATCGTACCTTTGAAGCGGTCATCGGGATAAACAGGTACATCAAAGTATATCAATCCACGCCTGAAGAGACCCTTAATGACGTCGGGGTCAAAGAGGATAAAGGAGTTCGCCTCCTCCTTGCATATTTTGTCTATAGTTGCCATTTCTTCTTCTGATAGTTTCTATAGAGAAAGGATAAAACATAAAATGAGCTCAATGACAGTAAAAGATATAAACACACACACACACATTTGTCGTCATATATGTAGTAATATTACAGTAGACTTTCCTATATTCACCAGAATACTCACCTTAAATTCCTCTAACGTAAAATTTACAAGACATATTCCCCACCACGGTTCAATAGTGAAATCCACAGGTTGTGTAGGTAAGAGTTCTTTTGCAATGGATTTGTTCAGCTTCCACATAATTTTCTGCGGAGCTCCAAAACAAAGTAAACAGCACGATGAAAAAAATTAGTCACACTATGGACAAGGGTCGCGGGCACACTTAATTGCCATTGCAATCTACTAAAATGACAAAAAAAAAAACTCTTAACAAATTAAAAATTAAGGTCACCTTGATTCCATGTTGCTGATTGTAATCAAGGTTTTAATTTACTAGATTTCGAGGCGAGGCGTTTTCTGACCGCCTCAAAAGGCGTAAGCCTCGAGGCGCAACGAGCCGTAAGCCTCGATTTTTAATAATAAATTATTTATAAAATAATATATATAATAATTTTATAATCTTAAACCATACTTACACCATAAAACCACAATTAAATCTCAAAGTTTTAAACCAAAAAAAAAAAAAGAAAACCACATATGTCTTAAAACAATAAATAAAAAACCATAAAATAATAAAAAAAAAAACATGTCTTAATATTAACACTGTTATAAACATGATATTAAATATAAAAATATAAATATATATAAACAATTTAGATGTAAAGATTGAAAAAAAATATATTTAAGAAAAAAAAAAGTCAAAAATGTGCAGAGAGTGCCAGAGACTGCACTCTGCAGACTTTCAAAAACAAGTAACAGCTATAAACAAAAAAAAACAAAAAATGAATAGAGAAAGACAAAAGCAAGTGGGCCTTAAATGTGTTAAACTCCATCGTTTTTCTCTTTCTTGCGTTCACTGAAAGTCAGCCATTAAAGCTTATTTCAAGCTTTCAGGGCGTTCAAAAATTTTTTGGCTGGCACTGGCCGTGAGCCACCACTGAAAAAACCCTAACCATCGACAACAGCGAGCCGCACGCCTTGTGCCCTGCCTCACTCCTCGAAGCAGAGGCGCACGCCTCATGCGCCTCCCTCAGAAAAAGGCGTAGCCTTGTTTTTTTGCACCTGGAAGGTCGCCCAGGCGCAAAAAAACAACAAAAACCTTGATTGTAAAAAAAAATTCTAGAGGCGCGCCTTGAGGCGTGCGCCTACTTCGTTTTTTAAAACCTTGATTGTAATAAAAAATTCTAGAGGACAAATTGTCTAC
The DNA here is from genome assembly GCA_954871525.1 of Parietaria judaica. Lineage (NCBI taxonomy): Eukaryota > Viridiplantae > Streptophyta > Magnoliopsida > Rosales > Urticaceae > Parietaria > Parietaria judaica. Next base: position 24,292,322 of record OX940872.1, read on the forward strand.
TGAATGCAAAATCTTGCTATCAATTCAAATGTTTCCCAATTATACTTAATAAAACAACAAAAACAACTAAGAGAAGCATGAAACAAGCTTGTTAGCGTCGAGATATATCGAGTATTTGCAGTTGGTGAGTAATAATATCAATACCTTAGATCTGCACTTGTTCATTATATCAATAAATTCATTTCTTCCTATTCCTGTGAGCCGCAATGCATCCGCAGCACTAAAGTTCGGTAGGCTATCATAAGGTTGCTCTGCGATAAACATAAAATATGTGAATGATAAACAAGTTGAGAAAAATGAGCACGACACATAATTTTACAAGAAGATGAGACAACATAAGCAAGAAATCCCGATCGGTCCACTTCTCAAAAATTTATAGAAATGTCTGTCTTAGTCTCCTCGAAATTGGTGGTAAGTTTCCACTAGTAAAAAAATCACCTAAAAATATATTGATAAAAATAAAAGGCAAAGTATTACCATTCTTCATAACTTCAAAAATCATATCACAGTAGTATCGGAAGGGTGACACCCTCATAACCCGGCAGACGTATTCAGCAAGATGATAAGGAAACAGCTGCAGGTAGTAAACACGATATAATTTGTAGCATGAACAAAGTCCGTGAGGATCCAACTGATAACATTAATATATGAAATGAGGCAAAACATGAAACTATTAACCTAGTTCAACTATAGAAGAAAGGTGTATTGGTTTTTTATTGCATATAGCAGAAAACAAATTCTGGGATTACTCAGAATATGTTAAACAGTCCTGAAAACATTAATCTAAAATGCTTATTAATGATTACAAAGAAGACTCACCGCCAAGTTTCTTCTCAAGTAACGCATCATATCTTCATAATATTCACCTTCTTTGCATATTTTGCGCGCAAAGCAAGTGTTCCACTGGAGTCTTTTCTTTATGCAATATTCAACGATCCTGCGAAGAAAAGATTTATCAGTTCCCATCTAAAACAAGCAATTCAAAAAACCGACTGTCATTCGGTGAAAAGCACTTCGCATCGAGGAAATAAACTTTTTCACTATCAATAGATTGGATAATTCCAAGTGAAGGAACAACAATGGTTGAATTGTGTTGCAGACCTTCTATGCCATTCTTCTTTGGAAGATAAGGTGGCTTGAAGCCGTTTAGGAAGGTTGTCCCACAGGCACTCTTCTCGGATAGCCTTCGCTATCAACTGCTCTTCGATCGTTGCCGGATTCCGCTGCATCTTATACCTAACTTCACCTGATGCAGACAGTATGAAATCTTTTACTAGTATGAAATCGGGACGAATAAGGTACTTGGTTTTAAGGCTAAAAAAACCCAGGTTTTGGGCTAATCGGTTAGAAACGAGTCTGGACCAAAATTCTCACCTCAAAATACAATGATATAACATTCGAATCCAATCCAATCCATTACATTCTTAAAAGTTGTAAATTCAAACACAAAAGCATAAATTTATCATGGATTCTAATGCTTAAACTCAAACACAATTCAAAACAGATCATCACAAGTTCCTCTAATACCTAAATTCAACACAAATTCATTCAATGGTCGAATCCCTCGGACATACCGCAAAGTAGATCGAAACAAAGTGAAGGTGCACAAACCTGATCCCGAATCTGGATGAGACTCCGATCGATCACAGTACCGAGAGGATCTGCGATGATGAACAAGGTCAGTGATTTCTTGGGTTGTAATTCTGAGCTCTCTCTCTCTGTGTTCTTACAAAGAAGAGTTAAACTGGCTTTGGCTCCAACGGGTCGGGTCTCTCTACACTATGAACTGTTCGGGTCGGGTCGGTTATGGTTGACTACTCTACGCATTGTCGTTTTGTTCATAATCAGTTGAAACTACTGTCGTTTTCATATTTTAGTGTTTTTTTTATGTTAATGACGGCGAAAATACTTAAAGTTTGGTCAAAGAACCCCCCGTGTACCCAAAGTTTAAAAATAGGGGCAAAAGTACTCAAAGTCACATTTGGAGCGTTGACCACTCTATTCTCGTAACGCAGTTAACTTACTCGTTAACTCTGGCCACGTGGACAAATGTGGGTTGTTGACATGGCAATTTTTTGCCACGTGGACGAGTCTAATTATGGGTTTAATTCATAAATCTGTCGTAAAGGAGGCTAATGTGGACTCGTACACGTGGCCAAAAATTGTTATGTCAGCAACTCACGTTTTTTCACGTTGCGAGAGTTAACAAGTAAGTTAATTGTGTTACGAGAATGGAGTGGTCAACGCCCCATATGTGACTTTAGGTACTTTTTCCATCACTTTAAGACTTTAAGTACGCGCGAGGTTCTTTAACCAAACTTTAAATATTTTCATCATTATTAACCCTTTTTCGCATTCTTTCTAGTGTTTATGTTTATTGGGGTATGACATTATGACTAAAGTTGTACATTACGCGTACAAACCAATGCGTTCAAACCGTGAACGCAAGTGGCGTACAAGTATTAACACGTCCGTGATGATGGCGACACATGGAAGACAGAACGAGAGGTTGGAGCTGCATGCAAAACGCTGACGCGCATTTAAGCAAATTTTGCATATATTTTTAAAAATTAATCCAAGACCAATATCAAATGGATACAAAATATTCACCCCTTCGTACCTAATGCAATTTATTTGATTGTCCAACACATCTCTAAGTTTGTCGTTAACAATGTCAATGGTGTTACACAATGTATTGAAAAACGACATTGAGGCGCGCCTCAGTGAGGCGCAGGGTAGAAACGCAACGAGGCTTAAGCCTCGGAAAGGAAGATTAAGGCGTGCGCCTCGGCGTGCGCCTCGGTCGTTATTTTCTCGCCTCGAGGCGTCGCCTCAAGGCTTAAAATAATATTCTTGTGATTTTTTTCCAAATATTTCCAAATCTTCGAGTTAATTTTGTAATATATTATTAATATTTCATATCTTTTGTAATCTTCGAGTTAAGTTTTTGAATTTAAGAGTGTTTGGATTAGGCTTTATTTTAAAAAGTTATTTTATCTATCTTATTTAATATATATATTATTTTAAAATATTTATATAATATTTATTAAGGCTTACGCCTCGAGGCAATGCGAGAAAACGCCTCGAGGCTTAAATACGTTATTCACAACATTGGTGTTACATTAACGCACACGACCATTAATGAAATTATTTTATTTCACTTTCAAAATGGATGGTGAATACTCGGTTAAAAGCGGATACCGAATTGGTTTCGATTCGATGTTTAATCTCGGATCGACATGCTCTTCGGTTAGTGGATCATTCTCAAGTGTGCCGGGAAGAACTTAAATCAATCTAAACAGCACCAACAAATGAATCATCTTAGAATCCGAAGAACGTTTTTTCACACTTTACACTAAAATGTAACTTTCTAACTCTAAATTCGCAAATCGCAACTCGCATACTAACAGACGAAACTAAACCAATCACCAAAGTTCCGGGAAGAACTTAAATCAATCTAAACAGCACCTAAAAATGAATAATTTCCAACTTCATAGATTGTGCTTTTACATATGACAGTAAAATTTCATAAATTTGAAGTTCTAACTCTAAATCCGAAACTCTTCCACGATCAATTAAAACTAAAGTCTCCAATTTTCCATGAAGAACATAAACAACCTACACAGCATCTCAAATGAATCATTCTAGAATTCGAAGATGGTACTTTTGCATATCACAATAACGATATAATTTCACAAATTCGAAGTTTCAACTCCGAATTCGCAGCTCAACTAGTCTTCAGAAACCAAGGAAGAACTCAGAATCAATCTACATTCTACACAACACAAATTTAAACCCAAAATCAACAAACCTGAATCGCCAACGACGAGAACTCGAACCTGCCCACACGGCGGTCCTCCGCTTTGCTCACTGTTCTCTCTCTCGCGTTCCCTCCAAAACATCTCGCTCTCAAACGCAATCAATTCCAAATCGCTCACATCCCAAACCTAAACCCAGATCTCACATCCCAAACCTAAACCCAGATCCACCGAAAAATCGGACCAAAGCAAACCAAAACCGACTCAAATTTTCGCTCGGAATCAACAATACACACGAACGGCGAGAGATCCGAACTGAAATCACTAAGAATCGTAGAAATTCAATCATTTGCACCAAATCAACGCTTAAATAAGTGTAATCCGAAAATCATTCGACGCACCTGAATCGAAACCCTATGCAGAACTCGCCGGAGGCGCAGATACGGCGGCGATCTCACGTAAGGGACGAAGATTCGAAGGGATTTTGGTGGTTGCTTAACGAATCCGATGTATTAATCTGTGTTCGCCATGGAAGCAGTATTGTATGAGCTTTAATGGTGATGTGAAGAGAAAGGCGGGTTTTATTATATACCGAAATAAGAAATACTGTAATAATATATATATATATATATATATTTTTACCAAAAACGGTTGGGCGGGCGGGCCCAACCTTCAGCTCTGCCCGTCCCGTGTTCGGCCCTCGAGCTTGGACTCCCAGTCCCAGTGTAGGTGGGCTAGCCCGAGCCCGAGCTGCAGCACAGACAGCCCAAGTCCCGAGCCTGCCTGTCCCGAGATTATTCCGATTTCGGGTCCTCAGGCCTGTTCTCCCAGTGTGGACGGGCCAGCCCGAGCTCGAGCTTCAATTCATCTAGCTCGAGCCTATCTGTCCGGCAATGATTCGGTGTTCGGGCCCTGTGAGGCTGAACTCTCAGTGTGGGCCGGCTTGCCTGGCCGTGCACAACTTTTTTATCTTTATTTTTGTTTTTAAAAAAAATCCTTTTCAATACGGATTCACAACTTATAAATTATACTTTACTTTATGCGGTATAAAAACTTGTACGGTTTGTATGTTTATCAAATATACAATCTCTAGTTAATATATAGTAAATATTCATGCAGATTTTGGATAATTAATAATAGTATATTTTCTTTATAGACTTTAGCGTTTTTTTTTTTTTTTTCAAAATGCAACTCGCACATCTAACTAACTGGATAATATTTATCAATTAATTATCGAATAAAAACAGTATATTAAAACTGTTGGGTTTTTCGATGACTTTTCTCAATCCCGAGGCGGAAATCACGGGATATCATCGAACAATAAAGATCTAGAATAATTACGAGAATTAAGATACAGTTTAGAGATCGTTACCAAACTTCGGTACTTTTGCCAACTGTACCGAATAACTGCCGATTCCTTTGATTCTGGAGCTTGTCGAATTTAGGATTTAGCGCCTCAAGTGTTGCGCCTCTATTTCGTACACCACGTCACTCGGGAACGTCTTAGATGACCGGAAAACACCTCGGAGGATAGGTTAGATCCTAGTTGGTGTTTAGATGATCAACCGATGAATGAACCGGGGAGCAAGCCAAAATTCGACTACCAAAGGGAGGGGAGCTCGAATTTTCTAAGAGGCTTGGGTTTCTCTGATGTGTGTTGTTTTTTAATTATGAGTCATATTAGGGTATTTATAATACCCTATGGTCATGACCTAGTGGGCTTTCTAAAAGCCCACCTAATGGGCTTTCTAAAAGCCCAATCATGGATTAATTAATCTATTATTAATTAATATGAATCATAATTAATACTTGGGCCCGAGTGGGCCCATTATGTCGGTTATGGTTATCGGGTCGATATCCGATAACCCGAGAGATACAATATCGGGTTCGGGCATAACCAACAATCTCCCACTTGCACGAACGCACCGGATTGGCTATCTCCGTGCACGCACTGCACATAAAGTATTACTCGAGAATGCCGCCTTGGGTTAGATGTACATTCTCTCAGCTACTCATGCCTGGTTCATCAAAGTTACACGTGAAGTTTGTTTCATTGTAACTTAATCATCATACTCCGTTTCCGTTGCGAGTTCGGTGTGACTCTGTAGGATTCTGTAGTGTTGGCCACATACTCATATGAGTATGCAAGAAGTAAGTGGCCTCCACCTAGACTTAACTTCCCCCAATCTACAAAACTTTAAATCCTCTTTTATAGATTAATCGTGGTGAACCATGTGGTTCTTTACGATTAAAATATGGTATATGACTGATTCCTTCGACATCCTTTTACATCTCTAGATGCGGCACAGGTCATGGTTAGGAACACCTGTTAAGCCTGATCTAATGTTTTCTGATTCAGGCATAAGTATTGAAACATCAAAACAAAAACTCTTTTGTTTTGCCTGTGGCCACAGATTTCATTATACTTATCCTATTCAGAAGGCCCCGAGTGTATAGCCCCAAAAAGGAATGGGGGGATGCATGTTTTCTTGAAACGTCATTCCATCCTACAAGGTTCATCGCATGCCCAACTACAACTGTTATGACTTTCCAGTTACGGTAAGCGTTGAGCTGTAATCTAAGCATGCAACTTACCCAGTGATGGACTCATGATGTTCTCAAACTTTGGAGTCTCTTCATATCTCTAAGTTTCTCAGTGTCCCCTTATATCAAGGTTTTGTTTCCATGTGAGAATATTTAGAGTGCGAGTCTTCCAGCACTGCTAGTCATTCCGACTAGTGCCTACATGTATAAGAATATCTCTCAGATATCAAGGACCCCTTCCTTTTATCTTAACAACATGTACCAGTCAATTATGAATATCATTGATAGTCCCTCTTTGTTTCTTCATAATGATTTCTTTGACTGGGGAAATTCAAGAATGTCTTGAAGACATCTTAGGAACTACATTTGTATAGCTTGATATCAATGATTTGAATAAATATTGATATGAGCCTTTTAAATGATGAAACTTGCCTTTTAAAGAAAATAATAATGTGCTTCAAATTTAATCAAACGTAATGATTACAAAAATTTGTCTCCGATCCAAAATCAGATTCATATAATAAATCGTAACAGACATTTATGGGTTCTTTATCCCAATGCTTTCCGCATGACGAAAGTGTTTTTCTTTCGATAAAGATTTTGTCATCGGATCTGCTACATTTTCTTCAGTGTCTACTCTCCTCATCTCTATGTCCTTCCGATCAACAATGTCTCTGATCAGATGGTACTTTCTGAGTACATGCTTTGCTGTCTTGTGTGATCTTGGTTCCTTGGCTTGTGCTATAGCTCCGTTGTTATCACAGAAAAGCTTCACAGGATCACCAATGCTAGGAACTACACCAAGATCAGAAACAAATTTCTTGATCCATACAGCCTCTTTTGCAGCATCAGATGCAGCGATGTACTCAGATTCTGTGGTTGAATCAGCTACCGTAGCTTGTTTACTGCTGTTCCACGTAACAGCACCACCATTTGCACAGAATACATATCCTGTTTGAGATTTGAAATCATCCTTGTCTGTTTGGAAGCTTGCATCAGAATATCCTTCAAAAGTTAATTCTTTTGCACCACCGTATGTCAAACATCTATCTTTTGTTCTATTTAAATAACGCAAGATATTCTTAACGGCAGTCCAATGGTTAAAACCAGGGTTTGATTGAAATCTGTTTGTCATGCTTAAGGCAAAAGCTACATCTGGTCTAGTACATATCATTGCATACATTATTGAACCAATAGCTGAAGCGTATGGAATTTTCTCCATACTTTTGATTTCTTCTGAAGAAACCGGACATTGCTTCTTGGTCAGGTATGTCTTATGGGTCATCGGTGTAAAACCTTTTTCCGATTTGTCCATTTTAAACCTTTTAACAATTTTGTCAATATATGTACCTTGGCTTAGAGATAAGATTCTTTGATTTCTATTTCTTTGAATCTTTACGCCTAGTATATAGGCGGCTTCTCGTAAGTCTTTCATTGAGAAACATTTTCTCAACCACTCCTTCACGCTCTGGAGTTCAGATGTATCGTTTCCTATTATCAGTATGTCATCTACATAGAGAATCAGGAAAACTATTTTGCTCCCACTCGATTTGATGTATACACAAGGATCGTCTTTGTTCTTAACAAAACCAAAATCAGTAATTGATTCATCAAAACGACGATTCCAGCTTCGAGATGCTTGCTTAAGACCATAAATTGATCTTTTTCAATTTGCAAACCTTATTTGGATGTTTGCGGTCTATGAAACCTTCAGGTTGTGTCATGTACACATCCTCTTCGAGAACACCATTCAAGAACGCGGTTTTCACGTCCATTTGCCAGATTTCATAATCATGAAATGCTGCAATGGCTAGCAAGATTCTTATGGACTTGAACATGGCAACAGGAGAGAAAGTTTCATCATAGTCAATACCATGAATCTGTCGATAACCTTTAGCGACTAATCTTCCTTTGTAAGTTTGTATTTTGCCATCCATGTCGATCTTCCTTTTGAAGATCCATTTGCAACCAATGGGTTTCGACCCTTTGGGAGCATCAACGAGGTCCCATACTTCGTTGCTATACATGGAGTCCATTTCAGAGTTCATGGCTTCTAGCCATTTGTCTGAGTCATCTCCCGACATTGCTTCGTTATAAGATTCAGGTTCTTCACCATCGTCTTCATGAACAGTTTCATCTTCTATTGAAACAAGAAGGTTCAATTTAAGAGGAGGTTGACTCTCTCTAATTGATCTTCGTGATGTCAGTGTGTAATCTGGTTGCTCATTTATCCCATCTTGTATGGGCACATCGTATAGAACTATATTTTCTTGAGGTTCTTCATTGACAATCTCATTTTCAACTTCTTCGTTTAGAACAACGTTTTCTATTTGGTTATCAACCATGATCTGATCATGATGTTCATAACTCGATGTGTGAGTACCTTCTGTGTCCATTTCTTGTTCTTGAGTATCTTTTGGTTCTTGCTCTTCATTAAGAACAATGTTTCTCCCACTAGACTTTCTAGAGAGAAAATCTTCTTCTAAGAAAACACCGGTTTTGGCAACTATTATTTTGCCTGTGTGTTTTTTATAGAAGTAATACCCAGGAGTTTCTGTTGGGTATCCCACAAAGTTACATTTAACCGATTTGGGACTGAGCTTGTCAGACATTAGAGTCTTGACATATGCCTCACATCCCCAGATTCTCATGAAATGCAAATCCGGTATTCTTCCTTTCCATATCTCATATGGGGTTGAAGGAACCGTCTTAGATGGTACACAGTTCAGTGTGGTAGCTGCTGTCATAAGTGCATATCCCCATAGGGATTCAGGTAAGTCAGTTTTATTCATCATTGATCGAACCATGTCCAACAAGGTTCGATTTCTCCTCTCAGATACACCATTTAGTTGAGGTGTACCTGGAGGGGTCAGTGATGAAATGATTCCCATGTCACGGAGGTAAGCTTTGAAATCATCGCTCAAGTATTCGCCACCTCGATCAGATCGTATGGCTTTAACTTTTCTCGCTAACTGATTTTCAGCTTCATTCTTGAACTGTTTGAACTTTTCAAGCGATTCAGATTTGTGTTTCATTAGGTATACATAACCGTATCGACTGAAGTCATCAGTGAAGGTGATGAAATACCTGAAACCTCCTTTATGTAGGTTATGCACTTTTGACAAATCAAAATTTATAGACGTTTAAGAATGTCTATAATCTCATAATATTGGGACTAAAAGATTGTTTTATTATGCATTTTAGAATTAAATATTTATGACTTATCATAAATCAACACATCAATATTAACAAACTTAATATCTTAGATAATAAAATATTCAAACATTATTCCAAAAACAAACTTAATGGAAAGTCTAAACATAAATAAATCAATCATTATTCACTTGAAACTAAAACTTAAGATGAAAAAGAAGATGGATAACATGTATGTCTTGTCACATGAACAGGACAAGATTACTACATATTCAATGAATCTTTAAGATTTTGGTTATAACGTTTATACCTGAGCTTGAGGGTTCGACATTGATAGTCTCAGAGACTTTGTCTGGTGAGTCTTTACTCATCTTGGATTTTCTCATAGTTTCAATGTCTTCCAATTTCCTTTTTCTTTCTGCCTTCATATTTTCTTCGCCAATTTCGAGTAAATCGACGAGGTGGTCAAAGTTGCAGTTTCCTTCTATAAGGATGTTAACTGTCTTTCGCAGTTCTGGAATGAGAGACTGGAGTACGCAAAATCTTCTCATGCCTATATCGACATAGAACCCAGATTGTTGAAGTCTGTCTGCGTAGCTCATCAGCCTGTTGTAATGTTCTCTAACGGTACTGTTAATGGACATCTTCACATTAAACAGTTTCCACAACAGCTGATACCTTCTTGTGGGGTTCCGATCCCCATAAGTTTTCTCAAGGTATAAAATAGTATCATGTGCATTCAAGTTCTCGATCTCACGTCTTATGATCGGCATCACAGATGACATAATGAGTCGGTGAACATGAATGGACTTCATTGTATAATGATGATAGCTAATCCAGTCTTCTTTTGAGCCTGTATCTCTGTCAGGCATAGAAGGCGGCAAATCCTTGGCTATGAAACCAAGATCGTCGTTCCTTAGCATTCTTTTGAATGCCTCTGACCAGGTCACGTAGTTGGAATCGTCAAGACGATTGTTTTCCACTGCAGCTTTGAAATCTTTCACTGCTTCTGAAGCCATGAGATTCAACGGGTCCATATCTAACATATATATATATAGACAAACAGAATTAGAGATAATTATATTTTACAAATTTAAAAGTAAAATATTTAAGCACAATATTAATTCTAGTATTTACATGTAAATTATAAATTACTTATTATAATAAAGATGTTACATAAAAGTATATATTATAAGGGCTTTATATAATATTTCGTGATTTGTTAATGGAAAAGTAACCCTCATCAATTCCATTAATTAGTCACTCAGAGAAAGTCAACAATTGCTCTAATATCCTATATTATCTCTGACGTTTAGAAAAGAAAAACAATTTTTCATTTATCATTCTAACCGGTTTCAAAAGAATTGTCTACGATATCTAATCTAATTAGAGTACTCGTTTAGGTAGACCCAAGGGGTGAATCGGCGGACAGTATAGGTCGCCCTACGCGTCTAAAAGAGGGTATAAGAGTACTCCCTTGGGTTAGAGACACACTCAAAACTTTTCTCAATTAGATCGAGGACCCAGCCGTTGGAAGACATTATACCTAATATTTATTGAGGGGTTTAAGGTGATCCTAACTTTTGTCTTAAACTAAACATATTTAACTAATTAAAATGTTCTAAGAATTAAGACAATGAATATGTAATATACAATTCTATTTTGTAAAACATATTCTATTTTGAATTAAATATACTTCTGAAAGTATACATATATATATATATATATTATGAAAATTTTAAAGACAAACCCTTTTATCTTTAAATAAAAGATAAATAAATCACTTAAAGATAAAATATCTTAATTCATGATTTATCTTTTCTATAAATGAATAAAAGATAAATAACTATCTTTATAGATAAGATATCTTTAATCAAATTTTGTCATATTACAAAATAAAAGATAAATAGCTATCTTATAGATAAACTATCTTTAATCACAATATATATATATCTTTTATTTCCATTAAAGTTTAGATCTTTTCTATTACTATAATAATTAAAAGATTATTCATTATCTTAATCTAATTAAGAATTATTGATTATAAATAAAATTTATCAACAAACAATTTGTAAATCAATAAATGAATAACATAAACAATAATGGAAACAAACTTCATAAGATTGATAATAATATTGAATAAATCATATTTATTAATTATTAATATCATATATATTAGATTTTCAATTCTCATATTTAAAGATATTTATAATAATTATAAATAAAATAAAATAAACATTTTAAAAAATCGTATTTTAAAATAATTAAACATAAATATAATTAAATATCAAATACCGGGATACGAGTTCGGGATTGACCCGAGCTCGTACGAGTTGCCATCGGGCAACCTTGGTCACGAAGGGGAGACCGGGCAGGGCCGAAGGCCCCTGCCCGGAAAAGGTTAATTTTGACCCGGATCCGGGTCAATAAGGACCCGGATCCGGGTCTGTTCGGTGTGGGCCCGGGTCAGCGCAGACCCGGGCTGAAGCCCCGGGTCCAACCCGGGTCGGGTACCCGGGTCAGACCCGGGTTGGGTGTGCCCGGATCAATTCGATCCGGGCTGGGCAGGTTTGGGCTGGGTTAGAACCCAGCCCGTGGGCCTGATCCAATCAGGCCCACCGAATCGAGAATGGGCTGGGTTAAACCCAGCCCGTGGGCCTGATCCAATCAGGCCCCACCCGAATCGTGGGTGGGCTGGGTTAAACCCAGCCCGTGGGCCTGATCCAATCAGGCCCACACGATTTAAAAAAAAAATTTATTTCGGCTAGGGTTTTGAAACCCTAGCCGTCGCCCATTGGCTCCCATCGAATGGGAGCCACAAACACCGGCGCCACCCGACCATGGCGGCGACGGTGAAATCGCCGCCGGTTCCGGTGGTGGTGCCGCCGTTTGTTTTTCCCTTTTTCTTATTTAATAATACACATTAAAATTAAATAAAAATCAATCCCGATTCTAAATCGGATTCCGAACAACACACAAAATTAATCATAATTAATTTTCTAACGCTCCCACTGAAAATCTAATCACACCAAAAAATTTCTAAAATTATTTCGGTTAACATATCTAATTTTCGAAAATTACTCAGACCGGCTCTGATACCACTGTTGGGTTTTTCGATGACTTTTCTCAATCCCGAGGCGGAAATCACGGGATATCATCGAACAATAAAGATCTAGAATAATTACGAGAATTAAGATACAGTTTAGAGATCGTTACCAAACTTCGGTACTTTTGCCAACTGTACCGAATAACTGCCGATTCCTTTGATTCTGGAGCTTGTCGAATTTAGGATTTAGCGCCTCAAGTGTTGCGCCTCTATTTCGTACACCACGTCACTCGGGAACGTCTTAGATGACCGGAAAACACCTCGGAGGATAGGTTAGATCCTAGTTGGTGTTTAGATGATCAACCGATGAATGAACCGGGGAGCAAGCCAAAATTCTACTACCATAGGGAGGGGAGCTCGAATTTTCTAAGAGGCTTGGGTTTCTCTGATGTGTGTTGTTTTTTAATTATGAGTCATATTAGGGTATTTATAATACCCTATGGTCATGACCTAGTGGGCTTTCTAAAAGCCCACCTAATGGGCTTTCTAAAAGCCCAATCATGGATTAATTAATCTATTATTAATTAATATGAATCATAATTAATACTTGGGCCCGAGTGGGCCCATTATGTCGGTTATGGTTATCGGGTCGATATCCGATAACCCGAGAGATACAATATCGGGTTCGGGCATAACCAACAAAAACATTATTTAATTGTAAACTGTGAAGAAGTCATGTGTGTATAGAACAATGTAGTGCTTAAAAAAATTCTACCAAATTCAGAAGACAAAATTGCACCAAATTCAGGCATTTAAATGTGCAATTGGCTTTATTCATAAACGAATGTACTCGTCAGTCAACGACATAAAATATGGCGTCGTTTAAATGTCCAATTGGCTTTATCGATAATGCCCATTTTATTTTCGAGAAAGAATAGTTGGTCGTTTTTATAATTAAATGCAAACTAATAATGTTAGGTTTTTTCGATGTGAAGAAGTCTATTTGAACCTTGTTTTTGTTCTCATTCGTTCGCCATGTTTTTTCTTGAAATCCTAAAAGAATACATCACTGCAAATATTTGCTTCCATGTTCATGTGACTGTACTTCACGAGATTTTCAATTATTTTGCATATTGATTTAACTCTGCTATATACATATATACTTCTTCAAAAAAATCTGAGGTTATGATCCATGAGATCCAAAATACATATTTACTTCTTCAAAAAATTCTGAGGTTATGATCCATGAGATCAAAATACATATTTACTTCTTCAAAAAATTCTGAGGTTATGATCCATGAGATCAAAAAGCATGTCCTCGTTACGTATGTCATATTGGCTAATAAGAGCACATGGTCTTATATTGAATATATTTATTATTTAGTAATACAATAGTGTACTGTAACTTTGATCAATACTGTTATTCATATTCAACAATAAAATAGTCCATAGTGTTTTACTTTTATACTTTTGCTTAGTTTTCACTTTATAAACTAATTACATAAGGTGTGCATGGGTTAGATTGGGTTGGCCCGAGCTAAAAATTAACCCGGCCAGATCTTATTAGGTTTTAAAAAAGCAACCCAATTTAACCCATTATTTTTTACTGCCCATTCTAACCCAACCAAGAAAACTCTGGGTTGTGTTGGGTTGGGTCATTGGCCTGAATTATATTTAAAAAAAATACCGAATAACACATAAATTTAAACCGTCAATCAATCAACATAAATTAAATATAATATTTATAAATATCCTACTAAAAAATAAACTTTACATAAAGACGAGAAACATAACTAAATTAGAAGTGTAATCGTAAACATAAACAAGAAACATAATCATAGACGTAGAATAATAATTAAACATAAAGACGAGACTTAGGAGTTATTTTACTTTTATATTCTATGTGTTTTTACTTACTTAAAATACGTCAAGTATTAAAAAAAAAGTAACAAATTACTTAAAAAGAAAAGCTTCGTTGGGTCAAGGGCCGGCCCAACTCAATGCATCCGGCCCGACTCCAACCCGATAATTTATTTGGACTGGAGTCAACCCAACATGATATTTATTGGGTTAATTTGATTGGGTTAGATGGGGTTGTAAGAAGAATAAAAAATAGATGGGGTTGTTGGGTTGAATTTTTTTTTCGCACACCCTTAATTATAAATAAACATGTGGCATCATTGTAAATTCTCAATTGGGTTTTTAAAATCTGTTATTTTTGCGTTTTTCGAAGTCGTGTGTGAGAGAGAAAGCTTGATCGGATTGAAGAATACACTTTGTAATTTGTTTTTCTTAATTAATTATAAAACTAAAATAATTAGTATGTGAATTCCGTTTATTATTGATTAATTGTCCGAGTTTGAAGAAGATAAAATTAATTTGACGCTATAATTTTTCAAAAATCATATTAAAAATTTGATTTCACTAGGCAAATAGAGAATGTTCTATGGCATACAATATATAATTCTTCTAATAATTAGATTTTAACCTGTAAAATAGTCACAAGAAAGTACCACAAGAATGCTTCAGAGTTGTGACCAAGATTATTCTTACTCCTTTTTAATTTATATAAGAGTTAATTGCAGCAAAAATATATAAAAAAAAAAAAATTCTCCAATGAGTACCCAACCTCAAACGGTCTACGCAAAAGTACCTAACGTGAGGCTTTTGTCGATGATGTTCCAGTTCCGTCCAATCCGTCAACTCGTCCGTAAGGCCCAACCACATGATCGTTAACTACTTATTGACTGAGACTAATTTATGCCACGTGTTCATGCCACGCCAGCATACATTTTAATCAGGAAAAAAAACACGTTTAAACTTTAAAGTTTAAACCATCCATCTTCCCTCTTCTATCTCCAATGTTCTTCTTTAAGCTTCTACTGTAACCCTAAATCTCACACTCAGAAGAAGGTGAATGGCGAACCCGACTGGTCTGCTCCTGCTCCTCAACTTTGCTGGCGTGACCCAGACGTCGATCCAACGCCAATATATGGTAAGAAATACTCTTAACCCTCAAGCTCCTCTTGCATGTGTATATAACACCGAAAGCTTGCAACTTTTAGTGGAAAAAAGCTTTCTTATGGGATTAGAACATTAAAAACCATTCCTTTTTTCGTGTAAAAGCTTCTTTAAAATTTAGGGTTTCTGAAATTAAGAATTTGTTAGCTTTTGTAGATATTTTTATGGTTTTTGTAATAGCCACAAAACCTTTGTTCGGGGTTTAAGTCGGTCTCAGAAATGTAGAGTACTGTCGTCGACCCACATAGACAAACCCAATCACCACCTGGGTAGATTAGGACAAGCACCTAGTTCTCCTGAACCCTTAGACTGAGTGGAAGAGAACGACCCTTGAGAATCCATCACAACCACAACTGGAGGGAAAGAGAGGTCGGCGACGAGAAAGTGAAGCACCCGACTGGTGGGGAAGCAGGCTTAGGTCGAAGGAGAAGGGAAAAAGAAAAGGGAGAGAACCCTAATTTTTTTTTGAAGGCTGAGATCGAATCTTGAGTATTGATTATAATGATTTGTTTTTATTGTATTTTCATTTATTTAAATGTTTTATTCTCATGTGTTAATGATAATTCGTGTAGGATTAAACGTGGGTTTATTTTTTTTATTTCTAATTTTTTGAGTTAAAATGGGTGCTGACGTGGCATAGATTGATCCTAGTCAACAAGTAGTTAACAGCCATGTGGTTGGGCCTAACGGGCGAGTTGACGGATTGGAGGAAACTGGAACATCATCGACAAAAGCCGCACGTTAAGTACTTTTTGTTTGAGGTTGGATACTCATCTTAGAATATAAAATTTTGCCGCACTTAACCTTTTATATAAAAGAAATTAAAGTGGTTTTGAAGCTAAAATAACACGTGGGTCCATTGCTTAGATTTCCGTTTACTCGAAGAAAATAAAGTTTGTCAAAGTCAAGGATACTCTTGTAATTTTGCTTTTGAAAGATTCATTCCTTAGTAAAGTAAGTAAACGTCGAAATCAATAAAATAGTTGGGATTAAGGCTAATATCCAAGACTCAATTTACTTTTCTAACCTTAAATTGTCTTACTGGTATACCGCACACGGACGTGCAAGTACGAATAAAGGCATACTGTATACTGTATACTGCAAATATGTATAAATTTTATGGGCACACCGCGTGTGGATGAATATATCGATATAAATTCTGAAAAACAATTTCAAGAATTTAGACGAGATTTTTATATATGTTCAAAATTATTTATCACCTTAAAACAAAAATAACTAAAAATCACATCAATAATGTAACGTATTCACAAACTTTTAATTATACTAATTAAATACTCAATCTTGATAATTTTTTTTATTATTGGTTTTACATTTTTATATGCACTTATAAAATTAAAAAAATAGAGTTCCCGACGTAGCTTTACCACTTACGGAAGAGATTATGCGGCATCTTTCGCCCGAGGATAATTAGCAGCCAAAAAAAATACACATTATTAGTACCAAAAGTAGATAAATATTTCTACATTACTTTAATAATATAAATCAATATTACATTAATTTAGTTAGTTAATTAATATGTTTTGATGATTAATGGTCCCTTCCTTTATTCGTGTGGGTTTAAAAGGCATTATTGGTTAGTTGCCATAATGCTAACCAAAATTTAAACATGATTTAATTTAAAAAAATAAAAATAAACTAAACCGTGTGGACCATTTTTAGATTCCATCTTATTAAATTAGATTGTTATGTCTCGACAGTAACTAATTGTTCCATTCTAACTACTTACTATTTCTGGATTTTCTTTTTATTGAAATTGTTTATTATATATGCAGTAAAAACCGTAAATGTACCAAAAAATATCTTTTGGGCGATATATTTTAAATTTTATTTTTATCATGATAAAAAACATAAATAAAGCAAACCACAAATTTTATTTATTTTTTACTATGAAAAAATTTAAAAAAATAAAATTATATTACCATAAATTATAAATTTTTTTACGGAAAAATCATTTTTTATATAAATTTTTATCATAATAAAATAAATTTTGGAATATACACCATATAAATAAATATTATGGTACTTTTTTTGCAAATATTCTGAAACTATAGAATATTTTAAAATATACCAAGGAGTAGACTATAGATTTAAATACAGTAGTGCCGTCAAGCTTTTGATATTTTTAAAATTCCATCCAATATTTAAAATATTATTTTATTTATTATATTATATTATATTTTTTACTAACCTAATATTTGCATTTAATATGTATAATCCTACCTCCAAAAAAATAAGCATATATTAACTAATAATTAGACAAAGTAAATAAACATATATTTATTACACTAATGAACTCGCATCTCCATAATGGACCGACAATGAAGAACATTTAATACAAACTCTACGATCTTCTCGTAGTTTAACTAAATTAAATGTCTGTATAGTACAAACCAATATCATTATTTGCTATTTAATTCCAAACTCTACAATGTCCATAAATTGATTACATTTTGTAAGATTTCCACTTTTATAAACATACTACCAATAAGGGAATATAAATAATGTAAAAAAAAATACAATATTTCATAGCTCAAGAAGTAAGATGTACATGACATGCCCTTGATACATATACATACATATATATATATATATATATATTTAAAATAGGGAAACTTGAAAAATAACCCCCAAAAAGCAAGTTATTACAGTTTTACTCCCCGATTTCATGTATCTGAAAAATTATTCCCGAAACTGTCTCTGGATTTTTTTATTTCCAAAATACCCTTTTTACCAAAAAAAAATTCACAAACTGTCTACACAAAGTTGCAATACTTTATGAAACATCAAACTATCTAACTTCAAGAGTAAAACTATCCAACTTAACAGGAAAAACTGTCCAACATAAACAAACTGTCTACCCCGAAAGTGAAAACTGTCTAACTCCAAGTAATAAACCGTCTAACTTAATATATGTTTTATTGACGGGGGATAAAACTATCCTTCTTGACCCTAACTTATCAAAGTGTCTAACTTCGCGAAAGAAACTATCCAACTCGGTGAAGAAAATTGTCCAAAAGAACTTGCAATATTTAGTGAAACATCAAACTGTCTAACTTGGAGGGTTAAATTGTCCAGCTTAACGGGGAAAACTATCAAACTAAACAAACTGTCTAACCCATATGAGAAAACTGTCTAACTTCAAGTATCAAACTGTCTAACTTAATAAATTATGTTTTATTTACGGGGGATAAAACTATCATTCTTGACCCTAACTTATCAAAGTGTCTAACTTCACCACAAAAATTATCCAACTCGGTGAAGAAAACTGTCCAAAAAAACTTGCAATATTTAGTGAAACATCAAACTGTCTAACTTGAAGGGTCAAACTGTCCGACTTAACAGGGAAAACTATCCAACCAAACAAACTGTCTAACCCATAAGAGAAAATTGTCTAACTCCAAGTATTAAACTGTCTAACTTAATAAATTATGTTTTATTGACGGGGGATAAAACTATCCTTCTTGACCCTAACTTATCAAAGTGTCTAACTTCACCAAAGAAACTATCCAACTCGGTGAAGAAAACTGTCCAAAAAACTTGCTATCGAACTTAAACAAACTGTCTATCCTGAAAGAGAAAACAATCCAACTTCATTTAAACTATCTAATTTCAAAAATTATGTTTTGATGGGGGGGGGGGGGGGGGGGGGGATAAAACTATCCTTCTTGACACTAACTTGTCAAAGTGTCTAACTTCACTAAAAAAACTGTCCAATTTGGTGAAGAAAATTGTCTACAAAAACTTGCAATATTTTATGGAACATTAAACTGTCTAATTTCAAGAGTAAAACTATCAAATTTAACGGGAAAAACTATCCAACTTAAACAAGCTGTCTACCCCGAAAGAGAAAACAATCTAACTTCGTGTATAAAACTATCCGACACTTTATGACGGGGGATAAAACTAATTATTGACACTAAATCGTCAAAGTGTCCAACTTCAAGATGAAAACTATCTAACTTTACGTGGAAAACTGTTTACAAAAAGTTGCAGTATTTTGAAACCAACCAACTGTCTAACTTCGAGAGGATAACTATCTAACTTTACCCAGAAAACAATCTAACTCCAAACAAACTGTCTACCCCGAAAGAGAAAACACTCAAACTTGGTATAGAAAACTGTCCACCCGTCAAAACTGTCTACCTTGATAGGAAAAACTGTCAAACTTTATGTAAAAAACTGTCTAAAGGGTATTTTGGGCAAGAACATGGCAAAATACAAGTTCGGGAATAGTTTTTCAAAAACATTAAATCGGGGAACAAAACCAAAATAACTTGCTTTTTAGGAGTTATTTTTTAAAGTTTCCCTTTAAAATATGAGTAATTAATGATTACTCAATTAACTTTGAAAATATTTCTTGCATTATTATACTAATACATTATGATATCAAATATTTAAGCAAAAAAGTGTTGTATGGACCTATCCTTTTGGTTACTAAAATGAAAATAAAAATAAAAACGGAACAAAATCCAACAACTTTCCTTCACAAGTGCCCCAAACTTTGGTAGTGTGCACCTTGCACTTTGAATTTTATTTTTTCACAAGAATATTGTCCATGTATCCTAAAAAATAATACATTTCCTTCCTTTGCAAACTTTATATTCACGATAAATGTTAAATTGTGCACAATACATGACCAGTGCTATGAGTATTTGTACCGGTTTTATTATTTAGTAGTCTCGCGATAATTCTATTTTACATGTATTACCTAATTAAGTTATTAATTACTTTATGATTACAATATTCTCGTAACACATTTTCTATTTTGATTCCGTTTGGCAATTAATTGACAAACACACGCTTAAGTAAATGATTTGATGTCCTCGACTTACGTGTTACATAAATTTTTCAAACGTTGCACGGTACGAAAAGAAAATGCACCAAGGCTATTATTGTTAATTACTCCACATTGAATTACTTGGTACTCTAAAGAAAATAGCGGCATAAATACCTAAAGTTTTTGAAAAGTTGTCATTTTTTGTGGCGAAAGTTGCCAAACTCTTATTTTATGTCTCCCTTCATCTTTTTGTCCCGAATTGCATAACGTGTAATGTTTTTAAACTCATTAAATATATCATTGTTTATTATTGATAAATTAGTTTTTTTATTATTATTAAAAATGGTATACTTAATAGGTTTATAAACATGACACATGATGTAGTTCGGGGCAAAAAGATGACGAAATAGACAAATAAGAGTTTGATAACTTTCGCCACCTAAAAAAAGAATTTAATGTTAATTTTTCAAAACAAAATAAGTACTTATACCGTTATTTTCCTTAATTTATAATATGAACTAGATTTTTAATGAGTCTCGGCTCTCAACGGTCACATTGAGTGAATTAAGGGGCTTTTATGGTAATTGCACTTTGTACCCCCAAGCCAAGCCAACAACTAAGATTGTTTACCAATAGAAAACGACAAATAATAAACGATTCTTGTCCCCATTGAATCAGGTCAGCACCGTTCTTGCCCAACTTTTTCGTGGATTTCCATTTTGACCCCATCATTTTGTCTTATTTGCACAGACAAGACACACTCACCGTCCTCAAAATAATGCTCCAAATGTTCTTTCTTATTTCAAGTACAGATTCCATATTTTATCACAAAAAGAAGTACATGACATTTGATACTATTATTTTGCCTCATTTGATACTCGGTGTAATTTCTATAAATTGATACTTCAAATTAAGAAACATTTTGTTAGCTTTGTAATATTGTACTGTTAATTTGTGATAACGAATTTTAGAGAAAATAAAGAAATCTAATTTTTAAATCATATATTCTAATTACAGGTAAGCTCCAGTTATGCAAATTTATTATTTGATCGATATACTATATTATGTATATAACTATATATTAAGTAAAATTTACTTTTTGTATAAATTATTGATATATTAATTAATAGAGCATTACTTTATCATGTTCTAATGTACAAGTTGGACTTAGAGATTGAGTATCATTTTGATTAGTATTTTAAGATAAAGTGACAACATAAATAAATATATATATTTTATCACGATATATATTCCGATAAAAAAAAAGACCTAAATCTTAAGTAAAAACTAATTTGGTATATAATTATTTTTTTATTTATTTCAACCGTTTGACAACATTAGAAACAACAATATCGAAAAAGAAGGAAGTGAAATATACCACTATTTTTTATTTATCGTTCGGGTATTTTTGCCGCAAATATTAATTTTTTATTTACGTTTTTTATTTTCTTCTTCTTCCTCTTCGGATTTCCTCTCTCTCTCTCTCTCTACTGTGTTTTTCTTCTCTCTCCTCTCTCTCTCTGAGCTCAGCTTTCTTTTCTTCTTTTGAGCTAAAGCTGACTTCTTCCATGGCTTTAGCTTCCGAGCTTTTCTTCTCCATTCCCCGATGACTCTCTGATCCACCTTTCGCACTACATTTCTCTCTCGCCGAACCTCCCGAAAGCTCCCGAGCTTTTTCGCGCCTCTCTCGAGAATGAGGTCTTCAATTCGGCTCGACTCAGCTGTGTTTCAGCTCACACCAACTCGGACCAGGTGATTACACCTCCAATGGAGTGTTCTGTTGCTTTGTTCAGCTCGTTTGGTTGCGATTCTGTACCGGATTGAGTAGATTATGGCCATGCAATCTCGGACAATGAAGATATCGAAAGATACTGAGTATCGTTCGAGGATCTGAATTGTCGTGTTTGGATTGCTCTCAGTTTCGAGCTTGTTGTCATTTTTAGCAAGGAAAAGAGAATTGTTCGTTTGCTTTTCCATGGATGTTTACTTGTTTGGCTTTCTGTGATTGAAATTTTCAGAGGATTGTTTTCCTTTATATATTTAGCGGCAAAAGTACCATAAAGCATTGTTTTGGAGCGGCCTGATCCCGTTATTTGTTTATCACGGGCTAAATATCAGAAGTTTTAATAAAATGTGTCTCTTGGTACGCAGTCTGATCACCATATAAATTCTGAGATGAGTACTAGACCCTCGATAAGCGAACAACGGGGTTGTGCCGCCCCAAAATACTGTTTTATGGCCAGGGGTACTTATGCCGCTAATATACCTTGGTTTTGTGTAGTTTAAACTGTGAGCATTTTTTCCTTCCTTATTAGTTATTAGGCTCAATTGACTCTTGTCTAACTCCATGTGTTTGTGAAATTCGACTGGTTTCAGGTGCGATTTGGTTATATCTGGAAATGGGAAGACAGAGAAGTTAGCGTCGGGTTTGCTGAATCCGTTTCTCGCCCATTTGAAAGCTGCACAAGAGCAAATGGCGAAGGGCGGGTACTCCATTCTTCTCGAGCCCGACCCCGGTAGCGACGCCTCGTGGTTCACGAAGGGTACCGTTGAAAGGTGCGCTCGAGTCCTTTTTGCTATTTTCTTTCCATTTTGGGTACTTGGCTTGGCTTGAAATGGAAATAGTTTATGTAGAGTAAATATTAAATTTATTGAAATGTTTTTTCAAAAATTATATTCTTTAAAGTGAGATATTTCGTTCTCTAGGTTTGTACGCTTCGTCAGTACTCCGGAGATATTGGAGCGGGTTTACACCTTAGAATCAGAGATATTGCAGATTGAGGAGGCAATTGCAATTCAAGGAAACAGTGAAACCGTGTTGAGTGCTGTACGTACAACTTTCTATGTTTGGTATAAACTTACTTCTATGCCGGTTCACTCTCGAAAACTTAGTTTATGTTATTTTCTGTATATGACAGGTTGAAAACAGTCCGGTAAAGCTGACGGAGAGCAACGAAGGTACATTTGCAAAATAGATTAGTTACTATATTGTATTCTATATGTCAGTTTACTTTGTAGATTTATCTCCGTGTTTATGTGTGGTTTGTCTTTTGTGTTTGCACGGTGTTAATTCTTTTGCATCGCTTATCCGATATCAAATCTTAAACTACATTATATTTTATTTACCGTTTTTTGCCGTTCTCAATGGTCCAATCAATATTCAGGTAGCTCAACATTGGCAGATAGCAATGAGAAAGCAATTGTCCTTTACACGGTGAGCGGTAGAACTAAATAATGCATTTTGATCTTTGTTATGGCTTTTTTTAATCATCATTTTTTTTAATATGTACGCTGCAGCCTGGAGCTAATCCAGAGGAATCGAACGGATCGACTTCTCAAGGCGGGAATTCTAAGTAAATAATTTTTCTTGTGATTTTAGTCCACTTATATAATTAAAAAAAAACGAGGATGAGTTTGTTCATGATTTTATTTACTGTTCTGTATTTTTAGAGTTCAGCTTTTAAAAGTGCTGGAGACTCGAAAAACGGTGCTGCAGAAAGAGCAAGGCATGGCTTTTGCTCGTGCCGTTGCGGCTGGCTTTGACATTGACAATATCGCCCCATTGATGTCGTTTTCTGAGTGCTTTGGTGCATCTCGTCTAAGGTTATTCCTCCTCCTATCTAAAGAGGCCCTTTCGTGTTTGTTTTTTCAATTAAACTTGGTGGCTATATATGGAACTCAAGTTATTTGATGAGACAGAAATCGAATTTTTTATATAGAAAAATGAAGAGAAAGCGACACTGGCATGAGATAATTAAAAAATAGCATTTTGCCTCATTTTTTCTAAGTTCAAAAGGCTGAGTGTCATACTTCATGGACTTCCATTTTTTTTCTTCTCTTGCATGATGGATATGTTTTGTTACTGTAACAGGGACGGCTGTGTAAGATTTAAGGATTTGTGGAAGAAGAAGCACGAGACCGGGCAGTGGGTAGAAATTGAAGCGGCCGAAGCAATATCTAACCGATTAGACTTCTCTGCCATGAACGCATCTGGTATTGTGCTTTCTAGTGTGGCAAGTGCCGAGTTTTCTTCTGAAACTAACGGCAAATCCAGTGTTCTTACAACTGCAGGTTAGTACTTAAACATAAGCTCTTAAAATAGTCTCTCGAATAAGTTTACCAAATCATGTTGATAAAAAAGGGTCTTTCTTCGCTTCAAAGAGGTCGTACCGTACTAAGCTCTTTGTGCTTGCGAATCTGATACATCCCGAGTACGATCTTGGTTCAGAATCCCGAGTCGGTATTTGGTTTGATGCTAAAAGCCTCAGTGAATTTTATGAACTGAAAGAGCTTGGATTCATAGAACGACATCTAGCTGATATTTCTTAATGAAACTTTTAAGTGTTTGAATAAAGAAATTATAGCTACTAATCTCATAGAATTATTTAAATTGACTAATTAAGTTGACTAGGTCTCATTGTAGATTTGGATGATTTACTGATGCAGTAATAGATAATTTAGTGTTCATTTATACTAGTCACCAGCTTAAAACAATAATGGATAACTTTAACTTTATCTAATTATCTATAGCTATAATTACATGTGATTTTAAGAATTTAAGAATTACTCTTTTGAGTCTTTATGACCCCTGTAAATGTCATGCTTGTAATTTTTTTTTCTTTAGTTTATTTGGTTGTGTAAATTACAAATCTGTACTCCAGATGAAAAAGCTTCCCCGGAGCCACATCCACCAGTAGCTCATCCGGAATATTTTCAGGGCCAGTTTCCTCCTCAGATGTTCCCTCCATGGCCCGTTCAATCTCCTCCTGGTACTGTACCTGTCTTCCCACCGTATGCTGGCATGCCGTACTATCATAACTATCCCGGGGCCACACCATTTTATCCGCCACCTTATGCACCAAACGATCCTAGACTGCACCCGGGTCTGAACGGTAATACTGAGCCAGCATCACGGGAGATCATGGAGGCTCACGGAACGAGATCCTTAGACGAGGCAGAGTTTGAGAAGGAGTCACGTAAGAAAGGTAAAAAGAAATCGGGTGTGGTGGTCATTCGGAATATAAACTACATCGCTTCGAAAGGTAAGAACCGTTCAGACGAAGAATCGGGTTCGGAGTCAGATTTGGAAGCCGAGCAAGAAGATTTTATTCGATCCTCGGAAAAGAAAGAGAATCATATGGAGGAGGACGGTGGACATTGGCAAGCGTTTCAAAACTTCTTACTCAGAGACGCTGATGACGATAAACGTTCTTCAGGCCAAGGAATGTTTTCATCGGAAAGCAAGGTTAATTCAAAAACTAGACAGAGTAAAGGGCAGGGAGATCCTATTGTTTTTGGTGGACAAGATGGTGGTGAATCACATAATGGGCGTATAGATACGCAGAATATGAATTCAAACATGAATCGCATGCGAAGAACTTCAACGGACGAACCTTTCAATTCTAGAAACGGCGGCTCAAATGGGGCGTCAAACGATCAGGGCGATGTTATGTCGTCAGAAATGAACGGAAGTAGGGTTGGCTATAGGAGATCAGCCAATGATGGTTTCATAATTGATAGGCGGTCCGGTTATGCAGATTCTCCCTCAGATTCGCTAGATGTGAATGGATATGATGGTATGAGAAATTACACAGATCGAAGGTCGTCAAATAACATGGACGATGATTCCTATATAGTTGTCCTACGGTCAACTTCACAAGGTCAACTCGGGAACGGCAGCAGAAATGCCGTTGACGTGGATTCAAGATTCCCGTCAGCCAATCAGAAGGCGGAGAGTCAAATCAACTACGAGCCTGAGGAGTTGACTATGATGCCTCAGCGCGGGGTGGAAAACGGAGCAATAGGGTATGACCCGGCTTTGGATTACGAAATGGAAGATGGCGTTTCGCATAAGAAGAAAAATAAAGAGCCAGTGACCAATAAGAAGTTGCCAGACAAGGGTCAGAGATCGAAACTGCTTACTGACGACAAGAAAAAGAATGTCGGGCCGATCAGAAGAGGAAGACCATCAAAATTGAGTCCTTTGGATGAAGCACGGGCTCGTGCGGAGAAGTTGAGAACCTTCAAAGCCGATCTCCAAAAGATAAAGAAAGAGAAGGTACCAATAAACCTACTCCATTATCGATATTTAAATGTACGAGTAAATGTTATATTAACTATGTTATTTGGATGATCATTAATATTATTAAAATAAATTCAAACAAGCTTCAAATTCATCAATTTTGATCACAAGATAAGCTTCAATATTTTTTTCTTATTTACAGGAAGCTGCAGATATGAAACGTTTGGAAGCTTTAAAGATGGAGAGGCAAAAGAGAATCGCTGCAAGAGGAGGGTCTACTCTCTCTGCTCAGCCAACTAGGAAACCAATTCCGACAAGAACTTCACTGAGCTCGGTTAGAGGATCAAAGTTCAGTGATTCCGAGCCCGGGTCCACGTCCCCTCTTCAAAGATCCCATGCCAGAACCGTTTCTGTTGGATCTAGCGATTCACAGAAGCTCTCCAAAACGAGCAGATTAAGTGGAAATCTCTCAGCTGGACACAGAATAAGCCGGTCGGCGACCTCCTTACCGGCGCCTAAGAAAGAGAGCAATGGAGTTTCTAGTGAAACAAAGGCTGCATCGATGGCTCGGATCCGAAGACTGTCGGAACCGAGAATTATCGGCCATCCGATCTCAACGCTTAGGGCGAAACCGAAACCGAAAGCGGCAGACGGGTCTGAGGTTAAGAAGTTATCCGCCATAGTAAATTATGATAAGACCAAGGCGGCCACACTGCCGGAACTGAAAATCAAGACGACTAAAGAAGTGCCGAAGAAGGGTAGCTCTGTCAAATCTTTGATGACTTCCAACGGTGCGGAAGAAAGGAAGAGTGACGGGAATTCATTGCATCCTAGCGAAGTCGACGAGAATCCCGTAATTGAAAAGACAGTTGTGATTCTTGAAGAGAAAACTTCTCTTAATGTTGGCTCACTTGAAGGAAACTCAAGGTCTGTGAACAACCAGAATGGTAAGTTAGATGTCAGGGAAAACTCTACAGGAGAGTTAAATTACGTGGCTATCCCTGCACCGGCCTCAAAAGTTGGTGGAACTGAGACCCAATTAAAGAAGCAAAATACGAGTTCCGAGGTAAGCATAATTTTCTAGCATATAACCCGAGTCACTTCTCTTTTTTCCTGCACACTTCTCTTTTTTTCTCGCGCATTTTCTTTTTTCCTTCCATACTCATTTTCCATCTTCACGGGGCTGGAAATATAGTTATCGAAAAAACTCATATTTTCGCTAACCTCCCAACTAAATCATCCAAAAAAGAATCTCTTACATTGTTTTATGCCATTGACAAAGCTTGAGCGGGCTTAGCCGATGAACTCCATAACCTTTCATCAATCATCGCAACTTGATCGATTTAGGTTTAGATTTCATTTTGGTAAAACTTGTCGGTCAACAGCCGAATATTCTGGTTTGGTCCGAATCATGGTAATATATATATATATATATATATATATATATATATATATACTTAGTAAGAGAGAGAAATAGAGATAAGTAACTGAGTACACTATGATATCAACCTTTACAAGTTCCAACCACAGGAAAAGAAACATAGATTTCTCTAGATTCCTTCTATTTATCTGAATTTTACTTCTAGTCCTTTTTAAAAAAATCACGGTTCCAAGCACAGCCTTAACGTGTCAAAAATCAATGGCTAGATTGCTGAAAACTCGTATCAGGCGCCGTATGCTCGGACTTCTTCTTTCGAAGATCCTTGTACGAAGAATTCGGAATACGGAAAAGCTCCCCCCACGAACCTAGAGCCTGTAATAGCTAGTTCAACGAGCGTTAGAGCACAAGTGTTTGACTCCCGAGGCCTCAAGTTAGAAAAGATTCCTGAAATCGTGGAGAAGCCTCAGGGAAAGGAATCTTCAAAGGGAATCAGACGGCTTTTGAAGTTTGGAAGAAAGAGTAACAGTGGTTCCGGGACAGGGGATCGTAACTCCGAAACGGATAACGCAAGCTTCCACGGTTCTGATGCTGATGATAACGGGTCAAACTCCCTTGCTCCTGCTGAAGGTAACATTTAATAGTTAATCATTCTCAAACTCTGGTAAATAATGGCAAGTCACCTTTTATTTTTAATGATTTCAAAAAGGGTAAAAGGGTAATTGGCGCAAATATTCTCCTATTTTTGTAACTCATTCAGTTTGTACATGTCAAGGATTGTATTGAACTAAATTAGGCATTGGTCGAGCTAAAGATCAAGATTAGGGGTATTTCCGTCAAATTTTTTAAAAACATATGAAATATGACATCTTTTATTGTGCTTTTCATGTAAAAGCAGCTCATTCATTGAAGAACCTTATCTCTCAAGACGAAACTCCAACAGCTGAAGTTACTACTCACAAGAGTAAGTTCCGAATTTTAAGATCACGCGACGTGTTTTAATTAAAAAGATTAGAATGGTGAATGAACGGTTCGATTGGTCTGGATATGGATGCAGCTTCTCGGCACTTCTCACTGTTATCCCCGTTCCGAAGCAAGGCAAGCGAGAAGAAGCCGACGGCGTGATTCTCATTGAAAAAATTGAAGGTGAGAATGAGATTAAGGGTTTTTGATTGAGTAACTGGGTTTACATGTTTATTGAGTTCGTATTTTATTTATAAATTCTCATGTGATCTATTTTTGTTTCATTTACCAAAAAAATTAATTATTTTATTTACTATTGTGTATAGTTCACCTCTTTTGATTGTTGGAATTCATTTGTTGTCGAATGTCGATGCTTGCATGCCAAGTTAAGTCTATTATTGCTTTAAAAAAACGGATCAAATAGGTTACTTATTCATATATATATATATATATATATATATATATATATATATATATATATATATATATATAAGTGGTCTTACATAAGGTCGGTGCAGAGATTATTTGGTGTCTTAAATATATTATATATAGTTTGAAGAGATGTAATGTTGGCATGCTTGGTATAAGAGTAGGTACTTTTATGAAATAGTTTGAAGATTCCTTGATAAAAAGTTATATTGAACTAATTAAATGCACAATATGAATTCCAACGAAGATGCGGATAGAAATAATGAGATAGCAGCAGAGGTGGAAGTTCTGGCCCGGTTTTAATACAACCGGAAAAAGAAAAAAAGAGGCAAAAACCGTCCTCTCATTCGGGAATTTTTTAAGGCGGAAAATATTTCCTTAAATTGATTGTCGTTGATCCTGCACTTAAATAAGTCGGGTATAGCTATAGGTTAATATTACATGTCGTTTCTAGGGAAACTTTTTTAGTATAACAAATCATGTCGTTTCTTATAGTCATGTCATGTCATGCCACCTTTGTTTAAGTTAAATCAAGCATTTTCTAACTTACTTGCCTCTTCAAATTAATACTTGGTAAATTAATAATCTCGATAAAATAATACTTTATAGTTTGTACAGTCCCGATTAGAATTTAAATGGTTAAATTTTACTTTGATAGTATAATAAATCTCTCTAATTCTAACCGTATTTTTACACTGTATTTCTGTTATGATTTTGTTTTTCATTTAAACAAAGAAAAAAGTCGACGCTCTATCTTGCAATTTCAATTTCCTCAACTGATCTGTGTGTGTATATATATATATATATATATATTATATAATATATCTTTACACTCACTCATCAATATAGAATGGTGAAAAGTACAAGTTTTTGAAGGAAATACAAGTCAATCAAACCTAATGACCACGCAAGAAATGTTGCTTCTGCTAACCCTAGCAATGGCTTCCCTGGCCAAGCACTCTGCAGCCTCACGTGCGTCCTCCATGTGCCCGATCAGGTTCACTGCTTCTTGAGGCTTCATCGCCTGCTCAACGGTCAACCATGTGTCGGAGTTGACTTTACGAGTGTTTGTTTATGATGTAAAAGGAATTTTGCTTATATATATACACTTTTATTTTTAATTTTCGTAAAAAAATATAATCTTTATTTCGAAAAGAGTTAATATATACCCGGTAAGTATACTTTAGTTTTGGTAAAGTTTTGCTTTTCTATCCTTTTAGTTTCATTTTTGACAAAAAAACATACCCTCTAAACTCCAAATTACACAGACGTATAGAGGGTAATATTGTCAACTTATAGTTCGAGGGTATACTTTTGTAAAAAATTAAAAATAGAGGGTATAAAAAGTAAATTTCCTTGACACAAACGGAATTGTGAAAAAAAAGTTTATCGGAAGTGCTTGCCTCCCAAATGCCGGTGCTAGCTAATATGAGAAATTCGGTTGCGGAGTCAACTCTCTCCGTCTTGATGACGACTTCTGATCTTTTGGACCGCGCTGACTTTTCGATATTGCCTACATGACACCCTAACATTTGAAAAAACACATTATATTTTTGTATAATGAAGCCTTAATTTGCAGCCAATCATTATGAACTATATATAATGATAGTGGAGACATGTTTTACATATCAAATGAGATGTAGTTCTTTGACATAATTAAATTATACCAAAAAAAATGAGAGACTTCAATCCTTTATTATATGGTTATGGATATTTGTGGCAAAAATATCTGAAAAATAGGTTAAAGTAGGGGTGAAAATAAAACCCGAAAACTGGGTTAAAAACAAAATCTGTATCCGTAACTGATATTAAAAACCACATCATATATCCCTAATGTTGTAAAAAAAATGTAGTATGGATAACTTTTGAGAATATTTGAAAAATACACCACGATAAAAGAAGTGGAATATAACTCGTCGCTTTCACCTAACTTATCGGTATTTTTGCGGTAAATATCCCTTACACCTTAGTAGTGTCTTTACCCATTAATTGGATTCTATAAAATCAATCCTGGTCCAGTTTTTTGAAAAAGAAGAAGAAAAAGATGGAATTTCTTGTTACAAAATTTGATTTTTTTTCTTCCTAAACCATAAACCATGTAAAACAGTAAAAACTTTTAGCAATCATTAAAATTGAGAAGAACGATTACCGGCACCGGTTTTTCCAATGGTGTAACATTTTCCCAGTTACTTAAAGGGAAGATAGATAATTCCAAAGCGGTCCCTTACCCGAAAAGAGCCGGTGAGACCAACGCCTTTTGCCCGAGTGTCGATCGTCTCCGTCATTGATCAGACGAGCTACGCCATTTCTACACAAAACAGCTTCGTATCCTCCGACATTAGCTATCACAAGCTTGTTTCCACCGATAAGTATTGCCGAAACCGAGCCAGGCACTTTAGACGTCTCGTTGGCGATCTGATCGTCCGTTATCTTCACGTCGAGATAAGCCTTCCTCATGGCTTCCTTGCCTTTTCTCCTTGCTTGGCTCTAAAACAACAATGAAGACATGTATTATTATTGTTGGATTTAGCGCGGTTTTATCTGGAATATTGAACGTATTATTTGGACTATGTTTATTATTTAGAGTTTATATTTGATTTGAATGTATTTTTATTTTAAAAAAAAAATCAAAACAAGTGAGAAGAATAAGTTTATTTTACATATGACGAGGAATAGGAGAAAAGCGGTCCCTGACCGCTTTTCGGTTTCTAAACACATCCGATTATCATATAACCTGGACTGGTTCTTGAAAGCACAGAAAACCGGGACGGGGAT
Organism: Parietaria judaica; assembly: GCA_954871525.1. Lineage (NCBI taxonomy): Eukaryota > Viridiplantae > Streptophyta > Magnoliopsida > Rosales > Urticaceae > Parietaria > Parietaria judaica. The sequence continues at coordinate 24,324,209 of OX940872.1, forward strand.
GGTATTACGAAGGAATATCCCAAAACAAGTTCCGGTGTCTTAGAAAACTGAGATTTCATGAAACTTTGACCGGCTTTTGAAAGCACGAAAACCGGAATCAGAATGATATTAATTACGAGGGTGAGAGCTGGTCTTCCGGTGTAAAAAAATAAAGGGATTTCACGAAAATCATGTCCGACCGATTTTTTTTTTCTTTTCAAAAGCCTCGTACCTTGTTCCGGTTTCACCCCTGCGCATCACAGAACTAACCATTTTTCATATTTTGAAAGCGGGATTTTAAATGATTACTACCTTTGGCTTGCTGTCGAAGAAAAGTGTCTGCATATTCTCGGCGAGAGCATCGCCGATCCGGTTATCTGAGACTCCGAAGAACCAGAGCTCAAGCTCGTCAACCTGCTCGCTCTGAACCGCCACCGAGTCGAACTCGGGCTCTCCCGAGTCGGACTCGCCTCTGTACCACTCCGTCTCCACCGCCTTGTGGCCGTGAGAGATGGGTGTCATCCATGGCAGCTTGGTGGACTCTCTTCTCTTCCTCCTTCTGTTCCCCAACACCAGCCTTCTCAGCCTCATAAACTACAATATATATTAACATTATATATATACATATACCCACACATATACATGTATTTGGGAAATTAATATATATGATCGTACCTTGAGCTTGAGAGGAACAAAGTCTTTGAGAGCCATTAGTGTTTAATCTCTAGATTAAGAGATAATCAAATGAAGTTTGTATATCTTGAGAGAGAGAGAGAGGTTATTAATTATCTCTTGCTTAAAGGAAAGTAGAGATTTTAAAGTGGTTTTTGAGTTTGTGTTTGAATAAATGAGACTTGGAATAATTAATTATTGGGTCAACTGCTTTAAAGAAGGAAATTTATTGGGAAATGATAATTGTAACCCCTTGATTTTGTTTTCTAAAACCAAATATCGCTACTAATCCTCTTTCTTTTTTATTAAAAAAAAAGTTCTTTATTTAAAAATAAAATAAAATTATATGTCATATTAAAATTTCAAACCGATTATTTAATTGTTCTCTGTGTCATATTAAATACATTTAATAACTTGACATCAAGAGATTATTTGCATGGGATGAAAAAAATAAAAGAGCCAATATTGATGAATATTTAAAGGAAAGTGAGCATTTGATGAATATTTTAGATTCAGAACAATTGGACAAGAAAAAAAAAAGTTAAATAGGCAATCTGATAATTTGATACAAATAAATTTAGAAAGCAAATTTGTACTTAACAATAATTCATTCGGTATTAGTGATATATGTAAACTTCTTTGAGAACTTAGTACATTTGTGATCTATTATACAAATTAAGGGACTATTTTAGCAATTAGAAACATTGAAGTGTCATGTTATCCTTGTAAGTTTTTCACGAGACCTACCTCAAAGAGAAGAAAAACAGAGAGATCGAATTCTACGCCTAACATTTGAAAAATTGTATATTATTAAATAGAAATCAACCCCATAAGTGATTAGTGGGTTGTTTTAGAGAGCTAATTAAGTAATTAGTCAAGAAAATACCACCCTTCAAATTGTTTGGTTAAATTGCTAACATAGAAATGAGTTATATTTTTGGACACCACTTACTAGTACGTGTTAACTTTGTTATTTATTTTTATTTTAGCCTACCATATATAATGGTGTCAACATCAAAAGTAATTTTTATCAAAACATTGATGTGAAGGGTTTCCATAAATATTTGTCATAATTTTATTTTTTTTAATAAAAGGGACATAAAAAGTCAAATAATAAAAATCAAATTCATGTGGAGAAAAAGGCGTGCTTGAAAAAATTCATTAGAAAAATAAAGGGGCATAATAAAGTGCCACATTACGTACCGCCCAATTAGTCAATGTCTTTTATAATTCCAAGGCTTTTTTATCACTAATTAATTGAATCAGCCAAAATTGTTAAGGTTTTCTTTTATTATAATTCTAAATTATTGTGTTAAATAATAAGTTTAATGGAAAATGCTTGAAAATCCAAGTTCATAGGACTTTTTGCTTGTGACTTGTGAGAGTGGAATTTATTCAATGGTGGATATATTAGCAAAATGATCTAGAGATTTATGTTTTATTGAAAATCTGAACAAAAACTACATAATTTGATTATGTTTATATTGCTCAACTTAGAATAATTTAAGGAAATTTAAATGTTCAAATAGGGATGAAAAAAAACCTCTTCTAGAACTTAATCATATACTTGTTGTATTAATATTTTGGCCAAAAAAAAAAACAAACTTAAGATGTATATGATTATTTAATGAGTTTCCACACGCATGGTTCACTACTTTTTGGAGTGCTCTTGCATCAAAGTTTAATAGTTTTTCAAGCAATTGACAATTTCAAATCTTATTAAATTAAACTAGTGTGTAGAAAAACTAAAGCATCATTTTGCAATATTTGCAAGAGTCATTCATTCAAATAATAATGATTTCTTAATTGCATTAGCTTGTTAATCCATAATTACTCCCTTGGTATGAAATATTAACCGCAAAAATCTTCATTTGAATCGCAATTTTGTGACACTGAATTCGTATAATTAGTAAAATTGATCGTATTCTATTGCATTTTATGAATGAAATGGGTTTTTCGGATTTTTTTATATTTTTATTTTTTATGCACCAAAGACCGAAAGACAAATATGTAGGATAGTTATAACTTTTAAGTATGTATAAATTATTTTTGTTTTTACTTTTTATAAAACATTATTCAATTTTTAATTTCTCTTAAAGACTCATTGTTGTATGATAAGCGAAAACAATATTCTTACTCTCCATTTAAAAAAAATAAAAAATATATGCAGTTTTATACACATGATAAGACCAAACTCGAATCAACCCACTCCAAAACAATCCGAATAAGGAAAGGTTCGACCGAGGTGGAGAAAGCGCTCAATCATCTTCTAACCGAATAACCCGATCCAATCCAAGCCAAGCACACCCCAAAATTTTCTTTGACTTACTAGACTTGAAGAAAATGATCTAGAAATAATGAAAAATTCAAACATGTATTTTGGTACATGGACACAAACCCTAGTACGTGACTAAAATATCTGACTCGAATAGTCAATTTTAGGATAAAAACACTGAAAGAAGCTCTGCAATAAATTAAAAAGTAGGACGACAAACTCAGATACAAGTCTCAATTCTACTAGCAATCTTCAAAAGACAAGAAAAAACCGATCCGATAACTCTAAGTCGGGTTACAACACGAGATCAATAGCCCACGACGAAACTCGGAATCTTCTTAACAAAATTGTTCACTAAGTATCAAATATTGCTTAAGCACTGGCTTTCTTCAGCTTCGCGAGCTCTTGCCTGACAACTCCAGCTCTCTGCAGATACGACATAATACATAAACGTCCAATGTTCTCCGAATAATTGTTTTACAAAAAACGTACCAAATTTAAAAAACATTAAAGCTATAACACGATATCAAGATTGCACAAACCTTGATCTTGGCCAACATGATCTTGAACCTATCGAAGTCGTTGAGAGCGGCTCTCCTCTTCTGAACAATCAATTTTCTTCCCCACGAGCTGTTCTCCCACTTGTTCTTAACATCTGTTTAGTTCCACAAAGGACGGTTTCGATTAAGAAACAGTAAACACATCAAAAGAATAATAAACGGTGATCTTGTCTTCTTTTAATTAGAAAGAAAACCTACCACCGGCTTCCATGGCAGCAAGAAGCTCCTTCTTCTTAGGCGATCTCTTGATTTCAATCTTGATGTCGGTGAGAGAAAGTCTCTTGAAGTTCATTTGGGACCTCACCATATCAGGAGAGTCGACAAGGGCCTGCAGAATTACGGTAAGCACAAGTACATACTCAGTACATCAAAAATGCGTCTCGATTACGAAACAATTTTGACCGTGCTCGGAAACAATCCACAAGTTCAAGAATCTAATCCAATACACTCGAAATGCTCAATATCGCAAGACAAGTTTGCACTCGTTTATAAAAACTAAATCAAATACGCATTTCTAAAATCGCAAGAGATTCTAGAATCTAATCCAATACACTCGAAATGCACTCTATTTCATAAACTAAATAGCTAAAAATCTCGCCTTTCGAAGTTTCTAAAGAGAATATTTCTCAATTCAAACCCCAACAATCCTTCTCATTATGCCCATTTCACAAATAAAAGCCAAACTAGAGAGATTTCCGAGCTCAAAATCAAGTCAAATAATCACTACCACAAACACAAAACCTAAGCAAAATCTGCAAAAAGCGAAGAAATGGCATACGCGATTCTGGTCGAGAACGTCGACGATGACGACGAGCTTTCCATAGTCCTCGCCGTAGTTGACGAGCGCCACTCTTCCGATCTCGACGTGCCTCTTGAAAGGCTACAAAAATTCAAAAAAAAAAAAACAGAATCAGATACTGCATTGAATCGGAACTAGCTGATGAATATGAAAACGGAGATTGCTCACCATTTTCGGTGCTGTGGATCGAGAGAGGCGCAGAGGCTGGAAATGGGTTCGTCGAAGAAGAGAAAGTTAGGGTTTCGCTCCAGAGAGAGAGTGTGTCAGTGTATATATATTAGGGCTATTTCGTGTTTATTGGGCCTTTAATGGTCCTTATATTTCGAGTGTATTCTTTTTGCAAGGCCCAATACTTCTGTTATTTTGGGATAATGACGGCAAAAATATCAAAAATATGACTAATTGAGAAAGTAGGGGTTTGAAGTGAATAAATTATGGCAAAAGTAGTCAAATATTAAAACTATAATTGGATGAACACATAATTGTGTATTTTAGGTACGATTTAATAGCACAATTACAATATATGTTAAAATATTGACCAATGTTTATAAAAAAAAAAGGACTAAAAGAACTCAAACATTCTCTACTTTTGTGGGTAAAAGAACTACAGATCACAAATTTAATTAGTCTAATGACAAACAATAAGTTAAGGGCCATGTTTGGGATTGCTTATTAATAGGCGTTTTTGTCTTTTTAGAATTTTAAGTCAATATTTGTGTTTGGTAATCTACCATATAAGAACTTCCATCAAAAGTTTAGTTTTTTAATAGACAAAATATAAAAGCACGAAATAGATTTTTATGCTAAAATCTATTTTTGTTTTTCTTCTTCCTTATCCACATAAATATTCTTATAGGGTGGTAAAAGTACCAACCAAAAACATATAATACTGTTGCGGTTAAGATTTCAAATCTTTGTAAGTGGTAAAAGTATGAATTTCTTATATCAAAAATTTGAAATTTGTGGTTAAAGTACCAATTCTTTTTAAGTGGTAAAAATACAAATCTTTTACGTCCATTTTTTAAAAATTATTTTGGTTGAAGTGCCAATACTTATTGGGTGGTAAAAGTACCAATTCATTTTAGGTAGTAAAAGTACCTTTTTTAACATTCACATTCTTAAATTATTATAGTTAAAGTACTAATGTTTTTGGAAGGTAAAAGTATATATATATATATATATATATATATATACAAAAAATACATATTATTGTTGCAGTTAAAGTATTAATTATTTTTAGTTGGTAAAAGTACTATTTTTTTACTGTGGATGGAAGAAACTGGATGTAAAAAAATTGGTAATTTCACGATAATTACTGTCAATTTAAAACACATAAGGCACGACAAATTAAGAAAGCTTTTTTTATTTATTTATTGAATAATTATATCATTTAAATTATTATTATTATTTTACTTTTTTATATTAATTAAGATTTAATTAATATGATTTATGTCTACTTTAATATTTAGTATTTTTTTTTTCATTTAGACGTTAATTTAGTAAAACTCCTTAGCAAACCCGAAATTGAAACATTTTAAAAAACTAATTGTTTTGTATTTTGACTAACCAAACGGTGCATTACTTTCTGTGGCAGCACATTTTCGGACAATAATTTTTAACAAGGACTTGAATGTTGTTTTTGTCGATAAATCTTTTGTCGTTATCGACGGATTAATTGTTTGCCGACGAAATTATCAATGGAAAACCAGTACAAGTTATTGTTTGCCATTATCGTAACCACTTATCGATGGATTAATCGCTTATCGATTGTAAATCTATAAAATATTTTTCATAAATATTTTAAACTCAAAACATAACATAAGTCATAAACATAAATGTTTCATACAAAATAATGAAATTTAATATAAGTCATAAATCAAGTCTCATACTAATGTAACCAAACACAAAATATTTGAAACTCAATAATTATTAATTATATAAAATCTGCCCAATTGATGTTATGTAAATTTTTTTAAGAACTACCTCAATTTAACCAATTTCCTAAAAATACGTACTTTTGCGCAATGATAACAACAAAAAAATTATTTCAAATTCATAGTTTATAAATTATATAAAATGTTACCAAATAAATTATAACAAATAAAAAAACTCAAAGAACTAGCTCAATTTAAGCTATTTCAAAAAAATATACTTTTGTCGCAGTAAGGTCACAATTCGGGAAAACGTCAAATTACATAAAAAAAATATGGCAACATCACAGTGTATAAATTATATACAATGTTATAGAATGAAATTACATAAAAAAAAGTCGATTAACTAGCTCAACTTAACGTATTTCCGATAAATATGTACTTTTGCAGCAATAATTGGACAATTCGGGAAAGTCTCAAATCACCAAAACAATTATGCAACCTCACAGTTTTATAATTATATACATTGTTACTAGACTAAATTACATCATTTTTTTTGAAAATATTACTCTAATTCACGATTTTCCAAAAAATGAGTAGTTTTGCCGCAATTATAAACATTTCGGATAACCCTCAAAATACAATCCAAATCTACGATAAAAAAATTAATAAAAAATCACACATACCATCTTCATCCATATATATTCCATTATGAACCTATAAAAATTATTTTCATCAACAACAATTGATTCAAAATCACAAATGCAAGCTTAAACTAATATGAAACTTAAGATCTAACATTGATTCAACCTAGTCGATTTGTAAGTAGCTACTACAAATTTATAATAAAATTGTTAAAATTTGACAAGATTCATACATATACGACATGTAAATTTAAAAACACTTACGTGGCGTTTGGTTAAGTGGTTTGGGAAACCAGTTTTGCAATTTAGTTTGGGAAACCAGTCTGAGAGTTTAGTCTACCAAACCAGTTTGGGAGTTTGTTTTTTGAAACACTATTTGGTTAGTCTTTTGTTAATATGTGGTTGAATTTAAATGAAAAAAATGCAATAGAACACAGTTTATGCTACTAAAAAGAAAGTAGATTTTATTTAAAAGTAATATATATTAATTTTATGTCTAAAAAATATTTTTCATAATACAGAGAATTATTCATATCTCATTACTTTAATAACGTGTTTAAATATTAATGTAATATAAATGAGTAAATATTTGTTTCAAGAAATTATATCATTGTAATTAAGTTAATATTTAATAGTATACATAATTTAAGTATATTTGTTAATATTCTAGTAATGTCATTAAAATATATAATTTTAATAATTTATTATATGAGTTAATTTCATAATTAATATCTTATTATAAATAATATAATACTATTATAGAATGATAATAACATTTAAATTTGAGTGGTCTGCGAGACCGTTCTAAAAAAACAAAGACAACTGGTAACCAAACGTGGTCTGCGAAACCAATATAACACTCTTTGAAACCAAAACTATAAATTAGATCGGAGACCATAACTAAACGCCAATATTTGATAAAACAAAAAACAACAAAAAATTCTAACCCCATACCCACAAAAAATAATGTCATGTTGACGTGTCGACAATATAACCCCACATTTTAAACCTTTGTCATAGATATACAAGGGCAGACCCAAATATCAATCGAATACAACGAACTACATATAAAATAAATTATATATTATTATAATTTCTTTTATTAAGTAGCGAACGATGGTATTAGGTGTGAACAACCGAGTCTTCGGTTCGATTTTTATAACTATGTATACAGATTATTGTATTTTCGATTATTTCAATTTAAAATAGAAAGCCGCGCTTTTGAAGTTTAAAACCATTTTTACCAATTACAGATATATTTTTTTAAAATTCAATATAAATTCGGTTTTAACCTCATTTTGACTAGATGCTATATAATCATAATATTTTTGAAAAATCAAATTACTACCACATACTCTAGTAAAAATAATAATAATGAACCAATCGATGAACTCCGGTTTAGGGTATAAAATTTCAAAAAAATAATCATCATATTTTTGGTATTTTAAAAAAAGTATAAAATTTCGATAGTAAAAAAATCGGTAAATTAATATTATCAAGTTTGAATTCGGTTAAGGGTCTTTTTTTACGCCCTATTTATTTATAGTTACAAGTTACACTAAAAAAAAAGTATCTTCTGCAAAAAAAATAAAAATAAGCACTTTAGATTTTATATCTATAAATATAGAGAAATTGCACCAAATAACCAAATTGAAACATAGGATTAGCAAAATAGCCAAACTTTGGTTAATTTTGTAAACTAGCCAATTAACATGATGTGGCATTTTAATAACATTTTTTTTATCTCTATAATACCCTTTAATTAATCATTTTAATTATAATTTTCGTAATTAATTAAAAAAAAATCAGCACAACTCAAGCTTAATTAATTATGCACAAATTTGGGAATTTAATAGCCAATTTGAATCACTCTCTCTCTCTCTCTCTCTCTCTCTCTCTCTCTCCGTTGGACAAGGACTAGGGTTTCGGGAACCCGAAGAAGACGAGGCTGACGCCGGCGAGGACTAGGCTTGCGACAAGATGGAGGGCATCCGCTTCCAAACGATCGGCGACGACTTGACAAAGGCGCAGATTCTCCCCAATCTTCCGTTCCGGGACAGAGTCCGGGTCTTTCTCCGCGAGTTCGCTGAGGCCAAGGACTACACCGTTGAGGGGATGCCCATCTGGTGCACACTCCTCGTCCACGAGAATCGCGACCTCGTCGTCCCGCTCTACACCATTGAAGAGGACGTCAAGAGCTCATCCAAGCCCTACTGCGACCACTGCCGATGCATAGGTGCTCGCATTTTTCCTTTTTGAACTTTTGAATTGGGAATTTCTGGAATTAGTTACGATTGTTCTTGAGTGTTCGATTTCCTCTTCGTTTTCTTGTTTCCGATTCAAACCGAGAAGTTGATTGAAATGTGTGAATTGATTTGGGTTTTTCTAGGTCATCTGATTCATCCAAAATGTCTGAATCTGTTTGTACTTTAGGATGGAGTAATCATTATGTGAGCAAAAGGAAATATCATTTTCTGATCCCGAATGACAGTTCATGGAACAAACCCGTGATAGTGTTTTGTGTTAATGGCAGGTAATGGATTGAGCTTTGTGGACCACGGGCTCGGCGAGGCCGATCCCGAGGTTTCGGACGATCGTGGACAAGGACAAACAAGAGGCAGTTCCGGAGCCTCGAGCTCATCGCGTCAATTTCACGTGCAGTGCGGGTATGGGGACCCTCGGGTCGTGCCTCACCAACAAGTACTCCGAGGGGTTGCGCGCTCGAAAACACGGAGGCCACGACGATCGACGGCGAAGCTTCGGCGGTCTAACGGGAGAGAGAAAGATAGAGATTATTTTTTGTATTTAAAATATTTGATTATTGTATTTACATTTTAATATGAATAATATTTTTTATTGTTAATTTACGTTGATCCGTTGTTAATTTACGTTTATTTGTTGTTAATTTACGTTGATTCGTTATTGATTTACGTTAATTCGTTGTTAATTTATGTTGATTCGTTGTTGATTCATGTTAATTCGGTGTTGATTTACGTTAATTTGCGTCTTTAATTTGTTGATATTTTTTGAAAAAAAATAAATCCGAAAATTATATGAATGTTTTCAATTTAAAATTTGAATTATACAAAAAAAAGGGGGTTTGGTTTTGATTGTTACCATATTAATAACTATTTCAATTAATAGCAATATTTTCAATTAATGAAAATAAATGAATTTTTTAATTTTATTAAAGCATGGGGACAATAATGTAATTAAAATTCCATTTAAATGATTAATTGACTAATTTATAAAATGGGTAATTAGCGGCATAAGTGGCCAATGTTTTCGAATTTCCTTAGGCATGATGCCAATGACCAAAAACAACGGCAAAAGTCCCCAATGTGCACTAATCACTCTAATCACAAAATTCCATCCAACTAACTGGATGATTGTTAGTCAAATGATGATGTGGCAGTGTTGACTGACACGCGGACATCTACGTGGCACGCCATGTCGTCTTTTTCATAAAAAAAATTGCCACGTCTTTTTTATTTTATTTTATTTTTAATTTTTTTACGGGGACTACTTATTTTCTCACCCTCTCCCACGTTGCCACGTGTATAGTCTCTCTCTCTCTCTCTCTCTCTCTCTCTCTCTTTCCTAAGCTGTCTCACGTGTCATCCAAATAAGTAATCAATCTATTTTGTATTTGTATTTTGGAACCATGACCAAACCCAGATAAACAAAGCACTAAATTACTACATCAAAGGTATTTGTTGTCAAAATGTAATGGATATAACAATTTAAATAACAAACATATCCATTAATATGTGAGATACTTTTCGATTATTATCCGTCATTTTTTGGGTAGTGGTTGAAAATACTACTAAAGTCGTAAATAGTATCCTACTTATAAGTTTATTTTCGGTTAGTTGTTGAAAATACTACTAAAGTTGTAAATATTATCCAACTTATAAGTTTATTTTCGGGTAGTTGCTGAAAATACTACTAAAATTGTAAATATTATCCTACTTAAGAGTTTTAAATACTTACATCTTATGATAATTTAATAAAGTAAAATAAATATGAAATAAATTTATGTATTTATTAACAATATCACGACTAATTAAATAATGATGTGGAAACAAATTAAAAATTAAAAATGACGTGGCATGCCATGTGGTTGTCCGCGTGGCGGTCAACACTGCCACATCATTAGTTGACTAACATCCATCCAATAAGTTGAATGAAATTTTGTGATTAGAGTGATTAGTGCACATTGGGGACTTTTACCATCGTTTTTAGGCATTGGCATCATGCCTAAGCTTTTATAAAATTAAAAAAATTTAACTATTTTGCTATTCAGATTTGACTTTGGAGATTTGGCTATTTGTCGAAAGAGGCTGTAAATATATTGAGTGAGACACAGCCCTCTCGTCTCTCAGTCTCTTCTGACGTAAACATCTTCCAATGGCGGCTCAGAAAGCTTCCGACATGACTATCCGAGCAGTCCTCGGAGTCCTCGACGAGTGCGTCGCCGCCGGCGAGCAAAGCAAGCCGGTGATTCCGCTGGGCCACGGCGACCCTTCCAGGTTCCCGTCCTTCAGAGCCCCCATCGCCGCCGAGGACGCCATCGTCGACGCCCTCCGCTGCGCCTCCTTCAACTCCTACGCTCCCAAAGGCGGCCTCCTCTCTGCTCGCAGGTCAAATCATTTCCACTTTCTCTGGAGCTGATTGATTAACCTTGTTTGACCATGCATGCCCATAAATCTTCTGGAAACAGAGCAACCATGAATTTGAGTTCTGCTTTCCATTTCATTGAAATGAGTGCTGAAAATTTTGTAAACGTTTCCCGGTTTGGTCCCAGTTCCGGCGACGGTCACAGACTGCTTGTAGAAAAAGAACCCGGACAGTAAGTTTTAAAACCGGAAACCGGGACGTCGCAGTTCTCGTTTGAGAACCGGAAACCGGAATTCGGATGGTGCCTTAAATTCTCTGTTTTGTGTCCCGATTCTGGTTTATGTCTTGTTTTTATGCTTTTAGATTTTAGATTTGCTATTTGATTCTGGTAATTTGAACTCGGTATTTTGTATTTTGTCATTTGTCCAGGTTCCGGTTTTATTTTTCTCTCGGTTTTGGTCTCGAATTTTGTCCCGGTTCGATATCTGGTTCCCAATTTGAAAAGAAATATAAACTGGGAGTTTTTATTTTATTTTTTTTATAACCAGAACCGGGACAAAATAAATTTGTCCCAGTTGGGACAGGGACCAAAAAAATGTTGAATTCCGGTTTCCTGGTTCCGATTTCACCCTAACTGAAATGATAAAAGAAGTGCTTAACGAAATGCGAATAGCTTTTCGAGTCGATGAGCGATGAAAGTTCTTCCGAAACAGAGCAAACCATATATGCCTTTCCCCTTTGAAAGAATTGGATTTGAATTGATAAAGGTATGGTTTGGCAGGGCAGTGGTGGATTATCTCTCTGCAGATCTTCCTCATACGTTGTCAGCGGACGACGTTTATATGACGGTGGGATGCACTCAGGCCATCGAAATGACTCTGAATACCCTTCTCCGTCCCGGTGCCAACATCCTGCTTCCGAGGCCGGGCTTTCCCTACTACGAAGCTTTCGCTGCTTCTTACAATCTTGAAGCCCGTCACTTTGATCTTCTTCCGGAGCAAGGCTGGGAACTTGATCTCGAGGGCGTTGAAGCTCTTGCGGACGAGAACACTATCGGCATCGTCATCATTAATCCTGGGAATCCTTGCGGGAATGTCTACAAGCGCCAGCATTTGCAGAAGGTTTGTGAGATGGCCTAATCAATTGTAACTCGTGAAATCTTTTGTGTATCCATGATGCCAATTATGTGTACTTCAGATTGCCGAGAAGGCGAGAAAGCTCGGGATCCCGGTGATCGCCGACGAAGTTTACGGGCACCTTGCTTTTGGAAGCACCCCATTTGTGCCAATGGCTGTGTTTGCGTCGGTTGTGCCTGTTGTGACGCTCGGTTCGGTATCGAAGAGGTGGTGTGCTCCGGGTTGGCGTCTCGGTTGGATTGTGCTTAACGACCCAAACCGAGTCCTCAAGAATTCTGGGGTGCATTATTCGATTCAAATCTCCATATTAACCTTTTTTTTTTATACTGGAGTATAACAGATGATAGTTTCTGACATCATTTTGCTTTCTTCTTTCCCAGTTTTCTGAAAAAATTGTTGATTGTTTCAATATAGCCAATGATCCGACAACGTTCCTTCAGGTACAAAGTTCGGAGACTTTATTCATGTGAATCTGTTCAATTCTCAGTTAATATAACGTAAATTAACCTAATTCTTTTACGTATCAGGGCGCGCTTCCCTCCATCCTTCAGAATACGAGCGCAGCATATTTTTCGAAAATCATCGGTCTACTCCGAGAAATGGCAGACACATGCTTCACGAAGATAGAAGAAATCCCTTGCATTACTTGTCCATCCAAACCTGAAGGCTCTATGTTTGTGATGGTCAGTGCCTCTGTCTAATTCTCGTAACCTTGCTTGCAAGCCAAGAAAGGCGCGTATAGCTGATGAATTAATAAATTTTCCGATTGTACTGCAGGCAAAGCTGAATGTTGGCATGCTAGATGGCATTGTCGATGACATGGATTTCTGCAAAAAACTTGCGAAAGAGGAATGCCTCGTGATTATGCCCGGTAAGAAGAGAGAAAAAGATGAAAATCGGTGTTGAATAGCTAGTTCGACAATTTTGAAAACGGACCATCTGTTTCGTCGCAGGTGTGGCTTTGGGACTGAAGAATTGGCTGCGTGTGACTTACGCGATCGAGCCTGCGATTCTCGCAGACGGGTTAGAACGGTTGAAAGCCTTCTGCGAAAGGCATTCGAAACGGCACCACGAAATTTGATTCTAGGTAGCTCGTGTGATCAAATAAGAGAACAACATTGTGATGAATGTTGTTGAAGATCAATTATTCATTAATATGTGAAAGTTGATGAATTAGATTACGAAAGCAAATTATGGATTATAATATGGCTATGAGAAAGACAGGTAATAATCACATTATAGTGTATCATTTGGCTCACAAAAGCACTTTGATACTTTCAATTATTTTAGTTAATTATTAGATAGAGACTTAATATTAATATACTAACATTAGTTAGTGCCAAACAACGCACAATAATTGATTAGTATCTTTATTGTACCTCCAACATGTCTTATTTGTTAATGTCTTTATTATTTAGTGTGTTAGAAGATGAAATTCACACTCACTCTATTTAATAATTGTTTAACCCATTAAGAGATTTAAAATGACAAATCAATTCAATTTACATTCATTTAATTAGATCTATTTAATTATATTATCTAAGATTTTAAAATCTATTAATGATTTTTTATATTCAACATTATAAAGTCAAAAACATAAATATAATAAGAATTAACACTTAATAACATATATAAAAATCGAACTTTTTACTCCTTAATCATGTCAAATTAGATCTCCTAGTGTTATCTTATTTGTGCATTGTTCACCCGTTATTTAATCGTGTGAAACGCAGCTAGATTCAAATTCATTTATGGTAGATCCAATCCAAACTCATTAAAATTGTGTCTTAACCGTTTCGTATTTAGTGTCTCGCTTCAAATTGTCACCCATAACAAGAACTAAGAAACTAAGAGAGTGAACAGTCTTTCCCGAGAAAAAAAAAAACAAAACAAAACAAGTATGAGCTCAAAATAATCAGGTGGTTTACTTATCATCTAAAAAAAATGATAAGTATTATCATTTGGAATTACCGATATATTTTATCGCCGCCGCGTTAATACAATATTGTAAATACGATTTTTATTAGTAAATTACAACACTGATATATCATATCTATAACAACAGGTTGTTCGAAATAGCATGTGAAAATTGTTTCAAGAAAAAATATGTCAAAAGAAATTGGAGAGCTAAACGACATGTAAATGAGCTGTGTCGTAGGTGCTCGTCGATTGGGTTGACTTACTCGTCTCATTGACGCTGCCGCTGGAGCCGGTAGCGTACATGTAAAATGCGGGCCGAGCCGGAAGCGGGAGAGTGGCCGAGTGGCTGGTGAGCATCATCACCGCCGAGGCCATGACGGGACGGAGCTCCGCGTTCTCCTGGACGCACAACAGCGCCACATGGACGCACCTCACGACTTCGCTCGTGTGCCCTTCCCCGAGCACCGGGTCCACCACGTTCGCCACGTTGCCCTCTCTCCAATTCTTCCACGTCTGTCCATTTTCATTAAGGGTAAAAAAAAAAAAACTGTCCCGACTCCCAATTGACATAATATCAGATTAAAAACTCGGAACCGGATTTAGAAAAAAAAAGAAAAAAAGAAATACGAATCGGTTCCAGATATCGACTTAAAAAATTATATTGAGTCAATAGCTAACTTATTTTGCCTTTTCATTTTTATCGGGAAAAGCTCGATCTAGACCCAGCGCGGTTGTACCACGAAATACGTCTTTCGTGGTATTTGTTCCTTCATTCTTCTAGATTTTTTACGGGAAACCCAATTTTGACCTACTCCAGTCCCGTTTATTGATTCTTAAAAAAGTCAGATTTACCAAAATAAAATCTGGATCAAACCTAATTTATAAAACCTCGTAACCAGAAACCGGGACATAAAAAAATTCCTGATTTCGGTTTCACTCTATTCTTTTTTTTCCCACTTACATAGCTGAGAAGGTGCACCAGATCTTCCCCGCTATCCAACCAGCTGTTCCGCTTGGCGCTGACGATCTCCAGCACCAAAACGCCGAAGCTGAACACGTCGGACTTCGCCGAGAACCGCCCATGCAGCGCGTATTCCGGCGCCATATAACCGCTTTAACCAAACCACAAACATTATGATCAAATTATCCGAAGATTAGCAAGAGGCGAGTTAAATGTTTGAAAATTACTCACTAGGTTCCCATGTTCCGTCGAGTGGCGGCTTCGCTCTGGTCCGGCACAAACAGCCTCGCCAAGCCAAAATCCGCTACTCTCGGGTTCATGTTCTCGTCCAGCAGCACGTTGCTCGCTTTGAGATCACGGCGAATGACTTTGAGCCGGGAATCTTCGTGCAGATAGACGAGTCCCCGAGCGATCCCGCAGATGATTCTGTACCGTCTTTCCCAGTTCAGCTTGTCGCGCTTCACGGGATCTGTACGGGAAGCCGTTTGACTCAGAAAATGGCATGTGAGAGATTGAATTGCTTTTCAGTTACGGAAGGTTTTACGTTTACCGAATAGGAAGCGGTCTAAGCTCCCATTGCCTAGGAATTCATACACTAGGATTCGCTCCCTTGCTTCGGAGCAAAATCCCAAGAGAGTGACGAGGTTTCGGTGTTGAAGCTTGGCGACCAACGCAATCTCATTCGCAAACTCTTCTTCTCCTTGACTGGAATGACCCGATAACCGCTTCACCGCGATTTCTTGACCGCTAGGAAGCTTGCCCTGCAGAAAAAAAATTCCATCAGTTAGCTAGCAACTTGAAGTTGAGACATGTCAGGTCGAAGCCAGGACCAACACCGGGCTTTTGGCCTTTTTTGGCCCGGTCTCGGTTTTTCTAAAATCCACGATTTAAGGCTAAAATAGAACTTCTAAAAGTCCTAAAACAGGGTGGATAATGAGAACTGGGCAGGTTTGGTTTACGCAAGCCTCGGCCTGTTCTCGGTCCCGGAATTTTGACATAAAAGGTTGGTTTTCGAACCGAAACCGGAACGAGAACAGGCCAAGTTGGGCTGTGGGCGAGAATTTCAACCCCTACTAAACAGGTAGAATTATCTCCTTCCCTCACCTTGTAGACCGAGCCAAACCCGCCTTGTCCGAGCTTGTGCTCATCCGAGAAGTCGTCCGTGGCTTCTTTTATCACCGAGAGATCAAACTTCAGCGATTCCAGGCTCTTGACTGCATCATTATCTTGAAAAAATCGAGATTAAACCAGTGTTCAGGACATTGTAGCTTTCTTTTCTGCCTAACACGTTGATCTTACCATGAACAATTTTCTTAGCTCTTCGGTACAGCAAAACGGCACAAGCGGTTGCAATAACTGTCACCAGGACGACAACCGTAACGATGATTTTCAAGAATGTCCGGGACGCAGATCTCTTCTTCCCTGCTCGTGAAATTCCGAAGCATGTAATTCGTGTAGAAACTCATACTTCATACAGCTTTAGCTCTATTATGCTCTATCATACATGAAAACCCCGAAAACGGAATTTCCGTTTTTATTTCTCGAAAACAATGTCATCTCTAAAAAAATTCGGTTATTAGTAGTTTTCATATTTCTTGAAAACATATTTATTTATAGAATATAAAACAAAAACGGAATTACCGTATCCGCCATTTCCAATACAGTTTTTAGTGACTTTTACAATTTTATCATCTCAACAGCTCTAATGTTACCTGTGCTTGTGGGAGGAGAAAGGTCATCGGTGTCTGCCGGATTAACCGGCGGCGGCGGAAGAGAAACATAGCTAGACTGGTAAAACCTAAACACCTCGAACCAGACGAGGCAGCTCGGCCGCAAGGCCCGCCCTCCCTCCATCCCGCCGCAGCACCCCGAAACCTCGGCCAGCGCGCCCCGCAAGCAGTCCTGGCACTCGCCCGACGAAATGTCTGGCGTGCACTGGACCAGCCCGTACAAGGTCGGACTCCCTGCCGAGCCCGACACAAACTTCATGCCTGAACCCATCGCAGCCCGCTCCGCTAGGCCTGTTACCAGCGCACAGAGCGTCGCGTTCTGGTCAACGGTGAGTCGGTTCGGGTTGGAAACATCCGTCGAGGGCTCGGTTTCGAGCCTCCCCGAGATGTTCCGGTTCGCATATCTGTTAAGATCACACGTTGACTAAGAGGTCATATATATATATATATATTTGTGTAGAAATATGAATATCGGTATGTATGAGATGAGCTCATATGAGTACCTGACCATGCACACGCCGTCCCATATCACCACCTCTTTCTGGTTCCGGCACGTGTCCCGGGCGGCTCTTGCCGTCGCGTTCGCGCAGCGTTGGCACTCCCTCGCGCCCACATCTTCCCGGCACTGCGCGAGAAGATAAACCTCGTCGGCGCCGGATCCGGCTCTCGCGCTGTAGAAGCCACGGCCGGAGGTTACATTGGACGGGACCGAGCGGAGGAGCCGCTTGAGGTTGCCGTCGTACTTGTCGTTCTCGGCGAAGAAGCCGCCGCTCGAGCATAGCTCCGTCTGCGCGGTGGCGAAAAGAGCAGGGCTTGTGATCAGCCATGTGATGATCAGCCATGTAATCATCACTGCAAATTTTATTAAATTTGACGATGAATAAACATGACAAACAAGGATTTTGCAGGTCTTATAACTAGTCGGAAGTAATCATATTTCATAATAAAATTAGTTATTATTTTTGGTGGTGGTTCTTTCCAATTCTTTCCAATTGGCGAAAGAAGACTTGACGTTGACTTCGGTTCGGTGGTGGTTCATACTTCATAGAGTGGCCATTATTTGATTTGACTTTCAGAAAATAATTATAAAAATAAAAATAAAAAAATAATAATAATACTATTTAAAAAAAAAAAACTCTCGGTACGATGGTATCAGTTACCGTTTTATAAATGGGGCGTGATTTATACTCTTAGCGTCCTGTAATGTTGTAAATACAATACCTAAAAAATTGTATTTTTTATAAAATCCGGGAAAGTCCGGATTCAGCACATGCTGAATCCATTTTTATTTTTATGGATTCGGACATTATGATTCTAGGGTAAATCCGGAACTAAAAATCTAAATCTTGTTTACCCTGGATCCAGATCTATTGCTATTTACGCCCATTTAATCTTGGTCGTTGGATCAAAGGATCCGGCGACTAAAAAATTGATCATTGTAATTTTATTAAATAAATGCAAACATAAATGATGAAATTAAAAATCAAAACCGAATTTGCGATTCTAGTTTTAAAACCGAAACAAAATGTATTTGTTCCGATTTCTTTGGATTTTACAAATCCGGATGAGGGTAGGGGATTTACTACTCTATATTTGCAGCTAGAGTTGAGGCTGGTGACGGCGCGATCCGTCGTGGCGGAATCGCCAGCGATCGCCAACACCGACGTCGCGATGCGTCGCGGTGCCGAGGGTCGCGATGCGTCGCGACGTAGAGAGAGAGAGAGACAGAGAAGACAGAGTGAAAGGGAGAGAGAGACGTCGCCATCCATCGCCAGCAATCGCGATGATTCACGATTTCTCACCTCTCCGTCGCGACGATCGCGAACTCCTCCTCCACGTCGCGAGGCGTCGCGATTCCTCCCCAGCAGTCGCGAGCCACAACTCTATTTGCAGCCTCAGGCCTCGGCATCATATATATGTGGTAATAACATCACGTGTAGTATATGCAACGGTAAGATACTATGATCATACAAAATATAAATACGACCCATTAAAAAAATAAATAAATACAAGAGATAAAACTTAAAAGTGACATAAATAATACAAAAATAATTTTTTAAAATTTTAATTTGAACAACATTTCTCAACAAAGTGAATCACTTGTTTATTTTGCAACTTACAAAATTTATTGATTTTTATTAATTCTATTTCATTTTTGTGAATGATTTTAAAAATACACCATTTTTTTAAATAATATTTTTACTCAAACTGTTTCTATGCTTTCACTCGATATAAATTTATCGAATATGTTAATATAAATTGCAGTTTAACAAACGTGTTGTTTTAATTAGCTAAATAGCTTGTTTAATTCGAATTATAAGTGTATTAATTAGTTTATTCGTATTTATTCGTGTAAATGTATGTTAAATCGAATTGTTAATTTGATTAGTTTTTTTTTTTTAATTCAAAATGTTTTAAATTATTAATATGGTTCATTCAAATTAATATTTGTTAAGAAAATTGAATTTTTATTTTAAAAACCAAAAAAACATTTTTTATATTTGATTTTTTTAAATTTGGAATTCAAATATTTGTTTCCTAATTTATTATTATTTTTTTAAAATTAAAATATATTTGTATTGATTATTATTTATTAAAATAAAATTTAAATAAATTTGTTAGTTTGAATTTTAATATTAATTATTATTAATAATAAATGTAGAAATGTCATTTTATATCAGTTAATGTGGTTTATTTGCTATGGCACAATATTAACCAAACAATGACTATTTTGACAATTTTAAACGTGTAAGAAAGCTAGTTAGCTTAAGTTCCCAAATAATTATAATTGTGTGACATTTTAAATTATTTGCATGTATTGTCTCATTAAATATTTATTAATATATTTTTAATATAAATAAAAAATATGAGATATTAATTATGTAAATAATTTCTTATGTAATTATTTATATAGAAGAATAATCTAATAGATAATAATTATATTCTTGTATCTTCTAAAGAGAAAAACACAATTCTGTATCTACTATACAATTACACTACAATGATAGAAAATGAGCTGTGCCGTAGGTGCTCGTTGATTTTGTTGACTTGCTCGTCTCAGTGACACTGACGCTGGAGCCGGCGGCGTACAAGTAGAATGCGGGCTGAGACGGAATCGGGAGAGGGACCAAGTGGCTGGTGAGCATCATCACCGCTGAGGCCATGGTGGGACGAAGCTCCGCGATCTCCTGGACGCACAGCAGCGCCACGTGGATGCACCTCATGACTTCGCTCGTTGGCCCTTCCCTGAGTACCGGGTCCACCACAATCGCCACGTTGCCCTCTCTCCAATTCCGCCAAGTCTGTCCAAAATTTTAATCAAGGGTAAAAGTTTTGTCCTGGTTGCCAGATCAGATTAAAAAATGGGAACCGGTTTTAGAAAAGAAAAAGGAAAATTATTTACGGGCAATAATATACTTATTTCTTTTGCGTTTCACTGGGAAAACTCGATCTAGAACCGGTCCGGTTGTATGACGAAATATGATTTTGACCCATCCAATCCCGGTTCTTGATTCTTTAAACTCCTGGATTTACAAAATCGATCGGGACCCGGAAAAAACCTAGTTTTCAAAATGTCGAAACCAGATACCTGGACTCAAAAACAAAACAAAAATCCCGATTTCGGTTCCAGTTTTTACTCTTTTATTTTTCTTTCACTTACGTAGCTTGGAAGGTGCACTAGATCTTCTCTGCTATCACACCAGCTGTTCCGCTTGCCGCTGACAATTTCCAGCACCAGAACTCCGAAGCTGAACACGTCCGACTTCGCCGAGAACCGGCCGTGCAGTGCGTATTCCGTGCCATATAACCGCTTTAGCAGGACCAAAAACATCATGATATGATTATCCAAAAATTAACACGAGCGAATTAAAAATTTGAACTACTCACTAGGTTCCCATGTTCCGGCGAGTGGCGGCTTCGTTCTGGTCCGGCACAAAAACCCTTGCCAAGCCGAAATCCGCTACTCTCGGGTCCATGTCCTCGTCCAGCAGCACGTTGCTCGCTTTGAGATCGCGGTGAATGACTCTGAGCCGGGAGTCTTCGTGCAGATAGACGAGTCCTCGGGCGATCCCGCAGATGATTCTGTACCGTCTTTCCCATTTCAGCTCGTCGCACTTTGCAGGATCTGTACGGGAAGCCGTTTGGTTTAGAAAATGACGTGTGAGAGACTAAATTAGTGTTTTTGTTGAAGATGGTTTTACAGTTTACCGAATAGGAAACGGTCTAAGCTCCCGTTGCGGACGAACTCGTACACTAAGATTCTTTCCCTCGCTTCCGAGCAAAATCCTAGGAGCGTGACGAGATTTCGGTGTTGAAGCTTGGCGACCAAGGCGATCTCGTTCGCGAACTCTTCTTCTCCTTGTCTGGAATGCCAGGATAACCGCTTCACCGCGATTTCTTGACCATTCCGAAGCTTGCCCTGTGGAAAAAATTCCGAGTTAGCTAGCAACTTGAACTTGAAATATGCCAGGTCAGAGGTCGGGACGGGTACCGGGCTTTTGGCCCTTTTTGGCACGGTCTCGGTTTTCTGAAAATAGACTATCTATGGCTAAAAGATAACTTTTAAAAGCAAAAATTATAGAACATTAATTAAAATAGAAAATACTAAAACATGGCAGGTCCGGTCTATTGAAAGCTTTGGCCAATTATTTGTTATGTGTCCCGAAGATCGATAAACTCAAAATGAAAGTATTGAAAATACCGGCCAACACTGACAAACCCAATCTCTTGAGAAATTAAGTTTTTGAATTTTTATCGGCTGCCTTTCTCATTAACATAAGCTCCTTTAAACAGACCAGAGATTACAACCTGATGGGCCGAACCGGCCCTGATTAATAAACCTTTAAGAGAAATAGCATGAGATAGCCAAATTGAAATGTTTGATTAGCCAAATAGCCAACGTTTTTTTTTCTTTGTAAAATAGCCAAATAGTTATTTAATAACATATTTTATACCTATAATACCCTTTTAACATATTAACATGGTTAATTTGTTTAAAAAAAATTGAAAAAAATTAATTTAAAAAAAAAATTGTTAAAATTTTAATCACGATTTTTTATTTTTAAACGTATTAACTTCGTTAATACGTTTATTAACGGAGTTAATCTGTTTAAAAATGAAAAATCGTGATTAAAATTTTAACAAATTTTTTTTTTTATTTTTTTCAAAAAAAATAAAATAAAATTTCAAAAAAATTAATTTATTTTTAAACAAATTAACCACGTTAATACGTTTATTAACGTGTATTAACGCGTATTAACGGAGTTAATTTGTTTTAAAAAATCGTGAATAAATTTTAACAAAAAAATATTTAAAAAAAAATTAACCACGTTAATACATGTTAATACAAGGGTAATCCGATCTTTCGTGATTTATTAACGTGGTTAATTGGCTATTTGACAATATTAACTAAAACATTGGCTATTTGGCTAATTAGAGTTTGAAGTTTGGCTGTTTGGCTATTTGGCTATTTGCCCAACCTTTCAACATAATTAACCTTAGCTAACTAAAATGAAAAGATCTACTTAAATAATTTAACGACATAATTAAAGTGATAAACTCAACTAAATTAATATGAACGCTTAACAAAAATAACCCACATAATTAAATAACAGCTCTTATCAAATAAACGATTAAATCCGGGGCTGTATCATTATCTGTCCCAATTTTTTGACATAAAAGCTTGGTTTTCAAACTGGAACCGGATTGGGACCAGGCCAATGTCGGGCTGGGGAGAGAGAAGTTAATCCCTACTAAATAAGCTGAATTTTCCGTTTACCTCACCTTGTAGACCGAGCCAAACCCGCCTTCTCCGAGCTTGTGTTCGTCCGCGAAGTCGTCCGTGGCTTCTTTTATCACCGAGAGATCAAACTTCAGCGATTCAACGCTCTTGACTGCATCATTATTTTGAAATCGATATTAAACCCGTGTTTAGAACAGTATAGCTTTCTTTTCTGCCAAACACATTGATCTTACCATGAACAACTTTCTTAGCTCTTCGGTACAGAAAAACGGCACAAGCGGTTGCAAAAACCGTCACCAATACGACAGCCGTAACAACGACTTTCAAGGATGTCCGGGACGCAGATCTCTTCTTCTCTGCACGCAAAATTCCAAAAACTGAAATTTCTGTTTTTTGTTTTTCCGAAAACAAATTCATACCTAGAAATATTCCGTTTCTAGTTAGTGTTCATATTTTTTAGAAAACTTACATATAAAATGAAAAACGGAAACGGAATTACGGTTTCCGCCATTTCCATGACAGTATTTACACTCTTACCATTTCAACACCTTCTAAAATACCTGTCGTTGTAGGAGGAGAAAGTTCATCCGTGTCCGCCGAAGAAGCCGGCGGCGGCGGAAGAGAAACATCACGAGACCTGTAAAACCTATACACCTCGAACCAGACCAGGCAGCTCGGCCACAAGACCCGCCCTCCCTCCATCCTGCCGCAGCATCTCGAGACCTCGTCCAGCGCACCAAGCAAGCACTTCCGGCACTCGCCCGACGAAACGTCCCTCGTACACTGGACCATCCCGTACAAGGTCGGACTCCCTGCCGAGCCCGTCGCAAACTTTGTGCCCGAGCCCATCGCTGCCCGCTCCGCTAGGCCCGTTATCAGCCCGTGGAGCGTCGCGTTCTGGTCAACAGTGAGCCGGTTCTGGTTGGAAACATTCATCGAGGGCTCGGTCTCAAGCCTCCCGGAGATATTCCGGTTTGCATATCTGTTAAGATCGCGCGTTGACCAAGAGGTCATATATATATATGTATAGATAGATATATCGGGATGTATGAGATGAGTTCATATCAGTACCTGAACATGCACACCTCGTCCTCGCCCCATATCACCACCTCTTTCTGGTTCCGGCACCTGTCCCGGGTGGCTCTCGCCGTCGCGTTCGCGCAGCGCTGGCAGTCCCCAGTGCCCACGTCGCCCCGGCACTGCCCGAGAAGATAGACCTCATCGGCGCCGGAGCCGGCCCTCGCGATGAAGAAGCCGCTGCCGGAGCTGAGGTTGGTCTGGACCGAGCCGAGGAGCCGTTTAAGGTTGATGTCGTATCCGTCGTTCTCGGCGAAGAAGCCGCGGTTCAAGCAGAGCTCCGTCTGCGCGGATGCGAGAAGACCGGGGCTTGTAATAATAGCGCCGAGAAGAAGAACATGAACTGGGTTTGAGTGACGACCCATAGGGCTTGAATCTCTCGTCTAGGGTTCCGAAAAGAAGATGATTTTATGGGAGAAGATCATCATGACTTGAAACCTGATGATCATGATCAAAACAAGACATTTAAAAAAAAAAAAAAAAGCTTGATCTTCCTAGAGTGATGGATTCAAGGAAAACCATGCCATTTCCGGACATGGTTTTCGCGGGAAAAAAATAATGATCGTGTGCGATTCTCGCACCGATTTTAAGGCACGGTAAGACGTTAAGTTGGTACTCAACAAACACAAACTAAGAAATATAGCTCGGAATTATAGACGATAAAAACATAAGAGTTTACATACGAAACTAAACCTGAATCCGAAATACATAAAGTTATGAATATTCCTACCTTCGATAAGCTGATTCAATAAATTCCTGAAGATATTTTGTGAACATTTGGGTGGTTGACGTGGTTCCATCTTTGAGCTATGCTCCAAGTGGCAAACGAAGACTTTGACTTTGACTTTGGTTTTTTTATCGGCCAACAAAATTTTTTGTTTTGTCTTTTAGGACATCGCGGTAAATCACGGATATTGTTCTCTTTAAGACATTTTGCGATCTTGCCGCGGCTGTGCGAGCTGTTTTGAATTACCTCGTTGTCTCCAAGATAAAACAGCCCCGAACTACTTTTGTAAAGATCGTGTGCACTTTGGAAGTTTGAACTAGGCGTAAAAGTACTATATATATTTTTTGAAAAACGCAAAAAAAAAAAAAAAAAAAGGAAAAAAAGAGACAACATAAAATAGCAAGCACATATTATAATATCCTAGATCTTTATATAAATTGAGATTATAAAAGGTTGTTTTGTTTCTTACTTAAATACTGCTTTTGTGCTGAGTAGTTATGAATACTGAATATCTAGTGCGTTGTATTGAAATATGACGTAACACGTTCATTTTCAAGATTGAAGTATTTAAATTTAAAATATAATTGCATTTTTTTAATGGTAAATGAAAGAAATGCCCATTTGTAACACAACGTTTAAGAAAAATGCCCATTTCTATTTTTGGTAAAAATAACCACCAACAAAATAAATTGTAGACCAATTTACCCTCTTAATATTAGGCGTGTTTTTTTTTATGAAGTGTACAAAAATGACGTGTTTTATTTAATTAATTATAATTAAATAAATATTCTGTTTAACTACGTTGGATTTGAATCAAAACAGTTTTTCTCCTAAAAAGTAGCAAATAATAACGTACTATATTTATCCATCCATAATTAAAATACAAATAAAAATCCCTACTATTTAGCATTTGAAACGATTAAAATTTTGATTTAAATTTTAATCATGTTTAATCTTAAATTCGTTTTTTAATTAAAAAAATAAAAATTTTCCTTAAATATAGCAGACTGAATAAATTAAAAACAAATATCCCCTATTAATCATGTTATTTTCAAATCACGTTTAATCCACCCTATTTTACTATTCAAAACAAATCTTATGTTCACGATATTTTATTTGTTAATAAAATTTTCAAAAATAGAAATCCTATTATTTCAGCCTTTTTTTTACGTAACTGAATTTACGAATCTGTAATTATATTTACGATTTTGTATTTTTATGTATCTATATTTACGATCATGTGTTTTTATGTAACTAAGATTACGTAAATATATATACGATTCTAAATTTACGATTCTGTATTTTTACATAACTATATTTACTATTCATCATCCCATATTTACATAAATCGTCCAATATCAACCTGTAATTTTAATTACCAATACTTAGTACGGAGAATGTATGTGCAAGTCGTAAATATCAACATGAATTCGGTATATATATATACCAATATCAAACTGTAAATTAAATTACAAAAAATTGTATACATATATACCAATAATACTTAAATTACGTAAATTATGATTTGTTTACTGTACTTAATGGTAAATATATATACAATTGATATTATCATATCCTAACATCATAAGAAATTCGTTTTTACTGTACTTAAAACGAATTTCTTTCCTTAAAAATAGCTAAATACATAAAATCGTTTAGTTTCCTTATAAATAGCTAAATATCGTAGAGAGAGAGAGAGAGAGAGAGACGTGTGTGTGATAGAGAGAAAATGGTTTTAAATTTGAATTAATTATAAAATATTTTTAAAATTAAATTTGATAATTAATGACTGAGTCAACCGTCATGATTGTTATTTTAAAATTTTCGAATTAAAAATATTAATAAATAAATAAAACGAAAATTAAAAACTGTAATTAGGGATAAAATGGTCCAAAATAATTTATTAATGGGTATAAAATAGTTTTTTTGTAACTATGTGCATTTTTCATAAACCTTACGTGTTTTATGGGCATTTTGTGGGTTTTCTATTTTTTTAATCAGGCGACGCTATCGGTCAAGGTTAATTACAATGTATCTCGTGTTACTAGATATATATTCTTTTAAAAAATATAATTGCATTAACAGTAGATATTATTTTGTTGACAGGACTTAAAATTAATATAAAAAGTACTTTGTTACAAGAACATGAATATATCTAGAGATATTATTTAGGATTTCCACATAAATCCTGGGATCATAAAACAAAAGAAAGCAAAACAAAGTTAAAAATGACAGTAAAAGTTATAGTGATTTGATGCGATTGGGAGAATTATGTCCACTTGTCGCTTAAAAAGTAGACTAACTGTAATCTCGATCGAGTTCAGTTACAACTCTTTTGGTTGTTCTTTTTCGTTTTATGTTACGTACAGAGCTGGTCCTAAGTTTGAAAGGACTCTAAAAAATAATTTAAAGTCCTTATCAAAAGGATTTAGTTTTAAGATTTTAAAATAATAACAAAATATATGTTTCGTAGACCTAAACATTCGTTAGGGCTCGGCCTTGGCTATAGGCACATGATGACCCGACCGGGGTCATCGTAACGGAAACGGTAAATCAGCTGGCTCTTTAAAAATCATAATTACAATTGCTCAAGTGGTCCCACTGTAAAGTCAAAATCCATTTGCTGACGTGGAGCTCCATTAGGGCCCACATAGTAAAATTGTAGCCCAAAAAACAAAAACAAAAAAAAGTAAAAATGAAAACCACAGAGTTATTTTGACCCTAACCGTTTTTGGCGCGCATTCACAGAAAACCGTTGGTCCCAAATCGATTAAAGCTTGACGAGCAGTTTTGGGAATTTATTATAGCGAATTCCTCTGAATCTCCACCTCGAATTCCGGCGATTTCTGCTTCCTCTGATTGACCGGCGCCGGTAACCCACCGACACCGCCGCAGCCACGCCGGACCGGATCATCATCAACACAACACAGAGCTTGAATTTCATCTCCATTTCCGATCTCCCACCTTGTATATGTGTGAGTGTGTATGTTCGTGTTCGTTTCCGTTTCCGAATCTCTACACTTCCTTGGATCTGTGCTTTGAATTTTCATTTCTTACTGTGTTTTTGTGATGATTAGTCTGCAAAAAATGTTGAAATTGGTTGAATTCGTGCTTAATTTAGCAGGAGTCGGCATTGCGAATTCAGTGGTTTATATGCGATCGTCTCGATTTCTTCGATAGGTACGGGTTTTGTTTGAGGAATTAAGCATTTGGATTTTTTCTACGTTGATTCGGAAGGTGGAAATGGAAGCGGTACATTGAGTATAAGGTGTTTGATGAATTGTCAGGTTGAAGTTTTCATAATTTTTTTGTGTTTCGAAGATGAGTACCAAGGTGAAGAACCTCTTGAAGGGGCTGAGATACATTTCACAAATCTTCGGTACGTTATGGCGTTGATTTTGTGTTCCTCGCTTTCTGAGAATCGACGTTATGATGCTTTTGGCTTACATAAAAAATAAAATGCAGACGAGAAAGAGGAAGAGATACAAATCGGATTACCCACGGATGTCAAGCATGTTGCGCATATCGGGTGGGATGGCCCGTCAGCAAATTTGCCCAGTTGGGTATGTTTAATCCGTTAAAGTTGAATTTCCGTCTTGTTCCGATGAATCATGCTCGGTTTTTAGCCTCAAATGTTTGTAATGAATAGAATTGTGACCCCGGGATATCGATCTCGTCACGAGTCTTGAATGGAATGAGCGTGGTTTCCTAGGTTGAGACGCCCAAAACATGGAGAAAAATACGCTAAACTAAGATACTGATTTACTTCTCATTAATCTCCGGTATCTTAAACAGACCAAAGCGTTACAACCTAATTACAATTTCTGAATGTCGGAACTTTAAAACCACTTGCAGATGAATGAGTTCAGGAGCCCAACAGAAATTACATCTGGGCCATTGGAACCGTTTGGACAATTATCTTCAAAAGGTAATTTCACTTCATTATTCAATAAATGTTTGTCAGAAAGATTGAGAAAAAAAAAAGAATAGAAAAAGAAGGTAGAAGCAATTATATGTATTTTTTTCATTCGGGTTTATTAGGTATTGAAGAATCCATTGCCAAAAATGACCAAAAGCCGAGACGTCATCACTCTAGCAACCTCGGCTCTCCGACGAGCTCCCCGACCCATAGAACCTCCGAAAGCCCAAAGAATTCCCGGCGGCGCCACTCCAAGAAGGATGCTTCGGCCTCGCCCGCCCGGGACTCCTCAGGCAGCTCCCGCCACTCCCGGAGGCAGCAAAAGTCAAACCTCGGACCACCTACTGATACGCCCGCCATCCCAAAGAGCTCCCGTCGCAAGAAGGGATCAAATGCGGTCGAAGGAGGGTCAACGAGATCATCGAGATCATCACGGTCTTCGCGATCCAAGGGCCAGAGCTCGCTGACCGAAATGCAGTTCTCAGAGATCGAGATATTGGCAGAGCCGGGGAATAACGAAGGTAAGAGCTTCGAGCTGGGAAAGGCGGAATACAAGGCATAATAGAAAACGTTGCCCTTCATGAGAGGTGTTTCAAACATAATCCTCCGAGGCAGCGATATAATTCAAATTTGTTCCTTATAATTATTTTTCCCATTTTACCCTTTATAACATTGATAGCTCTTGCTAGTGAAGTCTATGCTTGCTTGTGTGGCAAGAAAGCATAGGAAAAGAGTCGTTAAGCTTAGTCTTTGAGTGACCTTTTCAGGGTTTTCTATTGTTGAGAGCTGAAATATCTGTACATGAAATATATATATTTTTATTTACTAGTTTGTCCCTTGCTAGGGATTTTTGAAGAGAATTTGAATCCAGGCTATAATAACTATTTTATATGGTAGACAAAATGTGATGATCTCTCATGCTTGCTTACTTCATAGAGGTTGCTTGCTTCCCAAGACAAGGCAGGAAAGATAATTGTTGATTCATAGGACCCGGGTTCGAATCGCGAATCCAACACGCAAGTCGTTAAGCTGACGAGAATTCACCGATGAGATAACTTCCATGAATACTTTATTTCACGAAATAACTAACCAAACCGAACTTTCCTTCGAAAACACGGTCAAATGATTAGGCACCTGCTTACAAGATTAGGGTTTGATAATCCTTTAAATATTAAATTACGAAATCACCCTTGATAACTTAGAACGTAATAATAGGAAGACATAAAAGGAAATTACTAAAAACGGCTGCTTTACGGGTTTGAAATAATAGTAACTTGGAACGCGAAGACATAAAAGGACATTAATAAAAAAGGCTAATTTCCGGGGTTACGCTTCCTTCAGCGTAATCACTGCCGGTTCATTACATTCAGTCGAAGCTTTCTTGCGCGTCAAGAAATTTTTCCGGAGATAAAAATTACCTGAAAATCGATGAGTTTCCCTCTGGATGCACAGAAAAACCCTTTAACAAGAAAACAGCTAGAAAAAAAAAAGTTGTGATAATGTAGTAATTTCAGGTTAATTTAATCCCTCAATAATCTTTATGTAAATTTTTGTTTTATTATCACGGTTTATACAAATCCCTCAAAAAATTCATTGATTCTCAGTATCATGTGAAGAGTAGAGTCCTTCTGAACATCATAACTCGAGAGCTCTCGGAAATCGTCGAGCCTTTCCCCGGAAAACACGAGGATCTGCCGGTAAACAGGTGTGCCAAATTTGCAGAAGAGCTTCTCCTTCACCTCCTTCACAGTGCTGGATCTCCGAACATAGAGCGTCACCGTTTTGCCGCTCTCAACCCTAACGGAGATCTGAATCCAAGACGACCGGAGCTCCAAAATTGCGTTGTCTTCCACGCCGTAAGAGGCCAAACTCTTCGTGTCTTCGAGCTCGCTCTTCTCGTGTATCAACGTGCATTCGCTGACGGGACACCCCACCGAGCTCTCGACGAGCGTCTTGACGTCACGAACAGTGAACAACGCATCGAGCTCGAGGCTCAGAGCCTTCCCGGCTGGGGTCACAACGGTAATTTGCAAGACGGTTCTCGGGTGGAAGATCAAGTGAAGCGTCGACTCGGTTCTGATCCCGAGCGACCCCAGAGTCCGGTAATCCTCGAGCCTCTTCCCTCCGTGGAACAACGCGTAATCGCCCGGCTCGATTCCCTCCGCTGCGCGGATCCTCGTCTTGATGTCGTGAATAATATGGAAGCTCCTCGCTTCTACGACCATCGATTTGCTTCTCGACGCGATCTTGACGTAAATCTTGAGCCTGGTCTCGATGGGCCGGAGACCATTTTCCGTCGTGCTTTTGCGAAGATTGATCTCGGGATCGATCGCCTCGGGCTCTTGATCGGGATCTCTCGGTTTGACCTTCTTCTTGCGAAGCATTTGTTTCAGATTCTTGATTGTCTGCGACCTAATGAGTTTCATGACCCTCCACAGTCTGTTCTTCTGTCACACAAGAAGCCATACACAAAGATTGAATATATTTATATACACACACACACACATATATGTTTAGACATGTAGAAAATGGACCTCATGTTGAGAAGATGAGAAGTTGCTTGATGGGATTTTGTGATAGCCATTGAACAAGCGTCTGACGTGGCTTGGAGCTTCCATGAGAGCATGAGAATCACAGAGAAAGAAGAAGAAGAAAGCATATAAGAGAATAGAAATCTCACTGTTTTCTTCTTGTTTTAAAGTTATATAAACTCTTTAAGACAATTAATCATTCAATAATATTTTGGATTAGGATAATATTGATTAGTTAGTGATTAATGGAATCATATGACATGATGTAGAGGAATTCTTGAATGATACTTGAGATATATATATTATGTAAGAATATTAGTATAAGATCAAGTCAACAGTTGACTTTAGTTTAAGAAAATACAATAAAATAAGTGGCAATTCTTTAGCTCATGAATTAAATAGAGAGGGTTTTAGCATGCGTGATATCAATCAGCTGGCTAAAAAGCTAATTAAAAAAAATAAAATATTGCCCTCCCGGACTTTGTATTTTGGTGCAATTTGACCCCTGAACTTTAATTTACGACAGCACGCCCGCTAAGCTTTTAAAAAATAGGTTTAGTACTTCCTAAAAGTTAAAAGACGACAAAAAATGTTAACTTGTGCGCCACACATAATTTACTCAGTGTATTTTTTTTTATCAATTATTACTGAACACGAGCAATTGTCTAAATATAGAAAGAAGAATTTTTTGTTAGCATTCGAGTCTCATAAATTGACAAAAAATCTTAAAATAAGTCATGTGTTGCATACGAATTCTCTATCATTTTTAGCGTATATGTTTATTTTTACTTTTAATTAGGGGTCTTTCTTCGAAAATATGAGAAACGTTAATCATTGTAAACTTAAAAAGAAAAAGGAAAATGAGATTAAAAAAAATAAAAGAGAGACTAATACTAGTTTCTAAAAGTCAGCCACATAAATAAATTATTTACCTAAGGAAATTAATACTTCCACCAACTGGTTGTTGTTGTTACCCATCCCAGTTCCTTCAAAGGAAAGGAACACACAAAAATATAGAAGCAATTGAATTGGTCATAAATATATATATATATATATATAATTATATGCAATAATGGTGCTTCTTGAAGAAGCACCAATAAGAACAAGAAAAGCTTCAATGTCTTCTTTCAAGTTTCAACCATTTGCACAGCTACATATGAGTACAAGAGTTATGAATGGTGCTATGAGAAAATCCCTATATTTCACTAAGCAAATTAAAAAGTTACAAATAATTGGGGAAGAAAATTAAAGTGTTTGAACATATAAGTCAACAGTTGGATAATTATATTAAAGGCTTTTTGTATATTGGTTGCTAAAGAAATAATGCTTCATTTATGTTAGTTAACCTTTACCTTATAACTAAAATATCCATCTGCCAAGCAAGCAGAGTGAGACTGGATCCGTGCATTTTGGCCTTTTTCTCGGTCCAGTCCGGTTTCGAAAAACCCGTTTTTTTTTAGATGGGTTATTAAGGACAAAAGTACCCAAGTTGTTCGGAAATAGGGCGGGGATGAAGCCAACATAACTTAAAAACACCGCAAAAAAAGGAGAAAAATAAAAATTTCATATTTTTGCCACAGTTTTTTTAAGTTGGCTCTATGCCGCCCTATTTTCGAATAACTTAGGTACTTTTGCCCGTAACAACCCTTATTATTTTGGGAAACTTCATAAAACATCCCTCAAAACACCATAAATTATTTTATTACACCTCAAAACATCATAACTGGAAATACATCCTTTTAAAATTTTATGTACCAAAATACCCTTTCAAAATATACATATTGTGTCCTGAAAAATGGACATATTGCCTCTTGAAAAATGGACAAGTCGCGTCCGGAAAAATGGACACAACTAAGGGTATTTTGGTACATAAAATTTTAAAAGGATGTATTTCCAATTATGATGTTTTGAGGTGTAATAAAATAATTCATGGTGTTTTGAGGGATGTTTTATGAAGTTTCCCAATTATTTTTTAAATGAAACCGCCCCAATTTTTGAATATAACCAGCCGCCCTGATTTCTTGGAAAGATCAGCCTGGACCAAAAATTACACAAAACGGGCAAAATGAATTTCGGAACAATCCGCGGAACAAAGTGAACCAACCATAAGCATATATTTATATAGAAGTGTACACAAGTACTATTTTTACAGCAAAAAAAATTCACTCACTGCCACTTCTTCAAGCATACAACAACAACAAAAAGAGTCATCAAACTCTTCTTCTGCGCGTGATAAAAGGAGTGGAATTCAAGTGCGGTCCCAGCTCCGGCGAGAGCTCGGAGCCGTCTTTCTGCGCATACCCACTGTTGCACGGAGTGAGCGCCAGCGTGTTCTCCACCGCTCGCAGAGGCAGAGGAGTCCCGGCTGAGATATTGCCCAGAGGTTTAGCGCCCTTCCCGTTTGTCACGTCCTGAAGAGCACAGCCGATCACATGTTACTTGTTTCACAAGAAACCAGGGGAAAGAGAAAGAAGAAGAAAAAAAACAAAAAATCGAATAACTTTATAAAATCGAAATATTACTAAAAATGAAGAATTAGAAATTTACCTGAGGATCTATGTTCTCCGATGACATATTTTTCTCCGGTGTTTCTCCGACTAAGTGCTTCGAAAGCTCTCTGTGGTTTCCGCAGAAAGCGAAGATGTTATCGATTCGCATGCGCCGTAAGGAGAGATCATTCTCGTCGTTGTCATCCTGAGGCACGCTTTTCAGCCCTAAACTCGCCAACTTTCGCTTGCAGAAGTCTTCATTTTCGGCTTCCGTTCGAGCAAACTCGTCGTTTACCAAACACACCCTCTTCTCTTCTATAATTTCTTTGTCCACTTCCTCATCGTCGCCGGCACTCTCTTCCTCCGCCTCCTCTTCTTCCTCCTCGTACACGGTGCTCAGTCCAATCCTGTCACCGAAAGCCGGAGCAAAAACGGCGTCGTTGAAAGTGCCAACAATTACCCTGTTGCCCTCTGGTTCTTGATCGTCCATGTCCAGATCCATCGACTTGACCATCGAATCGTCGCTGTTTCCGTAAAGCCCGAGCAGCCTCTTAGCGAAACCGCTCCCCTCCATCGATTTCCGAGCTGAGTCGTTTCCTTCCTTCGGTCTGATCTCCGACTCTATCTCCTCCAAACGCCGTCTCAGCGTCTCGACCTCCATTTGTTGTTGCAGTATCCTCTCATTGGCCAATTTCTGGCACTCTTCGAGCTTCTTCTCGAGCGCGAGCTTTATGCTCTCCGTCTTCTCGTTGACCTTCAGGTTGATCTCTTCCTCATCGACCGCCGAGCCTTTCCCTTCGAGCCTAGCTCTCAAAGCGGCAACCTCCTCTTCTTTCTTCAAGAGACGCTTCTGCGCGTCGTTCCGCTCCTTCTGAAGCTTGAGTATGAACTCGTCCATGGCCGCGATTCTCGACCCGAGGATCACGGCTGACGAGGAATCTCCGCTTTCCTTGGCCGGCGTCAGAGGGCCACGGACGATACACTTTGCCTTCGCTCCGTACTCGAGAGTAGAAATGGTCTTGTGTATCTCCTTCAGATCCGGGCTCGCGCAGAGGATCATCAAGATTTTTGACTTGTCATCCTCGAAAGAATCCTGTTACAGAGAAATTAATTTTAGGTCGAAATAATCAATTCAAATCCAGACACGGGCACGGATAGAAGCGGAAATTTACCTGAAGAAGCATGGTGAGTTTGCTGTCTCTGAAGGGCACATGAGAATCTCCATTAGCAATGGACTCAACCACTCTTTTGAGGGCTATGTTTCCTTGGTTGATCTTTGCTGTCTGTTTCATCAATTCGAGTTATAACACAGTTCAAAAAGGCAAGGCAAAGAAACCGGGACCGAGAATCCTACCAGACCCGTTTTCTCAGGGATTGAAAACCGGGATTCTCGGGAACCAATAACATGGTAAAAACCTATTTTTACCGGTTTGAGCGGAGATCCCAGACCAGCAAACATGCCAGATTAAAACCGATACAGTTTAAACCGAAAAATCCAGTTTCACAAACCAGGATAGCCGGTTTTGATAAAAAAAAATATAGTAGTATAACAAAAAAAGGGTCCGGGAAATACCCAGTTTGCCGGAAAACCAATGCGGTAACCGGTTAATAATTTTCCTCCTAATATATATAAAGCATCATCGTACCTGCATTTTGGCCTCAAAACCAACTTGGCCAGCCTGCTCGATGTTCTCCGAGCCCGCCATGTCAACGAGCATCAGCCGTCCTCCCACCGTCGGTACATCGAGGATAACCTGCAGGTACAAAACCGTAGACTGGTTCAACGGCTTTAAATCTATGAGCATAAAGATTTTGCAGCTTCAGAGTTCAGACATTATACCATGCAGTGGCTCCGTGAGCTGCGGTCGTTACACAGAGTGCTCTTGACAATCCTTCTCTTCTCGACTTTCTGGATCTCTTTCGAGATCTTCCCGGCTTCGGTTCCGGATATGTATGTCGCGTTTTTCGCCTTTTTCCCCATCACCTCGAGCTTGACCTACAAATTCAATGCCCAATTCTCAGCTTCATATATACACATTTTGCCTAATCATTCTACGAATAATTGATCAATACAAAACATACCAAGACATACCTTCGAATTCGAGCCATTTCCTTTAGGCCACAACCCTCCGTTACCGCCATTACTGGACAAGAGGTCGTAAATCTCCTCGTTGTAAATCTCCAAAACCGTGACCTGGACAAAAGTCCCGACCCCGAGGCGCTCGCCACCGTCCCCGCCGAGGATATCCTTGAGCGAGCGATACACGATCCCGGGCTGCTTCGGGTACCCGAACATGGTGTGACTCTTGCCCGACCCCGTCGGGCCGTACATCATGATCGTGCACTTCTCCCCCAACCGAACGCTCTCAATCCGCGACCTCACGAACTTGCCGTAGAACCCCTCGAGATCCTCCTCCTCCGAGGCAGAAACCCCGTCGAGGGCGAAGTCCCGGTACCCGAAGTCGGCCCGCACCCGGATACTCTGCTTCTGGGGGTTGATCTGGAGCGTGGACTGCTGACTCTCCGGGTCTTTCCGATCCGGGTGTTCTCGGATCCGCGCCACGACCTCGACCGGGTGCTCCGGAGGGACGAAGTTGGGGTTAGGGTTAGGGTTCGGAGAGGGGTGAGCCTTGGAGGAGTTGAAATTGAGCCGGTGGGGCTTGGAATTCGGGGTCTTGAGATGGTTCGTGTAATTCTGGTGCGATTTGGTTGAAGAAGTTGGTGTTGGAGCCATTGATGGCGGATTCTTCCTTCAAGATTGCGATTTACGGAGAAAGATGAAGAATTGGGAAGACGATGAGAGAGAGAGAGAGAGAGAGAGAGAGAGAGAGAGAGAGAGAGAGAGAGAGAGAGAGGTTTAGCTGGGATGCGAAGAAGACGATGAAGAGAAAGTGACCGTTGGGAAATGAAGGATTGGATTTTAAACGTTGGAGATTATAGCCGTTAAAGCTCTTGTACAGAACCCGATGGGCCTTTCATTACAACCCGGGCCCAATAAAAATTTAAGCACTTTTTATTTAACTATTTTTTTCTCTCTTTCAATTTGGATTTGTAATCATATTTGTAGATTGATCAATCTCAGAAAGAAAATAAATATTTATATATGTATATTATATATATTAGCAGAGGGACCCTAGTTATTTATTGGGTTTGTTATGTCGGGCTCGTTTAAGACATTTAATCAAGTATAATATTATTATGGGCAATTGTACGAAATGTCCATTTTGTGTCAAATCTTTTAAAATTATGCTCGTTGCGTGTATTTCTTACTTTCACAAATGAGTAGTTCTTAAAAGGTTCGTACAATTTCTTTATTATTAAAAGGACAAACTAAGTGATTTTAACCCAATTTAATTTAATTAAACATTAAAACGTTTGATCTCAATTTAGTAGTGTTCATAAAGAGAGATCCAATAAAAATTTTCAGTTATTAATATACATTGAATACATAGCTTATATTTTATTTCAAAAGTGTGTCTAATTAAATCTCGTGTGTTATTGCGATCATACCGTGTTCACTTATTATTTTACCGTACGAACCGTGTTCTTGTCAATTTAGCTACGGTTTCGTATCTCATTACGACTTGTTTGGTCCCTTAATTGTACACTATCAATTTTTAGAACCATGTTTTTCACTTGATTTGGGAGCTTATTTCCTTTCACGTGAATTGACCTTGTACAATTTATGATCTCACGTTTGAAAATTCGGAATTAGAATGAATAATTATTAGGAGACTTCTGTTACTTTTACAGAGAAAATGAATAACTGGGCAAGGATGGAAATTCCGGCTTCAAAACCGATGTCGAAAATCATTTTATCTTTAAAAATCCCGGCTTTTCCCAAGCCTCGACCGGTATGAGGAGCCCAGTTTTACGAAGTCCAAAATAACCTGGATGGGGCTGTCAAAAGACTAAGCTAGGTACCCGTTTCTAATTTCACCCCGACTGTAAACCGTAACGAATGATTTCTTCCTCGTATATATTAATAGATGTTCCTTTACACCAGTTTATTTTCTGCTTCTATCTTTCCAAAACTTTTGCTGATGCAATTGGCAGATATACAATATACAACAATTTGTTCATCGTTGACGCACCAGATCGATTGAGGCCTTAGGAGACGACAAAAACCCTAAGCTCACCTCTGTCTCCTCTCGTTATCCTGGTGTCTTCGTCAAGATAAGTGACTTCGAACTCGCCACTTCCGGTATTCGATTGAGGCCTCAATCCGTCTGGAATCCGAGGCAGTTCTAGTGGCGGAAGCTGCGAGAGGTTCCCATTGGCCTTCACCGTCGTTTTCTCGAACACGATTTTGATATTCGCAGAGCCTGAGATAATCGTAATAAGAGATCTTCAGCTGAACTAGCCACTCTAAAAGTAGACGATACGGTTAAAGGAAACACTAACCGATAATTTCGAATTTGTGGGCTAATGTGGCAGTCACTTGAAGAGGTGGGAGCGGCCAAGGGGCACCTAATTCGAGGTCAACTATGTTATCGAAATCTTTGCTAAAGACGTCGATCCGCTGAAATACCTGATCACCACGAATTGCTTTTAATTAACCAAGAGCAACGCGAAGATCCAAACTTGCTCGGATCAGCACCGCGTAGTACAATTTGATCAACTGGCTCTCTCACTTCTTAAAACCAATTTTCCGGTATCGCTATCTAAACCGGTTCCGGTATGAAATCGGTTTTGAAATTAACATATGTTAAGTAACTCTAAATGTCAATTTATTAATTATCGGTTTTCTGAAGACCAAAATCCGGCAACAGATTTTTCCGATTGTTGGTGGACAGGTTAGGAGGTTACAAAACCGGTTCCCGATATAACCCCTAAGTTAAAACTTAAGAGGAACGCAATTAAGCAAGATTTAATGGCATATATACCTGGCCGAGAGTTATCGGAAGGAGCCTTCCGGTGGGTGGGCCGGGGCGGCTGCCACCCAAAGTCCGGGATGAAAATGCACTGCTGTAAATAAGCTTCCATCTGCCTTGCAATTTATCCACATCCTTCGACAAATCCACGCTTCCGCCGACCTCTTCTAGCGTCTTCGCTGCCTCATCGGCCTTGCGTAAATCCTCCTCGGTCGCTGCGAGACCTCGGTTTACCCCGGAAACACAGCTCTGGAATCAATAACACATCTTTGATAATATGAAAATTGAAGCTCGAAGCTTTCTTTGGGAATCAATACACACATATGTTTAGGTGATAATTGCGGCAAAAGTACCCAAACCTTTTCAAAATAGCGCGACATATTCCCAAGCTATCAATTGCGAGGCGTAAACAAAGTCGTGAAATTCGCGTTTTCGATTGATTCCGGCTGATATGTCTCAATTGATGATGAATTTTGATTTAATGTTAACGAAGATATATAGGAAAAAATTAATCGAAAACGCACTATTTAAAAATTTGGGGATTTTTGCCGCAATAAAATCTAAGGCCAAAGCTCTCAATTCAGAATCAAGATCATAACATCGAACATAGCTTCATGATCACAATCAGAATTCAAACCGAACGAAACCTAACAATCCAGAATTCGCACAATCAAGGAGAGTATTCGCACCAGTAGCTTAAGCTTCGATTGAGCAACTAGGTCAGAGCTCGCAGGTTTCCGTTCTTCCGACGCTGAAGCTCCATCGGCGTAGTCCAGCGACGCCCTCGCGGAAAGGTCCCTCCTTTTCGCGCCAAGTCCGAGTCCGCGGTTCGCGAGACGGCGCTGTTTCGGGAAGGCAACGCGGTGGGATCTGGTCGGAAGGAGAGAGGAGAGAGAAGTGAAGGAGGTCAGTGAGTGTGGGAAGAAGGTGGAGGAAGAAGAAGAAGCCATGGATGGGCTTGAAGGTTTTATCAGTAGGAAATGGTGGGAGGTTATGAGAGGAAGGATAATTTTGAATGCTTTGATGGTCATAGGGGTCTTTTTGGTATTATTATTAAATTTATGGTCTAAAATCAAAATAGGCCCACAATTAGCAAAGTGTGACCTAATAATGGAAAGTAGCCCAAATCTTTTGAAGCATATACTTTTGTGATTGTTGAGTTTCGAGCTTTATTTAAACGGAAACGGTATCGAGATTCGATTGAATTTTAATCAAACAGTATAATAACGGCAGTGTTTCACGCGGCTTATGTTGTTGTCATAGGTTTTTTTTTTGCATGTTTGGCCTTGAGTCATCGTTGTATACTGCTTAAGACGAAAAAGAGAAAAAAACGAGCGTGAAAATGTCACTAAGAAATCTAATTAAGATTATAGTGGATCGAGATTTGCGAGTTTTAAGTGGAAGTACATCCTATCCTACACTGAGAGCGAATAAGTATAATTCCTAGAGTCATTACGTTTTTTGTTTTGTCAATTACGTTTTCTGAACTAATGGATTCAAGATGAATACTTCTAAATATGATTAGTGATTTTTTATTGAATATTTTACATTTCGTCTTTGACTCATTTTCTCTTCAACGAATATATGTTAGATACAATCAGTGACAGAACTCGGATTTACATCTGGGGAGAGAGGCTAGTTTTTTTTCTTTTTCTTTTTTCAAAGATTATATTTGGAGGGGCTATATTTAATATAAATTAAGAGGATTGAGTTGATTTTTTGTTGTTGAGATTTTACACTAAAAAATGAAACTAGATCATAAATGTAAAAAAAAAAAAAAAATACAATAGACAAGCTTCTTATAGGGCTTGTTGGTTTAAAATATAATAGACTAGGAGATTGACATTTTTCTTAAATGAACTAGGCGAGTGAGACAGTTCTTCGGTCCTTCTAAACCCAAGTTGTTGGGTCGAGACGACTTTCCTTTAAACTGTCCACCCTTTTGTCATGGCTGCATGCACTATCCTACACGCGACGTTAGGTTTAATTTTTTGAAAATATTAGGTTGTTTTTTAAGAATTATACTCGAATCAAATAAGAAAAAGAAAAATTGTTTGTTGATGTTGTGTGAGAGAGAAGAAAAACGAGATCATGACATACTTGTGAGATTGAGGACCTTTTACTTTATTTTGTAATCTTTTAATTTCATTGGATTTTGGATGGATGTCTATTTAATTTTTAATAATCTTATGTATTGTTCTTAAAGGTAATTATTTTATGTCTTAAGTAGAACATATAACTATTATATTACTTTATTCCAAACGGCAAGAACATATAGCTATTTCTAAAAGAAAATAAAAATTTGAGCATCGAGGTACATAGTGTTGGAAAATTCATTAGTAAATGAAATTAAATTTTCAAACGAAACAAAACCCAAACGTATGAGGGTTTATTGTCAGTTAATGACAAGATAAAAACGTTGGAGAAAATTAATGCCCTGCTCAGAAAACGTTTATGATATTGATTGCGAAATTAAATACGTAATCAAGGCATTCGACTCAAATATCCCTATAAATTACAAATCTTGGCTCTCATTCGAAATACACAAGATCTACACCGTTTACACTCGCCTGAGCTTTCTTGTTTTCTTCGTTTTCGTTTTCTGATCGAGTCTGGGTAATAAAGGTTCTCTGAAAGTTTGGTTCGCTGGAGGACTTGGTCCATGGTCATTCCGTTGTATCCTGGGAAGCGACGTCTTGCCGGTAGCGGGGGCGAATCTGCTTTAAAGAAAGTGTCGTCGTACACGCCTCGGAATTTCTCGCTCTAATCTTTGTTTTGCAGAAACTTCGCTCCTTGCCACGGATCTTCGCTCTTAGCCACAGATCTGTTCAAGAGTTTCTCTAAGATCAAGATCATAAACAGGTATTTCTTAAATGATGTATAAAATACACAGAAGTTTCATACATTTCTTTTCTTTACCGTAGCTCTTGATCAAAATAGTAAGACATTTGTACAACACATGGAACTGTTAAAAGATAGAAGAAAAGGAAAAGAAAAAACGATAGTGAACCAAAAACATAGTTTTTTTTTTTTTTTGGAAAACAAAAACATAGCTTTGAAGGGGATGTATAAGAGAAAATATTTTAATTCAAACGACATCAATACTAGGAAATAACTCTCTCAAGGCAAAAGCTACATAAAATGAGAAGTGATTGGAACTTAAACATGAAACGACAACTAAAATTGTAAAAGTTAATAAACGACAAGAAACTACAGAACTAAAAATGACATTTTTATTGGATGTAATCGAAAAAATAGGTAACGACATGATTTTTTAGTGATGAAACGACAGCCAAATAATGTCTATAAAATGACAGCTAAAAAATAGAAACGAAAACGACATAAAAAAATCACTACTAACACAACATATTCATAGTAGTAGTAGTACAAGTAACCAAGTGGCTTTGAAATTACATATTTTCACAGAATAAGAGTTCACTGATATTGTGAGCCAATTCCTTCTAAATATATATAGGGGTGTTTGTGGTATAAGTACACATTTTTGTAGTAACGCACCAAAATATTCTCAATCTCTTTTTTAGCAGCAATAGTAACCAAAGGCCGCAAAACAGTGATAAAGTCCAATTGAAATCTAAAAACATCAATTTTTCAATATTTTTTTTATAAGATTTAAGACGTAGGCGTGTTTTAAACTTTATTAATGTTAATTCGAATTGGACATCGACACTGTTTTGTGGCATTTGAGTAAAGTTTGAGATTTCTCTAGCCTTTCTTGATGGAAGCAGATTTTGCCTTCAGATTTAAGAAGATTGCCCTGAATAAAACAAGAAAAACAAAGTAAAAAAAAAAAAATGTTTTACATAACATAATAATAATAATAACTCTAATCACTATGATCACGTACATTTTGTAATTATATATGTCTATCACAACTTAAAACTCTAATTCTGTGAAGTAGGAAACGCAATAGTCTCAACATATAAAAATAGGTTCAAATGCCTATAATTCTTTGGGATAATAGCGGCATAAGTCCTCAACCTTTACTCAACTGGGGCGGCATAGCCCCAACCTCATTTAATAGCGGTATAAGTACCAAAAGATGATTTCCGTCCATATTTGACTAACGGAAGTAGTCAACGTTTGCGTGGTCAGCTTCTCGTCAACGTGGACGCCACGTAATCCGACATGTCACCATACATGTCATCCTCGCGTCATCAAATTTAATGCAAAATTAATGGCGATAGCATTAAATTTGATGACGCGAGGATGACGTGTATGGTGACATGTCGGATTACGTGGCGTCCATATTGATGAGAAGCTGACCACGCAAACGTTGACTACTTCCGTTAGTCAAATATGGACGGAAATCATTTTTTAGTACTTATACCGCTATTAAATGGGGTTGGGGCTATGCCGCCCCAGTTGAGTAAAGGTTGAGGACTTATGCCGCTATTATCCCTTTATAGTGTAATATCACTTATGTGATTTTCTTAAGCAAGATAATTCTATCAAAAGTTCAAAACTTTAAACCTTGTTCTTTAAATTTCGAGATAAAAAATGACAAGAAATAAATAAACAAGAGAAATAAAATAGGATATTTACCAGCATGAGGCAATTAAACTGTGAAATAGTACACGAAACTGGACAGGCATGTATTGGTAATTCAACCAACCAACTATTGGCCAAAACTGCAAATGAAAATTCAGAGAAAATAACATTAAATTGTAGCAAGTTCTAATATAGCTTGAATTTAATTTAATTCAATTAATTAATTTATATACATTTTTTTTTTTGCATGGCACATATGCTCTAGTAGATTGAAATTCAAAGTCTTTCTTTTATTTACCTTCCAAGCAGTCAATTGAACCGAAGGGTAATCTTTTCGCACCTTACTCTTCACGAAACCCCACGATCTTCCTATGCCGAGAGAACACACGGATTACTTAAACGTAATTTTGTTAATTACGAAACTATTGCAAAATAATTAGAAAATCTAATTTTCGAAGAACATTTTGAGATGAAAATCTCTCATGGACAATTGCGCATATTTAAATATTGTCCGTTATTCTTTTAACGCGTATGTGTCAATAATCTAAACTTAGATGGCAAAGGACATAACATTAAAGATGAGATCAAAGAAGAAGACTTTAGACTTGCCTTCAACTACCAAACCAAAGTACATCATGAAGAACATGTTGTTCCAAGGAGAGCTTGTCAATTGTTCCAACAGCACCTAATAAATTCAAATTTTATGCATATAAATGTTTAACAATAAATAAATACATATGAAATTACCCAAAAATAGGATATGATAAATAATAAAAATGATAAAATTTTTACCTTCTTTGCAACGGTGTCTTTGCCCTTCTTTCCCCTAAATATTACATCCATTATTTTGTGAAGAAAATGCCCAAATGGCCCTGAATATGCAAATCCATACAACTGCGGGTATATTTTGTCACACATGTATTAGTATTCAATCAAAGACCATATAACACAATATTTTTTT
The DNA here is from genome assembly GCA_954871525.1 of Parietaria judaica. Classification (NCBI taxonomy): domain Eukaryota; kingdom Viridiplantae; phylum Streptophyta; class Magnoliopsida; order Rosales; family Urticaceae; genus Parietaria; species Parietaria judaica. The sequence goes on from OX940872.1 coordinate 24,368,206, forward strand.
TAAGAATAAATTACATAATAATTTAGCCCGAAACCACGAATTTTTCCCTCTTATATCTAGAGTAGGAGATTCGGGCCGGCTCACCTTTTTTAAGTCCGCATTGAAATAGGGCCCATAATCTAGAATTGGGCATCAAACGGGCTTTTGGAGCTAGAAACGCAAGTTTGAGCATACGGAGCCTAATTATAATTTTGGCGGAGTGGCCCACCCGAAATATTATTTTTAATTTATTTTTCAACTAAAAAAGAAAAGAAAAAAAAAGACTAATGTTTCCCGCCCGAGCCTAATTCTAATTTGGGTGCGCAAGCCGGCTATAGCTTGGGCTCGGGCGCCTATAGCCCGATAGGCCCCCAAGTCTCGGGCTTCAAAAAGGCTAATGATGCCCGCCCGAGTCTCCAGCTCCGTGATCAAAATGCTGATTACGACTAATTCGAAGGACCAAATATCAATTACGAAAAATAACTACTTGAAAACGAAACGGATTGACCATGTTCATGAAAAAATTATAATTAATCCAAGCATAATAACATCGATAACAATTATTTTACCATCATGAGAAACAATCTTCTGAACTGAAGCTTCTTGACCCCAGAGATCTTCTGAGCTATGACGTCACTGGTCCCAATCAAAACTCCTGCTGTTATTGCCTAACAATCCAAAATAATGAAAAAGATTTAAACTTTTTAATGCCTAAAGTCAAATTGAATAAACCCCAGTAGTGTACTTAGTAATCACCTTGGTTCTGAGAGGATGAATCTGAAGCTGCTTTAGGTACTTTTGCCAGGCCTCGCTGACTATCTCAGACATGGTCAACGGCCAACTCTTTCTTCCTCGGACAAGGTTGTTTTGTGTAAAGAGAAGAGACTTAAAACGACAATAAACTCAAAGGGTTCTGTAAATTTCTGCTTAAGGACAAGTTGGGGTTAGGTTGCGTAGTCAATTAAAGCTCTGTGATCTGATCAGAATATATATTATTATATATATATATATCATATACATAATATATCTGTATTAATATTACAATGAATGAACAATATGATTTGTAAATTCTGATCAAGTCAAAGGAAATGAAGTCTTCCATTCACAGAATATATAAACATATAATATTGTTTCTTCTTCCACGTTTATTTTAGGCTATAAATTAAGAGTAGATCTATTTTCTTTATTTTATTTTTTATTTTTTTTGTTCTGGATCTACTTTTCCTTTGTTTATTTAGATACAATCTCTTCTACTTCAATGGGGTAATCTTTTTTCTCTATTTAATCAGTATCTACAACAGTGCGCTTAATACTTTTTTATAAACTTTATAATATACAACTGACATATATTTGTTGAATTTCTTAAAAATTGTTAAAAATATTGATGGCAAGACAACAAGGTTAAAAGTTACGGAACGTTACCAAAGGCGATGCGAATATTTTAATGGGGCTTTTGTAAATTTTAAAAATCGCTAACCGGTTGTGCGATTCAATTTATAATTATGAGTATGATTTGAATTTTATTTTTTTATTTTCTCATACTAAAAATAAACAGGTTATCCAGGAGATGATGGCCCGGAATGAGAAACCTGCGGGTTTTCGGCGGTTCATCGGGGTATTAAAGTGGTTCATGATAGAGAGTATTATAAACTATATTAATAGCCAAATAATTATTATGAAATTAGTTGTCACCTCCCAATATATGATTATTATTTATTGGTATGATTATCAAACAATCCAGTCTGTATAATAACATCAAAGATCTCTGATCCACTTTTCATGCAAAAAATCTCTTAACCAAGATTGTAATAAAATCTTTTTTTTTTCGTTGTATATATGCTTTAATCTTTCTTCTGCGAGTAATAATTTTTAGTCGCTACAATAGTGTACTAATTATAACGGTTTTAGGTGAGATCAACAAACTATTTAGTTTTGTGGTCTCCATTGACCCGCCTCTCGGAGATTTCGATTCATGCTATAATCTTGATCCCCGGCTTTTGTTACAGTTTGATCTCGCTCTCTTTATGCTACACGTTGTACATATGACGGCTCAGGGCCAGATAACCAAAAAACCTAGGGCAACAACGAAGCCGTATGAAAACTTGACCCGTTTTGACTGCTCTGTTTCGGGGCTTGGTAGCATTTATGAAAAATTGCGGATATACGGAGATCATTTTGCTCCCAAGCCACAAAAAATGGCATTTTTTTAAGTGTGGTTTATGATTTGTGATTGGTGCTTTATGTTTTTTTTTTTTTTAAAACAACAACAAACAAACAAACATGACAACATCTTAAACATGCCTATAACAAATTGTGTATATTATATGATCCAATCTAAATAAAAAAATAATATGGCCTGTAAGATGATTTGAATAGATAAACAAAATATCTATCACTATTATCAATACGAGCTAAATCATCTGCCATATTTTTTCATTTTTTTTTTTATAAAAATAACTGATATCATAAATTACATTTACGAGACTCGTTTTCAACCAGCGTACAAACTAGCGGTTTTCACGATGTTTAACGACATTGATTAGGTTACAAACAGTTAGAAAATATAAATATCATCAAATTCTAGTAGGATTGAATTATTTAAAAGGAAACACCCCAACTTGACACATGATTATTAGGTGCACATGATTTCTTCATAAATATTTGATGATCAAATCATCGAAACATGGATGGTAACTTCGGTGCAAACGTCTGTGCTTTATAGCCTGCCAAAACACACGTCCACATAATGTTAGATCGAAATCCGAGTTCAATATCGGCTTGAATTGGATTCCGTATCTGAGTAGCAGAAACCCGAACTAGAAATCCGGAACACCGATTTTAGGGTTTATTTTATTCTTTTAGTAAAATGTTAGAATTTTCATTTGATATGTTATATTTGCTAGGTAATACTCACCTTTAGCTGGGTCAAGGCCTCGAGATTTTAGCTCGGTGTACTCTTGGCAGAGAGCGCAAGGGTCGCAGCAGAAATGGACGCAGCAATCGCAGCAAGGCTCGGCCGGTAAACCGTACTTGGCGCGCAGTTTCTCTCTATACAAGCAGGAGAATACCCAGTGGAACTGAACCGAAGCCAACAAGCAATATGCACATCCAAGGCAACAACAGGCTGATAGGAAGATGAGATGATGAACACAATCGTAATATTATATAATTATCAATCAAATACAATTGCAATTACTATACAATATATAATAAGGCTACATTAAAAAAAAATAAGGCAAAAACTTTTATATAAAAGATAAAGTAAACTGAAACCAAACCAGAATCTTGGTAAGGACCAGATATTTTTATTTTCCTCTGCCCGTCCTAGTTCCCGATTTTCTTAACAAGAGAAAAAATGTGTATTTTTGGAACTGAAAAATTGCCTTAAAATGATGAAATTTTCACCCGTACTTACAATGTTCCCCTTCATCCAAAATTTCAGCTATTCTTCCGAAAGTGACACATGGGAGACATAATGTTAAACAACCTGTGAAAAAAAAACGGAAATTCAAAGTAAGATTAATACGACATATTATCCGTGAAAAATAATTGTATTTAAAATTAATGTAAATATAAGAATTTTATCAATCGGAATTAGCACAAAAAAAATCTAATTTTCTAAACAAGAACCGGAATTTCGGTTTCGATTTTATAATTGATCATAAGAGAAAGAGAGAGCTCTCACACGTCCAAAGGTCATTGCCACAATGGCAAAGATCAGAAGTCCACTTGGGCTTTGGGATCCGAAAAATGTTCATTTTCTTCACTAATAATTATGAAAAAGATATGTAATGTTTGAGAGAAAATTAATGCAATATATAACATAGAAGAGGTTAGATTAAGTGGTGTATTTATAAGCTATGATGAAATTAATATCTACTTAAATATTGGATTGTTTGTTGATCTTTGTTTTGTTCGCCATATATAGCTGTTTGAACTTCGTGATATGACCAATACAAGAATTGATATAAATTGTGTATATAATAGATTATATCGATGATCTCGTTCGTTAATTAATTGACAAAAATATTTTCAAGTAAGTCACGGGTCACAATTTAACACTTTTTGTGATATTCAATGGGTCAAATGAACGAAGAAGTAAAATTAAATTCATGGGATATTCTTGCAAATTACTCTTACATATATTTATATAGAAAAATTCGCAGGCGGTCGGCAAATAGACATTGAATATTAATATTACTTGGTCATGGATAGCAAGGTTGTGAAACAAACAGACAAACAATTTCAGAGCTAAATGTCCATAAATATACTTATAGGCATTGAACATGTTGACAAACGACAATCGATACGGCGAGCTTTGAGAACGTTCGTCGAGTCGTTTTGATATTTATGTCGTTTGTTGCTCTAATAATTTACAGTTAAGAGACCCAAATAAGAACAAAAAATGGTGCTTTATGTTTCGTCCTTTTCGTCTTTATTTTGGTGATCAATGGGAGTTGACCGCCTTTTTCGTCTACATTTCTTTAAATAACGTTAATCAATTGCCATGTGACGTCAGGTTGGCTCTTATGTGAAAATGTCACACTATCTTTTAACTTAATTTATTTTTATATATTGTTTAGAATTTTAAATTATTTGTTAATACCAAATGAATTACAAATTTATTACACTATGGGTGAAGCCGGAATTGGAACCATGATTTTTACTCCCCGTCCCGGATTATTCAAAATCTGCCCCAATCTCAATTTGAAAAGAAACAAAAAAACTGTTTTTTCAATATTAAAGAACCGGAACGGAACAACAAAATACTGTTTTTTTATAATTTGGCCAGAAAAAAAATTGGGATAGGAAAGACCCGGTTCTAAGTTTGGAATTAAATAAAAAAATTAATTCATTTTTTTCTTAAATTAAAAATAAAATATACATAAAACATTGGAAAATAATGGCACATACTGTATTATGTTTATTTTTATATATTTACAAATAAAGTAAATATAAAATAAAAAAGAAAGTAGACATAATCCGAGCAACAGCCTTAGTAAAACGCTTGCATAGTCGTAGAACAACATGATCCAAAAAAACGACAATATAACTTGACGTACAAACGAACTGAAAAACTAAGAGAAGGCTACAAAACTGTATCATGACATGAAAAAAATAAACGGCACGAAATTAAAACGACAATTGGAAGGCATGAGAATGGTGAATATAATTGGAAAACGACAGGAAAAACTGATACATGGCATTGGAAAAAAGGACACTAAAACAACAATTGGCCACCAATAGAATGATGAATGAAAGTGCAAACGACTGAAAAACTAGAAGGACAATTAAACCAAAACGACAATAATGTATAAGGAGTGGAAAATAGTTCCTTTTCTTGCGACTCATTGTCCGAGCTATAAGCGAGCCAGGCCGGTTATTTAGGCCCAAAATTTCATTATTTATTGTATATATTAAGTTGCTGAAATCGCTTTTATCTATTGTAAGCGAAGTGATCGAGAAACTTGATTAAACAAATTTGTTTGGTATTTTTCATCTACAAATGTTAAATCTGTCGTGTTTGAAAGACGCCCTTCTTACACTTTGAATTGTATCTCAAACTTTGCAAATCGTAATTTGAAATACTTTCTATTTAGTTTCCTCACAATTTCTCTTTTTCCAATTCCAAGTGACCCTTCAATTCCATAAAGAGGCAAAATCATGTGGCTATAATCATATTGATCAATTTAGTGGGTTGTTATGTAAGCTCACTTTTTGAATGTCCCCCTAAAATCATATATAGTATTCTGATCAAAATAGGGTTCATGCTAAAAACAATGAAAATAACTTTTCATATAGTCTTAATTTTTTATTTTTTTTTATTTTTTAAGACTTTCAATTGGCTTTCATCTCTCATTTTAATACCTTATTGATTGGAAATTTTACTAACACATAGAAAATTCGTAGAAAAGCACGTAGTATCTTTTCTGTGTGTTTGTAAATTTTACGAACTTACAAATAAGATAAATAAGAATTTTTATGATTTCACCTTCCATTTGTCGCACTGACCTTGAAGTTATCTTATGACTATCCAAAATCTCTTAATTTTTTAGGACAAATTGCAAAATAAAATTGTGCAATCATGCTTGACTGTGATATAATCAAATATGATAATTTATAATGTGATATAATCAAATATGATAATTTATAAGGTGACGGCCACATCTCAATGATATACTGCCTTTTGTGGTAGACTCAAGAGTGCAAAACTTTAGACGTTAGGCAAAAAGAGATTATATCATATGGAAGGAAGTAAAAGAGTCTTAGAAATGGTATCAAAGCCTCAACTTAACCGAAAATGTGGCTAATGTAGTAATGAGGATGTCCTGCCCTGTTAGGTGGGGGTGACAATGACAACTAGATCTCCTTGAGCCACAAAAGCAAAATAGCGTCTGTATAATCATCTTACATTTTTAAGTAAGATTAAGTATATGATGATTTATAAGGTGATGCACCAACCGCTCAATGATACGAAACTCTTTTAGAGAGTAACCCAAGAGCAAAAACACTACATATTAAACTTAAAGCGGACAATATCATATCAAGAAGTAGAGTGAGGGCGTTGCATGTTCCTTTGAATTTGTAAGAATGTACAATATCTTTTTGAGTGATCTATCAACCCCATTGTACTTGCATAACTTTTTGAGTGAAAAACAATTGAAACCCTAAATGGATGCATGTAATATCGTCCAAATGTGTACATAAAAATGCATATATATATATATAGATATATTTGCTTTATGAGTAAGCATATATTGACGCGCAAAGTGTAGGGTTTCTGCAGCCATTATCGGTTGTTTCCAACATAGTTTGGATTATATATGAACTTTTATAATTCACATTTCACAGATGCATCGTTTGACTTCTTTCTCAATTTCCCTTTTCAAGTAAGAAGAGATTCAAACTTTAGTTTAGTGCGTACAACTATACGAAGGTGATAATTCAATATGGTGATAATTTCCAAAGTATTTTACAACCTTCAGTAGTTATGGTTTCGTGCTTTTTCATGATACGTTTTCTTCATGACGTCATCACACCAATAAAATAAAATTACTCAACTTTTCAATCCACTTCCTCGCTCGCCTTAATATATATTTTCTTTTCGAGTGTTACATTGAAAGTTCAAAAGAAATAGGACTAGACACCATTCGAATATTGGATGCATATATATACGCATATATTTGGTTGTGAAATAGCTAAAATACTTCAGAGAATCAGAGCTTTTTATACTCACTTTTGTTATTGCTATATTTGGTTCCTTGGTCCTTCAATAAAAGTGTCGATTACTATATATTATTTTATTATTCGCAGTCAAGGTATATTATTATAACACAATTGAACAGTATAATTCACAAACGTATGTATAAAAAACTTACATATATAGAACACTTAAGTTATCAATAGAATCATTATTATATATATATTACTTTTCTGTAGCATACTAACATTACATCTAAGTTACCAAAAAGAATATTAAAACACTTAACAAAATACAGTACATATATGAAACATATATTTTTTTATAATTTTATTTAAACATGTCAAGTGAGTCTCATTGTATTATCTTGTTCTTTTCATGTTCAGTGATATAAATGTTAGTCTTGTTAGACACGATTAAACTCAAATTCATATAAACTCGATTCAAACTTAATCTACTATATATTAATCGTATTATATATATCTGTATTGTGTCGTAATTCAAATTTCTCCCGCATATCTATACTTCAGTGATCAACGTTTAGTTGTAACATCGTTGAGAAACCCAAACAGTGATGTTGACGAAAGATCAACCATTTGAAGTTATCTTTAATAATTTGTTGCGAGAAAGTGATTATTTCTAGAACTCTAGTCCAAGAAATGGTTGAATAAAATAAAAAAAATGTCTCCAAAATGATTGGACAATGTTGAGATAATAAAACCACGTACTCGAAATGAAAGTATACCCCTAGGCCAAACACTAATAGAGAGGCCAATAATGTTGCGACAATTAATCTTGTGAGATAATTATTAAGTAGTAACTAAAGTCGATTTCAGTGGAAAAAAAATACACTATATATATATAGGGAAACTTCAGTTTGTATGCCCGGACAGCATGTGTTTTTAGAAAAGTACCCGAATTTGTTAAATTACAAAATTATGCCCCAAAAGTGTTTATGTAAAGACAAAAAGTGTTTATGTATACATTAACAGTTTTTGGAGCATATTTTAAAGTGTTCAAAAGTGTTTAAAACTGTTTATGTAAAGACAAAAAGTGTGTTGGGGCATAATTTTGTAATTTAACAAATTCGGGTACTTTTTTGAAAACACATGCTCTACCGGGCATACAAACTGAAGTTTCCCTATACATATATATATATTCTTTTTTGTGGCTCAGTGGTCTGAAACCAACCCAATCAAAACCCTAAGCTTGTCTTCTATGCATAGAACTAGTGAAGGTGTATACGTGACGGTTCAATAGTGTTGCTACAACATTCTTGTTGCCTTTTAATGGACGAGCTTTCTTCAAAATAATATGAAATAGGTATAATTATTTATTTAAATATTTTTATGAGTCCGAGCTTATTGATTGAGTACTCTTTATAATGCAATGATATATATTTGTTTTTTTTTTGGTGCTGCTTGTGTGCGCTTTTTAGTTTAGCCAATGAATGTAAAGAGAATTTTCTTTTTTTATTATTTAATTATAAGGATTATATATATCTTATATATACTATAGTATATATACAATTTTAAATATCTGAATATACATATATATAGCCCTTACGCAATAACCAAGTGTATATAGATAACTCAAAAACCATGCAGATTTCACAATAATATATAAACTTTTAGTTTTTGAGAATAAACTTTAAGAGCATGTGTAGATAATAAATAAATAAATAAATAATATATTTATTTCCTTGATATGAGCAATTGAGCATGACCACGTCACAATAACGTACTTATCATGTCAAAAGTTTACAAAAAAATTTCATATTGAATATAAATATAATTAATTAAGCCTGTATATAGTGGCGGCTATTATTGCAGCTAAAAACTTTATATTTACACAACTTAATTTCTTTACTTTTCCAATTAAAGCTGATCAAACAGTATTCTATAAAAAAATATAAACAATTCAAAATTATTCTCAGTCTTTAGCCAGAAAAATACACATACGTTGACCTTATCACCATGATCACTATTAAGTATTGTTATTATTATTTTTTTAATTCAAATAGAAGTATTAATACCTTACTTGATCCCATTTTTAGTGCGTACGCTGTGAGAAACCCTAATGGGGTTTCGATGTTACTCAAAGATTATTTGTCGAGCAAAAGAGAAAGGTGACATCAGCCCTATCTTGCACCATATGATTGGCCCAACTCTCTACAGTCTACACTATGAATGAAGCACCATCATACTGATAAATAATAAATAAATAAATAAATCGACTATAATAAATGATTAAATATATCAATTTTATAACCTCATAAATAGAAAATGATTGCATGCTTGGATATTTAGGTTAGGTCCTTTACCTAGGGTTGTTAGTTGTTAAGGTTGGGTAATATAACTGTATCACTCACTCACCCACTAATTTATTTATTTATGATATTATATATGTATTTTGTAAAAGATTTATAAATTTTCTTATTGGACAGCTGTATTAATTTGGCTCCTTAATTTACTCTATTTACATGATTTTTTATAATTTAAGGTCGTCAATGATATTTCAGTGACGGAATTAGCTTCTAACAAGGGTACTGACTACCGATCAAGAAGATGATAGATATTCGAGAAGGCGCATGACTAACTTTTTCTTTTTCTTTATTTGAGGCGAGGAGGAGCACATGCCCATTATACTCGGTCACCACTTTCTTCGAGCCTATATACATGTAACTTGGTATCACTGAATAATAGTTTAATAAAGAAAATTTAATTTAATTATGAATTTCATAAACTAGTATAATTTTATAGTTTTCATGTAATTAAAATGATCATGCCATTTATAAATTGTTTTTGTTATATTAATATTTAACATTTTGAGGAAGACAATGAATCAAGTCAGAGAAAAAAATTCACAAACTTTTTGTCTATAAACTTAATTTAGGGAGCAATTCACTCACTTAGAAAATGGGGACTAAAAATGCTAAAACCGTTTTATTTTCATTAATATTTTATATAATTTAATTACTTGATCATTTAGTGCTAGTATCTTTCAATGTTTATATCTCTTCCACTAATATAAACACTATAGATCAAGTGGTCCTGGAAATATTAAAAGTTGGATCATGTATGAGCTCTATTTTGATATCTTTTTTCACTTTATGTTACTAATGTTCCACTAATATATTTACCATCTTTTTCTTTCCATTATCATTCCTTTAATATATATATATATATATACATATTCAATAATCAGATTGGTCCACCATTGGGAAAATGGGCTTCTCTGTACTGATGATAGCACCAATAACTTATATGAGATTCCTTGATACCGAATATGGCTCAATATGCTTGTTTATCATTGGAGAGCAAATTTTTGTTAGCAAATAGAAATTTCAGAGAGTGCAATCCAAGTGGGTTTTCTTGAATTGAATCATTTATATACACTTCGGTATTCTTTGATCAATTAGTGTACACGTATTTAGGGTTTGGCTTTGCTAGGCTTTCTTTTGAAAAAATATAATATCATGATCTTTATTTTATTGAATTACTTATGTCAAAAGTGAAAGTTAAATAATCTTGAGGTTAAATAGGGTATAGATCCATGTTTTTTAAACCCGGAACCCGGATATGGATATTTGCAAAAATACAAGGCGCTCTCGCTTTTGAAAATCCAGCGAATTTAAATTTTTGAAACTTATTTCTTACTCTTTATTTTATTGGATTACTTATAAATTAGACAAAAGTATCACTACAAATAATATACGGGTGAAAGTGGTTGCACCCGCTAATTTTCCAAAACCCTTCGGAAATCCGAATTTCAATTTTATAATCCACAATATTTTTGCTCTTTTATTTTATAAATACTTTACAAATACAGATAATAAAGGGGTGATATTAAACTCGGTATGACCGCTTGGTTTCCGAAAGCCGAGAAGTCTTAGAAACACAAACCCACATCCACTTTTTAAATCCAACTACCTGGAAATTATAAGCCATATTAATTTCAAGTTTTTAAGAGTATCATCGTTCTCTATTTGACTTGAATAGAATTTGTTTTGTTTTTTTATTACAAGAATAGTTATTGCAAAAGTATAAGTACATTCTGTACATATACAATACACATACTATTGCTATGAGTACGTCTCTTCATATACATATATATGTATATATATATATATATATATATATATATATATATATATATATGAGCAAGGGTCGTTATCATGTATTGTTAATTATTGATTAATTGACTTTCCCTATGATGCAAATTTAAAGGGTGAATAGTCGAAGCATGTATATGAGGAAACATATTGCTCAATTTTTTTTTGCTCTATGCTAGTTATGCTATAGAACCATATGTGTTCATGAACTAGAACATGAAATTATAAATTGTCCATTATTCGGGTATATCATATATATGCCTAACATGTTTAAACACATGTCATATATATATATAAATATAGCACTACACTCCTTTCTGATATGTATCTTCACGTTTGAACTTTTAACGTAGCAGCCTCTCCTTTACAAAGTAGCTATATCTACTTGCAATGCATTGATCAAGTTGCAAAGTAGTATTTCTATTTCGATGACGTTTTGGTTTTCGATTTTTCTCGCATATATATATATATAATATTATACCAGATTTTATATGCTTTCTTCATTCTTAAGACTTTATGGATAGTTTCATTCTAAGACATGCGAATTTATTTTTATTAAGAATAAAAGAGTATTGGACCTATTTGGTGCCAATATAATTAGTACAAAACAACCACTCGTGAACAAAACATGAGCACTAATTGATATATATATATATATATATATATATTATATATATATATATAATATATATATATAAACACGTACAATATTGTACAATTGCATGCATTATATATTTGCATATAAAATAATATTTAAAATGGCGGCTCACTTTCATTTCTTGCATTTAAAATGGAATTTGTTTTAGTTTGTGATATAGTTTATATATCTCTTTATTTTTCTGAATAGATTTCATTTTTCAAATTCTTTTGACATTATAAAATAAAATTTAACGCGTATGCTAAGTACATAAAGCATATATATGTGTCGTTTATGTAGTTATTGACGTATAGACAATTTGTCAATCATACGATTCGAAAACTTTACATGTAAAAATACACGTGAATTTGACTTACAGTTTGGATTAATAGCTGCACTGATATAACTTACATGTAAAAATACCATGATGATATAACTTTGATTTTTAATAAGATTATATCAATTATTTCAATCGATTTAATATAATTTTGCACACATGTCAATTACATTTTTAAATATTTATCTCTTATTCTTTTTTAGTAAACATTAAATTATTTTGAAAGTAATAAATATTAAAAAAATTATCAGGAAAAACAAAAAGAATAAATTTATACTCGCCATAAAAATCAAGTCATTTAGGTAATATATTATACTGCTATTAACACTTCCAATTTTCAAGCTTGAATATTAGACATCTACGAAACAACCACAATATTTTGCAATGAAAGTGTTTGGCTCAATTATAGCTTTGAAAATCTTACAAATTAATGCATGTTTTTTTGCTATACCAGTAAGGTCTAAGGACAAATAATCTAAACCATTATCACTTTTGTTCGCACTTTTTGTCTCTTTGACCTCACCTTCTTCAATGTCTATTTTTATATATTTGCATGCCATTGGATTTGTTTTAACATCAATGTACCTAATCAAACAGAATTATGTTTGGGTACATTAGCCGTCAAAAATAAATATTAGATACATAATTCGCAACTGATCAAACATTGGATACATTAGCTGCAGTTTACCCTAAATATTAATGTTTGATCATTTTCTGTTACGATAGTCTTAGTACTCCATAAACATACTCTTTTAATTGTATGCCATATATAGTGTCACAATGTTAATTTTTCCGTTAACTTTTCCCTAACGAAATTCCTTATGCGGTGTTGAATTCCCCGAATCCAACCAGCCTTAACAATCGAGACCCTTTATCAATTGGAATCACTCACTCCCTCTAAGTACTTAATCACTCTTGAACACTCTCGCATACGTACGACACGATAATCTTACGCACGACACAATAGTCTTACGGGGCACACCCCAACCTTATGTTTTATTAATATTCAAAAGGATACAGACTCTGCTGACTCGGCACCCTAAATCGTGCTCTGCCCGTACTGGAATCCTCGTACTTATCCCTAGAACAGACTCAACTCTAAGCCTAACTCAACTAGAGAATAAAAAAGAGAATGAATGTAATTATAAAACTCGGCCAACATGGCTCTTTAAATATGCAAGGTTAAGATAATCCTAATCCTAGTCGAAATCTAACTCTTGGGCGCGATCCTATCTTCAAGAAATCTTAAGCACACGTTTTCCCCTTGGCTGCGATCTTCTTCACGCGTCTTCGTTGCAATCTTCGTGGGCAATCCGCGTGAAGGTTGGCCCCTTGGCGCGTTATCCTGAGCTCCCTTGATTTCTTCATTTGCATTGTGTGGCCCGGGTATCCGTCGGGCACTTATGGTGAGTTTCCATCCGTTAAGTCACCTGCTTAAAATACCTGCAAGTGTGCTCGGCACACCGAGACTTCCGCTTGGCACACCAAACTTCTTCGGCGCGTTAAATAACCTGTCTCGCACCCGAGAGGCTGCGCACGGGCCCCCTTAGCTAAACTAAGGGGGTGTGACATATAGTCAATATATAGTACCGCTAAGCTAAGTTAAATAGCTAGAATAAACAAATGTAACACTAATAAAATACATTTGCGATGACCATAAGTTGACATGTATATATTTTTCCCATGGTCTGCTTTTAGCAACTAATAATATCTAGAAATAAATTAACCAAGTTTGTTTGGCCCAGTGATAACACCATAACTCACCCCTCCAAGAGATCACGGGTTCAAACTCACGGGAAGCAAAATGTTTGTCATTTTACATATGTAAACTTCGCCAATAGTGTCACTTATTCTTACAATGAATATATGTAGTAATGAGATAGTGCAAAGTAACATTGGCCGATGTAGAACCACCACATTAAAAAAATAGAAATAAATTATTCAACAACTTAAAGTAATTTCTTATAAAATTTATTGACACACAAGATGAGATGTCAATCTAATTATATATTGACTACAAAGAAGACATTGCGTGTATAATATTGTTATTAAAATTCCTTGAAATCTTTTGACTATTTTATAATATCATATTATTATTATTGGTGCGGAAGAGATGGATAAAATCGTATATCTTTTTATTGATGTGTCATTTTACGAAAATCTACACGACAATATAGATTAAAAAACGGTAAATAAAATTCCAAAGGCTCACTTTCAACTTATGATCTTCAACTAGTTTCTTACAAGTTGCAATTGCTTAACTAATTCTCCTAGATCATGGTTGAGGCCGATTCAAACAATCACAAGCTTTCCACAATTTATTATAAGCAACGTGTCTAAATATAAATATATAAACTAAATATATGTATATAAATATATTCTCACGTACGTGATAATATATAAAACATGCAATGAGTATGGCATACTATTATATCGTCTCTATCTTAAAAAAGAAGAAGATAAAGTATACTATCAAGTCATCATCGTGTAAAATAATTTATCGTTTGTGTATTTTGATTATTTTCATTAGAAGTGGTAATTTGGGGCCGGACACGAAACACAAAACGCTTACGACACGATTTAAACGGGTCTAGGTTCATAAATGGATCTGGGTCCAACCGTATCGGACACGATTAAATAACGGGTAAACACGACACGAACACGATAACACGATGGGACCCAATTAGACACGATTAAAGAACGAAAAGTTACATTTTGTGCAAATTATATATGTTATTAAGTGTTTTAATACTTATTATAAATTAAATTTATGTTTCTATTTGATTAATTACGTCTTACAATTGATGAACATAAAAATTTGTTAGTAAAATTGTAAAATCTTTGATAATATAGGTAATAAATTAAGTTAAATGAGTATTAATTGAATTAATTTATCATTTATAAATACATTAATCTATTAATTGGGTTAAACGGGTATAAATACATGAATCTATTAAATGGGACGGGTCTGGGTTTCTACTTTTAGCACGATTAATACATCAGGCGGGTCTGGGTCTAGATAAAATAAGTAAAAAATGATTAAGACCCTGCATGAACACGACACGAAACCTGAATTGCCACCAAAACTCATTTAGGTATCCCTCTACCTCTAGTAAATATATATTTTGCAAAAAAGAAAATAGAGAGTACAAAGAAAAATTATTCTCTCAATATATATATATACATTATCTATTAAATGTCTAAAGGGAGCAATAATCTCGTTGACATTTTTTTAAAATTTCAAAAGTTGCCTGATTTTTTATTTGTAACTAGGGGTGTGCATGGGTTGGATTGGGTCGACCCGAGGTAAAAGTTGAACCCGACCCGATCTTATTGGGTTTTAGAAAAACAACCCAATCCGACCCAAATTTTTTGAAGGCCCAATCCAACCCAACCCGAAAAACTATGGGTTGGGTTGGGTTATTAGATTGAACTAAAATAAAAATTAAAATTTTTATGAATAACACTGATATTTAAATCGTCAATCAATAAACATAAGTTTAATATTATGTTTTTAAACATCCAACTCAAAAACTAAACGTTATTATAGTCTTAAACATTCAATAACCGTAGTAGGGAACATAGTAGTAAACTAAACTAGAAATGTAGTTGTAAACATAAACTAGAAACAAACATAGTCATACACATTAAATAATGATTAAATATAAAGATGAAATTCTAGATGTATTTTATGTTTACTTGTGTGTTTTTACTTACTTAAAATACATAAATATATTAAAAATAAGTAATTAATTATTAAAAAAAATACTTGATTGGGTCAATCGGGCCGGCCCAACCCAATGCATCCGGCCCAACCCCAACCAGCGACTATTTTTTCGGGTTGAGCCCAACCCAACCCGATAATTATTGAGTTATTAATTGGGTTGGGTTAGATTGGGGTTGAGTTCAATTAGAGGTGGCAATTCGGGTTACGTGTCGTGTTCGTGCCGGGTCTTAATCGTTTTTTACTTATTTTATCTAGACCCAGACCCGCCCCATTTATTGATCGTGTTAGAAGACGAGACCCAGACCCGCCCCATTTAAATAACGTGTTTATCGTGTCTACCCGTTTAACCCAATTAATAGATTTATTTATTTATAAATAATAAATTAATTCAATTTATACTCATTTAACTTAATTTATTTAACTATATTATCGGAGATTTTAAAATTTTACTAGCAAATCTTTATGTTCATCAATTGTAAGACGTAATTAATAAAATAAAAACATAAATTTCATTTATAGTAAGTATTAAAACACTTAATAACATATATAAAATGTAGAAAATGAATCTTTTTGCTCTTTAATCGTGTCTAATTGGGTCCCATCGTGTTATCGTGTTCGTGCCGTGTTTACCCGTTATTTACTCGTGTTAATCGTGTTCGAGACGGATGGACCCAGATCCATTTATGGTAGACTCAGACCCATTTAAATCGTGTCGTAACCGTTTCGTGTATCGTGTCCGGCCCCAAATTGCCACCCCTAAGTTCAATTGAGTTGGGGTAAACTCTTGAGTTGGTTTTTTTTTTTTTTACATACCCCTATTTTTAACTATTTTTTTACTTCTAATTATGCGTAATTAGATATACGTATAGTCGTATATAGATATGAATGTATATGGCATGCAAACGTGTATCGCATTATGTCATCTGATTGGCACGCAATATATGATAGATCTGATATTATAATATTAAAAATATTTCAGGAAATTAAACGTAGCTGCATAATATATTGCTTAGTCGACAAATGGAATGTTAACAGATGAAGCGTCAACTGTTTGCGTTTCTGATTCAGCAATTAATTAGCTCATTAATTTATCATTTCTAAAACAACCAATACACAACCCATCATGTGTTTGAAAATATTGTAATAATCTTGGAGAGAATGGTTATTTGTTATTAGGGTTAATGATGGTGAAAATATCTAAAGTTTGGTTAAAGAATTTCTAGTGTACTTAAAGTTTAAAGTGGTGGTGAAAATACCCAAAGTCGTATTTGGAGAGTTGACCACTCAATTATCGTAACGTCTAACTTACTCGTTAACTCTGGCCACGTGGAAAAATTTGTTTCATTAAGTGTAGTTATTACGAGTTTAATTAGTTCTATTAAATCGTATTAATTAGGGGTTTAATTCATTGTTTTGTCGTAAACGAGGCTGATGTGGGCTCGTCCACGTGGTAAACATGTTATGTCAACAACCCACGTTTGTCCAAGTGGCCAGAGTTTATGAGTAAGCTAATGGCATTACAAGAATCGAGTTGCTAACTCTCCAACGACTTTAGGTAATTTCTTCCACCACTTTTAAACTTTAAGTACATGAGAGGTTCTTTGACCAAACTTTAGATATTTTTATCGTCATTAACCCTTTGCTATTATACGTATTCTCATAAATATTTATCATAAATATTTTTGTAACGGCGGATTGAAGATACAAATTCTTTTATAACGAGAAGGATAATAAAATTAAAAAGTTCAAATTAAAAAAATTAAAAAATTAAAACTTAAAAAAATCAAAATCTTATATAAATTTTGAAAATTATTAAAAATTTGAAGAGACTACAGCCCCATTATATATATAAATAAATGTGTATGTGAGAGCAATTGTATAACAAAATGTTTACAGCTAGACTATGATTAATTACTATAACATTAGATTGTTTGATTTATAAATTAAGAACAAAATAAAGACAACTTTGAAGTTTGAACGTAAAATTAAAATAAAAAATCAAATGTAAGTTTATCAATATAATAGGTTGTTAGTCATTATATTGCACATTATTTTTTGGGCATCTCTTATGAGTTTATAATTTAAATGTTTGTAGTATAAACGTCATATATGAACCCTCCTTTAGTAAGATTTTTAATGTTACTTTTCTCGATAGTATATCTTAAAAAAAGTAGCGATCGACCATTGACATTGGTATAAAATATTAAATACTTTTTGAAGGGCCAATATTAAGAATTACTTAATAACGAAGACAAAACGTACACAAATACATATATTAATTAAATAACATGTGGTGCCCTTTGAAGCTATTGATCTATATTATAAAACACACGATAATAAATAAAATTCAAGCACAACCGTGTATATATAAAAATATAATACCATGCGTATAAATATTATATATATATAGCATAATTCGAGAATCACCGCGAATTTCACGAGAGTCTATAATCGATTATTATATAATATGTCTATTATTCAAAACTCGAATACTAATTTTAAAGCATTGTGTCACAATTTTTTCCCTAATACAAATTTGGATAAAACAAAAGCTTTCGATTTATAAGAGTCTATCACTCTATCTTACTATCTATAGGCAAAAATATAAGTTAAATAATTAATTTTTCTTTTTATAAAAAACAGAGAATGACCCAAAATTTCAGTTTAAATCCACTTAAAATTGTGGTTTTAGTCTCCAAATTAAGTCTCTTTAAGAAAAAACAATGTCATTCTTAGTTTAATCAAATATCGGTTTAATAACGTTGTAAATTAATTCAGACGCTCCAGTTAAAAAATACAGCCCGTCGAACTTGAACCCTGTACGAGCGCCTCTCGAAACATTTTAAAAACGTCAAGGCCGATTATATATATAATCGGCCCTAGACCGTTTTGTAAATCGAGTGTTGTTGGCCTTTAAGATACAAAACATAAACTTTAATTAACTAGTGCATTAATAAACTCCACTTGAACAAAGTCACACAAAATTATATAATGGAAGAGAAATAGATTAAATAAGGGAAGAATTTTTATAAAACCTAGTGCGTGACGCATTACATTTTTTCAGTTCACTTTATATCAATGAAAACATTAATCCCAATGAAAAAGGTGAAATAGAAAAAAAGCTATTTGCTCAGTTACCCAAAACGATATTGGTTATGGCTTCTTTGATGAACTTTTCTGAGCACTGAAAACCCTAGGTATTTAAAACAAAGGAAAAATAGTGACATAAGTATCAAAAGTCTTTGAAAAATTGACATTAAATTCTTATTTATTTATTTATTTATTTTGGTGAAGAAAATTATCAAACTCTTATTTTGTGTATTCTGTCGTATTTTTGTCCAAAATCGCGCCACATGTCACGTTTTTAAACAAATTAAATATATTATTTATTTTGGATAAATTAGTTTAATTTTTTTGATTAAAATTAGTATATTTAATTGGTTTCAAACGTGACACGTGATATCTACAGGGAAAAAACATGACGGTATCATTCGGGGCGAATACATGACGGAAGACACAACAAAAGTTTGACAACTTTCGTCACTAAAAAAATGAAAACTTAATGTCAAATTTTTAAAAAGTTTGATACTTATGCTGCTATTTTCCCTGAAACAAATTGCATATAATGGGTTAATTGCGGCAAAAATACCCAGCTTTTATCAATATTCTCCGATAGGTACCCAAGGCAAAAATACCCAACGTCACACTTTTGTCGCCGACCAACTAACGTCGTTAGACGCTGCCTACGTGGCCGTTAGGCTGTCTCATGTGGAATGCCACGTGGCCAAAGATTGGGTACTTTTGTCGCCATGTGGCATTAAAAAAAACAATTTTTTTATAATTTTTTCTTTCCCGTTAGTCAATATGTTTTTATTTTTTTACGTATATCAAACATGATCAAAATAATTTTATAAAAGATTAACTTATAAAAAAAAATATGTTAAAGAAAAACAAAAAAAAATGGTATTTTTCTTTTTTCACTTTAAAACAAAAAATAATAAGGTTAAACATAATTTTTACCAATCACCAAACTTTCGGTTTAAATTAAGCTTGAACCGTATTTGATACAATTATTTGTTTTAATCATTCCTTAGTTTCATATATGTTCGTATCATGCCTTAGTTTTAATATTAAAATGCCCGTGTTATTATATACAATAATGTTTTAGTTTCAAAATTTTAATATAATCTATTCAAAAATTATAAATTATTCCTGTAAGAAAAAATATTTTTTTATAAAAACATATTTTATGAAATTATTTTATTATATTTAACATATGTAAAAAAATAAAAATATGTGTCACGGGAAAGATTTTCTTTTTAAATAAATTAAAACTAATAAAATTAAGTAATTATTTGATTATTTAAAAAATAACATAATTTTTTTAAAAGTACTTATTTTATGAAATTACTTGATCATGTTTGATATACGTAAAAGAATAAAAATATATTGGCTAACGGGAAAGAAAAAATTAAAAAAAATAACCTTTGGCCATGGGTAAAAAATAACCTTTGGCCATGTTTGATATACGTAAAAGAAAAAATGAAAGTACCTAACTTTTAGCCACGTGGCGGCAAAAATACCCAACCTTTGGCCATGGGCCATTTCACATGAGACAGCCTAACGACCACGTAGGCAGTGTCTAACAGCGTTAGTTGGTCGGCGACAAAAGTGTGATGTTGGGTACTTTTGCCTATGTTTATTGAGGTTGAGTACCTATCAAAGAATATTTACAAAGATTGAGTATTTTTGCCGCAATTAACCCTGCATATAATTTATTGAATTTTACATAGGCATACAAAAAGTAGCTATGCCAGCTATCGTATATATGGTAGGATATGGTCAACATAAAAATTAAAAAGATAGAAAAGAGAGTCCCTCTTCTCCAAACAATTTTTCATTAAAATATTTAGCTTATTTGCGGCATAAGATTCCAAAATTATACTAAGTGTATCTATGTATTGTTTATCTTTTTTTTTTTTTTAATAAAATAGCAACAATAGCAAAACGCCACAAAACAACGTCGTAGCCCAGTTCGGTCGTTCTGAGTTTACGACTGTTAAGCTAGAAACACGATCGTATGTTTGTAGTTCAATAAACGTACATGTATGTGTCAAAATCTGAGCAGGACATGGTGAAATTGGACCTCAATACTGTTTTTTGTTACCTTTAACATGACTCGCTAAAAAACTGAGACGCATGTTGTACACGATCAATGAGGTACTTATGCTGCAATATCGTTAATATATATACACACACACAAGACTTTATCATATATACTATACCATATATAATTTATCTTATCCCCAACCCTAACCCAATAAGAAAAAAAAGAAGATTAAGTGCATACATGACTTATATAGAATCTTCAAGACATATGTTTCATCAAGGGTCTAGATTATAATTAATTTGACTTTGATCAATAGACACATGATGACCAAGATTCTCATTCCATTAAATATAACCCATCACTAAACAGGATCTAATTAAAAATTGCAATCCCTGAGCCGCCGCTAAGCTAGTTTAATTAACTAATTAATTAATTAAGCACACAGTGCATGCACTTGACCCCTCTAAGTAGTCATGTGTAACCCAATTCTTTGGGGCTAAATGTAGCCCTTCACTCAGAAGTGGCAGCAGTATCCCACTACACTCACAACAGTGCTGCTTGATGACTCTAAAGTGAAGGGTAATTTTTGGCATAAATCCCAGAAGTTTCAACAGATCTCTAACAAAAAGGGTAAACTATATATATATATATTATGATGATGTTAGTGGAGCAATTTGCAGTATCCATTCGTCATGCACACTTAATTGGAAAAGAATTGGACACAAATTGCAAAATTTATCTTTTTTTGTGTGTGTGTGTCAAAATAGATAAATAAATGGCTTTTTTTTTTTAATAGATAAATAAATAAATTCCAAGTTAATGGGTGCTCTTTGATATGTCCCTTTCAGGCACTGTAGGAAACAGCTCTGCAATTAATATTCATAACTTATATTTATATTTATATATATTATATGTATGTATGTATTTTCATGTAATGTCCATATAGTATACTAATGTAGAAATTTCTCAAACTGAAGTTTGCAAGTTGGGATGTAAGTGATCAGAGTTTGGTATACTAGAATCTGCCGAGGAATCTACACACGTGTTATGAATCACCACTTGATAAGATTCTATTGTTCATTAGTAAGAGTAATAAATAGAGAATATAACTTTTCAATTCAATCATATACAAAAACGCAGATCCTCTTGAAGATCTCGATTTTGTCTTCCATGTTTGTAATACAAGCAGTTTTTACAGGATTAAACCTTAATTTTCAAATAAAAAATAAATTATGAAAATATATAGAGAATTTTACGTGCTTTCCTTATGATAGAGAATGAAAAATTAAAAGGTACTTACCGGTTATAATTTTTTTTTACTATATATACTGTAAACTTTCAATGATTGTTTGTCGAGGAGATTACATTCTGCTTCGTCTATATCTTTCGTACTTTCGAACTCAACGCCAGGTGAAGCTTTCTACGATTAAGTAATCATCAAACTCCATAATTTCTCGAGAATGTATCCATTCCAACGAACTTCTTGATAACATGCACCAAACCATCATCATCGACAATCCCTTTCACGATCACACAATAACGTTGTTAATCTGAAACCAGTTGTTAGGATTAAACCCCTAATCTCCAAATAAGGAAACAAAATTACCAAAATAATATAAAAATGACACTAGATAATTATATCAGTCCGCACTTAACGTGAGAATGTACACTTGTTGCTTGAAAATCTTCTTAATACTATATATATCGGTCATGGAAGCTGAGTTTGCACTTTGACTTAGACGGTAAATATTCAAAATTAATCAAGTTCACAAGTTTCTAGATGTTGTGGTTAGTCTCGTTACTTTTGACCTACCGTGTACTGCAAATAATATATGAATTTATAGATAGGCATTATTAATAAGCTGATCCGAATATTCTTGGATGCGATACTATATACTAAGGTTTCATTAGTTCTTAATCTATATAATACAAATTAATCATAAAGAAAGAAATTTAATTAATACAATAAACAGACTTTCAAAATACGGTAATTGACTTGAGTCATACATTATTAGTTTAAGAATTCAGATGGCTAAGTCTGTATGTGTGTGTGAGAGAGATTAATAGAACTTTTTCTAATTCATACTTTATTCATTAGATATATATAATTCTATCTAACTTTTTCAATTGATTTAGCAAATTTTAGAAGTGCTATTAGTAAAATTATCTCTTTTTTAAAGGTGATGATGAAATGTGACCAAAACATAATAGCGCATTCAAATAAATGAATTTAATTATAAAAAAAAAACGTTTTATGCCATAAAAATATTGAATACTTACGCCGAAATAACCTTACAACCCACGAAAATATTTGATAAATATAACCTTGAATTGTGGATTTTTGAATATTTGAATACTTTTGAGCGAATTGTGGATTTTTTGTCTCAAAACGGCATTGGAAAGATTATATTGGTTGGAGTATTAAGTTGGATGATAAGTCCACTAATTCGATTATTAGTAATAACATTTCGACTTAAACGCAACTTAGTGGAAATTCCACTCATTCAATAAGATTATAATATTTGAAGTCTTAGAGGGGGTATAATTTCAGCTAATTTCAGCTAGAAGGAACGATCACAATAAGACCAAAAACGGTTTCGGTATATTTTAAATACGATAATTTATTCGTCGATATATGATTCAGTAAACTTGATTTATACAAAATGTTATCGGAATCTAAGTACATATGATTTACACGTCGGTGTACACCAATAGAATCCATTACGAGTATAAATATAAACTGATAGATTCTTAAGTATGTGAATAACAATGTCGATTCCGTATGTCGTTGTCATAACTCATAATTACGATTATCCCCGGCATTTTAAGAAATATAATAGACCAATTTATAATCGAAGTACACATAAAAAGCCTAAAATCTTCATAAATTTGATTGAACATACAAATCCACCAATTAATGATCAGTTTTGAAGTCTAAACTTTTGATTCGTTTGTAAATCAATGTTATATGACATTGCATTAAATAACACTTTTATTTAAGGGTAAACTACGGCTAATGTACCCAATGTTTGATATTCTGCGGATTATGTACCCAATGTTTATTTTTAGTGGCTGATGTATCCAATGTTTGATCTGTTAGATATTTTCGTGTTTTCTGTTAGTTGACCGTTAGAGAGTTATCCTCCTCTATATGCACACTTCTTGTATTTTTGACATAACTAATTTATTTTTTGTCCAAATTTTATGCATGACCTATGGTTAGAAATACAAGAGATAAATCTACAACTTTTATGTTTTAAGTTTTGTAAACTAAGTTTTAGAAAAATACGAAATTTCAAATACAACGTAAAATTGGACGTAAGTTTAATGCAAAATATTTGTTTCGAGAAAATTTTACTGTACTTAATGACTTTTTATAATGAAACGTAAAACTAAAAAGTTGTATATAAATATTTTATCTTTCCAGTGGATGTTTATTTATAAATTTTGGACAAAACATGAGTAAGTTATGCCAAAAATATGAAAGATTATTTCACATCACATATTTTATATTTTTGGCATAACTCACTCGTTTATTATCCAAAATTTATAAATAAACACCCATTAGAAAGATAAAATATTTATCTAAATTTTTTTAGCTTTACGTTTCACCATATAAAGTCATTAAATATATTAAAATTTGCTCGAAAAAATATTTTGTATTAAACTAACGTCTAATTTTACCTTGTATTTGAAATTTCGTATTTTTATAAAATTTATTTTACAAAACCTAAAACAAAAAAGTTGTAGATATATCTCTTATCTTTCTAACCATAGTTTTTGCATAAAGTTTGGACAAAAAATGAGTGAGTTATGTCAAAAATACGAAAAGTGTACATGTAGAGGATGATAACTCTCTAACGGTGAACTAACGGAAAACACGAAAATATCTAACAGATCAAACATTGGGTACATTAGCCACCAAAATAAACATTAGGTACATAATTCACAAAAGATCAAACATTGGATACATTAGCCGCAGTTTTTCCTTTATTTAAAGCAATGTTGACATTTCTATTTTATTTTTGCTTCTATAGTCGACGTGGAACAAATACCTTGGACAGATCGTAAAAATGGATGATTCAACACAAAAATATTTTTCGTTCAACGCCATCAAATTAATATCATATTACGCAGTTAATAAAGGGATAAATATCACCAATATTTAAAGGAAAAATTCATTATCTAAGGATGAAATTGGATGAAAATTGATACTTAATCATGAATGTTTCACAATTCAAAAACTAATAATGTTCACCGTTTTCTTCCCTTTTCGTCACTCAGATCGAGTATATAAGGAAAAAACTCTACCTTTGGGACAACATACTTTAGAACACTTCTCTCGTCGGGTGGTGGACCACTTCTCCAAGGCAATACCCGACACAAGGGACAAGCCTCTAACACCTTATGGGAATGGTAATATCTTTAAGTACAATATTGGTTTGATAATTTTCTCTTATGCATAAATTGTAATTTATACTATGGAAATTATTTTATCATGATTAAATTTTGATAATTTTATTTTAATTACATTTATTAAATATAGTAAGTTGTATAATTATGTTGATAATTACACATTTATTCGAATTTAATAATAAAAAAGCGAGAAAATTAATTCCTATTCCCATTTACAAGATAAAAAAAATTAATTTAATTAATTGTGTATCATGTGGAATTAATTGATTAATTATTTGGTATTTTTTAAACCTTATGTGCATGATTATTGATATGAATTTGATTTAGTCTTGGTCTTGTGTGCTAACAAACCAACGATTAAATAGAAGAGAATTTTGTGGGTTTTTGTTATTTCAATATTGATTAATAATCTATATATATATATATATATATATATATATATATAAGGAAAATCTCACCACAATAAATTACTAGCCTAAAAAGTCAAGGATTTGAGAATCCTCAATTTCTATATTTTTCTGAATTTACAATTATTTTTACAATTTTTAATGATTTTATAGTTTTTTCATGCAATAATTTAATTCATTTGATGCTACTAATTAATACGTTCCAAAGTGCACATTATAAGAGAATCAAGTTTATGTCATAATTTTTTAATCTTTAAACGTAAATAATAAATATCATGAATCAACTTAAATGTCATCAATTGTAGTTATTAATTAAAGTTATGAATATATTGTTAGTCTTGTAAGATTCATTGATGGAAGCCTTTTGAATTCTCCTCACTAATGTGTATCCTAGAGAAAGGTTTTCATATTTATTGTGAATAAAACTCATAAACATTCAAATAACATAAAATAGACAAATAGAAGGTCACGTCCCTGAAAAACTTTCACACAAGTTTGGTCTATTGTTCAATTTTTTTGGGTGGGTTTGTTCAGATTCTTTCGAAAAAAACTCATCGCCAATCCTCGGTCTGCCTTTATCAGTGAAACACTCTCTTTGCTACAAATTAGAATTGGGTTTGAATCTATAATTGTTATTCTATATTTTTATTGTCTCCATAATTTTTTTCCTTTGTAGTCGTTCTCATCCCCGTTATATTTCTTCCGTGAGATTCTTTTTGCCTCGATTTTGGTTTAAATATTCTCCTGATTTGTTTTATTTTTATGCTCTATTTGTTCACTTTCCGTTTATTTTATAGTTGTGTATGTTTCTGACGACTTTATGGTTTAATTTTTTTTTGGCAGTGTTACGGATTTCTCAACACCCTGGATTACCCCATTCTAGGTTTCACCTCCGAGTTCTCATATCCAATTTCATCTATTTTTATCTCATGAATTATCATGAGGACTCATAGAATTTTTTTTTTCAATTTCTCAATCATCTATCTTTATATAATATGATATTGTTAAATAAAGTTATATCGATATTAATTTTCTACTGTGGGAGTTTATATCTTTAGGTAAAATAACTTAGAGTTTTAGTTAGTACTATTTCAATATTGAGTTAGTTAGTTTGTCTTTATCCAAATCTCATGCTTTTAATTTAAAATAGTCTTGATGTAATTTTTAAATTTGCATCGAGACCAATAAATTCAGCTTAAATTGTTTGGGGATCGATAAAGCCACAGTATAAAGTTAGAATTTCTCTTATTTTTGTATTTCGGATAATTTTTTAAATACACTTCACTTATTTTTTTCTTTTATTATAAATCTTTCTTTTTTTGTAAGTTTCCCGTATTTTATATTAATTCCGTATTTTGGGTAGTATATATATACATATATATAATTCTGGATTTTGGGTAGTATATATACATATATATCATGGAATATAATGGATATTGTTATGACTCAAAAATTTAAGCATGAATCATTTGCCTATCCAATTAAATACCATAATATTAGTTTTTAATTGAATTTCATGTATTGGACAATGTAGATAATATATGTTGTTTAGGGTTTTGGTTATAAGTTTTTTTTTATCACCATGACTTCATTTGGTTATTAGTTAGGTCTTTCTGTTGTGGGTATGAATTTTTTTTCTAGTGAGAATGAATTTATATGTTTTATCAATATATCAATTCATTGGTCCACGCTAAGGGATTCTACACCGAGTCGTGGAAAATGAATTATTTTTTTTCTTCATTTCGATATATTTTATTGTTGTGAGAATAGTTTTTTTTTTTAATCGAGATTGAGAGGAAAAAGAAGTTATATTAGAATGTTCTCACATTTTTATAGCTGTAAAGGTATATCTCAAGTTGAGAAAATAGATGTTTAACCTTAAGATTTTGTAATTCATTCCGAAAGAGGAAGCATTATACACAAAGTTCATTTCAATTTGGTAGAAACGCAGGTTGATGTATTGTAGTTAATAGTAATCTGTAATCTTGGTTGGCAAGTGACCTTTGATCAGAATCAATGTACTTTAATGTTGATGTTTAATATTTTCTTAGAGTTGATGCTTTTGTTTTAATTTTATTGGTTGTAATTTAGTGATAATGGTTGTTGAACGTTTATTTTCGTTGATTTATTTTTCTAACTATAATTATTATAAGCTGGAGTTTTACTTTTGGTAAAAGTTGGTGTCTTTTGTTTTATCTCTATATTTTATTTTATGTTGAAGTAGTAAGTTTGGTAAATGGTAATAGTTCTTTCATGTCTTCAGTTTTGGTTTTAGTTTCAATCTCTTACTTTTTTTTTATGTATGTCCTCTTTGATACGTAGAAAGACTATAAGTTCAATTATACAGGTTGAATAGTAGATTTTGAATGAACAATGTAATTATTAAATTTAACACTTTTCCAAGCATATCTCCTCATATATATTATATATATAAATATAATAAATTGTTCAATTTTTTCGTGCTTAAACTTTTCCAAGCATATCTCCTCATCTATATAATAAAATGTTAATATTTTTATGATTTTTTTACGTCACCGCGCGAAGCGCGGTGCCAATCCACTAGTAATTATAAACGCAAAAGTTGGCATATTTATAACAAAACCCTAGCAGCTCCTTCATCATCCTATACGCAATTTTTAGAAAGCAGCAAGAAGCTAATCGGTCTCTCCAAGAGAAAATTATTTCGAGGCAGAAGTTACACTCTTCTCTTTCTCTCTTGGTCATTAAGAGACCACTCTCTTAGTCTCACATAAAACCCGAAAACCATAGCATAGACTCCATTGTGGTTGTTTTATTGAAGACGGAGGGATGACTCGTGAAGATCGAGTACGAGAACCGTGTATCAATCTGAATCTGCAAGTATCTTAATCTTATGGCAGTTATATGATTTTTCCGGATTTTATTCAATCCTTGTTTACGTATAAAATTTATTTTGTATGCATGGTAATCTTTTAAAATTCTGCGCTACGTGTTGATTTCATAATTTATATTAAATCGTTAATATTTTTCTATTAACAAAATCCAACAAATTCCGGGTCGACCTTGAATATTATAGAAACGTGAACTATTTTAGTTAACAAGTTTTTTTTTTATTGCGAATAAAATGTACTTTTTTGTGTGTGTGTAAATTATTCGTTCTACTTATTTATACATATAATATTCGGAGACAATGAAAAGCACAATGTACCATAATTAATAAAGTTCAATAGAACGGTGACAACTTCACAAAAGAAAATAAAATGCAAACTAAAAATACTGTAATTAGAAACCCTTTTTACAGTAGTCGACACTCGACAGTACCCTTTATAATTTTCAAATTTAATTTAAAAAATACACTGTCCTAGACAATTATTTTAACATGATACTGTAAATAATAGATAATATTATAATTTTGTCCCACTATTACCAAAGTCTCTATTCATTATAGAGAACATATATTGATACAGTATGAAAACATTGCTCTCCGTCGAAGAAAAAATAAATACAAAAAGCCCGATATCCGGTTCCATTTTAATATATTAGTTTTATATTTATTTTTTTAATAAGTGCAGAAGTAACAAAGTTCTAATCAATTATGCTTATGGAAGTCTTCCTTCCCTAGCTCAATTTTAATTTTTTTTTTAAAAAAAATCCAAATTCTGTTAGACACCTTAATGAAAGGACATGGGTTGCCTCCAAATAATTTTACTTTAGAGTTAATTCTTTTTATTATTTGAGTCCGTCCCTTGCAAATGTATTTTTAAAGAATTTAAATATAATTGGACAGAATTAATGTAATACTGAACTTAAGTATTTGTCACTACAAAAAGAACATAGGTATCGTCTGTAGAGTTTTTTTTTTTTATGATTATTCTCAATACCGAGGCAGAAATCTCGGGATATCCTTGAAAGATTAATCTAGATTAAATACGAGAATAAAAATATTTTGGTTTCGATACGTTACCAAAATTTTTGTACTTTTGCCGTCAGGTATTTTCTGGCCTGTTCTCCTCGATATGCGCGCGTCTCTTGGGCAGCGTTTCGGCTCGAGATTACAACTCCACTAATGTCGAGCCTTTATCTCATCAAGCCACGTCGTTGCGGGAACTCTATTGCGTGCGGAGCGAAAATCACCGCGTCAAGCTAATAGGCTCTTATTGGTGATTGGATGATTATGCAATATCGGGGTAAGGGGGCAGCTCGAATTCTCACTCCATGATTTAGGGTTAGGAAGCTAATTTACGAACCCAAAGCTGTGTATTTATAGACACAACTTAAAATGACCTAATAAGCTTTGGCTCAATTAAATATGTGAAGCCCATTAAGTCATTATTAATAATTAATCTCCACATAATTACTTTATCAAGCCCGGTGGCCCAACATATTTACGACTGTCCTAATTGGTCCCTGAAAAGACCCAATGAACTTATGGACCCTAATTGGGCCCAATTCCCTATTCCCTAGCGCAATTAATTATACTTCAAGTACTTTTGTTGTTATTATCCCTTTTCAAAAAGTATTAATGGCAAAAAAACTTGGAAATACTTCCTTGTAAGCCGCATATATATACCAAATTCTATTCTTTTCGTGGCGAAAATTATAAAAAACTAAATGATCATGCCTTTATTTCCAAATTTTATTTTTATAGCAGTGAAATTGGCAAAAGACCAAAAAATGATCCTACCGTAAGTTTTAAATATCTTACGGCATAATGATATTGGTAACAAGTACATCACTTAAGACATTAGATGTCTTGAGTTCGAGTCACCATGAGGTAGGAGTGAAATCTAAAGATCCATATATATATATATATATATATATCTTACGGCATAATTTATTTTAGTTTTTTGGAACATTTATCATGCCAAAATAAAATCATGATAGTTTTGCCACAAATATCCCTAAAATAAATAATGATATTACAATTTTGTCACATTAGCCAAAGTCCTTTCTCATTCTTTCTTTCTTTCTCTCTTCACAACAACACGTCTCTCTCTCTATATATGACCGTCTCTACTCTCTCTCTCGTACCTCTTATTAATCACATCAACTCTCTCCTTCTCCTTCAAAGGAAATCCCGAAAATGGTGAAGTTCTCGAAGGAGCTCGAAGCACAGCTAATCCCAGAATGGAAAGAGGCCTTCGTCAACTATTGGCAGCTCAAGAAGCAGATTAAGAAGATCAAGATCTCCAAAGTCCCGAAATTCTCCCCGCAAAGCGACGACGTCGACTTCGGCCGCTCGATCATCGACCCCATTCGCTCCGCCGCCGCCAGAATCTTCGGACGAGAGAATCGGAAAATGGAGCTCCTTCAGGTGACGATGATCACCATAGACACATATATAACACATTCATCAATGATTTTATATTTATTTTAATATCCAACGAATACTTACGTCGAAAGTTGGTCATGATAATAACTCTGGTTTCCCAATCTACATATCACAAGAATACTACCACACGACGTCGTTTTCTACTATATATATATATATATATATTATAAACAATTATTTTATTTATCAATATATCTGTCGTAAACTCTTTTACTATGTATCTCCAAAATTAAATCGTGTATACAACTATACATTTATGTATAGAAGATATGGGCAAATATGAATAAAAAGGTCCACGCAAACATTCACATATTATATATATATATGTATATATATATTATATATATGCTTGTTAAGTTTGGATTCGCGTGTAAGACACATTGAAGAATAAGTGGAGATATATATGCATATATATATTGAGGCTCGCTACTATATATTATATGTACATATATATAAATACAAAATATATACGCCTTGTAATATTACTTTCTTGTATATATATATATATATTGTATATGATATAATGAGTCATATTTGAATGGACAGTTGGCGATTCTCACTACGACGTTTTTTTCTCTGTCTTTTTTTCTTTCCTATTTTTCTCCACTTTCCTATTTCTCATATCGTCCTCTTTGGTCTCTTTGTGTTTTGTTGCAAAAGGTTTAAATACATGATATATATATATACACACACACATAATGTCTTTTTTGTATATATTATTATCATTCTACACACCACTTTTAAGGGTTTCGCATTCTCTCACGAAAGCCATATTGGAAACGGTTGTATGGGCACTAACTGGTCACGAAGTCATCGTGACAACAAATAAAAAAAACTATATATTATAATAATAAATTACATGTAACAAGATCCAATGAAAATCACGTAATAATTATTTTGATTTTTTTTGGTGAACAGGTGAAAAGGAGAAAATCTGTTGGGGATGGCAAAGAAGAAGAGGAAATTTATGAAACCGAACTTGCTCAATTATTTTCTGAAGAAGATGAGGTAATTAATCACTTAATTATATAATTAAAAAATAAAACGTTACATTAATTAATTATATATATATATTTTATGAGACGTTAAAAATGTATATAGGTGAAGGTTTTCTTTGAGAGACTAGATGAAGAGCTGAACAAAGTGAACCAATTTTATGGCATGAGAGAGAGGGAGTTCTTGGAGAGAGGAGAGATTCTCAACAAGCAGCTTCAGATATTGGTTGATTTGAAGCAAATCATCAAAGAGCGGCGATGGAAGAACTCGTCTTCGAAGCTCAACCTTTCGAGCATACCGTCTTCGTGGTCGTCTTCTCCTCGGAGCTCCGACTACACAGGTTCTATTTTCTCTCCCATATACTCTTTGTTATTTATTTTACAAATATTTATGGCATAATTATTCAATAATGTATTAACTTTAGTGGCAATAGTACAAAAAGACCAGAAAATAGTGTCGATGTCTAATTATGTTCATGTCTAGTTAATACATGTTAATACACACGTCTATAATTTAATAAAAGTGTTGAATGATTGATGTTTAACAGGATGTGGCCGAAATTAGACTCCAACGTTGTTCTATGACATCTTGAGTATTATAATTGCCGCTAGAAAAAAAAAAGGAAGAATACACCGACATACTTAATATACAAAAAACTTGGTAATTATGACGCAAATGTGCCTCTATTTAATGATAAAAAAAATGTAAGTTCAAACATATATAACAAAAAAACTCGAAAAAAAATAAATCAAACTATATTACATCAAAAGGCTGGTTATTATGATATGTGTTTCACGTACCATTATTTGGATCTGCATGGAATGGTATAAAAATGGTTCTTATAAATTAACGGGACATATGTTTTTTTTTATATATCACTTCCGGTTTAAAATATATATGTTCTTCATTGCTTAAAATCCATGTCTCAATTGCGTAAATTGTATTTTAAAACAATAATTAACAAACGAGGAAAAAACAGAGACCGTACAGCTGTAAAATTATGCCTTAAGCAATTTTATTTTACTTTTCATTTATAAGTGTCTCCAACCATTACCCACGAACCATTAATTAAGTGACAATTTTATATTAATTCGTTACCTTGAATCAAGGAATAGCCGAATAGATCATTAATTATTTCAAAATAAAATTTAAAGCACACCATAATTATTAATAATTCTGCTCAGTTATTGCGATATCAAGAGATTGAAGCATACACGCAAATCATCTTATAAAAATCAAGTGATTAATTGGTCCATTTGATTTTCCTTTTTTTATTATTAGTTTCCTAGTTGTCTATTATTCATTAACGTTCTCTTTCACAAAAAAAGAATTTGCACTCAACAATATGATTAAATGATTATATATAGTAGATAAGCATTATTTTCCTTATGGTTAGGTTTAATGGATAAGCAAGCATAGTATAGTATTTGTCATTTGATCCTATAATTTAGTAGCATAAGCTTATATTAGCCAACTATATGCCTAAAAAAATTAGATATGTTGCTTGGAAATTAGTTTCCTTAGCAGTCTAGCTTCTTACATATATATAGATAATTATTAATTTTGTCCATTTTCCATGCTTTTAGAAATACAACTTTGCCATGTATCATAGCATTAAGTATTTAATTTGGTATCTTTCCTTGTAATTCATTCAATTGCCAAAATTTTCTTATCATTTATGATAAATTATGACAAACACTTCAGTCCGGAGCTTCCAGGTCTTAAAGACTTTAATATATATATATATATATATATATATATATATATATATATATATATATTTATTTTTTTTCAATCAATATAACTTTGAAGCGTGTTTCTAACCATGTATTTGTTAATTTTTTTATAAGATAGATTTTTTAAAATATATTAAATATAAAATGATGCACGGAAAACTTGCGCTCGGGGTATACAAAGCCCGAGGCACCAGCCTAGCTTGGTATTGTGAAGACCAACTCCGTCTTTTACGGAATAAAATTTATTTCCGAGCTTGAAATATTTATAATTTAATCATATTATTAATATCGAATTTGATCATGAATACAGAAAGTGGAGCTGATGATTTGAATGATATAGAGAACCCTATCGACACTAGTGAGACAGAAGAAGCGATTGCAGCTTTGGAGAGAAATGGATTAAACCTCACAAACAAGGAGTTAAGAGTGAAAACTAAGAAAGGAAAGCCGAAAATGGCGATGAGGATCGATCTCCCGGCGACGACCCCTTCCCGGGCGATCTCGGCGGTCACGTCAATGCTTTGGGAAGATTTGGTCAACAATCCTAAAAAGGAAGGCCATGGAGAGTACATAAATAGGAAGAAAATTCAATGTGCTCAAAAGATTATTAGAGGAGCTTATGTTGAGCTCTATAGAGGCCTTGGTTTGCTCAAGACTTACAGGTATTCACATTTTCTTACTATTATGATTTTTAATTTAATTTTAGATCAAATAAATTATATAATTAAATTATATGGAGTAATGGAGGTGATAATATAATTTTTTTTTTATCAGGAATCATAGTGGGAATTCTTTCATACACACTTTCAATTCATTGAATTAAAAAAGTAAACTAAAAGTACAAGGGTCATTGTCAATCTAAAGTTTGTGATGATAATATATTTATTAGAAATATGACGAAACTTTCAAAACTCAACCAAATAATATACATTTAGAATAGTGAAAGTTGAAGCAAAGTTCTTATCATGAAATATTTAACTAAAGAAATTATGAATATAATTTCTATTAAAAAAATTTGAAAATATTGTGTAATGGCTAAAGAAACCTCATAGTAAATATATATATACTTCTAACTCTGAGAATATATCATAGGCACTATAATATATAAAATATATAATCTTACTACAACTACATGATGATCAAATTTATAAACTAAACTCTGGAGTATATATAATATTATTATGTATAATATATATCATATATGCATGTAGCTACTTTTTTTTTTCAAGTGAAAGTGAGCACTAAGCACCATGTGGGGCTCTAAATGCTTTGTATTAGTTGAATTTAATAAATAAAAAATAATTAATTATGATGCTAATTAGGCATGTGTTTTAACTTTAATCACGAGTAAACAAAAAAAGTAAGAAAAAAAAAAGTAAATGAAGAAAGACAAAACAACAAAAGCATGCAAAACACTAGGAAAAAAAACATTAGGGTTTCGGATGTTTCTCATTTGAAAATTTAACTCTTTCTAATATTACAATATATATATATAGTTTTTTTTTCGATTACCATTATAGCATTGAGTTTTCACTTTTAGTTTCTATTAACATATTATAACAATTTTTTCTTCATTTTTACAGCTCACTAAATATGATGGCTTTCGTAAAGATACTCAAGAAGTTTGACAAGGTAAATTAATTAGCCTTACATATAATCATTTACACACACACACACATATATATATATATACACGCAAAGAACAAAATACTGGATATCAATTGTCTTTTTCTTTTCAGCTACGTCATGTTTGCTTTTAGGAGGAGATCCAGGTCACATGTAATAACATTAACATATAATATAAATACATATATTTAGCTACAAAACAAACAAAAAAATTGGCAGTATAACTTGTTGGTTTGATTAAGTAAATATTCAACTAGATTCTTGGAATAATTTTGTCATTAAAATACCGAGTCACGTGAATTGCGTGAAACTTTAACAAACAATTCAATTTCTTCCATTTTTATATCTTTATAAATTGATATACCTCATAAGCTATATAAAATATTAATATTTAGGATATTATTGAAAGAACAATGGAAAAAGGAGATGCGAGTATCTGAATTTTGTTCGAGCCTTTCGATTTACAAAAAAATTGAAAGAAAGAAAAAACGATTACTAAGTACCGAAATTTAATTAGGGCTACGTCACTTATTTAATGATTTTTCTACTATTTTGATTTCTTTGTGGTGATTATATATATAGGTGGCAAATCAGCAAGCATCAGAAACCTATCTCAAGGCAGTGAAGAGATCATATTTTATTAGCTCGGACAAGGTATATTTATACATATGTATACACAACTTTATACATGCATTTTGATTAATTCTAATAAGAAAAAAAAAATCTAATACCTCTTGTAAAGATTGTCTGCCACCTAGTACATAAGTTTATGGCTACTATATATATTTTTACAAAGCACTAATATATATATATATATATATATATGTCCTTTTATTTTTGGGATTTTGAATGTTGAAAGATGGATGTGAAAATTGAATTTGGATGTGTGTTGAGAAGGTTGTTAGATTAATGGACGAAGTGGAGTCCATATTCATAAAGCACTTCGCCAACAATGACAGGAAAAAGGCAATGAAGTTCTTAAGGCCTCAGCAGCACAAAGAGTCTCATATGGTCACTTTCTTTGTCGGTAAATACCTCTCTCCATCATATTAAAATATCAACTATAATAATAATATATATATATATGACCAGAGCCGGCCTTTGCTATAGGCGAGGGAGGTGCGCTTTTGATTTAAAAATGAAACTTGACTATGTACTTTCAGTCGTATTATCATTTTTTCTTAAAAAACGACGTAAATTAATAAATTGTGCAGTTTCGGATTGCCCAAATATAATCAATTATATCAATTTATAAACCCTAAATCGTAGGCCAATGAAAAGGGCCTTCTCACTATGCATGGTCCAATATTATATATCATTTGATGGAAAGATGATTAGGGCGATGACTAAGATAAGACTTATATAGGTTAATATATGAATTATATGTATGTATAATTGTATATATTAAGGTCAATTATATATGTATATTACAATTATAGTAAACTCTTATATTTTATAGTTGTTCCAACAAAGAAAAAGACCAATAAAAAAGCACTCCCACTATGCATGGCCCAATATAATTCACTTATTGAAAGCATGATTAGGGTTATGACTAAGATGAGACTAGAAAAGTCATCCCATTAACTAATAATGCTATAAACCTGGTGGCCACTAATTCGGTCAGTGCCACAAATGCTCCCAAAATTAATTAAAGGCTTTATTTTTAAATGAAACTTAATTAAATTAGGGTTTGTGCCTCGCCCACTATTTTTTTTCTTTTTGTTTATCAATGAAAAATATATAGTACTAGATAGTTAATTACTTGGGGTAGCTAATACAAAAATTATAATTTGTAACTAATTATTTTTTATTTATCATTGACGTAAGTTCGACTTTTATGTCTTTAAAAAAAAAATATAAAGGGTGACCTCTCTCAATTTATGCATGACCGTGCAGGACCCAGTTTCTTATTTTATGGTAGAAAAGTCCGGTTTTTGGATCGAAAACCGGGCTTCTAAGATAAATTTCACCTTGGAATTTTCTCGCTACATTGAGGATGATTCGAGTACTGAATATTTGTGGTTATTTCTTTATGTGATAAAAGTTTTGTGATTTTGTGTTTGGGTTGGTGCAGGATTGTTCACAGGTTGTTTTGTATCTTTGTTTTCGGTGTACGCGATATTGGCTCATCTTTCCGGTATTTTTTCATCACAAACAGAAAGTGCTTACATGGAGACTGTCTACCCAGTTTTCAGGTGCTTTTTTTTTTCTATTACATTATACAATAATCAGAACTCACAACTACTAAATGACCAAATTATCCCCATGGATTCTGTACAAGGCTATTTGAATAATCTCATAGTTTCACATGCATGTGACATATGACATTACAAACTCACCATTTTGAATAATATATCTTTATGATAAGGTAAAACATGATACTTCTATAGTTAATTAAATGATCAACATTAAGACAATCTAGATTAATCATGAACCTAATCCATATATTTAGCTACCGAAAAGTCAGGTGGTGGAAAATATAAAGTTTTAACATTATTTTAGCCCTGTTATTATTTTAGCAGCTACTTCTATCAATGTAACATTATTATTTAAACCCAGTAAGTCATAATAGCTCCTTATTTTTGAAACATATTGCAGCGTGTTTGCATTGATGAGCCTGCACTTGTTCGTGTACGGGTGCAACTTATTCATGTGGAAGAACGCGAGGATCAACTACAACTTTATATTCGAGTTCGTGCCGAGCACAGCGCTTAAGTATCGTGATGCCTTCCTCATATGTACGACGTTCATGACGGCCGTGGTGGGGGCGATGGTAGTGCACCTCATCTTGCGGGCCAGCGGATTCTCGCCAAGTCAAGTAGACACCATCCCGGGAATCC
Organism: Parietaria judaica; assembly: GCA_954871525.1. Lineage (NCBI taxonomy): Eukaryota > Viridiplantae > Streptophyta > Magnoliopsida > Rosales > Urticaceae > Parietaria > Parietaria judaica. Next base: position 24,406,643 of record OX940872.1, read on the forward strand.
TACTTATGGTTAGTTCTTGTCAATTTATAGTCAATCGCGACATTCTATCATGAAACACAAGTATCTTTCTACTGATGCTAAGGTTTGATTATCAATGCAGGTGTTTATAGCGTTGTTGATCTGCCCTTTCGACACGTTGTACCGCCCTACTCGGTACTGCTTCATTCGCGTCATTCGCAACATAATCTGCTCTCCTTTTTACAAGGTAATATATTATATACTTCATCGAGAACAAGTTGTAACATGTGATAACCTTATTGTAAAAAAGTTTCACATTCTTTAGGTAAAATCCAATGCAATATCATAGCTCATGATAATGAAGCATTTTGCTAAAAAAAATATATTTCTAATGCAGGTTTTATTGGTGGACTTTTTCATGGCTGACCAGCTTACGAGCCAGGTGATTCAAACAACCTCAAATTCTTAAAACTAATTTACACTAATGACCAGTGTCGGCCAATCAATGTACGCTTTAGTTGATAGATTATCCATCAACACTTAGTTTTAAAATGCAATTTATTACAGTAGTTATTCATTTTTCGTCATTGCATAGCTCTTGAAATACCGTTTAACTCTTGCAATATTGTAGTGGCTATTGCTATAGTGTATTGGCTCCTACAATACTATGTTGGAGGCACCAAAACCAGTTTGTAGGCCCTCATAGTGACTATACGTCATAACAATGCTCTTTAATAGTTTATTGATTAACAATTCATTTGCATGCAGATTCCGTTGCTCAGACACATGGAATCATCAGCTTGCTACTTCATCGCCGGAAGCATGGGCAAGAATCAACTACAGACATGCAAATCCGGAAGAATGTACAGCGAGCTCGCCTACGTTATCTCGTTCTTGCCTTACTATTGGCGTGCCATGCAGGTAAAACGGCTAGCTTACTTATTAATCGAGTTTTTGAATTGATGACAAAAAACACACATATACATAAGAAAAATTAACTTAATATTTGATCTTTCGGCTCACTTTGGGTAATAATTAATCACGGGCTCTTTGTAGTGTGCAAGAAGGTGGTTTGACGAGTCAGACCCCGTCCACTTAGCAAACATGGGGAAGTACATGTCTGCGATGGTCGCAGCGGGAGCGAGGATCACGCATGCGCGGCAGCCGCAGCATAACCAGCTCTGGCTCTCCATCGTGCTCGTCACTTCGGTGGTGGCGACAGTGTACCAGCTATACTGGGATTTCGTCAAGGACTGGGGTCTTCTTGACCCTAAATCAAAGAACCCTTGGTTGAGAGATGAGTTGCTTCTCAAGAATAAGAAGATCTACTATTCTTCCATTGTAAGTGCATCTTAATTCCCATTTGAAACTTAAATAAATAAATTAGAAAAAAAAATAGGAAAAAAAATTGTGATTGACCCAACGAAATAAGAGAACATGTTGACTAATCAACCTCGAACGTGAACGATTTATTACAGGCCTTGAACGTCGTCCTTAGAGTAGCTTGGGTGGAGACTGTGATCGGCTTTCGCTTCAAAGAATTTGGATCTCGAATGACCGATTTTCTCTTGGCTTCTCTCGAAGTTATCCGTCGCGGGCATTGGAATTTTTACAGGTACTTTTTAACACATCTTTTTTTTTTTTGCCATAGTGCGCGTTGTTAAATTCGTTTAAGTTATGTGGCTTATGTCTCAATACACTGAGTCAAATACTCATGCCAATCAAATTAAACTAAATAATCTTATTTGATATAATATGAACAGGTTAGAGAACGAGCATCTGAACAACGTGGGTAAGTACAGGGCCGTGAAGACGGTTCCATTACCGTTCCGTGAGACCGACTCTGATGGCTAAAGAGCCTCTTACGTGCGCGCAACAAAATCCATGGAAGCTCGTAGGGATGAGGCAAAAGCCTCGCACGCGTCATTAGTGCGCCATCCTGAGTCCCGCTTCACCACCTTTTGTGATTTGAATAATAAGGTCAGCGAGGGGCCGAGCGTGGTGAAGGAGCCATCAACGCAATGACATCCTATGCTCTTGTATATCATGGCAATTTTTATTAACATGGATTTGCTGCTAATAATTATCATGTATAATATGATTCTCATGCAACACTATCACTTTTTTTCTTTTTAATCTTCTTAATTTCTAGAGTATGTGTTTGAATCTATTTCGACTTCTTCAAGAATTAGAAGCTGTCGCAAGTAATGTATTAAATAAAAAAGTTTCTCATAATTTGGGACCCTCTTATAATAGGCTTTGCATACTTGATTAATGTACAACTAAATTGTATAATATCTTCATATGAAAGAATACTAAGCAAAAAGAAAATACAGAATTAATGTTGTCATATTATGCAAGGGCGAAGTAAAAAAACTTTATGACTGGGGTAAAAAATAACATAATATAATTTTAAAAATAAGATGGAATATTAAAACGCGTAATATAATAACATATATTGCGTTACAATTGTCATTTATAAATTTTTATCAACTAAAATAATTTATTATAATCTCTTTATCGATACAATAAAATATATTTTTCTTGGATTCTTATACGTAATTCTTAATTTTTTTATGAAAGATAATTTTAAAAAAGATTGTCGAATATTGTCATTGTATGATAAATTAATATTTGAATAACATGAATATATAGGATAGTTTAATGATGTATGTGTTAAAATAATTATTAACACCTTCGTAGCATTTTCCCTCGATTGTTTCGGCGTTCGAAGATTCCGGGAAGTACCCCCACGAGAAAAGCACTGGATGAAGGTGGAGGTTTCTTCCAATGTGTCGGTTGGTCAGCCCGCTTGCGAGCATCAGCGGAGGCGTGAAGAGCGCACCGCATGCTGATACCGTCACTCTTGCCTCAATTTGCAGCCTCTGTTTCACACCGTCGCCGGAGCATTTCGCGATCACTCCCAAGCACTTTTTGTTCCTCTTCTTCTTCCTCTCACCTTGCCCGGAATTCCTCTCCAAGATGAACCTCTCCACCTTGCAGCCGCTGAGTATAACGGCGCCATTCTCCACCGCGTCAACAAGCCATGTTGCATCCGTCCCCTTCTTGTCGCCGCTCGGGCAGCCAAAGCCACACGAGCCGCAGAAATGCTTCTCGGAAGAGTTTCGTGGGACCGACTCAGCTCTCAGGCCCAAATTCTCACATCCTTTTCGCAGAACCCGGTTCTGAAACCCCTCACACTCACACCCGTCAGTGACACCGAGCCGCTCGCACACCGCGTCCATAGCCTCGACGTACTCCACCGTCCCAAACAGCTCAACGCCACTCTCCTCCGTCCATTCCTTCAGCACCGTGCTCGGCGTTCGTATCGCGGCCGACCAATTCACCACGGAACCTCCGCCGACAGCCGTCCCGGCCATGATCGCCATCTTCCCGCACGTGCTGGCGAACGTGCCACCGTACTCGTACATCTCGTCGTTCGTAGGCCCTTCGAGAGAAGAGAATTCCCACGGCGCGAAGTAATTCCCCTTCTCGACGACGACAACACTGAGCCCTGCGGAGGCGAGGATTGCAGCAGCGACTCCGCCGCCGCATCCAGACCCCACCACCACCACGTCGCAGCGGATCTTGCTGGCGTTTCGGCGCGAGTCCACCGTAACTTGTAGGCCTTTCCGAGAGAGGCTTTGAAGGAGCGTTGAGTCTGTCAAGTACATGGTTTCAATGATTCCTTTATCAAGAGGCCTTTGCCTTATTGTTCTTGGGATTTCTTCTTTGCTTTCTGGCTTATATCCGATGGCTTCATACGTAACACTTTCTCCATTTTCGTCAACCTGTTAATTGCATGGAAAAATTCGGAGATTATGAGCTTGAAAATAGGGTATTTAAATTTTGAGAATCCATAATAGTAAGAAATTGAAGATTATGATTAATAGATTTCGGAATATTATTGGCATAAGTATCTTATTTCGTACATTCTAAATCTCTTTTTATTAGCGAAAATAATAATTGAAGGCCACAAAAAAAGTGTCGAATTCGAGTTTTGTTCATGTTGAGTTAACATTCGTTATCTCTGGTTTAATAAAAAAAATTAAATAATTAATTTTTTGAAATTTAATCATAGACATGCACTTTTCTTGTATATAAACTTTAACATGACATGGACAAAACTAGAACGACACTATTTCGTGATTCAGAATATACTTACGTATTTAGTAAATGATTAGATACTACGTCACAAATATCCCTAAATTTATTATGGAATTGGTGAATGGATGTTTGACAATTTTTTTAATATTAACAAATACTGCTAATAACAATTTATATCTTAATAAGAATAGTAAATGTTACAAAACAAAATTATTAAGAGAGAAAAAAAAAAGATTATACGTAGAATAGAACTCAAATACAAAGTGGATAAATCATAATAGAACAGCAATTACTCCTTAATATTGTACCACACAAGTTTTTATTTAGCTTCCGAAATTGTACCTAACTTATTTAAGTAAAAACTGTAGCATTACGACGAGGCCTAACAAAGAATATTGCATTTATTCTATTTTTAACAAATTAATTTATTATCCACCAATAACATTGTTGCCTAATTATGATTCATGACCATACGTACTAATTAAATTCATTAATTATATTTCCATATTAGACACTATCAAGGATCATACGCAACACTGACATTTTCATCTATATTTATATTCATCACACACCTCCATATAAAAATCTGACATTATCAAGGATCATATATACCACCTAATTTATTCAAGAAATTAATAGATGGCAATTTATCTATATTTAAAATAATAATTATTCATATGTTTTTATTTATATTTATAGCTACATTTACAGTATGTCTTCTTCTTAATCATTGTACTCGAAAACTTACACAATGATAGTGTTAGTTTGTAAAACGACATATTTTATTCGAATATAGTTTTCGTTGGTATAATTGAATGTAACATAATATTACATTATCTACTCCTACATTTATTAAACCATCTAGAATAATTTAAATAAATTATGATCCTTATTTAACGAAAAATTGCTTTTTATAAGGTATCCATTTTCATTCAGTTAGTTTAAGGGTGTGCATAGGCTATAATGGGTCGGCTCGCTTGAAACGAAAATTCAACTCGATCCGATCTTATTGAATTTTGAAAAAGCGACTCAATCCAGAACAAGATAAAGTTATTTTTATCTTTGGCTTTGCATATATCGACACAAATTGGATAGTTATGCCATGCATATCCGTTTTTATATATCGGATTCGGGACTAAATAATAAATAAATTAGGTGAAAGAAAAGATGAGAGAAAGCGTTTTTACCCGTGAGAAGAATGTGTGGAGGCAAACGACTTTGATGTAAAGAAAAGCGAGCCTAAAAGGGGTGAGAAATCTGTGTTTTAACCACTTTTGCACCACTTTTTCTCTTTTGTGCAATGGCATCCTTGAGAAGGTGGAGATGAAAGGCCATTTGTGAGCAAAAGAAAGGGACCCACACAGCAGAAAGGTCCCAAACCGAGTGGCCAAAAGACACAAAAGAAGCCTCACTATCACCAATCCCTCTACAATCGCCCTCTTCACTAATAACTCTCCTACCTGCCCATAATTATAATTATATGATTATTAGGTCAAGAAATCTCTCAATACATATATAACACAACAGAGACTACTATCAAAAAATTAATCTTATGTTTCTTAAATTAATCTCAAATAAATTCTCTATATATGTCTGAATAATAAAGTGTGCATCCAAGTAATTTTATCGACGATTGTGGATCTCCATAACATAGAGAATGCAATTCGCCAATAAAACTTTATAACAAAATAATTATGCTTTGATTAGTCAGGTTCCGAAATGTGCGCGCAGGCACCCGCGCTCGTGACATCGTCTGAACAGCTCTAGTGCGGGTCACTGGCTGCATGTGCCAAACCAAAATTTGCTCACATCTATTTTTTTAGCAAAAATTAAAATTAATTTTTTTTTATTAAAAATTAGCATCAATCCTCCAAATACTAATTAGGTGGATAACTCGCCCATTAAATCTATATGGGTTGAGCAAATTCGTGCTTGGGTCCAACCTAGCCATGGCTGCCCGCGAGAGAGATGGACACGGGACAGGCAGGACCCTCCCGTTGCCGGCCGGTCCCACCTGCATTTCTCTAGCTTCAATATATATATATATAAATATATATTATCAGTTTGAAAAAAAAAAAAAATATCTTTTTTTAAATGGAAACAAGAAAATTGAGGTTTTAGCTTTTGGATTTAAGCCAAAGAAACAGTAGGGAATATCGTGCATCACATGAGAGATGATGAAAGTGACCACATAAATTTTACTTTAGGCACTGTGACATGATGACAAACTGTGTATTTTAACTTTGAGAATAAAAAAGACATATTTTTAGCATATATATACATAATAGATGTACGCCAGCGCCACTACTTATATGAAAATACAAAATATATGTAGTCGCATATAATTGACACTAATGCCCTTGACTTGAACTTTGTACTTCCATGTATTTTGTTCAATGAATGTTTTTTTTTTAATAATGTTCAATGAATTTTAGTTTTCTTAACATTTTTAAAATAATTTGCGCACTGAATCTAATGCCTCAGAAGGACGGAATCTATTAATTTATACATAAGACGGGAGTTACCAATTTAAATGTATATTTGTAATTAATTAAGTAATTATCGAACTAGACAAATATAGTAGGGTAAGTATCAAGTGAAGGTATTCAAAACCTATTAAGAGTAAGCTATATAAGATTGACAAAAATAGTAAATATGACGCAAACACAATCCACAAGTCACGTGTTACGCAAAAGGTAACACAAATGTACTACTTTTTGAAAGAACGTGGGGCATTGATGCCAAAACCTAAAACTTCGGGAACACGGTACATAAACATTCAAATTGCAGGGAGTTTGCAAATAATCATCTCATTTCTTAAGTAAGTTTATATGATTAACAACGATGATATTATATATATGAGAATGGTGTAATTAGTACCTCTTGAGGGATGGGATGTTGAGCAGCAGAAGAAGAGTAGAAGGAGTGAAGAGCCTTGGAGTAAGGAGAAGAAGGTGGCAAGGGCAAAGAAGGAACAAAAACCTCACAAATGCTTGCAAGTGACTCCATTTCTGCTTCAGAAAACCCTCTCCATTTGCTCTTCCACTTTCCAACAAACCATCTTTTCCTCAGCAAAGGATGACTCTCCTCTCTCATCTCTCTCTATAAATGTTTTATGTTCTACTTCTATCAATAGTTGGTCACTTTTATAGGGGATTGACTTGGAGCTCAAAGGAAAAGACTATATTAACCTCCAATATTAGTGACAAGTCATTTAGTAGACCTATATAATTAGTTTTGTGCAATAAATTAGAGAATGGGATGTATTTTGCATTTCGAGTATCTAATTTTTACTAAGTGTGAGCCAAATTTTAGGTCTCCTGTTTAGAGGTAATTAAAAGTATATCCAAAAGCCACAAAATGAGGTCGAGGTCTAATTCCGTAGATGTCCCGTTAAGATTTGTTACATGTTTACGTCTATTAAACATCAAAAAAAATTCATTTATTGATGAACCCTTTAATTAATAAAGTTGTCACAATCTATAACATGTTTCTCTAATATTTCAAACTAGCAAATAGATATCGTCAAAACATTTTGTTTTTCTTTAATATGATTGTATCTTATTTACAGACGTCAATTCAATATGAACAAAATTAGACATATATTTTTGGGTTAATTGCGGCAAAAATACTCAACCTTTGGTCAAATTCTCTGTTGTGTATACAACCTCCGTAAATAACGGCAAAAGTACCCAAACTTAGCATTTGAGAGTTGACCGAGAAAATATATCTATGTGGCAATCAGCCTTTGCCACGTGGCGTGCCACATGGCAATTGGCCGTCACGTGGCATGCCACGTAATTATTATTTAAAAAAAACTATTTAAAAATATTTTTATTAAATTATTTTTAAAAAATATTATTGAAAAAAACTTTTTAATTTTTTTTAAACTTTTTTATTATTCAGTATAATTATTCATTTTAGAAAAGTGGATCAAACGAAATAAATAAAGAAAAAAAATCCCCGTTCAGGGTTCACTTCACTAGGTGAAACGAAATCGCTTAATATTTTTAATAATAAAACCAATAAAAATCATATGATTATGTAACGACAATTATTATTTATTCTAATATATGAAATAAAAAACATATTAAACAATTATTATTATTCTAAAATGCAAAAACAAAAAAAATATCATGCAAACAAATAAAAATATTTTTTTATTAAATGTAATTTGACTACTATTTTTTGTTTTTGAATAGTTGGTGTGTATTTAATTATGTCTTGACTTTTTAAACATTATGTATGTGGTTATTAGTTATTATTATTAAACATATTAAACAATTTTATTCGACACGTGAACCGTATCGGAAACGGAGTTCAAGTGAACCATGAGCGGTGAAAATTACTTTGTTCTACCTACTTTCTAAATATAAATAATTATAACCAATAATGAATATTTAAATTTAAATATTCATTATTTGTTATTATTGAAAAAAATATCAAAAATAAAAATAAAAATAATTTTGTTTAAAAAATAAAACTATTTAAAAATTTATTTTAAAAAATAATAATTACGTGGCATGCCACGTGGCGGCCAAGTGCCATGTGGCATGCCGCGTGGCAAAGGTTGATTGCTACATAGATAGATTTTCTCGGTCAACTCCTAAATGCTAAGTTTGGGTACTTTTGCCTCAATTTACTGAAGTTGTATACACAGCAGAGAATTTGACCAAAAGTTGGGTATTTTTGCAGTAGTAAACCCTATATTTTTTATGATTTTTTTATTATTTTGCCGTTAAAAAATTGTTAATATATACATGTATATTAACTTCTTTATAAATTAATATTTTTTTAGACAAGAGAGAATTTTACATATTATCAAGGTTATTAATATTGAGGAATAGCGAGATCATATAAAAATATTATTATAAATCAAAATATCAATTTAACAAAAAAATATTAAATACTTATAGCAAAAATATCCCTAACTTATTCTACTACTCCTTATCATCAACTTATATTAACAAATTTGATATAGTACTTTTTAAGATGAAAAGAAAAATTATGCAGTGACAACATTAGGTTAATATCGAGTCCTCGCAATTTATTTTACACGGATAATTACGTATAGTTGGAAATTAGGATATATTTAGTGTACCTAAAATAATCTATCGTAATTTTTGTGTCATTTATTATTCAGATATTGTTAAAGCAATTACCATTTCTATTGGTAAACTGCAAAGACGGTGTGAGACTCGTTTCGAAGTTATGGTAGTCACATTTTGTATCGATTTCTCGACAATTAAAGTTATTTTTGTAACGTGATTTTCAGTTATTAGATTTCATGGCTATAAATTTGCCATGTGTGAAGTGTCTATACATACACGTTTCCCTTGTACTAACAAGATAAAAAAAAAAGTTCGACTTTATTATTTCTAATATCAATATAATACAGTTGGTGCTCGTTTCAATATGTATAATATAGTTGGTGAGCAAAATTTACGTGCATGCATGCTCATGTTACGTGGACGGGCGTAATAATTGTGAAGTATTTACTATGATGTCGTATAGCCTATAGGTAAATTCTTAACACAAATTAAGCAAGTTAAAAAGAAAAATTATAACGTTAATAAAAAAAAATACAGAATACACGAGAAATTAATCGCATATTTAACTTGTACATAATCATAGTTTTCGAAATAGTTGCGAAACATAGCTACCACAACAAACATTATTATTAAATATTAGGAATATTAATTATAATGATACTGTACACAACCAACCTTATAAATAACTAGTTCCTTTCGATCGATTCAGTAATTGCTTTCTTTTTTCTTTTTTTCTTTTTCTATAGCATTATTAAGAAAACCCATTTGCATGTCTCTCTCCCTGTATATTTTTATTTTAAAATATTATTGAAGTGCATACATACAATTTTTTCTTGTATATGCTTTAATTTAATGTCTGAAAGACTGAAAGACAAGGCTAATTTTTTATTTTTATTTTTTTACAATTTAAAAGGCACTGCTAAAAAAAATTAAATCCACGAGGCAAAAGTGTACATATATATACATGCAAAACTCAACGGTCATCTCTACTAATTATTCTAATTTCTGTCCAAAACCACGTTTATCTTTTCTTGACTCACACGGCATTACTAATATACAACACTGAGTCGGTTAGACAGCAAGAAAACACAAAAAATAAATCATAAAAATGAGTCGGAAAACAGCAGGCGTTTCAGCATCGCGGGACGGTCTCTGGAAATAATGAGAACGCGGTCCGTCGCGTAATCAAACGACGGAAGATGCATGTCGTTGGGCCCGACGATCACCCCGGCCTGTTGCGTGTACGTGTTTCCTTCCTGAGCTTTGAAACACGGCATACTGTTATCCTTCAGCTTGTCGAAAACGAACAGCCCGAGCCCACAAGCGCCCATGACCTGGCTCGAGTCTGCCCACACTTGCGCGATTGCCACGTCGTTGCTCTCGGGGAACAGGTACGAGCAGAACAGCCTTTGCTTGCGCACCGAAAATTGCTGGATTTCCGCAGGGGACTGTCGTTTGATGCCCTGCCTTGTGTTGGAGCAGCCGAGAAAGACCGAATCGCCCCGAGAGAAGACGGAGAGAGCAGTCACGCCGAGCATAGGAATCTTGAGGCCAACCCCGTTTGGGAGGCGGAAGTCGAGGACGTTTATGGCGTCTTGGGTGCAGAAGATGCCGTCATTCCCTTCGGATTCCGATGAGCTTAGCCTATGGTTAATAAAATCAAAATTCTTTAGAGCTAATCAAGGACGACCAAAGATTATATAATATGTATATGAAGAAATACAAACTAAATAAAAATTGAACTTAACCCTGATTGGTTTTCACAAATCCGAACCCGGAAATTTCCCTTCCGGGTTTCCTTTTAATTTAGTTTTTTATAATACTAACATTGCTGTTTTCCAAAACCGGCAAAATAAATTGGGATTTAACGGTTTTAAATGGTATTTTTCAGCTTGAAACCGGCATTTAACGATTTCAGACCGGTATTATTTTTGCTGGTAAACTGGTTTCCTAAAACCAATTTTTACATAACTGATATCAGGATCAGGACGAATTTTTGAAGTACCCGGAATATCGAAACCAAGTTCCGGGTCTCTATTTCACCCCTAGACCGTTTAATTACTGTAAAACTGGACATGAAGAAGAGCAAGAAATGAAAGCGTGAAGAGTAAATATCCACCTTTGACGGATGCCTCCACCGAGCTCGGCGTCGGAGTTATTGACGTGAAGGGCTGTGATGACCCGACCGGCAGAAGAAACAGACAATAGAGCTTGAGAGCTGAGAGAACTCACATCCCATAGACAAATAGACTCCATTTCACCCACCACCACTTTTCCCCTGTTCCTCCACTGCAACGGGCTCGAAAAGTCCATTCTCAACACCGAGCTCGACACGTCCCAGTTCATGACTTTCTCTCCGTCGCGCACGTCGAACATTCTCACAGCCCTCTGCCAGCTGGAGGTGACAGCGACGAGAGGTCCACAAGGTTTGCACCACCACTGTCCGGCTTCCGGGTTTGCGAGATTCAACGGAGGGTTTCTTGGGTTAGAAGCTAAGTTGTTGGGTAAACGACCGAGCGCAGTTCTAGAAAAAGGCGTTGTCCTGCCCTTTTCGAATTGGAAAGCACAAACTTCTTTGGAGTAATAATCCCACGAGCAAAAACCCGAGTCCACGGAATTACCGGTGGATGCAGCAACAACATATCGTCCCGCGTGACCATCGGCTCTCGGGGCACGGATCAGCCAACAGTCTCTCCACATGTTCGGAGAAGTTCCGAGAGGTGGCTTGTATACAGTTTTCTCCTGTAATTACAATCGATCATTAGATATACAAACTATATCTAAAGTTACTATGTTGGTTATCATTATGCATCAGTCTTTATTTTTCGAGTATGCCGGTTTTAAATAAGTGAACTTAGGATTATGTTGTTTTAAAGTCGATTATTACGCAAAAATGATCATCGCTCCTGATAAATAGCATAAGGATACGCTTAGAAAGTACCTCGATGTTGACAACGTCGTAAATGCTACAAGAGCCGTCACCATGGGCGAGAAGAACCGATTCACCCTCCGACACAAACCATCCGCTAGTTGTCGTCTTGCAGCCAATTTTATCCACCTGTGCGGTATAATTAGCGACGTTTTGCTCCTCAAAATTCAATCCTTGCGCAGTATTTTCCCTATCCTCCATGTCTCCGAACGTTTCATCGGTCGTCAAATCGATTTCAACCCCGTCGTTCCTTGGAACCCTCACCGCGGCGTTTTCCCTCACTTCTTCAGAGTCGGCATCTTTTGCTTCTTCATCGTCGTGTTTTCCCTCCAAATCAATCTTCTCTTGATCATTACTCATGGAAGCCAAGAACTCGATCGCTATTGGATTCGCGTCAACGGGGTTCGCCGCCTTCACGTGTTCTTCCTCGGAGTTTTGAGATGACACCTTGACCATGGCCGCCCGGTTCCGAAGCAGCTTATGATGAGGAAAGAGCCTAGCTTCAAGATCCTCACTTTTCAACCCGTTTACCGATCTTTTACCGCTGTCATCTACCCTCTCCGCCATTTTTGAATCGCCTCCGGCACAGTTTATCCCCTTCTCGATCCCCGTGATCTTGTCTTGAATGTCCAAGAGTATCACCTTCGACGCATCGGGGTTGTTCTGATCCAGCATCTCCTCCGTCTTCTTAATATCCGTCGCTATTCGCTGCACCTTGCCTTCCAAAAAGGCGAGCTTCTCTTGCAGCTTGCTCGGGTACTTGCTTTCCTTGGCACCGGGAACCGCCACACCCTTCACCTCCATTGCTACACTAGCCCTAGCTACAGACTTAGACCTACCATTCTCCTCTTTCGCCTCCGATCCTTTCCTCTCTCTAACGGAATCCGAAACCCTTACCCTAGGAACAGACTTACCGGCTCTGGAGAAAGATTTCTCCGACGAAATCTTGGACCGGTCCCGTGAGAATTGCGACGGGCTCGGGCTCCGGCCTCTTGGCGCCGACGACGTGGACCACCGGCAGACTCCGGCGGGTCTCTCGGGTCGGGTCGCCGAATGCGAGGTGGGCCGTGTGCGGGCCCGAGCCGACAGGCGGCTCTCTTTGCCGTCGCCGGCGATCGCGACCGGAGTGACGGGTTTGTGGGGTTCGGCTCCGGCGGGGACGACGCCGTTTCGCTCCTTGAGGCGGCGCGCTGACGTGGCGGACATCGGAAGGGTGTTTCGGTAAATATACAAGAATGATTGCAAGAAGTGAGAGAGTGTTTTGCGATTTAATGTAAGATTGATTTTGAGTTCAGACGGATTTAGGGGAGAGAGAGAGACACGGGTGTTTTGGAGGGAAAATGGTTTAAATTTATATTTTTTTATGACTTATTTATTTATTGGGATAATAGCGGCATAAGTCCTCAACCTTTACTCAACTGGAGTGGCATAGCCCCAACCTCATTTAATAGCGGTATAAGTACCAGAAGATGATTTTCGTCCATATTTGACTAACGGAAGTAGTCAACGTTTGCGTGGTCAGCTTCTCGTCAACGTGGACGCCACGTAATCGACATGTCACCATACATTTGGAGGGAGAGACACGGGTGTTTTGGAGGGAAAATGGTTTAAATTTATATTTTATTTTTTATTTTTTATGACTTATTTATTTATTTTATGAAATAAGAAGATTACCAATACAGATTTTATGAACTTTTCTTATAAGTTAGAATTAAAAATGGGCATTCCGGAAGGCCAATTAGCCCGAGCCCACAAAGTATCGGGCCAACAAAACCCGAGACCGTAGCTGCTCGGGTCACAGGTATTATAGTATGAGCTTTATGTCGGGTTGGGTTGGCTCGGTTAGTCGCCCTTTTTATTATAAACCTACTTTATATTTGACATTTAAAAAATTAGTAAAAAAAATATTCGTTGGATTTGAGCAAAATCTTTGTGAATGAAAAAAGATAGCACTTAAGGGCCCGTTTAGGAGTGTTCTCGTTGTATTTTCGTTTTTCACAAATTGATTTGTGAATGTTAATTTTAAAAGTTGATATTTGTTTATTTTCGAAATTATGTTTGGTAAGCAGTATTTTCTTAAAACAAAAAAGATAAATCAGTTTGGTGATTAGTGTTTTTAAAAAATAAAAATATTGAAGAACTATTGATGAATTAGATTGTAGCATTTATGAAGAAGAAGGAATTGTGAGTAATGTAGATAAAGGAAACAGAGATAACAATTTTTGAGAAGGGAAAAATAATTTTTATTTATTTTTTAAAGTACCCTATTTATGCACTAGAATATAAAATCTTTTTCAACAACAAAGCATTAATAATTTTGCTCCAAACTAGTTCTCATTTGCATTGTGCAGTGCATAACGGGAAGAAAAGGTAAAAATGATCTTAAAAGTCTACAAAGCATGCCCTAAATCTCTAAAAATGGAGAAAACAACATTGTAACACCCAAAGCTCGTGTAAAGAAAATACTTTGTCATTTATAAAAGTTATGGCAATACTCTCGTTTATAAAGAAATACTTCTATATATAAATCTAAAAGTAACTCAATTTTAATTCAATTGATTGGTTTTGTCACTTCTTACCTTCGCATGTCGGCGGTGCAAACAACTTACCTCCGTTAAAGAAGCGGGCAGGCCAGGCGGGTCCTGTACCACAAGCGAGCCAACGAGCCTCTTCTCCGGCTTGTTACTCATGTCTAATGTAATTCAACAAACACAAGCACCAAAAATATTGTAATATAAGAAAAACTCTGATTCGAATATATATATGTAAAGCCATATTTCCATAAGGTACGTGCGTCTCACACTTGAATTAATAGTGCTAACTTGGCCGTGGAACAACAAGGTGCGCTTGTAATAAGTACTGAATATTGGCTTTAAATTAAATACAACTAAAATATAGCTCATACTTTATACTCATCTCACACTTGAATTAAATTGCTCCACAAATTCAACGAGTTATGTAAATTATACACTACTTTTATTGAAAATTATTATTATTAAATTCTTTAGTGCAAAAAATAAAATAAAATGAAAAAATAATGAAGTGCATAAACACAATCTCAGATAACAATACAACACACACGACAATATATTTTGTGTAGTACTTTAATTACTACAGGTTTTCACTTGGCAACCTAGCCAAAGAAGATCAAAAGTTCAAAACCATCATTTCCTAACTAATGATTTGTCAAACTTTCGTGATGATAGGTGAACGAGTGCCAAATGTCATTATCCTCAAAACCGTCACAAAATTTCCAAGAACTACAAATTTCTCTTATAAAAAACTTTTTTTAAAAAAATTAATCTAACTCTCCGAAAAGACTTGAGCAACATAGGATTAAAAAATATTTAAAACATATCTTTGTCTTTATGTTTAACTAATAAACTGTTAAAGTTTCGTGATGATTAGTGAAAGAGTGTGAAATGTTTTTTTCTCAAGACCGTCGCAAAATTTCCAAGAACTGTAAATTTCACTTATAATTTTTTTTTTAATTTAACTTTAACTCTCCGAAAAGATTTGAGCAACATAGGATTAAAAAATATTTAAAACATATCTTTGTCTTTGTGTTTAACTAATGATTTGTTAAGTTTCGTGATGATTAGTGAAAGAGTGCAAAATGTTTTTGTTAATGCGTAAAAATGGCTTTAACTTAGAGTCGGATCCAAGGTTCGGGTCCCGAGATTGACCCGCTGAACACAAGGAAGATTGAATGCTGAGTCAACGCGGGTTGACTTATTATCGTCAAAGCTGGAGGCGATCCCGTCGTCTTGGGCGAGTCTCCGGGCTGTCGTTGACGATCCTCGGCGGACTTCCTTGGTGGTGGCGAAGTCCAGTTCACGCCGAAGCTCCTCGTCTGGGCAGAGTCCTTATCTTGGCGATGTCCCCGTCAGGGCGAACTTCAGTTTTGATGAAGCTCCGAGCTAGTCTTGATGATTCTTCGTGCTTTTCCTTCCTTGGCGAGCTCCTAAGGCGAGGGAGGACATGCAAAAAAGGGTAGAATGGGCCCGTGCTCCGTCGCTTATGGTTGGGCGAGGCTGCCTACGTATCTCAGTTTCATAGAATCAGGTCACATGTAGTTCGGGGTTAGTGATAAACGGCGGGTGAATGACGATGTGGTTTGACTCGTCGTAAGTGTCGTTGTTGGCGGTGCGAGGGTGACCTGTGGCCCGATGGCTGGGTATTACCGGCGTGATGTGCTCTTCGTCGACCTCGTTGGTGCTGGCAAGTTCACTGTCGAACTTCCCTCGTGTTTGCGAAGTACAATGAGAGCCTTGACCTGACGAGGTGTGCTCCTTTGTCGACCTTGTCGGGGTAGGTGGCCTCGTATGATGAGGGGCCTTATCCCGAAGAAGGGAAGCTCCGTCTTTGTCGACCTCACAGGTGGTGGCGTGGTTTCCCACCTAGCAACGGACGCCTTAGCTGACCCGTCGAACAACCTTTCTTCTTAGGCCTAAGACTCTGCTTCTAGATCGATCTCAGCTCTTAACTCAAGTCCTTTCCTCCTTAGAGTAGACGAGTTTTTGAGAGAGATAAAGCTAGAGAGAGAAGCTCTGGAGAAAGTTGTGAGTGAGCCGGGGGGGGGGGGGGGTCCTGCGAATTTCTTCCTGCAACAGGGGGATTGCCGGGGCCCCTTGTCTGCAAAAAGGGTCTCCGATGCTTCTCGATTCGTCTTCGATGTCTTCGGGTTGTCCGCGAGTCCGTAGGTTGTGTTCGGGGGAATCCGGAGGATTTCTCGGGGATCTTCGTAGTCTTAGATCTTCTCGTCGTGTAGTCTAATTGCAAGTTACGCCCTTGCCAAGCTCCGGCGAGGGGCTTCGTCGCCTTGGCGCCTTGTCAGCTTGTCGCCTCGTCGCCTTGTCGCCTTGTCGGCTTCGTCGCTTCGTCGCCTTGTCGGCTTCGTCGCCTAGTTGGCTTGTCGGCTCGTCGCCTTTTGGGCCCCAGGCCTCGCCAATGTCTTAGTTCTTCGGTCCCGGGCCTCTGGCGTTGGTGATGGGCCTTGACTTACCAGGACAGGCTTTGACTTTTCTCAGTGGGCTTTGACTTTTGTCAAAATGAGCCCAATTTTTATATGTCACGAAAAATGCACATAACAGTTATTTTCCTCAAGACCGTCGCAAAATTTCCAAGAATTGTAAATTTCTCTTATAATTTTTTTTTAATTTAACTTTAACTCTCCGAAAAGACTTGAGAAACATATGATTAAGAAATATTTAAAACGTATCCTTGTGTTCCTGTTTAAGTAATGATCTGTTAAAGTTTCGTGACGATTAGTGAAAGAGTGCGAAATGTTATTTTCCTCAAGACCGTCGCAAAATTTCCAGGAACTGTAAATTTCTCTTAAAAAAAAAACTTTTTTTTTTATATTAACTTTAACTCTCCAAAAAACTTGAGCAACATAAAATTAAAAAAATATTTAAAACATATATTTGTCTTTGTGTTTAACTAATGATCTGTTAAAGTTTCGTGATGATTAGTGAACGAGTGCGAAATGTCATTTCCTCAATACCATCATAGAATTTTCAAGAACTGCAAATTTCTCCTAAAGAAACACTTTTTTTTTTTTAATTTAATTTTCTTTAACTCCCCAAAAGACTTGAGCAACATAGGATTAAGAAAATATCCAAATTGCTAGGAGGGAAACCCAAACGATATTGGTGTGTGAGAGTGACTATCCAAAATAGATTCAGTCTAATCTCGAAGAACATAAAAAGTAAATTAAGTAAATAAACATGATATTTTCTAACTTTGTTTTGTGTCTATACTTATTCCGACTAGTCACGGTTATACACTAAATCATCGATCAATCGTAATTGTTAGATCGTAAAATTTTTCTCACTTAAGTTAACAATTAAAGCGTTAAATCATTTTATTAGAATTCCCATAAACTATATGTTTGAATAAAAGCAGCATCATCATCATGATCATCGTCTCAACAACCCGATGGTGATGATGAGGTGTAGTAAATACTTCCATGGAGCTTAGCGCAGCAAATTAAATTATGGCCAACGCTTTCACAGCGCACCTAACCAAGCTGTCATGTGTTTTTGGTAACGTGGGACCAAATGCATGTACATATGAAAAGGAGAGACATTAAACATGCATATTCAATTCATATTTACACATGTACACAAATACCAATTTCATATACAATATATATATATATATATATATATAGTTTATCATAGGCCTTAATTTATGAGAGATATGCGTATTTGATGTTTATATTCCTTTTTTTTTCTGTGAATTTAGCTTTATTTCTAAAACGACGAAAAATAGTTATTTCTTGATGATTTTAGAGTGGTTCTATTCACTATTATATACGGTCAACTAACTGAAATTTCAAACATTTTTTAACTTATAAATATTTTATAATTGTTATATATTTGGCGAATTACAAAAATATTATTGAATTACAAAAGAAAATATAAACATTTTCAAAACGTTTGTAACTTTGTATTTCTTTCTAAATTAACAAATTATTTTAAATATATATATATTTATTAACCGTCAAAAGCCCAAATTCACAACAAAATCACGAGAAAATTCCATGTCCACTTAACGGAAGGGTCAAATCCGCATATCTTTCATATTTGCAAATAAAAAACAACAACTTTTCCTACATTTAATAATCCGCATATCCATGATACGTTGCGCTGTTATACTTGCCGATGAATCTTGATTGTGCAATGATCATCAGAGATTATACTCTAATTATTAGAGAAAACTAAATAAATGGTTATGAAAGGTAATTAATCTCGTAAACTGAAAACCATGACAATAAGATTAACTAATTCATCAACTAAATGTTTATTGTTAATTATTGATCAACATATTATACATTTAAAAAAACTGAATGATGCATCGAATAAATTTTTAAATCTAATAAAAACTAAAAAGTGGATTTATAGATGATAGATTATCAATTGAGAAAGAATCCAAATTGTATTACTTGAGTGTTGCGAAAAAGTGAAATATTATAATTTATAATTTATATGCATTGTCTACGAGCTATGATCTTTCCTAATTATATTTACATATATTGTCAACAATATAGTACGTAAACAAATCACTGGTTTTGTTCTAAAGCCTCTCTTTGCTTCGTAAATGAGATTACGAAAGTTCCTGATTCAATAAAAAAGAGCGAAGAACCAACCATTAAATTGTCATATCTTATCATCAACGATGGACTATAGATTATAAATATACAAAAAAGGCTTTATATATAGTAGACTATTCACAAGTTTCAAGCGGTGTGCGTTCGCGACGGAGAACCACCGCTCGCCGAGGGAGGACGTACCGAGGGCTTGGTCCGGGCCGGCTGCGGGGAGCCTCAAGCTTAACGTAGACGCGGCTTGGGACAGGGAGACGGAACGGGCAGCGGTGGGAGCAGTTGTCCGGGACCACCACGGTCGGGTTATGGGAGTCATGGCTTGTTTGGTCGACCGTGTAGACTCGGCACTCACCGGAGAGTGCATTGCGATGCGACGGGGGCTTCTCTTCGCACGCGAACGGGGGTGGAAGATCGAGCATGCCGAGACGGATTGCTTGCGGGCTTCCCACCTCACCAAGGCACGAGACTCGTTGGGCTTGCAAGGTCCGATTATTGCGGAGGTGCAGGAGCTCGGCCGAGAGCTAGGCGGAACCGGAGAGTGGATTTGGGTTCCACGGGAATGTAACGAGGTGGCTAATGCTTTGGCCAAGAGACGTCTCTCTTCTCTTGTTTTGGACCTTGTGTGTCCTTATTGCCCGGAGTGGCTTGTAGCAACAGTGTTGAGGGATTCTCCTCCCCAACTCCTTTGATTGAATGAAATCAAATTGCTTTCAAAAAAAAAATATAGTAGACTATAGATTATAATATATATCAAATAATGAATTGAATATATACAGACAATCGTCATTGGTGATACGATAGTTAGGTTATTATGGAAGAGGCGGTCAATGATATATGCGATACGTCACATCTCTCAAAATAAAATATACGAAACAGATAACTCTAAAAGTCTACCATCATTTGCAATTGATTTGGAAGAGACTATATCATGTACAAGGTTTTAAATACCGCTTGCCGATGTCGTTTCGCAATTTTTATTTTACGGATATATCGCTTGTTGATGTGTATCTCATAAGTAAGTCGATGGATATGTTGATGGATATATCGTTTCGCATATCCTCGAAAAAAGATTTTCGATGGGCATGCCGATGGATATTCGAGAAATTTAATACCTTGATCATGTATACAATAATAATACAATCACTCAATTATGATATCTCTACCAACCACCTATTCTGTAAATTATTAATATACACGGAACTGTTACCGAAACTCGAAGAAGGGCCAGTGCGAATCCGAAGTACCAATCTCAACCCCAAATCCTATTAGAATTCGGGTAGGTGCAATCAAACCAAATTTCGAGAGGTCTAATTGGCGGGGGTCGTGGGGGCAGCTGAGCCGAAACGGACAAGGCGCGGGGTCCGTCCTTTGAATAATTTAATGACACTTCTTATATATTTACGTACGTACTTGTATTTTATTGTGTACTCAAAGGTATATTGTATTACATTTCTAAGAAAAATGGTGTAATAATCTAGCACGTTTATTACATGAATCACCTACCTACACTCGTGTTACTCAATTAGGTGTGTCTTCGTGTATTCACAATAGCCTCTAAATATTTATTATAGAGACTTTCAAACTCTATGACCTAATCCAAGCAACATATAAAACACGCAAATATTGTACGATATTAATTAAGCATAAATTCAAAATCATAATAATATGTAAAAACCTTTTAACTTTGGTGTGCTCCTCTTTTTTTTTTTTTTTTTAATAAGTGGCCTCAAGCGTATAGTTTATGCTCGTGAATGTCATAACTAACTCTTGTAAATATAGTATAAATCGTTACTTATATTCACACATAATCAACATGCAACGACTTAGTTTTAAAATATATTATAGTCTAAATCCAAACTTATTATGATAAAAATAAAAAATAAAAATAAAAAACCGAATTTGGATTTTAAACTCGACCGTTACAAATTAGCCAAAAAATGATTTGACCACGCACTTGGTCAATCATTTCATAGCTTATAATTCTGCTTGTTAGCCATAGCGTATGAATAACTCAATCACAAATATACAATCCTATATAATATTTATGAAATTATATATTTTAGAAGATGTGAATGAAATCACTAGTTCTTGACACGCATAACAGAAAACCTACAAACACACGTAACACAATACACCGTCGTGCATGCCCACATATATACACTACAACGCACGTATATATATAGATGCATCATGCATGGGTATATATACACGCTCAAAATATAATGCCACGTTGCAGCAACGTGAAAAACGACAACACCACATCGTATCATCGCATCCATAACCCAGAAAACTATGCATGAAAATGAAATATAGGATCAAACAAATATTACCCAGTTATGAAACGCAAGAGAAATTATATATTGAGAAAAATACAACATTTTAAACATAGGATATAATAAAAAAGATTATACAGCATGATTTGTTTTTGGTTTATTTCATGCTCGTACTTGATCTGTTCTTCTAACTGACAGCAAACGAAATAGAGAGAGAAGGGAGAAGAAACTGACAACGCGCTGGCCAACCATAATCGGCCACGTGTCGCGCGTCCTCACCGCATGGTCTCTCGCCCGCGTCGCAGCCGATCCCGACACGCGTCACATCTGAACCCACCGAGCGAGCTGCGCGGGGTTGACGATCCCGGGAATGTGGGCCCCGCTGGTCTTCAGGATGCCCGCCACGTCAGCGCAGACTCCCGGGTCGGCCCGCTTCGGGTCGGACGGAGGCCGGGTCGGGTCGAACTTCTGCCCGAGGAGAGTCCCTTTCGTGAGGAACTCGTGAGCCATGTAACCGGCTAGGAGCCGGTTCGAAGCCACCGCCACGTCGGATTTGACCGGGGAAGCCGGTCCGGCTTGGGCCGGAGTGGACGACGGCTTGAGAGAAGAGTAGTAGAAGAACTGATCTTCTCTCTCCTTCCGCTTTCGCTGACTGCCAGGTGTCAGTATCCTACGAGAATTATAACTCATCTCTACAGTAGTGTTGATTCCTTGACACGTCAGCAAAAATTATTATTTTTAATTTTTCTATAGAGGGAAGGGTAGGATCGTCACATTAGTGGGCTTGAGGGTAGAAGTGGGATTTCCGAGGCGAGAAAAGTGGGGACAATTCCTGACGGGGGTAAAACGGTCAGTTTTTTTCGACGCGGACGTTTTCTGAAAACGATTTTTGAATATAAAATATAAAATAAAAACAGAAATAAATAAGAGAGAAACGAGAGGGATTAGGTTTTGGGCGTGAATCGGATCCTGGAATCAGTGGCCGGAGAGAGACGGAGGATTCCGGTGTACGGACGGCGGAGATGGGCGGAGAGAGAAGGAGAGAGAGATTGTGTTAGAGAGAGAGAGGAAATGAAAGAGAGGAGATGAGAGGGATGAAGAAATGACTGAGCGGCGATGATGGTCTTCCTATATATATGCAGAGGTTTTGTTTTTACATATTTGCACTTGATAGGTGGAGGGAATATCTGAAATGCCATTCTCCAAGTTGAAATGACAGAACTACCCTTCTTGGAAATTTATCTATGATAAATTGGTAATAGGGTGGTGTCTTGATTTATTAGGCCCAAATCAAGCTAGATTAGGGTTAAGCTAGATTTATTAGGCACAAATCTTATTTCATAGGTTATACGTGTCAAATTCTTTGAAATACATTACTTTAATTTTGGTATGTTATTGTGTTTAATCGTGTAAATACCCGGATTCAGTGGCGGAACCAGGGGGGTGGGCAGGGTTGTTCAAACCACCCCCCAAACTTTTTTTTTTGTACTGTTTTACCTTAATTTTATTTTTTTATTATTATTTTACCCCTAAATTTCACTAAATTTTAATTTTAGCCACCCCCGAGTATAATTTCTGGTTCCGCCACTGCCCGGATTCTAAAAAATAAGAATAATCGAAATCTCAGATTTTTTTTAGCTCGGGTTTTAGTAGCGGTTGTTTTGGAAAGAGTAAATATTGGTAGGTTTTTCTTTTCGAAACTCTTTTAGCTGATTTAATAAAATATTTGACGAGTCGTTAATAGAATTCTCTCCTTCGGAAGTGACACGTGTCGAATACTTAACAACATATTCAAAGTTTTGTTAATTAAGTTTATCAAAAAGTAAAAATAATTATGAAGAGAAACAAAATCGCATACATTGAAAACTTCTACCTAGAAAAATAATAAAGATTGGGGGCTTCCCTGATTTAAAATATATGAATTTATATCATCATAAAATAAAATTATAGGATATATATATAACTATTAGCCACGCATATGTATAAAGTGTGTATATATAAATTTGGTTGCTATAAGAAATTTTTGATACAAAAATCAGGTTTACTCCAATACCCCTGTCGCTGTTTATAGCCCGACATGTGAGTTCAGGGTCACATTCTAATATTTATAACTAGTTTTTTTGTAATTTAATTCTATAAATAATTTATTTAAGCTTACGTAATTCATTCCCTTTTTTATGGTAGTGAGTCGTTGAGACTTGAGGGTCATATTCTTATCTTTCTAATCCATTTTGCAATTTAATACCATTAATAATTTCTTTATGCACTCATTAATGATATTATTAAGTATGGAAATTTGTTAATGCACTCATTACTAATGATTTAATACCATATAACTAATTCTTAGGACTTACAGTTTCGTGTAGAACACTGCCTTCATTAAATTTAAATAAAATAATTATTTTTCTTTGACACGTGCCTGCAACGTTACGCGCGTGGTAGGGAGGCGGTATTTGTAACCCCGTCAAGTGGCTAAAAATTGGCTTCTGCAGCACCGGCCCGTGGTGTTTACAGTAAGAAATTTTCATATCTAATAACATTTTTTTATATAATAAAGGAATATGTGTAGTATAAGATAATAAATTATTGATATATTTATTTTTTTCGTGACATTAATACGCAAAAGCTACAAAACATTGTCGAATTTCAATTTATGATTGAATTTCAAAATACGTTACACATTCATTAAACTAAAGATATACATGTGTGACGTTAACTCAATATAGAGAGAGAATACGCTAATAGATTTAATACAAGATGAAATACTTTAAAATTAAAGATTTAAAATTATGAGAGCGAGAGAGCCAAGCTCCCCGTTAGTCTGGGCGTCATAGCAACCGGCTAACCGCAGCCATGGAATTGAGCTAAAAATTTAAAATGTTTTTTTTTCTTTTCAAGTTTGAACTTTCCCTTCAAGAGTGGAGATACAATGCTCGACCAATTAAGTTATATTTTGATTAATGACGAGTTTGGAATATTTTATAGTTACTATGGTTTTCTACATAATTTTTGCTACTTGTATGGTCGTATTTAATATTTACCATACGAGGACAATGATAATTGAAAATGATGTGACTTAAAGATACAAAACCTTCGAACATCTCCCAACAAAACGAAATTGCAAGTTTATTTATATTTTTTAAAGTCTAACTAGAAAGAAAAAAAAAAGTTGTGTAGATAAGATTCCAAAATTTGCCATATCATTTCAGAGAATGAAAAAGAATAAAGTTAAATGATGCCTCTCGCCAAATTAACTTCATGTGTTATTTTTTGTTTGAATAATTTGATTCGCTCATTCGCTGTATTTTGTACTATCCAAATATAATAATACTAGTTGATTAAGAAACAAAGTTAAGATTAATTATAATTATATGTCATCTTCACCATGAAAAACATACTTCTTTTCCAAGTTAATATTGGACAGGTAATAGAACTTATGAGCTAACTTAAATAAAAGCAAAAAGATAGGTAAGTAAAACATATGCTAGCATTTGTCGACGACAATCCTCATCTGGATCCCGATTGGCTCATTTGCGTTCCATACTCGTTTTATCCTCATACGTGGGCAGCCCGTCCTATGTTTTGGCCTCTCGGACATGGGCAGCCCATGCCCATATCGAACTCGGGCATGATATGCCCAACTGGCGTTTTTTTTTCCTTTCTGGTAGACAAAACCCACCTTGTCCAAGTCTGGGAACGTGTAACTCATCCTCAAAATTTTATTATAAACTATATTATATATTAAACGAAATAATTAAAAAAATGGGTGGGGAAGTTTTCAACTTTGGGCACGAGCCTGGACAGCCCAACCCGACGTGGGCGGGGAAGCAAGCTGCCTACAACCCGTTCCTCCCTTGTCTAAATGAATCGTCAACGCGAGCAATCCGCGAGCAATCCGACTCTTTGTCGCTCATATAATTTTATTATTTTACACCACTAAGTTATAACCAATACTATTATTATTTTACCTTTGAATATTATGATCCTGACTATCATAAAATAAAAATAAAAACGCACGGCCAAATGAGCCGAAGCCCCAAGACTTCTGGTGGGCCAGCACGAGGCTCGGGCTAGGGCACCCACTCGACAATAGAGACCACGGTTTCGGGCTTAGCAGGCCCGCGCGGGTGCACATGTTATACTAATTGGTTAAAATCAAATCACAAATCTGACAATAATCAAAGTAGTTTATATAAGTGATTCGATATTGCCAAAGACGTGCATTGACGAGACCAATTCTCGCAGAGTGTGTTTTACTTTCAAAGCTCGTACAAAAAAACGACAATCTTTCATTCTCTACGACTAATAGTAATACAATACATAATATTTATAATTTATTGATGGCCTCGTATAAAATAAGGTAAAGTTAAAGCCAGCTAAATCGGATGCGAATGGCTTTTACATTAGCTTCCACGTGCCAACGACAAACTTTGGTTGCCTCTCAATTTTATCAGTTTTAATCCATCTACATCATCACATATTATTTATTTAATATGTCTTTTGTTAAAGACTCTGATTTGTACTAATATGTCTTATAATCTATAATCAGTCATGTATGTATATTCTATGATTTTATGTACTCAAGAATCAAGATACAACTCATAATCCAACCTTTATCGATGATAAAGAATATATCGGTGTACTTTGAATAACATAATTTCTACGTTAAATCACTTGGGAATACTGAATCAATGTACCCGGTTTATTTTTAGCTTTTCTACGTTATGAATACATCAAACCAATAACTAATGTACTGAAAACATCTTTTGGGTAAATTGTATGCAAGATTTTGTGTTGCTTTTATAATTTTATGCGGGATATGTTGACAGAAAACTCAATTTTGAAGATAAACAGACGATAATAACGAAATTTTAATATTATAATTGTTAATGCCGAAAAATGGATCAACACTTAAAGCGGCCCAAGTCTTGATTTTGGGCCGGGCCCAATGACCTCTTGACGGTCAAAAGGGGTCTTGAAGCTTGATTCGTATTTCTTGATAAGCCGGAAATATCTTCCAGAACTCCGTCTCCGTATATCTTGCTGAAATAATGAAATAAACGTGAACTTTAAGGGGATACGGAGGGGGTGCCTCCGTATCCACCTCCGACGCTCAACATTAGTCGGGTATTTAAGTCGGTATATTTAAGAGAATGGAAAACAGAGGTTTTATCGCTTTAGAGCGTTTTTGTGAGTTGATCTGAGTTGTACAAGTTACCGTTTTGATTGAAATGAGTTTCTATTTATAGAAGGGTGCAGGGACCTCTTAGTAATTAATAATTACTTTGAGGGGCCCCTGAGCAATTATGATATTGCTTGCGCGGTGCGCAGTGCGCGGTGTGCGATGCTCGGTGCGCGGTGCTCTTAATTAATTTAAAGCCCCTTTGTGGTAAAAGTAACAAAACTTTTACTAGCTTTATTCGGGCCGAGTCCCGTTGACTTTTTAGGTTGACTTTTTTGAGTCAAGTCCCTTTGACTTTTTGCACCGAGTCCCGCTGACTTTTTTGCGGTGGGCCCAAGTCGTCTATGTGGACTTTTTTAGTCTTTTAAGCCTTTTGGGCAGGTTTTTTGGGCTGGGCCTTAATTTTTCTATGCTTCGAAAAATACCAATAACATTAACCCCCCAGTTTTTTGGATGGCTTTGCCTTGCGAAAAACTATTTCTCTTAAGTTGCGGGATTTTTCAATATGCGCTTTTTGTATATAGAGGCGTCTCTAGGGATAACATTCTGTTTTACGTTTATGGGGGTATTCTGCGAGATACCTTACCGTTTTACGCTTTACGATTGTGGGGGTTTCTCCAGAGATCACCTACCGTAGGTTACGGGGGCGTTCCAGAGATAACCTTCCATCTACGTTTACGTGTGCGGGTTTGGCGTCTTTTGTACTAACCTACCATGCACGATCACAGGTGTTTTCCTTTGATACATATTTTGGAGAAGACAACAAGCTTTAAAGCTTTTTTATTAATAATACGCTTAAAAGCGAAAACTCGCGCCTCGAGGGACGCTTTAAAAAAGTTGAAAAAGGCAGTGTACCATTCAAAGGCACTTCTTGAAAAACTAGTAGAGAAATATATGAATTTATTTGGAGATTTGGTGGTGGCGATTCTTGGCGGCTCTATGGTGCTAGCAAGAAAATGCTTCTTTATCAGCCACGTTTTTCGAGACATACTCATCGAGCTGTCCGTCTCAGATCAGGTTCTCGATCTGTTGCCTCAGTTGCCAACAGTCAGATGTGGTATGCCCGACTTCTTGCTGGAACTCGCAGTGTCTGCTCTGATCCTTTCTGACACCTTTTGCCATTGGCGGGGGTTGGACGAATTTTTCTCCGTGGAGTCTAAGGATCGACGATGGAGAGGCGTTCAATGGCGTGGTGTCGGCGTTATCTCGAATTATCTTTGAAGATTGGTCGTTGTGGTTGGGCGACACGTATGGCTGATGCTTCTTTCTATGAGAATTTTCACCTTCTAGACGCTGGCTTCCTCGATCTATTTCTCTCCGGCTATTGAAGTACTCCTCTATCAAAATGTGTTGAGAGGCTTGTGACATCAACTCCGACATAGAGGTCGGACGATTGTTGAGGAGGGACCTCAGAAAGTAGTTTTCGTGGAGACCGTTGATAACGGCGATGATTGCGTCGCTATCTGTGTAGTCGTTGACCTTGTTCGCTTCTTTGATGAATCTGTCCAAGTAGACTTGGAGGGACTCGTCTTCCCGCTGTTTAAGCGACCAGAGGTAAGACTTCTCTTTTCTTTGCATTAGTGAGCTTGAGAATATAAAGACAAAACTTTCTTTCAAGTCTTCGAAAGAGCTGATGGACCCCTTCGGGAGTCGCTGATACCATTCGAAAGCTGAACCTGCGAGAGTGAGGCAGAACGCTAGGCACATTGTTGATGCGGTGCACTTCTTTAATTGCATCGCCGTCTGATATCGAACCAGGTGGTATGTTGGGTCACCGTTTCCGTCCTAGATGAGATTTGGTAAGGAGCAGAGGTCTCCTACTATTTCCTTTACGAGCACGTGGTCGGCGAGGGGGGATGTGGTGCATTCGAGCATGCGTCGCACGGCTGAGGTCGCGTTCTTGGCTGCTGTGAGCTCTTGAACTTTCTTCTCTAATGCTCGGATGGCGCTTCTCCACTTTAGATCGGGTGATGGTGCTGCTGTCGGGGGTGGCATCGCGGCAGCTGCTTCGTCCTCAGTTGCTCGGAGTACCAAAGCGTTTGACGATAAATGAGGACTGTGAGACATCCAGGCCGACTGAGACTCCGTTTGTCCTTGTGATTGGGCGTCTTCCGGGACGGGATGTCTCTGCGTCTCGAGACTATCTATTTGCGTCGGCCCTGGATCTGGGTATCTGTCTTCACCGACGACGTCATCGGCGACGTTATTGAACCCGAGGTTTCTTGAGATGAGCCCTATCAGTCGAAATAGAGCAATCTCTAGTCGCGTCATTCGTGCGTCTCTTTCTTTGTTTGCAATATCGGAGCGAGCGCTTGTCGCTGATTGGTTCTGAGGTGGGCTTTGTGCTCTGATGCTTTGAGCGGCGCCATCAGTGGGGTCGCGCGGAGAGTCTTCTGATAGGTTGACTGACATCTTCGACGTTGTTTTTATACTTCAAACTTTGGTCGTTGCTTACTTGGACGTAGTCTTTGCCTTCGTCTCTAAGTTTTAAACTTAGAACTTTCGCTGTCGTTCTTCCTTGAAGAGGTTTCAGACTTTGACGGTTGTGCGATTGGAGCGTCACTCGGTGGTGGTGATCGAGGCCGACCGCTCCG
Organism: Parietaria judaica; assembly: GCA_954871525.1. NCBI lineage: Eukaryota > Viridiplantae > Streptophyta > Magnoliopsida > Rosales > Urticaceae > Parietaria > Parietaria judaica. The sequence continues at coordinate 24,435,848 of OX940872.1, forward strand.
GCGACTAGCTAACTGGTGCCGAGGCCGCTCTAGGCCTGATTGCTGGGGTCTTCTGATTTTGAGCAGCGGCGTGAGACTATGTGACGATTTTGCAAGCACTTGACTGTGGGCGGCAATCTTACGGACAAGTCATGTCCGAGAGCCGATTAAAACTGAGTATGAGACTGGACGTGTTGGTAGGGACTCGAGGTTTGAACGTGTCGGGAGCCCCTCCTTCTAGCGCCAAAATGTTAATGCCGAAAAATGGATCAACACTTAAAGCGGCCCAAGTCTTGATTTTGGGCCGGGCCCAATGACCTCTTGATGGTCAAAGGGGGTCTTGAAGCTTGATTCGTATTTCTTGATAAGCCGGAAATATCTTCCAGAACTCCGTCTCCATATATCTTGCTGAAATAATAAAATAAACGTGAACTTTAAGGGGATACGGAGGGGGTGCCTCCGTATCCACCTCCGACGCTCATCATTAGTCGGGTATTTAAGTCGGGATATTTAAGAGAATGGAAAACAGAGGTTTTATCGCTTTAGAGCGTTTTTTGTGAGTTGATCTGAGTTGTTCAAGTTACCGTTTTGATTGAAATGAGTTTCTATTTATAGAAGGGTGCAGGAACCTCTTAGTAATTAATAATTACTTTGAGGGGCCCCTGAGCAATTATGATATTGCTTGCGCGGTGCACGGTGCGCGGTGCTCGGTGCTCTTAATTAATTTAAAGCCCCTTTTGTGGTAAAAGTAACAAAACTTTTACTGGCTTTATTCGGGCCGAGTCCCGTTGACTTTTTAGGTTGACTTTTTTTAGTCGAGTCCCTTTGACTTTTTGCGCCGAGTCCCGCTGACTTTTTTGCGGTGGGCCCAACTCTTCTATGTGGACTTTTTTAGTCTTTTTTAGCGTTTTGGGCAGGTTTTTTAAACTGGGCCTTAATTTTCTAGGCCTCAGAAAATACCCATAACAATAATTATAATTCACCCGTCGACGTAGAAGGGAAAATAATATTTGCGTCAAACCAACTTTTGTTTTTTATACGAGTATTTTGAAAAAGCGTACCATTTATCTAAGTTGACTAAAGTATTTGTCACACTTGTGTACGACTTTGACCATCATTCCATTAGTGGACCGGCGAAGCAGTGGAATATTGCTGTCTACATTAAAAGCAAAGTAGAAAGTAGGTCCATTTGTTAAGAAGGTATCTATAATAACCAATAACAAAAGGCCACGTGTACTACGAGATTCTTCGCCAGCGTTGATAGCTGGGATGTGTTGCTGTTAATGGATAACCTCAAAAATATTCGCCCCTACCTTGCTGACGTGGCATGGTCCCACTAAACTTTTACAGCTTATGAATCTTTTGACCTTTCTCCAAATTATTTTTTTCTGTTCAAGATTAAAGGATTATGTGGCAAAAAAAACAAAAAGTTTTTTTTTTAGCTTCATTAATAATGTTACAAGTTTTTTTGTTAAATAACGCCAAAAATACTAAGTTTAGTTAAAGAACTTCTTGTGTATCTAAAGTCTAAAAGTTATGATAAAAAAATACAAAATAACATTTAGGGCGTTGATCACTCCATTCTTATAACGCAGTTAACTTACCCATTAACTCTGGCCATGTGAACAAATGTGGGTTGATGACATAGCACTTTTTTGCCATGTGGACGAGCCTACATCAGTCTCGCTTACGACAAAACAACAAATTAAACCTCTAATTGGACTCGTACACGTGGCAAAAATTTGTTATGTCCGCAACCCACGTTTTTCCACGTGGTTATAGTTAACGGGTAAGTCAACTGCTTTATGAGGATGGAGTGGTCAATGCCCCAAATACGACTTTGAATACTTTTGCCTCCATGTTTAGACTTTGGGTACACGATGAATTCTTTGAATAAACTTTAAGTAGTTTTGTCGTCATTAACCCTTTTTTATAATTTCAATACAAGTTCATTAATGGATGAACAAAATTTTAATTACTAGCTTTTTGCCCCTTTCTATTATCGTTGTAAACTTATAATTGACTATGTACATTACATATAATTAACAATAATATAGTGGACCCCGTGTAGTATTTATAAAGCAAGTTATTCGTTGACATTTATTAATAAACTTTTATGAAATATTCAAGTGATTGACAATGTATTATTGTACAGTTGATAAAAAGAATCATATGGTTTTACTTTAAAATTAATTGATAATAAGATAGTAATCAACAACTTTCAAAATAAAATAAAATAAAATAAAATAATTAGATTGACTGAAAGCGTTTCATGACAATCAAATCTCATCCGACTATAGGCCCTTACATAATTCGAGTGAAACTTTTATCAATTTGTATTCGTAATATAGGCCGATTGCTGCAAAACAAAAAAAATATTAGACTTTTGATTTAATATTGAAAATTTATGTGACTACATTTATTTATCAAGCAAAGGCCTCCACCTTAATCAATAACTTTCAAAAAACAAAAATCAATGTGAATTCTTTTATGTATTATTTAAGAGACTGAGTGACTGACTATATAGTATTAAAATGTTTTTTTTTATAAATTAGACCCTTTTGGGATTTTCCAATACAATACAATACTAGTATATTGGAATACTTCAAAAAGAGATTGTTTTCTTTAAGAGGTAAAAATAAAGTAGCCCTAATTCTATCCCTAGGGAATCTTAGGTCTCTCTATAGGACATAGGTCATATCTTCGAATTTCGAACAAAGATTTTGTGGATCCAGTAGGGAACAAGTGAAGTATATTTGATTTGAAAAAAAGAAAAGGAAAATTTCATAAAATTATTTTCTAACACATCACATTTTTTTTACACTTCAATTTTTTATAATTCTTAAAATAATATTTTAAATTTAATATACTAAAATACTTTTAATTTTGTCCATTTTTTCGGATACAATATGTCTATTTTTTAGGACGCGATATATAAATTTTACAGAAATATTTTGGTAAATGAAATTAGAAAAGGTGATTTTAATAATTATAAAAAGTTAAGGAGTAATAAAAGAATGTGTGGTGTAAATATTATTTTATGAAGTTTCTCTTTGAAAATAAGCAAATATACCAAATAGTGTGTTATTGTCATTTAGATAAACTCACTATTGAGATAATTATCATTTCGAGTAAAAACACCCAGAAGCCGGGGCGAGTCCAACATAAGCCCAAGCCCATATTCTCGGCCCAGAACTAATCCACGTCAGCAATGTTGACCAAGAATCTAAAACTGCCACGTCATGTGCAATCATCGCTAAAGAACAGTACTATTTCTTAGTGGTTTGTTTTATTGTTTTTTTTTTTTTTATAAAAGGGAGGAATTATTATTGAGTAAGGTTATAATGTTAATTTTTGCATTAAGAATATAAGATTTTATCGGCTAAGTTTTACATGTGTGAAAAGAGAAAGAATTTGCATCCCTTTAGATTTGAACCCAGAATCTCGTGAAAAAGAATGTAGTGGCTAAACAAACTTGAATTAATAATTTATTTTATTATTATAGCCAATAAAATCGGAAAAAACCTAAAAGATCGCTTAATATTGAAGAAGACGAGAAATGAAAAGTCAATTTTAAATCGGAAGATTATTAATGAGTCACTCGTTCTAAAGTTATTAAAGTATTAACGCAATTGACGTAGAGCAATTGTAAAATGAATGACTTTATGTAAAGTTCATTTGAAAAAAAGTACAAAATTAAAATAAATCACGTCAGACAAAACTCATTATTGTCTGTGAAGACATGAATTCGATAGAGTGGCTTGAACTGTTTGAACTTTGAACTCTTGACTTGGAATTAATAATAAGTTCTGGATTTCTCGCATATCTGAAGGCCTAGCTTTTTTCTCTTAGTTTCTTTCATAGTACTAAATATTTATGATAAGATATATTATTTTCTAAGTGGATCATAACAATGAGACGACAACTAAAATGATTAAAACGACACCTTTAACAAGAAACTACATCAAACTAATGATGCCGACATTAGCTACATATTTGAGTTATCGTGTGTGTATATGTATACATATATATATATATATATATATATATATTATTGACTAGTGTACACTAGTTGTACAATCCTGATTACAACCCTACCTATTTAATTAATACAAATTCAGAACTTTGACTCAAGACAACGACTGTTCTTGACCAATGAACACGCATCGATTCCCTAATTGCAATGACTCTTAATTAACCTCATGATTATGAATCGGAGATCATTATTATTTGAAAATAGATACTAATTAAGACTAAAATTAATTTACTTACAATCTTGTGCATTGAAATCAAAGTTTAAAATGTCGCTTGCCGATTTCGTTTCGCAATTTTTATGTTACGGATATATCGTTTGCCGATGGGCAAAAAAAAAAAAAAAAAAAAAAAGGTATGCCGCATGCCGAAAATACCGCATATTTTCTATAGGCATACCGCATGCCGATGAGGTTTTCACCTCTATAAGCATACCACATATTTTTGAGTATTTAGGCAAGATATTTATATAGGTTTAAAACTACACATATAATAAATACAAGACATAATTATATATAATAAAACACATGTCTAATTTAAATATGTAGGTGAAATGTATAATATTAAGTTACTTTATGAGTTGAAGACTTTAAGTGTAATATTAAGTCAATTTATTTGATAAAGTGAATATGTAGGTGAAGTGAAGTGTATAAAATTAGTTGAACCAAAGAGTCACATATTGCTAAATTACAAGAAATAATGGTTTGGACACTTTGAGTCATAGGATTTTGTGAATAAGAGATGACTCACACAAATGCACCACCACACATGAGTGCGCCGCCGCTGCCGTCTGTCCGTCTGGCCGTGACATGGCGAGGCGGGGTGGGGTGGGAAAACATAATTATTTTTGTCGAAAGTTTAATTTTTATTTTTGCCACAAAATTTTAGCTTTTCAGGGAAATTCGCACCACTTTTCCACTTTTTCCTTCACAAAAACGACATTGGCAGGAAAATGAGCATGACGCATGAATTTCATGAAATTTGGTAAAACAACAACGAAGCGAAAGAATTTCGTTTTGCACTTCTCCGAAAGAAAAAAAAATCGGTCGACATACTCATGAAAAATCGAGAAATTTAATACCTTGATTGAAATAATAAAGTTCGATGTTTGTAAAATTCACACTTAATTTAAGAAAAAACTGATACATTAACAGTCTCGATAAAATAACATATCAATTATGGTGGATTGAATTTCTACCCGAAATGATAATAATTTAAGTTCATTTTTTGAATAACATTTTAATGCCACCCGGCATCTATTTGATTTCCACGTGGCACCGCCACATTATATTTTTATCAATTTTTTTGATAATTCTTTTTATTAGTACTATTATTATTATTCATTTTTAAAAATTGTTAGGTCTATCTCTCTCCGTAACAACAATGAGAACACTCAATTAGTTATTTCCTTACATCTAGGTTTATTTTATATATATATATATATATATATATATATATATATATATATATATAAATGAAGTAAATAAGTGAACCTACGTGCACATGTGTTATAAGAGTGCATTTTCTTGAACGATCAGTTGATGTGAACTTAGAATCAAGGATTCGATTTTCGCGATATTCGAGCGATAATCGAGCGATTAATCGCTGAAAACCACTTCTCGATATCTTATCTCTTTTAAACGTTATCTTTTTATACTTATCCCGATTTTTCGATTCGAAAAGCAAGTAACTTATCTCTCAAACTTATCAAGAACGATAAGTCAACCCTGGTATAAATTTTTCTTTTTTATGGCAGAAGTTCCAACTTCTTTTAATTTTGAAATTTAAATGTATTTTTAGAGTTTTTTTTTAGTAGATCTTGAGTGTTTTGATGTTTAAATGTTGTATATGTATGAATCATGTCAATTTTTCACATTTTTATTCTATACTTGTAGTAGTTACTTAGAAAGCTATTAGGTTGAATGAAAGTTAAACTTTGAGTTTCATATCAGTTTAATTGTACATTTTACGTTTTGAATCAAATGTTGTAGTTGAAATTGATTTTTTTTTTAAAAGTATATGATGGAATATAGACGAATCAAGATGGTTTGTATGATTTTTATTGCGGCAAAAGAAATTTGATGTTTTCTGAATTATGACCTTATTGCGGCAAAAGTACATATTTTTGGAAATTAGTTAAGTTAAGCTAGTTATTCTATTTTTTTATGTAAAATCATTTTATAATAGTTTATATGTTGTGAGGTTGACATAATTATTTTTAATTAGACGTTTTCTCGAATTGCAACCTTATTGTAGCAAAAGTAAATATTTTTTTTGAAATTGGTTAAATTGAGCTATTTTTTATTTTTTTTATGTAACTTCATTTTGTAACATTGTATATAATTCTGATACTGTGATTCAAACATAATTTGTTTTGTAATTTGACGTTTTTCAATTATTGAGGAAAATATACATTTAGTATTTTATGTATGAAAATATTTTATAAGTTTTCCATGGATAAATTTATCGATAACCGATTAATCCATCGATAAGTTCGATAAGTTTCGGTAACGGCAAACGATAAATTTTATAGGTTTTCCATCAATAAATCCATCAGCAAACGATTACTCCGTCGATAACGACAAACGATTTATCGGCAAAAATAACATTCAAATCCTTGCTTAGAATTGTCTTTTATATATATATATATATATATATATATATATATATATATATATATATATATAAGATAAGAAGACTTTATCAACTCACAATCAACTCACAATGAATTCTCCATCTACCTACGATAAATTACGAAGAAATATGATTTCTTAGTTTTTTTTTTTTCCTTCTAATTTTCAAAATCTAGTTGGTACTTGACTACTTGTTACGGGTCATTGTCGTCTTCTTGATTTGGACGAGATGATTAATGATTTGTGGTTCTAAATATGGTTTGATGATGATAATTGATACGTTCACACTTCACTTCACTTTAAGTCAAGATCTCTAGTAATGAGTGTCGTTATTTTTGGGTAATATCGACATCGTCATTAAAGCCTTTGCCGCTAATAATTCTTACAATATGCTGGCTATGAATTATAATGAATAAACGGAAAGTGGAAACCAGCTAGGGCAAGACGAGCTTATAATATAGGGTACGCTCGGTTTATAAATATACTACTAAAGAGGGCTCAAACTAGATGAATCTTTCTTTTTCTCTAACTCAAGGCTTATATATAATTAATTTATTCACATAATAACCCCATTTTTACAAAGTATAGCACAAAGTTTCAAAATATTTTATTATATGTCAAAATTGTTCATTAATTAGGATCATGGTAGCGATACGACACCGTTTTTAGAGTGTTTTTCGGTGAGCAGTATGGGTCGTGCGCTCCCGTTAATATTGTACGTGACTGATAACCAATTAGAGAGAAATGGAAACATGTTTACGATAGCTAGGAGCCTAGGAATACTATAAAAAAATGCATCGGGATCCCTTTATTACCGTGGCTTAGTACTCATAATCATGGAGAAATTACCAAGTGTGGACTTGGATTCTCATGTTGGTACAACAATGGCCGAAACTGCAAAAAAATGAGGATTGGATGTTCTTGGATTTAATAATTCTACTCCTTTTGGGGGATGAGCTTTGGGTTGTCCTAAATTGGCTATTATTGACATTTGTGTGCCATGTACTATTCGATTTATAAGTGAACATATTGAGCCTCATAATGGACTTTGATTACAGTAGGAAGGCCTATTTTAGTGGTCCCTCTCAGGATCAGCATTGTGGTGACGTGGCAATTTGCGCAAAATGTTGTTGGACTTTGTTGAGACAAGCTTCTTCGAGTGCGTTGTCGCTCGCTGCTTGTCCTGAACTTGGTCGTTGCAATCGTTTTAGACCTTCTTGGAACGAGCTGGCCCCTCTTCAGTCTTAAGCATTTAATCAGGCTGAATCGTCTGAGGCTTGCGCTTCGAGCGAGCCTTCTCAATATCTCGGGCGAGTATATTGGCAGAACTCCTGATTGGGCCGCTTTCATCGTGGGCCTGGCGACTAGCTTGATGGGCCCGATTTCTTTGGTGGGCTTTCTCTACTTTCTAGAGGGCTTTTCTCTGTCGACTCTCGTCGAGTCCGAAATCACTTTTAGGAGAATCTCATTGATTCTAAGGAACTTATTTCGACCCCAACAAATATACGACTAAAGAGGGCTCAGACTACATGAATCTTTCATTTCCTCTAACTCAAGGCCTATATATAATTAATTTATTTACATAATCACTCCAATTTTACAAAGTATAGCTCAAAGTTTCAAAATATTCTATTACGTGTCAAAATTGCTCATTAGTTAGGATCATGGTGGTCCTTATAATGTGTCGCTATAGATGGCTAAGTTGGGTCGTAGCGTGATGACTTCTTAGGTTTCCAACAAATCAAACTTCTCATTATAAGTGTAAACTTATTAGCTGTCACATTTATTAAAATCTTAAGCAATAATTGAGGCTTATTATTTTCATATATAGCTCGATCGAACTCCATAATTGTTTATCACATGAACTAGAATTAGGATTAAAGATTACCATATATAACAAGTGAAAAGACAAGACACAACTTATATATAATCTATATAATTGCCATGAAATTCTATGAATAGTCACTTTATTAGAAAATGCACATTAAATTTAGAACCTTGAGAGTGTATAACAGCAGAATTTATAGCTGTAAACAAATTTTAATGTTTCAACTTTCAATTTGCATGATTATGTAAATATTTAATCATATCAAATTAGAAAGAATATTATATAGAGTTTTATCCAACGTCAAATTGAGTGACTTTAAGTAATATATATATATATATATATATATATATATATTTTAAATCTTACAGCATAAATATAAAACTTAAAGATTTAAAGGGCATTTCTAAAAATATATTTTCAACATTTTTACAATATTTATTAGGATAAACTACAATAATAAAATGGTGCATTAATATCACGTACTTATATATATAGTAAATGCATGAATAAATTTGGGAGCTATAGAAGAGGCCTACCGACTAAAGTTATGTGGTGCTTTTATTATGTTTATTTATGTACTTATAAATTTATAATTATATATATACAATATTATATGTAGGAATATAAGATATTAAAAATTAACATATATGTTGAACTAATTAATCCTATAGGATTTTATGTACTTGTTATATATAGCTTAAACGAAGGTATTTTTTAAATAACAATTATTTATAGAAGATCCATGGATCATAAACCAATCAATTAGCATGTATAGTTCTAGAAGAACGGTTAAGATAAAATTTACCGAAAAATCAATTAAGGTATCTTCAAATAAAATATCAAGTATAAAATATTGTTCAAGTTTATCATAATTGTTTTCCTTTTTTTATCTTAAAAGTTTTCTTTTTTAATATTGTTAGAGTATAATCATTATATTCATACATATTCAGCCTCTCACATTATAATTATTAGTCCCAAAATTTATATCGCCGGTCGAGGTTAATTATATAGTAGAAATAATGAAATATACGAATATAATTGTGCAATTATATCTCGTACCATTAATTATATTACGTATTAATTTTTTTTTCTCGGAATTATTACGTATATTAGTTATTGCAATATTGTTTTCATGAACTATAAGAAGTGGCCCACGTACCGACTAAAGCTATACCAACCCATGTGAATTTTTGGAGCTTCTTAATTAATGTATATTTACGTACTTATATTATTATTACATGTATAAATACAAGAGATCAAGCATAGATATATTGATGAACTATTAATTAATTTACGCGTATAATATAATATCATTGAAAGAATTCATTAATGAATTGTGGCGAACAGGTAGTGGTTGAATCATCTTTAATGTGATAGCAATGTCACTAAGCATATCACGTTACTTACTATATAGTGAGTAATATAAATATGCTTCTTCCATTAGGGTTTTGCTCATCGACGAGCTTAATAATAAGTCATGGCTCGTATTGCATTGTTGTGCTTTCTGTGCTTCAATGTCTTCGTGGCCAGTGTTGTTGCGAGGAATGTGGTTAGCGTGAGAAAAGAGGAGATCTTGGGTGTCGGGAAGGGCGGCGGTTTTGGCGGGGGCTTCGGTGGCGGAGGCGGTGGCGGTTTCGGAGGTGGTGGAGGGTTTGGTGGTGGCGGAGGGTTTGGAGGCGGAGCTGGCGGAGGCTTTGGCGGCGGTGCGGGCGGTGGTGGCGGTGCCGGTGGGGGATTCGGAAAGGGCGGTGGAGTAGGTGGTGGTGGGGGGTTTGGCAAGGGCGGCGGTGTCGGTGGCGGGATTGGAAAGGGCGGTGGAGCTGGTGGCGGGTTCGGTAAAGGCGGTGGTGTCGGTGGCGGGATTGGAAAGGGTGGTGGAGCTGGTGGCGGGTTCGGTAAAGGCGGTGGTGTCGGTGGTGGGATTGGGAAGGGCGGCGGAGCTGGTGGTGGGTTCGGCAAGGGAGGTGGTGTCGGTGGCGGGATTGGAAAGGGCGGTGGAGCTGGCGGAGGCTTTGGAGGAGGGCACGGGAAAGGAGGCGGAATCGGCAGTGGCGTTGGCGGAGGACACGGGAAAGGCGGAGGCCTTGGCGGTGGGGCTGGAGGAGGATTCGGAAAGGGTGGCGGTGGCAGAGCCGGCGGTGGCTTCGGAAAGGGTGGGAGCATCGGTGGAGGGCACGGGAAAGGGGGTGGAATTGGCGGTGGCATTGGAGGAGGGCATGGGAAAGGAGGTGGAATTGGCGGTGGCATTGGAGGAGGGCACGGGAAAGGCGGAGGAATTGGTGGTGAAGCCGGAGGGGGATTCGGAAAGGGCGGTGGTGGCGGAGCAGGACGTGGATTTGGGAAGGGCGGTGGCATCGGTGGAGGGCACGGGAAGGGTAGATTCGGTGGTGGCTTCGGAAAGGGAGGCGGCATTGGAGGAGGGCACGGGAAGGGTGGCGGCTTCGGTGGTGGAGCCGGAGGAGGGTTTGGGAAAGGTGGCGGCGGGGGCGCTGGAGGTGGTTTCGGTGCCGGTGCCGGTGGAGGCGGTGGAGGGGGATTTGGTGGCGGCGGTGGTGGCGGTGGCGGAATCGGCCACCCCTAGAAATTCATGTCGTCTATAGTTATAGTATTTTGCGTGCAAAATTACCTAATTGAGTTACATGCATTTTGTAATAATTTACGTGGAGCTTGCTTTGTGTTATTAAATGTATTTCTTTTTTTGATCAATGTGTACCTCTAGTTTAAAACTGCAAATCTACCTTACTAAATTTTCAGTTATTTACCACTCTTTCATATCATGTATTATCGACACTTAAAAGAAATAATTTTAGTTGTGTAATAAATTTAGTTGCTTCTGGTGGCGTGCTGAAGCCTGAAGCTCCTCGTCTCGGCCTGCTTGAAGCCTTTCTAGACCGTGGATCTTGATTAGGAACCGCAATTTTTTATTTTATGGATATACTGATAGGTAACTAGTGTTTTTGATTAACTTACCGATGGATATTTTAAAATTTAATAATGTTTAGAATAGGGTTACTATTATAATTGTTATGAAAATTAAAGATAATAATTTAATACGGACAAGAGAGTGAGATTATAAAACCCTTGATTAATTTCTAAGACTTTTGCAAGGGAGTGTAAATGTAAGATGAAAAGTTTTTTCAAGTTTCAAATAACGACTTCATCATAGTTGTTATTTGGAGAACGGAGTCCTCATTTCGTCCCAATAATATATTAAATTTAATATATTGATCTCGTTGTGTAATAAATTTGGTTGTTTCTGGTGGCGTGCTGAAGCTCCTCCTCTCGGCTTGCTTCAAGCCTTTCTAGACAGTGGATCCTGATTAGGAACCACAACTTTTATTTTATGGATATGCTGATAGGGTAACTAGTTTTTCGGAACAATTTACCAATGAATATTTTAAAGTTAAATAATGTTTATAATAGGGTTACGATTATAATTATTATGAAAATTAAAGATAATAATTTAATATGGACGAGAGAGTGAGATTAGAAAACCCCTTACATTGATTAATTTCTAAGACTTTTGTAGGAGTGCAAATTTAAGATGAAAAGTTTCACATGAAAAACTACAAAGGTTTCTCGCTTCAAAAGTTTGATCTTGTCAATTTTTGCCGACGTTTTGCAATTTTCGCACTTATCTCGTTTTCTGTGAGTTTTCAAACCGTAACTCTTAAAATAGAGGCATATAGAAAACATGTCAAGGACTTCCCCCGATGTTTAAAACCAGACGTTAGGAGTGAAATAAATATAAAAAAAAATCATTTCATATAATTTGCAAAATCGATTTTATTTGGTTGAAAACCGATACCTCATTTTCAATTATAGATTTTTTCTTAATACTATTTTAGGCAGAAGACATTATGTCACTTTGAAACCCATCCCATCTTTGATTTTTTCGCCTTTCTTACATGAAAAATAATATCTTTATTTTCTACATATTTTTATTGAAATTGAATAATGGAGGAAACGATTTAATAAATAATAATAATAATAATAATAATAATAATAATAATAATAATAATAATAAAAGTCTCTTACCATAAACAAAATAGGAGAAGTGCAACAAAATTATTGTAGCTTATCTTTACTTCATTGATACAGTATTTCATACACAAAAACTAGTCCAAGCAACTCATAATCTCCAAAAAGAAAAAAAAATATTATTAATAAAAATAAAGAATCAAGATAATCGATAATTTGTCACTTATTTAACATGCATATTACCATAAGGAAAGTAAAATAAAGAAACAATGAGAGATAATTACCTTGTAAAAACTTGAAAACAATTTAATGGAAGCTTAAAAAACACTTCTTTCCTATCTTTTTTTCTCGTTGTTTTTCCGTGTCGAAATAGCATTTTCACCTACGAAAAGTCCGATTACTCACGAGGAGGCCACAATTTTCCGGACCTACCTGCAACATTACATTTGCATGAGTACAATCGGAATAGATTTCCATCGTAAGTCAAACCCGGAAAAGCATGATCCACGATTTAATCTGCAACAACATTATAAGAAAATGTTCTTCAGATTGAACCCAATTATAATAAGTAATCAACAGATTTAAAACAGAATTTATTACCCAATTACCTTCAATCTGATTGCGGTTATTAAACCACTTGACAAAGACGCAAATTAAAAAGAGTATATGGCGTAAGCTTATTTGATGGCTGCGGAGGAAGAAGCAGCCTCGGCTATTAAAGAGACAGGTTGGCGGGCCTGAAGGCAAGCGCCTATGTCGAAAGGGTGTAATTCAAAGCCGTCTAAGAGGAGATTGACTTCGGGGAGAACAACTTCTCTACTCTTCGCTTCTTCTTGATCGGTTTTTGCTGCTCTGCTCACCGAAGGGGTTTCTTCTATTGGCCTTGTGGCAGCTTCGTAGACCGGTGCTAACGCGTATGATCTGAGAGCCGGTAATGAAAGACGTTAAACAATTTTATGTATTTGCTTGCAGATATTAAGGGACAATTACTCTGCGTTCCAACTAACGATAAACAAGCTGACATACCTGAGAATACTGCCATCAAAACTCAATACTTCTGTTCGGCAACGGTGTCGGTTAGCAAGTTTGAGTCCCTGGTGTTCGCTGAGAGCTCCCGAGATAGGAGACGTGGGATCTACGAGAGGATTCCACCTTCCACTAGCATAGTTCATAAGATGTCTCGAAGTCTCCTTCGATTTTTCCTTCTGATAAAGGAGTGTTTGTTGGACAAATGTGTCCTTAAACAAGATATTTATCCATTTGTAAAATATTATGACAAGTCGTTGAATAAAGATGGTACTTATTATGTTAATCTTATTATAGTTTCTGTAGAGTAAAATAGAATGTTTGATTCCTTAGTTCATAAAGGATGAAATTATGTTATTATTATCACAACAGAGTCATGTGAGGAAGAATTAATAAGCATAATAAATGAACTTAAAATGTCCGTGACCTGATTAACAGGGTGGGAGCCCATTAATCGGTAAGGTCATTAATGTGACTAAGTGACAATCCTATTCAGGATTATGTGTGTGTCACACTCACTAGAAGTGCATTAAGTATGAAGCGACTTCATACTGGACTGAACCTGACTTAAACTCGAGAAGTTGTCATATAAGACCGTCACTGACAACTTGTAGTTGAGTCGCAAAATGATGATCAAATGGATATTAGTTCTAAGTCCTGAGTGATCATGAGTCCGAGCTACTGGCTTGATTGTTATTTGATTTAACCGTTAAAGAACACAAGATATTACCGTTGTTCCCAACCCTATTATTTTGGAAACATGATAGTCAGTAGTAAGGATAGCTTGATCATAGACATGGGCATCACACAGCTCTCTTCAGAGTCATGATGATTCCCTTGGTTGTCGGTGGTGAGAAGTGAGACGTATCCGTGCACAACTTATGAATCGAAACCATAAGTGGGTTGCTCATAATATTACTGGCTGAGTCAAGCATGAAAATGCATTGATGGGCATTACGGTAAAAAACCGCCTGCTCATGTGTGGGTCATCAAGTGAAAGAACAATAATCGGTATTTGATTGAATCTAATGGACACCCTGCTGTTATAAGGGAATAATATATACCGTATCACTAAAGAGTGCAGCCTCGGGTCTATAATGGAATAACTTCGAGGTTTGACGAACACCTAGCAGTTCGTTGGAGCTTAAGTGATACGGGTCCATGGTCCCCAGGATAGCTCCGTAACGGATGATACGTACGAGATTAAAATACATTCTGGCTAATGTTTAATCATTTGGCTCGACTTATAAAACTGACAAGTCTGTGTCAGACGTCAGATAGTTTTATCGACAGCGTGGCAAAAGTATCATATTTTGGTACACAGAATTAACTGATAAAAAGAAAGTTAGAATTTAGATTTTCGAACATTACCACGTTGTTCTAAATTAAATTATAAGCAGCTTTGCCTTTTGAACCATGTCATTTTGACTTACGGTTTGTGATTTATGGATTTTCTAAGTTTATGACTCGGTTCGATAAGCTATGAAATTAAATCGCATGTCACGAATTTAAATGATGGTGTTGCACCATGAAATTTAATGTGTGATAAAGAGATCAGGGTTTATTAATATGATTTAATTATTTGGATTTAATTATTAATATCTTATTAATAAGTAATTAATAATTAAAGGATTTATATTAAAATATATATAATATATTTATATATATTGTTTTATGTGTATATTCGAATTAGGGTTTGGAGATAACAAACCCTAGCTAAATTCGAATCAATGAATTGAAGAATTTATTTTTACGGCATAAGTACCTGAAGTTTGGTATTTTGGCAAAAACCCTAAAATCAATTTAATCCATTGGATCGGTTATGATTTAGTATCAACCGTTGAATTGAGATAATTTATTTGAAACCTAATGTAATTCGAAATTGAAACTTGGTGACCAAGTTTAGGTATTTCGAATTTGCTTAATTAATTATGTCCGTTGGATCGGTTTTGAGATTTTATCTTTAAACCGTCGGATTAGAAATTAATTAATATTATATATATGATATTAAATTCGAATAAATTTGTGACAAGAGTTCGAATTAGGGTTTTGTAAAACCCAAGGGTATTTGACTTTATCCCTAATTGATTTGATCCATTGGATTGGTTTAAGATTTATTTTTAACCATTGGATCTAGATAATCATTATCAAATTCGAATTTAAATATATATATATATATATATAATATAATATAATTCGAAAATATATAATATGATGATAAGATTAAATATTTTAATCTTATCTTGTATTATTATTTAATTAAATCCCTGATTAATTATATCCATTGGGTTTAGATGAGATTGAATCTGGATCATTGGATTGAAATAATTATTTATATTTAACTAAAAGAATTCAAAATTGGGAGGGAAAATCTCCAAATCGGTTACAGCTTGAGCCTATAAATAGGAAGCTCATTCTACACATTTCACACACCTCTCCCCAGAGCAAAAACTCGAGCTCTCCCTATCTCTCTAGGGTCTACGAGTTTTCTGCTTCTGATCTCTCTTCTAGTTCGGCTTAGGAGATATTTTTCTCCGGTAGCTTTAAAAGAACCGTCAGTTAAATTTTGCGACGGAGTCCTGCCAGCGAAGCCCACGCTTCGGTAGCAAGGAATCCAGGAGAATATCCCGGAAGATCACGGGAGTTTCCCTCAGCACCGGCGGAGCCCTGCCCAAGTCAGAACGCGCAGCCGGAATCATCAGTTGAGGTACGGCCTTATGCATTGGGTAAATAAATGCAACCATTTACTGCTTTCTATTAGTTTCTTGTTCTACTAGATTATAATGAATATGAAAAATATTAGATTCGAAATATTTATCAGATCTGGTTTTTTAATTTTTGTTACCCGATATCCGTGTCGTCGGTCCGATAACAAGATTTCCGCTTTAAAATGAATTTTTAAATGTTACCGGGACGGCGCGGAGGCTATTATCGTGGTAAGGAAGTCGACTTGTACCACCGATTTCCAACAGTGTTGCAGCCGGGCCCGTCACCTGATACTCGGCAAACCCTGCATCGCATCGTGATGATCGCGTAATAACTCATTTTGAAGTAACTGAGACGAAATCACCCTTTTGCATATGGAGTTGCACAGCCGAGGACTGAAAAGCGAAATTCCGAATTCCACGCTCAGTGGGACCCACTCGTACTTGTTGTCGTCGGGTGAAAATTGGTCTCCTTCCTTTTCTTTATAAAGTTTCAGCAATCGAATGTAACGGATCGTCCATAAATCCATCTTATTTGCCAAATTTTCCAGCAACGGCTTGAGCTTTGTGCTTTCCTTTTCACTCAAACCCACTTCCTTCTCAATATTGGCGGTCGAACCGTCAAAATTCTTCATGGGTAACGGAATATCTAGAGTAATGACTCGTCCAGATTCGTCGAGGTCATATTTACTCAAAGGCTGCACCAAAACAGCTGAATGTTTGAGAAGCGAATTCAGACAGTGTAGTAATATACTTCCCTTGACTAAATTTCCTTCGAATTTGCCCCCGAGCCCACCTATGGTGGGGCCGTCCTAAGCCCAAATCAGGGCTTTCTCACAACCTACCAGAGGAGCAGGAAGCAAGTGCAGGCATTGCCCTTTCATCAGAACAACCGAAAGAGGTCCACATGATACGGTATTGTACAGCACCAGCTTCATCCACGGTGTCATAGATGAATAAGAAGGAGGGCCAAAATGAATAGGAAATGTCGGACCAGGAAGTATTGATGATGGTGGAAGAGGAACCATTGATACGACGATATCGTAGTCTCGAAGAAATAACCGTTCTAACGCTTCAGGTGCGAGAGACGCTAAGCTTTCACAGCGAAGTATATCGACACGATATTTCTTTCTCCCTCTTGATACTTCTCTTACATTTCCGATAATTCAATTGGTATTATAGTTTCTTCATCAACATGTTTTGAAGTATCATCGCCATTGATCTCATCATCATCTTTGTCGTTCAGAGGGATTTCAGCTCCGTCTTCACTTAAATTTTTCTAATATGAAAAAATTATAACCTCTTCGGATTCCGTATCTGTTCCAACTCCTCCTGATTTCAGGCACTCCAGAATAGAACGAAGGCTAGAAGCGTGATTCGCAAATTCCTGGAGTTCTCCCTCGAATTTGGCTCCCTGTAATTAATTAAATCCCTAATTAATTATATCCACTGGATTTAGATGAGATTAAATCTGGACCATTGGATTAAGATAATTAATTATATTTAATTAATAGAATTCGAAATTAGGGAGGGAAATTCTCCAATTCGGTTACAGTTTAAGCCTATAAATAGGAGGCTCATTCTACACATTTTTCACACCTTTCCCTAGAGAAAAATTCGAACTATCCCTCTTCCTCAGGGTCTGCGAATTTTCTCTCTGATCTCTTTCTTCTGGTTCGGCTTAGGAGACTATTTCTCCGGAAGCTTAAAAAGAACCATCAGTTAAGATTTTGCGACGGAGTCCTGCCGGCGAAGCCCACGTTTCGGTACGAGGAATCTAGGAGAATATCCCGGAAGATCACGGGAGTTTCCCTCAGCACCGGCGGAGCCGTGCCCTATTCAGAACGCGCAGCCGGAAATCGTCATACGAGGTACGGCCTTATGCATTGGGTTAATAAATGCAAACATTTACTGCTTTCTATTTATTTCTTATTATGACTAGTTTATTAATAATGATTTATGAATATTATATTACATAATATTTATCAGATCTTGGGATATGGTCATTATCCGATAATCGGACCGTTGTACGGATAACAAGTTTTTCCGCTTTAAAATAATTTTTTAAATGTTACCCGGACGGTTCGGAGGTATAACTCGTGATAATTTATACGGAATCCGAGACGTGATTTCCAAAAATAATTTGTAGCATGAACAAAGTCCGTAATGATCCAACTGATAACATTAATATATGAAATCAGGCAAAACATGAAACTATTATCCTAGTTCAACTATAGAAGAAAGGTGTATTGGTTTTTTATTGCATATAGCAGAAAACAAATTTTGGGATTATTCAACACGAATTCATTCCATGGTCGAATTCCTCGGACATACCGTAAAGTAGATCGAAACAAAGTGAAGATGCACAAACCTGATCCCGAATCTGGATGAGACTTCGATCAATCACAGTACCGAGAGGATCTGCGATAATGAGGAGGACTCGTTGATTTCTTGGGTTGTAATTCTGAGCTCTCTCTCTGTGTATGTGTTCTTCTTACAGAGAAGCGTTAAACTGGCTTTGGCTCCAACGGGTCGGGTCTCTCTACCCTGTGAACTGCTCGGGTCGGGTCAGTTATGGCTGACTACTGTACGCATTGTCGTTTTGTCCATAATGGGTTGAAACTACTGTCGTTTTCATATTTTAGTTTTTTTTAAGGTTAATGACAACGAAAATATTTAAAGTTTGGTCAAAGAATCCACCGAGTACCCTAAGTTTAAAAATAGTGGCAAAAGT
Organism: Parietaria judaica; assembly: GCA_954871525.1. NCBI lineage: Eukaryota > Viridiplantae > Streptophyta > Magnoliopsida > Rosales > Urticaceae > Parietaria > Parietaria judaica. The sequence continues at coordinate 24,454,766 of OX940872.1, forward strand.
ACTCAAAGTCACATTTGGAGCGCTAACCACTCTATTCTTGCAACGCAGTTAACTTACTTGTTAACTCTGGCCACCTGGACATGGCAATTTTTTGCCACGTGGACGAGTCTAATTATGGATTTAATTCATTATTCTGTCGTAAAGGAGGCTAATGTGGGCTCGTACACGTTGCCAAAAATTGCTATGTCAGCAACTCACGTTTGTTCATCGACAAGCGATATGTCCGTAAAATAAAAATTGTGAAACGATGTCGCAAGTGATATTTAAAACATTGCTATAGACACACACGAAATCACCGAGCCCTAGGGGCGAAGGAAAACAAAAAACCAAAATAGAAACTAAACGAGAAAAAAAAATCCAGATATTATTCTACGGTAACAAAGTCAAAAACTTTGATAATTAGTCCATGTGAATCCTAGTTGACAAACACAAGGTCAAAAGGGAATTAAAAGGTGATTAATCAAAGTGGTAATCACGTTGGTTCTTATAATCATGCTTAATCTAATAATACATGTTTCCAAAAGAAACTACAAATTTCCATATGAGCCCTTTATCATAATAAGTCAAACGAATGAAAATATTCATGTACATTCTATTGTAACCTACCAATTTTTTTAATTATTTGAGTTTGACTGACTCTTAATTTCAAGTTTCCTAATAGTAATTAAGATAATATGATTAGGCTCAATCCAAAAAAAAAAATTAATAAAATAAAAACAGCATACACAGTAATAAATATCTATTTAATCTGTACCCTCAGATCGTGCGATGCTGAAGATTATACATTCAATACATTTATAAATGATTAAAAAACCAGATTTTAATTTGAAAACCGGGGTTTTCATTTATATATATATAATAATACGGGAGTCCAGTATTTATAGCACGACTTAATAGTTAGTATAATTAATTGAAAATTAGTATTTAGGCAACTCAACATGTGTTTTACTTTAGAGTTTATTTACTACAATACAACACTATATTAAAAAAAGATTAAAAAAATCCGTGTATTGAATGTTCATTAAAGAAAAAAGGTTGAGTGTGGAAGTAATAATTTACAGCTGTATGAGTTGAATTGACATTTCCTATCTATGCGATTTTTAATTCTTCAAATAAAAGATTTTTTAAACAATAAAAGTGGATGAATTTAACAATAGTATGAGGTAGGGCCGGTCTTAAGTTTGTCGTATTTAGTCAAATTCCAAGTTAAAGTAAAATTTTAAGACTCTTAAAGTATTTAATTTTTTATATTTAATTAAGCGTACCATAGAAGTACCTACAAAATTAATGAAATTCAACTCTTTTTCTATATATAATCACATCGAAGTAAATTTAAAAGAATGTCTTCTAAAATCAACCTTAATCAACCTTAATAGAGAGAGTATTCGATGAAAATGATCAAGGATAACTTGATAATTTTGATTGACACAAATAATTAAAATTAAGAGCATGCTGCTTTGGGTATGAAATTATTTCAATATTTATGTCATAATAATTTTTAAATATTAGAGGACTAAATTTCGTCAATTATCAAAATTAATTTAATAAATTTCATAATCCCTATATTTATTTTACGCTCTTATTACAATAATCGTTATGTCGTAGACACAATGCGTTGTTGATCAAATTTATCGAGCGGTCTACCGGAAGTAAGTTATCCGCATCAAATTTGGAAACTATATTACGAATACATAGCGTGTGTCGTTTCTGCGTGTTGGAGTCTGTCATCATTGATCAAACGACATCATTTCATTAAACACAAAGCTATCCAAATGCCATGCTTGTCGAAAACAAGCACATGCCAAACTTCCCACTTAGAGATATATAATGCATATGTATAGATATATCATATATGTGTGTTTGACTGTGCATGAGTCATGACTAGAGCTGCACACGGAGCACATCGCGGCTGCTCGCGACTCGCTCGCCAAAACCGCGAGAAAACGCGTCGCGACGCGTCGCGGCGTGTGCGGTCGCGGCTGGTCGCGATGTGGTCGCGGCGTGTTGGCTCGAGAGAGAAAGAGGGGTCGTTTTGGGTTGCGGCAAAAGTTGTATATTTTATTCCGATGTTTAACTTTGTTAATTATTAGTTTTTAACCGAATTTAAATGTTAAAAATGTAAATTTGTAACATAATATTATTTTTAAATATTTAATAACAAATAAATAAATATAACTAAACGAGATATTAAAAAAAAGAGTTGTATTATTCATTGTGAATATTACAATAAGGTGGAAGAAAGCTGTAATATTCAGTGTAAACATTACAAGATGCTTCACTAAAACCTCTCTTGTAAAACCCTCCTTAGGGACTAAAAACCAAGAGAGGAAAGAGCACATCATTATTGGCGCTAACTTTGCATCACTCGGGGAACCATGATTCAAACCTTTCAGTCATAAGCTCAAGCTCGGTTGGTTCGGAACGTTGGCCGATTACGGGGTTGCGGATCAAGTGCGCGGATCGCCCAGCTGGAGTCGCGACCAAGCCCTCGCGTCGCGACGCGTCGCGACTCTCACGCTCGGCGTCGCGAACGTCGCGACTTGCAGGAGTGCGTCGCGACTCGTCGCGAGGGTGGTTTCGCGGTGGATCCGTGCAGCTCTACTCATGACAATTATGTCTAAACATAAATGATTGGTTTGGGATTTAAAAAAAAAAAAAAAAAAGCTTTCAAAAAAAATAAATGATTGGTTTGGGCCCATTGGTTGAGCAAAGAGGAAGGTAAATTTCCAAAGTGGACCCACTACATTCCTTCTCAATCAGAATACTTGATTTCCTTTCAATATTTAAGAGTAAGCAGCATTAATGGTCATTATTTTACTTTTGCTCCTTGAAGTTTAGTTTTCAGCAACAATATCTCATATTTTAAGCAAAACAACTTATAAGTCCTTTACACGTTATATAAGACTTAGAATTTTAGCTGTTTGAAGATATTTTCATCAATTTTATTATTTTCTCGCAATTTTATTAAATTTGTGTCTTAACAATTCTAAATATAAAAACTCGATTTATTAATTAGTTTGTATCCATAACTAGTAATTGACAAAAATACTCGACGAAATCACGTGGCGTGCACAAATTAATATAATATGTATAATATATTCTTTATTTTCTCAAGTGCAAAGACAATTTTTTGTTTTCTTTAACAAAGATTGAAGACATTATTGTCAAAAACTACACAAACGTATAAAGTTGAAGGGTCATTTAAGATAAATACCCAAAATTTGATTTGTTCAATAAATGTGAGATCATAAAATAATAGAATAAAAGAAAGCAGGGATCAAAATTCTACGCCTCTGTTCACACCTTTGAAAGAGTTGTCAGAGTGTTAGATCCCATAATTCAATGCCCCAAATCTCAAAACCTGTCTTTTTTCCACCAATCTTCTGAAAAAGTTGACATTTAAGTCCCAAAAGCCATGAAAAGCAAGAGTCTTGTCGAAGAGATAAACACAGACGAGCTTTTTCTTGGAGCCTTGGATTCTTGGCTCGCAAGATAACCCAAAAGGTTTCTCCTTTCTTCATCATTTATTTTGTATTTATTTTTGGTGAAGAAAGGTGGACTTTCTGTATCAGAAGATGCTTTCTTTCTTTCTTTCTTTAGTCTCATTATTTTCAAAAGCTCTCTCTGTTTTTCTCTGCACTATGATTTGGTCAGTACTGAATTCATCTCTGTTTCTCAGGTGTTGAAAATGGTATCGTGAAATTCGGAATTCCGGAACCGGAAACAGAATCCAGAAACCCGGTTCTTTTTTCTAAGAACCGGAATTTCGGATTATGTTATGCATATCAAAATTTACATATTGAGATAGTTGTTAACCCTTGTAAAGGTGTTAATATGGTAACCCGTCCGGAATTGCGAAACCCGGAATTCCGGAACCGGAAACAGAATCCAGAAACCCTCGGATTATGTTATGCATATCAAAATTTACATATTGAGATAGTTGTTAACCCTTGTAATGGTCTTAATATGGTAACCCGGAATCCGGAATTTTGAAACCGGAAACAGAACCCAGTTCTGTTTTTTCGGTTTTGAGAGCAGGTATTCCGGTTTCTGATTTTTACTACTTATCAAGATTAATCAAGCATTTGAAAATTTAAAATCCGGAATTCTTGTTCCGGAAAAACGGAAACGGTATTCCGTATTTTACCATACTAAAAGATGTTAGACATGACTTTTCTTCATTTCAGTAGCTTTACTGCTTTTCTAATCATTCCAATCATATGGAGTAATTGATGAGCACTGATGCAGAGGAGTCTTGCTCGAGAGAATTGGGCATGAGAAGAGAGAATCGGAGAGGCAAGAGCGCGTCTGGATTCCGGGAAAAGTTGCGGAACATGTTGAAGTGCATTCGCTCCGGCGAGCAAGTTCCGGCCGAGAAAGACGAGCACTCGTCGGACTCCTTGGCGACCAGAGACTACTCGGCGAGCGGCTACTCTTCTCGTCCCGGCGAACCCGACCCCAAACTCGACAACAGCAACATCGAAGAGGCCGAGTCGTCGCTCCGTGAGAGCGGTTACCTTAACTACGAGGTAGGTTTCGGCTGGGTGAAAACGGGACCAGGAACAGGAGTTTTGACAATTTTTTTCGTCCGGTCCGGGTTTCCCCAGAACAGAAAAACTCCTCTGTCTCAGTAAATTCTGGTTTTAAACCAGGAAATCTCAATCAAAACCGTGAAGCACCGGTTTTGAGCCGGTATTTTACAAAAGGACTGTGAATTTCCTGATCCCGATTCACAAAAGATTTCCGTTTTATAAGCCCGTATCGGAAACCGGTAAAAATACCGGGAACATATAAGTTTATAATTGTTTCTGTACTGTGAATGAATCATTGTGATTGCTTCAATGGTGATAATAGGAAGCAAGAGCTCTGCTAGGAAGGCTTGAGTATCAGAAAGGCAGCATAGAAGCGGCTCTACACGTGTTCGAAGGGATCGACATTGCAGCCGTGACTCCGAAGATAAAAGCGTCGATTTCCCAAAGATTCGAGCAAAACCGGCGGCGATCGCAGGGTGATGCCGCGGCGGCTATGTCCATGCACGCCGTTAGTTTGCTCCTCGAAGCCGTCTTTCTCAAAGCTAAGTCGCTGCAAGGTCTCGGGCGATACGAAGGTACTCCAATAATTTTGAAGCCGTATAAGTATTAGTTTATGTTACGGAGTGTGTACCGTTTAAGTACCTATTATTACGATTTATGTCGCTCCGTAAGCTCCCGTAAGTGTTCAAATTGGATACCCGAGGGACACATTTATCGTGATATTGGATACTTGACCCGTAAACAACCAACGGGATTACCGCCTTGGAACAATTAAACTTTATTATTTTCTTGTTGCACTGAAAATCTTCCTTCATGAGACCATTTTCGCAGAAGCTGCGCAATCTTGCAAAATCATTTTAGACACGATCGAATCTGCATTACCGGAAGGTTTGCCAGAAAGCCTCGGTTCGGACTGTAAGCTACAAGAAACTCTAGCCAAAGCCGTAGAGTTGCTTCCAGAACTATGGAAGCTCGCCGGAGCGCTCCACAAAGCCATCTTATCGTACCGGAGAGCGCTCCTCTACAAATGGAACCTCGAAACGGAAACGGCCGCGAGGATCGAGAAGGAATTTGCGGTGTTCCTTCTCTACAGTGGCTGCGACGCGGTCCCACCGAATCTCCGGTCACAGATTGATGACACGTTCGTGCCAAGAAACAATCTAGAAGAGGCTGTCCTTCTTCTGCTGGTTTTACTCAGAAGACTCGTTCTCGGGAGGATTGCGTGGGACCCGTCGGTCATCGATCACCTCTCTTACGCGCTGTCCGTCTCCGGAGAGACGAGCTCGTTGGCTCATCAGATTGAGCAGCTGTCACCGACGACGATGGCGAGACGAGAGAGATACTACACATTGGCGCTTTGTTACTACGCCGAAGGAAAGAACACGGCCGCACTGAATCTGCTGAAGAACATCTTGAGCGATCGGGAGCGGAAAGACTGCCCGACTGAATTGCTTCTCGCTTCGAAGATCTGCGGCGAGAATTTGGTTTGTATCGATGAAGGAATCGGATACGCTCGGAAAGCGAATTCTATTCTGGAGGGAAAATGCGACAACCTAACGAGTGTTTCGAATTGCTTGCTCGGCGTTTTGCTCTTGGCCGAGTCCCGATCGGTCGTTTCTGATTCCGAGAGGTTTTTGAAGCAGAACGAAGCGCTCGATGCTCTCGAAACCTCAGAGAGGGAAATGGCGGAGAGTGATCCGTACGTCGTGTTTCACCTTTGCCTCGAAAATGCCGAGCAGAGGAAGCTGGATTCCGCGCTTTACTACGCGAAGCAGCTTCTGAGGATCGAGGCTGGATCGAGTTTGAGAAGCTACACTCTCTTGACTCGAATATTGTCGGCACAAAAACGCTACGAGGATGCTGAAACCGTGATTGATGTTGCGATAGAGCAATCGGGGAAATGGGATCACGGAGAATTGTTGCGGACAAAAGCCAAACTCCAGATTGAGCAGGGTCAGTTGAAGAAGGCTGTGCAAACGTACATTCGCCTCCTTGCCGTTCTTCAGGTTCAGGCCAAAAGTGCCGGCTACGAGAAGAGGCTTCTTAAGGTGTGTATCTACTTGTACTTGTTATAATCGGACGAAAATAACAACGAACGTAAAGAGAATTTACCGGAGTTTTACATGAAACTCATTTTGGGAAATAAAATTAAAAACACGGGGGGAGAGTACGGAAAATATAAGATGGCTAGTTTAATTACCGTAAACGCCTAATCCGAAAAGTTCACACCCTACCGGCCCGATCCTTCTGCTTCAAGAATATCCAATAAAAATATATCGCAACGCGAAGCTGTGGAACGGGTCGTGGTATGAAAAACAGATTCGGGTCACAAGCTCTAACAGAATTTATCCTCAATGTTTACGTAGAATCGGAGAAAGAACGATAGAACGTTGGAAACGGAAACGTGGCACGATTTGGCAAAGCTGTACACGAGCTTGTCGCAGTGGCGGGACGCAGAGATATGCCTTTCGAAATCCCAGGCAATAGATCCTCATTCAGCGTCGAGATGGCACTGCGCAGGTATGGTCTCTCTAAACTGCTAAGAAAGGAAAAAAGTACCGAGTTAGAAACAATGTAACTAGAGATATTATACCGTTTTTTAGGACCGCTACATAGTCGACGATTTCCGTTGAATTTTAAACGGCGTTTTGAAATTCGTACTTCCATTTGACAAATTAACATGATAAATGATATATGTTTTGGAGTAATGTCCATGCGTGACTGTAATGTATCGCAAAGAATTTTTCGTTATCCGTAAACTTTAGTATCTACATAATCAAAATTAACGGAAATGGTCGATTATGTAACGATTAAAGGGTGGAATAGCAACAATTTAAAGTTAAACGGAGAAACTGCTAAAATAAATCTTAACGTAAAACCACGAAATCTTCACTTATAACGGAGGAAAACGACAGTAACATAAAGAAATTTAGGATTTACAAATATCAAATTAAGTCATCCCAAATACCGAAACTATCCGGACAACGAAAAGAAACGATACCGTTTTATCCAACCTAAACGAAGCTTTAATAACTTAGAATGCAAACGGACTTATCGTAATTTTGGAATTCAACGTTGAACTTTTTGTGTTTTGGTTAGGGTTGCTCAATGAAGCAAAGGGTCTCGAACAAGAGGATCTGAATGAGCTCGAAGAAGCAAAGAGTCTTCACCAAGAGGCGCTGAAATCGTTCACGAAAGCGTTAAATGCGGACCCCACGCACGCCCCGAGCTTGATATCCGCAGCTCGCGTCCTCCGACAGCTCGGTGGCGAATCGTCGCCAGTGGCTAGAAGCTTCCTCATGGACGCCCTTCGAAACGACCGGAATAGCCCTTCTGCTCGGTACAATCTCGGGCTGCTCTACAAGGCCGATATCGGGATTTCGCCGCTGGAAGCGGCCGAGTGCTTCCAGGCTGCCGTGATTCTTGAAGAGTCAGCGCCAATCGAGCCTTTCAGATGATATAACTCAGCTTCAGATGACTGTATAATACGGAATTATTAGTGATTTCTGCGGTATCCGGAAACGGGTTATGTACTGTTATTATTCAAAGTAGTTGAGTTTTGTCTTGTTCTTTATTGCCGTTTCTCCCTTCAGTTACTTTTTTTTAACAGTTTCTTCTCTGAATAACAATTTCCTCAGTAAAACGCTAAAAAAACGTTCAGGCTCGATAAATAACTATGACGGTGCTAACGTTTTCCCCTAATATTCTTTTCTATCCCGAGTCTGCAAATTCGGTCGTTTTCGTCGAATTTAAAACATTTAAGCTAAATGCAATGCACGCGTTAGTACATTTACGATAATTAATATACTTGTATCCCTTAACACTATTATAATAGCGCGGATTTAGTTCAAAATTCCAGAAACCATCGATTTGTTAATGATTAACGGGAAAATTGCTACGATTTATAAGTTTACGAGAAAAAAAGCACGGAAAAGTAATGATTTCTCGCAAAAGAATTGATAATTACTCTTCTTAAATACGAAATTGATAAGAAATTGCAAAAGGAGCAATATACATATTACAAATGAGTTCAACAGAAACACAAAATAACAAGAGATGAGCACAGCATAAGATCAGAAGACCCGAACCATCAAAAATGCGCCTCACAGTTTTCGAAGATCGATCCCGGCCTTTTTGGCGACGGCTTCGAGCCCGTTCTTCTCAATCGTCTTCATCGCCTTTGTCGAGATGCGAAGCTTGACGAATCGCTTCCCTGCCTCCCACCAGATCCTTTTGTACTGTAAGTTGACAAACTGCCGTCTTATCGTCTTGTGGTTCGAGAAAGAAACCCGGTTCGCTTTGTTTGCTTTCTTGCCGGTCAGCGGGCAAATCCTACCTGAAAAATCAAACAGCAAATACACGAAACTTCTGATCCAAAAATTCTTCAGAGAAAAAGCCCTTACTTTTATATAATATATTTTAGGGTTAGCACGGCGTAAGTACCCAATTTTCTACGTTTTGTGGTGACTATTTTTTTTCCTTCAAGGCCAAAGTTCCTAATGTTCACTAAACGGCAAATTGGTGGTGAAAAATATTTAATTTTTTATGAAACGTGTTCAAGACTAAAACGGCAAATCCAAAATTCAGTTAAATCGATCGGAAAAGTGAACGGAATTTTAGAGAGAAGCAAAATAGCGGACATCGTGACCATGAAAAAACATTTTGGATTTATGCCACCAGAAAAATAAAATGGTGTCCTGTAGCTGTATAATTGAGGAATTGATGAGGATGTTCTCAGTCTTTCTCTGAACACATTTGCTCAAAGTTTTCTCCATGGATTCGCACTGTTCATTGTCCGAATCTCTAGCATTTCATGATAAACACATACATATACCGACGCGTATACACTATATCAACTCCTAATCTACACAGCAACATGAAATGTATAACAATTCCATACATAAGTACGGGAATTTCTGCTATAATTATCAACCACCATCAGAATCACTAAACAGAAGTTCAAACTACTGAAAATCGAAGCAGAGAGAGAGAGAGAGAGAGAAAGGCTTACGGCAAACGGGACGGAGAGGGAGATAGGAGGTGGTGGAGATGGGGCTGGGGAGCGAGAGGTCGTTGGAGATTCTGAGGCCGGCGAGCTGAGAGGCGACGAAGCCGAGCTGAGACTTGGCGTTGGAGGAAGATGAAGATGAAGATCGAATGGGGCTGGATTTGGCGAAGGAGATTCGGTGGGAGAGAAGAACTCCCGAAGTTGCAGAAGCCATGGCTGTCGATAGAAGAAGAAGAAGAAGAAGAAGAAGAAAGCTTTTTCGGATAATTGAGAGCCAATTTATTTATTTATTATTTTCTTTCTTTCTTTCTTTTATTATTATTATTTTTAATTTTTAATATTGTTTGGGCTTACTGGGCCCAGACAAGGCCCAACGAGATTTTCGCTTTAATTCTGTATTACTTTTGCTTTAAAAGTTTCGTCTAATTTCTTTTGAAAACGTTAATAAAGAAATATGTATCACATCCGCACGGTTTTACATTGTTTTTTATTTTTTTAATAAACCCTTCATCTATTAACATTTTTAATTAAATTAGAAAGTAATATATCACATTTTAAATTAAATCTGTCTTTACTGATACGTTTAAAAATTAATTTTCTCGATATTAGAAAATTTATATATTTTGCTGCAATGGGCTCCATAATATGTACTGTAATAATTTTAATAATTCGTTTACATATGCTCCAATATAATGTAATATATCGCTTGAGAAAACATATATACATATATAATAATAATAATAATAATAATAATAATAATCCTCACAAGCGATTTCGTGACATCTTTTTGGATGAATCTCACTCTAGATCAAGGCATGACCTTTCTCTTCTTGCAATCATGTGTTGGGAGGTCTGAAATCAAAGGAACAAGCAGATTCACGATCACAAGAGCAACTTCAATCACATTTTCATCCAAGCTTCATCCGAGCCACGTCCCTTCGAGATGATTTCGAGCACCTTTATATTAACTTTGGGACCTCGCCGCGGAATGTAGCACCATCGTTTTGTTCCCCTCCGACGTTGCTTTCCCTGTCGATGGCAGCTCTATGGGACTTGGCGGTTGTGTCAGAGACGATCATGGCAGATTCGTCGCTGCTTTCAGTGTGTTGAGACCTAAAGCAGCTTCGGTTCCGGGAGCGAAACTGGAAGCTATCTGTGAAGGGCTATTTTTTGTAAGTAACAGGGGATTCACACCTTGCGAGATCGAGACGGACTCCCAACTTGCAATCAATTCTATTTTTATGTCCACTTCCGGCGGCGGTATCATCGAAGACATTACGGGCTTAGCTTCTCAGACCAACTCTGTTTTTCATTTATTCGTAAAGATGGCAACTTGGTTGCACATGTCCTAGCCCAATATAGTCTTGGATCCACTTTTTCTAATGTCTGGTTAGGTTATCCTCCCCGATGTATTGTTAACTTTATTTTGGCGGAGTCCGCGGGAGCCTGTAGAGGGCATTAATGAAAATCACATTTTTCTTAAAAAAAAAATAAAAAAAATCTTACTATGTCCATGAATCCTCTTAACATGCATTGAACTATATTAGTCAACAATATTTTTCTCGTCTTTTCCACCTATTACATCAAGGTCAAATTAGTTATAAAAAAAAAAAAAAAAAAAAAGTTCAAGCAAAGCTCACACCCTATTCTATTTCTGGCTCCCGAGAACGAAAAATCGGCAAGTCCACGGAATTCCGATGACCAAAACCATGTTGATGGTTCCAAAAGTTAAAACAATTGCAACAGTTTTAAAGATCACTGAAGCTCATTTGGGAAACCGTGCTTTGTAATGACTAAGAGGGACATAATCCACCGAGACGATCCGACCGTCGAAAACCCGTCCCTGCAAACAGTGCGCCGCCACAGTCGCCGCTTCGATTCTCCCGAACTCCACAAACACAGACCCGATATCAAAAATACTCTCCGGAAACAAATTCCGGTCCTCAGCGTCGCCCTTTTCGTTTTCCAAAATGCCGGAATCAGTTCTGTTTTTGTCTTCAGGGCTCGAATCTTTTTCTGAGTTCTCTTCTGAAGTTACTTTTGGGCTTTTCGGCTCGTCGGGACATTCTTGTGGAGTGACATCGCTACTGAGTCGACTTGTTTGAGATTTCTTGCCCTCTCTAATATCGTCTTTCATGGAGTTTTCTCCTCGTATGTGATCGTCTTCTTCTTGAACTTCAATTCCCTCTGAATTGCCGTTAAGATCTTCAAGTGCAGTATTTGTCTTTCCGTCATTCTCGAACCCGGTCTCTTCGTCTGTGATCTGACTGATGACTTGCTTGACAATATTAACTGATTTAACATTGCCAAACCTAAAAAGCCACATAGTTAGCAAGTAAAAAGATATAAATTATTGGAGGATTTATGTCGAAAAGAAGATTCTAGTACCTAGTGCATTCCAATCGAATATCGTCAATGATTTCTTCAACTTCCGATTCGGACAAAAGAGCGAGGCACTCTTTGTTGAGCTATAGAACATTTAGCAGAATATGCAACATTAATATATTTTTTTAAATAGATTGTAGAGTAAATGACACTAATGCCCCCCTCAACTGAACTTTGATTTTTGGCCCTATTAAAGTAGCACGGTAAAAAATGAAAAAAAAAAATATTGTTAGCTAATTTGTAGTACATGATTTGCGCATATGCATTTTCATTTAATAATCGAACAATGTCAATATATTAGATTATGAAACTATTGTGAAGCGATTGACTAGTACTTAAGCTAATTTGTAGTACATGATTTGTGCATATGTATTTTCATTTAATAATCGAACAATGTCAATATATTAGGTTATGAAACTATTGTGAAGCGATTGACGAGTACTAAATTGGAGAAGAATAATAATATGGATGAATGTTTCAAACATGTCATGTGTTACGCACAAGTGATGATTAACGAATTTTTTAAAACGTAGGGACAATGTGCTTCTTCCCGGAAGTACAAGGATCATTCTGCCAAAAATTAAAGTTCAGGGGACATACTGCAACAGCAAGCAAACTGTTGTTGCAAACTTCAGGGACGTTTTTGTTAATTACTCTAGATTATATCCCTATCTTCTTACTTTTTTTTTCGGTTAAATTTTATTTTAGGATGATATAAATACAAACGAATATATAAATAACTAGAAGACAAGACCATACCACATTATCCAGTTTTAGGATTTGCGTAGGCTGTTTGAGAAGCGGCTTCGCATGGTCCGGGATCTCATACGACGAAATTCCACTATTTCCCTACCAAATATAAAGTCCTTTGTGTGAATAAACAAGTCAAAGTCAAAACCCTAGCATTTACAGAATCTTCTCTATCATCGAGAATTTTCATTTTAAAGAGAGATAAGAATAATACCAACGATGCTTCGCCACGATATGCTCGAACCACTGTTAGAACTTTCCCGGCCAACTTCATACCGTTCAGTCCCGAACAGGCTTTATAAGTAACTGATTGGTCTTCAAACTGACAAGGGTACATAAATGATAAAACATATACAACTATATATTTATATGTATATATGAGTAGGCATCATAGTAAAAACCCAGTACCTCCAGAAAAGCACATGGTTCATTTAGATTCTCATTAATTTGAAAGCGGTATGCCTTCAAAGGTCCGAAAGCGCAAACAATCTCCATGAGCTATAAGAATTTAAATCATCACGTCAGATATATACATATATATATATATGTATGTATATATATATATATGAAAGGAAAAAGAAGAGATGAGCGCTTTGGTAGTCATAAATAAAACAAAAATTTACCATTTTCGAGGAAAGAGCCTTAGAAATTCCACCAATAAAAATCTGGAATAAGATGTTTAGCAAAAAGAATTAATGCCTATACAGCAAGCAGCGCTAAACAGAAAGCAAAACGAAAGAAAAAAGCCTGTCGGACGACACATTTTAAGACATAAAGTCGTATAGAGGGCAAGACTATATCGATACATATTGTTGAAAATTGTGTATTCATGTGTATAATTAACATTGTATTTATCTTAAAATAGTTAGGATCATTCGACTTTTGTTAATAACTTAAAGCATCATTTTTTGAAATGAGGCTGATTTGTTATACATGTACGTATCAAGATGCACAAGCAAAAGAACAAATTTTACAATTTTAGTTATCTATGTAAAACTAAAGATAGCCATTATTTGATACAGAAAAATGTCTGATATTAATATCAAACAAAAAAAAATCTATTTTCTTTTCTAATTGCTCGAAAATAAATATTCGATAGGGAGTCTGTTAAGAGTTAGACCCCTTATTGGCCGTTAATTAAATGATGTTATTTATAGTAAATTTTATAATCGTTGTCTATGTCTTAGGCCGTTTTTCAGTAGTTTGTAATAAATAGGTATGAGAATTTCCTAATCCCTATATTAGGCACCTATCCGGAGGAAGATGGCCCTTGAGTCTAGACATATCGTCTCTTACGTCCTTAGGGAGAGCTCGGGTCGTGTTCTCGAAGGAACAACTGCTACATTTGTATTTCAGTTCTATTATTCAATTAAATTATCGGGAGTTCATCTCTTTGGTAATATCCATTAGTTCGTGCTTGATTTTTAACCTCGACGTCCTATCAGATTCTGACCATAATGATTTCACTAGACAGAGATTGCAGCTTTCAACACCAAAGTCCAACACACTAACATGACGATGGTGATGATAATATACCATAAAATTTATGGCATAAATCAATCACTATTTCTTTTAAATTCCAAAACTCGCACACCTTGTTAGGCGAATCCTTCACGATGTCACTAACTGTATGAACTGCAGCGCTCGGTTTCTCTGGTTCTCCAGTCTGCATGAAAATATGAACTGTCTGAAAACCTGCTACATGAATGGTAACCACAACATGCCTCAGATAACCGCATATACTATAGCACCCGAAACTAGCTTTTGCAATAAGCATACATGATACATGAACAAACTCAAGCGTCAAAAGTACGGAGTTAAACCATAGTTCGAGAGCAAGTGATCTACATTTACTACTTTCTCACGCACAAGTTCTGTTAGAAATTATATTTGGTAAAAATAAAGGACTATTACCCGAGTGCATTACTACCATTCTCCTATAAGCATATACAGTTATCGGACTCTTTAAGGATTTTGGTTTCTAGTTGGACTATCCCAACTTATCATATTTATATACATGCACATGTAGACAAATAGGACACAAGATTCAAAACATACAACATAATCAGAAGCAAGAAAATAATAGCATCTACATAAGTATTTTACGCAATCTCAAGACGTCATCGGAGAAAATGTTCTTACAAGTTAATTTGTTTCAGTTACGAGCAAAATATTCTAACACTGTAAGGAAAAAATTTGAACAATTTTAAACTTCATAGAATTATAAACAAAGAAAAAGTATTGAAACAAACAGCACTACATAATTTCTTTTGAAGGCAATTACGAGAACATAAACGAAAGGTTGAGAATACTGTTCTTACTGCTCCTTCAACAAAGTTTTTCGGGCGTCTGATTTTAAGAACCGTGCCAGAAATGGAACTTCCATCAAAAGCCAGAGCAGTTGAAGCATCTTCTGGTGTAAGAAACTCCACGAGAGCTTGCGCCTTCTCTTTGCTTATCTGCAGTAATGATTGCCAATGCATTTATAAACCATAATAGCCATGAAACCATATAATATATATATATATATATATATATATATATATAAATATAGCAGACTTACAATACAATTAAGGCATGGTTGGGTTCCTTGGATAAAATTTACACCCGACGATAACAAGAGATCATTGAACCATTCCACCAAATCTTTCTCCGATGTTGAAGAAGGTAAGTTCTCGACATAAAGCCTCCTCATAGGCCGTGTAGCTTGCGTGAGTTGGATTGAGTCAACAGAGGCTAATTTCTTATTCAATAAAGTAGCGGTCGAACCTCCAAAATCTTGCACGCTCATCGATATAATGTTCTTCGTTAATTGAAAATCAGAAAGAATTGAATTGGACAATATCTTGGGATTTTCCGGAGGAAGTATATCCCACTTCGGGTTTTTTTTATCTGATGAATGATCAATCGGTGGAGGTGTGTTAGCGGCGGCTTCAGTTATTCTCTTTCTCGGAGAATAGCCACCGAGCCCACTTTTCGGTTCATCGTGTCGCCGGTATTTACTGCTTGATCCATTACCAATACCAGGTAATTTATTTTTTTCAGATTGATACTGTTTGGGAGACCGATCTTTGTGAGAGCGTGGAGAAGATTCTCTGTGGGTGATCCTATTATAAGATGTTCGCTCGTGATCCCGTTTCGATGGAGATTTCCCTCTTCGTTTGGATTCTTCTGGAAGAGTCCTTGGCAATTCTTTCCTTTCGTTTCTTCTTGTAATCTCTGAATCCTGAAGCCTCTCTTCATGGCGTTTCTTGTTCCTGTCTCTGTTCTTCTCATCATCTCCATTTTGATATTTTCTCTTGCTTTCTCTTAAAGTGCTTCCTCTTCTTAGTTCGGTAAAGTCTCGTGAATTTCTTTTTCCCCCTTCGTTTCCATCATTATAGCTTGAAATTCTATTGCTCTCTCTCCTACCACGTTCTTCGTTTCGATAAACTGTAACTTGTTTGTCAGTTTTAGCTCCGCTGACGTCATTGTCCATGTCATCGTTCGGTCTAGAAATTACGGATTTCAGTCTTCTAACCGGCACATGGGTTACTTTATCAGTCCCTTTTAGGTGATTCTCTTCGGCTTTACTATTTGCGGGTGCACTCTTCTCCGTCTTTCTGGAGACTGACTTTGGTTCGTCTTCAACGCTGTGAGAGACGCTCTTCAGATTTTCATTTCTTGGCGAATTTTCAGCTTCAACAAACCCCTCTCTGAGATCTTCACCGGAGTTTTTGTTTTTTCTCCTTAGCATAATCTCTTCAAAGCTGAAAGGCCGTGTTCGAGCTGCACTTCCTTCACCATCATCGCTTCTTCTATGCCTTCCTCTCGGTCGTTGCGATGAACTCATTTTGCTGGGCTTTCTTTAGCTTGCGTTCTAAAGAAAGCAAGACCAATTAACACAAAGGAAATCCGGAAATAAATCAGTACACATGGAAGGAAGAACAAAAAACACCTAGCTAGCACCTCTTGAATTCTAAAATACTTTCATGGGAGAATAAAGTCGAAATTCGTATACGACACCTTCACTAGGCCACTAAAACCCTAACCAAATTCCGAAAAACTTATTTGGGAAAGAGTATTCCATCAATCATTCGGGTATCAAGCACTGTGCAAACGCTCCGAGCCAAGGAGCTCCAAAAACGCCTCAGAGCCGAAGAACTGACCATTTCCAGGCAGACATACGAACTGAATTGCAACACCGTCCCCACGAAGGCGACAATTCGAAAACCCGAAATCCGAGGCTCGATTAACAAAAAGGCAATGATTTGGCTATCCTAATAGTTAATGATAAGATACTTCTTTCTTCGAGTTAGGATATTGAAAAACAAAAAAATTCCAAAATCAATCTATGCAGACACGCGAACCAGAAAGTTGATGAACTAAAACACTATGAAGGTACACACTCTTTCAGGTTTTGGAGGAAATGGCAGATTTTACCTGGACGGAAGAAGAAGCGGCCATTGAAGGAGAAGTCGGAGCTCGATGAATCACGCGAGCGAGAAGAATGGAATCTGATTCCAATTCTGGAGAAGAGGAAGTTACAGCAAAATGGGAGAGAAAATTGAAATTGGGAATTGAGAAAAACCTAGAAAATTTTAGGTATTTGTTCTTCAATTTTCCTCATGTTGAAGATTCAAGATAGATATTGATGGTATTTGTATTTGATACTATTAATTAAGAGCTCATTTTGTTCGAGCAAGTATATATTTTATGTAAGGGTAAACTGCGGCTAATGTACCCAATGTTTGATTTTTTGCGGATTATATACTCAATGTTTATTTTTGGCGGCTAATGTACCCAATGTTTGATCCGTCAGATATTTTTGGGTTTTCCGTCAGTTGACCGTTAGAGAGTTATATGTACACTTTTCGTATTTTTGATATAAATCACTCATTTTTTGTCCAAATTTTATGCACGACCTATGGTTGGAAAGATAAGAGATAGATCTACAACTTTAATGTTTTAAGTTTTGTAAAATCAGTTTTAAAAAAATACGAAATTTCAAGTACAACGTAAAACTGGACATTAGTTTAATGCAAAATATTTGTTTCGAGCAAATTTTAATATACTTAATGACTTTTTATGATGAAACGTAAAACTAAAAAGTTGTAGATAAACTTTTTATCTTTCCAACGGTTGTTTATTTATAAATTTTGGACAAAAAATGAGTGAGTTATGCCAAAAATATAAAAGATGTGATGTGAAATAATATTTCATATTTTTGGCATAACTCACTCGTTTTTTATCCAAAATTTATAAATAAACATCCGTTGGAAAGATAAAACATTTATCTACAACTTTTTACTTTTACGTTTCATCATAAAAAGTCATTAAGTATATTTAAATTTGCTCGAAACAAATATTTTGCATTAAACTAATGTCCAGTTTTACGTTGTACTTGAAATTTCGTATTTTTTTTAAAACTGATTTTACAAAACTTAAAACATTAAAGTTGTAGATCTATCTCTTATCTTTCCAACCATAGGTCGTGCATAAAATTTGGACAAAAAATGAGTGAGTTATGTCAAAAATACGAAAAGTGTACATATAACTCTCTAACGGTCAACTGACGGAAAACCCAAAAATATCTAACGGATCAAACATTGAGTACATTAGCCGCCAAAAATAAACATTGGGTACATAATCCGCAGAAAATCAAACATTGGGTACATTAGCCGCAGTTTACCCTTTATGTAACACATTTTTGTTTTGTCTCTCCATAACGGTATATAATTAGGGATATTTGTGCCATAATTATTATTATTATTACAAGGTCATAATTATCTTTAATTTCTTTTTTAAAATAATAATAATATATTCAAAGGCCACATAATAAAGAGCAGCTACTACAAAAGGTTTAATCTTAATTGAAGCCCCCGCACTTAGGTTATATTAATTGCTGAGATTACTGTAACTCTTACATTACCAGATATATTCGGTCTAAGAACACGTAACACTATTGACCAAGATTACATATGTAAATGGACATGCATTTGTGTCCTACAGAGTTTGAGCCCGAGAACTCATGCAGAGGTATGTAGGGGAATTATCACTAGGTCAAACACCACACTTTCAAATAGTGACACGGGGAGCTATAGATATCTTATTGTAAACTGCAAAGTGCAAAGTATTTTATTCAATTTAATTTAAATTATTTTTAATAGAATAAAGAGCAACCTTGTTACTTTTGTATTTTTTTAATAATAAAGTGATTGTATCGATCAAAGTTACAATGCACTAAGATTGCGACATGCATTTGCATCCGGTGAAGCCGTAATAACAGAGTATTAAAACTATATCTTGAAGGTTAGATCCTTTTATTATTCCAATCAATGACCAACCTCCAATTGGGGAGGGAAATTTCATAAAACATCCCTCAAAATACCATAAATTATTTTATTACACCTCAAAACATCATAATTGGAAATACATCCTTTTTAAATTTTATATACCAAAATACACTTTCAAAATATGCATATTGTGTCCTGAAAAATAGACATATTGCCTCTTGAAAAATAGACAAGTCGCGTCCGAAAAAATAGACACAACTAAGGGTAATTTGGTACATAAAATTTAAAAAGGATAAAATTTAAAAAGGATGTATTTTCAATTATGATGTTTTGAGGTGTAATAAAATAATTTATGGTGTTTTGAGAGATGTTTTATGAAGTTTCCCAATTGGGATTCAGAAACAAACAATTTCAAAAGCTAAGATTTTATTGTCGTTTGAATAATGTCACTAGGAAAATGTCATAAGCTTCCGTATTTCATAACACTATAACATGAAGATTCAGACTCTGCAAATATCCTAAACCGCATAACAAATAAATAGTTTCAAGTCTTTTATGCAAGATTTTAACAGAGATAACACTGTCACAAACACGGGATTTTCACGCTCAAATGTTTCGCTAATCATTCTATACAAAAGGTGGTTCCCAACCATATTCGGTCACTGAGCGTTTTCCCTCCGGCGCACATATCGGGTCCTGTCGTTGTATCTTGGTCTGTCCTGAGCCCTCTGCGGCTGCGGCTCCACCCTCCTCTGTCTCTCCGGCGACCGCTGCACAATTTCTCCATTCACAAACAACTCCGCTGAAGAGAAAGGATTCAATCAGTACAAATGATTATAATTATAGAAATTGAAATCGTATCAGTTGCAAAACATTGATTAATACAAATGTGTAATCTCTAGTTCTCCAATCTGTTTGATTGAACTTCCGAAGCATGGAACCAATTTAGAGAGATGTTCAATCTCAGTCCGTTAGCATTCGAAACTAAGGATTTTAAACTTTGCAAAGATGAACTAAAGAATTTGGGATTAATACAAAATCCTCGGAATCACGTTTCTATGAAATGTTTCATCTCTACTGATCTGAAACTTCATTGAACATTTGAAGAACAGAACAGTTTAGAGAGACATTGGATCTAAGTCCATTAGCAATCAAAACTAAACATTACCGATGAGGGTTTTCTAGTTTTGCCAAGATGGACTAAGGAATTTGAGATTGAGAACATTACAATCGATTTTCGATAAAATGGTGCCAGTATCTGGTGGAATAATAAGTCAAGAAAATGTTTCATCTCCACTGATCTGAAACTTCATTGAACATTTGAAGAACAGAACAGTTTAGAGAGACATTAGATCTACGTCCATTAGCAATCAAAACTAAACATTATCGATAAGGGTTTTCTAGCTTAGCCAAGACGGGACTAAGGAATTTGGTACACATAACTCGGTTTTCAACAAATTGGTGTCAATATCTGCTGGAATCAGAGGAAAATGTTTCATCTCTACTGATCTGAAACTCCATTTTACTTATGAAGTACGGAACAGTCTCAAGAGACATTTGATCTCAGTCCATTAGCATTCAAAACTAAACATTGCAAATTAAGGGTTTTCTAGCTTTGCCAAGATGGAGTAGAGAATTTGGGGAAAATAGATACCTTTGAACAAAGGTACCTTTGATAGAGGAATCACAAATCAAAATGTTTCATCTCTACTGATCTGAAACTCCATTGACGCTATGAAGCACAGAACAGTCTCGAGAGACATTTGATCTCAGTCCATTAGCATTCAAAACTAAACATTACCAACTAAGGGCTTTCTAGCTTTGCCAAGATGGACTAGAGAAATTGGGAAAAATGCACTCATCTACTAACAAAGTGTGATCACATCTAGAGGAATCTCAAATAAAAATGTTTCATCTCTACTGATCTGACGCCCCATTGAAGCTTTGAAGCGCAGAACAGTCTCGAGAGACATTTGATCTAAGTCCATTAACATTCAAAACTAAACACTACCAACAAGGGTTTTCTAGCTTTTCCAAGATGGACTAAAGAATTTGGGACGTAACACTCATCTTTGAACACAGTGGTCACAATATCTAGTAAATGTTTCATCTCTACTGATCTGAACTCCATTGAAGCTTTGAAGCGCAGAACAGTCTCGAGAGACATTTGATCTAAGTCCATTAACATTCAAAACTAAACACTACCAACGAGGGTTTTCTAGCTTTTCCAAGATGGACTAAAGAAGTTGGGAACATAACACTCATCTTTGAACAAAGTGGTGACAATATCTAGTAAATGTTTCATCTCTACTGATCTGAACTCCATTGAAGCTTTGAAGCGCAGAACAGTCTCGAGAGACATTTGATCTTAGTCCATTAGCATTCAAAGCTAAACACTACCAACAAGGGTTTTCTAGCTTTGCCAAGATGGACTAAGAATTTAGGAACACATCTTAGAACAAAGTGGCGACAGATTAACAGTATCTAGAAAATGTTTCATATCTACTGATCTGACACTCCATTGAAGCTTTGAAGCGCACAACAGTCTCGAGAGACATTTGATCTTAGTCCATTAGCAATCAAAACTAAACATTACCAACAAGGGTTTTCTAGCTTTGCCAAGATGGACTGAATAGAAAACGGTGATATTGAACTAAATTTTGGACCAAATGGTACAAACATTGGATAAATTATCATATAAAGTGACGATATTAGTGTATAGATTCATATATAATCCCTTATCGAAACAAGGAACCATTCATAAAACCCAATTCAAGACACAAATTCAAAAGCCTCGAACTTACCACCATAGTCTTTGTTCTCGGGGTCAACGTATGAATCGGGGAGCACAAACAGAACCCCGGGAAGAC
Source organism: Parietaria judaica (assembly GCA_954871525.1). Classification (NCBI taxonomy): domain Eukaryota; kingdom Viridiplantae; phylum Streptophyta; class Magnoliopsida; order Rosales; family Urticaceae; genus Parietaria; species Parietaria judaica. Next base: position 24,476,586 of record OX940872.1, read on the forward strand.
CTGTTCAAAGAAGAACAAAGCAACAATCATGACGAGTATGCACCAAAATGAACACAAATTTTAGTAAAATTGTGTGAAGACCAAACAAACACGCACCTTCGAGCTTGTTCGAGGTCTCCTCGTCGATTTCGCAGCCGAATCCAAAGTACCTCTCGCAGGAGACATTGTAAATCTTCTTCTTAGCATCTTCCTCGCTGAAACCACCATTTCAAAAGGGAAACAACCTCAGATTTCTAGCAAGAAAGAAAAAGCTTCAGCTCTAGGTACTAAACACTACTCAGTACCAACCTTCCGAGAACTTTCGACAAGGTTTGGATGTAGCAATCGATCATCTGCTGCTTGGTCGCTCCTTCTCCACCAGGCTTGTCCATGACGATGAGCCAGTGCTCGTAGTCGCATCCGGGGAAGAGCGGAGCCATTTCCGTCGGGGGTCGGTCGCTGAAGTTCGAGCCGGAGTTGAGCGGCGAGTAGCTTCCCGAGCCGGACCGGTTCACTCGGCACCGGATCGTCACGAACCGGCTCGGAGACGCGGCGACGAGAGGCCTCGCTGCTGCGGCGCGGACGAGGGGCGAGAGAGCCCGGCGACCGAGGACGACGCTCGGCACCGGAGGAGGCACGGCTATGGAGGCCATGAGGCGCTTCGGGAGGAGGGGGGAGAGCGTGGGGTTGCGGGCCGTAATGGCGACGATGGCTCGAGCTAGGGTTTGCGCCATTGTTGCAGAGAGAGTGGAGGAGACGAGGGTTTTGAGTGTAAGAGAAATGGGTAAGTGATAAATACAAGGGTTTTGAGGATAGAATTGGTATTATCTTGTTTCATGGGTCTATTTTGGAAATTATTGTTTTGTTTTGTTTTGGATTGGGCCTCAGTGATTGGACTGAGGCCCAACAATGAAATGATATAGTTTGTTAATTTCAAGAAGAAAAAGAAATTAGGTGGGCCGAAATAGAAAGGGATCATTCAAGGTGAATCGAGACAAAGTTTTGAAGAAATTACAAAGTTGGCGGGCTTCTCTCCTCTCGGCGGGTGGAAAGGAGATCCTTGTGAAGGCGGTGGCTCAATCTATTCCGGCTTATGCGATGAGTATGTTCCGTATTCCTTTTTCCTTGTGCGATGAAATCAAGAAAATAATTGTCAATTTTGGTGGGGTAGCGATGGAGAGAAAAGAAAAATCCATTCGATAAATTGGCAAAAACTTTGCGACGGGAAAGATTGGGGAGGGCTGGGTTTTAGAGATTTCAAATGCTTTAACCGAGCTATGCTTGCGAAAAAAAGCTTGGCGTTTTCTTCAAAATCCCATGTCTCTAGTCGGGCGTATTCTTAAGGGAAAATATTTTCACAACATAAATATTTGGGAAGCTACAACGACCAAAAGTTGCTCGTACATTTGGCGAAGTATTTTATGGGGACGAGACTTAATCAAGAAAGGTGCAAGGCTGAAAGTTGGGAACGGTTACGCTATTCATCCCCTTCATGATCCTTAGATTCCAAGACCGGTTGAGTTCAAACCTATTTTAACAATTCGTTCTTTGGATAGAGATGCTCGTGTCGGGGATTTTATCCTTTATGACAGAAAATGGGATTCAGATTTGCTCCGACGCAACTTTCTTGATCTCGATGTGGAAATTATTGAAGACATTCCTTTGAGTCTTTATCCAAAACAAGATCGGTAGATTTGGCATTTTGACCCGAAGGGTGTATTTTTGGTTCGATCGGCCTACAAGGTAGCATTTAACAGGGAATTCGGCATAAATCAAGCCGATAACTCCAATTATAGGGGTTGGTGGAAGAAGCTTTGGAATATAAGCGTGCCGAACAAAACAAAAATCGTTATATGGCGTGCGTTTTTTGAGACGCTGCCAACCCGTGTAAATCTTGGTCGTAGAGGTATCGCTCTCGACCGAAAATATCCAAGATGCGGAAGTGATGATGAAACTCAATTCCACGCCTTACTTACTTGCCCAGCTTTGGCTTCTGTTTGGGACTTTCATCACCTTCCCGACGAGGTATTTTTTTCCAAGTAACCTCCCGCTAATGTATGCATGCACCTTGCGAATTCGCTTTCTCTCGTAATTTTGAGACTTTCGCTACCCTTTGTTGGTTCATTTGGAGAGATCGAAATCATTTTATCTTTGGTGGCAAAGTCTTGCCCACTGTTTATTTAGTTGAATGCGCTGTAACTATGCTTTCCGAGTTTCAGGGTACTCGCAAACCTCACGGCGAGATGTTTCATAATCAAGATCATGATATCTCGAAACATCAATGGTCACCTCCTCCGTCTTCAACCATTAAGTTAAACATTAACTGTGCCTTTCAACGAAATATGGCTGGACTTGGGGGGATTTTCAGAAATTCCGAGGGTCGTGTATTAGGCATCTTTGGTGATACGATGCGTGGCTGCTCCTCGGTGGCTGTTGGTGAGGCTCTTGCTATCCGTTCTGGACTGTTAGTTGCAAAAGCTCATGGTTTCGATAAGCTCATCGTCGAATCTGACGCTAAGACTGTTGTTGAGGAGATTAAAAAACCTCCGCTATTTAACGATATTTGTACTATCACAGAAGATATTCAAAGCCTTTGCTGTGACTTTTCTGATATCTCATTTTGCTATGTTTCGAGAAACTGTAATATAGTTGCCCATGCTATTGCGGCCAAAACTTTTTCCTCTAATTTTGCCAGGTGTATTTTCGATGCCATACCCCTGTTGGGTTGGTAGTCTCCTTGTGTAATTCGTGCTTCGGCTTTCTTTAATAAAATTTCATTTAAAACAAAAAAAAACAAAATTATTCTTGTAAAAAAACAAAAAAAAATTCTAAATTGTTCGAAAATGGGTGACATAGAATTAATTAAAAATTGTGGTAAAAATATTTAAGTTTATATTTTTGGCGGATCAGTAGACCTGATCCACTTTTTCGTTAACTTATGACTAATTATGTTAATAATGACATTAAAAACAAATAAACTTACCAACATCAAAATAAGCTTGGATGTAAACACATATTATTCTTGGAACATCAACAACACAAATTCTTATCTTTCTTTTCACTTTCTCTCTTGAATTCTCGGTTCATCTCCTCAATAGCATCACGATTTACGTTGTTGACATCATCACTAGCGGAGATAAATACTAAAAGAAAGATAGAAGAGGTCAACCGATTGAATACTTTTGCCGTTGATAGCATCACTAGAAAGTTGACTCTATATTGCTCTATTTTCCAAGCGATTTGAATACTTTTGCCATTGATAAAAAAAAACTACAAATGATTTCGTTAGTCTATAGTCTACATATTAAAAAAAAATAACGAGACCCCTGTTTGAAATAGCTTACTAAAAAGTGTTATGGTAAGTTACAACACTTTTATAAAAATTGAAGAACTAAAAGCTAGCGTTAGATACATGTTCAAAATTGAAGAGCTAAATAAATAAAAACAAGACAAAATTTTGATCAAAAAGTAATATGATTGAATGATCAATCAAACTGATAAAAACATTGCCACATGTCCTGACACTCAGGGGCGAAGTCAGGAATTGTCGGAAGGGAGGCAAAAACAACATACTAAATTTAGAAAATAAAAATAATATTAAAATGCGGAACATAAATTGCATTATAATTATCTTCTACGAATTTTCATATTATGAAAATAATTCATAATATGTTCGTCTATAATAGCAATATAAATCTAAACTATAAAATATACTTGTTAAAAAAGTTGTTTTCCAAAAAATCTAAACTATAAAATATACTTGTCAAAAAAATCAAAAAATGTTGTTTTAATTTTTTTTTTTAATAATATTCATTGATATCAAAAAAGTTTTTTTTAACAAGTATATTTTTATAGATTAGATTTATATTGCCTATTATAGACGAACCTATTATGAATTATTTTCATAACATTTAAAATAGTAGAGGATAATTATAATGCAATTTATGTTCCGCATTTTAATATCATTTTTATTTTCAAAATTTAGTATGTTAATTTCTGCCCTCCTTCCGACAGTTCCTGGCTTCGCCTCTGCTCTTCCTACATGATCGGCCCACCGATCTCCGGCAGTCTCATCGAGGAGGATCGGTGATGCATGGCATGGCTTGACGAGCAGAAGTGCAACTCCGTGATCTATCTAAGCTGCTCGGGCAGCCTCGCAACGCTGACTGAGGCAGAGACGGACGAGATCGCTTGCGGGCTGGCCGAGAGTGGGCTGCCCTTCCTATGGGTCATCAGGCCAGATGCGGTAGTCGGCTCAGGCTGGTCCGTCGAGCCGCTCTTCCGCTCTGTCGGCTCGCGCGGCGGCGTGGTGCAGTGGGCCCCACAGAAGGAAGTGTTGGCGCTCAGAGCGGTGGGTGGGTTCTGGAGCCATTGTGGTTGGAACTCAACCCTGGAGAGTCTTTCCGATGGCCTGCCAATGATCTGCCACCCGTGCTTCAGCGACCAGAGGGTCAATGCGCGCTACGCATGTCACGTGTGGCGCATCGGGTTGGAGCTGGAGGGGCTCGAGCGAGGGGCAATCCACGGGGCTGTGAGGAGACTGATTTTGGGCGAGGAAGGGCGCGAAATGAGGGCCAGGGCCGAGAAGTTCAAGGCAGAGATAGGAGCTAGCGGTTCATCGAGTGACGCATTTGACGGGTTTGTGAAGTTTATTTCTTCACAAAATTAGTTTCCGTTTTAAAGAATGATTGGCAATAATACCCCAAGATCTTTGCAAGGTAAAGCGATTCGTGTCCCGAAAAAATAGTTGGAGATTCTAATTTGTATCTTATTACATGATTTACTCGAAAGTATATGTTCGTAAATGACAGGTGTTTTCGAAGAAACCATATGATATAGGAAAAAAACGTCAAATCACAAATCATAAAACATAAAACACACAAATCATAAAACATATTATCAAGAAAACTGTTACAACCATCTCGATTAATTCTATATTTCTTTCGGCTTGACTGACATAATCAATGATTTCATGAACATAGCAATTTTATTTATTAAGTTTCTTAAACCTTTTCAAACATTACTTCAAGTTTCAACACAGAGCACAAATTTCTACGGCTTCGAAATCCCGCCTTGGTAGCACTCGCAAGGATATTTAGTTTTCACGGGGTTTTCGGAGGTTAACCGTCGAGAACTCGAGTATGTCCTTTAAGGCCTCGATGCCATGTGTTCCGATTTCTGTCAATGCAAAAGTTAGTGACACTTGAAATAATTATTTATAAAGTATTTAAAGAAAAAATCTCTTGAATTTGATGGCTAATATATATATATATATATATTTCGAGGGATTTTAGAACAAAAGTACTAAAAATCGTCAAAATCATATGGCATCTATTTAAAAAAAATCACATGATATGTTCAAGATTAATGAATAATAAATAAGAAAAATGAAAAATAAAAACGTAAAATCACTTGGGGCTGCCACGTGTCCATCCACTAACGTATTCGGAGACATAACTTACAATGCCTCTATTTATAGAGCATTGAGTGTTTTTTCCAAGAAAAATAATATTCGGTACATGGTGTCACAGTTTGAAAAACTGTAGGTAGTTATGCCGCTTAGCCATTGTAAGAAAGAAAAAAAAATCACAGATGGTATGATCTTGATTCAGGTTGATCATATAAGAAGTGTAATGCAATTATTAGGGCAGTAAAAATAAATCATAACTTTATGGGGTACAGGAACAAGACAGAGAGCGCTCTAAACTTGCCTGCTCGGAATACGGCAAGTATTTCCCGTCGAACGTGACAACCACGCGATCCTTGCCGTCGACGCCTTTGACTTTGTCGACCGAGCAGTAGAAGTCTATGGCTGACATACTAAACACTTCGAATATTAAGCGATTAAACAACTTTAAGAGCAATACATCAATCCTAAGAGAGCTTCAGCAATTAAACTAAACATTATCATATGGACTTCCATCGCCAAATACCACGGTAACTGACACCGGCTGGAAAAATACATTTTTAAGCCGGTGAAAAAACCAATAACCGGTATTTCCAAGTCCCGGGTTTCACAATTTTTTTCAACGAAAATCGGTTATACCATCTACGAACCGGACCTATTGGTTTAAACAGATAGGCGTAACTTAGTTTTTTTTTTTTACAAGTTCCCAGAAAAAAAGAAAACTATTTTTATAAAATTTGGTATTGCCAGAATTTTTTTATATTTCCCTATAAACCGAGAAGACAAGTTGACGAATTCCAGATTCCCGGTCTGGATTTCACCCGAACTAAATATTACCAAAATTGAGCTTACATGCCGTTGCCGATTAACTTGCTTTTTTTATTTACTAGTTCCTAGAAAACAATTTTTACAAAGTTTGGTACCGCCGGAATTTTTATATTTCCCAATAAACCGGGAGGACAAGTTAACGAATTCCAGATTCCCGGTTCGGATTTCACCCGAACTAATTATAGCTAAAATCGAACTTACATGCCGTCGCCGAATTCCTCATTGATAATATCCTTGATGCTCTCGCCGAAATGCATAATTGCTTCGTTTAACCTATCAACATTTTAAATCAAGCAAACTTGAAAATTCATAAGTCTCTTACACCATAAAATTGAAATTGAATAACTGAATATGCTCAAAAAAATATATGAATCATCCAAACAATATATGATTGATATTTATTAAGGGAAACAAAAAATATCACACCTAAACAAAAATATCAAGCTTTCAAACCCCAAAAATCAGTTCAAAAATCGGCTTGAAAACCGGTTCGGTATTGGATAACAGTTTAATAGAAATCACTATTTTATTCTACAAACCGGAAATCGACACTTATTAACAGTCCCGGTTATGAGAACCAAAACGGCGACTATGACATATAAATACGATTTTTTTACCGGTACGGGTAGACCTCAAAATACCGGTCGGTTTTTTCATCTTAAACCCGAAAACGGTACTCTCTAACTAAACCGGTGATACCGTTCTCTTACAGATATCGATTATAAAATACCGAAAGAAAAAAAAAAAAAAACGAATACAGGTTCCGGATTTCGGTAGTACCTGTAAACGGTGGGCTCTTGGATCAAGTTGGGGTCGTAGGACCTCATGGGAGGCTTCATCATCTGGTGGAGAAGATCGTCGGTCAGCTCGGGCAGCGAGGCTCGGAGCTTGGGCGCGGTGTCTGGCTTGAGCTGCGCTTGGCGCCTCAGGAGCTGCGCCACGTAGACGTTGGTCAGCCCGGTCTCGCTCGCTATCTGGCTGTACGACTTGCCCGAGCTCTGCTTCGCGGCTTCGAGCTGATGGGCAACCACGGCCTTGTTCTTCGCCTCCATTTTCGAAGCTTCACAGTGATGATTGAAGGTGATGATGATGATGAGTCACGGACAACTACAAGTACTTTGTTTGGTGGCTTTTTATAGGATTGTGATCATTTTTGGAGATAGTGTCCAATAATATAAAATAAAAATATTGGGCGATATTTCTTTCGGTCCTCAATTTTGTATTTTTATTCTTATTTGGACTTCTTTTTATATAAAATGACTACGTCTAACTCTTGACTTTGCTCTTATTTAGCCTCTACATTTTTATTTTGTTCCTTTAAGCCCTCCATTTTGTATTTCGTCTTTATTTTAACCCCTAACTTTATATTTTTTTCTTTATTAAGCCCTTATTTTGAAGCTTTATTGCTTAGGGGTGAAATCGGGTCGGGTACCCAGTTTTTTTTTAGGTACCACGTACCCGGATTCGAAAACCGGGTATCTTAAAATTGATACCCGGTACCCAGAAACCGGGTACCCGAATTTCGGGTATCTAATTTTTGATACCCGGATCCGGTACCCGGTTTTGAAAACAGATTCGGGTTTTCAGCCGGATCCGGGTTCATTTTTTTTTAAAATATATTATCTCAAAATAAACATTGTCTCATAAATAAAAACATATATTCATTGTCTTAAAATAAAAATGCATAAAAAAAAAACATAGTTGGCGTTTGGTTATGGTCTCTAAGACCAGTTTCTGGTTTTGGTTTCGCAGACCACGTTTGGTAGCCAGTTGTCTCTGTGTTTCTGAGACCGGTCTCGCAGACCACTGAAATTTTAATGAAGGAAAACAAAAAACGACTTGAAGTTGTTTTCTAGAGTCATTTTCTGTCTTTGGTCTTCAACTCAATCGTACAAAATAAAACAATAATAACATATTATCATTCTATAATATTATTACATTATTTATACTAAGATATTAACTGTGAAATTAACTTATATAATAAATTATTAAAATTATTTTTATGTGTAATTATAAATTTTAATCAGATTACTATCATATTAACAAATATACTTAAATTATGTATATTATCAAATACTAACTTAACTACAATGATATAAACTCTTGAAACGAAATATTTACTACTTTTAGACATATGAATAATTTTTGTATTATGAAAAATATTTTTTAGACATAATATTAATATATGTTACTTTCAAATAATTAACATACTTTTTTTAGTAACATAAATTGTGTTTTATTGCATTTTTTCATTTAATTCAACTATAGATTAACAAAAGACTAACCAAACAATGTTTCAAAAATCAAACTCCCAAACTAGTTTGGTAGACTAAACTCTCAGACAGGTTTCCCAAACCAAATTGTAAAACTGGTTTCCAAACCACTTAAAACGCCACCTAGTCTCGTGTTTTTCTCTTCGTTTTTGCCATTACTTCTTCGTTCCGCGCATCAAGCATCATCATCATCATTTCTAAACTTATGATATGACAATAATAATAAAGAGTATTACAAATCAAATATACATTAGATAATAATAATTAAATAAATTGAAAGGAAAAATAAAATAATTTAAAAAATTCGAGTATTAATACCCGGTACCCGAACCCGGTTTTGAAACCGGGTCCGGGTACTCGGATCCGAAATCCCGATACGGATTCGGATACGGGTTTTAAATCCGGATACGAATTCGGATTCGGATTTTTACCCGGTTTTTGGGTTTTATTTTCACCCCTAACTGCTATTTGGCCCTGAAGTTTTCTAACTTTTATCTACTTTTACGCCAAAAAAATCATTGTTTGTATGCCGGTCTAATTTTTCTAACTTCGTATGCATATGTCGTTAAAGTAACATTGCATACATAGTCTAAGGGTGAAACCGGTACCGATAACCGTTAACTTAGTTTTTTTGGTCTCGGTATTGAAAATTCGAGATATTATTTTTTTGGTATTGGTATTTATTCTAAAATTTCTTGTGTTTTCTTTTCTCAAACCGAGACAGAAAGCGAGAAAAAAGAAAAGAAAATCGAAAAATAAACCGAGGCATAAACGGGGAAAAATCTCAGGAAAAATAAAAAATAATACAAAATACTATGTCCGAAATATAAAATACATGTCTAATACATAAAAACATCAAACATAATAAAACCATGTCATATATTTTTCTTTATTTTTATTTCGCCTTGTCTTTTTTCTTGTCTATTTTACTACTACCACCGGTACGAGCAGAAGGAACGAAAGTTCAAACAGTAAATTCGGAACATTCTTCTGCAATAAAAATTTAAAGAGATTTGCGTTTAAAAGAAAAAGAAGATAAAAGTAGAGTTATTATTATATTATATTATATATATATATATATAGAATACACTTGACATATATATATGATAAAAAATAGTTGTATACACTAAGGTTTAAAATGCCGCTTGTCGATGTCGTTTCACATTTTCCGTTTTACGGATATATCGCTTGCCGATGGGTATGTCGATGGGCAAATGGTAAAAAAAGGGCATGCCGCATATACCGCCTGGGCATACCGTATGCCGATGGGGTTTTCGACGGATATTTTGTAAAAAATATTTGAGTATTTAAGTATGATAAATATATAGGTTCAAAATTACATATTTAATAAATATAAGACATAAATGTATACAACAAAACACATTTGTAACTTAAATATGTAGGTGAAATGTATAATGTTATGTCACTTTATTAGTTGAAGTGTATAATATTAAGTCAAATATTAATTGGTATTTTTGCCAAAATCTACCAATTTTTTTTTACCGAAAGTGTAATTATTTTTGCCGAAAGTTTAATTGGTATTTTTGCTGAAATCTACCAAAAGTTTAACTTGTAGCGAAATTCCATCCATTTTTCGCACATTTTACACATAAAACGAAAAACGAAATTCCATCCACTTGCCCATGCGAAAAATGGTAAAAATCCAGCGAAACGAAAAGATTTTCGTTTTGCATACCTCCGAAAAACGAAAATCGGTCGAAATGTCGACCGATTTTTGCAAAATTTTGTACCTTGGTATACACTGTTCTCGGTATGGCTTTAGTATGACTTTATATAATAAAACATAGTTGTATACACCGGAACCAATATCGATATCGAAATTCAAAAAATATGGCTTTAGTATTGATTCTTTGTATCGGTATCGAAAACCGATAATCGATAAGTACCGGTTCTTGGTTTTCAACTAAATTTATCGGATTTTTTTGAAAACCAATCCGGGATCGATACCGAAACCGAGACGATGCCGAGAAACGGTTACAAAATTTTCACCCCTAAATTACATACTGCCTTTTTTTTAATTTTTTTTTTAATTTGTATACTTTTATCGTTGAATAAGAAATATTATATACATATGTCTCATTTTTAACTCTGTATACTTCTACCGTAAATGTGTGTTTTGTTACTAATGTTGAAGAGATAGTAGACCCAAGCCCAAACTTATGTGTAAAAAGAAATGTTCTACATGAAAATATCACGACCTAGCACAATGACTTCTTGGGCCTTCTAAGTTCAAGCCCAATCTACCAAGGCCTATGTTTAAACTTTCGTTCCCTTTTAATTTTGCTATTTATTTCGAAATAGTCAATGTGCCTTGTTCATATTTGCTGACATCTTACCATCTGAAACTCAAAATTATAACATAGTGTAACTCAATAATTGATAAACTAAGGAGTATTTTTGTAAGGAACTCTTCTCCAACCATCCACATTGTCGCGGCTCCGGTTTTACCGTACATATAATGGAGCGAACTCGAGTAAGGTTGTGAACTGAAAGTAAGAAATCCTAAACGGAAATTAATATTGAAAACTACAAATTGAATAAAGGATAAGAATTTCAGGGCACACTCACCCCAACTCTTGCATGCTCGGAAGCTCCTATAAATCACATTTTTCTTTCTTAAACTTTATTTCCTTTTAGATTACATCACAGAAATCGCACTTATGTCAGAATTCGCACTTACGTCAAGAACAGAATCATTTGAGAAAACAAAAGTAATGTCAAGCAAGAAAGAGAAGTTAGCTACCATAAAGAAAAGACGATACACACAAACAAATCCGAAAGGCCGTCAACCAAAGAGGAGGGTTGTGATTTACGGAATTCGATTAATACGAAAAAGGGTTGGAAGTACGGCGAGCTCAGCAATAGGGTTAGAAAACATAAACGAATCAAATCGAGTCAATCGATCGGATAAGAATCGACCTATAATCTTTGTCATTTTAATCTAATGTTGTTTTTGGTTTGACTCTTTATTACACATTTTTTATTATATAAGAGCAATTACTTTATACAATGTTGTAACGAAAAGCTTATAATAAGTAAATTTTCTCATGTATCAAAACTGTCATATTAACGTACCAATAAGTTAATGGTATGGGGATGTAAATACGGCAAATATTAAATATTTATTTTATTTTGTAGTTTTGTTGGGTAGGACAATAATAGGCCTTCACACTCCTCTTATTAAAAAAAAAATAAAATAAAATAGAGTGACAGCAATTATTTCTTCTCAAACTATATTAAAAAGTGATTAATATGAGACTATTTTGGCTATTGCGTGTCTCATTTTTCTGAGTAAGTTTGAAATAAATAAATAAATAACGCAATATATTATCCATACAAGTTCAGCTTTTATTTGCTGGCATTTTTGTATTTTACTCCAATACAATACAGGCACTGTTTTTGTTTGACTTCAATTTCTTTATTACATGTGTTATCGTGTTTTTTTTCTTCACTTGTTTTAATGGTATTTGTGTTGTTTTTACTCGTTATTTAATCATGTCAGTTTAACTTGATTGTACCTATATCCATTTAAAATCGGCACACTTATATTGTATCGTTACGGTATCGTGTATCGACCCTAGATATTGTACACAATATTAATACGAGTGTAGTTTTGATTGATTTGGGCAACTCAGTTTTTTACTCCGTAATATGCCTTGTAGAATTGCAAAAAAATAAATAAATGATGACTTAAGCATAACTATGTTTAAGTGTGGATACTAACATTTGAATATGTCCTAAACTTTCTTTGATAATTATAAATATGAGTTTATTTTTTTTTTCATTTACTGATTAAAAGTATGTATTAAAACACCATGTCATATATTAAATTCATTATATAGTACTAATCACTATCGTTGTTAAAATATAAACAGTACGATAAAGTTGACAGGCAAATTGCTCGAAGAACATCAAAATTTGAACATCAAAGCTTGTCTTCGTCAAAACATATCATTATATATATATAACTGGTCGTCAATATTTTAGAGCTAGCTTTGAATATTCCGTCCAAACGTCGTTATCTTCTAGAAATATATATATATATATATATATAATGTATAAAAATATTGGAGTTCGGCCTCATCTGAAATATTAATTTTTTTCCCAACTTGCTCAGGAGGAAAAGTAGATTATGATATTTTTTATTATTAATTTCGTTTGGGAATTATCTATAAAATTATTTTCGATCATAGGCGGAACCACTCACTAGATTGGTGTGGTTCCAACCCCCTCAACTTATTATATTTGATCATTTTAAAAAAATAATTTTTATTTAAAATTTTTTGCAAATGAACCCTTTCGGTTTACACTAAAAAATTAAATCAGCCACCCCGAAGTCCAAATCCTAGTTCCGCTTATGTTTTCGATGATAGTTAATTGTTCTCATATCACATATACTTGTAGTTTTCTTTTCTGTCGAGTTCCTACATAAATTTCTTAATTTTTATTTTGGTTGTTTTCAGCAATTACTAGCGAGTCCAATTGCTTCATTTGTTCCTTTGCAAGTTTAAATTTATAAAGGCGAACTAAAGCATGAATATAGTAGTCTATCTAACGTGTAATATTTGATTACTTAGATCATGACATTTCTTAAGGACTATGATGTTAAAAGAAAATAGATAAAAGGTAATTCTATACTCCTTGAGAAGTGTTAAGTATTATGTATAAAGTTGATATTACATTTTTCGAAAACGACAAACATCACGATTCTTAGAGACGAATAATATGTGGTTGGCGAGCGTAAATATTGAATCTTGTCCTAAGTATGTTCGATATATTCTCAATATTGAATCTCTTCATGTTCCACCAAAATTTGTTACAAGAGGAAACACATTTACGTCTATGATTAAATTTCAAAAATATTAATCACTTAACAGTTTTTATTGAACTAGAGATGTACGGGTGTGTCAAACTAGCACACGTTAATTATACACGAACTAAATCACACATCGACATTATTTTGTGGCGTTATGACACTATTGCCTCTGTAATTTTAAAAAACTATAAATGTATGAGCACCCTTAGCACAAAAAAAGATACTTACGTCACAAATATTCCTTAAAAATTATAACCGGTGAGGAAATAATTAACTTTTGTGTTTGTTTATTACTTTATTTAATTCAATTAGCATCATTAGATATTAAATACCATTATAAGTTCCTTATAACATGTCTATTTTTGTCTCTGCGTTTGACGTATTTGGTTGTCTTTTTTCCACCTTGCCCATAAAAAATTCCCACGTTGATATTTCTTTATCCATTCTTTCTTTTTCGTAGCTTATAAACCCTAAATATCTCCATTGAAGTTTGACCTTGAAATATTAGCATCAACTATAAAGCAACTATTGTGAAGCCAAGTATAGCCGTAAAACCAAACTTTTGGACAAATATCTAATACAAAATAAGTATAGAAAAAGAAAAATATACATAATAAAAAGGTAATATATTATATGTATACCACCGTTTTGTATTTGTTGACATTAAATAGGAATAAAAAATATATACCTAATAAAATGGTAATACATGTACCACCTTTTTGTATTATGTTGTTATGTTTATAAATAACACAAAGTAAAAAGTAAAAAAAAAAAAAAACACACAAAGTAAAGTCAAGTTACAACTAATAAGGCCCCAAAATAAATATTACGTTAAACATTTAAATTGGTCTCAACATAAATGTTATATGCTGATAATTGATATTAATGTAAATGGTACAGTATATTCCATATAATCACACTGTAATTTTAAAATCTAAAACTCGAAAATATAATTTAAATTTTCAAAAATAGCACCGAAGTTGCTTTAATAAACAAATATGTTTTAACTGTGCGTTCGAATTATTTGAAGCTAAATAGATGTTCATTATCAAATCCCTTTTTTAAATAATTGAGCCGACCTACACGCCTATATATATATATATATAATATATTAATAATACATATAAATATAAATTTGGTGATTTAATACTTGGACTTATACCAATACAATGTATGTCTCTTTGGTAATAAATTTATGACCAATCATATAATTTGGCACTGGATATGACTAGAATTTAGCTTTTTAGAATAGTCGTGAATTAAGTAGAGTTGTCACTGTCTCCATATCTTGTATATGTATATAATATATATATATATTATATACATATGCTAATGTCAAAGAAACGAATCAATATTATTCGTATGAACCTAATCCGAATCAATCGTAAAAAAGATTTAACAATCTGCAGGAATTGTGGACTTCGAAAATAACTTTGATTTGGAATTTCTTGAATGTTCATATTCAAACGCTGGTCATAATCAACGACTATGTTATCTCACACATACTTATATATAAATATATAACAATTTTTTTTATGAGAGAAATCATTATTAATTATGATTCTTGAATATTCAAATGTGGAATTTTGGTTTGAGCCTTTGAGGAGCTACATGATCTCCATCGTCACTACTTGATGACAATTTGGCCATGTATATAAATAATATACGTCGTTTTACTATAATAACCTATTATAGCGATGAAAAAGTGTTTTCGTAAACAAAAATTCAATATGTTTATGTAATGTATTGCGTTACTTTCTACATCTATGGAAAAATTGAGTCGACCAAATTTTCTCGCTAAAGATTACGAGCTAAAATCCGTGGAAGGAGATTGCTCGTGGTTAATTTCTATCCGTTCGAAAAGATCAAGGACCGAATCTGGTAATGAGGACAATAAAGAAATGCTTAGTCTTCGGTCTAATATGACCCAACTAGTCTAAATCGATGGCACTTTTTTAATCAAAATTATAAAAATATCCGGGAGAAGACAACCGGTTATATTCATTGTTGTTAAAGAACACGTTTCTTGTTGGTTGGAGCAAAAGGATATTGTCGAAATAGGAAATTCAAGAGTCTTAGCGTTAAAGTTGACGTTGTAACATCAATGGAGAGCCTATATATTCATTTTAGTTCCTTATGCATTAAAGTGATTGTAAAAATCTCTAGGAATAATCTTCTGATTGATTAATCTGGTGCGTTATCAAAAAATATTGATATTGCTTTTTCTATGCATATACTTTTTGGTGTCCCGATTTTTAAGTTTATACCTATTGCAATTTGCATGCATAAATGATAAATCTAAAATGCGACTTAAAATAAATTGAAATGCTCATTAAGTAAAATAAATTGATTACTTAAAATGGTAATATAGTAATGAAATCTAAGTTGAAAATGTCAAGTCATTATAAATTACTATTTGACAAAGAGAAAATTAGGTGCAATTTCTCATATACATTGAAATTGAAGATTAGGTGCAATTTCTCATATACATTGAAATTGAAAGATTAGGTGCAATTTCTCATATATATATATATATATATATATATATATATATATATATAATCCTTCTGAATAAGGATAGACAGAAACTAGTTACCTAACACGCGCTTAAACGATGATTTTATTTTTAGACAATTGATTAATTTATATATTTTAACTCACGTACAAACTCCTTAAAAACTTATTTTTGACGTAGGTATTTTTTATACTCATTATAAAGCTAGCTAGCTCTACATTTTTTAAACAATGGTAGATGTAAATCAGTATATGTGTTTATAATATATATATATATATATATATTATCTTACGTATGCATATGTGCTTGATTTTTCATTTAAGTCAAGATCTTATCGATTATTTCCTTTTTTCTATTATTCTTAATGACCATTTTCCACAGAGGCATATTGACTAATAAGAATAGGGCAACATCACTGAAGACTCATTGACTTTCTACGTTATATATATATATATATATATATATAACAGCAGACGTATTACATGCAAAGAAGTCATATATGTTAAAATAACAATAATAAAAAGCTTAATCAATACCTAAAAAATTAATTAAGTAATAAGTTAAGGAAGCTTCGCTGATACCTAATGGCATCAGCACAATGCATGCCCCTTTTATTCTTGGCACAACTCATGCAAATTAGAGTTTGGAAATTGAAATTGTCCGATGTCTAATTTTACGAGTATAGCGATGAGATTTTCATAATTTTTTTTTGAAAAAAATCAGTAACTGACTTACCGATATAATTTTATGAATATAGTACGCATACAATTGGTGCTAATTAACTACGGTATTCAGTTGTCACTTTAAATCAATAACCGACTGTACCGATATGATTTTATAGCTATTGTACTTTTTTGTTTGAAAACTTTTATTTTGCTTCTTAAATAACATAATATTAAAGGTTTCTAATTGATGATCTTAAAGTACGATTATTGTTTTTATCATGCAAGATTATAATTCCTCTAATTAGATGATTAGTTTTCTAATTGTCATTAGATATTGAAGAATTATCGATATTTGATAAATACTAATTATTATAAAATAGAATAAAAAACCAAACCAAAAACCGGGATGTTGACCCTAAAAAAATCTGTTATTCTCTTGTACATGAATACCCTTATACTAGTTGAAATAGAAGTGGGGATACGAATATATAGAAGCTAGATTATTCATATATATGTATTCATATAATGATAAAAGGTCCTTGGAATCTTATAAGTTAATAATAGGGTCATATCGTTATATATATATATATATATATATATATATATATATATATATATATCCAAAAAGCTCTGAAATGGTAGCAAAAGTACAAAGTGGAAAACAAAAGGGTGTGCTCAAACCGTTGACTTAATTTCATTGGGAGTTTAGAGACATATTATGCAAATTGCCAGCTACTTAACAGCTTATTAAGAGCCAAGAATATATAATAATAATTATTATAATAATAAAAGAGAAATTATAATGAATAGCCACATTCATATTTATATGTTTACATTGCATTTTAGCAATTTAAGATTCTTATTTACAAAATAGCCAACTATTTTATCAATGATTAATATGGTTATAATGGTTGATATCATTATTTTTATAATAGATAATATGGTTAATTAGTTATTTTATAAATATTAATCAAACATTGATTATTTTGTAAATTTAAAACTATCAAGTTGACTATTTAACTTAAGCTCTCATAATTAAAATGTGTCACACAATTGTCATTACTTGCCCCGACCCGAACATAATTTTGTGGCATGGCATAAGTTTATGCCGAAATTTTGACGGGGAGGAGTTTATCGGTTTACGAGGCCCGCTTCTCTAGTATGATTTAGTTGGCATACCACATGAACTTAAAATTAAAATATTCCTCAGTTTTACAGTGTTAAGATTCGGTATTAATCATATTATACAATTCATGATTCAAAAAAAAAATTTATTTATATACCAAGTAGCTATCTGTAACACGTTCTTGTCAGTAATCTTTTTATTTAATTTTTTATATAAGACTAAAATGTGAAAAATTTACAAGCCCGTGATCAATTTCAATATATTTTGGAAGTCAAGAACAAAGAAAAGATTCCACAAATAATTCATGAGATAAGCATAAAATAACTGTAAAAGTTGACCAAGTACTCAATTATTTGTATTAGTATTTGATCATAGTAGAATATTAATCTATAATTTTATTTATTAAGGATCTGTGCTGTAATGAATATTAAAATATACGTATTAGGCTATTAGCTTTACTAATAAAATATTCCTATTTTTCTCAATTTCTTTCTTCAAAATTCTTAACAAAGAAAAAGTATATAATTATATTTATTTTATTTTCTTATCTATCAAAGATCACTATTTGAATAAAATTAATAATTTTTTAGAACCATGTCATATAATTAATTGTCCCTCGTCTCTGTATTTTATAATATTAAATTACTCCATATAATTTATGGACTGAAATACCGTTCGTCTTTTATAAATTATAATAACATTTATAACTCGCATAGTAGAATAGTGCTTTTTACATATTGAAAATGACATAACACATTAACTTGTGTAACTATGCAAATAAAGAATCCGATAAAAAATAGTAATCAACTAAGATAAATTCTTAAGAACCCACGTACGATTCAATATGCTTGTTGGGTTGCAGTAAACTTTTACTCGATGACTCACATACGAGTAGTGTTATGGGTATTTTTCAAAGCCTAGAAAAATTATGGCCCAGCCCAAATAACCTGCCCAAAAGGCTTAAAAGACTAAAAAAGTCCACATAGACAACCCGGGCCCGCCACCAAAAGTCAAAGGAGCTCGGCTCAAAAAGTCAACCTAAAAAGTCAACGGGACTCGGCCCGAATAAAGACAGTAAAAGTTTTGTTACTTTTACCACAAAAGGGCTTTAAATTAATTAAAAGCACCGCGCACCGCGCACCGAGCACCGCGCACCGCGCAAGCAATATCATAATTGCTCAGGGGCCCATCAAAGTAATTATTAATTACTAAGAGGTCCCTGCATCCTTCTATAAATAGAAGCTCATTTCAATCAAAACGGTAACTTCAACAATTCAGATCAACTCACAAAAAACGCTCTAAAGCGATAAAACCTCCGTTTTCCATTCTCTTAAATATCCCGACTTAAATACCCGACTAATGTTGAGCGTCGGAGGTGGATACGGATGCACCCCCTCCGTACCCCCTTAAAGTTCACGTTTGTTTCATTATTTCAGCAAGATATACGGAGACGGAGTTCTGGAAGATATTTCCGGCTTATCAAGAAATACCAATCAAGCTTCAAGACCCCCTTTGACTGTCAAGAGGTCATTGGGCCCGGCCCAAAATCAAGACTTGGGCCGCTTTAAGTGTTGATCCATTTTTCGGCATTAACATTTTGGCGCTAGAAGGAGGGGGCTCGTCAAAATTCAACCCTCGAGTCCCTACCAGCACGTTCAACAGTCTCATACTCAGTCTCAGCCGGCCCTCGGACATGACCGGTCCGTAAGATCGCCGCCCACAGTTAAGTGCAAATCGTCACATGTCATTCCAGTCACCGCCATCCTCGTTGGGTGGCCAAAGGGCGTACACAGGCCAGCTCAAGGCGAAACCCCCGGCGAAGGAGGCGACTCAGCTTCTCGCAGATTACGCACGCAGATCAGCCAAGATCGTCATGACTCACAACCTTCGCCTATTTTTTAGGCTCAATTGCTAAGGAAGAAAGCCCTTTCACCATCGCCGGAAGCTCGCAACACCGAGCACGAAATCGTTGCTCGCCAAAGAGCCACTTTTGCTTTTACTGCTCGTCAGACCCAAATCGCACCTCGCCGGGACCGGCGTGGCCTCCTCCGAGCAGCCCAGATTGCGAAATCGCCTCCCCAGATCTTCCACGGGCCAAAGGCTGCGATCCCGACCACCGCACGCGCGCCTACCGACAAAGCACTCTCGTCGTCTCCCAAAATCTTCGAATGCTCAGATCTGGACCGAGGAAGTCTTCGCACGATTAAAACCAACGAAGTCGCCTAAGTATCGACAACCCCCGACGCGAACCGCGACTCCCGTCGCTAAAAGGAGGCCAAACGCCTCTAGACTTCGTGGAGAGCTTCCGCGCGCCTCGTCTCCGCCCAAGCTTGCCGCAGTCAATCGTTGCGGAAACACCGCTCGCGCACGTAGAAGACCGCCGGAAAGGGAAGAGCACGGCAACAGATTTGGAAAAAGGGGAGAGAAAGCTCCCTACGTGCTTCAGGAGAGAGAAAACCAAAAAGAAAAAAGAAAAAGAAAAAGAAAATGATAAAATAAAATAAAAGTATATATAACATAATATGTAAACATATTATGCGCATACAGTTCAAAGAGAATAAAAGTCAGTATATGTATATATATATATATGTTAATGCCGAAAAATGGATCAACACTTAAAGCGGCCCAAGTCTTGATTTTGGGCCGGGCCCAATGACCTCTTGACAGTCAAAGGGGGTCTTGAAGCTTGATTGGTATTTCTTGATAAGCCGGAAATATCTTCCAGAACTCCGTCTCCGTATATCTTGCTGAAATAATGAAACAAACGTGAACTTTAAGGGGGTACGGAGGGGGTGCCTCCGTATCCACCTCCGACGCTCAACATTAGTCGGGTATTTAAGTCGGGATATTTAAGAGAATGGAAAATGGAGGTTTTATCGCTTTAGAGCGTTTTTTGTGAGTTGATCTGAGTTGTTGAAGTTACCGTTTTGATTGAAATGAGCTTCTATTTATAGAAGGATGCAGGGACCTCTTAGTAATTAATAATTACTTTGATGGGCCCCTGAGCAATTATGATATTGCTTGCGCGGTGCGCGGTGCGCGGTGCGCGGTGCTCGGTGCGCGGTGCGCGGTGCGCGGTGCTCGGTGCGCGGTGCGCGGTGCTCGGTGCGCGGTGCGCGGTGCTCGGTGCGCGGTGCGCGGTGCTTTTAATTAATTTAAAGCCCTTTTGTGGTAAAAGTAACAAAACTTTTACTGTCTTTATTCGGGCCGAGTCCCGTTGACTTTTTAGGTTGACTTTTTGAGCCGAGCTCCTTTGACTTTTGGTGGCGGGCCCGGGTTGTCTATGTAGACTCTTATTAGTCTTTTAAGCCTTTTGGGAAGGTTTTTTGGGCTGGGCCTTAATTTTTCTAGGCTTCGAAAAATACCCATAACATTAACCCCCCAGTTTTTTGTATGGCTTCGCCTTGCGAAAAACTATTTCCCTTAAGTTGCGGGATTTTTCAATATGCACTTTTTGTATATAGAGGCGTCTCTAGGGATAACATTCTGTTTTACGTTTATGGGGTATTCCGCGAGATACCTTTCCCTATTTTTAAGTGAGAGCTTTTCGGAAATTGGCCTGGATGGGGCGTCTTTTGTGTTTTGAGCTTCTGCTAGTGTTTGCGCCTGGGCGTCTTGAAGACAAGTTATTTTGGTCTTTTGTCGGAGTTTGCGACTAAATGTATAAACCTCCCAGCCTTTGCGCCTTGGCGTCTTATCTTTATCATTTTTTCGGTCGCGCTTTTAGCGTCTTACTTCTTGGTATTTTGCGAGATTTTGCACCTTAGCGTCTTACTTCGTGGTCCTTCGCGCCGTAGCATATTACGAGTTTTGCGCCTTAGCGTCTTATTTCTCGGTTTGTATTCGCCAGATTTTGCGCCTTAGCGTCTTACTTTCTGGTCTTTCGCGCCGTAGCGTCTTACCGAGTTTTGCGCCTTAGCGTCTTATTTCTCGGTTTGTACTCGCCAGATTTTGCGCCTTAGCGTCTTACTTTCTGGTCTTTCGCGCCGTAGCGTCATACCGAGTTTCGCGCCTTAGCGTCTTATTTCTCGGTTTGTACTCGCCAGATTTTGCGCCTCAGCGTCTTACTTTCTGGTCTTTCGCACCGTAGCGTCTTACCGAGTTTTGCGCCTTAGCGTCTTACTTCGTGGTCCTTCGCGTCTTATTTCTCGGTTTGTATTCGCCAGTTTTTGCGCCTTAGCGTCTTTTTAGTATATTGCCGAGTTTCTGCGCTTTAGCGTCTTACTTCTCGGTCTTTTATGCCGAAGCGTATTTTTAATATATTGCCGAGTTTTTGCGCATTAGCGTCTTACTTCTCGGTCTTTCGTGCCTGAGTCGGCGAGATTAAGATCTGGCCTGTCTCGGTCTTCTTTTGCCTGAGTTAGCGGGATTAAGATCCGGCGTTTCTCGGTCTTTGTTGCCTGAGTTGGCGGGATTATGATCCGGCCTGTCTCGGTCTTATTTTGCCTGAGTTGGCGGGATTAAGATCCGGCCATTCTCGGTCTTTGTTTCCTTAGTCGGCGGGATTGCGATCCTGCCTTTCTCGATCTATGTTGCCTGAGTCGGTAGGATTAAGATCCTACCTGTCTCGGTCTTATTTTGCATGAGTTGGCGGGATTAAAATCCGGCCATTCTCGGTCTTTGATGCCTGAGTCGGCGAGATTAAGATCCGGCCTGTCTCGGTCTTATTTTGCCTGAGTTGGCGGGATTAAGATCCGGCCATTCTCGGTCTTTAAGCCTGAGTCGACGGGATTAAGATCCGGCCTTTCTCGGTCTTATTTTGCCTGAGTTGGCGGGATTAAGATCCGGCGCTTCTCGGTCTTTGTTGCCTGAGTCGGCGGGATTAAGATCCGGCCTTTCTCAGTCTTTATGTTTGTTTATTTTTCCTTGATGAGCCTCTGGCGTCGTCGTCGGGTTTTGGACTTTGTTCGTTGATTTTCCCTAATGAGCCTCCGGCGTCGTCGTTGGGTATCGGACTTTGTCTGTCGTCTTTCCCTGATGAGCCTTTAGCGTCCTCTTCGGGCTTCGAACTTTGGACTTTGGTCGTCGTCTCGCCCTGATGAGCCTTTGGTGGCGGCGGCGGGTTTCGGACGTTGTCCGTTGATTTCCCCTGATGAGTCTCCGGCGTCGTCGTCGGGTTTTGGACTATGACCGTCGTTTTTCCCTGACGAGTCTTTTGGTGTCATCTTCGGGCTTTAGACTTTGTTCGTCGTTTACCCTGTTGAGCTTTTGGCGTCATCTTCGGGATTCGAAATTTTTCTTTCCTTTGTGAGCCTTTGGCGTCGTCTTTGGGCTTTAGACTTTGTTCGTCAATTTTCCCTGATGAGCTTTTGGTGTCATCTTCGGGCTTTAGACTTTGTTCGTCGTTTACTCTGTTGAGCTTTTGGCGTCATCTTCGGGATTCGAACTTTGTCTTTCCCTGATGAGCCTTTGGCGTCGTCTTTGAGATTAAGACTTTGATCATTAATGTTCCCTGATGAGCTTTTGGTGTCGTCTTCAGGCTTTAGACTTTGTTCGTCGTTTACCCTGTTGAGCTTTTGGCGTCATCTTCGGGATTTTGACTTTGATCGTCGTCTCTCCCTGACGAGCGTTTGACATTCTCTTCGGGTTTTAGACATTGATCGGCGTAGAGCTTCGTCTTGGTAAAAGCGAGCTCTTTGTAAACTTATATAAATATATAAGCTTAATAGAATATGTACTCACTCTTATTTATTCATATATGTATATATAAATAGTGTATATATATACTTTATTTATAAAGCGACATCAATTGTCGTTTGAATATATATATGCTTATATATATATATATTTATTTTATTTTTCTTTTCCTTTCTATCACCCGTGTACATCGCACGTGGGTCTTTTTTTTTTCTTTTTGGTTTTCTCTCTCCTGAAGCACGCACATGAGGCCTCCTTTTTCCTCTTCAGATCTGTCGCCGGATCTCTTTGTCGCTGGAGCTCCAACAACGATCTCTCTTGCTGCGAAGACGCCGGTGTTCCTGGGCGAGCACGAGACTCACGAGCTTCTATTCTCAGGCGAAGCGATGACGGCGAACGAGGAATTGATTCCGGCGACGACGTTCGGCGCTCGCTGGCGTGCGCGGAGATGGCGGGTGACGTCGAGGCGTGCGATGCGGGCCGACGACATCGATGGTTCCGTGCGGCTGTGCTTTGGTGCCGATCTGGGGTGGCATGAACCTCGTGACACCAGGGGGTTTTCTTCGCCAGGATCTCACGCGGAGAGGCATGTGAGATCGTGGTGGGTCCGGCGACGCTTCTCGGCGATGGCTGGGGTGACAGCCAGCGGCGATGGGGGCAGGTCGCTTCACTCGTGCAGGGCTTTGGTCTGGCTATTCGAGCATCCTTTGGTGGTGGTGATCGGAATCGACCGTTCCGGCGATGAGCTAATAGTGACGGAGGTCACGCTGAACCCGGTTGTAGCAGATCTTCCGATTTTGAGCAGCGGCGTGAGACTATGTGACGAT
The DNA here is from genome assembly GCA_954871525.1 of Parietaria judaica. Classification (NCBI taxonomy): domain Eukaryota; kingdom Viridiplantae; phylum Streptophyta; class Magnoliopsida; order Rosales; family Urticaceae; genus Parietaria; species Parietaria judaica. Next base: position 24,500,680 of record OX940872.1, read on the forward strand.
CAATGACTTTGAGACACGTGATGATTTGCACTTGATTGTGGGCGGCGATCTTACGGATGGGTCATGTCCGAGAGCCGGTTGAGACTGAGTATGAGACTCTTGAATGTGCTGGTAGGGACTCGAGGCTTAAACGTGTCGGGAGCCCCTCCTTCTAGCGCCAAAATGTTAATGCCGAAAAATGGATCAACACTTAAAGCGGCCCAAGTCTTGATTTTGGGCCGGGCCCAATGACCTCTTGACAGTCAAAGGGGGTCTTGAAGCTTGATTGGTATTTCTTGATAAGCCGGAAATATCTTCCAGAACTCCGTCTCCGTATATCTTGCTGAAATAATGAAACAAACGTGAACTTTAAGGGGGTACGGAGGGGGTGCATCCGTATCCACCTCCGACGCTCAACATTAGTCGGGTATTTAAGTCGGGATATTTAAGAGAATGGAAAACGGAGGTTTTATCGCTTTAGAGCGTTTTTTGTGAGTTGATCTGAGTTGTTGAAGTTACCGTTTTGATTGAAATGAGCTTCTATTTATAGAAGGATGCAGGGACCTCTTAGTAATTAATAATTACTTTGATGGGCCCCTGAGCAATTATGATATTGCTTGCGCGGTGCGCGGTGCTCGGTGCGCGGTGCTCGGTGCGCGGTGCGCGGTGCTTTTAATTAATTTAAAGCCCTTTTGTGGTAAAAGTAACAAAACTTTTACTGTCTTTATTCGGGCCGAGTCCCGTTGACTTTTTAGGTTGACTTTTTGAGCCGAGCTCCTTTGACTTTTGGTGGCGGGCCCGGGTTGTCTATGTAGACTCTTATTAGTCTTTTAAGCCTTTTGGGAAGGTTTTTTGGGCTGGGCCTTAATTTTTCTAGGCTTCGAAAAATACCCATAACAATATATATATATATATATATATATATATCCATAAAGCCACTTTGACCGCGGTCGAAGTCCGAAACCCGACAACGACGCCAAAAGCTCATCGACGATACACAACCGTCAAAGTTCGAAACCTCGTCAAGGAAGAACGACGGCGAAAATTCTAAGTTTAAAGCTTAGAGACGAAGGCGAAGAATACGTCCAAGTAAGCAACGACCAAAGTTTGAAGTATAAAAACAACGTCGAACATGTCAGCCAAGCTATCAGATGACTCTCCACACAGCCCCGTCAAGTGCGCCGCCTAAAGTGATGGATCAAAGAATCCAGCTCAGAACCATCAAACGTTAAGCGTCAGATGTCATAGACGACAAAAGATACGCAACTAGAAAGAGCTTTATTTCTGCTGAAGGGGCTCGTCCGAAGACACCTCGGGATCAACACCATCGTCAAAGACGAATACCCGAGGAAGGAAAATCTGGAATCAACGGACAAAGTCTGAATCTCAAAGACGACGCCAAAGACTCATCAGGGAAAGACGAGTGAAGTCCGAAGCCCGAAGACAACGTCAAAGGCTCATCAGGGAAAATTGACGAACAAAGTCTAAAGCCCAAAGACGACGCCAAAGGCTCACAAAGGAAAGAAAAAGTTCGAATTCTGAAGATGACGCCAAAAGCTCAACAGGGTAAACGACGAACAAAGTCTAAAGCCCGAAGATGACACCAAAAGCTCATCAGGGAAAATTGATCATAAAAGTCTGAATCTCGAAAACGACGCCAGAGGCTCATAAGGGAAAGATGATGGTCAAAGTCCGAATCCCGAAAACGACGGCCAGAGGCTCATCAGAGAAAGACGAAGTCTGAAGCCCAAAAATGACGCGAAAGGCTCAACAGGGTAAAACGACGAACAAAGTCTAAAGCCCAAAGATAACGCCAAAGGCTCACAAAGGAAAGACAAAGTTCGAATCCCGAAGATGACGCCAAAAGCTCAACAGGGTAAACGACGAACAAAGTCTAAATCCCGAAGACGACACCAAAAGCTCATCAGGGAACATTGATGATCAAAGTCTTAATCTCAAAGACGACGCCAAAGGCTCATCAGGAAAAGACGAGTGAAGTCCGAAGCCCGAAGACAACGTCAAAGGCTCATCAGGAAAACACGAAGTATGAAGCCCAAAAATGACGCGAAAGGCTCAACAGGGTAAAACGACGAACAAAGTCTAAAGCCCAAAGACGACGCCAAAGGCTCACAAAGGAAAGACAAAGTTGGAATCCCGAAGATGACGCCAAAAGCTCAACAGGGTAAACGACGAACAAAGTCTAAAGCCCGAAGACGACGCCAAAGACTCATTAGGGAAAGACAACTGTCAAAGTCCGACGCCCGATGGTGACGTCATAGGCTCATCAGGAGAAGACGCCGGTCATAGTCCAAATCCCGAAGACGACGATCAGAAGCTCGTCAGGGAGAAATGACGGTCAAAATCCGAAGCTCAAAGAAGACGCCAAAGGCTCAACAGGATAAAAGGAGCAAAGTATAAAGCCCGCAGACGACGCTAAAGGCTCATCAGGGAAAGACAGGTGAAGTCCGAAGCCCGAAGACAACGTCAAAGGCTCATCAGGGAAAGACGAAGTCTGAAGCCCGAAGACGATGCCAAAGGTTCAACAGAATGAAACGACGAGTGAAGTCGAAAACATGGGTACGACTCAAAAGGCTCACCAGGAAAATCAACAGACAAAGTATAAAATATGACAATGGCGCCGAAGGCTCATCAAGACAATACAATGACCAAAGTTGGAAGCTCAAAGATGATGCCCGGGGCCTGATCCGTTTACTACGGCGATCAAAGTTCAACAACCTCGAAGAACAAATCAGTCGCTTCGATGACCACAAAGCTACATGGTCGAAATTAGAACCGCGAAAACGAAGCAAACAAATAAGAATGAAAACAAAGCCGAGAAAGGTCGGATCTCAATCCCGCCGACTCAGGCAGCAAAGCCGAGAAAGGCCGAATCTCAATCCCGCCAACTCAGGCAGCAAAGCCGAGATTGGCCGGATCTAAATCCCACCTACTCAGGAAACAAAAATAAACTGAGAAATAAGACGCTAAGGCGCGAAACTCGGTAAGACGCTACGGCGCGAAGGACCAGGAAATAAGAAGCTAAGGCGCAAAACCTGGCAAAATACCGAGAAGCAAGACGCTAAAGCGCGACCGGAAAAATGATAAAGATAAGACGCTACGGCGCGAAGGACCGGGAAATAAGAAGCTAAGGCGCAAAACCTGGCAAAATACCGAGAAGCAAGACGCTAAAGCGCGACCGAAAAAATGAGAAAGTAAGACGCTAAGGCGCAAAATCTGGCGAATACAAACCGAAAAATAAGACGCTAAGGCGCGAAACTCGGTAAGACGATACGGCGCGAAATACCAGAAGGTAAGACGCTAAGGCGCAAAATCTGGCGAATACAAACCGAGAAATAAGACGCTAAGGCGCAAAACTCGGTAAGACGCTACGGCGCGAAGGACCAGGAAATAAGAAGCTAAGGCGCAAAACCTGGCAAAATACCGAGAAGCAAGACGCTAAAGCGCGACCGGAAAAATGATAAAGATAAGACGCTACGGCGCGAAGGACCGGGAAATAAGAAGCTAAGGCGCAAAACCTGGCAAAATACCGAGAAGCAAGACGCTAAAGCGCGACCGAAAAAATGATAATGATAAGACGCCAAGGCGCAAAGGCCGGGAGGTTGATACATTTAGTCGTAAACTCCGACAAAAGACCAAAACAACTTGTCTTCAAAAGTTCAAAATCATAAGACGCCCAGGCGCAAACACTGGCAGAAGCTCAAAATACAAAATACACCCCAGCCTGTCCAAGTTCTAAAAAGAGCTCTCATGCTCACCCTTTTCCAGAAAAAACTGTAAGGTTATCTCTAGAACGCCCCTATCAGCGTACATGGAATGTTGCCCCTTGGGACGCCCCCATATATCTTTAAAAGGGCAGATTGAAAAATCCCGCAACTTAAGGGAAATAGTTTTTCGCAAGGCGAAGCCATCCAAAAAACTGGGGGGTTAATGTTATGGGTATTTTTCGAAGCCTATAAAAATTATGGCCCAGCCCAAATAACCTGCCCAAAAGGCTTAAAAGACTAAAAAAGTCCACATAGACAACCCGGGCCCGCCACCAAAAGTCAAAGGAGCTCGGCTCAAAAAGTCAACCTAAAAAGTCAACGGGACTCGGCCCGAATAAAGACAGTAAAAGTTTTGTTACTTTTACCACAAAAGGGCTTTAAATTAATTAAAAGCACCGCGCACCGCGCACCGCGCAAGCAATATCATAATTGCTCAGGGGCCCATCAAAGTAATTATTAATTACTAAGAGGTCCCTGCATCCTTCTATAAATAGAAGCTCATTTCAATCAAAACGGTAACTTCAACAACTCAGATCAACTCACAAAAAACGCTCTAAAGCGATAAAACCTCCGTTTTCCATTCTCTTAAATATCCCGACTTAAATACCCGATTAATGTTGAGCGTCGGAGGTGGATACGGAGGCACCCCCTCCGTACCCCCTTAAAGTTCACGTTTATTTCATTATTTCAGCAGGATATAAGGAGACGGAGTTCTGGAAGATATTTCCGGCTTATCAAGAAATATCAATCAAGGTTCAAGACCCCCTTTGACTGTCAAGAGGTCATTGGGCCCGGCCCAAAATCAAGACTTGGGCCGCTTTAAGTGTTGATCCATTTTTCGGCATTAACAAGTAGTTAGTTTTTACTGTTTTTTCCTTTATTGTATTTTTATTCTCAATTCAGTCGGTGTCAATGAGAATATCTAACAAACATTAGGGATTTAAGAATATTTTCACAAACCTACTTCACGAACACTATGCACCCGATTAGCACTCTTATCGCTCATAGCTTTCAAGATCTGACTCTGCCGATTCATTGCATTTCTTTTGGCCGTCCCTCTGAGACGACATCTCTGGCGACAATTTTGTCGACCTTTGCTCGCCTTCCCTCGGTTTCCTATCCTCCCGCGTGGATTCACTTCGACTTCGCTAGCCTTCGGTTTCTTCGAAAACCCACTTTCGAACACAAGATCTTCTAGATTCTCAAATGACTTTCTCTCTCCTTATGTTTCACTTTATAATATATTTCATGCCAATAGTTGTCACTTTGGTATTTTTTCATGATTTTCGTCGAAACACGACAAGCTTATTGCCAACCGATTATCGATAAAATTAGTATAAAAACACGAAATTGGGTACTTTTTAACTATTTTCGGCAAAAGTAACTTAAACGCTAAAAAATAAAAAATAAAATAAAAAAGTATTTTGCAAGAAAAAATTTAACTTCATGTGGGCTACGTCATTTTAGCTTACAGACCAAGACATGCATATTGAGTTTTCTTGAGTTTGGACATGGAGATTGATATTTATATTATGACAATGTTACTGTTTTCTTTGTATTTGTTTAATGCTGGACTTTCCAAATCCAAACAAATGTGTATTATCAATGACACATTACTATTTGTTCCATGCGAGACTTTCTTTGTATTTGTTCCATGACATGATTTTATTTTTATTTTTAGAATTTTTAAGTTTTATCAACCCTATTTATAAACTTAGTAAATATATTCTTAAAAATATTTTAGCGGTTTTTCATTGATAATCCTCGATAAGTGTCGATAATCATTGATAAGTGTCGGTAACGATAGGCTACAATTTTAGTAGTTTTTCATCGATAATCCTCAAAAATCCGTCGATGATCCTCGAAAACGGCAACCGATTTATCGGAAAAAATGACATTTCGAACCTCGACTGTACGACACATGACTTATTGGATCTTTATTTTCCTTTATTCTTCTCAATCTTTAGGACTTTTATCCTAACAACTATTTGACAGCGAGATTTTCTTAACGTTCCACAATAATCTTATAATTTAGTAGTAATTTTATAAAGGGTGAATTAGTAAAATACCCACCATCATTCAAACCTTCTTTTTTAATTATTAAATATCCATAAAATCAAACTATTTAACAAATACTTGATATATGCCGGCCAAAAGACAAGTTTAAGGACCGTTACAGAGAATTAGCTCTAAAGAAAGGGCTGTGATGCTAAAATTTTCAGCAAAGCCCAAATCGCAAACACATGGGCCCACAGTCAGAGGCCTATATACTTAAAAAAAAAAAACTTACGATGACAGGAGAATATTCCACAATTATGTAAAATATACTTGTAAAGCTCAACATAATTATAAAAAAATAAGGTATTATCTTTTTATAGTAATCTATATCATTTTCTCTAGACATGTTATTAATTATGTTGAGCTTTAGAAGTACATAATCACTTTAATTTATTTTTCAAATATGCAATTTTATTTTAAAAATATCCAATGTAATCATATTTTATTTTAAAGAATACAATTTTATTTCATTCAATTTATATATTCTACATGTACATAGAAAACTTCCCTTTAAATCTAATTAATGTTTATGTACAGTTTTTTTTTTATATAAATATTTATGTGTACCTTTATATGAGTGTATTCAAAACAAGCTAGAGGGCGTGAGTTCGATTCTCACCTAGCTCGATTTTTTTTGCAATGCCACATGACACGTGGCAAGTCGCGATTGGTGAAATCAAAGCCATGTGGCAGCGCAGCGAGAGGAGAGGGGGAGAATATGGCCACGTGGCACTGGTTGACGGTCAACTAACGGAATGGATGAAAAAAATCTTACGGAAGTGAACTTTGGAAAATCTTTTCTTTTCGTTTATCAGGAAATTAAGGGATTACCGGGTTTAAAACCTCGTCTCTTTCTAAGTTTCAACCAACTTAATTCATATCGGAGAAAATTGTATTAGCTATATTCTATTATTTGAGCTGCAAACACTCAACTATGCTCGAAATTAAGGTCAATAATTAGTTACTTTAAAAGAAAAAACAGAAGATAAATGAGGCCTTATTCATACCATAATTTCTTTACTTTTGACCTAATTAACTCAAATTAAGCTTGGCAACACTTGTTTGTAATATCAATATATTTTATTTTCGTGGCAATTAATGTAATTTGGTCTTTGAAAATGAGAAGAAAATGGCGTATATTCGTTGTAATTTGGATCGGATTGGGTATTTGTTTATTATTTATTTAATTGTTTATTCGGATAAGCCAAAACATGAAAAGTCTATAAAAGGGGTCTGACTCTGAAACTGAGAAACGAAAAAGCAGTGATCTTTACTTGCAAATACATTTATATATATATATATATATATATACACATATACATATACATTTTCTGGGAAGGTAATTAGCTATGGCTAATGATGATCATCATCATGAACACGAGGAATTAGGGTTTGATGATTACACGCAAGATGGCACTGTGGATCTCAAAGGCAACCCCGTTCTTCGATCCAAGAGAGGTGGTTGGAGAGCTTGTTCCTTCGTCGTTGGTACTCTCTCTCTCTCAACACCATAAAAAATGTTACAATAGTAAAATGGAGAGCGAAACGAATCCGAAGGGTCCACATATTTCGGTCGATAAATGTCTCTCGGATTCGGAACGAGATGTCGTCGTAGGGTATGGTTTCTGCTGCGATGCTTTTGTCGTACGGGATTAATAATATGGAGAATCGCTTGGCTAGAAATAGTTAGGACCGATTGGTCAATTCCTCCTTCACGATGAACCCTTATTGCTTATCATTATCAACAACATACGTGAACATGTGTAAGCCATTTTTATTATTTTTCTATATCTTTTAAGAGGAAATATTTGATGCAAATTAAATGCTCACGAGAAATATTATATATATATATATATATATATATACGTATAACCATATGCGCATTTACTTAGGAACCCGATTTCCTAGCTATGATTATCTTATGTTGACGTGCACCGATCGCTATAACTTCGAGCTTGCACGTTCTTCATACTTATTATATTTATATAATTTTTAGTTACACTTTGAATTTTCAAACGAATTATTAATATCGAACGTCGTCATATTTAATATTTGTGTCGTCTCATGCCCTATTTTGAGTAAATATATGGAGACCACTCGTCGTTCATTAATAATCAACTACCTCTTTGCAGTCACAACAACACTGGACCACCAAAATAGTGTCAAAAGTAGCCACATTTTTCGTAATAATTTCCATTATTTACAAGTCAAAGATCCAGAAATTCAAGGCCTTCATTTGCCTTCTAGTTAGCTAGTAGTATGAACTCAAAATAAAAAGTTATATAGAAAAAGTACGACCCTTCTTTTGCCTTTTCCTAAGGTCGGTCGTCATTTATTCATGTATATAGTGTCAAAAGAGGGCTTGCAGTGTCGTGTTCGTATCATATTTAATCATTTCAACTAAATTTGAATAGATGAATGTTTTTTTTTAATGAAGAAATTTTGTTACAAACTATAAACATGCCTCGGCGGAAATCTGTTTTTGATGTTTTTTCAATGACGTTTTTAAGCCGTTGTGTCAAATACTATCCATGACAGTACTTTAGGCGAAACTATTGCACGACAATTTAAGAATCTGTCATAAAAATTCCGTCGTGTAATCTAAACTTTGTAATATTGTAATTAAACTTGTTAATCGTGTCCGATATTATTAATTTTCTGATATAATTAAACGATACATTTATTCATTTTCTTTAACTTAATTAATAAAGTCTTTTATTTTTATTTTATTTTTATAAAAAGTATATTTATAATTGTTTCGTGTCTCGGAGGAACTCCTAATGTGTACTGAATTGGTTTGTTTGTCTTGAATTTACAGTGTACGAGGTGTTCGAGCGCATGGCGTACTACGGGATACAGTCAAACTTGATAATATATCTGACGACGAAGCTGCATCAAGGAACTGTCACTTCTTCGAATAACGTCACCAATTGGGTCGGAACCATTTGGTTGACGCCTATTTTGGGCGCCTATGTCGCCGATGCCCATCTCGGCCGTTACTGGACTTTCATCGTTGCCTCGTCAATCTATCTATTGGTACGTGAACAGATGCTTGTATCATAATTAACACGTTTAGATACAAATATAAAAGGGATAAATACGTCGATTACGCTAAAGACCGGCACCGGATCATAACATTGATTCTTCTAAGATCTCCAAAATGGTGTAAATGACAATGAAATCTTAAACTAAAAGATCACTGATTATGTAACGTATTTATAACTCTAATAAAAAAAAATTGATATCAATGACGACGATAATATATTATATATACACTTGTGTTTTTATTTTTATTTTTAAAGGAGTCTTTGTTATAGTTACTTAGTTAATATTATTATAGTTTTCAAAGCTCTTTTTTTGTTCTTCTCAGAACATGATGTGATGTTTGATTGATCAATAAGGTTATATTTTATCCCCTTTCATTTCTTGCAGTACCCAATACTTTATTTATGAAATAAAATATATACAAGTGATAATAACGCTTTTGGATTTTTATTATATAAGGAGATAGATAGTACATATTATTATGACACATAAATAAAGAACAACCTAGTTGACAAGTCCCTTGCATGTGGAATAAAATATGTAATTTTATGTTACAAAAGATTTACAAGTTTAATTAATCGACTAATTTATGATTAAGCTTGGATTAGTATTAAATGCATGACTTGTTGGCCTTGTATCACGGCATGTAATGCTTTATCAAGTAAAATTTGTTAGATCTAATTAGAAAAAAGTTTCGAAAACATGTTGGAAAATTGATCTCGAAATTTATGCTATATAGAAGACAAAAAAGTTTAATATAGTTACTTTTTGTGATAGCCAATAATATTGGACCGTTGATTTCTTGAGACGTGCAAGATAGTTTATTACTATAATTAATCTTAATATGGTACGTACGTGGTCCTTAAGTGATAGACATGTGACATGTCATACATATACATACAAATGTATTTATATTTAGGTGAATAATTTCTTGGATTTTGTTTCGAGTCAACGATGCCCATGTGTTTCATGGATCCGATACCTTGCCTTATGGGATTTCAAAAATTAAATAATAGTAGAAATAATTAAGTGATTATCACAATATCACGTATAAAACGATAACGATTATAAATTTTACCGAGTTGATTTAATCGGTATCTAACTTTCTATATTTTTAACAGAAAATTATACGAAATTCTCATTTTGTGTCAAAATTTTTAAATAACTACCATTGTGTACCCATAATGAGTATTTTTCTAAAAAAGTTTGCATAAAATGGGTATTTCGTTATTTAACCTTTTTCTTATCTCGTTCAATAATTTAAACGCTACTTATCATGTTCGGCAATATATCAACAAAAATAATAGAGTAACAAAATCATAACTAAGTTGCTATAATAGCTCTAAAAAAATAAGAAATTAAATAAAAAATAATATATAAATAATAAGAGTATATGTGACCAAACAAAATAATAAGAGATAAATCTCAATATCATAAAAATAAAAAGAATGTCTTAAAAATTTCAATGTGCTTCACTATGATGTCTGCTTAGTTAAACAATATAAATATAATATCAATTTATTAATTTTTTTTTTCTTGTGATATTTAAGCGTATGCGTACGTGTATAGGCTCGTGCGTATGTAGCTCTTACTATGCCTATGTACGAGAGAGAGTCTCTCTCCTACATTAATTGCAAGCATAATCTTTGTTCTGAGGTCATCGAACGATATTTCCTAATTTTCTTTTAGTTTATTTTGAAATTAAGTCTTAGTTAACCACTTAAGTTCAAGGATAAAATTAAAATAATAAAGTTTCAATCAACTGTCGACACTATTATATATATATATATATATAAATGACATTTGGATACATAGTTCAATATTATAACACATTCTTAAATATTAATGATAAGTTAAATGCTACGTATAATTTTCCAAGATGGTAAGAACGCATTATTATCATGAAGTTGTTACAAGAATAATAACCCTAGCTAATAAATTTATTTCAAACTTTTTTTTTTACCTTAAGATTTTGTTGAGGATTATTTAGCAATTTATTCATTTTTGGTCCAGTAATATTGGTTTTTTGAGTTTTTTTGTTAGCTCTTATATCATATTATGTTTATATCAAAATTCATTGACAATGAAAATAAAAATAAAAATCCGTGATCTTATATAATATATTTAAGTTTTTTTTTTTAATCTTCAAGATGTAAACTAATGTTCTAAACATGAATTAGTTAAAAACGCGACATATAAAATAATTGATAAACGCTTAATTTTTTTTTTTAATAATATTTGTAGGGCATGTCCGTGCTGACCCTCTCGGTCTCGATCCCCTCACTGAAACCCCCGCCGTGCCACGAGGCGAACCTCGAGAATTGCAAGAAGGCGTCGACGTTACAACTAGCGGTTTTCTACGGCGCGCTCTACACGCTTGCGTTCGGCACGGGCGGCACGAAGCCTAACATCTCCACCATCGGCGCCGACCAGTTCGACGACTTCCACCCGAAGGAGAAGGACCAGAAGCTCTCCTTCTTCAACTGGTGGATGTTCAGTATCTTCTTCGGCACCTTCTTCGCCAACACCGTGCTCGTCTGGCTGCAGGACAACGTCGGCTGGACGCTCGGCTATGCGCTTCCCACCCTCGGCCTCGCGATCTCCATCGGAGTGTTCGTGGCCGGCACGCGGTTCTACCGGCACAAGACGCCCACGGGGAGTCCCTTCACGAAAATGGCGCAGGTGATATTGGCGTCCATGAGGAAGTGGAAAGTGTGTGTTCCTAGCGATGCTGCTCAGCTCTATGAGCGTGACATGGAGTTCTATGAGAAGAAAGGGAATTATAGGATTGATTCAACGAGAAGTGTGAGGTTAGTATTTATTTTTTAAGTAAACAGACAGACTTCCAAAATCTTGCAAAAGCGAATCGTAATTTAGCGAATCATTGCAAAGTAAATAATGAAGTTCGGAATAATATAAATAAAAACATAATTTTAAAACAAGATAGAATAAGAAATTGGGTTGTTATTTGTTTAGGGTTTTCGTTGCTTATTATAGAGCCGTATTTTGAGATATCTGAGTTCCGGTTCTGGCTTACCAGTTTTTTTTTATATTCGATTATGTCAATTGGTAAAAAAATCTTTTTATCTACCGGCTTCGGCTTGGGATCTAAACTTACAACCGGTAAAAGTTAAATTTCACTGATTTAGATTCTAAACCGGTAAATAGTAAGACCAATTCTAGACCATATTTTAAAAAATTAATGTGATAAAACTATAACTGATGTACATTGACTTCTTATAACCGAGACAAAAGCCTTCAAAAAAAAAAAAGAAGAGAAAAACCCTATTTCCTTAATGTTTCTTCAAAATTTAAACCAGTATATAACTAGTATTCAAATAACACATGTTTATAAATCCGATATAATTAGTTTCTTGAAACCGGTCCCGGAGTTTTTGTTGTTGTTGTTGTTTCAAAATTTAACTAATATTCAAACTGGAGTATATAACCGGTATTCTAAAATTAATACAGTTCTTTTATACCGATAACCGGTTTCACATCCCACTGTTATCTTTCCCGATTTAATATCATGACATGATTATTGCAGCTTTCTGAACAAAGCTGCGGTGAGAACAAGCTCAACAAGCCCATGGATGCTGTGCTCAGTGACTCAAGTCGAAGAAACCAAGCAAATGGTGAGGATGCTTCCGATCTTAGTTGCCACCTTCGTCCCGAGCATCATGCTCGCACAAGTCAACACCCTCTTCATCAAGCAAGGAACCACCCTGCAGCGCGCCATCGGCTCCTTCCACATCCCCCCGGCCAGCCTCACCGGCTTTGTCACTGCCTCCATGCTCATCAGCGTTGTCCTCTACGACCAGATCTTCGTCAAGATCATGCGAAAGTACACCAAAAATCCCCGAGGAATCACGCTCCTCCAGAGGATGGGGATCGGGATGGTCCTCCACGCTATCCTCATGGCGGTCGCCTCGCTCACCGAGCGCCACCGGCTCAGCGTCGCAAGAGCGAGCGGCGTCGTCGAGAACGCGGGCCAAGTCCCGCTCTCCATCTTCATTCTTCTCCCGCAGTTCATGCTGATGGGCGTCGCGGACGCGTTCCTTGAAGTGGCGAAGATCGAGTTCTTCTATGACCAAGCGCCGGAGAACATGAAGAGCTTGGGGACTTCCTACTCGATGACGACGCTCGGGGTCGGGAGTTTCCTCAGCAGCTTTCTCCTCTCGACGGTGTCGGACCTCACGAAGCGGAACGGCCACCGCGGGTGGATCCTTAACAACCTCAACGCTTCGCACCTCGACTACTACTACGCATTTTTCGCGTTGTTGAGCTTCGTGAACTTCATCCTCTTTGTGGGACTCGCCAAGTTGTACGTGTACAAGGCCGAAATTTCGGATTCGATCAGAGTGCTGGCTGAGGAGCTGAAGGCGTCTAACCCTAGGGTTTTGGACCAAAATAATCAACGGGTTAAAAATCAGGAGTAAGGGTTTTTTCGTCAGTGCATGTTTGTATATTATTTGCGTCATTTAGATCGATAAAAGAGATCACTCCGGTTGGTTTTGAGGAGTGTTTACACGTTTTAAAGGAATATAGAAAAGAGAAATGAAAAAAAAAAGTTTTAGGTCCATGAAAGTTTCCATTACATGAATCAAAATGATATGAAGAAAAAGCCTGAGTGGAATGACGCATTACAAAATATTTTAACTGCGGACCTGCGGTAAATTGCGGCTAATGTACCTAATGTTTAATCGGCTGCGGATTATGTATTCAATGTTTATTTTCGACGGCTAATGTACTCAAATTTGATTCTGTTAGATTTTTTTTTTTGTGTTTTCCGTCACTTGACCGTTAACAAGTGATTCCTCCTCTATATGTACAAGAGGAATCATTTTTGTCCATATTTTATGCACGATCTACGGTCGGAAAGATAAGAGATATATATACAATTTTGGTGTTTTAAGTTTTGTTAAAAAAAGAAAAAAAATACAAATTTTAATTACAACGTAAAATTGGACATTAGTGTAATGCAAAATATTTGTTTAGAGTAAATTTTAATATACTTAATGACGACATGCAAGCGGAAAATTAACGTAAAATCAAAAGTGAACCACTATAATCCTTCCTGTCACTTTTATTTTTCGCGTAGATTGACTTTGTTTTTCCAATTTGGAGATTTAAAAATTATTAGACCTTGAATTAGTTCATGTTAGAGAATGCAAAATCACACATTAGACCCCATAAAACAATGCAGTGCCAATATATTCCCATCAAAATCACCACTTGATCTCTTAGATCATCTCAAACTAGCAAAGAGTACAATCATATCATCTCCTCTTCGCCAACTGAAACATCCTCTTTAGGAACACGTTGGCCGCTTTGTCGTCCCTATGGCACAACACTCTGAGAATCGTGTTCGCGTCCGTCCGGTGCCACCGCCCCGTGGTGGCCGGCATAGGCAGCTTCTGCCCCGCTCCGCCCGCCACGAGGCCCAATATCCCGCTCGTTTCGCACGTAATGATGCTGAACTCCTCCACCAACTGCTCCGTGCTCTGCCCCATCAGCCCGATCACGCCCTCCACTGTCTCAGCCTCCCGGTCCACCACGGCCTCCGAAATGAGCCCCTCGCTGCACGAGCAAAACATGCGCTTCAACCCGTCGAAATCCTCCTCGATCATCTCCTGGTCAGACTTGAGGAAAGCCCGAGAGCTCCCTCCGGCGAGCAACACCATCAGGAAAGCCTCGAAGGCCGCCCTCATCACCTCCCTCATCGCCAAGGCCTGCGCTTTGTCGTTTAGGATTGCACACATTAGGGTTAGGTTTTGCTTGAGGATCCGGAGGACGGGACGGATCCGCGCATTGGTAACGTCTTCGACGTAGAGGCTCTCGTAGAAGACGGAGTTTGAGTCGAGGAAGATGAGGCGGTAGGCTGCGACCTCGGAAACGAGCTGCGCTGCAGAGTGGAGCGCCGAGTGGGCACGCTCGAAGAAGGATCGAGGATTGGCTCGGGCTGAGGAGGGCGCGATTCTTGGGGAGAGAGAGAGAGATTTGTCGAGGGAATGGAGAGAGGAGAGGAGGTGGTGGAGGGTATTGAGGCGGATATAGAGACGCTGCGTGCCACGGCTCGTTGATTGTCGTGGGTGGAGACCATCGGCGTTGGCGCCCGCAGGGTAGTGATCTTCAACATTGATGCCGCATGGAGCCGCTTTTTTCCACAGCCTCGCTAGTTTTGAGTCCCGGCTGCACCGGGTTAGGGGAGGCAATGCTGGGATGTAATTCTGCTTGGTACCTGGAAATTTAAAAAGAAAAAAAAAACTGTTAAATACCGATTTAGAATGTTTTTTTTTTCTTTCCGTGAAGGCACTATTAAAAATAGTGGATACACTATAATTTATACTTTATACGATAAACAACTTATAAGTTCTTGTTTTGAATGTCGGTTATTTGGTTCTCAATACCGGTATAAAAATTGGTCTCTTGAATTGAAAAAATCACTGGATTCACAAGATTTTACTAGTTCCACATCGGTACATATCATTTTTTATCGGTGCCGGTTTCAGTACCATTTTTTTTACTGACCTCAGTACCGACAACGGAGAAAATGATTTACAAAATCATTATCTAACGATTATCAAATTTGAAATCAACAAAAAAATGGGGGTCGAGATTAAAACATCTCATTATACCGTCTATCGGTCCCGGGTTTAACCGTAAAGATTGATATAATCAATCATATAAATTCTCTCACATGTTAGATAATATTCTTTGGGTACGTGAACATGGATTATTATGTATATTATTACGTACCGCATGAGGAGACAAAAGTAGTGTAGTCTTGGAAGAGAGTGTCCCAGCCATGAGCCACATCTAAGGCAAGATCTTCTGTGATTTCGATGGGGATTTCCATGAATTCTTCAAATGTTTCCCGTGCCATATTCATCAACTCCTCCGCCGACTGCGCGTACGGCTCCGACTTCGACTTAGGGTTCCACGTCTGCATGTCACCACCAAAATTTCAGAAAATTTATACTTGTACACTATAATAAGGACAATCATAGTTCATAGATACCCTTGATTTTTTTACTTTTATCATTATTTACCTTCTTCCTTTGACATCACTCTCGATATTGTAATTTTGTTCCAATTTTAACTGGTCGGTTAGAATTCCATTAGTCTTATACCCGTGTAATATATATTATATATATGACAAAAATAGTCTCTCTAAGCTCAAAATTTAAACTGGATCCGTGTGTTGTTTTGCCAATACCCGAAATCCGGATCCATTTTTTTTTCAGGTATTGAAAAACAAGTCTTATACCCGGTTTCAGCCCAACGGAAAACTTACTTCGGTTTCCTTGGCTCGGTTGAGGCATTCTCTCCCTCTAACGAACCTCTCGTCAATCCACATGGTCAACAGGTTCGAAATGACATAGTCAACCTCGTACGGCACCATTTCTCGGACGATCAGCTTCCCACCATCGTCACAATCCGCCGAGTCCTCCACCACGATCTGCACCAACACCTTTTCGAGCTTCCCCGCCCGCTGCAGCACTTCTACCGCCTCATTTGCCAACTTGGCAACCCCCCCGACATACTGCCTCAGGGCTGCTCCAAAGCAGGCATGCAGTGTCACGGCCGCTACCGCCGCAGCCGTGGAGTGCCACCGCTTCAGGATGGGGCTGAAGCAGTCCCTCTCTTTCAGCGCCAGGATCTCGGTGTCTTTCGCTAGTTGAAGCAACTCGGCGCTCGTTAGCTCCTCCTTCACTTCCTTTCCGCTTCCGTTTTCGATCAACTGCATATTAACCGCAGGCTCGTGATTGAATATTCCCATGCATATAATTAAACTTCCGTTCTAAAACCGTCACGCTGTAAGAATATAGAGGTATTCTTGCATGACGAATTCTTAAAAACTGTTGTGCAAAATAAAATCACGGAGATTCGCATGACGGTTTCTCGAAGATTGTCTTTGAGCACACATTTTCTATAATTACATAATAGTATAATATACTATATTTTCAATAGAACTTCATGCTAATACATTTTTTAAATTTAAATTGAAATATATTTTGAATTTGAATCATATATGTTTTTGTTTTTTTTTTGCTCGGTTGAATCATATCTATATGTACATATATTGTTTTTCAGCCTAATTGCCAAAAACAATTTGTAATTGTGAGTCAGATAATGAATTATTTAAAAATTTAATGATAAATTATGTTGTATGGCTATATTATATTATATATATATATATATATGAAAAATCAAATAACACAAACCTTTGCAAACGCATTCTTCACCGAAGACCTAATATAGTTGTCCACCCTGACCTCGGCGGAGTCAACAACCACCACGGTGTCCCTCGTCTTCTCGTCCCCACCGGCATCAATGATGGTGACCCCGTCGCCCAATATCGTCCCCGCAACGAGCGCTACCGGCACGAGACTCTCGATCTGCGCCACTGTGCCCCGCAAGAAATACTCGTGGTACCTCGTCAGCCTCTTCTCCGCCCACTCTCGCATCGACCCCACCACTGCCGCCACGATCTTCCCATACGACCCGCCCCCGCTCTCCCCCTTCCTCGCGTCCGCTGACACCTCCGAAACCAAGACGGCATGCGCGGCCCCGAGCAGGTCCGGCTCCACCATCGCCGTGGCAACGTACTGGTGGAAGAGCACCCACGCGAAGCACGCGTTGTGTGCCGCGCGGCTGATCCCGAGCGTGGACCACGTCTTCTTCATCAGTTCGAGCAGCTCATCTACTTCGTCGAGGACAAGCGTCTCGTCGCGCGGGTCGAACACCGCGCGCAGCAGCGCCACGTAGAGGTGAGCGTTCACGGGGAAGCCGTCTGCCCAGTGGCAGACATCGGCGGGGGCGGACCCGCCTGGGCCACGCCACGAGAGAGACACCACGGAGTTGCATAGCGTGCGCACGGTGTCGGAGTTTTTTCCGGTGTCGATGGGCTGGGCGTCGCCCGACCGGACGATGTCGTGGAGACGCGCAGCGAAGGGGTTCGAACTCTCGACGGGGACGGAGGGGTGGCTGACGAGGCCGATCTCGAGGACTTTGAGCTGTCGTTTCTGCCATTGGTGGTATTCTTGTGAGTCGTTGAATTCTGACGGCTTTAGGTGGCGGAGAAGCTCTAGTGGTAGGATTATGGTCTCTGCTCTTCTGCCCATCTGCATTGCTCATAAAACGGAATAGGGTTTCAGAAATGTTAATTTTATACCTCTTACCGGTCAGAATCCATACTCGTTCTCGCTTAAAGTATTGGTTTAGAAACCGGTATTTTCAAATAAAAACCTAGGAAACAGGTATTTACGGTCTCGGTTTTAAGACCAAAACTCGGTTTATGCATCCCGGTTATATTAAATTAATATATTAAAATTTCTAGAAACCGGCATAGAAACCGATAAATACCATTGTAAAATCAAGAACATGCTGTAATTTTTTTTAATTTTTTTAATTAGTTATTGGTTTGAAATTCGTAAATTTAGATACCAATTGGCGGAAACCGGTTTTTACGGAACTAGTACTAAATTTTAAAAATCCGGAAATTCGTGATGTGCAGACTAAAATGCCTCAAAATATTTGTTCCACGTCCCAATTTCACCCCTACGAAAAATAAAGATTAAAAAAAAATTATATAGAATAATTGTTTTTATGAAATTCGTATGGCCATACTTAGTCCATGAAATTTCAATACATGGTAATTTTGCGTTGATATATAATTTTTACTATCTAATTCAGCACAACTATTAATTTAACTCATTGAAATTTGCAATATATATGTATCATTTATGATTGATTGCACACACATATTTAGATGTCAATAATATAATGAAACATTACATATATGATGTGTGTATATATATATATATGTATATGTATGGTATAATCACTTACTTGTCCGACGAGGGTCCTCATGAGCGTCTTGCGCAGCCGGTTGTCGCTCTGCTCCGTGACCCTCATCTGCTGCCGCATGATCTCCGCCGAAGTCATGGGCCGCCTCGGCCTCGCCGGCTGCGGCACCGTGAATGACATCCCCGGCGACGCCCCGCTCCCTCCCGGCCCATGCGAGCTCGGTGACGATGGGTTCGACCCCCCCATCCTCGTCGACGGCGACCGCTTCAGCATCCGCAGCCCCAGCGCGCGCTTCACCCGGCTCGTGGGCGTCGTCATCACCACCCCGCCCGCGCCATTCTTCGGGCTGCCCACCCCGTCGCCCGCCTCGGAGGCCGCCGGGTAGAACGATAGCGCGTTGCGTCCCCCGCCGAAGCCCGGCGAGGACCGGCACGCCGCGAAGAAGATCTCGTAAGCCGTCTCGCGCACGTCGTCGTGGCCGAGGCCGTCCAGCGCGCCGAAGGGCCACACGAGGTCGGAGTCGGCGGGCGAGTGGTCGGAGAGCCTCGCCGCCGGGAACGGCCCCGAGAGGGACTCGCGCCGCGAGTGGTGCGACGACGACGCGACGGAGAGCGTCGAGCTCGAGGACGACGTCGGGGACGGCCGGCGGGACGAGGCGGCGCTGCGCATCGTCGGTTTCTGGGGTCGTCGTTTGGGCTGCTAGCTAGGCGAGGAGAGAGAAGAGGTGGCGATGCGCATTTCTCTTATTTATAAACAATAAGAGAGAGAGGCGCGAAGATCACACGCAGAGACACAGACAGGCTTCGACGTTTTGACAGAGCTTTGGAGATGGTAAAAATGGTGGGGTTTTTTGCTTTTCGGTTATGACAGCGAGAGAGAGAGAGAAGGATGAGAGAGCTTTAGGGCGAAGAATGTGGGTTGGCTTGAGCCTCAAGGTACGTACGACAAAGATTGCAAATTTGCATATTATATATATTATACATGTATATATATATATATTCCTATAATTTCTGACTTGTTGACTCTTGCTGTTTTTTATTTGATTTTGACGTATTTTTTTAGAAGCTTTTGTAGGTTATTTTGTAGGTTATTTGCTGTACGTAGTCTGTGCATGTCAATAAGGTTGGGGAGAAAAATCCCTCAACACCGTTGCTACAAGCCACTCTGGGCAATAAGGACACATGAGGTCCGAAACAAGAGAAGAAAAACGTCTCTTGGCCAAAGCATTGGCCACCTCATTACATTCTCGTGGAACCCAAGTCCACTCTCCGGTCCCGCCTACCTCTCGGCCTAGCTCCTGCACCTCCGCAATAATCGGGCCTTGCAAGCCCAACGAGTCACGTGCCTTGGTGAGGTGGGAGGCCCGCAAGCAGTCTGTCTCGGCATGCTCAATCTTCCACCCCCTTTCGCGAGCAAAAAGAAGCCCCCGTCGCGTCGCAATGCACTCTCCGGTGAGTGCCGAGTCGACATGGTCGACCAAGGAAGCCATGACTCCCATGACCCGACCGTGGTGGTCTCGGACAACTGCTCCCACCGTTGCCCGTCCCGTCTCCCCGTCCCATGCCGCGTCTACATTGAGCTTGAGGCTCCCTGCAGCCGGCCCGGACCAAGCCCTCGGTACCTCCTCCCTCGGCGAGCGGTGTTTCTCTGTCGTGAGAGCGCACCGCTTGAAACTTGTGAACCATCCGTCGACTTCTTCCACCCAAGTCTGTGAGGCACGCACGCGATGCTCGAAGAGACGAAGGTTGCGGTCGGACCACGCCGCCCAAATAATCCCGCAAAAGAGCTCGAAATGCGGTTTGGAAAGACTCTCGAGCGCCCGATAGCATAACTATCGAAACGGAATCTCCCCCGTCTTTTCCACCCACCGGTGAATCGTCGATGATGCCCAAATGGCTTTAGCCCTCTCGCACCCCCAAACGGCATGTAGGGCGTCCTCCGGGAGCGTCCCGCAAAAGTTGCAAAAGGGTAGAACGTCTACCCCTCGAATCTGAAGTGCACCGTTGGTCGGAAGAGCTTCCGACCACGCGCGCCACACCATGTGCTTTACTTTCGTGGGGATCGCCGTGCCCCACAACGCTTTCCACCAATTCAGCTCCCCCCTTCCCGATCCCGAAGGACCGCTCTGGGCTTCCGACCTAGCTAGACGATAACCAGACCGTACCGAGTAGATCCCATTGTCTTCGTGGTGCCAAACAAGCCGATCTGGACCCTTCCCCACCGGGATCCTCAAGACGGCCTCTGCATCGTAGGGGGTTAAGAGGGCCTTGACCCGAGAGACGTCCCAATGGTCACGGGAGACTAGATCGGCTACCCGCCACGGATACCCGTCGTCCGGAACCTCTGAAGTGGCGAAGAAAGCCCCGGGCCGAGGGATCCAAGGTTGGCCATGGACCCGCACGTTGCCTTCCCCGATTTGCCATCTCGTGCCGCGTCTAAGCAAGTCACGTCCCCAACACAAACTCCGGCAAAGGAGGGAGGGGCGTCCCTTGCACTTGAAGTCAAGGATCGAGGTGTCGGGGTAGTACTTAGCTTTTAAAATCCGCGCTAGGAGACAACCGGGGTTTTGGATGATCCGCCACGAAAGACGAGCTACAAGAGCTCGATTAAAATCACCCATATCCTTGAAGCCCAAACCACCTTCCTCTTTTGGCTTTCGAGAACGTCCCATCTCCGCCAATGGATCTTTCTCGACTCCACCGACCCGCCCCACCAAAATCTAGCGGTAGTAGCGTGAAGATCTTTGATGGTACGAACGGGGAGCCGGTAAAGACTCATGAGATAGGTGGGGATGGCTTGCACCACTGATTTGATCAAAACTTCCCTTCCCCCGGCCGAGAAGAGCTTCGCTTTCCACGTCCCAAGATGCTTCTTGACCCGGCTCGTGATCTTGCTAAAGACTGCGCACTTGTTCTGGCCAACGTGTACCGGAAGCCCGAGATAAGACTCGATATCCGGAACGGCCCGCATACCAATCACCCATGAGATGGAACGACCATGAGCCTCGGCCACATTTCGTGAAAAGCTCACCATGGACTTCTCCGCGTTAACAGTTTGTCCTGTCCCCTTCTCGTAGACTTTGAGGACCTCGTTAATAGCTTGGCCGCACCCAACACTCGCCTCCCCAAAGATGATGCAATCGTCCGCGAAGAGAAGATGTGTCACCGATGGTGCATCCCGTCGGCCTGCAAAACCGTGTAAGAGTCCAAGCCTCTCTTGCCCTCGGATGAGCGCGGAAAGGCCCTCCGCGCACACTAGGAAGAGGTACGGCGATAAAGGGCAGCCTTGCCAGAGTCCGCGGGTCGGCGAGAAGGAGTTTCCGGTTCTTCCGTTAAGGACGACGGAAAGGACCGGTGTCGAAATGCAATCCCGTACAACGGCTAGGATTCGCGGACCGAACCTCATCCGATGCAACATTGCTTCCACAAACCCCCATTCGACTCGGTCGTAAGCTTTGCTCATGTCGAGCTTTATAGCCATCGCCCCCTTCTTTTGATGACGGAATTGCCGGATAGAATGAAGAAGTTCGTAGGCGATGGCGGCATTGTCCGTAATCAAGCGTCCGGGAACGAAGACGCTTTGAGCTTCCGAGATGACAGAGGCGAGGGCGTCTTTTATCCGATTAGCAACCACTTTGGAGACGATCTTGAGAAGCACGTTGCACAAACTAATCGGTCGGAAGTCTTGTACTCTCCTTGGATTCTTAACCTTGGGCAAGAGGACGATGTTGGTGGCGTTCCATGCTCGCACACTCCTCCGCCCGTTAAGAACATCCAAACATTCTTCCTGAATCGTCGGCCCCACGGTGCCCCAAAGTTTTTGGAAGAAAATGGCGTGAAAGCCATCGGGGCCCGGTGCCTTCCGGGGACCCATCGAGGAGAGGGCGGCATTGATCTCGTCCGCAGTAAACCTCTCCTCGGTGATCTCCCGTTGCCCCGCCGAGATAGAACAAACATCCTCCGTCGTGATCAAGCCAAAATCCCTCTCTGAGGCGCTGAGGCGCCGTTTGAAGAGTAGATGTTCGAGAAGTATTTGTCGAGCACTTCTCGGACATCCTTCTCCGATGTCACCCATTCCCCAGTCTCGTTCAAGATACCTCGGATTTGGTTTTGCGTCCTCCGACGCGTGGCACGAGCATGGAAGTAAGCCGTGTTCCTATCCCCTCCGCGTAACCAATCGGCCCTCGCCCGTTGCTTCCAATGGTACTCTTCCACCACGAGGAGCGAATCTCGTTCCTCGTTCAAGGACCTCAAATCGACTCTTGTTTCCGACGTAAAATCCGCTTTATGAAGATGCTCAATCCGCTCCGAGAGCGCTTTGATTCTCTTTTCCCGGTTGCCCAAGGTCATGCGAGCCCATACGCGGAGGGCCTTTTGACACTTTCCAAGGCTTGCCGCACACCCTCTAGAAACTCGGTCGGTCCCACCCGGTCCCCACGCATCACGGACCACCTCGGCGCATCCGTCGTCAATACATTTATTACATGCAACGAGGAAGGCTAATTAGGGTTAAGCTAGCTAAGCACTATTAGTATTAAAGTAATAGATTACAATTAGTATTACTATATACACTATTTTGTTTGACCTATCATGACTGACTGTTAATTATTTACTTTTTTAGTATCCAAAACATTTGAGTTTTAAAGGGTGAAGCCAGGACCGAGTTGGGACTAGACTCTTTTTTTTTTCTTGGCCCGTTCTCCGATTTTAAAGACCGGATTTTTTTATTGGGATCGGAAAATGAAATTCGGAACTTTAATCGGGGTTTTGGGAAGAAAAAATGATACCTCTCTGAAAAATTGAAGAAAAATCTATATACGTTGGGATCTCTCGGGGTTGTATATGGCTAACAAATTAATACAAATATGGGATTGCATGCACCATGCAAAGTCAAAATCTGAAACTTTGCATGATGATTTTCGAAAGAAAAAAAAACGAGTAAAGTGAAAACACGGACGTTGACGTCGGTTTTTTTTTACTGCATTAATCTCTATCATTTCAACTCTTTTTTTTTTCTATCACGAAACTTCTACTCATCTTCTTCTCATTTCTCCTTCATATCCTCTTTTTTCCTCTCATTTCTCGTTTAACTTAATTGTAATGTCGCAAAAGCAACTTTTTTAAAAGGATGTTGGATCGAACAACCAAATTTAAATGTTTAGGCCCTCAAATGAAATTATGCAGTTTAAATCTTCTTTTAAAATTAAAATTTTCAAATGTTACTTCGTATATTTGAAGTTTATGAATGTAAAATTTATATGTTTATTAAATTATTACATAGATGTTCGGATTTAGGTTTTAGGTATTAGGTAGAAGTTTTATGTTCATAATTATGTATGTATTGGATCTTTCTAAGTCGATGGCCAATTTCGGTACCCAATTTTTAAAAGTTTGCACGATGGTTATTAACCATCGTGCAAATGTATATCGTTCGTCGCGGCAAGTTGTATTTTTTGTGCAAACTTATCACGATCAAAGTCGCGCGACGTTTAATAACAATAGGCACTATTGTTAGCACGAGTTTTGTCGGGATAGTTATTATTAAATATCAAGAAATAAACCTTGAAATTCATTGACAATAAGGGAAATGGCCATAATCTCATTAAAATTACTAAGTTCCTTTTTTTTATGTGGGTTTCTTTAATTCGCCAGGAATAATGAATAACCATTGGTGATGCAAGACTACGAATTGTCAACTCCAATGGTTGCTATTAAAACGACATCAAAGATTAGAACAGAGATTAACGAAAACAAGTAAATACAAGGATAAAATCATACGATAGACTCGATAAAAGCGACATGCCATGGATAAAACGACACAAATCTGAATGACCGAGCAGATAAACGACAGTTTTTTTTATTATTATTACAAGAGTAATGTTCATAATTCATCAAATTTAAGAACCAACCCGACCATACTTAAACTATTATTATTAGCGGCAAAAGCATCAAATTTGGAAATAAGCGGCATAGAGCTAATTTAAAAAAAATTGTGACAAAAGTAGTCAAGTTCGCCTTTTTTGGCGGATCGGTAGACCTTGTTTACTTATTTGTTATTTTTTTTTACTATTACCATTACTGATGACGCAAAAAACACAATTAGCGATGCTATTGAGGATATAAACTGAGAATTCGAGAAAAGTGAGAAGAAAAAATAAGAATTTTAGTTTACATGATCCAGATTTATTTTGATGTTCGTGGGTTTCATCGTTTGAGTTTATTTGTTTGATTTGCTTTCATATTGTTTGATATGAATTTAGGTACTTTAATCTCAATTTTTTAAATTAACTGTACGGCGTGTAAGCAGCTCATTTCAAAATAACTTGGGTACTTTTGCCGCTAATAACCCTTATATTATTAATTACATATTACGAATAGTTACGAGGATTTATTGATATCTATTTTCTTTTTTTTTTTTTAAAACAAAATTACCTCGTCAGAGTTATAATTTCAAGTTTCAACTAGATTCGTGTATTGAACAAATATTATAAATTAAGTAACTACCTATCATATATTCATGCATTCAACAAGTGTTTATTAATGACTAAGTAATCACAATTAGGAAATTACGGATCAAATTACCATATTATTAAAGTTGTATTACTTAATAAAATGCGATGAGTGTGTCCAACTGAACCACGTATTCATTAAAACTAAAGGCCAATACACACCCAAAACATGTGAACATGCATCAACCACATCGTCCATAAAACATTTTTCCATGCAAAAGAAGAAAAAACAATAGAATATAAACTCGAAACCAGAACGGGACTTTATTTTTTATTCGGGTCGTAATACTTTTTTATTATATATTATTTATATATAATAAAAAAAACAATTTTGGGGCCACACACAAAATTTGTAGAACTATTTCATGAAACTTAGGGATTAAACTCTCTTTAATCAACTTAATATAATTTATAAAATTTAGGCTTAATATATCTTTAGGCCATTAAATCTTATACGGGCAAATGAACGAAATGCTCATTTTGTGTCAAACATTTTTAAAAATTGTTCATTGTGTGTATTTTTTACTCTCACAAATAGGCATTTCTTAAAAAGTTTGACACAAAATTAGACATTTCGTACGATTTACTATCATATTAATGACCCAAATCCACAAAGACCAATGTTACTCTTATCATCTAGAAAATTCAAAAGTCCTTTTAAATGCAATTCCAAAAAAGAGCAAAAAAAAATGTATGATAAATACCAATTCCAGCATATAATGACCCAATAGATCGTCATTAATTACCAAAATCTTGAAAAAACATAAATATTATGAGTGCCCTCTCTATTCAAGCTTGGCTTAGTCATAACTCCTCTACGTCTCTATTCAAGAGGTCATGGTTTCAAACTTCTCATAAGATTCAAATGAGTGCTCCGTTTACGTATTTGCAAAATTGTCTAATAGTATCACTCGTTCTTACAGTGAATATATCTAGTAATGAGAGAGTGCATTGTAATCTTGGTCGATAGCGTCACCCCATTAAAAAAAAAAAAAAAAAAACTCTGTTTCTTATCACGCTCATTATAATTTTCAAAAACAAATTAGAAATATTTTCTCTATTTCTTATCACTCATTATAATTTTTCAAAGACAAATAAGAAATCTTGTCTCTATTTCTTATCACGCTCTATTTATTTATTTATTAAAGTCAAGTACCTAATGTAAATTCCAAAGAAGATAAGGACGATAGTACAATACACATATTATATATTGAAGCACGTCAGTGCCCATGTCTTTCCAACTTTTCTATCATAAACGAGAGAGAAGAGTCATTTATATGTAGGCATCAAACACATTCAAATTCAAGAGTCAATATTATTTTTTAGTGCATTTTGGAGGTACATTATATTTTTACCCTTTTTGCAATCTAATTATATATATATATATATATATTTCCTTATTTGATATCTCGATTTTCTTCATATTAATGAGACTATATTTGTTTCTTGACAAAACTAAAATTGGTTTTTTGGATTTTAATTTTCTCTAATGGTCTATGCTGTGAAAATAACCTTTGGGAAGATAACCCGGAAATGTCCGGGCACATTGTGATTTTGGTGCATCATTATCCATTAAATTTAAAATTGGATAAAAATGGATGAAATTTTTAAAAATAAAAATAGAATTTTGAAACTTTGTACATAAGTTTCCATCTATGCACTAAAATCTCAATACAAGGACTTTGCTCTCTTTTTTTCTTCAAATGAATAACTCGAGAGAGACCAATTATGAGGCGACACACAAAGCTGAATGTCTAAAGTCTACAATTTATAGATTCTGCCCTTTTTGAATATTTAAAAAGGGTAAAAGTGAAGACTTTTTAAAGGCAAGGACCTAATACGAAAATTGGTAAGAAGACAAGGATAATAACACAGTACACGCAGACTAGTACGTGACTGATATGGTCCATTAATAACTCACATATTATTGAAGCATTTCACTCCCCATTATCTCTTTCTCTTCTCTCTCTCATACCAGAGAGATAGAGAGAGAAGAGTCATAATCAAGACTCAACAAGACTATTCTTTTAGAGCGTTCTCAAGGTGCATTATGTTACCCTTTTGCCATCTCATTGTATATTATACATATACATACATACATACATATATATATATATGCTTCTTGAATATTGGCAGAGAGCGGAGTTTAACGGCGTTAAGAGATGAGAATGGCTGTGGTCGGAGGCGGGATCAGTGGACTGGTCTCGGCCTACATTTTGGCCCGAAACGACGTCGAAGTCACGCTCTACGACAAGGAAAGCAGCTTGGGAGGCCATGCCAACACCGTTACTTTTGACGGCGTTGATTTGGACCTCGGCTTCATGGTCTTCAACCGCGTACGTCTCTCAACCCCTATATATCTGTAGCTCTGACGAAATGGCTGTGTACGAATGGTCACGGCCATCCCGGAGTTGCAAATTGGCGGCCGTGGGCAGGGCTAGCTTCCGTGACCTTCCCCCGGCCTGTCCTCGCTTGGCTACTTAACGCTCATTTTGAACAATCGCGGGCAGCCCTGAGTTTTTTTTTCGCGCGGCTGCCACCACAAATGAAAGGTCAAAAATTGGAACGAAATGTATATATATATATATATATATATATATATACACATAATTAGAGTAACATATCGAAAAATTTTGGGGGTGAAAATGAAGAAATATTAAAATTTAGGGTGGAAATTTGCAAAGTTTGGAAATTGGAGGGACAAATGATACCCCATAACTTTGACTCTTTGAGCATGTTTGGCTATTAACGTGGAATCTGACTTTTTATTCCTAAAATGAAGCCCTTTGATCAGAGATTATATGTTGTCTCGTTCAAACACAATTAAAGATGAAGATTTGATTTTGCCTTTGTGCTCTTGAATTTTGTATCTTTATACTTTTTTTTTTTTACTAAAAACTCCATTATTTGCAGCAACATCCCTATACTTTTAAGAGAATTGTACTATTCTTCGAACATATGTAGGACTTTTCTGTGAAAGATTATCATTCGAGGAGAAAACTGTACAAAAATATAAAGTTCAAGGGTCATCGTTGCCAATTTCTTCCATTCATGAAAAATGCCAGGAAATAATCGTATAAAAAATATTCGTGTATTTATTATTTTATTATTAGGAAAATAAATGGGACCGGATTGTTTGGATAAGCTGATTTTTCTTTCCTTTTATTGGTCTATTTTTATTGTCGTTTTTATCGTCAACAAAACTCTTTCCTTTGAATTATCTTTGGAGTCAAAATCTACACTTACTCACGGCACTATATATATATACATATATATTATATATATATATATATATATATATATATGTTTCATGAACTTTCCACATGTTTCTTATAAGTAGTTTTCTCGTACCATTTCATAATTAGTGAGACATTTAATGATTGGTAATTTAATTTGGTTCAATGAATATTAACAATCATCACCATGAGAGTAGTGAACTAATTATCATACGAGCATTGTGGCAAATATACCAATAAATTTTGATAATAATAAAGGTAAGCTGCGGCTAAAATACTCAATGTTTCAAATTTTTTTAATTATGTACCCAAAGTTTTTTTTTGGTGGCTATAATACCCAAAGTTTATTCCGTTAACGCCAAACGAACCCGCCGTTAAATCTCCGTTATTTTGCCCGCGGCTAAAATACCCAATGTTTCATTTTTTTTAATTATGTACCCAATTTTTTTTTTTGGTTGCTATAATACCCAAAGTTTATTTTGTTAACGCCAAAAGTACCCACCGTTAAATTTCCGTTATTTCGCCCGCGTGGCACATATTTTTTTTAATAGGGTTTAGGGTTTAATATAAAATTTATAATATTTTTTATAAATATTTATAAAAATAACATTTATATACACATTTTATAGATTATGTAATTTATAAATGTGATATATAATATATCTAGCATAATGTTATTTTATATTTTATAATTTTATTTCAATCTATTAATTATGAATATTTACATGGAATGTTATTTATTATATTTTTTAACATGTTTTATTATATAGTTATAATTGAATTTTACATGTTACATTTTATAAATTATATAATTTATAAATGTTAAATATTTTATCTACTTCAAGGTTTTAAATACCGCTTGCCGATGTCGTTTCGCACTTTTCATTTTACGCATATATCGCTTGTCGATTGGTATCTCATATGTAATCGATGGATATGCCGGTGGGTATGTTTGGCGTTAACAGAATAAACTTTGGGTATTACAGCCACAAAAAAAAAAAACTTTGGGTAACATAATTAAAAAAATGGAAACATTGAGTATTTTAGCCGCAGTTTACCCTTATAATATATGCCACGCGGGCGAAATAACAGAGATTTAATGATGGGTACATTTGGCGTTAACAGAATAAACTTTGGGTGTTATAGCTACCAAAAAAAAACTTTAGGTATATAATTAAAAATAAATGAAACATTGGGTATTTTAGCCGCAATTTACCCTAATAATAACACCTTTTTTTTCTCAACGTACATTTTTACTATTTAAAGAAAAAATCTTAAGTATTCGATTAATATTTTTTTTACTTAGAATGTATGCCATAGTATTTCTAAAAAATAAATGGAAATAATAATGAGTGGTAGTGATTGAGGATAGAGTTATGGGATATATGTCTCGTTGAATTGTCGTTTTCTCATACGGTTTTGAACTGGTTTTGTGTTTTTTTGTTTGGTTGATTTAGAGGGTATCTTGTGTTTGTGACAAAATTTTATTTTAATTTATTGTTATAACCTATAGTCGGCAATCACATTAAATTAATATAAGAATTACGCAACACTTTGTACTTCTTTTAGCTCACTAAGCACTTTGTGACAAATCAAGACCACACTAAGTTATAGGCTTTATGATAAAATTCGAATTTCATTTTGTCATTCACTGACGTCAATGATAATATTTATTTGAGAGAAAATTTTTAAGGTTTTTTTTTTTTCATATTTAAATACTATATAATATTTTGGCTCTCATTTTCATATTATGAGATGGCCTCCATTTTGTAAAATTCTACTAGAAAGAAATTATGTGAGAAAAGATTTTAATATTAATATGAGGATTCTACCTTACAAAAAGAGCATCTCCAATGCATTGGCATAACAACATTTTGGTGTTGTTTTTGCACTAAAAATACTCTAAAGACTGCAAAAATTACACTATTTTAGTGTGATGCAATAGTAACAAACTAAATTTAGTGCAACATTATTCATAACACTATCCACTGTTCACTTATTTAATTAATTAAATATTAAAATAAATAGAGCTAGATTTAAAAAATGATTAGATGAATAGATAATATTAATAAAATATTAATTAATAATGTTCGGTGTAATTTTTGGTGTTGTGGTTGGAGACTGATAAGAATTTAGTGTCAAAATTACACTAAAATAGTGGAATTTCAAGACAAAAATGATACATCACGTTGGAGATGCCATAAACAAATTAATAGAATTGAATTATGTCCGAATATATATTTTTTAGAGCAAAGTCAAACTCAGGTTAATTCATATACTAAGCTCTTTCACTGTCTATAACTAATTAGCAAACTACTTATTTAATTAAGTTAAGTAGTATCAAACAAAATATAGTAGTCATTTAATAGGATATAGATTTTAAAAATTGAATATATATATATATATATATATATATATATATATTGTAATCCAATCATTGCATCCATGATGAACTAATAAATTGCATATGTTACTAAGTTCTTTCACTGTCTATGGCTAATTAAAATAATATACTTATGTAATTAAGCTATATAAGTATCAAACAAACAAACAAAAAATTTAATTGAAAAACATAATAATAATAATAATAATAATAATAATAATAATAATAATAATAATAATAATTTAGTCAATGAATGATGGACTAACAGTTTGAATGTAAATTTGATCTAATGCAAAATTAAATTGAATCATGTAATATTTGCAGGTGACGTACCCGAACATGATGGCGCTGTTTGAGGGCCTCGGGATCGACATGGAGACGTCGGACATGTCATTTGCAGCGAGCCTAGACGGAGGGAAAGGCTGCGAGTGGGGGAGCAGAAACGGCCTCTCGAGCTTGTTCGCGCAGAAGGCGAACATCATCGACCCCCGATTCTACCAGATGATTAGAGAGATCGTCAAGTTCAAAGACGACGCCCTCACGTAATTCACGATCACTGATCTTTGCGGGTCTTGAATTCACTCGCATTAAAGTTTTTCTTTCCTCCAGATACCTCGAGGCTCATGAGAACGACCCCGGTGCGGACCGCAACGAGTCATTGGGAGAGTTCATTGAGGCGCGCGGTTATTCGCAGCTCTTCCGGAAAGCTTACCTCGTGAGATGACTCGCATACCGCCTCTTTTCTTTGTTAATTATACATTATTAATCACATAATTTAGGCTATACATAATACATGTAATTAAATGGAAGTTAAATTAAATCAAAACAAGTGATCTAATTATGTTTGATTAATTGACTAAGGGTATTTTTTTATCATAAGAAATATTGTGTAATTATTAATTTGTATATTGTATATTTTATGAACAAATTGTAGATTGAATAAGGGCTATTCTTATAATTTATATACATGAATATAATTTATAACTTTTGTATGAAGTCTATTACATATACGTTCTCTGGATCTTCAATTCTATTTTTGTTAAACATGCTAAAGATCTTGTAACTATGAACACGACTCGTTCGATTATTGTAATTAATTTAAATTAACGATATTCCGTGACGTTTGTTTCCGCAAGATCCCGATATGTGGCTCGATCTGGTCCTGCCCAGCCGAGGGCGTCATGAGCTTCTCTGCTTTCTCTGTTCTCTCTTTTTGCCGCAACCACCATCTTCTTCAGGTAATCACATTGGACGCCTAATAATTTGATCGAAAAAAATGCTATTGTCGTTCTTCATAAGCTTCTAAATTTCTATGTCGCTCGACGTCGCAGCTCTTTGGTCGGCCCCAATGGCTCACCGTCAAAGGACGCTCGCATCGCTACGTCAAGAAGGTGAGAGAAGAGCTTGAGAATAGAGGCTGCCAAATACGAACAAGTACCGAAGTGAAGACGATCTCAGCGACCGAAGACGGTAATATACAATATTAAAAAAAAAGGAACAAACTTATGAGCTGCATAAATTTTTCAATGATTTTTCCGACGATTTTAGGCTGCATCGTACACTGCGAGGACGGATCCGAGGAATCCTACGACAGATGTGTCTTGGCCGTCCATGCCCCCGACGCCATAAGATTACTTGGAGAGCAAGCAACTTTGGACGAGCGGAGAGTGCTCGGCGCTTTCCAATACGTATACAGGTGAGGGAAAAGTTTGAATTATTTTCTCCGAAAATAAATATTAAGTGAAGAAAGAAAAGGAAAAAGTCATGTCTGTTTTAACTCTTCACTGGCAGTGACATTTTCCTTCATCGTGACAAAAAATTAATGCCCCGAAATCCAGCCGCGTGGAGCGCGTGGAATTTCCTCGGCAGCCCCGGTAACAAAGTGTGCCTGACGTACTGGCTTAACGTGCTTCAGGTAATAATGTAAATATACGGTGTTTCAAAAACCGGAAATTCAATTGAACAAAACAGAGCCAGAATACCGGTAGTGTTTTAGTTATTTTATTAGTTAATAATGGAAATTATTTCGGATTTACAATTCTAGAGCTGACGGTCCATATTAATTTACTTTTTCGGGATCGGAATTCCGGTTCTTACAATATTTACAACATTAGTTGCTTGTGAGTCGCGGGTCACTAAAACAAATCTCTTCTTTATGACATTTTCTTTTCAACGTTGAAATCATAGAATCTCGGTGACACCGGTCTCCCGTTTCTTGTGACGCTTAACCCGGAAAGCCCACCGAACCACACCCTGCTTAAATGGACAACCGGTCATCCGATCCCATCCGTGGCTGCATCGAAAGCATCGCTCGAGCTTTGTAACATTCAAGGGAAACGACGGGTTTGGTTTTGCGGAGCGTATCAAGGTGACAATGAGAAGCCTTCTTGTTTAAGATCCCATGGAAGTTGAAAATGAAATAATCACTGTCTTGTTGTTTTGTTTATTGCAGGCTATGGATTCCATGAAGACGGGTTAAAGGTATGTGAAGGCCTTTTCACTTTTGTTACTTTATCGTCGAACCGTCAATCGAGTGATAAAACCCGAAGCGAAACCAAAAAAAATATAGCTCAACGAGAATCTACCAAAACGGATATTCCCGAACACTCTTTATAGGAGTTAACTACTTATAATGTAGGATTCTAGAATGGAGTTTGAATTTGTATCTCGAGATTCAACATTCAAGCGCTCGTGACACACAAAAAAACGATAATTTGCAGGCTGGAATGGACGCTGCGTATGGGGTGATCGGAAGGCGATGCGAGCTCCTTAAAAACCCAAAACACATGGTGCCTTCACTCATGGAATCGGCGGCTCGTCTCTTCGTTTCGAGGTTTCTCGCGAGTTTCATCTCCGCCGGAAGTTTAACGTGAGCTCTCGCCATGGGAAACGAAGACCCTTTTCACGATATAATATTCGAAAATTCTGATTTTCGACGTAATGGTTGTGTTGTTGCGGTTTTGTAGTTTCTTGGAGGAAGGAGGCACGATGTTTACGTTCGAGGGAAGCGCTAAGAAATGCCCTTATAAAACCGTCATCAGAGTTCACAGTCCACAGTTCTACTGGAAGGTATATATAGTTTATCAAGCACCAATCCATAATGGCGGATCAAGAAAACGGATTCGGATCACAAACTCACAGATGAAACAATGGCAGGTCACGACACAGGCTGATCTCGGCCTTGCAGACGCGTACATCAACGGCGATTTCACTTTCGTTGACAAAGACAAAGGTCTACTAAACCTCTTTCATGTAAGGAACTGAAATACTTTTCTTTTTTTTTTTGTTGTAAAAAATATGAGCAAAGAAGGAAAATTCTTATACAAAATGTAATTAACTTAAGGTTTTCTTGTTGCCACATTTTGAAGGTTCTTATTGCCAACAGAGACTCCAACCAAAAGTCAACCCCGAAAAGGTGAAAATCTACTGACAATGATTAGATTATGTAAGCAGCGTTGTCGGAGACTGACACGTGTCGTTTTGTCAGCATGAGGGGCTGGTGGAGTCCGATGCTATTGACGGCGAGTGTCGCGTCCGCAAAGTACTTTTTCCAGCACGTTTCGAGGCAGAACACACTCACGCAAGCTCGCCGGAACATCTCTCGCCATTATGACTTGGTAAAAAAAAACTTCTTAAAGAATTTGGAATTTAACAATTTCCATCTATTTTTCGGGTACTATGTTGTCTTATATTATTCAATCTCACTCGTGGCGGAGGAATACCGTAATAACAAATGCTAACCGTGTATCGGTGTGTTTGTGCAGAGTAATGAACTCTTTGCTCTGTTTTTGGATGAAACAATGACGTACTCTTCTGCTATATTCAAGGTCAACACATGTTTCTCACTACTACAAAATAAATTAGTTATTTTGAGTATAGCAATTAGTATTTACTTTAGGATAATAGTGGGTAAAGTACTCATATTACTTTAGGTCTCAATGTTCTTTCTGTAGTGCGAAAAGAATTCAAGTTCAGCAAAACAATAATTTCGTTCAAATTCTTTTTAAAAAACGTTGATAAAGGTGACTTATATAATTAAAAAATAGGGCATTATAGCCAAATAGCCAAACTTCAAACACTAATTAACCAATGCTTTGATTAATATTACCAAATAGTCAATTAACCACATTAATAGATCACGAAAGATCGTATTACCCTTGTATTAACTGTATGAACATGTATTAACTAAGTTAATTTGTTGAATTATTTTTTTGTTGAAATTTTAATCACGATTTAGTTAATACACTTTAATCCACGTTAATATACTTTAAAAGGGGTATTATAGGTATAAAATATGTTATTTAAATATTCTTATTTTTAAGAAAAAATAACTTAGTTAATACACGTTAATATGTTAAAAGGGTATTATAGTTATAAAATATGTTATTAAATAGCCATTTGGCTATTTTGCAAAAAGAAAAAAAAAAGTTGACTATTTGGCTAATCAAACGTCTCAATTTGGCTATCCCATGCAATATCTCTAAAAAATATTTTATAAAAAAATATTAAAGTAAAATTGTCCCTAAATTAATTTTTTCAACAATAAATGGACGATCCTTTAATGTTCTTTATATAACAGTAAGAATTTGGATATCCACCGGCGTAGTTGACTACAACTTAGTCAACTTTTGGCGTTATTATACCTTTAAAGTTTAAATAGGTCACATTTTCCGGTGCAAAATCATATTTTAAGCCGAAATGCGTATCTAAATCCCGGGCTGTATCAAAATCTCTTTGAAACCACTGCACAGGCTGAAAATGAGGACTTGAAGATTGCCCAGCTGCGAAAAATCTCGCTTCTAATCGAAAAAGTAAGTCTCTCTGCTTCCGAAAACCTTTTCTTTGCCAATTTTTACGTAGATTTCTTTGTTTAAAGTTTAAACAATGTCGTTTTGAGCGTAATTCAGGCGAAGGTTGAGAAGGATCATGAAGTGCTCGAGGTCGGGTGTGGCTGGGGAAGCTTGGCCATCGAACTAGTCAAGCGAACCGGGTGCAAGTACACCGGCATTACTCTTTCCGAGGAGCAACTGAAATTAGCAGAGCAAAAAGTTAAAGAGGCTGGTCTTCAGGTACAAAACACAATCCATATAAGTATATATAGGGGTGTTTGCCGCATATGCTCTTAATCTTTTATTTCGGGCAAAAGTAGCCCGTATTCATAAAGTTCTTCGAATGCTTATCTGGTGACGTTAGTGGATGGAAACGCAACCACTAACGTTAACAGATGAAATTTATAGTCTCTTCAAACACGCACACAAAAAATAAAAAATAAAAATAAAAAACAACAACAACAACTCAAACAAACATGCCACTTTCGCCGCAAAGTTTGATCTTGTGTTCTATCAGGAGAACATCCGATTTCTTCTCTGCGATTACCGGCAATTGCCCGCCGGATATAAGTGTGACCGAATCATATCTTGGTAAGCACAACATTCAGTTCATCAAATATTCATTTAAAATAGTAACATTTTCATGCCATGTATATTTATCTATTTCTTTCTCATGGCAGTGAGATGTTAGAAAGTGTTGGTCATGAGTTCATGGAAGACTTCTTTCGTTCATGCGAATCCGTGCTCTCCGAAAACGGCCTTATGGTTCTACAGGTACTCGAATATTTAGTTTATTACCATTTGGAAAAATAAAATAAAATGCAATGGTGATGAGTCGAGAATCACTTTGTCTCGTGACCCTGTCTCATATTTAATTAAGTAATCATCACTTATGGTGAAGGAATACCGTGGTAATAAAACCTTAATCATATATTTATCGTCGATTACCCCTTCATAAATATAAATAAAGTCTAATATCTATGTGTTCTTACGATTGCTAGTTCATATCGATACCGGACGAGCGGTACGACGAGTACAGACGAAGCTCGGACTTCATCAAGGAGTACATTTTTCCCGGCGGATGCCTTCCTTCACTAAGCAGAGTCACATCTGCCATGGCTTCTTCTTCAAGACTCTGGTCTGATCCCTTTTTAAGTATACACAGTTCATGTTTTTTTTCTCGTCTCAATTTCGATCTTAATCGAGTAAGATTCTACGTAAGTGCAGCGTCGAGCACGTCGAAAATATCGGAATACATTACTACCAAACACTGAGGGATTGGAGGAAGAATTTCTTGGCAAAGCAAAGGTTGATAATTAGTAAATTGAAATAATTGTTTCGCGTCGCGTTTGTTCTCGTCGGAAATTAACAAAGATGAGCTTTTCAGTGAGATTCTCGAACTGGGATTTGACGAGAAGTTCATCAGAACGTGGGAGTATTATTTCGATTATTGTGCCGCCGGATTCAAGTCGTATACGCTCGGAAACTACCAGGTATGTGAAACGGGAATATGTACCTCCCTTGTTGCCTATATTGACCACGCCCTGGTTTTTTAAGTAATTCAAAATCGGGCCCCGATCCTAATCTTGGTTACGTAAAAACTATTTTCTAAACAGGGCAGGTCGGGGCTCTTTTTGCCTCGGCTTGTTTCCGGTCCCGGTCTCGGTTCTTATATTTTGACGGAAAAAAAAAAGCTAAATTTTAAGGAATGAATCGGACTGTGACCGGGACAGGGCCAGACCGTAAAATTCAAATACTCATCTCTTCTCAAATCTTGAGATGATAAGCTGATTTTTGTTGCAATGATGATGCAGATTGTGTTTTCAAGGCCTGGAAATGTTGCAACATTTGCCGATCCATACAAAGCCTTTCCTTCTGCAGCTTATTGAAAGTTGAAACCATTCTTTTCATTCTTCATTTGCTTTGGCATCTCTCTTGTAAGAGGGATTGAGTCTCATTTTTTGTCAGGTATTTGGTTTGTGTCGATTTATATAATTAATTACTTTTTAATGCATTTAATTACATATTAAAAAGAACTAGAGAGCAACCAATGAGAAGAACAAAGTGATTGGATTTGGCAAAGAATGTTGTTTGCTTATTGTGCAAGTACATATATGTACTTATTAAGTAAATGTATTTGTAAGAGAAGGACCTAATGAATAAAGTTTAAATAAACAAACTCATCTATGCAAGTTTGTTGGATAAAGATTTTGGAATAAATAAACAAAACTCTTAAAATATTACAAGGGATATTTTTATTTTTATAAAAATACCCATAGTAGAAGTAGACTACCAACACCCACTAACAATATATTAATGGGTTAGTTGCGATAAAAATACCCAACCTTTGGTCCAATTCACTGCTGTGTATACAACCTCCGTAAATGGCGGTAAAAGTACCCAAACTTAGCATTTGGGAGTTGACCGAGAATATCTATCCATGTGGCAATCAGCCTTTGCCACGTGGCACGCCACATGGCACTTGGCCACCACGTGGCATGCCACGTAATTATTATTTTATTAAATAATTTTTTTAATATAAATATTTTTTTAATTATTTTAAAAATTAATTTTAAAAAAATATATATTTTAAAAAAATAAAATTATTTTTCCATAAAAACCAATAATGAATATTTAAATATAATTATTCATTTTAGAAAAGTGGATCAAACGAAATAAATAAAGAAAAAAATCCCCGTTCACGGTTCACTCAATCTCCGCCTCCGATCCGGTTCACGGGTGAAACGAAATCGCTTAACATGTTTAATAATATTAACCAATAATAATCATATGATTATTAAAAGATAACTTTTTTATAAAAAAAGAATAATATATAAATAATAAAAAAATATTAAACAATTATTATTATTCTAAAATGCAAACACAAAAAAATATCATGCAAACAAATAAAAATAATTTTTCATTAAATATAAATATGACTACTATTTTTTATTTTTGAATAAGTGGTGTGTATTTAATTATGTCTTGACTTTTTAAACATTATGTATGTGTTTATTAGTTGTTATTATTAAACATGTCAAACAATTTTATTCAAGGCGTGAACCGGACCGGAAACGGAGTTCAAGTGAACCGTGAGCGATGAAAATTACTTCGTTCAACCCATTTTTTTAAAAATAAAATTATAACCAATAATGAATATTTAAATTTAAATATTCTTTATTTTTTAGTATTGAAAAAAAAATTAAATAAAAAATAAAAAATAATTCTGTTTTAAAATAAAAATGTTTTTTTAATATTTAATAAAATAATAATTACGTGGCATGCCACGTGGCAGTCAAGTGCCATGTCGCATGCCACGTGGCAAAGACTGATTGCCACGTGGATAGGTATTCTCGGTCAACTCCCAAATGCTAAGTTTGGGTAGTTTTGCCGCTATTTACGGAGGTTGTATACACAGCAAAGAATTTGACCAAAGGTTACGTATTTTTGCCACAATTAACCCTATATTAATTTACCTAATACTTACACTTTGAATTGAACAACATGTAAAATATACCCGGCAAAACAATATATATATATCGGGAAACTTCAATAAGTATGTCTTCAATAAGTATGTCTGGTAGAGCATGTGTTTTCGGAAAAGTATACGAGTTTGTTAAATTACAAAACTATATATATATACACGTGCCATTTTACGAGTATAGGGTCTTATACATGTGGAAATCAATGGAAATAAACTTGACACAACAAAAATCAATCTTCAAGTTCTAAAAGGCTAAGATGAGCAAAATATTAATATATTTTTACACATACTATAATCTATGGAAATGGCAAAGAATGGTATTGATCTTTGACTAGGAAAATGATTCTAACTTAACTTAGTAACTAAAAACACACTGTATTCCCACAATTGCCTATCTATCAAACTGCTCTTAGCCTAATTGCAAGAGAAGGAAGATCTCCCACTTCATCTTGAAAGTGAAACTCGTCAACTTCCATTCCGTGATGAACACATTCCCGGTGAAGAAGCTCGTGTTCTTCGACCACGAGCACCTCTCTCCTCCTGTACAACACAAGCGCAAATACACGGCGAAAATGATTATGCCACTCACAAAGTCTCTACTCTACCCCATAACCTCCATTGCTATCACTACCTACATCTCTGCTCTACAGCACGGGCTATCGAATACTCATACTTAATCTTTTGGTTCCGGGGAAAAAGCGACGAAAAAGTAATTAGAAACGAGAACTCAGAACATTAATATGTAATAATTAACGCAAACGGAGAAGAAGTTATATAAGCTAATGGCGAAGTAAACAATAATAATAATAATAATCAAGCCAAATAAAAAACAACACACAATAAGCAAGTACTAAGAATGCCCCAAAGCTATTTATTTATTATAAAAGACTAGCAAAATAAATACTGCGAACTACTGGGATTCAAGCAATCCAACCAGTCCCGAAGCGTCTCGATGCCTGGATCGGGGCTCTGTTGATGCCGGCGAGACAACACGCCGTGGGCCCACAAGCCAAGAGGGGCAGTCCATCTGAATCCCTACTGTGAATCACTGCTGTTGGGCTTGCCGGGCCGGAGCTGCGCCGTAAGCAGCCCCACCGTAAGCTCCGTTCGCCTGGCCAGCGCCGT
Source organism: Parietaria judaica (assembly GCA_954871525.1). Lineage (NCBI taxonomy): Eukaryota > Viridiplantae > Streptophyta > Magnoliopsida > Rosales > Urticaceae > Parietaria > Parietaria judaica. Next base: position 24,540,925 of record OX940872.1, read on the forward strand.
AATTTCCTGCTCCCTGGGATTGGTCGGATCTCCATGCAGCGTTTCCATACCCAGCGTTTCCATTTGCGTCACTGTAGGCATTTCCATACTCAGCACCGCTGTTTGGGGTATTTCCGGAGCGCCCATACGACCCATCAGCCCCACCGTAACTACCGTACGCGTACGCTGGATTCCCGTACCCAGCGGCACTAGGAGACTGACCTGCCGGAGCAGCGGCTCCAGGATTAGCCCCACCACCTGCCACGCCCCACGGGCCTGCACCTCCGTAGCCCATACCGTATCCACCGGGCGCCTGTGCATTCCATGAGCTTCTCCCACCTGATTGGCCACTTGCGTAGGCTGCGTTCGGACCGGTCGGAGCCCCATACGCTGCAGACGGAGCACCGTAACTGCCATAACCGCCATAACCATAACCAGGCGCAGCGTAACCGGAACCACCATACGGTGGGAAAGCACCTCCGGCGTTCTGGGGTTGCATGAACCGGCTCGAATCCACACGATCGTAAGAATTAGGGTTGCCGCCTGATCCTCCATATCCTTGATAACCGCCACCGCCGCCCCGGCCACCACCGCCGCCGGGATTGGCATCTTTGGGAAGGGCCCGCTTGACTTCCACTTGCTTACCATTTAGGTCATGGAATGTTTTGTGCAAAACCCTCTCAACAGCGTCCTCGGAGTCGAACGAAATGAAGCCGAACCCACGGGGACGTCCGGTATTTTGGTCGTACATAACAACTACATCGGTCACGTGGCCGTACGTTTCAAAGTACTCCCTGAAACCTTCTTCAGCTAAGGTGGCGGGTAACCCTCCGACGAATATCTTCTTCGTTCTGGTATTGCCAGCACCGCCGCCATTTCTGCCCGGATTAGGGTTTCCAGCCCGGCCCGAGGTTTGCTGCTCCTCTCTCGACAACGCCCGCTTGGCCTCAACCTGAATCACAAAAGAAGAATTTATTCAGAAAAGGAAAAAACCAACACAGAAATTCAAGAGCATTTAATTGAGACCTAAACCCGAATCAATGATTTCCATAACAAAATTCCCCATCATCAAAAACCCAAACTCAAACCGATCGAACAACGAATCCAATTTCGCCCTAGCCAAAATCGACAAGCACCGAAGCTGAATCGCTCTCACCGTTCGGCCGTCGAGCGTGTGAGTGTCCTGAAGAACCCTATCGAGCACCGCGGGATCGGAGAAGACGACGAATCCGAAGCCCCTGGGCCGTCCGGTGAACTTCTCCCTCATGACGACGGTCTGAATGACTTCGCCGTAGTTCTCGAAGTACTCCTTGAGCTTCTCCTCCGTCGTCTCCCACGAAATCCCGCCGATGAAGAGCTTTCCCTGATCGGAGTCCATGGCGGCCGATCGATCCGAGCCCTAGAAATGATCCTCTGCTGGAGAATTTGGGGGAAATCTGGGCTCAAAGCTCTCGTCTTTAGGGCTTGTCGAGAGAGAGAGAGAGAGAGAGAGAAGGACAGAATGGGAATATTATTATTACTTGTTATCATTCCAGTAAAAATAATTGAGAAAATAAAATAAATTAAGTGGTTTACACAGATCGGAAAGTACTCTCTTTTCAACGGTCTGGATTGTGCTGTATTTCTTGTGGATTTGAGATGGGCGGTTGGGATTAAATAACTCTTGCCTAGTATGAATTTGTAGCATTTTCCCGTAATGACATATTGTCATGTTATTTTTGCAGGAAATAATTAAATAAAAAATAAAAAATAGCTTATTTCATATGGAAATATATGAATTTAACTTTTATAAAAAAAAAATTATATGAATATAATGACATTTCATAATCTATCACATGAAAGATATGAGGTAAAAATATCTGAAAGATTGAATAAACAAAAAGGGCATATTGTACTTTATTTTTGTGGCGACGAATTATCTTAGTGTTAATAAAAATGTGAATTTAAGGTGTTAAAACATATAGCCTAAGTATTTTAAAGATAGAACTTATAATGAATAGTCATTTTATCAATGGTTAATATGATTATTATAGTTAATATGATTAATTAGTTATATTATAAATATTAACTAAATATTAGTTATTTTATCAATTTTAAACTACTAAATTGACTATTTAGCTCAAGATCCTTTTAACAAATTCATTTTTTTTATAACTTATTAACTTTAGACATGATATATATAATATATATATATAAAGAGTACATGTCTAAAGTTAATTAGTTATAAAAAAAAAAATATAAATATATAATGTATATCTATATATCTATACATCTATATAAAAGGAACTCTCCAATAACGTGGCACACTATTATCAATGGAATGAGAAAAAGAGAAATCTATATATAAAAAAGAAAGATTTTTCAACTATCTATATATATGAAAGGAAGATTTTTCAACTATGACATGGCAAAAGGAAAAGCAAGGATTTCCATTTCCTAATTTTTTTAGCTGTTCTCTCATTTTTCATACAAACACTGTAACACACATATATATATATAATATAAATATTATTATAACATAACATTCATAAATCTTATAGGGAAATATTCATATAGACACAAACGTATGAATAGGTTCATGGCATCAAGATGTAATAAATCAGGTTAATACTAAAAGGCACTATTAACTGCACTTTAATGGAATAATAACTTTAACTAAAGAGGAAGGAACTTTGGTATATATGTTTATAATTCGTATCATTTTATTTTTTGTGTATTTTCATATCAAATACTATATTAATTAAGAACACGTTTTTTTACTTATGAATAACATTTCTAATTGCAAGACTTTAGGATGATGGAAAGTCCTTTCCCAGTTCCATTATAAATCCAACGTTATATATCTTTCCTATAGTAACATATATTTTTATTTTTCATTAATGGTACTTCAAATCTTCAATTCTTATTATTGTTCTTTGAAGTTGGTTTACACCAAAAAAAAAAAAAGAAGGTAAAAGAGGAATAAAATACATTCATTAAATCATATGATGTGCTAAAAGTAATTGGCATACCGCATATGAATAGGAAAAATTGTGATAGCTATACATTATGCAAGTTCTTTAAGTATATCATGCAGTTATTAGTTATTATTTTTTGTTTTTTACTTTTAGATGTAAATAAATCATATATTACCTTGAGTGTTTTATATATATTAGTGTATAAAAACATTTGTTATATATATACATTTAGCTTACACTACACTATCCACAAGCAATTATCAATGTTATTGATTCAGGGTCGTTCAAAAAATTTCTTACGTCCTATTGATACGTCCGAAGGAATCAATGTTCAACTCATATTTCTATACAAATTCTTCAACTATATTTGATTTGAGGACAATATTTCATTTATTTCTTATTCATAACTTTTTAATATATATTTGATAATAGTTAATAAAAAAATAATGTGTAAAGTTTGATAATATATCTTGTCGTTTTTAATCCACAATCGAAAAAAAAATATTTTTATTAAAATAATAAATAATATTTTATCGTCACTGGGCCTTTCCACTAATTATAGAGAAACTTCACAACTTGACTTAATAGGATCACTGTTAGATTTTTCAATTATTTTTACTCATTTGATTTCATATTGTCATCGAATGTCCTCAAAATTGTAACTTAAAATCTTTAAGTTCACGTAACTTACCACTTACAACTTACAAGTATAGTAAAAGACCATTTGATGATAAATTATGGTGTAGACCAAGGTTCAACTTACCGATGTTACCGATAAACCGATTACCGTTTTCGACGGATTAATCGATAGCTTACCGATTAACCGACGGAAAACCTATAACACTGTAGCTTATCGATTACCGATACTTTTCGATGATTATCGACGGATTATCGATACTTTTTGACAGAAAACTTATAAAATATTTTGATAATATCATACCACAAAACATATGTTAAATATTATGTGGTATGATAGTAAATAATATCATACCACAAAACTTATAAAACTAGGAAAAAATAAACTAGGATAAAATATTTACATGGTATATTACTAATTTTTTTTACCGAAAAGTCACATCGGTTGGAAAAGGTTTTATCGAAAACTTTGAAAATCGTCGAAAAGTATATAAAAACGATAAGCATTACAACCGGCAACTTACCGGTAACTACCGAAAAGCCGAAAAATCGACGATTATCGACGATTATCGTCGAAAATTCGAACCATGGTGTAGACCACTTACAAGCTTATGAAGAACGACAATAGCATTTTTTTTTTAGCAAATTATTAGGCGTCCGATGTGATTACCTGAAGAAGATGGTGGTTGCGGCCAGTGGCGGAACCAGGATTTTATATTAGGGGGGGAAAAAAAAAATTTCTTCACTTCTACTAAAAATAATATCAAATTTAATGGTACAAACAAATTGATTTTAATAGTTGTTACATTATTATAGTGTGAAATATTAATTGTATATTAAGGCTCAAGCGGAGTTTTACAATTTAAAAAATTCAAAATCTAAAAATATTAATGAAATCATCCAAAATTTTATAATCTAATGTTAAAATAAAATATAAAAAATACAAGTCAATATCTACATAATAACAATAGTAGATTTATTACTAACTAAAAGTAATCATGACCCTAAATACAATTTTATAGGGACATGTGTTTTAAAAATTTGAAATATAGACTTTGCTAAACTTAACCATTGTTATCATAGACTGATAGTTAATACTAATAGTAGAGCACTTTGGGGCTTGGGCTATAAGTGATAATACAATAATGCTCTATATTCCATGTAAATATTTTTTCCTAGTTTATTTTTCTTTCTTATTTGTAATATTTAATTCCATTATTTTATTTAAAAATAATGTTTTTTTATAAAAAATATTAGTGACCCTAAAATACGTAATATTGGTACGCTCCACTGTGCCCATAAGCTTGATTATCGGATTCATCAAGTACCCGAAGCCTTCATCAATTTCAGGCAACTCATCGTCCAGAGGCCGTTCGAAGCTGCTCAACCCCCCAGGCGTGTAGAAGAATCAACCTGACATTACAAATAAAATCAGAATTCAACAGAGTTTTATGAGGAAAACACAGAAATGGTTTGGAAAAGATTAATACTGATGAAGAGAAGAATGATATCCCTGATGTTTTAAAAAAGAAAACGATTTTTTTTAATTAATGACATTTAAAAAATTAATAATATATAAATAGAAAAACATATTAAACAACTAGTATTATTATAAAATGCAAACACAAAAAGTATATCATGCAAACGAAAAAATATATTTTTTCGTTAAATATAAATACGACTATAATTTTTTTGTTGAATTAGTGGTGTGTAATTAATTTTGTTTTGACTTTTTAAACAATAAATATGTGTTTATTGGTTATTATTATTAAACATATTAAACAATTTTATTCGACGCGCGAACCGGATCGGAAACAAAGTTGAAGTGAACCGTGAACAGTGATTGTTATTTCGTTCTACCCACTTTTTTAATAAATAATTATTTGTTATTATTGGGAAAAATGTTATTAAAAATAAAAATATAATAAAAAATTTAAAAATAAAATATATATTTAAAAAGTAATAATTACGTGGCATGTCTTTCAAAAAAAAAATTACGTGGCATGTCACATGGCGGCCAAGTGCCACGTGACAAAGGCTAATAGCTACATGGACAAATTTCTTCGGTCAACTCCCAAATGCCGAGTTTAGGTACTTTTGACGGCAGCAGAGCATTTGACCAAAATTTAGGTCTTTTCGCCACTATTAACCCTTTTTATAATTAATGCTTGAACTCATAAGTTTCCTATTGCTTCTCTCTTGGAGTTATATAATATGCAAATGTTTAAAACACTATCCGTTGATAACCGGTCAACAAAATTAACATTTTGTTTCATTTCAAGGTTTTAAATGATCTGATAGTCGCGTTTGTGTGATTTTTATATGTGGTTCGCTTGTGTCGAATTGCTTATCTTATAGTACCATTTGAAGTTTTTGTCTATCACGGTAGTTTGTAAAGAAAAATGCTAATTTCATCATTTGTATTTAATTGATAGGCATTGATATTTTTCCTTTGTTTTGGAACCGATAAATATAAAAGTTATCATTTGGAGTGTCCAAAAAGTGCCCTAAAACCGAAGTTTTGCCCAGAAAATGGATTTATCGATCACGTAGCCAAAGGTTCTTTTTGTTTTATGAGGTACTTAATTGCGGTAAAAGTGGTACCGCCACAAGCGGTAATCGACACATGATCAAAACTATTAATAAATATCTATTTAGTAGAAAGTTTGACATTACATACCAATTTTATGAAGAGATTTGGATAGTTTTGTAAAATATTTGGTCAATAAGGGTATCATTACATGACAACTTGCTATATAAAAATTGTGGTTCAATGTAGATTTACGTATTTCAAATACATTAAAATAAAATAAAATCAGTTTTTTTAATATATTTCACGTCACCGCGCGCGAAGTTCGCGGTGCCACTTACTAGTTCCTGATTATGATTGAATTGTGTTTTAGTATTATCTTGAAAGATGATTAATCAATGAGACTCTTCAATAAAAGGCAGAAAAAATCGACTATAAGAGTGTACACTAGCAACGGCACCAAATTAACATTAGCTTAGTGTTAATTTTACTCTTTTTCTTTTCTTTTAACTCCCTTCAAATTCGTATTCCAACCTCTTAATTTCTACACACAAAAAAAATTAAATTAGCACTGTAAACTTTAAGTCTTGGTTCCGGCGATAGTCAAAATGACGCCTGGTTCGAGTACACGCTAAATGAAATTGGACTCGAATTCAAGAATTTAGTAATCTAATAATATAAATAAGAGATAAATGATCCTAAAAGTGTTTTTCTTTCGTATTTTTATACGACAAACTCACCGTTTCTGTTTCTTTTTGTTTTATTACACTTTTTGTTTCCAAACATTAATGCTGAAACCTGTGAGCTGGCCAACGGATAACTTGTTTCAAAGTTCCCAAGTCATTTAATCCTCATAGTACATCAATTTTCTAATCTTTTTCTAGATACACAGATATAGATAATAATTAACAAATGTCTTCTTTAACAAATTCACACTTGACCCGGATTCCGGATCCGACTTTCCGAGGTCTTTTTTACACCCAATACATTAGTTCTCTCTCAACTAATTTCACACTTTATCTTGATTCGGGATACGGTTTTCCAAGGTCCTTTGCAGCAACTACTAAAACATATTGATATAATTAACAAATGTCTTCTTTTAACAAATTTACACTTGACCTGGATTCCGGATGCGGCTTTCCGAGGTCTATTTTACACCCGGTAATAACAATGATTTTCTCTTAACGTATTTTGCATTTGATCTTAGATTCAGGATACGGTTTTCCAAGTTCTTTTACACCCACTCTTAATGTTGGGTTTTTCAATGACTTTTCTCAATCCCGAGGCGGAAATCACGGGATATCATCGAACAATAAAGATCTAGAATAATTACGAGAATTAAGATATCGTTTAGAGATCGTTACCAAACTTCGGTACTTTTGCCAACTGTACCGAATAACTGCCGATTCCTTTGATTCTGGAGTTTGCCGAATTTAGGATTTAACGCCTCAAGTGTTGCGCCTCTATTTCGTCCACCACGTCACTCGGGAACGTCTTAGATGACCGGAAAACACCTCGGAGGATAGGTTAGATCCTTGTCGGTGTTTAGATGATCAACCGTTGATTGAACCGGGGAGCAAGCCATGAAAATTCGACTCACAAGGGAGGGAGCACGAATTTCTAGGTGGCTAGGGTTTCTATTGTGTGTGTTGTATCTAATTATGGGTCATATTAGGGTATTTATAATACCCTATGGTCATGACCTAGTGGGCTTTCTAAAACCCCACCTAATGGGCTTTCTAAAAGCCCAATCATGGATTAATTAATCTATTATTAATTAATATGAATCATAATTAATACTTGGGCCCGAGTGGGCCCATAATGTCGGTTATGGTTATCGGGTCGATATCCGATAACCCGAGAGATACAATATCGGGTTCGGGCATAACCAACACTTAACACATATTTCCCTTAATGTATTTCACACTTGACCCGGACTACAGTAGCGGTTTTCGTTTTCCGTGTTCTTTTAACACCCATTCTTAACACATATCTTCTCTTCGTGTATTTCGCACTTGACCCGGATTCCAGTAGCGGTTTCCCGGGTTGTTTTACGCAGTTGACACTTGATTGACAAGAGACAAATGTGCTTCACTCTGGTCCCAACAACAACACATGCTTTTAATTTATTAAAAGAAGCTCCAAAAAAGCTATCATTAAAAATTACTCCACTCAACAACCGTTGGAGCCAAAACCATTTAAACTCCTCTCCTCTTCCTCCATCTTTGCCTGCACAAAGCTCTCGCCATGAAGAAGGAGAAACGGATCTCTTGAGCTCCACCAAGCACGTAATCTCCGTCTCTCTTCGTGTTCGTCATGGGTTGCTTCCTCGGCTGCTTCGGGTTTTCGCGCAAACGCAGTCGACGAAAACCGAACTACAAGGTCCAAACTTTGCTTTTCTGCTCTTCTTTTTCTTCTCATAGTTTTTCAGTTCGATAATCTGAAAAGGGTTTTTGATTGCAGAGACGTGGGATTATCGAGCCACTGAGTTCTTCTACAAGCATAGTGAGCAATGGAGCTTCTGAGAGCCCCAATTCTTCTAGTGCTGATTTCGAAGCCAGGTGATAAGTTTATGCCTGTCCCGGCCCGACGACCGGTTTTTATTTTTGTTTATATCGGAGGTCGGGATTGGGCCAAGGAAAAACAAGTCCGGTCCAAGCCCAGTTCTCGATTTTATTATAATTTAGGTTTTACAAATCTTCTTTTATATTTCGATCTTGCATATTCTTCGATTTGAATGCGGTTTTTTTTTTCTTAATAAAATTATAAGTGAGTTAAACCCCGTTTTATTTTATACCTTTAATTAACCGATTCATAAAAAAATATTTTAAAAAGAAAACTGGATGGTTTCGGCCCAATCCCAATTAAAGGAAAAAAAATATTGGAAACCATGACTGGGACACGGCCTAGTTTTAGAAAGTCCGGAAAACTGGGACCGAAACAAAACAAAAATAGGAAGGGCGAAAGACGGAAATGGTCCCGGTTTTAGCTATAAAAAATGTGATGAAGATTTCTGAATCTATTGCTCGTTTGGGTATCTCTAGGAGCAAGCCTAAGGAGCAACTGAGAGCGAAAATTAGGAAGAAAGTTAGCTTCAATCTGAATGTTCAGACATATGAGCCGATCTCCGTGGCTTATCATATGCTCAAAGACGAGCCCGACGATGCGAAAAGGGCTGACAAGTGGGAAGAAATAGCACAAGGTTCTTCGAACTTGAACTACAGGTACCAAAACTGCAGAGATTTTTTCGATGAAGAGGACGACATTTTCGAGGACAGTGATTTCGACGACGATTACGAAGACGATGAGATCAGCGACGAAATCGAAGAGTGCGAAGTAGAGGAGCGAAGAGCTTCTTCCTCGGTGGAAGAGAAGTGTGATGTTGATAGGAGCGAATGTGCTCATTCTGTGCTGAAACCGGTGGAGAATCTCACTCAATGGAGGGCGGCAAAAGCGAAGGAATCCGAGGCGAAGGAGAAGAATACGATGAAGGAAAATGCAGTGTTTTCCCGGGAATCCCAGTTGCCCTTTGTGGTGCCGCAAAGTTGTAAAATATCAAAACCCCTTCTGCGAGAAATTGCGGTGGATTCGAGCCTCACGGCTTGGTTGAACTCTCCAAGAACTTGATCGCCAAAATAATAACTACAGATTCGAAAGAAAACGAAGACGGGTTCGATGTTGAAGCTGATTTTTGCTGTGTGTTTTCCGATCTTTGTGATTCGTGATTTGATTTTTTTATTGTTCCAATCTTGAATTCCTTGTGAATGAATGAGTAATTGATTGAGGTGAGTGTGATTTGAGCCTTTTTTATTTAATAATACCTTTGCAAAAAGCTTTATTGCTTCATAAAAAAATTTATTTTCTGTCACAAATGACCCGGAATTTTGAGCTTGCGCGCATCATATTCATCCATTTTTACTAGGCTTGTGCATAAAACCCGAAAATACGGGCTTTAAACCGAAACCGGACCGAATCCGATTTTAAAAAACCGAAACCGAATTCGAACCGGGTTAAACCGAAACCGAATTCTTAGAAACTCGTAACCGGATTAAACCGGTTCCGGACTAAACCAGAAAAACTAGATTTATTAACTACTCGATAATAGTCTCATATTTTAATATATTGATCTTGTTCGATAATTCAATGACAAAATACTTGCGAGTAAGCCATGGCGAATGAGTTCACATTTTTCGTCAACCACAGACGGTTTTTGTATGAGGGCATTGCCGATAAACTAACTGTATAATTATACTGACAAACTAGACCAACATGCATAGTTTGGAAAATTATTGTCACATTCTAAAAATAACGATTTGTTGCATTATATATAATCAAAAGATAGGCAGTTATTTCTGTGCACAAAACTGATATCTACTATATAAATAGAGAGAGTAATCAGACAAGTATCGTTTACATCGTTACACGCGTCGTAATATCATTGGACAGACTTATTCTTTGTAACTATGCTACCCTATGTTGTGCCTGTAAATATGGGGGTGACACGTGTATCCTTCACATTTTCTCATCGAAGATTGCACACAAAAAAATCATGGAATCGGATTGGAGAGAATACCCAGTTGTTTGCTGTATCTACATTATGGTACAAATGCAAGAATCCGATTCCTCGTCGTCCGAGTCACTTACGTCGCTGCAGCACGGAGAAAACGCAGCGTTAGACACATTATCAAAACGACATTCCGTGTTATAACTTGTCGCATTATCTAAATTTCGTTTTCGAACGCTACTAATTTTTAAGCCACGTGCGAGGATCCGAAGGACTAGATGTGAATGCGAATCGAATGAGCCTTAACGGAAATTGATAAAACCGGAACAATGCCACAAGTACGTAGGAAAATTGATTCAAAAGAAAAAAAATTAAAACGCGAACTCAGACTACGCAACCCCTAATAACTCCTCTACCAAATTTTGATGCTCCAATTTCACCATGTCCTAGATTACTCTATAAAAACCGTGAAATGACACGGCCGTTCCGTCTTCGGGTCTTGTTAATCGTAACGGGGCTCCTAGCGAGATTTGCCTAATATCTCAGGTAAACTATGGAACTTCAAAGATTATATCTTTGATTTTGCATCAACTAATAACAACATGTCAATTATACACCATATTCCTGAGAAATACTAGACTTTCTATCAAATTCCCATCTTCAAATCTCTCAAGAAATCAACAACATCTCCAAACCCGAAAACGAATCCGAAAATCAGCGCGAATTGCGCGCAGATCAAAGACTACCAAAGCTCAGAATCTCTCAAGCAAACAAGCTAAAGAACAAATCTATATACGTATATATCTATATATATATAATCGATTACCTTGGTTCGAATTCCAGAATCTCGACGAGCTTGTTCCCGTTCTTGTCGTTCCACTGAACTTTCCGGCGAACCTTGTCCGATTTCCTCGACATGCCTCCTCTCCGCGGCGGCAACAGAGCGTTGCAATCGCATTCCTCTTCGCCTCCATCGATGAGCTTCTCAGTCTTAGGGTCTACGGATCCCAGAGACTTGTCGTTGCAGCCATTACCGTCCTTGCCAAGCGTATCCATCAACAGTTCACCGAGAAAAAACCCCCAATTTTCGAAACAAACCGATCGAAATCCAACTCCGTGCTCGGAAAATGCTCGACCTCGCCGATCTGCGGATCCTAAAAACGCTGGATTATCGAGACCTGGCGATCGTTCTTCGCGCTGACGAACGAAAACGACGACATGGACGACGCTCAGCGGCCATCGGCGGCGAGATCGGTCGATGACGATGGCGAGAATTCCCGGGAAAATCACAGCATTCCCGAGAAAGTGACGGAAAGTTGAGAGATTCGGAGAGGAGAAGCAAGAAAAAGGAGAAGGTAGACAGCGAAGAAAAGGAACAAAAAGAAAATAAATAAATAAATAAATAAATAAATGATTAAATATAATTTGACTTTTAATAAATGAGAGACAGGGTCAGATAGATAGATGATGATATTTGTAATTTATAATTTATAATTTTAAACATTAAATAAATAATTATTAATTGTTGCGAAATAAATGGAAGTACTAAATACTTTCTGGAATTAAATAATACTTTCGAGGAAAATGGAAAGAATCACGCTTACCAGTAATAAGTATTTTTTTGTCAAAAAAAAAAATAATAATATAGTTTTTCTTTTAGGTATTTAATTAATTGTTGTTAATTAGAACGTAAACAGTACACACAATGTCATAAAACCGGTAAGAGAAAAAAATGTTGGATTATTCGTAAAATTAAATCAATACTCGTAAAAAATTGAAACTTCGAGTGATTATCGGATGTTTTAAATGAAATTTTCGGGTTATTATTCATGTTTATATATTTTCTCTCGGAAAGTTACAGTTAATCGCAATAGTTAATATTCAAGATCTAAGTATTTACGTCATTAATTTTCTTATTCTATATTAAAAATTGAAAAATACTATTAAAACATAGAAAAATAAGTGAGTTATGATTAAAATACAAACGTTCCACCTACCGATCTTTAATTTCTTATGGGAGTTTATGTTTTCAACTTTTTGCTTAGGGTGAAAAGGAGACAATTTATATATTTAATAAGTCCTATACAACTCTTAATTTACCTAAAAATAGCTATTTTTGAACAAATCAAACTAATTTAAGAACTCATTCAATATAAAAACAATTGTTGCCTTATCCTTTGTAGTTTGTGGCATAATGTCTCTATCAAGTGTTAGGCACTACGCTTCCTCCAATGAAAACGACATGCATGAAAGTCTCAACAAATCCCTTTTTTAATTATTTAATTTTTGCTTATTTTTGTCAATTGAAAATGAATTAGGTAAATAAAATTAGAATGATAACACAGTAAATATTGACATAAATGTACCAAAATTGAATAGCAATAAACTTGTATAATTTAATTATTGTCGCATGATCTCCCACATTTATTTATCATGCAACTATTTTCTACACTGAATTTTAATAACTCATATAATTGTGCATTAGTTAGATAGAATAGTCTATAGTGCCATTACATAGCAAGTTATTTAAATTGTAACAGCAAAAAAAAGTTATTTATATTGGGATGTATTTTTTAGAGGAAAAAAAATGAGAGACCACCAATATAAGATTGAGTTGTTTGTGTGGCTAAGAAACATCTATTTATTTTCTTCACTTTCTTTAGACACCATTAATATTTAACTTTATATTTATATTTAACTTTCGAGATTTGACTTTATATTTAATTCCTTTAAGTTAAAAAAAAAGTGTTTGGTTAATAATTTAATATTGATGGGTGTAATATAATAATACTGTCCACTAAAACATGCTTACCAAAATAATGAATAAATAAACAAATAAGGAATCTCAACCTAATTACCTAACGAAATAATGAATTTCAATAATTGGGGATTTAAGATCACATGCTCTTTTGTTTTTGTTTTTCCTCTTTGTTTTTATTTATATTAATTATGTAAATACTTTTTTTATTACATATCAATCATATAAATAAAGTAAAATCCGCCTGGCTTGTAATTTTGTAGCATTTTGTTTTATTAGACATGACATTTCATTATCATATGCAGATAACATTTCAAATGCTCTGCGTTTGTATTATTTGACTTACAAGCTGAACCATTAGAGGCCCGCAAACCCGTCAAAACCCGCTAAGAACTCAACACTGCATCACGGGCTCGATTTTGGGATATTTCCCTCGCCGTTCGGTCATCGGTTGAAATCCAATCTATTTTCCATATCGTCGGAAGAGATCGACTAAAATATTCTCAACTGTTCAATTGTACGGGAGAACTTTCAATTTATTGGTATTTTTTTCATCTCTCGATCTTTTGTATTTATCTCGACCAACAAAAGAAATGAGAAAACGTAGTTAAGTGAACCTTTATAGATTTATAGTGTTACTTAAATGTATACTTTACACCATATTTTCATATTCATAGTATATGTATGAGATTCATGCAGCAAAACAAGACATACTTCTTTCAACAAAAAAAAAAAAAAGAAGAAGAAGAAGAAGATATACTTCATTAATTTGTGATGGTTGAAGTGATTTATAAGGTCAACCATTGGTATTATTGTACGTAATTATCATTAAATTGGCTACACTTAATCAAATTTTATGATTATTGCTAAGTATTCACCCACTTAAATGATGCAACAATTTGATTGAATTTATTATTATTTTATAAAGAAAAAAAAACATATCTAACTTACTATGTAAGAATGTAAGAAAGACTATGTCTTTTGATTGTTAATTTACTTAATTTAACGCTAATGTAAGAAAGACTGTGTCTTTTGATTGTTAAATTACTTAATTGAACGCTAGGAAATTGACTTCTAAGTACTTAATTTTATCTATATATATATATAAAAAAAAAAGTTCACTTTTAAAAATCCAAGATCACGTTGACTTTATTCTTCTGAGAAGTCAACTTTGTACAAGGTTTGAAATTTGAGTCTAAGTTGGAATTAATATATTGAAAAAATGTACTTAGGAATGTTGTTTTTCTTGTCATGCATTAAATTTCGTTTATTAATTAAAGAATGATAAATTCGGTAGAATAGGTAAAGAAAATTGATCTACATGTAAGACTACTCATGAATTATTTGAAAGTTACATTTGCTTCATAGTTTGATAAACTTGATGGCTCTATATTTTTTGTCAGAACTTAAGTTTCACTCCAAGTCACAAACCTACTATAACAATAATGACATTATATTTTCATAATAATAATTAGACTTCACTTCATTTGGTTAAAAATGCATGTGTTTGTGTGATATTATATATATATATATATAACAAGGGGGAGAGAGAGATAGTTGATACTTGATAGTAGTTCTTGAAGATGGCTTGCTTAGAGAGATCATCTCCAGCCCTCAAGGAAATTCTGCTCAAGATATATCGGTAAGAGAAGCATCATATATAATTATATATATATATATATATATATTAGGTGTGTACAAAAAATACCCCAGAACCGAATTTACCGGTAATACAACAAGTGGTAGGCGGCACTACTTGCGGTTCCGCTTTATGTCAACTAGTATAGTTTATTACGTGCTTTGATAATATGACGAGGAAAAAAATAATAATTGAAGGGCGAAATCTTGTACAAAAGGATAACTTGATAAGTTTAGAGGAGCAAACTGATATAATTTACGTAAAGGGGTCAAAATTTTAGAAATTCATTCAAATTTTATTTAATATTTTTTTTGTTCAATATTTAACTCCGGAATTTTGATTCTAAGACCCGCCCGGAATATTTACTCAAATAGTACTACCAAAGCCTTAACTTCTTGCTAAAACAGTAAGTCAATTATAAATTATGAAATAAGTAACGTCATTAGAGTGTTTATAATTATATGTAAATATTTTTGGGAGACAAATAGGTGTGGTTTCCAGGTGTATATGCAACACAATATACGGTGAAGATTGCCTATAAACTATATGGGGTCATCACCCATTTGTTTATTGCAATTCTAACGCCTTTCACTAAATGTGCAATGTGTGTTGTCACATCTAAATCTAACAATTCATTATTAGAAATCTCATATATTCCTAATGCATGCTCTAAAAATGGCAAAAAATCGGAGTCCGGGTTCGAAAAAATTCAGCATCTAGAATTTGTTGGATCCGAAATAATCCATATCCATAATCTAGATTCGGATTTTATCATAACTAATTCCTGAAATTTTTGGATCTGGATTCGGATTTTTACATGAACTACAATTCGTGTTTCTTATTTTATATTTTTTTAATTAGTAAATATAAAATTCACAAAACAAAACAAATTAAGAGTAATAAGTTTATAATTGTGAATTTGAACATATAAACAAGTAGATTTCATATTTTGCTTGCATAACATCTATTGAGAGTTGATTAAGCTTAAGCACACTATGATAAACTTATTAGACTTCATATGTTTTTTTAGAGTAGTGCATGAAGACTAATTAAGAGTAACTATGATTTATGAATAATTAGAGAAAAATTATAAAATTAACGAAACCTGAGTGTTGTTACTTTATTTCAGTGCTCAACATCCCATAGAGATTGATCATCACTTGTATGAGTTTGGATCTGTGGAATACCACATCAAGGTATTTTTCATTAAGTCTATTCAATTTTACAATTTTCATAATTGTCTTACATTTTACATAATAATATCTACATATTTGAATGAATAAATTGTTATATATATATATATATATGTATTAAATCTATCACTACTAAACTAAAGTTTCAAAATAGAATAATGGTGTACAATTCTCAAAACTTGATTCTTAAAAATATGGTATTTTGTAAAGGGGTTAGAAATGGTACTTAGTACTAATTCAATATTTTAAATCTTATCTGTTGAATTATATTCCAGAATCCAGATAAGTCTTAGCTATTGTATACAAAAATTTGAAAGAAAAAAAAAAGAATAAAAACTTTATCAACAAAAATACATGGCTCCATTTTTTTTCTTTTCAAAATTAGTGAAAAAACATAACTCTTTTCGAATTTTGACCCATATTTATTTACGACAAAAAATACCGCATTGTAACAAAGAAGTCAGCTTGATGATCGGGGTCGTTGACTAGCGAGGAAGATTCTTCTTCTCATTTATTTATTTTGGTATGAAATTTTTCTTGCCAGTCGTCAGCATCAGAACCAGGAATCGCCTATCTTTCAATATCAACTCCATTTTTGTCCCAAGATCTTTGGCAGTTCAATAGAGAGGTGTTGCAGAGCATTTGCAGTGATGAAATGGAGGTTGTTGAGCCTCCAAGGCCTCAATATCAGCTCACACTAAGACTTGACTTTGCCACCATCATTACTTCAAAAGGTTCTCTTTGCTATTTATTCTTGTATTTATATGTATATATATATATATATATTTAATTATGGTTACGAAACGACACATGAAGTAGATGGCTGGTAGACATTGGTCCGATCGACACAAACACGATTGACACGATTAAAATATAAGAGGAACTAAATTCCGGTTTTTCATTGTTTCATTATGAGTAAAATCCAAAAATTGTTAAAAGATTTAATGCGGTTTTGATTAAAAAGCAAAAACATCATCAAGACTTCGGTTTCCGGACCTCCATATTTATAACATTAGGCGGAGCTGGATCTCCTTTGCAGTGGCGTAGCCAGCTTCGGGTTTCAGCCGAAGCACTATATAACAAATTATTTAATTAATTTAAAAAATAGAAAGCCTACACGTATACACTTTTTTTTAGGAATACACATATACACTTTGTTAAAGGTGTATTTCAATATGTTTTACTCGTATAAAAGCTCAATGTTTTATTTTTGGTATAACTTTAAGCTTTATCACTAAACTAAAGCTAATTAATGTTAAGTTTATGTAACGTGCTCGGCGGCGTCGGCAACGCACTTGATTATTTCGGTGGCGTCGGTGACGTACTTGGCGATGTCGGCGACGCACTCGGTCGTGAATATACATTGTCTATAACGTCGAATATGCCACGTGTGTCGCCAACACCACCAATTACGTCACCGACATCATCGAAAACACCTAGTGTGTCACCGATACTGTTGATTACGTCACCGACTTTATCGAGAATATCGAGTATGTTGCCGACATAGCCGAGTATGTCAGCCAAGTGTATTTCAATAGCAAATAATTAATCATAAAACATGTATACATAGATATAGACATATAAACAAAATAAAATTAGAATATAATATCACCATTATTTAAGTAAAACTACAACCATCATCATCTAACTACTATACTTAGTGGTATTTTGTTGTGCGAATGGTGCATTGATGTTTACTTCCACAGAAGCTGAGAAGGTAATTGCAAAGATGTCTGAAGTTCAAGCAGAAATAATTAGTTGCCAATTGAGAGAGATGTTGAAGAATGTCAACTCTCAAGACAATGGGGTGTTCAAGCCAATTAAACTTGCGTATCATCCGAGAGAACCTTTCTTTGTCATCAAGCAGGTAAGGCTTATCCTCGGTTAGATTAGGGATAATAGCGGTAGAAGTATTTATGTTATAGACTGTTGGGAGAAAGCGCAACGCAACGGCATCTCAATATCTCTCAATAGCCGTTGAAATATGAAGGCGATAATAATCGAAACACAAACCACGAACACGAGACAATTTTAGCGTGAAAAAACCCCCAAAACGGAGTAAAAAACCACGGGACCCGTAGGCCGCTTAAAATCCACTATAATCAAGAGTGAGGTACAAACGAAGTCTTCCGTAGATAAAACTAGAGGCATACATCATCATCATCAAGATCGAACACCAATCTCGGATTACAACAAACAAACAAGAGAAGAATTTGTGAAAAACGTTCTCACAAAACAGCCTCTGGTTTCCACTCTTCAGACCGACCTAGAAATCTCCAAACCACATCTCCACCGATCAGAACGTACCTCTATGTCTTAGGAACGTTCTGTCCAAAAATCACGACGATCCAATCGGTGAACGAGTGCGCAATGACGATTTTCCCGAGGGTCGACGAAACTGGGCGGAAACTGCGAATTTGCTCTGTATCTCTTGTTTTTTTCTCTCTCATTCACTCTTCTATTTCTTCATCTCATCTAAGTCATTTATGACCTACGCTTCATGGGCCGGGTACATGAATCAATGGGTCAAAAATAACCCACATTGTTGGGCCTCCAAATAGGAGGGATACCCAACATAGACAAATGCGTCGATGGGTATTTAAATTCTTTTTTATAGTGGAAAAAGTATTTAAGTTCAATAAAACAGTAAGTCTGTATAATTTGTGTTGAAATCGTTAATTGAGGGACATATATAACCTTGACGGAGTTTTTACCCATAAAATTGACGGAATTACACGTAGCTACTATTTTATTGAATTTGAGAAATTTTTCACTTTAAAAATAAGTTGGATATTTATCGAGGTAGGTAAATACAACTTGAGTTCTTTGGACAATATTGGCCCTTATATTATATCGGAGTATAGTGTGCACTAGGTATATGATTCAAATTTTTGCTAAATAGCGTGTTCAACAGCCGCAGAAAATCATAGCAATATTTCCGATGCGTTTCAGAGAAAGACACGGACGTGATTATCGCAACAAACTTCTTTCAGGTTAGAACATTGATATAGTAAAACATCTTAAAGAATATACCTAAGGATAAAACCGAGACAGGGTACGTACCGATCTATTCTTGTTGAAGGTCGAGTTTTTTTCATTGGAAAACCGCATTTTTGTAATAAAATACTAGGCCAGGGATGGACCATAAACCGGCCTGGTCCAACTTTTTGCAATTTTTTTATTTATTTAGTTACTTCGAAATATAAAATACATTCAAACAAAGTAATAAACGTACCCTAAACTTCATATTATATATATTTTTTAAGGCTAAAATAAAATCATAAAAGCTAAAACTAACGTAAACTAAGATTTAAAATACTAAAACCGGTTGGGCCGGTTATGGGAAGCGTCGGCTACGCAAGCTATACGACCAACCAAAACATGCCTTCTATAAAACAAAAGAACTAAATTGCGTCGTTTCTCAGGAACTGGTGGATGTGGGAAGCTCAGAGAAGTGGTCGAAAGCACCGGCATGTAGCTGGTCACCGATCCCTCCTCGGGAGCTGAGAGGAGAGCTCTTTGAAGATCTAACCACCAATGGAGGATTCGTTTCTTTTGGTACTTTTTTTTTCACAAATAAAAAATGCATAAACAAATATGAACGTTTCTTTTAGTATCTTGAAGAAAATCTCTCTTTTATTCTGTTTATGGAATTTTGCTTATGATATTTCATTTTCGGTACCTTCTTCTATAAAATTAGTAAAAATCGATTTTCAAGTGATTATATCAATGAAAAAACAATTCACTAGAATAAATTACCACCAAATAACCTCCAAAACATCATTTAAAAATATGTTGCACCGCGAGACTATGAACTGAAATGGGCCAAGAAAAACAAATTGAGGTCACAAAACTATAATGTGAAAATAATAGTGAAAACAGAAACGACATTTTTTTTTAACACGATTCTAACTCTCATGAGAGTTCATGTATATAACTAATTAAGTCAATAATTATTGAGAATAAAGTGAAAAGTAGCAAAATTAAGATGGACTTCTCTATATGTAGGGATATTTGCGGCATAAGTAGTGATAAAATAGCATTTTGAATAGATAAAAAATCTTGTTATTTGTTATCACGAGTAAAGTACTCAATACGTCTGCCGATACCCAATACGGATACTAACAAGAAACAAAGCCACATAGGTTGTAAAATTGGGTACTTAACTGATGAAAGACAAACAACGCGATTGTGCCTAATTTATGAGTACTTATGTCGTAACATAGCCACATAAGTTTCAATAGGAAAACTTCATAAAACAACCCTCAATACACCACATATTTTATTATTAACTCTCAAGTTTTCATAATTCTAAAAACAACATTTTCAAATACCAAAATATACTGTCCATTTTTAAGGACGTATTAATCCTGAAAAAATGACATATATAGTCTTGAAAAATAGACAGTATTAGGGCTATTTTGGTAATATGAAATTTGAAAAGGTTGTTTTGAGAATCATGAAAACTTGAGAGTAATTAATAGAATTTGTGGTGTATAAATGGTTATTTTATTAAGTTTTCCTTTTAATATTGGATACTTATGCCATAAAATTAACTCTAGATATTTAGAATGAGTAAACGTATATGCAGAGATATGTCCACGCCATGTGAAAGGAAAACGGCTGGACAAAACAGTGTGGAATTTATTGAGCTTCAACACCTACCTTAAGCAACACGTCAAGGTGAACATGGTGTCTGTCTCTCTAGTTTATAAATTATAATTGTATTGCAAGATCTTTCCTTTGCTCTCTTTTGATGGAGAACTTGCATGAATATCAGAGCACCAAAGGGTTCGTGCAGAGACGGATGAGGAAGCGTTTGGAAGGACTCGTTCAGGTGCGTGGCGAAAACCGTGCCAAACCGCTCCCATTTACGCGAGCAGCGATTTTTCAAATCTTGGTCGGATTCGATGTACTTTTTGCAGGTTCTACGTGCGCCAGAATATTCGGGAGAGAGAGGCGATCAACCGAGAAATCCCCACGGTAATCTCAAACTCATTGTTATTACTTAAGACGAGGTTACCAAATACGTTATGTTAAGATTAAAAAATGCATTTACAATATGAGGGTATTTTGTGGCGGTAAAATTGGTTTTTGACCGTATTTACCGCTTCAAAAAATAAAAGTATACATGGCATTAGGCAAAACAGAATGTTAGGCAATCGATACGCGTAAAGGCCTATGCAAATTGTTAAATAAAATATAAAAAATAGACTCAATGCATGTCCAATTTACAGTATCGGTTTTCTCTCATAAACTGAATACTGCGACCGAATGATTTGTGGATACTTTGTATATTTATTTTTCGTCGTTTGAATTCGATATCCAAATATTCAGTATTCGTATATTCGATTTAAAGTCCGTCCGTTCGTCTTGTTTTTTTATTTTTGTATACCGACGGAATGATGAATTTGAGTATGGTTCTTTTGCAGACCAAATGTCAGCGAATAGGCTCGTTGATTTGTCGAAAGTAGACTCGATCGGACGAGGGTGCGGTGATCTCAGCAAGCGGGTCAAGAGAATTCGCTTCCGAACTAAATTGATCCGGGGGTTCAGGCGGCTACGGTGGCGTTGTTTGAGAAGGCCGAGCATTCCTTCTTCGATGAGATACACGAAATTGGATTGAATTTTTGCAATTTTGCATAGTTCATGAGAACACAATGTAATATTAATGAATTAAAATGAATCTGAAGCACCAAAAAATTAGTCTTATAATTATAACACCACTAAATCATTTTATACGAAGAGGTATTATAAACTGTTAAACTAGTCATTTATTTATATAAATATTTTTGCGTTGAAAAAGCACGAAACGACAGACTAATACGAGTGTCGTTTTACTTTGGAAAAGAAGAAGGGATAATAGCGGCAAAAGTGGCTAAAGTTAGGCCAAGTGTGCAAATAAGTAGCCAAACTGATTTAATATCGGCATAAGTAGCCAAAGTTTACCAAACCGTGGACAGTACAAATTCCATCCATTTCAAGTCAATGCCGTTTGCCACGTCATTTCCACAAGTGTTGAGCTTTGGCCACTTATTTGCACACTCGGCCTAACTTTAGCCACTTTTGCCGTTATTATCCCTTATTTTTTTACGTTCCAAAGTATTTTTTAGCGTTTATCTAGATTTTTTTTTCTTTTTCTTAAGATTTGACTAAAACTTGATTTCCGAAAGAACTGATTCCGTTTCTTAAATTTAGAACGCTGAATATCACTCTCGATTTTCAATACATTAAATTGTGTTATCGGTTTCACATGTAATTTAGGATCATAGTATTTGACATAAAACCTCTATATACTTAATTGTTAGGGACCATTAGATTATTTTAAAAGAATTGGTACGAAATACCCATTTAGCCACACGTTTTTTTTTAATTACTCATTGTGTGTATTAAAATGTACTATGTATGTTTTAATAAGTTTGTACAAAATAAAAATTGCGTTAATAATGTTGGCCTAACATTGTTAGTTAGAGCCGAGACTAAAATCAATACTTTTTTACATTATTTTATTAACATTATTTCATAAAATTAATAATCTTAATAAAATAATATTACAAAGTCTCGATTTTAGCCTCGACTCTAACTAACAACGTTAGGCCAACATTATTAACGAAATTTTTATTTTGTACAAACGTATTATAACATACATATTTTAGTTCATTTTAATACACACAATGAGTAATTAAAAAAAAAAACTTGTGGCTAAATGGGTATTTCGTACTTATTCCTTTAAAAAATCTAATGGTCCCTAACAATTAAGTATATAGACATTTTATGTCAAATCCTATGATCGTAAATTACATGTGAAACGGATAACACATTTTAATGTTTTCAAAATTGAGAGTGATATTCAGCGTTCTAAATTTTAAAAACGGAATCAGTTCTTTCGGAAAAAGTTTTAGTCAAATCTTAAGAAAAAGAAAAAAAATAACAAAAAATATCTAGATAAACCCTAAAAAATACTTTGGAACGTAAAAAATAAGGGATAATAGCGGCAAAAGTGGCTAAAGTTAGGCTGAGTGTGCAAATAAGTGGCCAAAGCTCAACACTTGTGGAAATGACGTGGCTAACGGCGTTGACATGAAATGGATGGAATTTGTACTGTCCACGGTTTGGTAAACTTTTGCTACTTATGCCGATATTAAATCGGTTTGGCCACTTATTTGCACACTTGGCCTAACTTTGGCCACTTTTACCGCTATTATCCCAAAGAAGAATGATCCAAATCCTATGCCGATATTTTTCAAAAAGTAAAATATAGTATATAATATTACGGCAAAATAACGGCACAAATACTTAAGTTATACACCATATACATTGAGAAACTACACCAAATAATATCAAAGGGTACACATGTTTAAATACTTTCATTATTCAAATATCCGAAAGCCCTCGCTGATCTAAATCGCCTCTCTTCAAATTTGGGTGACTCGCGTTTATTTCACGCCCAAATCTCATTACATATATATTATAATATATATATATATATATATATATATATATATAAAAATCTCTCTCTCTCTGAAGACTATCAAATTTCGAAAAATTGGGATCCACTGGTTTGGCGCTAGAAACCCTACCTCTCTCTCTCTCTGAACCAGACGCAGCGATGAAGAAGGGTGCGAAGAGGAAGGCGAGCCAGAAGCCGGAGGCCGACCCTGCCAAGAAGGAGACCAAGCCTCGCGTCAAGGTCGCCAAGGTCGCCAAGCCCGAGCCCGAGCCCGAGTACTTCGAAGATCAGCGCAACTTGGTATGCTCTTTCTCCTCGCTTTCATCATCGAATCGCCGTCAAATGTGGCCGGGATTGTAAGCGTTTGGTCAACATTCAGCTGTGTCTGGAGCTCGGTTAGATCTTCTCTTTGATTTCTGAGCTGCGAATCGCAGTGTTGCGATTTTCGGTTTCGAAGAAGACGAGAGCTGCTCGGTCGCATTTTGAGCTTTTGTTTGGCTACAGTGAAGTTTGTAGTTTGTTTTTGGTTCTTGAGCTGTGAAATTTTGTGCGTTGTGTAGCTATATATGTATTGAATCGATATGGCTGATGATATTGACTACTGGTTTATTTGCTTAGTAAATTGTTAGCAAAGAAATGTTGCGATTTTGTTTGATTTTCGAATTTGAATGCGCTGATTTCTGTACAAGCTGTTGCGTGGAATTGTGTTTAACTAGGGCTCGGGACTGTAGTCGTCGTACTCGTAGCAAGTTGCATATAGTGAGAGAGGGTTGTTCGGAATCCCGAGTGTCCACATATTCAAAACGTGGTCGTTTGATATGGTTCTCGTGAATATGTTAATGATTTTCTTATTGAATCGATATGGCTAATGATATGATATTGACTATTTGTTAATTTGCTTAGTAAATTGTTAGCAAAGAAATGTTGCGATTTTGTTTGATTTTTGAATTTGAATGCGCTGATTTCTGTACAAGCTGTTCCGTGGAATTGTGTTTAACCAGGGCTCGGGATTGTAGTCGTCGTAGCAAGTTGCATATAGTGAGAGAGGGTTGTTCGAAATCCCGAGTGTCTACATATTCAAAACGTGGTCGTTTGTTATGGTTCTCGTGAATATGTTAATGATTTTCTTATGAATCTATGACCCTTGTTGGTGTAGGAGGACCTGTGGAAAGTTATATTCCCGGTGGGAACAGAGGTTTGTGTATAAATTGTAACCCGTCTTCTTTATAGGACGTTGATGTGTGCTTGTCCTAATATGACAATGGTTTGAATGGCAGTGGGATCAATTTGAATTGCTCTACCAGTTCAAGTGGGATTTTTCTAATTTAGAGGTAAGCAAGAATTCGCGTCTATTTTTCTGGTATTAAAAAAGTTATAACAGTGCATAGAGTGTTGAAGAGCTTGTTTGTATTGTTGATCTCAGAATGCATTTGAAGAAGGCGGGAAGCTACACGGGAAAAAAGTGTATTTATTCGGCAGCAGTGAGCGTAAGTGGCTTTGAAACTCTCTCTTTTTCTCTCTGCATAAAGTAATAGCACAAGACATTCTCTTATGTTATCATTATACCTTTTTAATTTATTTAAGAACCATGATACGTCGTTTTCTAATTTATACACGATATTGTTTCCTGCAGCGCAATTGGTTCCCGTCGATGGAGAGAATAAAATTATCTGCATTCCGGTTGTCGTGGCTGTAAGTTACTTTCCAGAATATAATGCTAAAACATCAAATTGGTCAAATATTGTTGGAGAGATATAGAAGGATCTGTAGAGAAAAAGAAATGAGAAGTAGTGAAGTAATTTGCTACTTTCAAGTTCAACACATGTTTATGTTTAGTGAAGCATTTAATAAAGTAAAGTATAGAACATCCTCTTAAAAGTATTATTTATATATATATTGTATATTGTACAGTATGGTTGCATGGTTCTAATTCGTTTTGGCTTTTAAATTCAAAAGAATTATGGCTAAAATCTTGCTTGAGTTTGATTTTGGATTTACCGTCTTGCTCTATTGAAACTTCCTTTTACTACCATTTCCTGTTAGATATCAAGAAAATTAGTTGTTAGCATATTCGGAGAGTTGTTGCAACATTTTGAAAAAATAAAGTTACATGCTAATTTAACTTTGAGTTGTTTTTTGCTTTTGTATAGGTCGTATCTCCTTTCCCGCCTTCTGATAAAATTGGGATCAAGTCCGTTCAAAGAGAGGTAGAAGAAATCATTCCCATGAAACAAATGAAAATGGATTGGGTTCCGTATATTCCCTTGGAAAATAGGTATTTAAGTTGGTGTTTTTGGACTTCCTCTTAAGGAATTCGTAACTTGTGTTTTTCTTTACGTGGTTATGTTTATTTCCAGAGAGAGTCAGATTGACAAAGTCAAATCTCAAATATATATCTTGAGCTGCACCCAAAGAAGGTAAGTTTGTTAGTCTTCGGACATAATATGTATCGGGTTCTGCTTTTTTATATCGATGTATATAATGACTAGATGGAAACTTCTTCTCTTGTAACTGGAAATGGATAGTATATAACTATATATGCATCTTAAGTTTAAATTTAATTAAATAAGCCTTGTTTGTTAATGTTGTTCCAGGGCTGCTTTGAAACACTTGAAGCTAGACCGTGCAAAGAAATTTGAATACTGCTTGCCATGTAAGTTTCTGAAACTTTTCTCGCCTCTAGCTACTTATAGTTTGCCATCGGCCGTAGAAATATTTGGGTTAGGTGTAGATCAGTGTAAATAGTTAATTATAGTTCTTCTACATAACATTTTTTTTAATATGCTAACAGATTTCTACCAGCCCTTTAAAGAAGACGAGCTTGAGCAGAGCACTGAGGTTTCGATACTTTATCCTGTGGAACCAAAACCGGTAAGTTTTTGCTTCTAAATTACAAAATTTGAAGCCACAGCTCTTAAAGTTCAGTCATGAAGGGACACAATAGTAAATTCAACTTTCATTTCTCGAATTTGATTGATCCTGTTCTTTTGTTGTGACTGTAAATCTGGTAACTGAGAAAATGGTGGTGCATTTGTACAAAAATACCCTTTTAACACGTGCCTTCTTCATTGATTCTTCTTTTGCTCTCTCGATGTAGGTCTTCTGCGAATTTGATTGGGAGTTGGATGAAGTTGAGGTACATAATTTTCTCTAGTTTCAGAAATCATTTGAGTTATTAAATATTCACTTAAGCATATATGTTACATAAGCATGTGAAATGACGGTTCTGAATTATACATTTTCTCACTAGGAATTCACCGACAAGCTGATCGAAGAGCAAGAACTGTCCGAAGATCAGAAAGAACCATTCCAAGTAAGGATGATGAAGATCCACAAAATTTATTATTCTTATTTTCCGTACATTATTCTTTATTTATATCCTTCTTTCTCTCCCTACATAGGAGTTTGTCAAGGAGAAAGTCCGCGAAGCAAAAAAGGCTAATCGAGAGGTATTTTAATAACATTTTAATATGCTGTTTCTTTTTTTACTTTTACGCTTATCTTATCAGAAATATATAATCTTATGTCAGGCGAGGCAAGCGCGGAAAAAAGCTGTGGAAGAAATGAGTGAAGAAGCTAAAACCGCTTTTGAAAACATGAGATTCTACAAATTCTACCCTGTCAAAACTGCTGATACTCCGGACATATCGGGCGTCAAGGTATCTGTATAATTACTCGATTCGGTTTAATATCCCGACAATACATCATGTTATTCTAATATCTTTTTTTTTGGGTATGTTGCAGTCTTTATTTATTAATAGGTATTATGGGAAGGCACACGAAATTCTGTGATTGGCTCCCTTCGTCGCAGTAAGTTCAGTTTAGTCTGAACTACAGCACGTGGCTCTCGAATTTCTCGCGAGTCGCCGTTTGGGACGCACCTCCGGTGTCCCGGGCTCAGATTTTGGTTCTCCGCTTTCCGATCTGTAAACTTGTCCTTAAAGGTATTAAGTAGTAAGTACCGAAGGAAAATTAGTTGTTTCTAATTCGACTATTATTAGAGAAATTGTAAAGTACTTCTTTGCGGCCTTTCTGGATTAAAAATAACTTTAAATTCATTTTAATTTATAATTTGAGAAGTATTGGCATCGAAAATACTTGAATTATTGCCGTTGATGTATTTTTATACATTTTATTTTTGTTGGCACCGGTTACATCTCTCTACCAAAAATTTCAACAAAATTCTCCACCCAACCCAACAAATGGTTTGATGATCACATCTTCATATATTTTTTTACCAATGGATTTCCAAAGATTTTAAAAATTTGCAAATATTTTGCTTCAAATTTTAATTTTTCAATTCTCTCAGTTTTTTTTTTCTTTCAAATGTAATAAATTCTCTACGTGCCAACACCCATAGTCAATTTTCAGGATTTCTATATATATATACATCATTTCTAAAATATAAACTTTTAATATGCACGAGATTATCTCATGAGCAAATTCTTGAGAATGCGTATCATATGAATAAATTTAAAAGCAAGAATTCAAACATTTTATTTGTAGACTCTTGGAGATTGTTGAGTGCAGAAGTCAAAGACATTAACACACATAATGTGTTACTTAACGAAAGACATTAACAGACTCAAAATTAAGTACTCGCGTGAAGATAATTTTTTTACATTCTGAATTTGTGCTGCAAAAAAGAGAGTATAAACCATAATTTTGATTACATTTAAGTAATTTTGCTATAAATATCCTTTTAAGTATAACGAAAGGATTTTTTTTACCTACCGAATACTTAACGTGTCAAAAATTATCGCAATGAGAAATTTTTTCCAATATTTATGCCTTGTATCAATAAAGAATACCACGCCTTGAAATATTAACCTTTCTTACATGACAACTTGAAGTGTAAACTCGTTCAAACACTCCGGATACGAGTCATATTAATTTGGGTTACAAGTGTGCTATTGTCAATTGTGCTGACCACCTCTTTTGGCGTAACTGGTTATTTCTTATTTCGGAAGGGGCCAAATTGGTTATTAGCCAGTAAAAATTGTAATGTTCCGGCTGGATACACTACCGGTAATAGGATTACCCCTCGTAAAGTTATTGCACTACCATATGTATGCATTAGGAAAGAATAACGCGAAACATGCTAAGTTCCGCTGGGCTGACCGACGCCCCTAATACGAGTCACATCGCAATATGCCGATATGACTCGAACTAAACAGGACATAGAAGCAAGATTTAGAAACTCAATGATATCACTCTTATGTTGTGCTTGATTTCTTGATGAGTACATTTTGAATTTTAAAGTCTCAATGTATAATTCTAATTTTGTGCAAATAATCAATACCAACTACATTTCTTTTAAACAAATTTGTTTTATTTTGCGTTCAAGATATTACCAAATATGTTATTTGAGTAAATATTATATTAAAGTTTAAACTTCCATGTTTTTTTTTAATAAAGGGATTATTTAAGCTCAATTTCGATAATATGTTCAAATGCTTAGACTATTTTATCTACGTAGTCCAGCTTAAGGGTATAATGAAATTTAACTATTTGCTACGGTAGTTAAATAATTTAACTTATCTAGCTTGTAAACCCTACAAAATAAATAATTTAATGAAATTCACTTTCTTCTCCGCTTCTATTTACATAAATTGATCAGACAAAAATTCGAAAGTACTAAGAATATTACATATAAAAAAAATAATAAACTGTTCAACTGTACGTGACAACTTCCCTTTGGTGCCTCTTTCTTAATCAACATGGTTGTCTGTGAGCAGTAAGTAAATATGGTCAAAATTGGATTTCCGATTCTAATTTTTCTCATTTGTTGAAAAAAAAAAGAATTTTGATTTCAAAAGATATATTATGAACATTGGGGTAGCTAGACTTTAATTTTAGCGGGAGCACAATGTAAGTTTTTGCTCCGATATAAAAACGACAATCACACAAGAATATTGAAGTAACGCCTCAGCAAAAAACATAACTAATATTGAAGGCGTTTCTCTCATATCTGTCGAAGTACTCAAATGATTGCTAATATATTTTTTTTCACTTTTGGACCGATCAGATTTGTCGGAAATGGAACCCGGCACATTTTAAAAATATTTTAACTACTGTATATGCCTATAATATATTTAGGGGATGGAGATATACAGGCATTTTTTACTTTGACAATTGGCTATGGGTGAGGCATTGAAACGAACGTTAGAAAGTCCCACATGGATAGCGAGTGAGTAGAAGAGGAGGAGAGTTGTGTATAAATACATGAGTTGTTGCCTGCAGAATTCACGCAGCCACGCGGTGAGCACATAGCGAACTATTCTTTCGCCTTTAATACCGTGTGCGCGCCGCAATTAGTGGCATACGCCTATTTTTGGAGGTGTTCTCACAAGAAAAGCTCCTACATTTCTAGTCTCGATTTTTCAACTTTGCAATTAATACTACACTGTCCGCGGCGAAAGTAAATTATTTTAAGAGCTTTGGTAAAAAGAAAACATTAGTGATTAAAAGTCAAAACCTTCAAAGGTATTTCTGTTGTAAATCTGCCTTTTCCTGTGTGGTAAAAATATCAGTTAAACTTTCGACAAAAATGCGCGCGTGTGGCGGTGGTGCATTTATGTGAGTCATCTCCGTTCCACAAAAGTGGGTGACTCGGGCCCTAGTACCAATTTTTTTTGGTATTTAAACCATTCCAAACTCTTGTAATCTAGCAAAATTGAGACTCTTTGGTATTCAACTAATATTATACACTTCACCTACATATTCACTTCACCTAATAAATTAACTTAATATTATACACTTCAAGGTTTCAACTAATAAAGTGACTTAATAGTATTATACATGAACTGTACATATTTAAGTTACAAACGTGTTTTATTGTATACAATTATGTCTTGTATTTATTAAATATGTAGTTTTGAACCTATATAATATCTTGCGTAAACACTCAAAAATATTTTTCAGAATATCCGTCGAAAACCCCATTGGCTTGCAGTATGCCCATGAAAAATATGTGGTATTTTCGGCATGCGGCATGCACTTTTTTTAGATTTGCCCATCGACATGCCCATCGACAAACGATATATCCGTAAAATGAAAAGTGCAAAACAACATCGGCAAACGGTATTTAAAACCTTCTAAACTAAGTATATTTTTTTTTTTTTACAAAAAAACTACTTTAAAGAGATTTTTTTTTTCTATGGAAATTTAGCTAAAACGGTGTTAACATGACTATGAGCTTAATTATGAACCACTATTTTATGTTCTTAACTTTAACACTAACGTCATCGTTTTTAAAATCGAAGACGCTTCTTCTTCCTCGTAACTTTCTTTTATTTATTATGTTTGAATTTTCGTAAAGAAAATTTTGTCCCATTTAAAATTTTCAGGGGATGAACTCGATCTTTTCAGGGACGAGTTTGGACCCGCGATTGCCCCCACTCCTCATCAATTGCAAAAGTGAATGACATTTTGGTAAGAAACAAATAGTAAACATCGATAACTTGACGTGATTTAAAAAAAAAAAAAAAGTTATGTTACCATAAAAAAATTTAAATACTAAGTAGTAACTACTAATATAAAAGTGTTTAACGTCATTTTATTCATCTTAATATACTCTTCATCGAGTCGAAAAACGACATGTCGTTTATATACTGAGTTTAAGATCGATCTTTTGGTACGCGAAAACCCTACCTCCATTTCTCAGCCTTTGGAAACCCTAACCCCTCTCCTCTCGCCGTCCCGAGCTTCCCTCTGCACCCAACAATGGTGACTGATTTCTTCTCCTCCTTCTTCCTCGCCCAGATCTGGAAGCTCCGTTTCTGACCCCTCTCTCTGTTTTTGCAGCCTTTCAAGAGGCACGTCGAGATCGGAAGGGTCGCTCTCGTCAACTATGGCGAGGATTACGGAAAGCTCGTCGTCATCGTCGACGTTCTCGACCAGAACCGAGTATGGCGTCTCTTTCGTCTTTCTCGATTGTTTCTTTGCTTTACAGATATGCTCTGAGTAACAAAGCTTGTGAGAAGTTGAATAAGGCCATTGATGCTCGTTTGGATAATTATTTTGGTATTTTTTTTCATTGAATTTGGATGCTAGAGACGTAGTTGTTCAATGTGATTGGACCCGTATAGACATCAAAGCAAAACTAGGATTTTTATTTTTTGATTGAAACCCGGGTCTGGAAAAATCTTCACGGAAGGTGTTCGATGGGGTCTTTCTACTTATCAAAACATTTTTTATTCGTAAACAACAAAACCCGGGTTTCATTTGTAGGAATTGGTACTCTTTTTATAACCAGGGTCTCGAAAAAAATTCTACGGAAGGTGTTCAATGGCGTCTTTTTACGTATCAACACATTTTTTATTCGTCAACTACGAAGCCCGGGTTTCATTTCTAGGAATTGGTACTCTTTTATAACCCGGGTCTCGAAATAACTCTACCGAAGGTGTTCAATGGGGACTTTCTACTTATCAACACATTTTTTATTCGTAAACCACGAAACCCGGGTCTCATTTGTAGGAATCCGTACTCTTTTTTAACCTGGGTCCTGATAAAATTCTAATGGCGAGTGCCTTTATAGGAATTTGTACTCTTTTTTAACTAATCTACCTAAGATTTCTAAACTACCCCTAGTGATTGAAAACAAATTTTTAAACGTTTTGAGTTTCTCAGCAATTGGCAGTATATCTCGGCATTTGGGGTTCACCTGTGAGGGGTATTAAGTTATGCTATACCGATTCGGTGCAGAACACTTGTATTACTGATATGGAGATAGGTTTTGATTAAATATGTTATGAACGTGTTTACCGTACTTTTTTCAGGCCCTTGTCGATGCTCCTGAGATGGTGCGGTCTCAAATGAACTTCAAGAGACTTTCCCTTACTGACATCGTGATTTCCATTAAGAGAGCTCCTAAGAAGAAGGAGCTTCTTGCAGCCATGGAAGCTGCCGGTAGGTTCTAATTTGTAATGTCACACCATCATGTTTTTTAATTATATATCTATATTTATACACCTTTCGGTTTGAACTATGCAGATGTTAAGAACAAGTGGGAGAGCAGCTCTTGGGGACGAAAGTTGATTGTCCAGAAGAAGAGGGTGTCGCTCACTGACTTCGAGAGGTTCAGGGTCATGTTGGCGAAGATCAAGGTTTGTGAACTATCCTTATATTTTCTTGTTAATTACGGAGATAATAATTCAGTTTTGCTAATTATTTACGTTTTTTTCTTCTAAGCTTTTCCCTGAAAACTTTTACCACTGGTAGCCAGTAACAGTAAGAAAGTGAAAATCAAAATAATATTATAAGGTAAAAGAAGAAAGTATATAAACCGGCAGCCGGTAACAGATCGAAGACCAGTGTTGGTCAAAACTGGTTTACGATATTGAAGTTCCACCCCAGATTTCCTCTCTATATTTGGTCTTTTTATAAAATAATGTTGTTGAAGATAGATCAGTTTTGTTAATTCTGTAATCGTTTTTTCCGTAACTAATAATGGTAACTTGCGATTTGTAGAGAGCCGGAGTTGTCCGACAAGAGCTTGCAAAGCTGAAAAAAACCAGTGCTTGAGCGACATTTTTAATATTTAGTGAGCGTTTTTGTTTAGAAAATCCGAAATTCAGTCCTTGGCTTTTTAATCCATTGATTTTTGTCATTCTACTTTTGTTTGATTAATGCATTTTCTTTTTTGGTTTATCGTACTTTTTTCTAAACACATGCTTTGATTTGACATTCCAAGAGTGTTTTCATAGAAGTGTTATGGTAAAGTTTAAATTTGATTTTATAAGATTGATATTCAAGTTATTGCAAAGAGATCTTAGGATTTAACCATGTAACTCAAAAATGTCCGGGATGTTATAAAATTAGCTCGTAATAATTAAAAATCGGCACGAACACTAAATATGAATTGCCATTCTTACCTATGTTATGCATAAATAAACTCATGCTTAAGTTGACCAAATTATTAAAAGTTAATTTTTTAAACTAATTTAATCAATTGAAAAATGAATATATATATATATATATACTAATACAATAATTTGAAAATCTATATGATAAAAACGAATAAAAAGTGAGACGGAGGAATTCAATTTTATAAAAAAAACGTTTGATATTGCACACTTGAGTTGAGTATATCGTCTCCTTGACCTATAGTTTTAATTAACTGTAGTAATAATTCTCACTTAATAATAATGTTTAATGCTTTATATATTTCCTGACTGTTATTTTGATTAATTTTAGCCTTTGTTATTTTTTCAAGGGGCCTTTTCTATTTGTTCCCCGTTCAAAGAAATAGATTTAATATATGTGGATACAATTATTTTAATAAAATGTGTCATCTCTTTTCTAGTACCTTCGAACAGAAAATGACAATTAATTTTCCAGAGTTTTCTTTACGTCAAATCTTCTATTTGTCCATCGAACAGCTCTCATTTGGAATGAAAAACTAAAAGAACTCACATTATTCTTTCGCTGAATAAACTTACTGAGTATTGAATTCATATAAAAAATCATTTTAAGGGTATAAAATGCTAAGTTTTTAATTTGGTGTCAAATTCATAGTTTATAGATTTTTAAGAAATAGCTAAAAAAAATATTTATTTTGAGCTTGACACATAAAAGTTAATGGAAATAAAATTAAGACAGAAATACGGATACAAAAAGAATTAGATTTTCAATACATTTCTACTACACTTTCACAAAAAAATAAAAAATAAAAAAATGCCTCTATTAGTTACTAGCTTGGGAATATTTATGGGAAAAATATTACTAAACTTTTATGTTTGATGCACTTTATGTATAATCCTTCTAGATCATGGACCTAAAAGTTGTTCACTCAGATTAGAGAGCTAGAGAGGAAATTAGAGATAGATAGGTGCCGTTTAGTAGACAACTCAAATTGTTTTTGTTTTCTTTATTCATAATTTTATAGTTGCAGTGTAAAAAACTTTTGCAGTTGTTTTTAAATAGTTGTTTGGTACACATTTCTGTTTTTTTATTTTTTAAAAATAAAACAACAGAATAAGTGTTTGGAATACGATTCAATTTTTTCTTAAAAAATTAAATATTTAATACATTAATAAAATTTAAAAAATATTATTACATTAATAATACAATAACATAAAGATTATATTACGGTGTAAATTATATACAATCATGTTTAACATATCAAAGCTATACTATATAGTAAATAATCAGGTTTAACATGCATCAAAAGTAAAATATCTCATGTCATTTTATTCTATTATTTTTCACCAATATTATATTAAACATAGTCTTCGCGTAAATTGTATATTCAGCACAACAGGTCGTCCATATACATTGTTCCAGTGTCATCACACAATTAATTTTTATCCCACCATCACATAGGTCAAGTCAGATTCGGCACTGGCACCGGTGTCGCAGTTAACGTTGGTGTCTCAATCGACATCGAGACTTTGAAGGTTCAATGTTATAGTTCAAAGGTGAAAATTTGGTATACGTTTCCGGTTTTGTCTCTGTTCCGGTACCGGTCCTGAATTGATTTTAGAAAAATTCAAGAAATTTAATTTAAATCCAAGAACTCGTACTTCTCGGTTCCCATTTTTAGAACTGAGAACCATAAACGATGCCCTAAACAAATATTTCCCGGTTTTTGGTACCGGTTCTGATTTTAAACTACATGTCATTTTTTTAGTTTTTAGTATGTCATTTTAGTGTATTTTAAACTTTTATCGTCGTGTTTATACTATTTGTAATTTTTAATTTTTGATTTTAAAAAATACATTTGGTTTTTAAGTCAAGCACTCTTAAAATCGAAATCGGTACAAAAAAAAAAAAAATCCCGATTTTTCGGAACATGGACGAAAAAAAAGTTATTTCCCGGTTCTGATTTTACTCCTAATGAAGTCGATAGAAATAAGGAGTGATGAAAGAAAAAAGTGAGTGAAAAAAACAGAAAACAACAAAAATATGTATTTGAAAATCCTTAAGGAAAAAAAAAATTAAACTTGAAATGTTTTGGAGTTCAATTTGATGAGTTACACACCAAACAATCATTTATTTTTTTTCAGTGCAACTGTACAAGTTAGAAAACTAAAAAACTGTTTTCAAGTTATGTACCAAACACAGCCTATTATAGAGATTATGGATTCAATTGTATTTGTGTTTTTGGTGATTCAATAATTTTTTTTGAAGAATCTTCGTCATAGATTTTTGGATTTTAGCTCTTCGTAGCTCTTGGATGTCCATAGTTGTATCGGGTATCAGTGTTTCCGCTTTACCTAATTTTTAAATCGTGTGTTCTCGAAACATTTGACGTAACAAGTCGTATCTTAAGCATTTCGATCGTAACAAAAACTATCAATGAAAATACACCATGATATATACTTGACTAGCAATTATAAGACAGAAGTTCTCGAGGAAATTTCCTCCAACAATCACTGAGTTCATGAATTATATTATTATTAATGAATTTTCAAGCTTATTTCTTTTTTCTTTTAGCCACGTTCAATTTGCGTATGAATTGTTTGGTTTAAAATGACCCTTTCAAATATATATATATATATAATTATATATATATATAATAATACATATCAATCAAAATTTGCTTTCTACAAATCAACAGAATCGAATATTCCGAGGTGAGAATTTAATGGGCTTGTTGTATTTTTACCCTATTGTTCTAAAAGTAATTTTAAAAAACAAAGTTTATTTGGCCTAGTGGATACTCCACTACACACTTTTTCCAAGAATTCACGGGTTCAAACTTCATCGGACGCAAATGTATGCCGCCTTCACATATCGTAAACTTGACTTAAATCTCACATGTTCTTACACTGAATCTATCTAATAATGCGAGAGTGTATTAAAATCTTGGCCAATAGTGTCACACTCATTAAAGAAAATAAAAAATAAAGAATGTAAATTTAAAAATATGTACTACCAATGTTTAGGTCCTCAAATCAGGAGCGGATACACGTAAGAGACCATTCGGCCTCCAAAGTTTTATCTTTCTTGCAATTTGACCTCTAATTTGAATGTTTTATTTCTTAATTTAAAAAAATATATAATTTTTTGCTTCAAACATTAATCATTCCACACCTCAAAAATTTCTTACGCTCCCGATATTCCCAAC
Organism: Parietaria judaica; assembly: GCA_954871525.1. NCBI lineage: Eukaryota > Viridiplantae > Streptophyta > Magnoliopsida > Rosales > Urticaceae > Parietaria > Parietaria judaica. Next base: position 24,577,643 of record OX940872.1, read on the forward strand.
CTAGATTTTCTGTGTCCCTAACTTTGAGTTTGTAGCGTCTGGCCCCGTTGAACTTTGTACATGAACGCATTATCTTGAGAATTTTTTAGAATTTTACCCCCCTCAAATTTGGATATTAGAGGCTTAAATATAAATAAAAAAGTTGGAGGCCCCGCATCCTAATTACCATATTTTCGAAGAATGAGGCCGCATCGATTAGCTTAACTTTACATACTTTTGCCACAAATATCTCAAAGTATAATCTAAAACCTTTGCTATTCAAGATCCGACGGCTTATAAAGGGCAATAAACCCCACTAAAGAAAAATCAACCACTAGGAGTCCAGACACAGATTTCATCCGAATTAAAATGAAATATAAATTGAAACAATTCACATTATTTTTTTCATGCAATAAACCAAGTTATACAAAAAAATAAAAGCCACCAATTCGTGTGGTCCTTAGTAGTCTATGAACCCAAGGCTCTAAATTTTACACCAAAATTATCTTCAATTATTTCATTTTTCACAAAATCAAATAAAACCCTCTTCAATCAATCCTCTCCAAAGCTCTCCGAGAGCTACAAGACTTGGTCTTTTGTTGGAAATTTTGTGTGCGAGTATGGCCACTTCGATTTCGTCAACCGGGCTGAAAGGCGTTGCACTGAGCTCTTCGTTCCTCGGAAATTGGGCGACGTCGATGAACAGCGAGGATTGCGCTGCACTGGCGAAATCGGTGGCAGTCCAAGTCCGAGTGGCCCGGCCGATCAGATCGCAGCCGATGATGAAGAACGTCAACGAAGGGAAGGGAATTTTCGCCCCGATCGTTGTGGTAACGAGGAACATAGTTGGCAAAAAGAGGTTCAATCAGCTTAGAGGCAAAGCTATTGCTCTACACTCACAGGTACTAATATTTAGTACCATCTTTTAAATTCTTAATTGTATAATTAGGTTAAATCGTAACCTCTTTTCCCGCTTAAAACCGCATTTCGGTCGTTGGTTAAGTAACTAACTCTAAACCGATACGTTTATTTGAGACAGTAATTTAGCCTATAGTTTATCTTAAATCTTAATATGCTTTTCATTTGGATTGTGCAATATCTTAAGGAAAACATGAACAAAACAAGTCTTTATTTATTTATTTGTTAATTATTTTTCTAGTGAGTACTGAGAAGGGAGAAGTATGCAGAAAGAACTTCAAGTCCTGCAAAACGTTGAGAGTCCGATAAATTATGGTGCTTTAGTTTTCATTTCACTAATGGCCTGCTTCATGACTCGAAATCGGCGTGCGTTTTTCGTATGTTGTGTGTATGAGTTCACAGTGGCGGAATTAGGATAAAAAAATCTCTAAGGTTGATTACGCATAATTAAGAAGAAAAAAAGATATAGAATTTTTCGGATAAATTTAAGCTATCCACCCCTAGAAGTTCAAACACTTAACCACTAAGCTAATTCTTTTTGAGAACGGCGTCAAGTGTTGCTAATGTGTTACACGATTGTTGTCGGATTTTCGTCAGGTAATCACCGAGTTCTGCAAATCTATCGGTGCTGACGCGAAGCAAAGACAAGGGCTGATTCGTCTGGCGAAGAAAAACGGAGAGAGGCTCGGCTTCCTAGCTTAGAGATTTGTTTTGATGCAAAGAAAAAAGTGAAGAAGTGTTGAAGAGTTTCAACGACTTTCAGATGTAGATACCTTTGCTCTTCTGAGTCAGAATCCAAACTATATATCTCTCTCTCTCTCTCGCTCATATGTTTTTTCATGGCATTTGTTCAGTTTGTAACACTTTAAATCCCAGATTATTTAGTAAATATCAGAAGAAAAGATACTACATAGTGTGTCGGGTGTCGAAGCGGTAAAACTGGCTGTACTCAAGTTATCGACGGCTCGTTGCGGAACTCGTTCACCTTGCACATGTCGCTTTTGCTAGTAAGTCAATATACGCATATCACAGCATCTCGATTTTCAGACATCTCGAACAAACACCGCAAAAGAAACTGATATGACAGAAACATTATTAATAAAAAGAACTTGCTCGCCCACGAATTTGAGTATTTTTTCCACTATTATCTCTATACTTAATTTACGGGCCTCCAAATACCGGGAGATCCAACACTCGTAGCACGGAGAAGTAAGAAACAAACAGTTGCAGCTCGAAATGGCCGCATACATGGACATAAACGCAAGAACTGCAAGAGCCGATGTGGATAAACTGCAGCTGATGTACTCAATGTTTGATCTTTTGCGAATTATGTACCAAATATTTATTTTTAGTGGCTAATGTACCCAATGTTTGATCTGTTAGATATTTTTGTGTTTTCCGTTAGTTGACCGTTAGAGAGTTATCCTCCTCTATATGCACACTTTTTGTATTTTTGATATAACTCACTCATTTGTTGTCCAAATTGTATGCATGACCTATAGTTGGAAAGACAAGAGATAAATCTACAACTTTTATGTTTTAAGTTTTGTAAAATAAATTTTATAAAAATACGAAATTTCAAATACAACATAAAATTGGACGTAAGTTTAATGCAAAATATTTGTTTCGAATTTTTTTTATTACACTTAATGAATTTTTACGATGAAACGTAAAACTAAAAAGTTGTAGATAAATATTTTATCTTTCCAGCGGAGTTTTATTTATAAATTTTGGACAAAAGATGAGTAAGTTATGCCAAAAATATGAAAAATTATTTCACATCAAATATTTCATATTTTTGGCATAACTCACTCGTTTTTATCCAAAATTTATAAATAAACACTCGTTAAAAAGATAATATTTATCTAAAAAATTTTAGTTTTACGTTTCACCATATAAAGTCATTAAATATATTAAAATTTGCTTGAAACAAATATTTTGTATTAAACTAACGTCTAATTTTACGTTGAATTTGAAATTTCGTATTTTTCTAAAACTTATTTTACAAAACTTAAAACAACAAAGTTGTAAATCTATCTCTTATCTTTATAACCATAGGTTGTGCATAAAATTTGGACAAAAAATAAGTGAGTTATGTCAAAAATACTAAAAGTGTACATGTAGAAGAAGATAACTCTCTAACGGTCAACTAACGGAAAACACGAAAATATCTAACAGATCAAACATTGGGTACATTAACCGCCAAAAATAAACATTGGTTACATAATTCGCAAAAGATCAAACATTGGGTACATTAACCGCAGTTTACCCAAAATATAATTAAAAAACCAGAAGTTTAACATAAAAAAAAAAAAAAGAATAGCTGGTTTTTGTTTTTCATTGTTATTTACAAAAACTCCGTTAATCATGATTGGAGTAATCACATTTAAATCGATTGGTACTTTATCAAAGTAATATATAATGAGTATATATATGTACACATGTACACAACTAAAGCAACTGGACTCTAATGGCTTTTGAAATGGTAGCCCACAAGTTTTAATGGAACTCGAATAGCAGTCGGACTCGGATAGGATTAGATTAATTTGTCATGGCTAATTGTAAAACCGCGAAAGCGACAAACAAATAAAGCAAAATCAAGCTCGAGATTTCATAAAGTAATTAAAAATTGCGACACATCACAGCCTAAAACACGGTTTTTCATACTCGTATTGCATTTCAAAACTCATAAAATACAAGAATGATCTCAAGTGAAGAATTAGAGATCTTCTGATGCGCTCGAAACAAAAATTAAACACTCATAAATTGTACCGCGCCTTCGCGGACCTTTCTCTTCTTGCGTCCTCCTGTAATAATAGAACGAGATTAGACGAGAGATCCCGAAACGAGGAATCAGGGCTTACAACGAACTAGGGTTTTTACTTACATGGAAACTATAAGAGATCTTGTCAGTGACGTCGATGATCTCCTTCCACTTCCTACCAATGCTCATCTATACAAACGGATTCATATATAAGTTAAAAAAATATATTAAATCATCACTATGATGATCCTTAGCATGATTTCCCAAGGAACTAAACTCAGATAGAACAATTTGATTCCTAAAAGCCGTTCATGTCTCGTCTCCGAATACAATAAAAAATCATGAATCAAACATCTCAAGAATCGAAGAACGGTATCAAACAGAGCAGACATGATTATTTTTAGTAGATATTGGACAAAGTACAAACCTGGACAGCCTCATTCGCAGCGGTCTTGGTCCAGAGAGCAAGCTTGTCCTGCTTCGGTCGAACACTCACAACCGCACCGCAAATCTCATCACCCTCGTCAAATTGCTCTCCAACCAAAGCCATCAACTGCGAGTAGTTACAACAACCCATGATCAAAAACCTCAAAGTGCTCGACTGAAAACCAGAAACGGAACAGAGAACAGTGGGATCTTTACAGTTTCTAACCACATCGTATCGAGGCTGTCCTTTCTTGGGACGGGGGCAGTCCACTTTCCTCCGCTGGCGCACTCGGGATCTTCCCACTTGGGTTCAACCCCAGCTCTGAATAAATGGAACTCTGCATTCACACTCACCTTGCTGGGCTTGATTACTTGATCATACAGACTGCAAAAAAAAAAACAGTTCTTTTTTATTTTACGATCTCAATATCAAAGACGTTGAGAGACGACGCCAAACTTCTCCAACACCGCGATTATAAATTCTTCTTAACCCCTAAGCCTTTTTCTCCCTTCATACTTATCTATCTATGCGATACAAAGTTTGCGGTTTTTTTTATTTGTTATTATTATTATTATTTTCTTTTCTTTCCGAGATTGCGTTAACTTCCATAACAGTAATAACACCACAACTAAACCTGGATCTAATTCTCGCAAGAATGATAAGTACTTTATTCCTTCCAATTTTGAAAGATAAACAACACAACTAAAAACGTCTTTTTTACGATCTCGGAATCGAAGACGGCACTAGATTATTCGAAACAGTCCCAAATTAAATCCAATTCTTACACTGTTACAAACTTCAACGAAGTACTTGAGGAACAGAGCACAAAAATTTCGTCGAAAACAATTTTCTCACTCATGAGATTGTTGAAACTTTCATGAACACCAACACACCAAACTAAACCTGGATCTAAATCTCACATCGAACACGATACCGTTTTCCCTAATTACGAGAGGATAAAGGTAACCAAATTGAAAACAAACGATTTGGGGATTTTCTTATTTCTTCGAAAGAGATTTGATTAGTCAGATTAGGGTTCGTACCACCAGAATTCCTCGACGGATTCGAAGGTGTGAGCCTTGCGCAGAGAGGAGCCCCAGGCGGCGCCTTGCTTGGGCTTGGACTGGTTGTCGAACCAGAGCGTCCACTTCCTCTCCAGCTTGTGCGGCGCTCCGCCGTGGACGGTCTCCGGAGCTTCCGCCTCCGCCGCAGATATCTCCGTCGCCATGGCTGTTTGGATCGGAAGAAAGGAGCGAAGAGAGGCTTTTAGGTCTCTCTCATATAGACACAGGCTTTTGGGCCTCAAATTGGGCTATATTTTCTGGGCTTCTTGGCCCATTTTGATATCTTGTCGTTTTTGGGAAAATGTTATAAAAATGGTTTTTTGCTTGCTTTTTATTTATTTCTATTTTTTTAATAGAAATATTCTCCTGTAGTTTTACTTTTATATCCTCCAGGCTCCAACTATTTAAATTTTTCAAAAACCAAATGTTACCCTGTATTCGTAATTTTACAATTTTATTTTATATACCATATACCCTCTTGCTTTGTTTTTGACAAAAAATTAAAATATGTTTTAAGAACACTACCACTCCTCAATTTTAGGTATTTTTATTTATTTATAAAGAAGCTAATAAAAGATTAAAGACAGAGGGTAGTTATGTCAAATTAAACTAAAAGGGTGTTTTTTTTTTTGCTTGGATTGTTGATAACTCGAATTCGACTAAGGTATATGTATCATTATGTTGATATAGAATTTGATGAAAGAATTATGTCGCCTCCGTCAATGGAGGCTACCGAGCTCAGCTCGTCTTTTCCGATCAACTACCACACAACCTTACACACAATTGAACAGAGAGAAGAGAGAATTGTAGAGGCTTCAGCCCAAATTCCCTTTTTCAGGAAACTTGGACTATTCTGAAGCTGTGTAATTCATTAACGCCAAAGGCTTATATAGCGTTGAGAATTATAAGTATTATTCGTCACATAAAACGACAACTCAGTGAAGTTAACGTAACTTCCGAAAACGCCTCTCCTTATCCTTTGCTCGTTGAAGTACCCTTGGTTCTACGGGAATACGTAAATCGGAACCTTGGGTCTATATCATCCGCACACCAGGGCTAACCAAAAGCCAGCAGCATCTCGGCTGTTTGACTTGTTTCTGTAGTAAAAATGCTAAGATCGTCACCAAAGCGAGAGCGATGCCAAAACTTTACGAAGCCGGTCTCCACTCATCTATGGGATCGCAATCTAATGGGCCGGATTAGACCTGACCTAATGAAGACTTAAGGGAAAATGGCGGCGATAATACCGAAGTTTTTTATATTGGTGCACTTTAATACCTAAGTCTTTTTTTTTTTACGGTAATAATACCTAACTTCACAAACCGTTAGCACCAGTTGATACCTCTCCGTTAGTGTGCTCTATTTAATACCATATTTAATATTTTAAGTGCCAAATCACACATAAAATTGCCACCTATTAATGATAAACTAATTAAATAATATAAAACAAAAACAAAAAACGTGTATAGTGGATACTTTAATTAGTATTCTAATTTGATTTTTTTGCTAGATAAATATGTATAATCCTTATAAAATATACGTATAAGGAAAATATATAATCCGGATAAGTTAAGAAAAAATTAAAATAAAATGGAAAAAATCTTATTTTTTATTATTAGAAAAATAGTTTTTATTGCTAAATTCTTTACTAAAATATATGTATTATGTGACAAAAAAATATATAAAAAATACATAAGAATATTAAATGGTATAAAGAAGAGAAAAGTTCATTGAAAAATAAGAAGGGAAAAGTACTAAAAAATTAAAAATAAATTAAAAATGCGAGTTTGAGTAACCTATCGGTTCTCGCTCTCGTCGTCGCTGGGACTCGGTTCTCGCCGTCGCTACGACTCGGTCCTCGTCGTCGGTTCTCGTCAAAAGGATTTGTCACAAAATACACAATACCATACTCAAATCAAAAGAGCATTGGTCATTTGGTCTAACACATATACAAAAGGCAATGCATCACAAAATAACATTGCCAAAATGCATATAGGCTACAGGTGCGAGCGGGCAAGATACTCGGATTTTTTACTAAAATTCAAGCCCAAATCCATAATTTGAGTTTCCTAAATCAAAACACGCATCCAGATTTTTAATGTTTTAAACTCGAATTTTTGGATGCGGGTTTAAACCCGAATTTAATATCAAAACCCTGACTTAAAACTTTGATCTAGATTAATAAAATGGAAAATAAAATAGAAAAACCTTATTTTTAATACAAAAATAGTATTCAATGCTAAATCTTTTACTAAAATATATGTATTAATTAATAAAATATGAGAAATAGCGTAGGAATAATAAATGGTATAAAGAAGAAAAGTTCATTAAAAAAAAAAAAAAGGTTTGAGTAACGTATTATCCGGGCTCGGTGTTTTTCAACTAAATTCAAAATCGGGTTTAATGCGGATGCAATTTTTAAAAATCGATTCCTGTTTAATACGTTTCGGTCCTTTTTAAAAGAAGCTCCGGTCCGGATACAATGCTTTATATACTTAGTTATCAACTCAAACCCTATTTATTTGAAGAAATTAAAAAATCAAAATAAAATTGTAATTACACTCCCAGTATACACGTTAAACTTTTTTTTTGGATTTTTATGTTATTTAATTATTTTAGGATTAATTGATGGTACTTTTATGTGTAATGTGGCACTTAAAATATTAAATATGGTACAAATAGAGCCCACTAACGGAGAAGTATCAACTGCCGCTAACGGTTTGTGAAGTTAGGTATTATTACCGTAAAAAAAAAAGACCTAGGTATTAAAGTGCACCAATATAAAGAACTTCAGTATTATCGCCGCAAACATAACTTTCTAATTGTAAATATATTAAATAGTCAAAATAATAGCATCAGACTTTGACACGAGTTGAAAAATAACAAGATTTTTGCAGGGCGCGTATCATCAAGGAAGCCGCGGAATTCCTCGCGTATCTTTTCTTATGCTTTTTGCCTCCGATTATAGAGAAGACATCAGTTCCCGTCTGTATTTCGACAGAGGCCACATAAACTTTCTCGTGGGCAGGTCCTTCCTCTTCCTTTTTCTCGATACTGCGATTTATATCAGAAATTTCATACAGACTCAGTAGTTTCAATTCAAATAGAATTGACCTAAAACGTTATGCGTTAAACAACGCAAAAAATCATATTCCACTAGAAAAAAAGATTTCGCAAACTAAGTCGCACCAAGAATCAAACTACGAGCGCGATTAAGAAAGTTCTTCAATTACTTGATATGTTATAAATTGATTATAACAAGGCCGCATTACCACATTCGACCAAAAAATAAAGATTTCATACCTGTAACTAGGTTTGGGCCACATCTTCATGTGACAAAGCTTTTGCAATTTCTTTTTCGCGCATTCGATCTCAATTGAGCCATTAATTTCCATTAACCCGTCATCAGGAGGCATAAATTTGCACAGCTCGAATATAGCTAACCTAGCAGCGTTAAGCTTGGCAATCTCCTTCCTCTCGGATGAACCCGAGACAAAAAGTTCACCGTCGATATAAATATTACACACACATTTGGAGTCCTCATTCGAATGCTCAAATTTGATCTCCTTATGCATCTTGGTACAAAGATTCTTTAGGATCTTTGTAGGCGGTAGTTGGGGCAACGAATCATCGAGTGTGATGAGGGGCTCCAACAGACCTCGGAAGATCTAGAAGAACACAATAAAATAAGCGAACAAAAAGTCAAATCAATATATCCGTGTATTAGTATTTTTATTTTTGTTGGAAGTTTCTTACTATGTATTTTTTGTCCGTATTTGGCCAATTACTGTAAAATGAGTCATACCCGTCTTACATAGCTCTCGTGTCAAGATACCGATGTTTTTCAACAGAAAACGGGCCAAATAGGGGCAAGAACTGAAAATGGAGAGACGAACGGAGGCAGGTATACAGATACACTTTCGTCATTTTACAGAGTGAGAAGCGAGACAAGGACAGTGGACAAAGTTAGAAGCCAGGGTCAGCATATAAGGAAGAGTTTAGCTCATTACATACCGCCCATACTTTTTCCAAATCGAAACCGGTGTCGAGATATATAGCACCAGCGATGGCCTCGACAATGTCCCCAAGAACTTTGGGCGCTTGTACTAAACCTTTACACAAAACCGCATGTTCTTCGTTGCTCACCGCTTCTTCAAACATTCGAACCTAAACGAATAAAAACAAATACCAAACATCACCAAGTACACAAGTTACAATACTAATTTCCCCAAGCAAATCCAAAGATGCTTAACGAGATGTACACGACGAAACATGCCAAAAACGGGGAGGACACGAACAAACCGTTCTATCTTAAACCCGTATGTACACTTATTAAACTCAACTGACTCCTAATCCTCCCATGTACTAAAACCCGTGCCAATCGCGGGATCGCTCGATGAAAAACCGCACCTTCTCTATATGATCACAGTAAGAAAATACAAATTTCCATTGAAAACACACTAAAAACAAACCAAAAGATACTTCACGAGATGTACACGACAAAGCACGCGGAAAACGAATCGAAAAGATCCTCGAATCGGGGCGGACACGAGCAAACCGTTCTATCTTAAACCCGTATGTACACTAACTAAACTCAATTCTCGTATCGTATGTACTTAAACCCGCGCCAATCGCGGGATCGCTCGAAGAAAAACCGCACCTTCTCTATACGATCTCAGTTAGAAAACACAAACTTCCATTGAAAAACTTGTCTCAATATCCAATCAATAATTTTCATGAATCCCAATATCGATTCGCATTCAGTTCCGGAATCGACAGTCAAACCTTTTCGTCAAGAGTAGGACAGTTGTTGCGGCGGAGGAACCGGTAGAGGCGGAGGCGAGCGGCGAGGCGCGCGAGCTTCTCGTTGCTGGCGTTCAAGGTGCGGAGGTCGGCGAGCCGGGCGGAGCCGGCGTGGGGGTACGCCGAGAAGGCATGGTTGCTGAGCGCCAGACCCAGCACGCTGTCGCCGAGGAACTCCAGCCTCTCCTGCGTAGGTCGCGACCCCGAGTAGGAGGAGTGCGTGAGGGCTTCCTCGAGAAGACTCGGGTTCGTGAACCGGTAGCCCAATCTCTCCTCCACCTCCGTCAACGGAAACGGCTGCTCCGCCGCCATGGTCACGGCGGCGATGCTCAGCTCCGAAGATGGCGAGTCGTGAAGATTCTTAGGGAAGAAGTTTCTTAGGGGAAAGATGAAATGACGAGTCTGCCCTTCTGTGTTACAAGACATTTTGCGGAAATCTCGAATTTGCCCTCTGAGTTTTGGGCTTGGATCTTGGGCCTTTGATATAAGAGTTTATTCTATTGGGCTTGAGATATAAAGAAATTTTACTTTTATTTACTTTTTATTTTAAAATTTTGTAAAAATATACCCCGTATTCTTTTAAATACAGGTAAAGTATTCTATAGTTTTTTTTTTACAAACATCTAACATATGTTTCGAAAATATTACTATTCATCAATTTTTGGTATTTAATTTTTGTAAAGAAGTTAATAAAAGATTAAAAAAATATAGAGGGCAGTTATGTCAAATTAAACTAAAAGTTTTTTTTTTGTTTATATAAATAGATGGTGTATTTTTGCAAAAATTGAAAATAGAATATATAAAAAAACAAATTTCCCGTTATAAAGAAGCAGTTTTTTCTTTCTTTTTTTTAGTACAACTTAAATATCACATTTGGAGTCCAGTAGCGGAGAAATTACATGGCGGGGGAGTTATATTTAAATGACTAATAAGATCACATCTGTAATAATTGAAACCGACGGATACCTCGTGAGCGATGATGAAAGAGTTACGTGGCTTCCGGTAAGATATTTTCCAAAATTTAGAATCACGTTATGTTAAAAATCAAAGAAGTGGTGCTGAAAGCGGGTCAGTACAACTTTTGTAAACGTCCTCTCAAAATAACTAAGAATCACTCGTCTCGTGACTCCGTCTAAATTTTGTATTAATATATCTCTTATTTACGACGGAAGAACAAAAAAAAGACATAAGATTTACAATGATCTATTCATTATATTTTATTAATCGCAAATATCAAAAACACTCAAACAAACAATCGATCCAACACAATGACTCAACTAGTGTGGAGATACACATATTATATAGTTTAGAATTCAAAGACTTACAACAAGAAGCACTTAATTAATATTTTTTCATAATTAATACATAATTTTAATCAAAATAATATCACACTGGATAGGCTTCAATAATGGACTGTAAAGCTGGGATTTTTATGATCTTGTAGCGAGGAAATCCACCTTGCTTGAGTATATTTCGCCATTGATTTTCAGTTCTCTCTTTGGCGCCGGAGAAATTCGCGGCCACCACATCTACTATGATGAGTTTTCCATTCTCTTCTGGTATCACTTTCCGACAATTCTTCAAGATCTTCACGCAATCTTCTTCGCTCCAATTATGCATTATCCACTATACATATGCAAGGACATAAATTTGAAAAAGAAAAAGAAAAATATTTAGTGCAATTTTCATTAGTATATTTGTTGTATAAGACTATTCACTGATTCTTCAATTTATTTAGAGAAATTTATAGCATAAGTACTCATAATTAAGTGATGAGTCATATATAGTTGGTGGTATATATACTAAAAACTCAAAAGTCATGGTGAAAGTTCCCAAGTTTCAAAAAATTGCACTCCGCATTGTTCTCATGACTTTTACACTTTAGGAACATTCACTAATTTTTGTTTAAAATTTTGGGAATATTTTGTCAACTTTATATAACTTGTGATACTTGCAGCAATATATTTATTCATTACTGTTTATCATGTAAATCATATATTGGCAATTTGGCAATAAGATAAAGATTTGAAATTTCTGTTTTGGCTCAAATTTTTGTATTGTGCATGCAGATCATACAAGTTTACTTATTGTCACTAACATGTATGCAATATTATTGCAATAATTATTAGGATATGAATATGTTCATCCATATATACAATTTTATAATTTAAAAAATAATGCATGCCAAACGCTTCTAGAAGTTGAGGTTTTTCTTTTCTTTTCATGTACGTAATAGCTCTTTAGAAATTATATATATCATGAGAAAATGAAACTATTAGGATAGCAGATTGTATTATTTCATAAAAAAATTAAATAATATGAAAAGCTTATGGAAAGTTAATATTTATTAGGATATAGGGAGAAGATAAAACTAGCCTTGATGAAAATAGCATCGGCCCATGGAATGCTCTCAAACATGTCCCCACCAACATGCCTCACTCCCGGCCACGCGGGTGCGGCGGCAACGACATGTTGCAAGTCGAAGTTGACCGCCTCGATATGCGGATGCAATTTCACGATCTCCGCCACTGACTTTCCGACCCCTCCGCCAACGTCCACCAACGTCCTCACCGACGCGAATCTGTCCCTATACCCCGACAAAACCGCCCTCATCGTTATCCCGGCCATAGATTCCATGGCGGCATATTGAACAGCCCATTAAACTCGCCGTTCTCCGAAGCAAAGTCGAAGAGCTTCTTCCCATGCGCATGCTCGAACGCGGACCCTCCACACTTGACCCACATGCTTAAGCACTGCCACGGGGCCATCAGCCACGGGTGGTGGTTCAGCAGCAGCAGCGGTGCCAGGCTTTCTTGAAACGTGGACGTGTCACCGTGGAAGAGCCACCTCGAGGAGTGTGTGAGGCCGTAGAGAGTCTCTTCCCCGAAGCCATGGGAGGAGAAGATTTTTCGGCGGGCGAGGAGTGTCATGACATGTGCGAGGCGGGGAGTGTTTGGCGAGGAAGTGTCTGGAATGTCGGAGGAAATTTGAGACAGAGTGATTGGGCGGCCGTGGGAATTTTAGGGCCATGGAGTCAATGAAGCTGAACATATACTTCCATATCTCTGCTTGCCCTCTCAAGCTAGACTCAAGATCACCTTCCATATCTGGTATGATACATGAATATGGAAAATGTGTATTATTTATAGGCTTTTCTCGATTATTTATTGATGCCATGTAGTATGCATTTATGGACGAGAGCCGACGTAACGAAAAATAATGCAAATATAGCAATTCCTGAGTGGAAACGACCAACAGGAAGGACTAGGGCTGAACAGCTATTCTAAGTTAGACTTCTGTGAATTATTTGAACATCGAAAATGTGTATTATTGAATATATTGATAGACTTTTCTCTCTTGACCATGCCATTGGAAAAGGGTTTGCATTTACGACTCATTGAAAATAATGTAAGTTTAGCAAGGACTTTATCTTCATCTCTCTCATCAAGTGGCGTATCTAGGAATTATAAATAGGGGACAAGAAAAAAAATTCAAATAACATATAAGCATAATTTGTATCTAGAAATTATAAATAGGGGTCAAGAAAAAAAAAATTCAATAACATATAAGCATAATTTGTTTTTTTATACTATTCTACATCAGTTGTTATCATAGCATTTTAAATATATATATATTCAAATAAATTATCTGTCATTTTTATTTGTTTTTATATCATCTAATGTTTAAGAACCTGCAAACCGAAATCCGTTAAAAAATCTTATTTTACAGAAATCCGTCAATCAGGGTATCCGAGAATGATTTTTTAGTCTCTAATACATGCAAATCAGTCTCGGATGTGTATCCGAGACTGATTTTCCGTCTCCAAGGCTAGTCTCGGATACCTACTCACGAATCAAATATTTTGCATTACACTAATGTCCAGTTTTACGTTGTAATTGAAATTTCGTATGTTCTTAAAACATAAAAAAAAAAAAACTTAAAAACACTAAATGGGTGAGTTATATCAAAAATACGAAAAATGCACATATAGAGGAGGAATCACTCGTTGATGGTCAAGTGACGAAAAACACGAAAAAAATCTAACGGAATTAAGTTTGGGTACATTAACCGTCGAAAATAAATATTAAGTACATAATTAACAGCCGATTAAACATTAGGTGCATTAGCCGCAGTTTACCCTAAAAAAACTAGCAGCATATAAAACCAAAATCTTAATATGTCTACTAATAACAAGTAGTAAGTTATGTCCTTTGAAATAATGTTATGATAGACGGACAAAATCCTAATATCCTTAGTTAAATCTACTTCCACTTCCTCGTGCAGAGAGAAATTTCATCGTCTTCCTTGGTGAAATAGCTCGGCGACGGGCCACCTCATCGTTGGCCGTAGATCCGCCGTTGCTCTCATCTCTCTCTCCATCCGTACGATTTTTTTAGTCTTCTCGTGCATTTAAACATTCAAGGGAATGATATATGTGTGTAGCTGTGGTGCTTAAGATATTAGTATTGATGATTATCGACAAATTTCTATAAAATATTCTAAGAACAAAGAATATATAAACAATTTTTATATAGAGTCCAACGATATAATCTCATATATATATATATATATATATATATATATATATATCATAATAAGTACTCATAATTCATAAGTTCTAAATATACACAAACATACGTATATATTTAATGAGGACTCATAATTCATTCTTGCGAACGTACTCCCCAGGCAGGATACTTAACGTGTTAGCTACAGCACTCCACGAGTCGATATGAGTGCCTATCCATTGCTTACGGCTAGGACTACTGGGGTATCTAATCACATTCGCTCCCTTAGCTTTCGCCGTTGTACGCATTTCACCGCTCCACCCGAAATTCCCTCTGCCCCGACCGTATTCCAGCCTGGTAGTTTATATATAATTTTCAATATTTATTCTCGTTCTGAATACGTTCTCGTACTTGTATGTTTCACACATTGCATATTCGCGTGTCCACGTTATATATGATTAAATCTTAGTCTTATACTCTTATTGATACCAATTAAGTCTTAATTCAACCACTATGTTGTAAAGAACATATTTGCATTCGTTAAGCATTGACTTTCTCAACCGAGAAGCAAGGAATTAGTGGTCTGTTATTTGTTGGTTTATTTAGTCAATAGTAATTGGTGGGATACTAGTCTCATTTTGCCAAGTCTATATCCTATTCAATAGGATAGTAGAGATAATTTAGGAATTAGTTTCCTCACTGTTTTCTTATATATTAATTTCATTCATTAGGTTAACTCCAGTTCTTGTATAATCACGATATTCACATATACATGTACATAAACACTAATTAATTAGTGAAAGTGGTTTTATTAGCCATCGTGAGAGTGTGAGCATATTGTGGAAGTTTTTTTTTTTTTTTTGAAGAGTGTCGTTTAAAGCTTTCTTTGCGGATTATTCCCGTGTGTGCTTCCGGTAAACGATCTCGATTGGAGCCAACAATATATATATATATATATATATATATATATATATATATCATATAATATTGATGTTCATCTTCATATATGATATATATATATATCATATAATATTGATGTCAATCTTCATATATGATATAGCCGACTAAAGGAAGGCTTTGGGCCATTAGATAGTTTAAAATATTTCTATTTTAAATAACAATTTCAAAAGAAAAAATATTTCTCGACTTTATCACATAATGTAAGAAAATATCTGAAATATTTAAATGAATATATGAAACATTTAAGTAAAGTGAAATCAATAGAATTTTCTAGGACTAGAAATGCTTAGGAGTGAAAAGCATTGTACGATTAAACCTCATTCAACGAAAGTTATAGCAATTATGTTTTTTGGAGAAACACACCATTGCGATCTTCGGGTGAAATGTTTTCACAATCAAATCGCGTGTATCTTTAAGAAAACCTATATGATGATATTCTCAATTTCTTGAGCGCTCATAAATTTTCTACACCACATGTTCCAATATACACTATACGTATATCGGTTTCTTCCTTTATATCCGGTCATGGTGGGCGTTTGGAAAAAAATATTTGTATCAAGACTTGAACTACTCATTTAGAGATACAAGTTCAAATATTCCACACCGAGGCCCTTATCGATACTACAACGGTCCCTTTGAGACAAGTCTCCAGAACTTTGTAGTCACAAATTAATATACATCACACAAGCTCAAGAATACTTCTGAACTAAAAATCACGTCCCAAATCATATTATCATCAAATGGACCACACAAATATCTGTCTTTGCATGCTCGGTGTCGGATACTTGAAGATTACGGATGATACACTAGCATATTATACATACAATTTTGTGGCTCTAGTCTCAGACAAACAAACAACTGAAAATAAAAGATGAGCGTATTCACGTTTGTGCCATATTTTGCTTTCTGATTGGAGAGTGATTTGACTAATCAAATCAATCCGAATTTAAAAGATTCCAAGTTCTCTAATAATAATGGAAATGGTTATGAGTAGTACAAAGAAGATAGATATTGATATAGGAAAACTTTCCTTTATGGCTATTATATTCCCACATGGCAGTAGGTGATAATGAACCATATTGTTGTCTTTCCATAATATGAAGAAGAAAAAAAGTAAAACTAAAAAAATTAATCTAACATTTGGCTATATATAAATATATAGAAAGAAGCGGATTAGTGAGTAGCTGGCTCTAGAAGAGAGAGAGAGAATGGAGATTGAAGAAGCAGTGACGACGGAAGCCCGCTGTGCACCGGTGACTTCCGAAAGAAAGATCCGAACCGATTTGGAATCTTCACTTGAAAAGCCTTGTAAGTCTTTATAACTTAGTTCCGGGGGACGGTTATGTCCGTCATCTCAACTTTGAACATAGGTGCAGATAAACCCTCGACTTTATTAATAAACGTAGCATGCGGAATGGCGGGCTTTTATTTTTTACGAAGCTCTATGCTAAGTTAACTTTTAGGTACCTAAACAAGAATTTCCGAATCAAATTTCGTTATTATTTTTTAATATGACTTGAAACATACAAAATTTGGACAAATTTAGAAAATTTTATGTTAAGTGTCTATTATCTTTATATACCAATTTGAAAAGAAAAAAAAAAAAAAACGAGAAGCGCTATCTATCGCTATCAAATTTATTTTTTTAAACTTCTGACCCCTATTAACTTGGTTAAAATGCATTTAAACCCTTCAACCTTTAATCTTTTGTCAATCGACACTTCCAACTTATAATGTCCTTTAAAAATTACCTCAAATCTGACAAAAAACAATTCGAATTTTGGATGATTGGAAGTCAAGAAGGCAAACTTATAAGTGACAAACTGATACTATTCGCTCGGGGTTGTTTGGTGGCGCATGCTCTTGGCTTCGATAAACTCATCATCAAATCTGACGCTAACTCGGTGGTTGAGGCGATTAAAAACCCCCAGCTACCTAACGACCTCGTTACCATCATTGAAGTTACTCAAAGTTTTCGTAGTGAGATTTTGCGATATCTCTTTTTCTTTTGTTTCTAGGAAATTATAACTCTGTTGCTGCATGTTGTTGCGGGTTGTTATTTTTGACGCTATTCCTCATTGGGTTGGTAGTTCGCTTGTGTAATCTTGTCTCGGCTTTCTTTAATAAAAATGAATTTCAAAAAATATATCTATATGCTTAATTACGGTGTGATAATAAAGTAGTGATATAAAAAATAAAATGTGACAGATTTGCCTAGAGCTTTGGTAGCCGTTGATTCCGAGCACCCAAAGGGGACCAAAGGCCACAAACACAACAACATGAGTGTGATGCAGCAACATGCTGCATTTTTTGACAAAGACAACAATGGAATTGTCTATCCTTGGGAATCTTATGCCGGTATTTTTTAGATTAATTTACCACATTTATACATTTTATTAAGCAATATTGAAGTTCAATTATCTATTTTATTTTTATTATATTAAGGAATGAGAGAGGTTGGTCTCAATCCAGTTTCAGCCTTCTTTCTTGCTATGCTCATCAACTCAGCAATAAGTTATCCAACTTTACCCGTAAGTAATCAATTCTCTATGAATCTTTAATTATTCAATGATCATAATTATAATTATATAGAAGAAGAAAAAGAAAAAAAGAAAAAAAACTGACCCAAAAACTAATTCTATATGTAAATGACCCGAAGAACGAAAATTAAGACAGAAGAATCCTGGAATATAAAGATCAACATAAATGTTCCGGTGTAACAAAATCGGGATCTTATATAGTATTTCAAACCTTAAGTCATATTTTTCTCTTTTTTATATTTTTATTTTAGGGATGGCTACCGAATCCGCTGTTTCCGGTTTATATAGACAACATTCACAGAGCCAAGCACGGTGGCGATTCCGGAGTGTATGACACCGAAGGAAGGTAATTTAATTATTATAATTTGATTTATATTGTTTTATTTTAATTATTAATCATAATAATTTGATCCATAAATCGGTTTTTATAGAAAATGTGATTCCTGATATTTTGGTTTTACAGTCTCAATCAACTTAACTGATAATTACAGAAACGATAAGCAAGAAAAACGACTGAATTACTAAAACAACATGAAATGAGAAACGGCACAAATAACTTGACGTAAGATATGTGAAGTAAGATGAAAACGAACGACATAAAAATAACAAACGACATGAACTTAAAAATGACAATTTACCACCAAAATATAAAACAACTTTGAATAATAGGGGAAATCGTCATCAAAATATGGCAACTTTAGAGGATAACGACAATATAAAATTAAAGGACGGGATTTATCAATTTTAAACATAGAAACATAGTAATGATATGTCTGGGTCTGGCAATTTATAATTTGATTGAAAATTATTTTCTAAAAAAAATATTTTCAATTTTTATACCTCAAATCTAGGGGTATGCGGAATAACTAATAACTGAATTTTAAAATCGTAACTGAAAACTATTCGGTTTAAAATAACCGTAATTGAATATTTTTTTAGAGCATGTTAAGGTTGACTGTATCTGGTTTGACCCGTAATTGATTTTTTGAAACCGGTTATTTTTGTAACGGGTAATTATATTAAATATTCTTTTTATAAATATTTTAGAATTAAGGGAGTTAGGGTTTTGCAAAACAAATTATATATATATTTTGCACTTTTTCGATTTATATTTTGGAATGCTATATTTTATTTGTGATTTATTTTGAACCTTTATGTGTTATTTAGATCGATATGTTTTATTTTAGCATAAAATGTGTTGAATATTGTATATATTTATTGAATTGAATAACCAGATCTAGTTAACCAGTTTCTAAACATGTTAATGCTATTAAAACCAATTATTAGATTTTAATAATCAAAAACTCGGTTAACCGGTTTTTAGAAACAAATTAAGGTTATTAAAATATGAATAACCAGAATAAGCTTGTGGATACCAAATAATGAAAAATAACAACTTAAATGACCGATTACACCCTTTCTCGAATCGCAACATGGGCAAACAGACAAGTGGACGCCAAACCCATTTTTGAAAATTGACAGCAGTTGCTCTTATTGTTTTAAAAACCATTTATTTTAGGGTAAATTGCGGGTAATGTATCCAATATGTGATCTTCTGCGAATTATGTACCCAATGTTTATTTTTTATGGCTAATGTACCCAATGTTTGATCTGTTAGATATTTTCGTGTTTTCCGTCAGTTGACCGTTATAGAGTTATCCTCCTCTACATGTACATTTTTCGTATTTTTGACATAACTCACTCATTTTTTTGTCCTAATTTTATGCACGACCTATGGTTGGAAAGATAAGAGATAGATCTACAACTTTTTTTTTTTAATTTTTGTAAAATAATTTTTAGAAAAATACGAAATTTCAAATACAACGTAAAATTAGACGTTAGTTTAATACAAAATATTTGTTTCGAGCAAATTTTAATATATTTAATGACTTTTTATGGTGAAACGTAAAACTAAAAATTTGTAGATAAATATTTATCTTTCTAACGGGTCTTTATGTATAAATTTTGGATAAAAAAACGAGTGACTTATGCCAAAAATATGAAATATGTGATGTGAAATAATCTTTCATATTTTTGGCATAACTTACTCATCTTTTGTCAAGAAATCATAAATAAACACCCGTTGGAAATATAAAATATTTATCTAAAAATTTTTAGTTTTACGTTTCATCATAAAAAGTCATTAAGTATAGTAAAATTTTCTCGAAACAAATATTTTGCATTAAACTTACGTCCAATTTTACGTTGTATTTGAAATTTCGTAATTTTATAAAACTTATTGTACAAAACTTAAAACATAAAAGTTGTAGATCTATCTTTTATCTTTCCAACCATAGGTCATTCATAAATTTTGGACAAAAAATGAGTGAGTTATGTCAAAAATACAAAAAGTGTGCATATAAAGGAGGATAACGGAAAACACGAAAATATCTAACAGATCAAACATTGGGTAGATTAGCCACCAAAAAGAAACATTGGGTACATAATGCACAGAAGATCAAACATTGGGTACATTAGCCGCAGTTTACCCTTTATTTTAACATGTTATTTAAGTATGTGCGGGTTTCTATCAACCCGCCTAATGCGGTATGGGCTTCCTCGTTCTGTTTATACAAAATTATAATTACATGTAAATAAAACCGTGAGTCTAAATGAAATAACTTCATTTTTCCGCTTCTATGTGGTAATCGGATTAATAAATTATTTTTAGAAAATTATTCGCAATAAGTATATCTATATATTATTTTATTTTATTTTGAAAGAATATTTTATTCTTTTCTGAATGTTAAAATGTCAGGTTTGTGCCAATAAATCTTGAAAATATATTCAGCAAGTATGTTCATACAAAGCCTGACAAGCTGTCCCTAAAAGAGATTTGGGCTATGACTCAAGCCAATAAGCTTCCCTTTGACTTCTTTGGCTGGTAATTACAATTACTTTCTTAATTATAGTCATAACAATTAGATTCATATCTTAATAAAATTATTAATTTGTGTGAATTTAAGGTTGGCAAGTAAAGTGGAATGGTTAAGCTTGTACGCCATTGCCAAGGATGAAGAAGGATTTTTGTCTAAAGAAGCTGTGAGGAGACTCTTTGATGGAAGTTTGTTCGAGTATTTGGCTGCAAAGTATTCAGGTCGCTCGGTTAAAATGGACTAATAAAAAAAGGTTATTTGCGGCATGATTATCTAGTTTTATGCTAAGTGCGTCGACATATTCTCAAATTTTTTTTTTAACAGTGTCGAGGTCCAATTTTGTCAATGTTCCGTTACGGCCTGATAGTACAGGAAGAACGCGTGCATGTCTACAATTAAACTTTGAAAACATAAATTATATAACATTTATTAAATTAGAAATGTATGCATGTATCTGGCTTAATGGTCGTTAACCGACATGGACGGAACTGGACCTCCGCGCTGTTTTTTGGTCTTTACGTACTACTGTCGCTAAAAAACAAACGAAATCGAGAATATGTCAGCACACTTGGTATAAGATTTGGTACTTATGCAACAAATATGTCATGAAAATATGTGTGTGCGCTCATGTTCTTTTTAAGGTATTTGTAATTACTGAAATATAAGATTATGCATGGTTGCAGACTCTTGTTATTATTCTTTATTTTTATGGATATTTGCATTTTAAACCTTGATTATATAACAAGACTATTTATTTTCGAGAATTTGCGTGCTTTTTTTCCCTTAAGTAAAACATATTAAAATTCAAATCTTACAGAACTACATGCCAAAATAAGAATTTGACTAAAAAATTAGAGATAATTAAAAGAAAACATATTAAAACAACAAGAGCAGGAAGGGGGAATTCTTAATTTGATAAATTACTTTGCACATTTATGCTAACTTACAACATACGAATTTCAAATTCCTGGTAAATAAATTATTTATAGAGATGAGAGTGAATTGGTAATGCACTCTTATGTCAAATTTACAACTATATTTTTAGTCTTATTAAACTCTATCTTATCCTTAAAGATGGAAATTAATGAAACATCTTAACCATAAATTGCTTAATAATTGTCATGATGTATCGTATCAGCACTTTTAAACGATGTTTGAAATGATCACGTGTGGGTTTATCGTCGGCAAGTCATTTTCCACACACGAGCTGAATTTCGTCCATAATCCACGTCGTTTTGGTCTATGTTGTTAGGAAATAAGCACCAAATCCCCTTTGAACCGAAGACGAAATAATGGCAAGAAGCGAAATAAAATGACACCGGAGATTATAGTGGTTCGCCCCCAATGCGGGAGGTACGTCCACTTGCCGCTTGCAAATACGATCCACTAGAATCTCCAACGGAGTTGCTCGAATACACCCTCGAGCTCACTTACTCTTCCCTTGTGTTTACAAGTGTTTCTCACTCAAGAACAAACCCCTTGTTCTGCCCTTTCTTCTTGTTGTGCCCACAGCAAGAACAGCACACCCACAACCAGAAATGGAGGCTGAAACAGAGAAACTAAAGCACTCACAACATACGCTTTTTCTATTGGCTTTTCACACAAAGCTCTCAACTTTTTCTCTCTATTTCAATGAGGAAGAAAACCACCGAGCTCTATTCTAGCCCTAAAAGCCAAAGCTTGTCCAAGAATACAACTTTCCCATCAAGAAAGTCAAAAAGCAACATAGAGGAAATATCAAAATTACCCCTAAGCTAATCATGACTATCCCAATTAAATTAGGCTTCACATAATAACAATCTCCCACTTGAAGATTAATTGAAATCACCCGTCTCCAAGCTTCCAAACGGCGGCTCCGATCATCACTCGAGGAGCCCAACTGAAGTTGCACACAACTTCAGTTTCTCGTATGGCACGGTCTTCGTCAACATGTCCGCAGGATTCTCACTTCCCGCGATCTTCTCGAGAACTAGCACCTCTTCCTCCAAGGCTGATCTGATGAAGTGGTACCGAAGTTGTATGTGCTTTGTCCGGGCATGATAAGCGGGGTTCTTCGCCAAATGAATGGCACTCTGGCTATCACTATAGAGCACGTAGCTCTCTTGATTATGGTTCAGCTCTTGTAGAAAAGACTGAAGCCAAATAATCTCTTTCGTAGCCTCCGTTATAGCCACATACTCGGCTTCACAACTAGAAAGAGCAACAATATTTTGCAACCTTGAAAGCCAACTAATTGCCGTACCTCCGAATGTGTAAACATAACCGAAGGTGCTCTTTCTACTGTCGACGTCTCCGCCATTGTCCGCATCGACGAACCATTCAAGCCACGAGCTTGACTTCCGAAAGCACAACGCTAAGCTTGAGCTTCCTTTGAGGTACCTGAAAATCCACTTCACAACTTCCCAATGTTGTTTGCCCGGATCGCTCATAAATCGGCTAACAACTCCCACTGCATGTGCAATGTCGGGCCTCATACATACCATAGCGTACATAAGGCTCCCGATAGCCGAAGCATACGGAACCTTGTCCATGTGTGCCCTATCTTCCTCGGTCTTTGGCGAGTCATCTTTAGATAACCGAAAGTGGCTACCCAAAGGAGTTCCAACTGGTTTGGCATCTTCCATATTGAACTTCTTGATGATATTTTTCACATACTCTTCTTGTGATAGTTTCAACCCATCCTTAATTTGGATGATCCTCATCCCGAGGATTTGCTTCGCGGCACCGAGATCCTTCATCGCAAATTCCCTTGACAATCTTTTATTCAACTTCTCGATCCCACTATGAGCATTTCATCAACGTAGAGGAGAAAAATCATGTAAGAGTCTTCAAATCTCTTAAAGTAGCAACAATGATCCGCCTCGCACCTCACGAACTCGGATTTCTTCATGAAAGAGTCGAACTTCTTATACCATTGTCTCAGAGCTTGTTTTAAGCCGTACAAACTATTTTGGAGCTTGCATACCATCTTCTCTTTGCCTTTGAACTCGAAGCCTTCCGGTTGTTTCATGTAGATCTCTTCCTTCAAATCCCCGTGGAGAAACACCGTCTTCACATCAATTTGTTGAAGGTGTAGATCTTCTTTCGCCACCAATCCAAGGACGGTTCGGATAGTTACCATCTTGACTACCGGAGAGAAAATCTCGGTGTAGTCAATGCCTTCCTTTTGTTGGAAGCCCTTCACGACCAACCGCGCTTTGTAGCGCTTACTCCCGTCGTGTTCTTCCTTTATCCGGTAGACCCACTTGTTGTGTAACACCTTCTTTTTCGCCGGTAGCTCGGCTAATTCCCACGTTTTATTGCAGAACAACGAGTCCATTGTTGGAAATCAAAGGTATCAAGTCGACTTCCTTACCACGATAAAGGCCTCCGTGCCGTCCCGGTAACATTTAAAAATTCATTTTAAAGCGGAAATCTTGTTATCGGATCGACGACACGGATATCGGGTAACAAAAATTAAGATCTGATAAATATTTCGAATATAATATTTTCATATTCATTATAAATAATCTAGTCGAACAGGAAACAAATAGAAAGCAGTAAATGGTTGCATTTATTTACCCAATGCATAAGGCCGTACCTCAACTGATGATTCCGGCTGCGAGTTCTGACTTGGGCAGGGCTCCGCCGGTGCTGAGGGAAACTCCCGTGATCTTCCGGGATATTCTCCTGGATTCCTCGCTACCGAAGCGTGGGCTTCGCTGGCAGGACTCCGTCGCAAAATTTAACTGACGGTTCTTTTAAAGCTACCGGAGAAAAAATATCTCCTAAGCCGAACCAGAAGAGAGATCAGAAGCAGAAAACTCGCAGACCCTAGAGGGAGAGGGAGAGCTCGAGTTTTTGCTCTAGGGAGAGGTGTGTAAAATGTGTAGAATCAGCTTCCTATTTATAGGCTCAAGCTGTAACCGATTTGGATATTTTCCCTCCCAATTTTCGAATTCTTTTAATTAAATATAAATAATTATTTCAATCCAATGATCCAGATTCAATCTCATCTAGATCCAATGGACATAATTAATCAGGGATTTAATTAATTAAATAATACAAGATAAGATTAAAACATTTAATCTTATCATTATATTATATATTTTCGAATTATATTATACATATATATTTAAATTCGAATTTGTTAATGATTATCTAGATCCAATGGTTAAGAATAAATCTTAAACCAATCCAATGGATCAAATCAATTAGGGATAAAGTCAAATACCCTAGGGTTTTACAAAATCCTAATTCGAACTCTTATCACAAATATATTCGAATTTAATATCATATATATAATATTAATTAATTTCTAATCCGACGGTTTAAAGATAAAATCTCAAAACCGATCCAACGGACATAATTAATCAAGCAAATTCGAAATACCTAAACTTGGTCACCAAGTTTCAATTTCGAATTACATTAGGGTTCAAGTCAATTATCTCAATCCAACGGTTGATACTAAATCATAACCGATCCAATGGATTAAATTGATTTTAGGGTTTTTGCCAAAATACCAAGCTTCAGGTACTTATGCCGCAAAAAATAAAAATCTTCAATTCAGATATTCGAATTTAGCTAGGGTTTGTTATCTCCAAACCCTAATTCGAATATACACATAAAACAATATATATAAATATATTATTTATTTATTAATATAAATCCTTTAATTATTAATTAATTATTAATAAGATATTAATAATTAAATCCAAATAATTAAATTATATTAATAAAGCCTGATCTCTTTATCACACATTAAATGTCATGGTGCAACACCATCATTTAAATTCGTGACATGTGATTTAATTTCATAGTTTATCGAACCGAGTCATAAACATAGAAAATCCATAAATCACAAACCGTAAGTCAGAATGACTTGGTTCAAAAAGCAAAGTCGCTTAGAATTTAATTTAGAACAACACAGTGCTGTTCCAAAATCTAAATTCTAACTTTCCTTTTATTCAATTACTTTCGTGTACCAAAATATGATACTTTTGCCACACTATCGATAAAACTATCTAACGTCTGACACAGACTTGTCAGTTTTATAAGTCGAGCCAAATGATTAAACATTATCCAGAATGTATTTTAATCACGTACGTATCATCGGTTACGGAGCTATCCTGGGGACCATGGACCCGTATCACTTAAGCTCCAACGAACTGCTAGGTGTTCGTCAAACCTCGAAGTGATTCCACTATAGACCCGAGGCTGCACTCTTTAGTGATACGGTATATATTATTCCCTTATAACAGCAGGGTGTCCATTAGATTCAATCAAATACCGATTATTGTTCTTTTACTTGATGACCCACACATGAGCAGGCGGTTTGTACCGTAATGCCCCTCAATGCATTTTCATCCTTGACTCAGCCAGTAATATTATGAGTAACCCACTTATGGTTTCGATTCATAAGTTGCGCACGGGAACCTCTCACTTCTCACCACTGACAACCAAGGGAATCATCATGACTCTGAAGAGAGCTGTGTGATGCCCATGTCTATGATCAAGCAATCCTTACTACTGACTATCATGTTCCCAAAATAATAGTGTTGGGAACAACGGTAATATCTTGTGTTCTTTAACGGTTAAATCAAAGAACAATCAAGCCAGCAGCTCGGACTCATGATCACTCAGGACTTAGAACTAATATCCATTTGATCATCATTTTGCGACTCAACTACAAGTTGTCAGTGACGGTCTTATGTGACAACTTCTCGAGTTTAAGTCAGGTCCAGTCCAGTATGAAGACGCTTCATACTTAATGCACTTCTAGTGAGTGTGACACACAAATAATCCAGAATAGGATTGTCACTTCAGTCACATTAATGACCTTACCGATTAATGGGCTCCCACCCAGTTAATCAGGTCACTGACATTTTAAGTTCATTTATTATGCTTATTAATTCTTCCTCACATGACTCTGTTGTGATAATAATAACATAATTGCATCCTTTATGAACTAAGGAATCAAACATTCTATTTTACTCTACAGAAACTATAATAAGATTAACATAATAAGTACCATCTTTATTCAACGACTTGTCATAATCTTTTACAAATGGATAAACATCTTGTTTAAGGACATATATGTCCAACATCCATCTCGTCCTTCATCGCCAACTCCCACTTGCTCGATTCATTGACTTCCTTAGCTTCATCATAGCTCTCGGGTTCACCCTTGTTGGTGAGAAAAATATGGTTGAGCGATGGTGAGAACCTTTGCGTTGGCCTTCTCACCCGAGAAGATCGGCGTAGCTCGGTGATCGGCGTTAGTTGACTTGACGGGGGTTCAAATTCTTCATCGCCTTCTCCATCACTCTCATGTCGATGTTCTAATTTGGCTGCTTGTTCTCCCACTTCCGGAGCAGCCCTTTGCGACTCGTGTGCCGAAAACTCATTCAAATCAACCACCGCTGATTTTTCATTCTCCGTTACGCGGCTTTCCGGGACTTCTCGAAGCTTGTCTTTGTACAACACATGTTCATTGAAGATGATGTCCCTGCTTCGGATGATCTTCCGGGTTCGATCATCCCAGAAACGATAACCAAGCTCGAAGTCACCATAGCCAATAAAATAACACTTCTTAAACTTTGCATCAAGCTTACTTCTAGAAGTGGCATCAATATAAACATAAGACAAACAACCAAACACTTTCAAATGAGAAAGGTTTACCTTCTTCCCTCTCCAAGCCTCTTCCGGAATTCGGAAATTTAATGGAACGGATGGTCCTCGGTTGATCAAGTATGCCGCGGTGTTAACCGCATCGGCCCAAAACGTCTTCGGTAGCTCGGAGTGTAACCTCATGATTCTTGCACACTCATTTATGGTCTGGTTCATCCTCTCCGCTACCCCATTTTGTTGAGGCGTTCCGGGGATGGTCTTCACCATCTTAATCCCATGTTCGGCACAATATCTCTTGAAGTTTCCCTCAATGTACTCTCCGCCGTTATCGGATCTCAAGCTCTTCAACTTCAAGCTTGTCTCATTCTCAACCAAAGCTTTCAACTTCTTGAAAATGGTAAACACATCAGACTTGTGTTTCATGAAGTAGACCCAAATCTATCTTGTTGAGTCATCGATAAACGTCACGTAGTAGTGTGACCCTCCGAGGGAAGCACCGGGGCCGGTCCCCACACATCCGTGTGAACCAATTCTAACTTCTCGGTCTTCAACTCCCTCCCTTCATTTGAGAAACTAACTCGCCGTTGTTTCCCAAGCACACAACTCTTGCACAAATGGTTGTCCACCGACTTGAGCTCGGAAATCTTTCCTTCTTTCACGAGAATATTCATACCTTTCTCGCTCATGTGTCAGAGTCGATTGTGCCACAACTCCGATTTGTTGGCATTGTCCAAGAGCGCGGCCGAGTCGGAACAACTTGTGGTCATGTAAAGGGTGCCGGTCTTATGGTCGCGGGCACCGACCAAAGCACCCTTCGCTACCTTCCACGCTCCACCGCCAAAGGTTATCGTGTGGCCTTCTCCGTCGAGTTGGCCCACCGAAATTAAGTTGCGCTTCAATTTTGGTACATGCCGAACCTTCTTAATCTTCCACGTGCGTCCGTTTGGCATCATCAAGGTGATGTCCCCGGTACCCACAATATCCAGTGGTATACCGTCGGCCAAATAGACTTTCCCGAGGTTCCCCGCAACGTAGTTCTCCATTTGCTCTTTGTTCGGAGCGGTGTGGAAAGACGCTCCCGAATCAAGCACCCAACTATCAATCGGGCTATCAACGGACAACAATAGTGCATCACTCTTATCCTCGACAACTCCACTGACCGGGTTGTCGGCCGACAAGAATAACACATCACTGACTTCTTTGGTAGCCGCACTGACGGCATCTTCTCTGTTGTCTTGTTTCTTCTTTGGAGCTCTACAATCTTTCCTCATGTGGCCCGTTTTACCGCAATTCCAACACTCCATTTTTCGTCCGAATCTTGACCGACCTCTGCCATTTCTTGACTTTGATCTGCCCTTGTTCCGGTTGTGGCTTTTCTTGGTTCCTCTGCCTCTATGTTCTACGTGCAACGCAGAACTCGACGATGCTTCCTCTGAATCGATTCTTCAAACTTCCTCTGCGAGAATGCGATCTCGAACATCGTTGAACTTTAACTTGGCAGTACCACGGAGTGACTAACCGCTGCCCTCATCGATTCCCAACTCAGTGGTAAAGACGCCAACACAATTAGGGCACGAACTTCATCATCAAAATCTATTTCAACGAACGACAACTGGTTGACTATGGTGTTGAACTCGTTCAAGTGAGTAGCTATAGACCCACTTTCCTCAATTCTCAAATAGAAAAGTTTCTTAATGAGAAATACCTTGTTGTTCGCCGAGGGTTTCTCGTACATATCGGAGAGAGCTTTCATCATGCTCGCCGTGGTCTTCTCCTTCGCCACGTTGTGCGCGACATTCCTCGATAACGTCAACCGCACAACTCCGAACACTTTTCTGTCGAACAGAGCCCATTCCACCTCATCCATATCCTCTGGTTTTGAACCCAAAGGAATATGAAGCTCTCTACCATAAAGGTAGTCTTCGACTTGCATTCTCCAAAATGCGTAGTCCGAACCATCGAGCTTCAAGCTTTGCCCTAACCCATCGTTTCAACCCATCGTCTTCTAAATCGCAGCACAACCCAGTTGCTCTGATATCAGTTGTTAGGGAATAAGCACCAAATCCCCTTTGAACCGAAGACGAAATAATGGAAAGAAACGAAATAAAATGACACCGGAGATTATAGTGGTTCGCCCCCAATGCGGGAGGTACGTCCACTTGCCGCTTGCAAATAGGATCCACTAGAATCTCCAACGGAGTTGTTCGAATACACCCTCGAGCTCACCCACTCTTCCCTTGTGTTTACAAGTGTTTCTCACTCAAGAACAAAACCCCTTGTTCTGTCCTTTCTTCTTGTTGTGCCCATAGCAAGAACAACACACCCACAACCAGAATTGGAGGCTGAAACAGAGAAACTAAAGCACTCACAACACAACCTTTCTCTCTTGGCTTTTCACACAAAGCTCTCAGCTTTTTCTCTCTATCTCAATGAGGAAGAAAACCACCGAGCTCTATTCTAGCCCTAAAAGCCAAAGCTTGTCAAAGAAGACAACTTTCCCATCAAGAAAGTCAAAAAGCAACATAGAGGAAATACCAAAATTACCCCTAAGCTAATCATGACTATCCCAATTAAATTAGGCTTCACATAATAACAATCTCCCACTTGTTTATGTATTTATAACGATAATTCATTTATGATTTTATCACGGGTCCCCAAAACCGTAATTTCCCCCAAATTTACAAGTATATGAAAGGTTAATAATGCGTATTTAAACTTGATACATGTATGCCGAAAAATTGATCATACACTGTGTTGAGGGCGATTTTCACCTCTCTCTTTCAGTCACAAAGATAATCAAAAGAACACAATAAATAATATGGACGATGAATATCCTTGATTTATTATATTTCCGAAGGACTCGGTTTTTCCCGTTTGATAGTTGGACACTCGGTGTATGATGAAAAAATATACGATTTGCTCTCTAATCTCAATATAATCAGATTACAATAGATCGGTAATCGAAAATACAAAGAAATCTCTCTTCTTCTGGAGTTTCTCTCTCTAAAAACTAGTTTCTCTTTCTAGAACCTTCTTTTTCTCTCTCTAGAGTCTCTACTTCTCATCCTCTGTGCCTCTCAATGAGGCTTCTTATAGTATTTATAGGCTGAGGACTTTGCCAGCTTTCCTTCAATATCACTAGGGTTCCCTTTCTTCTCTCATTATGTTGTTGACTTGCCGTTAATATGCTTATTCTCCTCACAATTTGAGGATCTGATCGGCTCTTTACTTGGTCTTGATTGGGCTTGACTTGCGCAACTGATTGGAACTATTTTAATGCTCCAAATGTCGTGTACAGACTTGCCGAGATTGAGCTGATCTTCTTTATTGAACAAGATCTTCTCTTTATGTTGAAGATGCGTCGAAGCCCTCTCAGTCTATATCCGACGTCGTTTCGATCATAGAGGACACGTGTTGTGTTGAGGAAGGATTTGACGAAATCCGATCTCAACACACTGTAGCGACTCAAAGCTTGATATTAGGTCGGGCCCATTGTCGTTTGTTGATTTTTCTAGACTAGATGCTTGACTCACTGATCTTGTAATGCCCGGTGGATCGGACCATCCGTTGACGAACCGGGACCTCCGACCCGTTACCAAAAAACCATGGGGCCCGGGATATAGATCAGTGACCGCAGAGAACCGAAACCTCTGTAGGAAAGGTTAGCAATCGGGCTCTGGCGTAGTTGATGACTGGGAGAGTCGAGGGTTGATGATATATGATGCCGCACCTCGTCATATATAACGAGATCACCTACGTACCCATTTGTAGCCAAGTGTTGGATCAGATCATCACGTAGTTCAATGTGAGAGTTAGGGGGTCTGTACCTGCGCTTTCCTGGGGAAGCTGGGGGCCGATGGCACGACCTGTGGGCGCCGTGGCGCGCGCGCGGACGTGACCCAGGGGCCCTTTGAACCCCCCCTCTCTCTAATTCCTGATTTCGCCTCTGCATATATATATAAGGGATATACCCTCAACTTTCAATTTTAACAAAAATATACCCTCAAGTTTGTAAAACAACTAAAGTATACCCTCAATGTATGAATTGACAATTTTACCCTTTATTTTAGTTTTTTTTAATTAATTAAAAAAAACTAAAATATTCATATGTGTTGTTTTTTGTTTGAGCTCTCGCGTCGCTTCCGTATCCGCCGTGTCGCCTCCGTCTTTGGTATGTCGCTCCTTACACCGTCACTTCGCCTCTCTGCTTCGCCGCAAGTTCCGTCGCTCGAGTCTGTGTCGTCTTTCCGTGTCATTTCTCCGTGTCGTCTCTCGCGTCTCTGCAAACTTTGATTTCTCGCTGCCGTCATCGAGACGAACCAGGTTCGTACTCACAGTTCTTGATAAATTTTGTGTTTATTAAAACTAGTATTAATACTAACGATATTTTTTTTTTTTTTTTCAAGCAATAAGGGCAAGGATGAATAGCTTTGGTAATTATGAAAGCAGGTGTATTTTGATTTTTTTTAATAGATAGTATATTTTGTAAAAAAATAAATAAACTAGAGGGTATATAATAAAGCAAATTTGGAAAATTGTGAGTAAAGGGTAGTTATGGGTTTTTTAACATTAATTTTAGGGTATAAAAAAGAAACTAAAATAGACTTTAAGGGTATACTTTAGTTGTTTTTGAAACTTGAGGGTACATTTTTGTTAAAACTCAAAGTTGAGGGTATAAAAAAATAAATTTCCCTATATATAATACATTTTAACATACTCGTTGATACCTGTAAAAATTTGATCGAAGAAATTGTTATTGACATTTAATGATTAAACTGTGTTTATAAGTTTTAACAAACATTACTTGTTTGGCCGAAATATATTTACTAAGGCGTCAAGGCTCTAAATTCTGATGTATAATTAGAAATTTATAATAAAATATAAACTACTATATATATATATATATATATAGTTATATACACATACATAACCGGTGAGTATATATATATAGAGATCAGAATTGGCGAGAGTGAATAGAGATCAGAAAGAAGAGCTCAAGAAATGGCTATGGCCGCGACCGAGGACGAAGCTATGGCGACGCAAGCTGCTTCTGCGCCTGTCACTTCTCGCAGGAAGGTTCGCTCCGATTTGGAGCCTGCACTTCCAAAGCCAATGTAAACACTCTTCTCTTTGTTTGATCTTTTCGCAAGAACAACAAGTGCGAGTATGCTGTTTGTAAGAAGTCCTCACAGAAGGAATCTTAGGAGAATATCGATGTGCGATTCCTTGTTTAAGCGCTGTTTCGAGCGATTAGATTTCGCTTTACTGTTCTTGGATCGGTTCAAGATGAACACGGAGGATCTTGGATCGCTTGTTTGAATTTCAAGAAACGAACATGAACAAGGCGATTGGTGTTGATTATATGATCAAATGCCTGAAAAAGAATGTGTATATATATATGTATATTAAACTGAACTGTGTTCGATGTGTTAGATATGGCTAGAGCATTGGTGGCTCCTGATACAGAGCATCCCAATGGAACAATAGACCATGCGCATAACAACATGACTCCTCTTCAGCAGCACGTTGCGTTTTTCGACGGCGACAAGGACGGCATCGTTTATCCTTGGGATACATTCCGTGGTGAATTACCGACGAGCATTAGTCCTCTTCGATGTGCTTAATCTATGCCGTTTCTTTTGTTCATTATCGCTGTTGATTGTGGCAGGAATGCGAGCGATTGGTTTCAGCGCGTTCCTCTCCTTTTTTTTGGCCGCGGGTATCCACTTGTTTCTTAGTTACGTAACTTTGCCGGTAAGTTAACATGTATACTTCTTAGTTCTTAGTTAATGATTTCCGTCACTTTTGAACGCGGGAATAAGCTAATTAGTGCCTAAGATAATGAAATTCTCATAAAATTCAGATAGCATGTATGAATATTATACGGGCTAACATTGAAAAGATAAGAACGGAAGCCGGATGGGTTTAAGAACGAAGGCGAGTTCTTCTATGATAGTGTCGTTTCAATGATTTTCTGAGAGCTTATATATTGCTGTCTTGTGATCAAATTGCAGGGTTGGTTGCCTAAACTGTACTTACCCATTTACATCCGGAATATTCACAAAGCGAAGCACGGGAGCGACTCCGCAACATACGACAACGAGGGCAGGTATATCATAAAGTGCAGAAGTTATCGAATCTATTGACTTTTTTGCTCAAGTTGACCAAGCATGTCTACGTTTTCTTGCTTATTCTTATTTATTGTAATTGTTGTTTTGTATAACCGAATTCAGGTTTGTGCCGGTGAATCTGGAGAACATGTTCAGCAAGTACGGTCGAACCATACCAGATAAGCTCACTTTCCGAGAGCTCTGGGACATGACCGAGGGAAACCGAGTCGCGTTCGATTTCGTTGGCTGGTATGTTCTCTGTCTCAATCCTTGACATCTTTAACTTGCGAAAGAAGAAGAAGAAGAAGAAGAAGAAGCCAGAGAGGCGAAAACTGAACGTTTTCGTTGGTGATTGTAGGATTGGAAGTAAAGCGGAATGGATACTTCTGTATTGCATTGCTAAGGATCAGCGCGGTTTTCTGGCTAAAGAAGCCGTGAGGCGGGTTTACGACGGAAGTTTGTTCGAGTACTTAGCTTGGAACAATCGCTTTGGTGGATTGTATAGGATGGAATAAAAGCAAAAGGGAAATGAAGGCTTATATACTTTGCTGTCTTCTGAATACTGTAGGTGTACAAAATAAATACAAGAAATACTTTTGTGTATCCATAAAGCTTTTGCTAATATAGTTTAGTTGTGTAAATCTCCATATTTTTTTTAAGTGCTGATTCTTTTAATACAAAAAAAAAAAAAAAAACAAACAAACAAACCTTTCACGTTATAAATTGCTTGTTATGGCTCTTTGAAGTTTGAACTACTTTGATAAAATTAAAAGAAAATAATGTTTTCTATATTTTTATAAATCTCTACAAAAAATATAAATCTCTAGCTGCTGGATTTGAGGTTTAAGAAAGAAAAGAAAAGAAAAAAAGCAATAGTACTATTATATTTGCCTAAATTATTTTATTTATACATAGTTTTTATAAATTATTAATTTATGTATATGGCATTTTTACCTAAAATTTTCTGAATTATATTAGTCTAAATTTTTAATTGAAATTAATTTCTTTACACTGATCTTATTTGAGAAGAGAAGAAATTGTTGAGTTTTTTTTTTCCGGGGATTATTCTCAATCCCGAGGCGGAGATCTCGGAATATCCTCGAGCGATTAATCTAGATTAAATATGATAATCAAAATATTTTGGTTTCGATACGTTACCAGACTTTTGGTATTTCTGGCGAGTGGTAATTTCTGGATGGTTCTCCTCGTTATGTGCACATCCTGGGCAACGTTTTGTCTCGGGATCACAGCTCCACGAATGTTGAACCTCTATCTCGTCCACCATGTCGCTGCGGGAACTCTACTTGTGCAGATCGGGAATCACCTCATCAAGCTACTAGGCTCTTCTCGGTGATTGGATGATGACGTGATCTCGGCACCGGAGGACGATTGAATTAGCGAGCTCAGGGTGAGGGGCAGCTCGAATTCTTTCTCTAGGATTTAGGATTGGATGCTAATTATAATGACTTAATTGGCTTTGGCCCAATTAAATACGTCATTAGATCATTATTAATAATTAATCTAATTAATTATTAACTCCCCATAATTACTTTATCAGACTCTGGTGGGCCCAATATATTTACAACGGTCCTAATCGGACCATGAAAGCCCAATGAGCTCATGGACCATAATTAAGCCCAATTCTCGATTGGAGAATTTTCCTTCAAAAACATCTTATCTAATGAAAATAATTAAATTAATAATCTAAGAGTATTAATTTGCAAAAATAAAGTCTCAATTATTGTATCTTACATTACATGTATGCTCAGAACACTAGATATAGTGGTTAGGTTGTTCCATATCATGATCATGAACTTTTTAAAAGTTTCAATTTATTATTAATAATAATTGGACAAAAAAAAAAAAAAAACGAGAAAGATCCACAAATTATTGGAGTAAAGTTTATAATAATGGCTTGTGTGTCGTTTCTGTTTCTTTTTTCTTCGTCTAATTCGGTCCACAAAGATTAATATAATGTGAAAACAAAGAGCAAAAATTAGTATTTAAAATTAAAAAAAAAAAGAGAAAAAAATATTAATAATGAATTTTAAAAAAAATGAAAATTCATCACAAAATCATTTCGAATCCTGATGGGCTATTGTGATTAATAAAGGATTGTAAGATCACGTTGCAGCAGTCTGCGACTGCAAGCACTCTCGATATCTCAATCTTTTTAAATTCTATTGTTCAAATGAAATATTATATTTATATTATATATATAATATGCAAGTTTATATATTATATATTATGATTAGGAATGTGACTATGTGAGTCATGTGACTTCCTTCAAGGCCGACTCTTAGAATAATATTTTTTTAAGACTTCAATGAAAAATAATATTAATTTTAAAGTTAATTTGTCAAATAATTAGAACTTTTTTTTTTTTTTACTAATAATGTAAGTCTATTTGGTCTCCTTGCCAAAAATTTAAAACATTTTTTTTTGTAACAAAATACTTACTCAATTTCATAAAGCTAGAGCGGAGAAGAACCCTCATGACATGACATATGCGTCGGAAATTGGCCAAATAGATCTTCGGAATTTCGGACAATGAACAAAATGACTTGGACAAATTTTTATTTTATTTTAAACAAAACTTCCGAAATTTTTTAAGATGTCCAAAGCTTTTTTTAAAACACAATAAAGTTTTTTTATATTATTTAAACAATAAGAATTGAATATATAATTTAGACAAAAAAAATAATTGTAGATAATATTAAGCGCAAGTTCGGGAATCATATGGTTAGTTTTAGCTCTTTTTTTTTTTTTTGAAATAATACATGGAAAGACCATATAATTTTCATTTTTTTTAATGGAGTGGCACTATCGGTCACTGTTACAGTGCACTCTCGCATGACTTAGATATACTCAGTGTAAGAACAAGTGACACTAACGGCCAAGTTTACAATATGTAAAGGGGGCACTCATTTGAGTCCCATAAGGGTTCGAACACATGACCTCTTGCAGGGGCGGAGCCAGAACTCTGAACAAGAGGGGGCAAAAAATAATAGACTATAGTTTTCAAAATAAAATTAAACATTAAAACTACCAACATATATTGTATTATAAATGTCTTTTTTACATGGTCTCGATTTATAAAAACAATTTAATTAGAATCAAGGTTTAAATGCCTGGAAACCGTAAACTGACTACAAGTTTTATTTACAGAAATACGGCATGCACAATGAGTGTACCGATGGGTTTTCGTAACATTTTTAAAAACTTGCAAAATATATTAGTAAACCGCAAAACCGATTGGTAAAACAATAATTATTCCCGTAACAATAATATTATCTAATTTTTTAATTGTAAATGTTACTTATGTATAAATAATTTTATTTGTCTTACCTTGGGAATTACAGTAATACCATGCCATTTAATTAAAAGCTATCATAAATGTATGACATTCTTATAATAGCTTTAACATTTGAGGGTATTATAGTAAATCTTAGTTTTAAATAAAAAGTTGTCAAATTATAATAATACTAAAGATGAAGGATCAAATTATGCAGTAATGTAAAAATGGTCTTCTTCTTCCTGAAAACACTCTACCAAAATAAATAAAAAAACTTGCAGAGACTCACTACTCGTCAATGGTGAAAATAATAATACTAAAAGTCGCCACATTTCGCTGCACTACAATGTTATTCGATCTATAAATGATATCTATATAAAATATATTAATCTGAATATCATTACATACGAAGTAACGAGTTCTGACCAAGTAGGGGGCGGCCGCCTCCGCTAGGACCAACGTAGCTCCGCCCCTGACCTATTGGATAGAGGAGTAGTGGAGTTACCACTAGGCCAAACAAAATTGGTTAAAGACCATATAATTTTATAGTTACAAAAAAATTGAAATTTAACTATATGTGACAGATGATTCGGTCATCATCGTAACAAGGTTGAGAGAAGTACAATTTCATTTATTTTTTGTTAATAACGGCTTAAGTATCAAAAATTTAATCTTCGTGCTGTTATAAATTAAAAAAAAAAAAATCACGTATTTAAAACCCTCAACTTACTTCACTTCACTTATTCACTTGTCATGAAAATCATAATAAAAGGTTGAACATATTGTTAAGTGACATGTTACTTATTGCTAAGAGTCTCGTGAGTCCACATACTATTAACTATTAAGTCTTATGTCACAAGTTATTACTTAACCAAAAAAAAACGAATATAATTTTAAAGTATATATAGCCAAATAATGAACACTAATGATTTTTTATCACTAAATTTAAAATATTACATATCCAAAAGCACTATATATAATAATAAATATATAATTCCACTATAAGTACCTAATGAGCGCATGCATGACCTTATATTTATCGTCCTATCTTTAAAATATAAAATATTATAATATAAAATATGAAAAGATTGAAACCTGCCCGCATTATTTATATTTATCATATCAATCATCGAACCAATCATCTCATCATCCCCAATAGGCAAGAAGACTTGAAAGTTTAAGCAAGTTCTCTGAAACTAGCCACTGAAATGGCGAAGAACAAGGAAGAAAAGCTTCACATTGCCATGTTTCCATGGCTTGCGTTTGGCCACATGATGCCATATCTCGAGCTCGCCAAGCTCATCGCTCAAAGGGGTCACAGAATTTCCTTCATTTCAACCCCGAGAAACATCGATCGTCTTCCAAAACTCCCTCCAAACGTGTCACACCTCATAACCATGGTCAAACTTCCATTGCCCTACGTGCATGGCCTCCCGAAAGACGCCGAAGCCACCGCCGACGTGACGCTCGAAGAAGTCCGAATCCTAAAGCGAGCCCACGACCTCCTCCGGGACTCGCTCGCCGAGTTTCTCGCGAGTTCCAAACCCGATTGGGTCCTCTACGACTTCGCCGCCTTTTGGCTGCCCGAGATCGGGCGAGGTCTCGGGATCCGAAGCGCGTTTTTCAGCATATTTACCGCGGCGTGTTTAGGGTTTTTACCAATCCAGTTACCCGATTACAGGAGCAGCATGGAGGACTTTATGGTCCCTCCGAGGTGGATTACGTTTGATTCGAATATAGCGATGAAAAAGTTTGAACTCATGCGGGTCATAGACGAGATTTCCGGTGACGACGACAACATTTCGGTCACTTATCGTTTCGCAAAATCGCAAAGCGAATGCGACATCGTTGCGGTGAGAAGCTCCCGTGAGGTGGAGAGCGAATGGGTGACTTTACTCGAGGACCGCCTCCAAAAGCCGGTCTTCCCTGTCGGTCAACTGTTTCCTAGACCGCTCGCGAGTCAAAATCAAGACACGTGGCAGTCAATGAAAGAGTGGTTCGACGAGAAAGAAACAAAATATGTTGCGTACGTCGCATTCGGGTCCGAGGCACAGCCGAGTCAAGCTGATCTTACCGAGTTAGCTTTTGGGTTAGAGCTCTCCGGCATGTCTTTCTTTTGGGCCATAAGGGGTCGAACCGGTAAGTTTAGAGTTAAAAACTAAGTCAAATATCATTTCAGTTTTATAATTTGTGGTATTACGGAATTCAAATTTTTTATTTTTAGTTTGTAAAATAAATAAAAAAATCAAACTTCTCACCTAAGAACAAAATTTCAACTAGCTGATTTTTTTAATTAGATTTTAAATCAATTGAAATTAATAAAAATTAAATGTAGAATAATCCTTGAAATCCTAGTCAGATATGTATTGTACATTTGTATTGTACTATACATAAGAATTAAGCCAAAACAACAAAAGATAAGAAGTCACCACATAATTACCAGATAATTAAAAAAATCGCAGATTCAGTTGTTTTTATAAATTAAAACCGCAACCCGTGCGAGAAAAAAAGAAATAGTGGGCGGGTTTAGCACCTCTATTAACTAACAAAAAAAAAATACGATCAACCGTGAAAAGTGTGAGAGTTTAATTTGATATGCTTTTCTTTTCTTTTCTTTTCTTTCTTTTCTTTTGTACACCTCTAGGTGAGCCGATTCAGCTCCCGGACGGGTTTGAGGAGCGAGTCGGAAAACGTGGCATCGTGTGTCGTAGTTGGGCCCCACAGCTAGAGATCCTGGCCCACCGCTCCATCGGGGTCTTCTTGTCCCACTCGGGCTGGAGCTCCGTCGTGGAAGCCTTCACGTTCGAAAAGCCATTGGTCTTGCTGTCGTTTGCGAACGATCAGAGCCTGAACGAGAAGTTTTTGGAGAGTAAGAAGATGGGGTATCTGGTTCCCCGGAACCAAGACGACGGGTCGTTTACGAGAGAGTCGGTTGCGGAGTCGCTGAAGTTGGTGGCTTACGGAGAAGAAGGGAGGGTTTATAGGGACAAGGCGAAGGAGATGAGTCCGTTTTTCGGCGATATGGCTTTGCAGGAGAAGTACGTTGACGAGTTTTTGGTGTACCTTAAAGCTCATAAGAATTAGAATATAATAATATTGGAAAATAAATGTTCTTCGAAGAACTTTATTCATCTTAATGTTTGAGTGTCTGAATCTTTGTATAATTCAGATAATATCATAAAATTATATTTGAAAAATGCTCGCATTATTAATTTTTGTTACGGTTGGTTAGGAATAGACCCCATGACCAGCTAATTATTTAAAGGGTGTTTGTAGTCCCTTAGAGTGTTGAATAATTTTGTTTAGATTAAATGGTTAGAATAATTTACTGCCTAATGTAGTCAAGCGTGGTTTTATTAATTAAAAATATAAATTAAATATAAATTTAAATTAAAAATTAGTTATAAAAAATAAAATTAAAACAATAATTTGACACATGGCGGGGGATGAGGGCTAGCGTGTCTGGGCAAAATGGCAACAGGGCCCCCAGATAGGACTAGGTTAGCGGTCAATACTCAATTTTGATATAAAGAACCAAATCGCATAACGAAATTACGTTTTGGTACATTAGCCAATAAAATAAAATAAAAACGCTTGAATACATAAGTAAAAAAAAAAATCAAACTTAAAATACGTTAAACAAAATTTAACCTAGTAATTCTACAGTTGTAGGCAACAATTAATTTTTAGAAAGACCAAATAATTCTATAGTTGACTAAAAACTAAAATGAAATTTCACTGCATGTGACAGATGATTAGGTCCTCATCATAAACGGTAAAGGCCTACAGTAACACCATGAATCGCTTGCACAAGTTGTATTATTAGTTTTTTTTATATTAGTTTTTTTTCTTTCTAAACAGAGTATAAATAAGTACACAAACTGTACAATCTCATTTATTTTGGAGTTCATATATATAGCAGTGCAATTATCAAATAATTTAAGATTTGTACGTTCGCGTAAATTTAATTTTTGCTTCGTCATTAATATTCTCAATATGAATAGAACATTTAATTATTACTCATTTATTGCTGAAGTCCTGTATCACAAAAGAAGAAAATAAGTAGATGAAAAAAAGTTACATGTTACTTAATAAAATTTGCTAAATCCATTGGAAAAACAGACAAAATCTTAAATAGAAACCAAATAGCAAACATTATTGAGAATTTTAACCATATAAAAAGCAGATTAATATCGCTAATAAAATCCAAATAATATATAATACCTTAATTAATCGCATATCGCAATGCACTATATAGTACGATACCCCTTTAGTATCTATTAGTGAGTGACCCTCATAGTTGGAGCACTCAGTATGGCTACAACTCAAGTCTTAGTGAGAGAATAAGAAAGAGAGAAAGAGGATTGTGTATGGTCAATTGTAATATTTCTGTGTTATTCAATAAAACTCTCGGTAGGTATTTTCTGAGTAGATTTTCTAGGTTTGAGTTCTACGTATTCATGGTTATAAGCCGATTTTCGGATCAAGTATGTCCGTGAAACATTTGAGTTCTAAAAGTGATATTTTGAGAATTTCGATCATTACAGTATCTATAAATATAAGTGATTAACTATACTTTTTGTTCATTGATACAATACGTATCTAACTTGGAAATGAGACTCCCAAGCCTTGTCAGAATTTGCAATTAACAAGAATTAATTTAAATACGTTAAGTATTTTATCAGTAATTTTAATTTTAGAAATATACTTGTAATTTTCGACTGACTTAGAAGTTTTACGTTGTTATTTTATCTAAATTTAAAACTTGAACTTCTTTATTAATGCAAATCAATGATTTTATCCAACTATACTTTTCGTGTTTTGTCTCGATGCGACTTTCAAGACTTAGATTTTAAAATACAAAAGATATTTTAAAATTTTAACTGTATGAAATTCTGCATATATATAAGCTCCGAGGGAAATACATTATATCTTGAGATAGTTAAATACTAAGACTACAAACACCTAAATGACCAAAAAGTAATTAAATTTTCACTCTATGCGACATGTGATTCAGTTATTATATAATATTAAGGGAATAATAACGAACATATAGACTAAAAACTATTTATAATCGCGAATCATGGAACACAGCCGTTAGTTGAAGTTTGAACTAGCTTTAACATAAACAATGCAATATAATAATATTACCGTTCTGCTCGGGGCACTCATGTCGTAAACAATATAAAGAGATTACGTTTAAAATTAAACGCAGTATACAAACTAGAATCATAGAGTTGATTAACTAAAATAATCATGAACATTTATGAGATAAACAGTTCCAAGAGGATATATATTTAAACAGCTCAAGAAAACCATGCCGGATATATTAGTTGAATACTTAAAGTGTATAATATTAAGTCACTTTATTAGGTGAAGTGAATATGTAGATAATATTGGCGCTTGATTGCCACCGAAGCTCGCCAGGAAGGCCCGAATTAAGCTGAGACTTGCCGAGAAGGTCAGTTTTGTGTCGGAGCTCGCAAGAAAGGTTGCCAAACAAGGCCGCCTCGCAACGGAGCTTGCCAAACGGGTTGCTATCACCCTGAAGCTTGCCAAGAAGAACAGTTTTGCATCGAAGCTGGTGGCGATCCTTGTCCTTGACGACCGCCTCCATCAAAACTCTCCAGATCCTCAAGATTGCGCTCGACTTCGACCCTGTTTCAGGCAACCACTATCCGTTGAAGGTCTCACTCACAAGGATTCATACCTTCGTAGTCCTCACATTTCACTAACTCCTGAATTACTTGATGACCTAATCCCTCTTTAGTGTTCAAGGCCCGATCCTTGCGGGCATAGGAAGTCTTTTTCGTGAGATTGGATGCACCGTTCGTTGTGGTTGGACACCGAGAACTTGCAATGAGGCGGCCAATAGGGTGGCTAGGAATCGCCTTTCGGAGTGTATTGCTGACATGTGGTCGAATATTTGCCCAGCGTGGCTTGTAAACGGCATTCAAAGGGATTTAATCCCTCTTTCCTTTTAATGAAATTTATTTCTTCCCTCAAAAAAAAAACTTGAAACGTTGAACTATAGCTTTAACATAAACAATGCAAAACAATAATACTATTGTTCTATTCTATTGGGGGCACTCAAGTCTCAAACAATATAATTTGAAATTATGACATAAACATTTCGAAGAGAATATATTCAAACAGCTGCACGAATATATAATAATCTTGTTATTATCTTTCACGTTTTCAAAAAATATAAAAACAAAAAAACTACATTGTCCTAACGCAATATAAAACTAGAATTTATTAGGCGAGGAAAACGAATGTGAATATATATAACAAATAATATAATTAGCATAAAGTAATTTACTCTCTTAAAAATATGTAGTTGCAATCAGAAAATTGGTTGTTGGAAATCTTGGAATCAGTCCCGACCCTTATTTTATTGGATTTTTGTCTCACCAGATGACCTAGCTTCGTAAATTGCATTATTTTTAAGTTATTTACTTTTGAAAAAAAATTATAAAAAAAAATTGGTGAATGCTCTAGAAGACTGGCGCTTCGAGTTCGAGGCTCCAATTTATGAGATTTCAATTTCTTTTCATATATTTAGTATTTACTTCAATATTAAGCATAACATATCATTATTCGTTAATATTCCTTACTTTCTTTGTTCTTCTATATTAGTATTACCATCTATCCCACGAGCCAATAAAATATGGAGAAGTGTATGATCCATGCTAACAAGCAATAAATTAGTTAATTAAAAATAAAAAGTATGCACTCATCATGCTATTTATCAGAGAACAAATCAGCTCATGAAGAACAATTCTATCCCAAAATCTATGGCTCGTTCGTTGAATGATGCGACTTTAATGGCTGCGAAAAAAGATGAAGAAGAGCTTCACAATTCACATGGCCATGTTTCCGTGGCTGGGCTTCGACCATATGCTTCCATACCTTGAGTTCGCCAAGCTCTTAGCTCAAAAGGGTCACAAAATATTATTCGTTTCAACCCCAAGAAACATCGACCGTCTCCCAAAACTCTCCCAAAAGATTTCTCACCTCATAAGCTTCGTCAAACTTCCTTTGCCCCACGTGCATGGTCTCCCAAAGGACGCTGAATCCACCGCGGATCTGCCTCCCGAGAAGGTCCCCTCCCTCTTCAGAGCCTACGACCT
Organism: Parietaria judaica; assembly: GCA_954871525.1. Lineage (NCBI taxonomy): Eukaryota > Viridiplantae > Streptophyta > Magnoliopsida > Rosales > Urticaceae > Parietaria > Parietaria judaica. Next base: position 24,621,629 of record OX940872.1, read on the forward strand.
CTTCCGGGACTCGCTCGCCAACTTTCTCGCCGTGTCTAAGCCCGACTGGATCCTCTACGATTTCTCAGCCTATTGGGTGCACGAGATCTCGAGAGATCTTGGGATACGATGTGCATTTTACAGCATATTCATCGCATCGTTTATAGGTTTTATGCCCACGTATTTACCCGACTACCGCAAAACCCTAGAGGACTACATGGTCCTTCCGAGGTGGATCACGTTCCCTACCACCGTAGCGCTACGTAAGTTTGACCTCATGCGCAGCATAAGTGAGATAACCGATAACGTGGAAAACACTTCCTTCCTGTACCGTTTTGCGGAAGCACTTAACCAATGTGACATCGTTGTTGTGAGAAGTTTATAACGGGAGTTGGAGAGCGAGTGGCTCGACTCACTCCAAGACCGCCTCCGAAAGCCCGTCATCCCAGTCGGTCAACTCTTCCCAACGCCTTACGCGAGTGAGAATCAGGACACGTGGGAATCAGCAAGGGAGTGGCTCGACGAGAGAGGAACGAACTCTGTTGCCTAAGTAGCTTTCGGCTCTGAGCATGAACCGAGTCAAGCCGATCTCACTGAGATAGCCCTGGGATTGGAGCTTTCCAACATGGCCTTCTTATGGGTCTTGAAGAGCCGACCCGGCAAGGTGGCTCAGCTCCCGGACGGGTTCGAGGAGCGAGTCCAAGGGCGTGGCATCGTGTTTCAGACGTGGGTCCCACAAGTGAAGATATTGGCCCACCATTCCGTCGGGGTGTTCTTGTCCCACTCCGGTTGGAGCTCCGTCGTGGAAGCGATTCATCTCGCGAAGCCGCTGGTTTTGCTGTCGTTGAATAGCGACCAGGGTCTGAACGAGGCGTTTTTGGAGGAGAAGATGATGGGGTACCCGGTGCCGAGAGACCAAAACGACGGCTCATTTACGAAAGAGTCGGTTGCGCGGTCGCTGAAGATGGTGGCTCATGGAGAAGAAGGGAGGGTTTACAGAGACAAGGTGAAGGAGATGAGTCCGTTGTTCGGCGATAGAGTTTTGCAAGAGAAGTACGTGCATGAGTTTCTGGAGTACCTCAAAGCTCATAACTCATAAGACACGAGACTCGAGAGTAGAGAAAACAATGGATTAATAAGGTACCTAAATAGTGAACGTTTAAATTTAATCATACTTGTATGATACTATGATTCAAAATCAGGGTTTCACTATTAATTAACGAGGAATCTTATTCTATCTTATAATGGTTTCAGTAAAATAATTAAGAATTGTTCTTAAGGAATGCTTCTTTATATGTACTAGCTATTTTATCCTGTTTCGTTGCAATAAAATAAATGTTTGGCAGTTTGGTCATATATCTTATAATTGTGTAAGTTTTATATGAAACCTAAGGATGAAATATTCGTCCGTGAAACTCAGGAAAAAATGGATTCCCACCAAACAGGACGATAGATATTTTTAATTATATTTAAAGAAAAAAAAAATCAAAATTACCTCTAATATATATTATATATATTGACTTATAATCCTTTTCATTGATGAACGATTAATAATTAAATCTAGTTTTATCTATTATTTAATAATTAGACCATCAATTATTCCTTGGCAAATCGGTGACTTATCGATTGACCCTTAAACTATTTTACTCCTTTTTTGTCTCGTTTTACTCGTTTAGTTATTTTTCTTTTAATTTAGAAAAAAACATTGTATTAAATTAATGATTCGAACAAAAACCCAAAAAAAAAAAGTTGGGCCGACCCTGAACTCATCCATATAGCATAACTTCTTAGATATAGTTGAGAATCCGAATAATGTCAAAGGCAAATCTTGTGTACGGGCAAAGATGGGCACTATACTTTTATTTGATTTGACTATTTCAGCCACTAAATATTGACACTTGAATACTTTAGATGCTAATAAATTTCGTACTTGGATACATGATTGCTAATTTTACTCGATACGGGTACTTTTAAATCTACATTTGGAACTTGAGTTATAGGATTTTAAGTTTCGTCTAAGCTTCAGTACATTCTCCAGTATGATTTATAATTTAATAGTAATTTTTTGAATTTTCAATGATAATCGTCAAAAATCAATCGAAAAATCGCTTGTCGGTAGTCATCAGAAACTTTTTCACACTAACCATGGGTACATTGGGTACATTAGCCATCAAAAATAAACATTAAGTACATAATTCGCAAAAGATCAAACATTGAGTACATTAGTCGCAGTTTATCCCACTAACCATTGACAACTTCGACTTGCTTTCACGAGAGAGAAAATGTCAAGAGAAGATAAAAGATATGGGTGTGAAAAAATGGGCCCACCTTCTCTTTCCTCATTTACATAGGACCGCTTGGTTATGTGTTTTGTGCATTTTATTTTTATTTCAAAAAATAAATTTATAAGTATGTATTTGTTATTATATTTCCTGACAATTTACAGACTACAGAGTCATGAGCAGTACCATATATATTTGTGTTATTTGAGAAGTGTTGATGAATTAGAAGACCACGTGAAAGTACTTGAAAATATGGTAGCTTAACTATTGATCTTTTATACTATTCTTTCATTCTTTGGTTGATGAATTCATTTTCAAACCCACACTAATCTGTTTCAAGCTATGCATTGCTTTATCAGATTTTGGAGTATGCATCAGAAAGATTCTTAGGCAATTTGCACCACAATTCTTGTGGGAAGCGATTTTCTTATTTGAGAAACTTTTAGAACCCACTTCTACAAATCCGGGTTTCAACTATGGTTAAAAATCATGGTTGAAAAATTTCAGCCATAGTTCTTAACTATGGTAGAATCCTGCATTGTAGTAAGTTCCAACCACGAATTTTTTTCATGGTTGAGAAAATCTTCCTACAACAGAAATTTCCGTGGTTCGAACGCGATAACGCCGCGGCGTGTAATCAAACACGCCCCGGCTCTAAACGAATGAACAACGGAATTATCCGTGGTTCAAAATCAAAAGTCGCGGCACAAAATAAAAGGCCGCGGCTATAATCGAATATAAAGCCAACCACGCCGCGGTGTAATGTTTACTTGCCGCGGCTAGAAATGAACGAACCACGGAATTTTTCGTGGTTCGAAAGCAAAACGCCGCGGCATAAAATCAATCAGGCCGCGGCTATAATCGAATCAAAAGTCAAACACGCCGCGGCGTTATGTTTACTAGCCGCGGATAGAAATGAATGAACAACGAAATTATCCGTTGTTCGAAAGCTAAATGCCGCGGCATTAAATCAAACCGGCCGCGGCTGGAAACGAATAATCAAGGCAAACACGCCGACGCTTAGTTTAGACAACGCTGCGGCATGTATTTAACAAGCCGAGGCTTATTTTAGACATTTCGACACTTTCAAACGCCACGGCATGATCAAACCACGTCGCGGGTAATTTCGAAATTTCAAAATTAAGCCTCGGCTTGAAGAAACATGCCGCATCATCGTTTCAAGTAGGCCGCGACATTGTTTCCTAAAAGCCGCGGCGTAAAGAAATTACGAACGACGGAATTTACCATCGTACGTATTATAGATCCGCCGCGTCGTGTTTTTGGAAGCCGCGGCGTAAACTGTATTCCGAAATGTTGTATTTGTTTTGGGCGATGGTTTTTAAGCATTGTTGAAAAAGACACTAAAAAAATAAAAAACCGGGCGATTTTTTGAAAAAATTCGCCCAGTAACTTTTTATCCTCTTTCTAATACCGATAGAACCTGTAATTAATAATTAATATTTTATTAAATTAAATATAAATTAATTTTTTTATTAAAAGCATTAATCCAAAATATTAAAACAAAATATTAATACATTAAAATATCATCGGTTAAAGATTATACGATCGATACATACAAACCATATAATCCACCATACAAAATTCACCGTTCAAATATAAACAAACAAATCCAAAATATGTTCTAATCTTCATCGTCATAGTTAGCAAACTTTAATAGCACATACATACCTAAATCTACATTCAATCCATCTATTTCGCTTACACTATAATTAAGTTTGCTATCAACGAAATTCATACCATTTCTCACAACGTCGTGCATGAACTTCATGACGTAATATCCGCATTCATGATTTTCCGGTTGTTTCGGACATCCTTTTGAATTCACCGTTTTTATCAACGAGGGTGTCATGAGGCCGGTGTCGTGATAATTATTTACATTGCATTTGTGAATTCTTTTTCAAAGGTTTTCTCAATTAGCAATCAAACATGACATGATTATATGTATTGTTTATTAATTGTTAATCTTAAAAAAATAGATCTTATCTGTGTCGATTATTATGCTTAGTATTAATTATTATGTATTGTATATAAATTAAGGGCAATTAAGTAATTTACATTGTTATTAGACTATATATATATTTTGTTATCTTCATTAATAATATACAAGATTTTACAATAATATATTTTGGTATCAGAGCAATAAACAAGCCCTAACCTAACTTTTTTTATCGCCCACTGTCGTCGCTCGCCGCCCGGCTTATCGGTGCCGCCGCTCGCCGTGCCGCTGCAGCATCGCAACCCTAGGCTACTCTAGTCGCAGCTGCTACGCTCCCGTACAAGCGTTGTAGTCGCCGTAATCGTAGCCACCCTTCTCGTCGCCACCGCCGCCAGTCGCCGTAATCGTAACCAGCCCTGCCGCCGTTGTCCGAGATTTACAGTCACTTCTCTGCATTTAGTGTCTGCGAACAGTTCCCTTCGCTCGAACTCCGATTATTATTTCCGCTGCGATGTCAGAAATTACATCTAAGCCTACCAATGCCACGACGCAGCCACAAAAATCCAACTGCACGAATGATCATCATTCAGTCCAGATCACTACAATTCGATTGAATGGTGAGAATTTCACTCGTTGGTCTCAATCTGTGCGTATGTCTCTTCGTGGCAAAGGAAAGCTCGGATATCTGACCGGAGAGAGGAAGGAACCCGCGGCTGAAGATCTTGCTTATGCAATTTGGGATGCCGAAAATTCCATGGTAATGACGTGGCTGGTTAATTCAATGGAGGAGGATATTTGCTCCACCTACATGTGCTACCATACCGCAAAAGAGCTTTGGGACAATGTCAATCAGATGTATTCCGACCTCAGAAACCAGTCCCAAATCTTTGAGCTTCATCTGAAAATTGGAGAGATTCGTCAAGGTGAGGATACGGTTACGAAATATTTTCACTCTCTTAAACACTTGTGGCAGAATTTGGATTTATTCAACGATCATGAGTGGAAATCAACTGAGGACCGCAACTACTATCAGAAATCTGTCGAGGACAATCGAATCTTCAAGTTTCTTAGTGGTCTCAGTGTGAGATTTGATGAAGTCCGTAGCCGTATCATTGGGAGACAACCCCTACCCTCACTGGGAGATGTTTTTTCTGAAGTTCGTCGTGAGGAGAGTCGACGCCAAGTGATTCTTGGAACCTCTTCCAAAAGAGACATCAATGCTGCAGTAGAGTCATCAGCGTTAGTATCTGAAGGCCGCGTCTCGTATCCAAGTCCGAGCCCTACCACTAATTTTGGCCGCCCCCTGGCCAAGATCGATAAGACCCGTATATGGTGTGATTTCTGCAATAAGCCTCGGCACACTCGAGAGACATGTTGGAAGCTCCAAGGGAAACCTACAGATTGGAAAGGCTCTCACGAGGGACGTTTTGCTCGGCCAGCTAGCGCACATTCAACCGATTCTAGTTCACTCAGTCAAGAGCAAGTTCACCAACTTCTGAAACTGTTACAATCTTATTCGGGTTTGTCGATCGATCCTAATGTTTCCTTGGCTAAAGCAGGTAAAGTATCTAAAGGCTTACCCATAGTTTCACCAAATACCTCGACTGATTGGATTATAGATTCAGGAGCCAACGACCATATGACTTACAATTCAAACCTATTTCCTTCATATAAACCATGTTCTGGTCATGATAAAGTTCGTGTTGCAGATGGATTTTTTTCTTCCATCGCGGGAAAAGGTTCTATTGATTTATCTCACAGTATTCCACTTAAAAATGTCCTACATGTTCCTAAACTAGCATTGAATCTTTTGTCTGTCTATAAGCTAACAAAAAATCTCAATTGTCGAGTTATCTTTGATGATTGTTCGTGTGTGATTCAGGACCGGATATCGGGAAAGACGATTGGCAGTGCTAGAGAGATAGATGGTCTCTACTATTTTAATGATGACATCTTCGCGAATAAACAAGCTCAGAGCTTCAGTAGTATCGGTTCTTTCTCTCTTCTTAATAAGATCATGCTTTGGCATTTTAGGTTAGGACATCCTAATTTTATTTATCTTAAGAAATTATTTCCTTCTTTGTTTAAAGGATTAGATTGCTCTTCGTTTTATTGTGAATATTGTTTTCTTGCTAAAAGCCATCGTAATAAATACCCTTTGAGGCCTTATCGTGCCACGAAGCCATTTTATCAAATTCATAGAATATTTCAATAAGGTTTTGGGAAATTTTTTCCAAGAAAAAGGGATTCACCACATGTCTACATGTACTAATACCCCTCAACAAAATGGAATAGCCGAACGTAAAAATAAACATCTTCTTGAAGTGTCTCGTGCTTTGATGTTTTCAATGAATGTTCCAAAATATCTTTGGGGTGAAGCCGTTTTAACTGCTTGTTACTTGATAAACCGTATGCCTACTAGTGTTCTTCAGTTTAGTACTCCGATTTCTTGTTTGAAAAGAATATTTGAGAATACAAAATTAATTATTGATTTACCCCTAAAGGTTTTTGGTTGTACAGTATTTCTAAACCTTTCTAGTACAGGTCGTTCTAAACTTGATCCTCGCGCAAAAAAATGTGTTTTTGTAGGATATGCTCCAAATAAAAAAGGCTACAAGTGTTTTATTCCTACTACACGGAAAATTGTTATATCTATGGATGTTTCTTTTATTGAAAATGAGGCATTTTTTCCCCGGACTTTTCTTCGGGGGGAGAAAGCTAATGAAGAAAATTATTTTATTGACACCATCGATACGACTACACCTACACCTATTGTAGATGCTACTCTACCTTTACCTATTTTTGAGAATGGTGATCCTATAAATAATATTATTGAGAATAGTATTAGTAATGGAAATATTAATTGCCCTGATATAAATTTGCAAAAGAATGTGTCGGATCTAACGACAGGGAGAGAAATACTACAACATTCTGAACTTCGTGTTTATTCGAGGAGAAAAAATCAGCAAGATAGGCTGAATCTATCTACCTCTCCAGTACTAGCTGAGTCGCCTCATCCGATCACCGAAAATGAAACCACATCAGGTATTCAATCTTTACCTATTGACAATATTATTTCACCTTTACAATCTGATCTTGATCTTCCAATAGCCATTCGAAAACCTACTCGATCGAAACACCCAGTCTCTAAATACATGTCATATGCCAAACTTTCCCCTAGCTATAAAGCCTTTACTACTAAAATATCTAATCTGTTTATACCAAGGAACATACAGGAGGCAGTTGACATTCCCGAATGAAAAGTTGCAGTAATGGAGGAAATGAATGCTCTAAATAAAAGTGACACGTGGGAGATTACTAGTCTTCCAAAAAATCAGAAAACAGTTGGGTGTAGGTGGGTCTTCACAGTTAAGTGTAATGATGATGGTAGTGTGGAACGGTACAAAGCTAGACTAGTAGCTAAAGGATTCACTCAAACTTACGGCATAGATTACCAAGAAACCTTTGCTCCTGTGGCGAAGATTAACTCTATTCGTTTGTTGTTATCTATTGCTGCTAATTTTGATTGGCCTTTACACCAGCTTGATGTCAAGAATGCTTTCCTTAACGGCGATTTGGAAGAAGTTGTTTATATGACTTTACCTCCAGGATTCGAAGATTCTCTCGGTCGTGGCAATGTGTGCAGGTTGAAGAAGTCTCTTTACGGCCTTAAACAGTCTACCAGAGCGTGGTTCAGACGCTTTGGAAAGGTTGTGAGAGGTTATGGATATCTTCAAGCCCAGGCCGACCATACTATGTTCTTTAAGCACTCCGAGAGAGGCCAGATTGCTATACTCATTGTCTATGTGGATGATATAATTTTGACAGGTGATTATCTAGAAGAATTATCTCTTTTGAAGAGGAAGCTTGTTGATGACTTTGAGATAAAAGACTTGGGATTATTGAAGTATTTTCTTGGTATGGAGATTGCGCGATCAAAGCAAGGAATCTTCGTTAATCAACGCAAGTACATTCTTGATCTTCTCACAGAGACCGGACTTTTGGGATGTAAACATGTTGGCACTCCAGTGGAAGCCAATGCAAAGTTGACGCATGCAAAGCCTGAAGATGTAGTTGACAGAGACAAGTTTCAGAGACTCGTTGGGAGATTGATTTATTTAGCGCATACACGACCTGACATTACCTTTGCAGTAAGTCTAGTTAGCCAGTTTATGCACTCACCGGGAAAGGATCATTTTGACGCTGTTTACAGGATTTTGCGGTATCTGAAGAAGACTCCAGGAAAAGGTCTAATGTTCAGAAAGAATAATCATTTAGACATTGAAATCTATACTGACGCAGATTGGGCTGGGAGTTCTACCGATAGACGATCTACAACGGGATACTGCTCATTCTTGGGAGGAAACTTGGTTACATGGAGGAGTAAGAAGCAAAGTGTAGTAGCTCGAAGTAGCGCAGAGGCCGAGTTCAGGGCTCTTGCTCATGGAATTTGTGAGGCCATATGGGTGAAGAGATTCTTAGAAGACTTGAAGATGACAAGCAAAACTTCCTATGAAGATCTACTGTGACAACAAGGCTGCAATTTCAATTGCTCACAATCGTGTATTACACGACAGGACCAAGCATAGTGAAATCGACAAACACTTCATAAGGGAAAAGATAGAGAACAAGACGATTTGTGTGCCGTTTGTACCAACGACAAAACAAGTAGCTGATATGTTCACAAAAGGACTTCTGAAGAATCAATTTGAAGAGCTAGTGAGCAAGCTAGCTATGGAAGATATCTACAAGCCAGCTTGAGGGGGGTGTCGATTATTATGCTTAGTATTAATTATTATGTATTGTATATAGATTAAGAGCAATTAAGTAATTTACATTGTTATTAGACTATATATATTTTGTTATCTTCATTAATAATATACAAGATTTTATCACGATTGCAGAATCTGATTTATAAGTAAAAGAGACGGAGATCAAAAAAATTTAAATTTCTATATCTTTTTACTCGATAAATTAATTTTATAATATTTTTAAAAAATAGTATTATTTATTTATATTATTCATAGTCGCTTCAAAACAATTGTTCATAATTTTTATCACTTACGTATTGAAAAACGCTCACAAATATAATATATGCTTCGTCTCAAATAAAAATTTAACTATGCCAGTCGATCATAAACGAGACAAGGAAGATTGAAATTATGTGCCTTTCAAACTTTTTTTTTTTTTTTTACTATAATCAAGTAACACGTAAAGACACGAATCATGAAGTGTACAAAGGGGTTATTCGACACGCAGAGATTTACATGCAACCCTAGGTATTGCCACGTTCTTCTGCATGCACGCACGTACTCTCTACTCGCTCCACAATTGTCACACACTTTCTTATACTCACTCAAGAAACATAACGCATAATATTTAAAGCCTTTTTCTGAGAAGAAGAAGAAGAAGAAGAAGAAGAAGAAGAAGAAGAAAAAAGAATAATATTTGATATTTGTGTGATATTGGAATGGCTTCGAGTATGGAGAATGAAGCGATGTCAACGGAAGCTCGCTATGCACCGGTGACCATGGAGAGAAGGGTCAGGGCTGACTTGGAAACCAGACTCCCAAAGCCTTGTCAGTTTTTTATTATTATTATTGACTTTTAATTTGTTGGACAATTACTCTCTTTAGCAAATTATAGCTACATATATATTTTATACGAATATAAAAAAAAAAAGATAAATCGAAAATGTCATATATTGTTTGTAGATCTACTCATATTTCATTCTTTATAATTTTTTATATTTTCATTTTAGCATATATAGACAAATAAAAACTATCAGAGTAGCCAAGGGTCTTCGGTCTACTAATTATTTGACTAGTAATACTGTATTTCGCGGTATTTTAACAATAAAGGTCGAATATGTCTTATTTTTTAGAAGAAAAAAAGTATATATACCGTATAATTATTCGATTTTAGTTGAAATAATATCGATTTTTATACCAAACTGCACATAATTTAAAAAAAAAAAACTAACTAAGTCTCAAGAACATAAATAACATTGATATATATAGTATCACTAAAATTATCCAAAAATACTAATAAAAGTAAGTTTAGATTCTTACAATTCATACCTTACACAATGAAACAAGTATTATTAGAAAATAATACTTGGACAAAGGAATGTCATACCGATAGAAGTAAGTTTAAATTGTTAGCATCCATTCCTTACACAATAAAACATGTATTATTATAAAATTATATAAGATTTAATGATAAAGCGTAATAAACGAGTATGTAGTTGCAGTTTGCAGGTTTCGTATCAAAATTAAAAACTCTATTTTATTTTAATCCGGGTATTCGATTTCTTTCGGTATATTCGGTTTAACCGCTTTAATTCGGTTTACGATCTAATCGGTATTCGGGAAAAAAAATCGATTAACAGTTTCTTTATAATCGTCAAAAACAATTATTAATCGTTACACAGCATAGTATTATCTAGAAATTTGGAATGATGATATTAGGAGTTAATATAATTATTATTAATAAAATGACATGTTACAAAACGATTGAAATATAGATATGGCAAGAGCATTGGCAGCACCAGACACGGATCATCCATCAGGAACAGCAGGGCACAAAAGCTACAATCTGAGTGTTCTTCAGCAACATGTTGCTTTCTTTGACCAAGATGACAATGGCATCGTTTACCCTTGGGAAACCTATTCTGGCAAGTTTAATATGTAACACTCTTTTAATTCCATACATACATACATACATATATACATACTATATCATAGCGATAATCCGAATCGTAATCAAATGTCAAATTTAATTAGAGAGAAATACCTACATTCATTTATGTAAACATTAGGTCTATCCAATTTTTACTAAAAATTATATGATAAGCAATCAGCAGCCGTGCAAATATTGTCGTACATTTCTCACTACGAAAAAAAATAATAAAAAATTGAGATCCGAGTATTTGAGTACTCGTCGGCGCAGCCGCGAAGTTGTCTAAAATTTAAGTATTTTCACTTCTATTATCCTTATATAATATGTGGTACATGTTACACATTTTTTAGAAGGAAAATAGGCTTACTTATGCACGACCAAGGCCGGCCCTGATTTTAGGCGAGCAAGGCCGGCGATGGCCTCCGCTTTGTAGACATATTATTATTATTATTTATTCAATTAAATACTCTTTTTAAAAATAACTTTTAAATACTCTTAAGGGCCTTAAAAATTTACTTTCGCCAAGGTCCCGACTAAACACGATAAATTCAGAGCCGGCCTTGCGCACGGAAAAACGTTGATAAACATTCAAGATAATTATTTGTTATTATTTTTTTCTTGTAATTCATCTCTCTCAAATCTCAAATAATAAATTCTAAAATTGTTGTAATGATCAAGGCCTTCGTGCAATTGGGTTCAACATGATCGCCTCTCTGGTCATGGCCATTCTCATCAATGGCGCGCTCAGTTATTCCACTCTTCCCGTATGCCTCTCAACTTGATCATACTTTATTATAATTAATTTGCTTTTAAATTTGGTCAATTATTTAATTTATGATTATTTCTTTTATTGAAGGGATGGTTTCCTTCACCGTTTCTGCCCATCTACATTTACAACATCCATAAAGCCAAGCATGGCAGCGACTCCGGAACATACGACACCGAAGGAAGGTACACACAAATAAAGATCCCGCTTTTAAGCATCTAATAAGAGTAAACCCTAATGATATATCTATGTCTGTGTATGTAAGTATCTGTGATGAGTTTTCAGGTACGTGCCTGTGAACATGGAGAACATGTTTAGCAAGTATGCTCGGACGGTTCCGGACAAGCTCACTTTCGGAGAGCTGTGGGAGATGACGGAGGGCAACCGGGTGGCTTTCGACTTTTTTGGCTGGTAATTATACTACACATATATACATATATTATGTATATGCACGATGGAATCACTAGTAATAATTAGCACCATGAATATGATAGTAACATTGTATGTATATTGGTATGGTTCTCATGCGATTTTTCGCAGGATTGCGAGCAAGTTGGAATGGGGACTTCTGTATGTTCTTGCACGGGACGAGGAGGGCTTCCTCTCGAAAGAGGCGGTGAGGCGCGCTTTTGACGGCAGTTTGTTCGAGTACTGCGCCAAGATGAATCTTGGCTACGAGGCTAAGATGGGCTAAAATCTTTTACGTAGAATATGCAATCATGAAATAACTGGTGTAGTGTAGATATACTAGCAGTAGCATCAAATAATTTGTGAGACTCTTCGGTCTGGTTTTTATTTTATTTTTTGTATTGGTCAAAAATGTCGTTTGTATTGTGCTACCAAATATCTAACTTAAGCTACAATTTCTAATGCCTTTCAGTTTCATATAGTTCCAAACTTGAATATTGTTTGACGATGTCCGTAAATACATTGTAATATCTTCTTTCAAAAAAATAAAATATATATATACTAGGTTATAACTTATAGTGATGTGGTGAGATATATCAATTAATCCTTAGTTCTTTTAGGTCAGTTTATAATGGGACAATACAGCTAAAAATGCTTAAATTGTGAAATTGGTGTTCAATTTCTTTTTTTTTTTGATGAAAATAATATAAAAAATTCAACGTTAAAGAAAATGTCAAGCATTTAATTTACAGATGATAATCGTCATTTCTATGCATTTTGTTTTACTATAAACATACAAATTTATGTATATCAATTAATTAGGATAGCAAACTTTCAACATATAATTTCGTCTCATGTTCAATACAATTTAATTATTAAGGTCTTGGTATTTTTAAATAGGGCATCTCGAAAGATTAAATTATTTTGCAAACCTTAGCAAGCTCAAAATATGTAGCATAAGTACACATTCTCTTCTCACATGTTTCAAATTGAAGCAATCTTTGACAATTTCTTACCTTTCTGTAAGATACTCCGAGGTTAAAAAATTTTCAACCCTTGAACTCAAAACTCGATTTCATTTGAGATGTGGTGCTAAAAAACATAATTGTTATGTGCCTAAGAGATCATGTCGAAAGGAGAAAATTTTGAATTTATAAGGATTAAGTTTCTATCTAAATTTTATTACTTTTTTCATTCATGAAAGTTCTCTTAAATAGAACATCAAATTACAACCCAAATGGGCCAAACCAGGCCCGACTAAATAAAGTCACTAACTTAATTAATGAACCTAATAACATAATTAAATAAGTAAACAACAAATTCACTTAAATATCCTCAGACCGTATTTAATTACAACGACATAAGATAAATGACGATAATTAATTAAACGATACTAATCCTAAATTCCGGGGCTATATCACATCCATTTGAAATCGGTTTTACTTTTACATCCACCAATTAGAATAGCCAACAGTTTTGGTAAAATCGGCAGGTTTAACGTTGCGCTTCTTCAAGTTGCTTAACTTAAAAATGACATCATCTACATATGTATGTTGTTCAGAGAAGAAACAAAGCATTATGCTATTAGAGAATATGCATTAAAAACACAAGAGAAAGCATGATATAAAGAAACATTAATCGAATCCCGCAAAACTTGATTTAGTATATGCCAAATCCCATACTTGATAGAAACAAACAAAGCACCAAGCTCTCTAAACTCTACTAGCATAAGAAAGAAGGGTAACAAAATACCAAGTGTCTCTATGATGAGTCACGACTCTTAAACTATGGCGTTCGCCGCACTTGCAATCCTCGGCCACAGATCAGCGCACTCCTTTCCGATGGGGCCGGTAATGGCAGATCCTAAAAAATCCAAAATTAAAAATTAGCAAAAAAATTCAACTGCTGAGAAGGATCTCGGAATTAAGCTCAATAAGGGGTGTACCTTTCATTTCTCCCTTCGGGTTCACAATAACCCCAGCATTATCTGCGAATTTGATGATAATAGAAAATGAGATTTCAAAATTAAGTTACCGAGTAAAAAATGCCAATTAAGATACATGTCCGGTCCTAATGGAGCAGATGTGAGCACGAAGAGCATTGACACCTGTAACGATGGACACAATTTGTTTCCCAGACTCGTAACTGTACAATCCGTAAAATGTATTCAAAGATAATACATGACTAGAGTCTGGTGAAGGATAAACAAATTCTTTACAAATCCCACCCGGCAAGAAAAGAGAGACAGACACTGATACAATATCCGAACTTTGACAGGGATCATAAACATCATAGAAGCTACAATCCGGTAAAGGGGTAAGTCGGTATATTGATATCGCTGGCTATGGGACGTGCAGAGGCTACATATAAACTCCTCACACTACATCACCAGCTATTCAATTTACTACTCGATATCTTAGTCTAGCTGGTCTTGAGAATTACATATGCAAGGGGGGTTAAAAGAATAGAACTACCTTCGAAGTACATGAAGACACCGTCCTTTCGGCGCCACGGCTTGCGCTGCCTGACGATGACAGCCGGCAGGACCTTCTTCCTCAGGTCCGGCTTTCCCTTCTTGACAGTGGCCATGACCATGTCACCGACACAAGCGGAAGGCAACCGGTTAAGACGACCCTTGATTCCCTTCACGGAGATGATGTAAAGGTTCTTGGCCCCGGTGTTGTCCGCGCAGTTCACCGTGGCTGCCACCGGGAGACCCAGTGACATCCTGAACTTGTTACCAGCTGACCCTCCACGTCCTAATTACACACAAACATCAAAATGTAAATCATTTTCAGATTCAAACATTTAAACTCAATTTCAATAACAAAACCCCCAATCTAACACGAAACTAAACATATCTAAATCAGAGAAATTTATTCTAGCATACTAAACATAAATAAGCATCTAAATCACTTTTATACAAAAATAATAAATAAATAAAAAAACAATCTAACACGAGACTGATCATACCCAAATCAGCTAAATTTACATCAAAAAACGTTAAATTTAAATTTCGAGATGAGAAATGATTGTTTGAAGAAGGCATAGCTGATCAAAAGGAAAAATATATCGAATTCTTAGCTCACCAAGCTACACAGATACAATCAACAGAATAACAATCGCTAAACCGAGCAATACATTAGGATCTGAAACTAGAGACACGATTCGATGATCCAAAGAATCAAAACTACGAGCATTGATGGAAATGAAGAAATGATTGTTGAGAAAAGCGAGAGAGATTGACTGACCTCGCTTCGACATCTTCGGCTGCTGAGAGAAGACTGAGAAGAGCACCAGCTAGGGTTTTGTGAGTATTTATAGCGATGAGCGATTTAGGGTTTACAGCGAGGTGTGCGGAAATTCCCATTTTGTCCTCCACTGGAGATTGAAATTACGCTATTGGTGTTGGGCCTTGAAACTGTTTGTGGGCCTATTCTTGGACCAAGTCCATCAGAACTTTTCTTAATCTCAGCCCAAAATATATTTAAATTTTGAAACGCCTAAAATATAATCAAGAGGCTTATAAAAAAAGGGTTATTTTATAAGATGCCCATTTTGTATCAAAGGTTTAAGAAAAATGGCAACTGTGTGTATTTTTTACTCTCACGTATAGGCATTTTTCTTAAACCTTTGACACGTAATGGGCATTTCTTACAATTTCTAATAAAAAAAAGGGTTATTTTAAAAGATGCCCATTTTGTGTCAAAGATTTAAGAAAAATGGCCACTGTATGTATTTTTTACTCTCACACATGGGCATTTTTCTTAAACCTTTGACACAAAATGAGAATTTTTTACAATTTCTATAAAAAAAAATAAACTATTAAATTGTAACAACTTCGCATTAATTCTAGTACACTATATGTGTTTTTACTAAATGTAAATGTTGGTATTTAACGGTTATTTGTGATAAATCGTCAAGAAACCGCGATAACATATTCCTTGGGGGAAATATCTCGAGGAATTGTTGGAAAATTTATTATCAAAAGAGTATGGAAATCATTCCTGAAGGAAAAAATGTAGCGTCCGACGACACTGCTTCTTACGGAGTGGTCGGAGAATCCGAGCATTCGGAAAAATGATCGCATACTATCACCTACACACCCCAACCGATCTCAAAATACCGATTATTTATCTAATCCGAAAGGTTCATACTCGATGAATCCATTTCCCCCAATGAGCCCCGAAATATCCAATAAAAATGCATCGCTCCATGAATTGAGATTCGGATCACGGACTTATTAAAAATATGTCGCTTAACAAAAGAGAAAACCTGTGGAATTATATATAAACATTTGCTCATAAAAAAATTGAAGTAAATAAATAAATGTAAAGATATCAAAAATCTTGTCATACATTCATGATAATCAGTAGAAATCCAATCACTACAATTAAACACATGGGTAAAAAAATCAGCTCAAATCTATGTATAGATATACCTATATATGACATACTCACAGGTGTAATAATACAGTAAGGTAAAAACAGTACATTTACCAACATATTATTTAACCAGAACCTAGAATTTGCTATTTCAGTTCATGTACATCTTTTGGCCGGAGAGCCGAGCTCCGAGTGTGGATCGTTGCAACCGCGATCGAGAAAGACTGAAGAACCGTCAGAGTTCTTTGGAAATGGATAAAGTACAAACCGTCGTTGACGCTCACAATCCTCAGCGTCGGAGGGCCGTGCTTGGAACCCTGAAACATAGGAAACACGAGTTGTATTAGGCTATTTTATTACTTTCGACATATCTGAAAACGGTTGAATAAATTCAAAGCTAAAAATCCCGTAAACTATACGAGGAATTAGACTCACATGTGCTACCAAATCAAACGTTTTGAATTCCTCTTGCTCGGGGGTAGTTTCGTCATTGTTTGTTCTCGGCGTGAGTAGCGTGAGAGGGCAACCCGTGTCCCAACCTCCACAGTCACAGTTTCCGCCAGATCGCCATCTCTCGGTGAGGCTTGACGGGCCCGAGTTTCGGATTCTGGGCCCACCGTGAAGACCTGAAGGGATCAGCATCTCCATGCTCGTAGAGCAATCGCCGTTGTTTCTATAGCATTGGAAGGGCGCTGACGTGGATTCTGGAGACTTCGCACTCGGTTTTACTCGGGCCTTTTTGAGGAATTTCAATCCCCAACCTCCGGCTTCCTCCTTTTGAACGCTTTCAATGCGATCTTTCACAACAATTGCGGCCAGTTCGAAGTTTGGAGGAGGATGATCGTCGAGGAAACTGGGCCCATTGTCGTCGATGCCCGAATCTAACGAGGTATTTTCTTGTATTGGACAGGGCCCACTGAACTTGGAAGATACCGCTTTATGTTTCGACCGGAAAACTTCGGTCATTTTCTTAGAAAAGCCTCGATTCGTCTTTAAATTATGGCCCAAACTCGAAATCTCTGTGGTGTAACCGCCATTACCGCCGAACAGAACGAACTCCGTCTCCAATTCTTTAACACCATTCACCCCGAGCGTGAACGAGTTCGACACCTTCATCTTCCCGATAACGTGGGAGTTATCGTCGCTGACCTCGTGTTCGTTCTTCCCGCTCTTCCCAGAGTGAAACAAGTATATATAGTCCAATGCCTTCTCATCTCGAGATTCAACCTTCCACAAGTTGGCAAAATAGACGTCTTTGTGATCATCCGTGGTGAAAACGAAATGAGGAAACCCGTTCTTCCATGTGCATTGGAGCATCCCCTGATAAACTGTGGTCGAAACTGACGACGATGTCTGATCCGAACAAACAGAGTTCGTGCTTGAAATAGATGTACGTTTCTTAAGCTCGCTATGGTCGTTCCCGTGCTTATGCCTTTCTCTAGTAGGGGTACTCATAACCGACCTCAGCGGTGACGAAATATGCAAAGGGCTCGGAGAATCCACGAGGGCATCCCGGTAAGTTGAATCCGCGAAGCTTACATTGTTATCTAAAGCTCCATATTGCTGAAATAGAGGACTTTGCAAGACGTTGCTCATGCTCTTGCTTCCCATGATTGTGCCCAAAATCCAGTGCCCGGAAGGACTCGAAATTATGCTTCCGTCCCCCGACACCATGGAGCACTCGAACACGTACCTTGTCGGATCAAACGATTCTCCACTTCTGATCTCAGAACGGCTTAAACCTTCGAACAAAGCACTAATCTTCTCAGATGCATTGCATCGAACGGTTTTCGAAGCACTGAAATGAATCAACTCCAGGCACCGGCGGAGATATTTCTCGTCCAAACTAACAACAGGCCTCGAGATCCTGTACCCTAAGCTATGAGCAGGGTTGAATATCGGATCCTTTGCGCCGACTTTTCCCATGTGCAAGCTCTTAACGCTCAAGACCAAGGCTTCATGAGGATTCACCCATCGGATTAGCCGTTTCGACTTCGAAGCGCTAATCGCACAATTACCCTCGTCCGAGACCTCTAACGTGTCGTCATTCTCTTGCCTCTGCTTCTCACCAGTCGCAAATTTGTTCGCCATTGATTCGTTTTCGCCTTCGATCAAGGTCTACGTTGTACCATGGAAACAAAAACAACCTGAAAAAATAAAAACAATCAAACAATAACCCTTTAGAGAAAAGCCATGAAAGAGTGTAAAATAAGACTTGTGAGTGAGAAATAGCTGTAAATACAGATCTCTTTATTCCCTTACAAAAAACAGAAAACGAAACTGGTTACTCCGGTTCCGGCTATAAATGAGATCGGATTTCCGGATTTTTGACAGTTCCGATTGATTAGCGGTTATTTTGATTTGTTGTAAACCCGGAACTGATATTCCAGTTGGGTTCTCCTGAAAACCGAAATTCCGACTTTGAAAAACGGAATCTGGAATTCGGCACCACTAGTAGGAAGAATCTAAAGCTGCCATTGAAATGTCCTGAAGCAAACACATACAGAGCATTGACTGATGAGCTTGGTGATGAACAAATCAAGCATTTTCATGGATAACAGAAAACACCAAACACAACAAGAAAGTACCATTGTTGGAAATTTACAAACATGGAAACCTTAAATGTTTGACTATGCAGACGACGAGGAAAATAAAAATTAAAAAAAGGGGGACCAGATTTTCCAGATAAATAATTAAATACCAACATAACCAAAAAAAAAACCCCCAAAAACAAATTTTTCCAACAAAAAAGAACATGGGTATCAAAAAGACTCAATCTTTCTGCATAAAACCTCCATTAAAATAATAACCCAGAAACACAAAGCTAAGTATGCTTAGGAAAGTGCAAGCTAAAGCAAAAAAGAACTTAATAAATAATTATTAAAAAATAATTAAGAGATTAAGAAGAACAACATATAATTATTACCTGGAAGAAGTGGATCCAATGAAGAAGCAAAAGCTCAAGGCTTGGAATGGAATGGAAGAGAAGAAGTTTTTTTTTTTTTTTGGGTCCTCAAATTTTGAGCTTATTCTTCTTCTTTCTCTATCCCCAAAAAAAGTAGCTGAAGAACCCAACACAACACAACACAAAGTCTGCAAGGTCAACAGCTCAGAGCTTCTGAGGAATGAAAAAGGAAGAGAGAGAAAGAGAGAGGAGAGAGAGAAGAGCAACGATGCTTCTTCACATGGACAGAGAAAGAAGAAAGAAGAATATAAGCAGAGCCAGTGATCTAATTATGGGTTAATGCAAGAGAATCTGATCGAATCTTGGTGATTAACAAAAGGGATGTTTCTGTATATCTGCTTCGAATTAAAATCTAATGAGCTCTCGAAAGAAATTGTTTGAGAGACAGCAAAAACAGTTTGATGATATTCAAAAACTCATTATAAACAGTTACAAACCAAAGTGGCTTGGTGGGTATTAACAAAAAAAATAATTTGCAAGTGGTGTCCTTGAATTTTATATGTCGTTGCATTACTGCCCTTTACATGTAAAAAAGCATAAGATTCTCACCGAGTGATAAAAAAAATGACAAAAATTATCAACTTATCCATACTATGGATCTGTTTGGATTTGGACAGCTTAATTTTTTTAAAGATATTTTTAGTTTTAATTTAAGGGAAAAAGATATATATTTTTTAATTGACAGATGTTTAGTAAACTATTTCTAAAACACTTGTTGCTAGTAATAAAAACTGATTTAACGTTTAGTAAAATAATTACTTAGGCTAAAAAGACTAAAATAAACTAAAATCGTGTTTTTTATTTTTAGAAGAAACAAAAAACTACGAATCTTAGTTTTTACTTTTCATGTACAAAAATCTAAAATCGTTTTTGTTTTGTTTTTGTAATTTTACCAAACACGTGAAAGCATTTTAGTATATTTTAAAAACAAAAATGATACTTTTTAAGCTGAACCAAACACACCCAAGACTTAATCGATAATATTTTTTGCCAATTAATTATCAAATTAATAAATTTAGTTATTCACTAATTATTGCGATTAATAAAAAATGATACAAAACATTTTCGAAAATTTTTATTTATTCATTTTTATAAGAATGTATAAGTTTTTTGAAGAATTGGGGTATCATTGTCAACAATTATAATTCAAAGGGAAAACTGTACCAAAATACAAAATTAAGCAGCCATTAATTCTAATTACTTTTTGCGTAGGACGACCCTCCCTATATGCAAAATGGTGATTCGTAAGCCACGTGTTTGAGGGTTGAAAAAGCTCACAAGTAGGACCCATGTTTTTCTATTTTGTCAACATTTTTTAATATAAATGTTTTTTGTTCATTTCGAGACAAATAAAAAAGCTGCGTTGGTGATATTTAATTAACGAAAGCGAGTCGTAATTAAAGAGAGAGAAAAATCGCATGCCGTTAATGACTGCCAGAAAAAGATATAAAACATATAAATAGATATAGATTATTTATTTTTCTTCTATATTTTTAAGAAGAAGAAAAACTATTTTTATATATATAAGAGAAAATGGAAAGTAAAGAGAAAGAGTAAAGGAAGAAAAGTCGAGCTGTTGCGCATGAGAGACAGCTATAGGACCCGAGACTTTCACTCGTGGCCAAACTTTGGAGCCTCCCACTCTACACGTCACCTAGTCTTTGGCCGGTAACACGCGGACGATATCTATACCGTTTTCCGCCGTCGAATGATATAAGAATAGGAAAAACGGAGCTCATGCTAGTGGATATCTATTGAAATTGAAACCTAAACTCAAAATCACGGACGATATCGTAGTGATATGAAATTTAAACTTTAGATAATATCGTAAGAGTTTAGTCTGGTATTGTTTAAATTGTTCCCAAAAGTTACGATATTGCTTCGGTTCATACAATTTGGAAGGATAATATCGTCCAAGATTATATTATATTTTAGCATTCAATAATGATTGGGGTAGCAGGCGGACGATATTTATACCATTTTCGATCGCCAAATGATTTAGAAAAAAAAGAAAGAAAAAAAAGAAGAAGAAAGAAAAACGGAGCTTGATAAAAATAGTTTATGCCACATCATTTAAAGAACGAGACTTAAATTATTTTATACATCTTACTCTATATATGTAGAAATTTCTTCGTCATACGAAATGGACCGTCCATTACGAATCGATTTCAGCCGCGTACGAACCCGGCCGGGTATTATTGCCACAATAATTTATAATTATTGATGACACTTGTGGTCACATGTTTTGTTTTTGGTATTTTCATGATTCGTGCAAGTAAGATATAATTGTCAATATAATAGTCTCCGCCGTGTGGGCCTCGAAGAACATTTATCAATAATATTTCCATCATTAATAGATCATATACACAATCAATAAAGCCATAAATTATATTAAACCTATATATATATATGAACATTTTTATTACGTGTACTATTTTTACCTAAGGGTCAAAAGAATTGACACTTGACACATTTCCATTAAATTTTAAATAATAATTTATTAATCTAGAAGACTTGTGTACATGTGATGTGAGAGATAAAGAAAGGAAGTCTACGAACATGACTATATAGGACAATTGTGAAATATGTGACATTAATGTATAAATAAATATATTGTATTTGTATATGATATAATTATTACTATTAACTTATATTCCCAAGGCAATAAAAAAAAAACATTTATACTCGGCGGTTCCTGACTTTTACAACTAACTAATTGTTTACTGTACATTCTTTTTTTCTTGTCACGCGTGTCTATTTATTGCTTATCTTCCAAATAGTTATAATATTTTTTTATAAATTTTGTATTTGTATCTATTTCAAGTATTAAATTTCTCTAATATCCATCAGTATACCTATCGAAAATCTTTTTTCGAGGATATGCGAAACGATATATCCATCGGCATATCCATCGATTTACCTATGAGATACTAATCGACAAGCGATATATCCGTAAAATGAAAAATGTGAAACGACATCGGCAAGCGGTATTTAAAACCTTGATCTATTTATAGCCATTCCTACACTTTACTATATATTTAAATTTTAAATTAATATTTTTATGAAGTCATTCCATTGAATTTCAGGATTTTAATTACGATTTTTTTTTGGTTTGTTCCTCATGTATATGAATATTAAAACAAAAATAAATTTATAATTAATCGCTATTTTAATTACAAAAAAATTGCCTTTTTTCAAAATTTCGTGCATACGTGGGATATAATTTTTAATTTTTGTGGTATTTTGGTATTTAGTCTTTGAAGAGTTTGTGTTAAAATATAATATCTATTAAAATTAATAGTAATAAATATAAAATAGTTACATGAAGATAAATATATATATATATATATATATAAAATCATAAATTCTATATAGACGACGAAAACTATAGTGTGATAGAGTTATTTTATAGCTTTAATTATAAAATTTATAAAAATAAAATGATGGGCTTACATGAATATTTTTCCTTGAACAAATATACAAACATTTTCATAAAAAATTGAGCGGCGTGTAATTGAATCAACTCACTAGCGGCCAATCACCTTTTACATTCAATGTCTTATCCATATAATGATAAGTGTGGTGTATGAATAATTGAAATACTAAATAGCCCTTAAAAATTAAAATACATTTTAAATGTTTAAAATATACTTATATTATTGAAAAGCTATAACGGTCTTGTGCATCTCTCTCTCAATAATGTTTCTCACATGAATAAATTGGAATACGGACAAAGATACACATGATTTTTGGAATAAGAAATGCCGATCAATTAATCATTGGTATAAAGAAGACAATGTATATTGTGGTAGAGTATTAGAAAAATTATTCAAAATAACTTTAAACTTGTAGTTCACTTTTTAAAATATTTAAGATCACGAAATTTGTGTTTGTAAATATTGACTTCTCTACGTGTCTCCATTAACATAAATTCATCACAATATATCTCATATTATTTAACATGAAAAATCTCAAAACGTACAAATGATGATTAGTATTAGTTTGAATTATACACGTATAATAATTAATTAAAAATAAAAGTACATATGAGATCACGAGATAGAATCAATAGAAAAAATATAATTTTTACGACCTTGTGTATTTAATCAACACGATTGAAAATTAAGAGCATGAGCGTTATTTTGAAGGGAAATGGCGAGATAAGTACCCAGAGTCTTTTTTTTTTTTGGGGTGAGGGTGTTGTCAAACTCTCATGTTGTATCTTTTGTCACGTTGCCGCCCCGAATTGCATCACATGTCACATTTTTAAACCTATTATGTAACCTTTTTATTAAAAAAATTAAAATGGTTTATCAATAATAAATAATGGTATATTCAATGGGTTTTAAAACGCGACACGTGGCTCGGTTCTGGACAAAAATATGACGGAATACACAAAATAAGAGTTTGACAACTTTCGTCGCCTAAAAAAATGGCAACTTAAAGTCAACTTTTCAAAAACTTTGAGTACTTATACCGTTATTTTTCCGTATTATAAATAACTTTAGGTACTTTTTTGTTCAGCTATCACAAATAATAATATATAGAAGAAATAGCGGCATAAGTATTTTTTTTACGAACATAAATATTTAAGAGATTGGTACAAGACTACAAGTAATACATTTTTCTTCATATAAATTCCTTGAGTAATTATCTTCATTATAACTTTATATGAGCTTCAAAAACGGCAAACTATATAGAGTGCTAGTTTTGTTTGTTGTTTATCATAGTATGGAGCCAAATTAATGTGATTAATATTTAATACTATTATTACTATTAGTATTGGATAATCACTGTTACACCATCATAAGGGCTTACAGCTTTCAAATAAAATTAATATGTAGCAATGATATGACATCAACTCATAAGATACAACTAAGCAATATCAACTCATAATGTCTATTAATTTAATGAGAAATCATGAGGGGCTTAACTAAAACAAGACAAGGAATTAATACAAAAATTAGATGTCCCTTCCCTAGCTTTTGTTATCACTATCATTATTATTAAGAGTGACTATTTTTTTTTTACTAATTTATATATATACATATTTATAGACCAATTATTTATTAAATGTGTTAAACGTGTCTAGCTCGTTTAGTAATTACGTTAAATTACGTATGTTTGATTACCTACTTTCACCGATCATGGTGTTATTAAAGAACAATTAATCCATTTCAAATTCTTTTAAACTAATTAGTATAAATAATATAATATTTTAAAACTAATACTATTATGTATATCATCAATTAAAAAAAATTACTTAATAATATATTAAAAAATGACATATAAATAAGCATTGAAACACTTATAACATAAATAAAATGCATAAAGTGAATCTTGTGTTTTTTAATTGTGTCTATTAGTATCGTAATCGTATTGTATTCACCCGTGTCTAATCGTTTTAACACAATTAAAACCATATTCATTTAACTTTGACATAAATCTATTCGGATTTGTTGTGTTCCTGCCTAGTCTAGTGTTTGACCTTATACAACCACTTTTATAATTATTAACTGATTTTTGTATTCACCCGTGTTATGTTTTATAACCTATTAAATATACTATTTTTAATTAAGAAAATTAAACTGATTTATCAATGATAAACAATAGTATAGTTAATGAGTTTAAAAACGTGAAACACGGCGTGATTGTGGAAAAAAATATGACGGAATACAACAAATAAGAGTTTGATAATTTTTGCCTCTAAAAAAGAAGAATGAGAACTCAATGTCAAATTTTTAAAGACTTTGGGTGCTTATACTGCAATTTTCCCTAATATTAATAGTGGTCGGTCGTCTCTAGGCTGCAATTCCGGAAGTGGAAACAATTGTGGAATTGTAAGGGAAATATGCACTGAATGGAATCTCCACTACACTACTAGTTTAAGTTCAACAAGAGATTCAAATAAATTTATATATATATGTATGTATATATAAGTACAACTCACAAGCACTTCAAATTTCATGATTGAAATTTGCAAGCCACGATTGAGGAGTTGTTGGTTGAGGTTTTGAGTAAAAGGATGCTCCATTGGAATATGATGTGTACAGTGATTTGATTTCAAAGTCAAGGTTTGTTTTAGAGTTCGGAAAGAGAGAAGTTTTTTATATTACAATTTTGTTCCAAGCCTAAGATAAAAACAGATTTTTTTTAAGGTTTCAAAAATTAAAAAATAATTGTGTCGACAAATATTTTACTAGTTTTCCGACTATCAATGAGTATACCAATGAAGAGAGCGACGGCTCTCATAGTTTGTCGCCGTGGAAGCCACGGCAAGACATATCGTCAACACTCAACCTAGCAAGTAATATTGGAGAAAAGTCAACAAAAATATTGGTTGTAGTTTCCTAATTACATATTTTGTGCGATCCTTCATTTTTCTCACAGATAAACAATTTATGAATATTAAATTATCTGATGGACTTCACGTAACATTAGACTATTTGATTAACTAGGCACAATATTTGAAATTTGAATAATAAGAACATAGAAAAGCATTATCCTTATAAGTAAAATCCAAAACATACATGGCCATTGTGAGTGACACTGATGCAGTGCTACCAATAAACTCAATTAAACAAATTCAAATTTTAAATAACACATAGCACATGATTGTCTCATATAGTTTCGGCAATTAATTATATTACAAAAATATTAATTAAGGTGGTAGTTATATGTAGATTTCTAAGATTTATTCCACTTCATCATCCATAATTTTAGGCACTTGGAATATTTAAAATTTTCCATTAGCCAATGGGACCAACAAAATCCATGAATTGTGCCAATTGAGAAATTAATATTTGAAAATATTATATGTGTTTAAAAATGTTTAGCTAGCCAATTTGAATCCACTACAACAACTTCTTCGAGAAACATTGACACTTTTAAACCCCCAAGATTATTTGAACTTGAACAATTGACATGATTTTTGAGATATGTGAAACGTAGATTATCCTTTTATATATATATATATATATATATATATATATATATATATATATATATAAGATTAATAGAAAGCTAGTCACTTTGTTTACAAATGCTTCTCTTTAGGTTAAAACTAATTACTACTCTCAAGTTTCAACCAACTATTACGACTCTTTTCCTTTTAAACGACCTGGTTTTGTGTATGAGCCGAGCGCAACTTACAGTAAGCGGGAATTTTCTTAACAGTTAGTGATTCTGAAAATTCTTCAAGAGCAATTTTGTTTATCTATAAAAGCAGATTTGATATTATGGATTTATATTTCAAACCATTAGTTTTTCATATGCATCATTTCTTGATTTCTATTATATATTTGTATATATCATATATACAACATATATATATTTATAAAGATGCTTATATACAAATTCGATTGTTGTTTCTTTGTTTGAATTGATCACATGCACAATGATACATAAGCATGTGATAGTAGAAAAGTGTTAACAAGTGCACAACATATGACTTGTTATTATTATAATTATTATTTTACAATAAGTTCATAATTCAGTGATTTTAAATTTCAGAAGCAATAGAGAAAAATACTCTTAATTAACATGTCATGTGCGCATAAGCTAATATACATACTCTCTCAAAAAACTAAACCACGTACGTAATATATAGGTTAAATTGATATACATACCTTCACGCGAATAATAATGGTAACTATTGAATGGAAAGGGAAAGAAACCAACCAGATAAAATTGACTTAAAGTTAAGTCCTCTAAATACTTTGTTGATTGGACAATTCTGAAGTGAGGCAAAAGATGAATGATCAAGATCAATTCTTTTTAGTTTCACTTTCAATACTGCTTACTTTTGACGAGGGATCAAAAGAATACACCTATTTTCCCCCTAACCAAACCATCCATAGTTTGACTCACAAGCAGTTTGGAGTTCATGTTAACCTCAATTAAAACCTACTTTTTGTTAGTACAAGAATAGGGTTGATGCCGAAAATTACCTCAACGTTAATGCGGCCCACTTGTGTGCATTGGGTTGGCCCCTCCTCGTTTGTTGACTTTATTGTGGGCTTGGGGCTTGGACTTCCTGGAATTTGGAGGTGATGGTGGTGTGATGCCGCGCCTCGTTGAGTGTTGTGAGGCTGCCTACGTTCCCACTTGTAGCCAAGTGGGATCAGGTCATCTCGTAGTTCATAGTAGGCATTGATGGAGCCGTTCCTGAGCTGGCCTGGGCGAGCTAGGAAGCGATGGCCGAGAGGGGAGTCGGACGGCGTTTGGACCTTCCTCCGGCGTGTTCGGCGGGAGTCGGACGGCGTTTGGACCTTCTTCTGGCGTGTTCCCTCTGGCCCTGAGGCTAGAATCTGGTGGATCGGACCCTCCACTAACTGTCGTGCTGGGACTGGGTCCCCCGACCCGTTACCACAAAGTCCTAAGACTCGAGATATAGGTCGATGACCGCTGAAAACCAGAACCTCCGTATGGTAGGTCAACGATCAGACCCTCCGCTAAATGTCGGACCGTGATCAGGTTCTCCGACTCATTACCGCAAAGTCATAGGACTCGGGATATAGGTCGGCGATCCCTGAGAACCGGTTCCGAACTTAGTCGGAGAATTCTATCGGATATTTATATATATAGAAGAGAGAAAACGGTGTTTATCGCTATATGGAGCGTTTGAATCGGAGTTACCGTTTGTTCAGAATGAGCTTCTATTTGTAGGAGAGTTCAGGGGCCTATAAATAATTAATAAATACTTAGTGGAGGCCTTAAAGTAATTAAATATTACTTTGCGTGACATGCATGGCTTGCGTGGCCATCTTAGGCCACGCTGGGCCACGTTGGGCCATACCGGGCCACGCTAGGCCGCACCGGGCCTCGCTAGGCTGCGCTGGGCCACGCTAGGTCACGCTGGGCCACATTAGGTCATGCAGGCCAGGCCACGCGAGGCCACGTCGGGCTACGTTGGGTCACGCTAGGCCTCATTTGGCCACGCAAGTTAGGCCACGCTAGGCGTGCCATGCCACGGTAGGCCACTTTGGGCCACGTTGAGCCACACTAGGCCAAGTTGGGCCATGCTAGACCATGCTGGTTAGGCCACGCTAGGCCAAGTTGGGCCATGCTAGACCATGCTGGTTAGGCCACGTTGGGCTACGCTAGGCCACATTGGGCTATGTTGGGCCGTGCGTCTCTCAGTTTTGAGATACGGGCTTTCGGTGGGATTTTTGGGCCATCAATGCTTTTTATTAATATTGAAAAACACTCGTAACCAGTAGTTTAATTGTTCCTAAAAAAAGAGTAGTTTCATTGACTGATGAAATCAAAATATGCAAATATATAAATATAACAAGGAAAAATTCAATTTCTATTACTTTTTATCCTCCAAATAGTTAGTCAAATTATTTTTTAAAAGCTGAGAAGTCAAATTGATACACGGTGATAAGTTACTTATTAGATAAACTCATAGATGGAACTACATGTGCATACGTGAGTGCACATGCATGCATTAATGTATTTAAAGCATTTTGAGAGGCGTTTGTGCTGGCGGATCGATGTGATTTATAAGGTTGAGGACGCCATAGCCCCTACAAGCCCAACATCATACGCTCACTTAAAAAAAATGATGATTAATATTCGACTATTCTCATTCCTTCCTCCATTTGTAACTTGATATAATCTACGCTAGAATCCTTTAAAAAATAATATTTATCTATTTATGTGTAATAATCGCAATATATGGTTGTTTATACTTTCTATTATTTATATATTTGAAAGAAGATATGTACCCTAAATATTTTGATTAGATTCCACTTTGTTCACGATTCCATACATGTGACAAATTAGTAGTAAATTACTTTCATCTTACAATGGAATCACTTTATATATTTGTCATCCAAATAGGCCATTTTTTCATACGTGTTCTTTGTAATCGATAGATGCCATGTTTGTTTATCTGTTTTGTCGTGTCGCTGTGTGCTGTCAAGATCGATCTCCAATAAATAAATAAAAGATATAAAATGAGAAAACATATCTTTGTTACGTTGTTCTCTGTTTTTACATGTTCTAACAATACTCAGCATTCAAATGTTTGTTTTTCTGTTTGTCCTTGTCACTATTTGGTGGCAAAGATCAGGATTAATCTTCGGGTAAATTGCGGCTAATGTACTCAATGTTTGATTTTGTGCGGATTATATACCCAATGTTTATTTTCAGCGGCTAATGTACTCAATGTTTGATCCGTTAGATATTTTCGTGTTTTTCATCACTTGACCGTTAGAGAGTGATTACTCCTCTATATATACACTTTTCGTATTTTTGACATAACTCACTCATTTTTTGTCCAAATTTTATGCACAACATATGGTTGGAAAGATAATAGATAGATCTACAACTTTTTTGTTTTAAGTTTTGTAAAAAAAAAGGTATATAAAAATACAAAATTTTAAATACAAAGTAAAACTGAACATTAGTTTAATGCAAAATATTTGTTTCGAACAAATTTTAATATACTTAATGACATTTTATGATGAAACGTAAAACTTAAAAGTTGTAGATAAATATTTTATCTTTATATAAAGTGTTTATTTATAATTTTTGGACAAAAAATGAGTGAGTTATGCCAAAAATATGAAAGATATTATGTGAAATAATCTTTCATATCTTTGGCATAACTCACTCATTTTTTGTCCAAAAATTATAAAGATACACTCGTTAAGATAAAATATTTATCTACAACTTTATAGTTTTACGTTTCATCATAAAATGTCGTTAAGTATATTAAAATTTGCTTGAAACAAATATTTTGCATTAAACTAATGTCCAATTTTACGTTGTAGTTAAAATTTCGTATTTAATTTTTTTTTTTTTACAAAACTTATAACAACAAAGTTGTAGATTATCTCTTATCTTTCCAACCATAGGTCGTGCATAAAATTTGGACAAAAAATGAGTGATTTATGTCAAAAATACGAAAAGTGCACATAAATGAGGAATCACTCTCTAACGGTCAAGTGACGGAAAACACGAAAATATCTAACGGATCAAACATTGGGTACATTAGCCGCTGAAAATAAACATTGGGTACATAATCCGCACAAAATCAAAATTGAGTACAATAGCCGCAATTTACCCTTAATCTTTATTCAATCATAATACACGACTCTTTTAAAAAAATCTACATTTTTCTAGTTCAACCCGACGGTGGCTCCGACTCGACCCGCCACAAAAAAAAAAAATCTGGCTGGCCCCTAATGTCCACTAATTTGCGTAAGGGTTTGAAAGGTCGGGTTCGGACTGACCAGCGGACCGGGCCTCTATTTCTTAAATAAATAAAATTAAGTAAGCAACCCTAATTCCTTATTATGTTTGCTTAAAGATTAAACGTATAGATTAATTCTATTGATGGAATGTAATAGTTTAGAGAGTTATATTGATTAAAAATTGCATTAAAATACCGGGTTATCGCAAACTCCCGCCCCAAAGCAAACCGGCCCTTATACTAATAAAATAGAAAACTAGGTAAGAATGTGTTACTCAAGAATTTCCAATGTACTAAACAGGGCAAGAATATCTTTAAATTTGACAGACTCATAACATAATATCTACAAAAATTACAATGTATTGTACTATTGTTCACTTACTCTTTATACATACTTGTGACTCTTCTCTTGTAATATAATATATGAATTTAAATATAAATATAAATATATAAATATATGAGAGTGACCCAGTTATACAAGTTTTATTGAGCCAGGAATGAATCTGATCATGGTCCTGATTGAGAAGGGTCTTTCAAAATTTTGTACTTTGGTAAATCATGTAAAATCCTAATTAGGAGAAAGTGGTCAAATCCAAGATTGGATTGGATAGTTACACTTGAAGGAGTTCACTCCACTGATGTGAGCAAATATATCTGAAGAATCAACCATATCATCCTCTTCTTTCACAACCACCTGCTAAAATCAAATAAATAAATAAAATATTGTTCAATTTTTTAGTACTATTGTAATTTGTAACAATTGAGAGGTTTTCTTGTAAGGATATGAATATAAACTAAGAAAAGTAAACTTTAAAGTACTTAAAAGGAGATTGAATGAGAAAAAGATTTAAGTAGGATTTCCTTAAGAACATTAATCATGATCTAAAGTTCACATTAATCATATCAATATTAGAATTCCTTAAGATATGAATATTAAGAGCATTTTTTTAGTCCCATTACAATAATAGATACAATTTTCATTTGTGACACTATTTTTGTTGCTTCTTAAGGCAAAAGTTTTTCGATTTTATTTTTTATGTCGTAGGACTAGAATTCGCATATTTAAAAAAAAATATACTAATTCAAATATTCAACCAAGTATCTTACTTCATCGAATTCTATTGCAATGATATAGAGATTTCTTGTAAGGGCGTGACACAAATATTTTTGTTTGATTTTGTATGTTTTCGCACGTAAATTCTTTTTTCTGAAATTTCGATTCAAATATTCAATCAACTAAACTAATATTACCGAAACAAGTCTTACCTCCTCGTCATCATCCTCGTCATGGTTGCTCGAGCCAGCTCTCGTGGTCTCCCCAAAGTCGTCGTTCTTCGCGAAGCGCCCTCTGACACGCGGCCTGCTGTCGGCCAGCGTCTTCCGGCACGCGTACTGCACGTTCTCCGCAGTGAGATGGGTACTCACGAGAGTACTAAAACGGACGGAAAAAAACGACGGGCAAAAACGTACCTTGATCTTCTTGCTGAAGTTGCGCTCGTTCCGCTTCTTCATGTACCTGTGGATCTTCTCCTTCCTCTGCTCAACAGAGAGCTTCCCCACTTTGAAGGTTTGGTCTCCCATGTTTGGAATCTCTGATGCTAAAGAATTTGAATTCCCAGCCCCAGATATCAACTGTTGGGACTCATTACCAAGTCCCTTTTTTTTTCAAGAGATATTATAAAAAAAATAATTAGGACACTATGAAAAAATCCCAATTTACAGGTACGATAAAAATACCAACAAGTTAAATAAAAGTAAAGATTTTTTTTGTCACGTTTTTTTTTTGTCAGGTTCACCGAATATGTTATTAATATTATCAAAAGTGTAAATCCAACGTACATCTTTTTAATAATATTAGGAATATACATCGCGATAAAAAAAGTGCAATACGCCGTTACTTTCACCTATCTTACGAGTATTTGCCGCAAATATTCCTACTTAATTTTTCACAATGTATTGTTTTTTTTCCACCTATCCTACGAGTATTTGCCGCAAATATTCCCACTTAATTTTTCATAATGTATTAAGTTTTTCTTATTCTTTTCATTACGTAGAAGGTCGAACTCCTCGAAAAATCTTCCAAAGTTCATCAACCTTGGAAGTCGTCGAACATGTGAAGTATCACGAGATTCGATCTCAATTTGTTACGTTGTATTTTTTACGAGATTCTTAAGATATTTCATTAAACTATAACTTTTTAACTCCATTTTAATTGAATCCCAATATATTTGGATTGTTTAATCGATACTTGATATCATGTTAATTATCATTAGTAATCAAAACTAATTAACAAGAGAATTTTGCATGGTACTATTTAACACTATTAAGCTCTTCTTCCTGTGGAATTCTTAACAAATTACTTGCTAATGAAGAAACTACGGTACAAGTACCTGAAGTTCTCCGGCCCCGAAAACGCTCTGCATCGAGTCGGGGCAGTAGATCCCGCTCCCGTCGCCCTGAAAATCCAAATCCTGCGGCTGCAGCTCCGCCATCAAAAGCCCGCTCGAGAAACCCACCGCCCCGTCAACCCCCGAGCCGCCAAACGCCGGCGCAACAGGCAAGTACGGCCCCACGCCGGCCCCAAGGAATGAGCACGGAAACGACGACGCATTCATCGGCAGATACGCAGGCACGGACGACAAGCAGTCTTCCTCGAACACCGGCGGCAGCGGCGCGCCGGCGAGGAGCGGCGAGAACCCGAACTGATCCGTCGGGGCGGTGGCGAACGGCGGGGACGGCGAGAAGTCGATGGAGGCGGAGATGTCGTTCTCCATGTCCTCCTGGGGGTCGAAGAGCATGGACATGGACATTCTGTTGCTGTCGTTGTCGTTTTGGTTGGTGGGTGCTGTCGTTTTGGCGGTTGTGCTGTCGTTTTGGAACGACGTGAAGTTTTCGGGATAGGAATTCTCTTCATAGCAGTAGTTGGAGCACGAAGTGACTTCATCGGAGTTTTGGAGAGTCTCAGGGAAGAGATCATTGTCGCACAAGTCAAACAATTGAGCACTTATTTGACTAGAAATCTCATCCTGCAAAAACGACAAAGAAATTAAGGACAAAGAATAAAAATTATCACTAAACCATGCACAAATTATGAGTTTTGA
The DNA here is from genome assembly GCA_954871525.1 of Parietaria judaica. Classification (NCBI taxonomy): domain Eukaryota; kingdom Viridiplantae; phylum Streptophyta; class Magnoliopsida; order Rosales; family Urticaceae; genus Parietaria; species Parietaria judaica. The sequence continues at coordinate 24,655,356 of OX940872.1, forward strand.
CCTTGGCTTTGAGCAAATTAGAACAAAAATCCTTCATAACTAAGAAAAATATAAAAAGGGCATTTTAAATTTGGTGTAAAACATGTGCATGAAATAATGTTACAAAGCAAATTATATGTATTTTGTGAGTCCATGTAACTTGTTGAGCTAGATTTGCCATAATTGGAAAAATCCCAATTGGAAAAATAAATGAGCAAAAGCTTGTAAAGTGTGAGGATTTCATAAGGTGTTTGGAAAAATGGCTTAGTTTGAGCAAACAATTGAGATTGAGAAGCACTTAAAAGGAACAACCAATTTTTGGTTATCATGGTTAAATGCTTTGCCCAATAGGCCTATGGGAAAATCTAAGAAATTAGAGAAAATAGAAATAAAGAGAAATGGGAAAGAATCCATGCTAATTCAAGTCAGCTTGTAAGAGAAGCACACGAAGCTGAATTATTCCCACAACAATCAAAGAAAATAAAGTTGACATGGCTCTCAGATGAAATCCAAGATCAAGATGTGATCTTTGGTGCTCTCTGGAAAAGGACAGTTAAGTGGGAATTACTTTGTAAAAATACTTAGGTTTAGTAGCGGTGTAAGTACCCAATGTTTTTATTTTTGTGGTAGCGTGAGTTAAGTTCACTATTTTTCTTCTCTCAAGATTTTCATTAAGTTCTTACAGAAGTCCCATTAGTACGAAAAAGTGAAAAGAATTTTTTAAAAAAATCTATAAGCGACACGTGTTCATACTTAACGAATACATCAAGTTTGACAAAATTTTAGAGAGAAACAAAATAATGAATATCGAGAATTTTAACCCTAACAAAATATTAAGTTTGCGCAACTATAAAAATTATAATATCGGATACTCATACCGCTATTAACCCTAATATATATATATATATATATGTAATAATGTTGATGAGGAATGAAAAGGACATCTGTTTATGAGAGATTGATATGAAGTGGCTGGACATTCTTTTGTTGACTGAGTCTAAATATACTTTGGAAAAATGGAACTCGTTTCATGTCACAAAATTCTCTATAAGTTTGTTGATGTTAATTGGTCTTAATTGGATAAGTCATGGGGCTAATTATTTGTTCCAAAATTCTCTAAAATGATTTTGTAGTTGGAAGCTAATAGCTTGATCTCCAAGAATAAAATAGCATAATTTCAAAGAAATGCATGTCATAATCATTCTAGTACAAATGGAAGAGAAGAAGAAAAAAGTATATATACAAAAGAAAACTATATCCCACTTGACTAGCGATTTTCACACAACTTATATATATATATATATATATATATATATATATATATATATATAAACAAATAAAAGAACTAATAATTGGAAGTTATTGGAACTGGAAAAGGGAAAAGAAGAACAAAAGGTGACTTTTAGAGGAACAGAAACATATAAAAGAAAACACACATCAACATGTGCATGGCTTCCAATTTCAAACAAAGACAAAAAACACAATATATATACTTCAAGCAAATATCACCCTTATATCACTATAATTATATATACATTCATATATGTACATACACATAAGACTATTCAAAAGGCAAATCTCAAGTAAAAGAAACACGCATGCATGTATGGAGTATGGACCAGGACAACTATGACAAGACTCAAAATTTATTAGTAAATTATACAAGATCAAAATGTATATGGCTTCCAATTACAAACAAAAACAAATTCATATACATCAAGCAAATACACCCAAATTCAATATATACACACACACACACATATATATATATATATATATATTATAAAGACAAAACTAAGAAGAAGAATGCATGCATGCATGCATGAACAGCTATGACAAAACACTTAAGTAAATCACACAAACAGAGAAACACAATTTCCAAGCCAAAAAAAAAAAAGGAGAAAAAATTACAATGAATCTCATCATTCATCCTTGTTTTTTCCTCAAAACGGCACTCATAATTATATAAAAATCAATAAAAATAAAACAAGAGGACAACTCTCAGAAGAAGAAGAAGAAAAACACGTATGCATGCATGAACAACTACGACAATATACTCGAAGCAAAGAAAAATTACGGGGAAAAGAAAGTCCGGTTCCGGTTCGCTCATCGTCGTTTTCTCTCTCTCTTTCTCCTCGGAATATAATAATAATAATAACAATAATTTTCTGAAAATGGAAAAAAAAATTATACGAAGAAGATGTTATTACGTTGATAGTGGGCTTGTCTGAGGAGATGATGAGCTCGGAAATGCGCAACTGAAATACCAACTGATCTGGTAAGCTGAAGGCTTCCATGGAAGGAAAACGAAACTGACGAAACGGAGAGACAGAAGAGAGACAGAGAAGATGAAGAAGAAGAAGCTTACAAGATAAGAAAATGGAGGACGAACAGTTATCTCATTCGCTATATATAGTTACCCTCGCAAAGGACTCTCGTGACACGTGGCGACATTTTTCCTCTTTTAGTCCCTCCATTTCAATTCTCTTCAATATCCACCCCTATCTCAGAATATGTGTAGAGAGAGGATCCTCTAGGAAGCTATAATTAAGGTGCCATGACCCTAAGAATAATCGCGGTAAAAGTACTCAAATATATTTCAAATTCACATTTGTTTTATTTATTACGTCTCATTTGTCTCTATTAATGTTAAAAGTTTCTTACATGTTTATTACTTAAAGAATACCTTTTCTTTTACGTATTGAGATTTCTCATGTTAAATATTTCAATTTGAGACGTACACATAAATGACTTAACGTTAATAGAAACATATGGGAAAAAACCAATCGAAAATGCAATTTGCGCGACCTTTCGATATTAGTCAATGCAATTAAAAGTTTGACAGTATGTCGCACAATGTGGAAAAATTTGAGTACTTTTTTCATAATTATCAAAATTATTTAAAAAATCACAAGAGTAGAAAATAAATATATATATTTTTTGTTTCATTACCGTAGGAAAAACATGTCGATAATTTATGGACCTCCTATATCGGATCCTTATAAACATTTTCGGGTTCCGTCACTGTACTTTTCCAGTGACCCGTGAATTCAATAAGCTGATTAGTTTTGGTAAAATCCATAAATCGTGGATTAATTTAAACATATTTGTAAGTTACGAACGAGTACCAAAAGGTACTTATAATTTATTTGTTTTATCATATGCAAACATGTTGTGTTGTGTGTGTGTATGTATATGTTTGACACATATATATACATGTATATATGTGTATTAAATAGGTATTTGTAATATGTATATTCGGAGCTTGTTCTAAACTTGCAATGGTTGAGCGGATATTGGTTGACCAAGCCTTTACCAATTCCCTCGCCGATTCTTAATAATCTTATTATAATTAGATATACTTTATTTTGTTCTCTATCTTCCCAAAAATAGTCTCAAAAACTCTCCTCTAAGCTCCAAGAATAGCTATTCATATTTTTATTTCATTTATTCATGAGCTTTAAATAAAATTTTGATTTATTTCGTTATGCCTATTCTTGGAATTTTGGAAGATAATTTACCTGTAATGTCCTCTATGAATTTACCATATAGTCCCCATACTTTGCAATTCCATTGATTGTTTTATTTTAATTGGAGGAAAATCCATTTTTATTTTTCTCTTTATGAAATACCATTGGGTCACGGATAATTCACCTTCCCTTCAAAAATTTCATTATAATGTATATATAAAAATAGATGAAATGTCAAAAAATACTCATAGTAAAATATTATTATTTTATTGAAAAATTATTGGTTATCGATACACATGTAAATTTTGAACGATAAAAATCAAAATCAATAATAAAATACTTATGATTTTTCATCGATAGAGCCAACTCTCGCTACAGGCGAGGAGGCGTGCACCTAAGGTCCCAAATTTTAAAGATTACAAAAAAAAAAAAAAAAGGTATACCTAATATCAATATACTAAAAACCCTAAAAAACTCAAATTAATTTTTACATTTACATTTAAAAACATCAGATGTATCAGGTTTAATCTCAAAACTGAACTCAATCATTATTTTTTAAGTTAAAATACTCTTTTTTTAAATCATTATTATTTTTATAATTAAAATAATTTTTTTAAATCATTGATATATTAAGGAGAATCGCGGGAAAAAAAAATATTGATTCTCCTTAACCCTCACGAACTCAAGGCCGGCTTATTATTATTAACATGCCTGCATTATTAATCAGGGGGTAAGAATTTATGGGTGGAAATTTTGTAACCGTTTCCTGGTTTCGTCTCCGTTCCAGTACTGGACCCGGACTTATTTTTAAAAAAAAATATGGGAAATTTAGCGTAAAACTGGTGACCGGTAATTTCCCGTTCCTGATTTTCGGAATTGGTACCTAAAAAATATTTCCAAATTTTTATTATCGGTTCCGGTTTTAAAATACATGTCATTTTTAAGTTTTCAGTATGTCATTTTTAGTTTAATATATATGTATTGTCATTATTTTATGTTGGGTGTCTAATTCCGAGGAATCCTCGCTGATTGATTATCGATCACCCTATGGTACGTAAGGTAACCTTCGAAAAATATTTCGCAGGGATTAGAGTCCCATACCAATAATCCCGATACCCTATCCGACTCATAAGATTCGATAATCAATCTTCCGGCTCTTCCTTTAAAACTCCACTCTTAGAATCCATGGTTGCGATAAGGTTCTCAGGTTACATTCCTCGGCTTGTCGTCGTAGCCCGCGAAAGATCAAATCTCTTCCCAACAAAGGCTCTTGCCTAAGAAGGAAAAATATGGTTTGCATTCCAAGTCGAGCACCAAGGAGTGTGGGAAGTATTTCGCTATGAGAACTCGAGTCATCAAGCATTTTTGGGTATTGAATAATGCGCCAAGTAAGGCGCCCGACTAGGGCCCGGTTTTAGTCACCAAGATCATTAAACTCGAGACCCTTTTCCGGTTTGGTCTTGGTTAAAAACCTCCCATAGTTTCCAATGCATTTTTCCTTTATCTTCCGTGCCACCCACTAAAACCGGGCAATAAGTCTATGAAGCTCTTTGATAGTGGTGGATGGAAGAAGAAAAAGGCTCATTGTGTATGTCAGGATAGCTTGGATAACCGCTTTCACAAGGACTTCCCTTCCGCCCGCCGAAAACGTCTTAGTTTTCCAATCATGAAGATGTTCTTGTACTCAGCTAGTGATCATGGTAAAGAGGGCCACTTTCTTTCTCCCAACTTTGACCGAAAGTCCAAGGTAAGATTTGATCTCCTCGACGACGTGAATGTGAAGCAAGCTAAAGAAATGACCGGTCGCAACCTCCGTGATGTTACTCGAACAACACATCACAGATTTATCCATATTAACCACTTGCCCCGACACTTTCTCATCCACAGCCGAGATGGAACGTACGCTTGGCAATTTGTCTTAGTCGCTTTACAAAGAACGATACTATCGTCCGCAAAGAGGAGGTGGGAAATCGTTGGGGCAGCGGGCCTACACACGTATCCGTGTAGAAGTCCCAGCCGCTCTTGGCCTCAGATGAGAACATGTTCAATATCATGTATTTTAATCCTGAAAAAAAAAACAAATATATACAATGTATATATATATATATACTGATATAAATACACAAATAGAGTATAAAAAACAGTCTCTTTCACTAACCTATCTGTGTCGCTACGACTAAATATGCTTTGTACGTACTTTTATTACTACTTTTTTTTCTGCTCGATACTTTTATGATTATGTATGATATATATACATGGACCAATGACTTATCGAAACATGCCATACGCCACGTGTCAACTCAAATGAACATGTTCTGACACAAGCTTGTCAGTCTCACTTGTCGTTTGGGCTTTTGCTTATGCTAATCTGGTCAAGTTTTCCTTTTCCTCAGCATCCACATCTCTGCGGTACTTTTTGGTTTTCTATTTAACTTATTTGCGGATTTAGTCACCATGTTTACATATTTAAGGTCTTTCAACTCCAATTTTGACAATTAATCGAGTACTATTAATTATATAAAATACCAAGACATGGCAAGGCTTTCAAAAACAGTTTTATCTTATATATTTACTATTTGGAGTTTACATTATGTTTATTATATGATTAAATTGGATTATTTTTTCCGGTTTCAACCCTTTTAATAACAAGTTAAAAATATATTTTCTTAAATCATATAGGTTTTGTTTTTCAGTCTGTCTCATCCTGCAAAAGCAAAATCAGGACCGGGCGATTTTGAAATGCCCCAAAAACCGAGGATAAGATAAGATGAAAAGTCCCGGTTTCACGTCCCCTCCTTAGAGCATATTATTTGAACCCTAATGATTTCCTATTAGTGGTTATGCATGTAAAAAATATAAAAAACGAAAAACAATATATTCAAAATTTTATATACATATATAATTGTTTTTCATCATTATACAATTAAAAAGTATATGCACTTAAACATCTCTTAAGTTTTCTTTGTTAAAGCTTAAATCATATAGTAAAAGTTAATTTCCATAAAAAAAATGATCAACCTTGAAAACATTGGATCGATCCCTAACATATTTACAGATTTAGAGGGTCTATGCGCAAATAATCTTCTCTTCGATGTAGTACTATAAATTCCAATTATTCTATTTATAACTCCAAGGTCTCCACTTTCCTTATTTGGCAAAAATGGAGTCCGATTCCACGTACTTTATTTGGTACGAGAATTCCTCGGACAAGGGAAAAGCCTTTACGCCAATTATATTTCTAGGAATCTCACAGATATTATATTTTATTATTTTATTTATTACTTATCATATGATATGCAAATATAATTAAAATATGCATCGAGGCTATGGAATATATAGGATTATTATTCGGAGCATAAGAGCTAGTATATGGTAATTTCGTACTTATACTGTCTCACTTGTTCAAGTACGTGCAATTTCACATGATATTATTCTCCTTGCCTATTGTAATGGTTAGACCAATGGCATCCTTACTTATGTCAAATCCGCGCCTTGTTCTACGTGGTCGCGAGACTCGAATCTTCGTATAAGTTTAAATATTTGTCTGATTGATTCAGGGGCGTAACTACAATGGCCAAATGATGTTATAATTCTCTTTTAACTTTTACTTTTTGTACAAATTTCACTTTATTATTTTCGAAATTATATTATAGCTTTTGATAAAATATTATTGTTCGCAATTATATTTATCGTTTGAGATTCGTGTATTCGATCCGCTTTTGACTGATTGATTCATGGGCGTAACTACACAATATATAGCCAATAACCCCCTATTCTTGCTCCTCTTTTTTTTTTTTTTATAAATTATTAAGCCTCTTCCATATTATTTAGCTCAAGATCGAATCTCTTTTCTGCAAACCGAACTTAAAACCTTGTCATGTAGTCTACGGTTTTCTTGCATATATACTTCAAAGACATTCAGAAATGCTCGAAATAACTTTAGAGAAAAACGTGCTTGATGCGTGATTCAAGTGACGATATATTGAATGTTCATTACTATGTAATTCGTGGATAAAGTAAATAATAATAAAAAAAAGTTGATTCTATTTGACAAAGTATTAATAAAGCTCACGGCAAGAATATATACGAGCTCTTGAGGATTTTGAATATGCATTTTGTGTTACATCAAAATCCAATTCGGACCATTCTCCCAAATCTCATGTGTGCTTATTTTTATTCTGTTCACTTGTGATGAGGAAAAATTAACACTCAATAGTCACACCAAGTTTGAATCCGATCCGACAAAGTTGATGTTGGGGGGTATTTTTGTAAAATATATTAATAAAGAAATATTATTTAATTAATCATTTCTTTATTAATTAAATCATTTCTAAACCCAAAACACCCTCCGGAGGCCCGTTTTCATAAAATAAAGTGTCTAGATGTTCCTAAAAATATCAAGATACTCAAAAACGACATAAAATTTGTGAAAAACGGACGCGGGACGAGTTCGGGAGCGAAAAAACACCTCGGGAGCACTTTTGTGGGCCCCACTCGCATCCAGGCCCAATCAGGGGCTGCCACGTGGCAGCTAACACCCCCACTCGCCCTCCACTCGCCCACCTGCCCGCTGACCTCATCGCTGACCTCATCGCTGACGTCATCAGAGCCTGTTTCTCTCTCCTGGCGCGTGGGCAGCGCGTATCCGCGGAAAACCCGCGCGTGTGGGTGCGTGGAGCATCGGATCGGGCTGATTTTGGTGGCGTTGGAAAGATCTCACTCCGAGGACCCAAAAAACTATATTTATTTTCTTCAGGGGCCTCCGTAAGTGAGAGATAATTGCATTTTAGTACTCGGGTTCCCTTATAAAAGGGAGCTCGGTTCATTCAAACCGGAGGCAATCGGAACTCGACCAAATTCTCTCGAGCCTCTCTATACTCCCTATAAACTCGCCTCCCCCTCAAATATTCCACTAATGTTGAGCGTCGGAGGTGAATCAGGGGGTATTCCCCCCTGTTTTCCCTGACCTCGGGTATTCTTTTGCCAGGTCCAGAAATTGAGAGAAAGCGGAAGTTTCGGAGAAATTTCTTCAATAGATCAACCCGAGGGGAACCTCTGGAGAAAATCCCGGGATGATTGACGACCCCGCCTGTCTTAATTCTAGCTCTGTGCGGAACCCGTTCTGTTTCCCAGTCCGTATCTTTCATAGATATCGTGACTTTGTGAACAGTCTGTAGGACCCAGACTCGGATTGACATCACAGGCCGAGGGTCCAATCTCCTAAGATTCACTACTAGATCAAACACACTCTCCCGTTCGTGGGAACCCGATCCTGTGAGGTGCCCAAACCTGTAACCCGGGCCTAGTCCATTCCTGGCCTCGAGGTAACAGGTAGTGCGTATCCCCGGATCGCTGGATCACGAACGGCGAACGATACGTTTAGATCTCAGTGCCAGGAACTTCGCTCGGAATCCGTATCATACACACCAAGAAGGGGGAAAGAATCTGTCATCCCCGCAATAGGGCCTACAAACCCAACACAAGTCATCATAAGCCCACCAAAAGTCAACAAAACGACATTGGGCCCGGTCCAACACCAACAATTGGGCCGCAACAGTGTTTGATCCAAAAAACGGCATCAACAGTTGATATTAAAGTTTTCATCTTGAAGGCATTTATTTAGCAATTACATATATCACTACTGATAAATGTGGGTTATATATATCACATATAGAGTTAGAAGAAAAATAAATTAGCTAGCTACGGATGTGAAATTATTATTTATAATTATTCAATTCCATATTTTATGATATTTAACTATGTATTAATGATGGACATCTTGCTTGTGACGAATTAACGTCAAGAAGGTGATATTTCGAGCCATGTTGGACTTATATTCTTCGAGCCATGTTATAATTGTCCCGTAGGCTGCTTGATGGGTCAAGCCTGATGAGTTTGTAAAGAACTAAACGACTTGTCGTTTACACTAAGTAACAAACGATAAAGTCGTACACCAACAAAACCTTTAACAAGACATCGTGCAAACTCTTGAGTTCACGCTATATTTTGTGAAGACCATGGTATCAGGTATGAAATATTGAAAATAAAAAAAGTTCGGGGAGTTCATTATGGTAAACCAGGGTTGCACAAAGGAAAAGACCATCATTCAAAGTTACCTACGAAATATAATTTTGATAATATTTTTGCGAATTCACCAGAAGTGAACTTCTTAAAAAATTGCACAATAATTTTCGAAGACATTCGTACATAATTACATAAAACAAAAATTACGTTACATCGAGCAACATCATTTCCTTTTTTGAATTCCCAAAAGATACAATATTCTTCTCTCATGTTTTGTTTCTTTGTCATATTCTTGTCAAAATGTGTTAAGGCTGTCGAGTATTGTATAATCTAATACATCAATATCGTGTGATAATTATTTAATATAAAGTATATAGATAGAGTAAATAATGGTGCACAATTTATTTTTCTTGTCTCTATATTTTTATTTTTATGTACACAACACGACCATTCATTGTTTCATTTTTTCAAAGAACGAGGCGTTGCTATTTTTAAAAAGTATAGGATAAATTTATTATAAAGTGTAAAGTTGAAGGCTAAAAAATGCACAAAAGTACTGTTATTCAGGGACATTACGATTTTACTACAAAGTACAACCTGCTCTTGTAATATAAGTACGCAATTCATACCAACTCCGTTAAACATATTCTTAATCTTTTTTTTTTCCTGCCATAATAATACTCAAAGATCAGAAAACAATATCTATGTCAATCTCGTCCATGTCTCATCAAGATCTATTACACTAAGAATATGCGTACATGTACATCCACAATTAAACTCCAAATATGTTAATTATTCTGTACTTTTATTGAACTCGAGACACATGTGTATCTAGTGGCGGAACCAAGAATTACATAGTCATACCGGTGAAGTTAGATACAAATTTTTTAGTAAAAAAATTAAAACGAGGGATTATATTTAAATTTTGATGAAATTTAAAGGGCGCTTATCTAATTTTTTGTTGTTTTCATAGGGTGGTTTGAAGTTGAACCGCAAACCCTCTCCATACATCCGCCACTTTGTGTATTCCTAACTTAACAGACGTTAACTTGCCACGAGCATAATTAGACCACAACACTATTTTGTGGCCCTTTTAACGCTAAAAAAAGAGATTGACAATGTGCAAATTTAAGGTAAGATTGAGTACTTACCCCGTAAATATTTTTGTAACAATGATCTCCCTGTAAATGGGCCTGAAAGTGAGTCCGGCCCATGAGAGTAAACGACGCACCTCATTCCCAAGCTCATCTCTGTAGCGACAAACCAGTCTCTTCCACTTAACTCTCTCTCTCTCCTCCATTTCTCTCTCCTCTGCTCTGCGCGAGTCGCACCCAAAACCCTAGCCTTCTCCGTCTCCATTCCGCCATGAACTGCTCGAGTAAGTCTCTCTCTCCTCGTCTCTGATGGTTCCTATTCGAAGCTACGGCTGATCTGTTCCGTGGCCCGTCCGTACAGTTTCCGGCGAGGTGCCGGAGGAGCCGGTCGTCTCCGCGAAGTCGGGTCTGCTCTTCGAGAAGCGCCTGATCGAGAGGCACATTTCGGTACGTGTTTCCTTCTGCTGGTGTGTGTGTTTCGAGGTCTTGTGTGTTTCTAGGGTTTCCGTTTGGCCTGTGTTGGGAAATGGAGGACTGCGAGCTTGTGTTGACTTAGGTTTAGGCTTGTTTGGCTTTGATTTCGTGAATTGAGCTCAGGTTTGTGGAGTTCATTGAGTTTTAGACGAAGAAGATGACTTATATCTGATTATTAAGGATATGAAATGATTTTTAGTCGATGATTTAGTTTGAGTTCAAGAAATTGAGAAATGGGATTCAAGTGTCAAGAGATTGGAATCTCTCTCTCATTTTATTGTGATAGAAATGTGAATTATCATACTTCGTAATTCCTCGACGTGTGTTCGGCCTAAGCAAATCCTAGGCGTTTGAGAGCAGAGTAAAGGACTATATTTTGCAGTACGGTCAGTGACCGCTGTTCTCAGTGTTTTCTATAGAATATAGATGTACTCGTGAATCGTTATTACTTCACGGGGGGGCCAATTCTCTATATTGGTTGAAAAAACTTAAGAGTTTGACTATTGTTCATAGTTGATACTTGATAGTATTACGTTTATTTTCATTTATTTGGAAAATATACATTCGATGCTGGTTATTGCTTGTAATATTTAGTCTTTGTGACTCTTTGTCTCTATCTCGGAGAAGGAAAAGAGAAAATAATTTGACTGTGTTTATAACTTCTTTGATTTAGCAAGGCACGTTAACTGCTTTATTAACTATGAAGTTTTTTCTATTTGCATGGAAAAAACAAGCCTGTTTGATTAAGTTGGGCTCCTTCAACAGTTAAAATCCATTGGTCGGGTGAAACTGTTTGATTAATCTTTCATACCTTTTGATTCTTGGTAGGACTATGGAAAATGCCCGATAACGGGTGAACCACTTACCATGGATGATATTGTCCCAATCAAATCAGGCAAGGTATGTTTGTCTCATTTCGTTTTCCTATTTACTTTTCCTTGTTTTATGAATGCTCTGTATTAGTTTATCACTTTTATAACTTTACAACTGTATTAAAAATTGCAAACCTGATCGAACCTACGTTTTAATACATTTTATTGATTTTTATGCAGATAGTGCGGCCAAGGCCATTACAAGCTGCAAGCATACCTGGCATGCTTGGAATGTTCCAGACCGTATGTTGCTTTGTTTCTTAAAGTAACAGTAGCTTTGTTCAGGTTTTATAATTCCTTGCTAATAAATAGTAAAGACCTTCCTTTGCTATTGAGGAGGACTAGAAAAGATGCAAATCAAGATTTTAGATTAGCATTTAAATTGCTCGCCACCTGCAATATCATGTTCAATTATGGTTTAGTGGAATCCTATGGTTAGTGGGATATCTTATAAGTTAATACAATATAGATAGTTATTGAAACAACGCCTCCTATTTTTGTATTTTTGTGAAGATATCATATAGAAAGGCTCGCTTTGGTTTCCAGAGAGAATCTCATGTTTGGGCATAACAGCTTTTAGTTTTCCATAGTTCAAATAGAGAAGAGAGGAAGAGGGAAAAGATAGATGGATGAATGATGCTAAATATGAAATAGGCTTAGACTAAGTGTTGAAATGAATGACAATATTATATGGGATTGTTCTTTGACTTTATCTCTATTTTAAACGGAACAGGAATGGGATGGTTTGATGCTTTCCAATTTTGCATTGGAACAACAGCTACACACTGCAAGACAAGAGCTAAGCCATGCACTATACCAGGTATTTCTGACATTATTGTACACGGATGTTGAATTTCTGATGGGTTACTGGCAATTGGATTTCTTAGTAATTATAGGATATACTCATAAATCTTATTTCAAATAATCCAAGCTCATATTTCTTATTTCCTATCGAGATCACATTTTCCGCTGGTTTACCTATATTCATGGTAATCTCCTATATTTCATATCTCTTAGTTAATTTTCTGAGACATCGATAATCTTGTTGTTGAATGATAATTTTACCTATGGTTTTCGATGTAGAATAGCATCAGGATTGCTATATGCCTGAGCTTTTTATTCATTTCTCATGTGTTGTCAGCATGATGCTGCCTGCCGTGTGATTGCAAGGCTAAAGAAAGAAAGGGACGATGCAAGATCACTTCTTGCTCAGGCTGACCGGCATATTCCGATGACCACGTCAGGACCAGTTCAAGTGAATGCCTCATCTGTTAGCAATGGGAGACCAGGTTTTTATTTTCTGTTCATTTTTCATTCATCTTGTGTAATGTTGCTTAAATTCCCAATTTTTTTTTTTTTATTTTTATTTTTAGAGATTGAAAGACATCAAAAAGATTTGAGAATGAGATTGATTTTTACAAATATGATCTCCAGTCATTTAAATGAGTAAAATGACCTAGTGTATAGGAAATTGAAAGGACTCTGAATAGAAATCAAAGAGGAACAAGAAACCTTTATTAATAAACAAAACCCGGTCTCTGTTCGAGAGTTAGACTAGGAAACCTCTCTAAATGATGTTCAATTTGAAATATCACTAATCAAACATGACGGCGAAACCTAAATTACGTTATTTAATAAATATTTAAAAAATAACAGCAATGTACTCGCTAAAAAATTAACAGAATATCGTAGGGCATTAATGGGTTTTTAGGGCTATAATGAGTTCGAGGGACCATAGTACTCGTAGTAGCTAATGGACTGAGTTGTGTATTGACAGCATCTGGCGAAGAAGTGGGTCCCGATGGGAAGAGAGCGCATCCTGGCATATCGCCGACTGTTTTTGAGGAGCTTACTGAATGTAATGCAGCTCTATCACAGCAGAGGAAAAAACGGCAGGTATCATCCATCACATATATATATTTATATTTTGTATAGTTTCCTCTTAGTTTAGCCCTTCTTTTTGATGTCTTATATGAACTAAACACAAATTATTAGCAATTCATATTTTTGTTTCTAACTTTTCACATGGATCTGTTTTGGTTCGATAGATACCCTCAACATTGGCTTCCGTTGATGATCTGGAGCGGTATACTCAGATATCTAGTCATCCACTTCACAAAACAAGCAAACCAGGCATTATATCGGTCGATATACACCCTAGCAAGGTACAAAAGAGGTTCATTTGCTTCTGTTAATAACTAATTATTTTTATGTGAAGTACCAAGTTAGATGGTGTACATATTTTGTTTATTTATTGTATATGATATTTTGTGTGTTCTCTTTATGTTTTAGGATGTCATTGCAACTGGTGGTCTTGATACGAATTCCGTGATTTTTGATCGATCTTCTGGAGAGATCTTATCTACTCTTAGTGGTCACTCAAAGAAGGTTTGTCCCCAAGTAGATTGTATTTATTTACTTATATAGTTTAACTAAAAGTTTTTCCCTTTCTCATATTTTCATTAAATCTTGTTGAATAGTTGCCTAATTCTTTTTTTAGGTTACTTGTGTTAAATTCGCTTCTCGCGATGACTTATTTTTGAGTGGTTCAGCAGACAAGGTACATGGATGTTTTTATTTTTTTATTATTATTGTTTGAATGTTTTCCCATAGCTAATTTTCTCAGGGATCAGCTGTGTTTATGTTACGGTTATTATTATTTTTTGCCCTTCGTAAGATGCACTTGAAAGAAAAGTTGTAAGAAAACTCGTGGTTTATTCAATTCAGTAAGAGAGAAATGTGTTGGTTCAATGAGCAATAAAACCGAGCTTGTTTTGCTTCATACATTATGATTATAACAATTAGTCCGACAAGAAATGAGCACCTAGGCAGCGATTAGTTAGCAAGTGAAGTTGCAAAGTAATCATAGCATATTGGATTTAGATTAATAATTGTAACTGTAGTTGATTATGAAATGGTCAGTGGAACATGAATTTATTAATGACCATATTTTGTGCTTTTCTATAATCCCACAATTAAATTGACTTAGGGACTTTAATGGCAAGAACTAATTTAGAAAAAGATAGAAGAAACAGTATCAGGATTACATCCCAGTGCTTCTGGATGCATAGTTGTTGTATATGTTCATGGGATATATATTATATTTTTTAACTGTAATCATAAAGCGTGTCGAGTTGACATTATCTGTAATGATCTTGATGTTGCAGACGGTGCGCATATGGCAAGGTTCTGACGATGGCTACACCTGTAAGCACGTGTTGAAGGACCATAATGCTGAGGTATACACATATATATAATACATACACACGTCAGAAATAAGTTTGATTTTTGCTCACGTTCAATAAATAATAGTTACTGCCTAACAGTCATAAGCGGTAGATGATTGATTCCCTATAAGCTTCTCACATATATAAACTAGTGTTCATTTTTTTAAGGATACATCAATTATATTGATAGAAAAGAATTTACAATGTATGGTCAGAGAATGGTTTACGATCAGCCATTCTGTAAATCGGTCCGGCTAAATAGACCAAACTCTACCATAAAAAGATAGAAACAAGAAGACTACTCGTTAAAGAGACGAGATAATACATCGTAATCTCGTTGCACGATGAAAAAAGCCAAAGGGCTATCCAATGATTGACATTATCTATCAAACCATTCAGATTCCAAGATATGTCGTTATAGAGGAGTTTGTTGCGAGTATTCCGAATGCATCAGAGAGTTGTTACAATTCCAGTTTTTGCCGCAGCGTGCCACTTTTTATTTCGCCTTGGATCTTCGATAACTAGTGTTTCATAATTATACACGGCATATATATATATATTATATATATGATTTATTGATACCCTATGTGCTCCTGACATATATGAAGTGTTACATTATTGGACGCGGTATATAGACAATAAATTGATCCACTTACCTTAGCATTGCTATTTCTATATATTTTTTATTATTCTTATCACTCATCTTTAAAATATTAACTTTGATTTTAGGTTCAAGCTGTGACAGTCCATGCAACCAACAACTACTTCGTGACAGCTTCTCTTGATAACACGTGGTGCTTTTATGATCTCTCTTCCGGAACATGTCTCACACAGGTTTTTACTATCCTTTCGATTAAATATGTTCAGCAAGAATAACTTTTTGAACTTTAAAGCCAATTATTGTGTAAATTAGTTTCTATTTTCATGGCTCGGACAAACAAAAAGTGGCTAAAAATTCAGTCATCGATGTACTTGATCTACACTTTGCTCTATCTCGTCTTAGGTGTGAAACCAGGCCTTCCAAAACTGGGCCCGGACAGGCCCACTTCCGACATTGAAAAAGATAACAATTTGAACAAAAATCAAATATAAAAATTATATAGAAATTGTAAGAAATGCCCATTTTGTGTCAAAGGTTTAAGAAAAATGCCCATTTGTGAGAGTAAAAAATACACAAGTGGGCATTTTTCTTAAACCTTTGACACAAAATGGGCATTTTGTACGATAACCCAAAATTATATCCAACTAAAATATTAACATAATCCAAAGACCAATAATTATAATCCAAATTTGGAAAACCGAAAATCCAGACTGATTATTATCCTAATCCGTGGATATCAACGTCCAACATAAAACATAAGTATATCTATGTATATTGTGTGTCCAAAATGTTAAAACCTATCAAAATTCCAAACTGATAAAGAATACCATTGTCCATATACATAGTACCTGATACTGATACCATCTTAATATTTCTCCTGCACCTTCACTAATTTTTGTAGGTAGAGGACACTTCAGAGACTGATGGGTACACGTCAGCAGCGTTCCACCCTGACGGTTTAATTCTCGGAACTGGAACTTCTCAATCTATTGTCAAGATCTGGGACGTGAAAAGTCAGGTAAAATGTTTCCTATACTCCCTTATCTATTTATTTTTTGTATGTTTCTACTAAGCTTCCGTTTTTCATTTTCAGACAAATGTTGCGAGATTTGATGGACATGTTGGTGGAGCAGTAACTGCTATATCTTTCTCTGAAAATGGTTATTTCCTCGCGGTAGGTTTTTCCCCATTTATCGATTTATAAAGGGTTAAAATATGGTATTTGTCGTGATTATTACTCTATGAAATGAACAGACTGCAGCTAGTGACGGTGTCAAGCTTTGGGATCTGCGGAAATTGAAGAATTTCAGGACATTTTCTCCGTATGGCTCAGACGCACCAACAAGCTCTGGTATGTATATTTACTATTTAGTATGTATTTTCCATGCATATTTATATTTATATTACTATGACAATTTTATTTTTTGCAAGGTTATTTTCATGCTGATATTTTACCCAAGTTTTTTGTAGTATGACGGTAGTTTTTGTGATTATGCAGTTGAGTTTGACCACAGTGGAAGCTACCTTGCGCTTGCGGGTTCCGACATAAGGTGATCATTGAATTTTTTGTATACAATTTATATGCTAATAATTGGAGAAAATAACCGAATTTAGTCTTTAGAAGAACCCGAATCAATTCCGATGGGTTTCAGAGTCACTGATGATGCGTAATTCAAATCTGCTTATAGAAAAAGTGAAAAAGAAATGAAATAGCAGTAATTACCCGAACTAATAATATGAAGAAACAAAAAGAAATAAAAATGGAGGTGGTCCTTGTGATGACTCGGTTTTCCCGCTAATTCAATTGTTAGCAAAGAAGACGATATGGAGTATGGAGACCTGTATAAAACTGTCTGACATCTAAATATTTAATTTTGCGTCTAAAACTTATGTTTTGGAACGTAACTTACGGAAAAACTTGTAAATTTGCAGGGTCTACCAGGTTGCGAACGTTAAATCGGAATGGAACTGCATCAAAACACTCCCTGACTTATCCGGCACAGGTACATCACACTTGCTGTATCAGAAACCGAAATTTTGCAACCATCAAATATCTGCATACTTCTTATTTACAATTGAATAAATTCCAGGTAAAGTTACGTGTGTCAAATTCGGTCCCGACGCGAAGTACCTTGCAGTGGGATCCATGGACCGAAACCTTCGTGTTTTCGGGCTTCCCGGGGATAATAACAATGGCGAAGAAATGGAATCTTAATATTCTCTCGATTATAGCTTTTAGAGCTTCTGTTCCCTTTGTTATGTTCTCGGACTTTGTGCCCGAAACTCTGAACGCTGATCTTGTTAGCGTAGCTCGAAAACCAGTGAAGCGGAACGGTGTATTTTCTTTCAGGCATTGCGATGAGGCAACTTCGGTCCTCTTCATGTCAGATGAGTTAATGGCATTCTTTTGTAGTTAGGATCTTAGGTGCGTAATCTTTGTACCGTTTATGTTAGCTCGCTAATTTCAAGTGTATCAATGTGTACGGTTTTGATTTACAGTTATGAGTGGTAATTGAAACGGATTTATACGACAGCGGTCGATTTTAAGTACACTACCGTCTCATGTAAAATTAGTATTATTAAAGACACTAATCATGTTAAAATATTGGATGCGAGTAAGTGAACAAAGTCTTGTAATATTGTTTCACAATGTCAACAAGAGAATCGATAAGTTCTATTTTTATTCTTTACAAAGGAATTTTTGCCGTATATTTAACTTAAATGAGCGTGTGTTTATAGCAAATGTTTCTTACCAAAATCAAATCCTTTTTAAATCAATATACACATAAATTATAATAGTAACCGATTAAAAATAAGAGCTTTAAGTCCAAGGAATCAATATCATTAAAATATAATATAATTACTTAATTTATAAATCTGGATATATGAGCACTTAAATGAATGAACCTCTTACAAAGGGTGAGAATGTCAATCATCAATCAATTGAAAATATAAGGTACATCTATAAATTACAACAAATTCGGCAGATATCGCCCGATTATAGCCCTCTCGAATTTGGATTTAAGTTGGAAAATCAAGAGGTGAAATAAAGAATAATTTAATCAAAGAAGGACGAATACGGGCTTCTCCCGCGCCGGCACCGAATCAAGTAAGGTACTGCGAAGCATGCGTAAAACCCCATAGCTTCAAAATGTGAACAAACATGTATTAATCCAAAATAATATAAACTATATTGTCATAGGCGCATTCGTCAGAAAACACGACATTTTAGGACCGCGTTGTAGGAAAAGAAATACCTCAACATTCTTTAACTCGAACTCTGGCTTGTGAGCTAAGCACATGTTTCCGAATGTTTCACACTGTCCGCTCGTTCCGTTCAATCTTCTCAAACGAAAGTTGACGAACATTATGAGAATCAGAAGTTTCACTTACGAGGAAAAATAAGTTGTAGTCGGAAATATTAAATAGAAGACTTACAGATCTCCGTCTAAGCACAACGCGAATTTACCACCGCCGCCCATTGCAAGCAACTCATCGAGACACAAGTAATAGTACCTGTTGGCTCCTGTTTCGACAAAAATAAACACACTCAGAAATAAACAAATAAATTTAATAAAAAAAAAAGACACTGATGCATCAGATTTAATTTCAAGATCTTGATTTTAATTCAGTCTTACATCACGTCAAAGTGCTTTACAACCGCAAGGGATAAAAGAAGCGACTTCTTTACGTTGTCTTAGGATTACCATTTCCCGTATTTAATTGCGATATTATGAAAAATTGAACGATTTGAATAAGAGTTATGTACCAGTTGGTCTAAATAACCTTGGTTCCCCGTATCTTGTTGTAAAGACGAACGTCTGATTCGTCCCCTAACAACGGAAGAGGAGAACATAAGTATTTTATAGGGATTCAACATGTAATTAAATCAAATTCCTTACAAAGAAAAGAATTTTACTTGATATTTTCTCTTAGAAGTTGGTTTCAGCGGGCAATCTAGAAGCCCGCCAAAAACGGAACCTTGTTTGTCTCCAACAATCTATAAACACATACAGTATCAAAATCAGAAAAAAAATTCTACTGATAAAAGTTTCATAAGTCAACCGAGAGTCAAACCCGTTATCGTACCAACAAACAAGGACCAGAAAGATTAGCGCTTCTTCGGATTAGAGTACGGAGCGATATTCCGTGTTTGACCGTACTGCCCTTCATTTCAAAGAATCAATATTCAATAAGAATCAACATTGATTTTAGCTAAAAGCTCAAAATTTTAGGAGATTACCTGTACATCAAGACCCATTGGCAACCCTTAACGATATTCGGGATCGAAGAAAACAAAAACTCGTACAACTCCGGAGAAATAAAAGCCGATTCGTCCATGAGATTCGGCAAATTCTTCGTAGAAATGCTTCGGTTCGCTGCTTCTTCCAACACTTCGGAGCGGCTTCCGTTGACGACTTCACCTTTTTCTTTAACAGCTCGAGCTTGATTCGTCTCGGTTTCGGTATTCGACACTACACGATTATCCAGCGGTTCGTCCTGGCTTTTGGAATTCAAGCTCTTGTACCGAACGGGCTGGGACGGAATCAGCTTAAATTCATGGCGGTTCTTGTGGGACCTCGATGCGTCGAACCCGATCGACGGAATAATGTTCGATATGTAAGAAGTAAAAGACTTCCCTCCATTCGCGTACGTCCGCGCCTACGCAATGTACAAGGTTTCACATCACAACATCAACAAAAAGCTTGAAAAGAAGCCATGGACACACTCAATTCGCGAACCAAAGAAGATCAGATCATTCAAAAAACAATAAAAAACAAAAAAATCCCCAAAATCCCAGGAAAATGGCAATCTTCATTATCAATCATTCTGCCCAGATCTCAAAACATCGGAAATCAAGCCATGAAGCTAATTCGCATCTGGGATTTTCGAACAATCAAAAGGGTCACCTGGGATTGACGATCAGAAGGAGAGCTCGTGGTTTCGGGGAAGAAACGCGAAAGCTTCTCAGAGACTTTGTCTTTGAAAGCATACATTGCGAATCTCTGTCAAGCGTTGATGAAATGAATTCTTGGGGTGTTGAGCTGCGATTCTGTTTTCATGGCGTCGGTGAGAGGTTTGTGGGATTCCACACCCAATTTCTTAACAAGCATCCTATGTTGTTCTTTTCCCTTCTCATTTTCTCTTCATTTTTAGATCTTCTTTTACATATAAATCATTATTAAAATCCAACAACCGAATAACGTATATAACTATATATATATATATATATATATAACAATTTTTCAAAAAGAATCTATTGTTTTTAACCGACAACTCTCTATTTTTCAATAGTTAAATGTTTATTTTGATTAAATATTTATTAACAAAATATCCAAAATTATTTATGGACAATATTATTTGGCATTTAAATATTAATTTAAATAGACCTGATACCGATTTAGTTTTTCATTAAAAAATTAATTTTTTCCCCTCAAATATAGCTAATCATAGTAACAAATTAATTTTAAAAATTCTTTAGCTGATTATTCGTCTTAGCTGATTAATTGGTTTCGAAATATTATTTTCCCTATAAGGATTCTATTGATTTGAAATTTGAAAATCAAAATTCTCAAAAACAATTAAAAATCAATCATATTATATTCAGCCTATTTTTTTTTGCTGAACAGTCGTTCCTCTTATTGAAAGCTTATGTGGCTACATCGCATGAGGGATTGAAAGCCTTCGTTCGATCCATTGCAGGTGTTAGTTTGGAAGCGGGGCGTCGGTAGAGCTTATTCCGTATTCAAACAACGAAGAGCGACATATATATTTCGTCTATATTGATTGGTGAGTATATTTAAGTATACTTCGTGTTCATTGTTGTCTCTACTTGTTTTTCTTTCCAATATTTACGTTATATTTTGGTTCAACTTGACTCCGTTGAATATTTATATACCACTACTACGGGAATTTTTTGTACAAATCGTAAATATCATAATAATCGTATATGTATATACCAATACCCTAGACTCGAATTATATTCACAAATGTGTAGTCATGTTTTTAACTTGTATACGATGTTAAAAAAATACTTTAACATACTACTTAGTAATAGTAAATCACAATCATTCGTAATATTTTCAGCCATTTTTTTAGAAAAAACTTAGTAAACATGTTTTCTATTTGTATATGATGTTATACTTGTAATTTAAGTTACAAATTTATAATAATAAATCACCATACTAAAGTTGGTTTTCATATTTAAATTTATGTAACTGTGTATACGATACTGTGATATTTACCATTCTGTAATAAAACTGACACGCCGAATGTAAATTTTTGTTGGATAATCATTGTATACGAAGGGGAAAATATCGGGAAGTCCTAGTAATCAAAATATGATAATATAATAATACCTTATGCACAATCACAATTTGACTCTAGTTACATATATGTATTTGTATTTCATTAAATTAACTTAATAACATATTTGTTGCTTCAAAAATTCGTAATACATGTCAACTTTGTAGGACGAAATCTAATCCATTCACAGTTGAGAATGTTAATGAAATTTCTTCCACCACATTTATTGATAATGAAGGCATTGAGAAATTCCATTTCTATTTTGACGTCGTAAAGGATGATTTGTTCAAGTCGAAAAAACACTTGAAACATAGATTGAGCATGATAGCAATGAGGAGAAAAAACCAAACTTTCCGTGCTTCTAAATAAGATCTGTCCCGTTTATATGTCAAATGTCCCGAAAACGGTTGTATTGCGTGGGTATTGAGAGCTTATTTGTTGCAAAATAAGGGCTTATGTATTGTTAAATTTTACAACAGCATACACTCATGCATGATGACAATGACAACTAACCAACACCCACAAGCTAATGCTACAATGTATCGGAATGCTTGAAAGCTGCATTTGGTGACAGAGAGGAGATCAAAGTTGTCGAACCGAAACAAATAATGAAGAAGCTTCAAAAAGATCATGGAGTTGCAGTCACCTATTATACAACTTTGAAAGCCAGGGATTTATGCCTAGACTTAATATAAGGAAGTGTTGAGAGCCTGATGTAATGCTACTTAAGTATGCTGAATCCTTACGAGAAGAAAAAAATCCTGGTAAGTTTAGTTAGTGTTTTTAATTATAGTTGTATGGTCTGATCTGATTGAGTATTTGAAAAATCAAATCTGCTTTGATAAGGTTTTTTTCTTCTTTAAATTTTTGTTACACTTCTTATCAAAAAGTTGTTAATGTATGGAGGGCTAACTTAAGTATCATAGTTAGAATCGAGATCGTATAAAAATAATTTTTAATAAAAATTATTAATTTATCATAGTTCGAGCTATATCCGAAATAGAACCGTCAAATACGTTCCCAACAATTGACTTCAATCATTCCACTATTGTTTAACGAGTTTAAAATCTGGATAAACTTCCCTCATATGCACATTGTGAACATTACTATTTATCTACTCCAATGTGTATTTCGTGAAATAATTACATAAGTATCAATTATTAATATATGAAAAAAGATTAGAAATTACTATATTCAGAATTGATGCCCCTATATATCAATATATTTTCCGGTATGCGGAAAAAATTCCAGGCAACCGCCGAGCAACTCCTAGTCGCAAGCTTCGTTCAACCTTGACTTAAAAGTATATACCCTAATATCTAAATACTTAATTTTGTAGGAATTCCGGAATATTATGATGTTCTTGCTCGTGTGGAAGAAAGAAAGTGATATTCAAGTAAATGTGTGCACATGAATGTCTTATACAAAGCAAAACCAAACTCTATAGATTGAAGTTTGAAGATGACACAAGTCTTTCTCACAAAGGAATATCAAGACCTTTTCCAATTTCAATACCTACAACTTCCAGTATTCCTTTTCCCAGAATCTGTCACAAACATCAACAAAATCATCAACTTTAAACTACGTTCTCCGTTAGAGTATTACATTATTTTATCGAGAAAAAATTTAATCACGTTAGTTAAAACTTAAAATCAAGAATATACAAAAAATATTTTACCGAGATTATTAATTTAATGAAATTTTGAAAGAAAGAAAATACCAGTTCCACGACGAAAGTCCCGATAAGGCCGATCATACAAGCTCTAGAGTTCCATGTTTCAGCGACCTTCGTGAATCCCAAAAACGGCGGACTAAACTTGGGCTCGACTTTAGGCGCAATTACCTGCATGATCAAACATCAGGTTACAACTCAATGAAGAAGAAGAAGAAGAAAAGAGAAAGAGGAAGAACGTACTCCAGAAGGAAGCTTCGCAGCTTGAACTGTGAAGGAGATTTTGGTTTTTGAGTTGGTAGATATGACTTTGGCACGATTGGTTGAAAGGGTTCTTTCAGTCAAAACTCGTGTTGGCAACAGAGACGACGATAGGGTTGCGGAAGCCATCGAAGGGTTGGAGAGAAGCTCTTTCCGGGACGCTTTTCTTCTTCGCACTATACTTATCCTCTGGTTGGTTGGCGGCTGAACTTCGCGCAATACTTAACCGGGACGAAATTTGAAAAAAAAAAGAAACGGCATCGGAACCGGGAAAAAATTCAAGACAAAATACATGTTATTACAAGTCCAAATTACAAAATTACAAAATCAAATACTAAATAAAAAAAACTTATAACAAAAAAATATCATAATCTAAGATATTATTATTTTTAAATATTATCTATATCATCTCGGTTCCGGGTTTTAAAACTATATTTCCCTTTATTTTCTACAAATGCGTCATCGGTACCGGAGCCTGGGGGAAACCGCGAATCGTGTAATATATGAGCAAAGGTTACACAAAAATCATTGAAACACTCTTGGGTTCTTTAATTAATTATAGCCTGATCAAAAGTGACATAAATTTATGGTTTACATAAGAGTAGATCAGCCTAAATTACGTAATTAAATTCAGGTCTAATATATATCCTAGTACTTTTGTATCGGAATATCCGGCTCTATTCGATCCCGAGTCCCGACTAGGAAAGTAAGAAAAAAGAGCGGTATCTCCGGATACCGGTTCTCCATTAACAGGAAAGAATATAGGAAGTAATAGAGCGATGAATGGTGCTTACCTGCGAAGGAGAGATGGGAGAAAGAGTTGAAGAAGCCATAGTTGAGAATGGAGTATTTTCAAGAGTAGATAACGACCACAATACTCGTGGATAGAAGTGCCATAATAGCCACAAGTTAGCTATCGATACTTCTTCTCTCATCACTTTATCAACTCGTGTGAACATGAAAAGATATAATGAAGATTGGGTCCTAAAATGGCCCAAATCTCGATGGGCTCACAGACATTTTGCCCGCAAAGGATCGAGCACAAATGTCGCTGTTTGCTGTCCAATGTATATATCCATGGCCCTCTTGTATTTTAGTCGAAATTGCCAAACCATTATTCTAATTGTAAAGTCAGTTTACGTGATTTATGCGGATTAACGAGATAGTCACCAAACACAACGCGGAAAGCAATAAAGAGACGCGCGATGTTTTGGTAACGCAGTTCGATACCTATCTACTTCTGCGGGGCCCTCGCCCAAATTAATCACAAATTAAGTTTACAAGCACCAATTACTAGGAAAGTAAAATAGCTAAGATAAAGGGACTCCCCCTGAAGCTACAGCCTGCTACACAGCCGGTAACACGGCTTGGTCTTGAAACAGTGATAGAGTCTCGATACGTGACGACCGTCACTTCCCTTCTGGAATCGGACTCAGCAAGATCCCCTTGCTATGTTGTCGACGTTAGACTGACTCCTTCAGTCTGGTTCTCAATAACGCAGTCGACGCCTCTCCCGAGGTAGGAATAATCGATGATAAAAACACCGTTCTGTGATAACTGATAACCTTGATACTGATGGTAAGGTTAATCTCTAGAGGGGACAACGTGATACGTTGTACTGCAGTATGAAAACCTTCTGTAGTGTCCCTTCGAATGTTCTTGATGAACAACAAGCTTGATTACGTGGATGACGTGAAAACCGCAAGCTTGATTTTAGGTTGTTTATGGAAAAAAACCTTCTTGAGCCCTCTCTGAATTTTCTCTGAATTGTAGACCTGGAGAACTGAGGAAGAAGGAGGCCAATAATACGTATTTAAGAAGTCAAATTCGTAGCTCCCTTTTTCCTTCAAAATAGCAACTAATTCCCAAGATTTAAGGAATGATAAATATAAATATAAATCATTAATCTTGGAAATAAATCACTAATTGATTAGAGTCAATCCAGAGAGAACATAGCCCATGAAATTCGCTCAAATCTGTTGAAGAAAAAATGCATAAACTTTCCATGAAATTCGCAACAATCTGAGACGATTTCAACTGCATGATGAGTTGTAGATACGACTGTAGCTGACGATGTTTCAGCTGTAGTTACCAAAATAGCCAACACAAGAAATAACAACAGAACCTGTTTCTTCAATCTCCCCCTTTGGCATTTTGGTGAACAATCCTTTGATCAATCAACATGATAATAAATCATGCAGTGAGTAGATGACCAACCCTTGTGAGTGTGTGATGCATTAGCGTCGTGGTGGAATGAAAACAACTCCAAAGCTGACTGTAGTCATTGCAAAGAGATAGGCACGAGATGCATCCAATGGTCAGCTTATAGATCCACGAAAACCAAGAAAGCCGGCACACACACACACAACATTCTCCCCCTATTGATCTCAAACAATGCCAAAGGTTGTTTGGAGAGCTTGGTCACTTTTTAAATCCTCATCCATATTCTTTTTGACAAATTCCTCTTCCTGATTAGGAGCTATTGCAGCTGGAGCTGAAGATTCAGCTTGGTCAGGTTGGGCTAAATCGGTAGGTTTCCCGGAAAGAGGATCTTCATTGTTTTTGTCCGTCATACCACTGATTTAGTGTTGTAGAGTCTCGGCGCGGGCACTCTTGGCATTGAGCTGAGTTGCAGCAGAATCTATAGTTTCCTTGAGCTGAATTACAATCGATTCTATCATTTGCTTAAGAGCAATCTGGCTGGACATATTATGAACTGTAGCTCGGAGCGGACAAAATCCATGCTAAGACGGGAGTAGAACGGCAGGGCAGTAGTCCCGATTTCAGATGGAGATGAGCATGAAGAGGGAATTGAATCATCCTTAGTAGCATGTTTGCTTTTGGCTTTTGAAGAGGCTCGAGATGAAGCTAAAGCTTTTCCTGGAGCTACATAAGATTTGTTTGACTTCTTGAATGATGATTGTGCCAGATAAGCTTTAGTTTTCACTACAGCTTTGGAAGAAATCTTAGAAGAAGTCTTCTCCGAGGTGCACTTTGGACGAGCTGTAGCAGAATCAAAAGCCATCTTCTCTATCCTCTTGTCGTTGAAGTTCTTGCGAATCGGTGCTTCATCTGTTGGAAAGCAGTTAGTTGTGTTAACAACGTAACAAGACATGGTAGGCTTAGGAATCCACACACGTTTGAACTTCTGAAGCCCCTTTGACTGAGACCTCTTCATTGGAGCTGCAGATTTAGAGATGGCGATAGAATTTCTTCCTTCACAAGATATTTGAATAACTTCATACACTGAGCATCATTGTGGCCATGGGAAAAACAAAATTCACACACTGTAGTACTTATGGACGTTGTAGATCTCCCTAAGATGGATTCACATGATACAGCAGGTTGAACTGATCGAAGGCTGTATTGGTGGCTGTGGATGTCTTTTGAATTTTGCCTACTGATTGACTGATGGTTGCGAGTCTGATGACTGTAAGATTGGTTGTAGTTGTTCTTTGAACTCTGCTGGCTAACTGACTGATGATTGTGATTCTGACTGTAGTTGTCGTTTGAACTCTGCTGGCTGACTGACTGATGATTGTGATTCTGACTGTAATTGTGACTGGAGCTATGTTGTATATCTTGAGAAGATTTTGCGTGAGTACCGGCCTTGACAAACTGAGAAGCATTGCTGCAGCTGAATCTCTGATTGCTTTGGAACCCGAGGCAAGAATGATCACCGTAAGTCTTCCCTTCGTCAAGAATGTCATCGAGTTTTGAATTCCCCGAGTTGAATTTCTTCATGGTACTGTTGAATGACACCATCTTCTGTTCTTGCTCTGAAAGTTTCACAGTCGCGCTGGCAAGAGATTGTTTTAAGGAGGCTATCTTCTCAGATTGAGCTTTGTTGGGGAGCTTAAGCTTTTCCAGATCATCCGTAAGAAATTCCTTATCACATCTAAGAAGATTGTTAGTACCAATGAGATTTTTATTCAAATCACATACCTCAGGCCATTTGTTGAACATAGATTGATACGTAGCTTTCAATTCGTCATTAGTAAGAGCTGGACTAGGAGCTGGAGTTGTAGCAGGGATGTCCACATAGGCCGAGTAGACTGCAGTCATGGGAACTTGGTCTAACACATCAGTTGAGTCTGGAACTGCAGTTTGTACACTTGGAATAGGAGAGTCCACGTCATATTCCTTAATAAGGTGCTCATGTTTGGCCTTAGCATGTTGAAGCTTGTTGTACTTATGAGCTCCAGATAGTTGTGTAGGTTGGAGTATTCCCATGCACTGGTACATAAAGTGAAGCTCTGGCGATAGCTTTTCCATATAGAACTCCTCCTCAAGATTGAGAGATGATGAAGGAATTGAAGAGTTCAAAAGCGGAGTAAACGAAGCACATAAGTTTTCCAAGGAAATCCCATTAGGAGAAATAGACACCTTTGCCGATGAGGAACCAACCTGATGAGAAGAAGCACTTGCAGCTGAAACAGAAGCTTTGCCAGAATTGGTAGCTTCAGTTGGATCTTGTTGAGCAGAGGGAGCTGCAGGTGCTAACCAGGTATATGAGTGTTCTCATCGTATCCTTCAATGAGGTCATCATGCTTTGCCTCAGCCTTTTGGAAAGTAATGGGATGAATGACATGGAAGGGCTCTAGAGGAGGGAATTTCCCGAGTTGACTCTCAATAATGGAGCTGATCAGAGCTGGATGAGGGAGTCTGAGATTAGGATCTCTGTTAGGAACTGTAGCTTGTAGAATATTCACCATGATCAGCCCTGCATAGTCCACTGGCAGATTCTCACGGATAGCATACATGAGAACTACGACTCTCTTGTACACCCTAATGTTGTTGGAGGAAGGCAACAAATTCTGGGTGACAAATTTGTAGAGGCAGAAGTTCCTCCTTGTCAACTTGGAAGAAGAGAAGTAGGAATCTTCCCATGAACGTAGCGCACAAAAAGTGAGGATAGTGGTGATGTGGTTCATGTCCTGGAGACGCTCATCAGAATCAATATCGATGAACTCTGGATGAATGGGAAGATCGTAGTGGCTTCTGATGACGGTTACGGAGAAGCTGCAGATCTGTCTCCGGGCATAGACTTGATTGAACCATTCCGAGGATTCCACATCGAAGTAATTTTCCAAGTTGCAGTAAAACTCACGAACTAGAGTGTCATACACCTTCCTTGTAGTGGTAGCGAGTTGAAGAAGTCCTCGTGTTGCTAAGAATCCACGCAGATTCTTCTTGTTGAAGAACTCCTCTTTAAAGAACCCTTCATCAGTGAAGCTTTTTGCATCGAGCTTTGTCCACCTCTCAGCGCTTGACGGGTTGAAAAAGGCACTTGAAAAAGCATCCAAGGGATCCAATGGAGAGATATGATCCTTGCCTAAGGAGGGAATTGAGTATAGCTGTACATTTGAGGATTCTGAATTCACTTGTTCTTCAAGAGCTGTAGCTGTAGTCTTCTGAGAGGCTGTAGTCTGAGGAGTGGAAGACTTCTTGGTAGCTGCAATTGTTGTGGTAGTCTTTCGAGAATTCTTAACTGCAGCTGTGGACTTTCTGGAGATCTTCATATACTCTGGACTGGCAGCTGTGGATTTTGTAGAAGTCTTTGGAGAAGATTTGGCAGGAGCTGTAGTGTCTGGAACAAATTTGCTTCCCAGGAGCAACTCCCCCTGAGTCTTTGGTCGCAATTTTCTCCAATAGGGAGATGGAGTTGAGGGAAGAACTGAAACATCTTCATGGAGAGCTCCTTTTCCGAGTACCAAACTGCGTTGTTCAGTGTTGAATATCACATTGCCTTCTCTACTTTTATGATAATTCTTCAGGAGACTCCTACGGTCAGTCATGTGCCTAGAGCAATCATTTTCAGAGTACGAAGCATCATCAAGAGTTGATCTGAATACTTTGTGTGCCATGAGACAAGTGAAGTTTTGTTTTGGGACCCACATCCTTCTGAAAATAGGGGTCCACTTAGATCTTGATCTTAGGAGAGGAGATGCAGCTTTGGCTATAGTCGATGAGTTTCGTCCTTCCATCAGACATCTAAACAACTTCATGCATTGAGCATCACTGTGACCATGAGAGAAGCAAAACTTACACTTGTTAACCTTTAGAGGGGTGGATGTTTTGACACGAGCTTTCTCGGCAGTACTCCCCTTTCTGAGATTATGAGGGTTGTGCTTCTTTCTGAAACTGGCCAGTGAGGCTATAGCTCTTGAGGAAGAGTGACTGTAGCTGAGGTTGGCGCTTCGTTGAGTGGTCTTAGATGATTCTGGTTGAGCTCCAGCTGTAACACAAACAGGTTTGGACAGAGAGGTTGCACCTGATGACTTAGAGAACCCTAAGCTTGAGCGATTTTTGGAGTTTTGACCACTGTGAAGGATTCCATACAGCTTAGATTTCCCCGAGTTAAACTTCTCCCTCGAGCTTGTCAGTGAGATGATCTTCTGATCCTGCTCAGACAATTTTGCAGTAGCTGTAGCCAGAGACTGTTTGTAGGAGGTAATCTGTTCAGCTTGAGAGTGATTGAGTTGATGAAGCTTCTCGAACTTCGTGGTCAATGACTCTTTTTCGCACCTAAGAAGTTTGTTAGCTTTGATCAGATTTTTATTGAGCTCACTAACCTCTTGAGATTTATTGAAGAGAATCTGATATGTGGCTTCCAGGTGCTCGACTGTAGTTTCTTCATCTGAATCTTCTTCGTAGACATTCTTCTCTGGTACAATGTCTTCATTGGATTCTTCGTCCAGAAAGGTAAGAGAGGCAGTGAAGGCAGCATAGTGGTTGAAAACATGATCACCGTATTCATCATTTGAATCATTATTGCTAGAGGAGCTAGAGTTGTAGAACTCACTGGAGGAGCTAGAGTTGTATGACTTGGACTGCAGGTTTTTCTGGGTGTTTGCACACTGCGATTTGCTGTAGCCGCTGCATTCATGACACTTCTTCTCTCGAGTTGTTGTGTTATGACACTTTCCCTGTTTGTGAAATTTTGTCAGCATCTTTCCAGATTTTTTCGTCAGAAGGGCTAGATCGTCCACGGAGTCATCAAGGAGAGTGTTTGAACTGCAGCCGGATGTGCCTTTGTGTGCGCTGCCAGATGAGCTCTTGAAGGCTACTATTGTGAGTTCTTCTTCAGGCAAGATCATCTCAGAGGTTTGAAGAGAACTGATCAATTGATCAAGGTTCATTGTGGTCACATCTTTTGCTTCTTCTATTGCTGCAATGTTCGGACGAAACTTCTGGACAAGAGATCTGAGAGTCTTCTGAACTAGGTCTAATTCAGTGTAGGGCTTTCTCAATTGATGAGCTTGATTTGAGATATGTCTGAGTTGTTTGTAGAATTCAGCTATAGTCGCATCTTCAGCCATTCTGAAGTTCTCGAATCTTGAGGCAAGAATCTGAAACTTTGATTCACGGACAGCTGTAGTTCCCTCATGAAGATGTTGAAGACCATCCCATCGAGGCGTTTTTGTCTTCAGTAGACCATTCTTTTATAGGCTTAAGAATCCACTTTTTTCTTTTCATTCTGTTTCTTTGGTTCAGTCCATCCTTCTTTGAGAACAATCCATGCCTTTGCA
This sequence comes from Parietaria judaica, assembly GCA_954871525.1. Taxonomy (NCBI): domain Eukaryota; kingdom Viridiplantae; phylum Streptophyta; class Magnoliopsida; order Rosales; family Urticaceae; genus Parietaria; species Parietaria judaica. Next base: position 24,686,868 of record OX940872.1, read on the forward strand.
TCTAAGGACTGAATATAGGTCTTCATGCGCGTTTTCCAGAAGCTGTAGTTGGTTCCATCAAGCATCAGAGGTCTTGCCGTAGAAGCTGATGCGCGAGAAGTCATCTTGATGGACGTAACTGACTGTTTTTACCATTGTCTTTGCAGTCAAAGAGATATTTCGTCAGTGGCCTAGCTCTGATACCAATTGTAAAGTCAGTTTACGTGATTTATGCGGATTAACGAGATAGTCACCAAACACAACGCGGAAAGCAATAAAGAGACACGCGATGTTTTGGTAACGCAGTTCGATACCTATCTACTGTTGGACATGTGTGTCATTAAACAAGATATTTTATCCATTTGTAAAAGATCATGACAAGTCGTTGAATAAAGATGATGCTTATTATGATAATCTTATTATAGTTTCTGGTAGAGTAAAATAGAATGTTTGATTCCTTAGTTCATGAAGGATGCAATTATGTTATTATTATCACAACAGAGTCAATGTGAGGAAGAATTAATAATCATAATAAATGAACTCAAAATGTCCGTGACCTGATCAACTGGGTGGGAGCCCATTAATCGTATAAGGTCATTAATGTGACTAAGTGATAATCCTATTCTGGATTTTGTGTGTGTCACACTCACTAGAAGTGCATTAAGTATGAAGTGTCTTCATACTGGACTGGACCTGACTTAAACTCCGGAAGTTATCATATAAGACCGTCACTGATAACTTGGAGTTGAGTAACTAGTAGATGATCAAATGGATATTCGATCTAAGTCCTGAGTGATCTTGAGTCCAAGCTGCTGACTTGATTGTTCTTTGATTTAACCGTTAAAGAATACGAAATATTACCGCTGTTCCCAACACTATTATTTTGGGAACATGAAAGTCAGCAGTAAGGGCAGCTTGGTCATAGACATGGGCATCACACAGCTCTCTTTAGAGTGATGATGATTCCCTTGATTGTCGGTGGTGAGAAGTGAGAGATACCCATGCGCAACTTATGAATCGAAACCATAAATGGGTTACTCATGATATTACTGACTGAGTCAAGGATGAAAATACAATGAGGGGCATAACGGTAAAAACCGCCTGCTCATTTATGAATCATCAAGTGAAGGATCAATAACCCGAATTTGATTGTATCAATGGACACCCTGCTATTATAAAGGGAATAATATATACTGTATCACTAAAGAGTGCAGCCTCGGGTCTATAGTGGAATCACTTCGAGGTTTGACGAACAACTAGCAGTTCGTTGGAGCTTAAGTGATACGGGTCCATGGTCCCCAGGATAGCTCCGTAACGGATGATACGTACGTGATTAAAATACATTCTGGATAATGCTTAATCATTTGGCTTGACTTATAAAACTGAAAGGTCTGTGTCAGACATCAGATAGTTTTATCGTTGGCGTGGCAAAAGTATCATATTTTGGTACACGAAATTAACAGACAAAAAGAAAGTTAGAATTTAGATTTTCTATCAGCACCATGTTGTTGGAAATTAAATTCTAAGCAGCTTTGCTTTTTGAACCAAGTCATTTCGACTTACGGTTAGTGATTTATGGATTTTCTAAAGTTTGTGATCGGTTCGATAAACTTTGAAATTAAATCACATGTCACGAATTTAAATGATGGTGTGGCACCATGACATTTTAATGTGTGATATTGAGATCATGATTTATTAATATAATTTAATTATTTGGATTTAATTATTAATATCTTATTAATAATTAATTAATAATTAATAGATTTATATTAATAAATGAAAATATATATTTATATATATTAATATGTGTAAATTCAAATTAGGGTTTGTTATATGAAACCCTAGTTAAAATTCGAATGGCATGATTTGGTATTTCTATATTTGCGGCATAAGTACCAAACGTTTTGGTATTTTGGAAAATCCCTAAAATCAATATTATCCATTGGATCGGTTATGATTTAGTATCAACCGTTGGATTAGGATATTGATAAATTCAAAATTAATAACTTGGTGACCAAGTTCTATTTTTCGAATTTGATTAATTAATTATATCCGTTGGATCGGTCTAAGATTTAATCTTTACCGTCGGATTGAAAATTGATTAATTATATATATATATATATCTATATATATTCGAATTATGGTTTAAGGATAAATTCGAAAAATGTTTTTAATAAATCTTTTTATCATAAACTAATTTGATCCATTAGATCGGTTTTAAGAATCATCTCAACCGTTGGATCTAGATAATAATAATTCGAATTATATATATATATATATATATATATATATATATATATATATATATATATTGTAATTCGAATTTTATAATGATAAGAAGATAAGATTGGATTTTTGATTTATCTAAATCTTTCTTATTTAATTAAATCCCTAATTAATTATATCCATTGGATTTAGATGAGATTAAATCTGGACCATTGGATTAAGATAATTAATTATATTTAATTAATGGAATTCGAATTTAGGGAGGGAATATCTCCAATTCGGTTACAGTTTTGAGCCTATAAATAGGAGGCTCATTCTACACATTTTTCACACCTTTCCCCAGAGAAAAATTCGAACTCTCCCTCTTCCTCAGGGTCTGCGAATTTTCTCTCTGATCTCTTTCTTCTGGTTCGGCTTAGGAGACTATTTCTCCGGAAGCTTAAAAAGAACCATCAGTTAAAGTTTTGCGACGGAGTCCTGCCGGCGAAGCCCATGCTTCGGTACGAGGATTCCAGGAGAATATCCCGGAAGATCACGAGCGCGCAGCCGGAAATCGTCAAACGAGGTACGGCCTTATGCATTGGGTTAATAAATGCAAACATTTACTGCTTTCTATTTATTTCCTATTATGACTAGTTTATTAATAATGAGTTATGAGATATTAAATTGCATAATATTTATCAGATCTTGGGATATGGTTATTATCCGATATTCGGACCGTTATACGGATAACAAGTTTTTCCGCTTTAAAATAATTTTTTAAATGTTACCCGGACGGTTCGGAGGTATAAATCGAGATAATTATACGGAATCCGAGACGTGATTTCCAACATCTACTTCTGCGGGGCCCTCGCCCAGATTAATGACAAATTAAGTTTACAAGCACCAATTACTAGGAAAGTAAAATAGCTAAGATAAAAGGACTCCCCCTGAAGCTACAGCCTGCTACACAGCCGGTAACACGGCTTGGTCTTAAAACAGTGATAGAGTCTCGATACGTGACGACCGTCACTTCCCTTCTGGAATCGGACTCAGCAAGATCCCCTTGCTATGTTGTCGACGTTAGACTGACTCCTTCAGTCTGGTTCTCAATAACGCAGTCGACGCCTCTCCCGAGGTAGGAATAATCGATGATAAAAACACCGTTCTGTGATAACTGATAACCTTGATACTGATGGTAAGGTTAATCTCTAGAAGGGACAACGTGATACTTATCTGTGCAGTATGAAAACCTTCTGTAGTGTCCCTTCGAATGTTCTTGATGAACAACAAGCTTGATTACGTGGATGACGTGAAAACCGCAAGCTTGATTTTAGGTTGTTTATGGAGAACAACCTTCTTGAGCCCTCTCTGAATTTTCTCTGAATTGTAGACCTGGAGAATTGAGGAAGAAGGAGGCCAATAATACGTATTTAAGAAGTCAAATTCGTAGCTCCCTTTTTCCTTCAAAATAGCAACTAATTCCCAAGATTTAAGGAATGATAAATATAAATATAAATCATTAATCTTGAAAATAAATCACTAATTGATTAGAGTCAATCCAGAGAGAACATAGCCATGAAATTCGCTCAAATCTGTTGAAGAAAAAATGCATAAACATTCCATGAAATTCGCAACAATCTGAAACGATTTCGACTGCATGATAAGCGGTAGATACGACTGTAGCTGACGATGTTTCAGCTGTAGTTACCAAAATAGCCAACACAAGAAATAACAACAGAACCTGTTTCTTCACTAATTATATATTCATGTGAAATCAGATCTTGTGAATATTATGAGATTAATCAAGATGAACAACCGAGCAATCGTAAATGTGTTTTTGGGTGGTTTAGGGGTCAGAAATTTAGTTCATGTTACATGTGTAACGTTTTTATGAAATTTGCTTGGAAGTTGTTCATTGAAATTCGAATAAGATATACTTTGATGCTAAATACGCTAAGGGATGATATGCCACTACTTACGAGATTAGTAAGTTAAACTCTTTATTTTGGAAAAGGATTATTGAGTATCTTCCACGAATATATTGAAAAAGTTTAATTATGGTTATCATGAAAGAGGATGTTATTATGTATGGTTACGATAAGTTCTTATCCTTCATTAGTTGAATTCCTTGAGAAGTAGTTCTATCATGGAAGGTAAAAGGCTTGTTTTGCTAGAGACCTCTCGCTTCTTGCAGATTTTGAATATGTAGCCAACATTGCAAAATCTTAAGGAGTCACACCAAACTCGACAGAGGAATTAGAGTACGATGACGAATTCGCAACGAAAAAGGGTTCCACTTGCGACGACGGAGCATGAGGCAGATATATGATCATGGTGATGCAAGAGGTATATCCAATCCCGACATCACCAGTGATCTTATCTACGCATGGATGTGCAAGAATAGATATACAATCCCAGTACATTCGTACCAGTGTAGGAAATGCCCGAATCTGGATTTAGGCCCATCTGGCTTTCCGGGTCCGACCCGACTAAAATATTTGACGACGGCCCCACTGGGGCCTGTAAATTAATTATGAGGACATTAATTAATAGAGTTAACTAATAATGACCTAATGAGCTTAGGACCATTTATTAAGGCAAAAAGCTCATTAGGTCATTAACCAATGTGTGTTATTTTATACCAAATAGGGCATCATAATTCGATAGAACTTAAGTAAAAAAGCTATAGAAAATTCACAGCCTCCTCTAGCAACCGTAGGTGCAATTCTCTCATCCCTGCGCCTCCGTCAGTTCGCCGTCCAATCAGCGAGAAGGACCAGCTAGAGAAGATTCAAATCCTCCTCTAGCAACCATTGGTTCGCAGTCTGACGAGGAGCTTTTTGGTCTCATAGACGTTCCCACATCGACGTGGTGGACGAGTTAGAGGTTTTACAATTGTGAATCTAGGAATAATCGCCAACACATAGAACGAGGAGAAATCGGCCAAAGACTACATAGTTGGCAAAAGTACAAAAAGTCTAGTAACGTATCAAAATTGAATCTCTTAATATTCAATGTTAATCTATATCTCGTAGTTCGATGATATCTCGTGTTTTGAACTTTAGGATTGAAAAAAGTCATCGAAAAACCCAACCGAGATTATACCCTTGAATAACTTTAAATACTTTGCTACAAACATAATATATATAAACTATATAGTATGTAGTAGAGAATCTAGAGATTGTTACTATCCACGTAGAATATGAACACTCGACCACGTACTAGCTAGCTGATTAGGATAAATATTTTTTTCCCTCGCTCCTCAATGAAAGAGATATATTTTCAAATTATTTACTTATTCTTGTAATTATTGCACTCAGGGGGTGGGGGTGGCTCGTAGAGCCAATAATGTTGTCAAATTTAAGCAAATAAATAATTCGTTGGATTTCTTCACAATAATCAAATATATTTCATTTGAACAGACGCTCTTCATTGCAAGCCATTCCAACGCAATAGATTTCGTCCACCAAAAAAATAATAGTAGGATCACATCGACATGTCACAAATGCACGTTTGAATTTTGAATATTTTATTTTAAGGTTTCGCTTAAGTTTGAGGCTCACATTCTATACTTATATGGACCCTACGTAAAATCATAATCAATGAAAAAACTTTTAAAAATAAAAAATAAAAAAATACGTGCACCATTGGTATTAAAAATTTACGAAAGGCAAATCGCAACAACATGCAAAATTTAGTGTCACCATTGTTAATTACTCTAATTGTAAACTAAGTGTATTTCGCTAACACGCTTTTCTCGACGTTTTTATATTTAATGATTATGCCGTTAAAGAAAAACATATGTGCTTTTAATGATTGTAAACATATGTGCTTTTAATACGCACGCTTTTGGCATTTTTAAGTCGGTCTCGGTTATACAAGGCCTTCCGGAACCAGGCCCTGTCTCGATCCCGGATTGGAAAAGCTTGCAAAATGTCTTAATTTTTGGGTCAAAAGCGAGCCGAAACCTAGAACAGAGGGCAACATTTTCACCAAAAGATTTTCTTATCCAATAATAGCATGTGAAATGTAGACTAGTTGCTATTGTTATTTACGTTACTTACAAGTTATGACTTGTAATATAACTGAAAACCCTAGTCTTATTTAAGACAGTCAAACTCAAACTGAACATGACGTGTTTCTAAACAGAGATTCTTCTTAATATAATTATAGTTTGAACTAAACTAATAAAGAGATTCAACCCAGAAAAGGAATAAATAAATAAATAAGGAAACCCTAGCTAGTTCTGAAATTTCAAACTCCATGATCAATGCAAACGTACTATGGTCAAATGTGACACGCTTTTCTCACCTAAAAGCGATTCCTTTTGGCTCCTCCACACAACGGAATATATTGCATTATGTTATAAATTCACTAACTTTGCACCTTGAATTTAAGTGGTAAGAAATTTGGTGAGTGGTGTTTTTTTATGGAAAAGATGATGGAGAGAAGTAAGATGTGAGTGAGATAAATGTAAGTGTAGAAATGTGAGAGGTGAATTTTATTCATCCACTTAGGGGGGTATTTATAGGAAATTTGGAGCATACAATTATTGACTAATATAGTGTGAAAATAAATGAGCATTTCACATTATACATAACACTCCCCCTTGGAATGCTCATTACAAGAATTACGTGTTCATGCTGCCTCATTAAAAACCTTACTAGGAAAAACCCAGTGGGATAAAAACCATAGTAAGGAAAAAAGAGTGCAGTCACGTAAAGCTCCCCCTCATGCTGACATGGGTGATAAATTCTGTAGTCTTCGCATCCCGATGTCATGAACATGTTTTCTGAAAGTTGAAGTAGGGAGCGCCTTTGTGAAGAGATCCGCCGAGTTTTCGCTGGAACGAACATACTGGATACTGATGACATTGTTCTTTTCCAGTTCTTGAGTAAACGAGAAAAACTTTGTAGGAATATGTTTTGTTCTGTCGCTTTTGATAAATCCTTCCTTCATCTGAGCAACACACGCAGCATTATCTTCGTAAAGTATGATGGGATCATCATTTGTTAGAAGACCACTTGTGGTTCTGATATGCTGTGTCACGGATCTAAGCCACACGCACTCACGGCTAGCTTCATGTAGTGCGATGATCTCAGCATGGTTTGATGATGTCGCTACGAGTGTCTGTTTCTGGGAGCGCCAAGAAATTGCAGTCCCTCCGCAGGTAAACACATATCCCGTTTGGGATCTCCCTTTATGTGGATCTGACAAGTAACCTGCATCTGCATAGCCAATCAAAACTGGTTTCGTATTGTTAGGGTAAAATAATCCCAAATCAATTGTTCCTTGGAGATAACGAAACACATGTTTAATCCCATTACAGTGTCTTTTAGTAGGAGCCGAACTGAATCTTGCTAATAAATTAACAGCAAAAGCTATATCCGGTCGAGTACAATTAGCAAGGTACATAAGAGCTCCAATTGCACTGAAATATGGTACTTCTGGACCAAGAATCTCTTCGGATTCCTCACATGGACGATATGGATCCTTTCCTACATCAAGGGACCTTACGACCATTGGGGTACTCAATGGATTTGATTTATGCATATTGAATCTCTTTAAGATTCTTCTCGTGTAATTTGATTGATGCACAAGTATCCCCCTTTGAAAGTGCTCAATTTGCAAACCGAGACAATACTTTGTTTTCCCAAGGTCTTTCATCTCGAATTCTTTCTTTAAGTAAGAGATTACTTCATGAATCTCTTCATTGGTCCCAATGATATTTAAATCATCAACATAGACAGCGATAATCACACAACCAGATGTTGTTTTCTTGATAAAAACGCAAGGGCAAAGCGGGTCGTTAATATATCCTTTTTGTAATAAATATTCACTTAGTCGGTTGTACCACATGCGTCCGGATTGCTTTAACCCATATAGAGACCTTTGTAATTTGATTGAATATCTTTCTCTGGGTTTTGAACTTGATGCTTCAGGCATTTTGAATCCTTCAGGGATTCTCATGTAAATATCAGTATCAAGCGATCCGTATAAATAAGCGGTAACAACATCCATGAGGTGCATATTTAGTTCCTCATAAACAGCTAGACTGATCAAGTATCTGAATGTAATTCCATCCATGACAGGAGAATACGTTTCCTCAAAGTCAATTCCGGGCCTTTGAGAAAAACCTTGTGCAACAAGTCGAGCCTTGTATCTCACAATCTCATTTTTCTCATTTCTCTTTTGAACAAATACCCATTTGTATCCAACAGGCCTCACATCTTCAGGTGTGAGCACTATAGGCCCAAAAACATTGCGTTTGTTAAGTGATTCTAATTCAACATCAATAGCCTTTTTCCATTCAGCCCAATCATGTCTATTTTTACATTCGGTAACAGACCGTGGTTCAGGATCCCCATTATTTTCGTCCATAACATCGCATGCCAAACTGTAACAGAGTGCATCATCGATGTCCATATTTCGGTTCCATATTATACCTGTAGTGGCATAATTAATCAAAATTTCTAGATTTTCCTCGTCGCGTATTTCTTCAGGAATACGTTCCTCTATATTGGGGTCATCTTGTTTCTCTGCTCCTTTTCTTTTTCGAGGATTTTTATCTTTGGAACCGAGTGGTCTCCCACGCTTCAGGCGTGTTGTGATTTCATGGGTGACTTTATTTTCAATTTGCCCTTTTGGAATCTCTATTTGGGCAGGAGCGTTCTCAGCTGGTATATGAGATTTAGTCACTCTCTTTGTGTCTGTAAATGCATCAGGAAGTTGATTTGCTATATCTTGCAAATGCAAAATTCTTTGAACTTTTCCTTCACAATCTTTTGTGTAAGGATCAAGATGCAATAATGTTGGTACAGACCATGTAATTTCTCTTTCCAGTTGTTTTCTTTCTCCCCCTAATGCTGGGAAATTTTCTTCATCAAAGTGGCAATCAGCAAAACGAGCTGTGCAAATATTCCCAGTTTGAGGTTCAAGGTATTTAACAATAGATGGGCTTTCAAAGCCTACATAAATACCAAGACTTCTTTGTGGCCCCATCTTTGTTCTTTGGGGTGGTGCAATAGGCACATAAACAGCACAACCAAAAATCCTTAGATGGGATATATTTGGTTCTTGGCCGAATACAAGTTGCACTGGGGAGTATTTATGATATGCACTTGGTCTGATGCGAATTAATGCCGCAGCATGTAATATTGCATGACCCCATACCGAAGTAGGAAGCATTGTTCTCATTATCAATGGTCTAGCAATAAGCTGGAGGCGCTTGATCAATGATTCAGCCAGACCATTTTGTGTGTGAACATGAGCAACAGGATGCTCGACATCAATCCCAACTGACATACAATAATCATCGAATGCCTGGGATGTGAATTCACCGGCATTATCAAGTCTGATTTTCTTGATCGGATGATCGAGAAATTGAGCTCGCAATTTGATTATCTGAGCGAGTAATTTAGCAAATGCCATATTGCGAGTTGATAATAAACACACATGTGACCATTTGCTAGAGGCATCTATCAATACCATGAAGTATCGAAATGGTCCACACGGTGGGTGAATTGGCCCACATATATCACCTTGAATACGCTCAAGGAACATAGGTGATTCTGTTTCAACTTTTCCCGGTGAAGGTCTTATGATTAATTTTCCAAGAGAACAAGCTTTACAATGGAATATTTTTCCTTGAGGGATCTTCTGGTCCTTCAATGGATGTCCATGTGTATTTTCAATAATTCTCCGCATCATGGTTGAACCAGGATGACCTAGGCGGTCATGCCATATGGTAAATATTGGAGGTTTGGCAACTACCATATTTGATTCAATTGCACTTATATACGTAAAATGCAATTTTGTGTGGAGCATTGGTAGTTTTTCAAGTACGTATTTCTTCCCCGATTTATGCATTATAATAAACATATATTTCATGGCATTCTCAGTTGCAGACTGAGTATCAAATTCATGAGAATATATATCCTTGAAACTCAACAGGTTTCTTTTAGATCTTGGGGATAATAAGGCATTGTTTATGGTAAACATGGTGCCATTTGGTAATATAAAATTCGCTTTACCAACTCCTTCAATCAGATCTACAGGACCTGATATTGTATCCACACTGGCTTGTGTTGATTTTATGTTTGAGAAAAACTTTTTATCCTTCAATATTGTGTGTGTCGTTCCACAGTCGAGTATACAAAATTCTCCAGCTTCACGATTAGCTTTGTCCATTTGAAAAACTTTAACTAAAAACAAAACACAAATTTTGATAAGAAAGGTAATTAATTAAACATGAGCATTAGTCTATTACACACCTTAAAAATCATGACATATTCTAAAAAGAAAAGACAAACAAACATCGGACCATTGGGCTTCATTCCCAAAAGGAATTACATAATTCATATTAGTTTCCACTAGTCGCTTGTTCAGCAAAATCGCCAACTGTGTCAATGAAATCACCATTGAAGTCGGATGCTTCGAGATGAGTGGATTCGTTATTGTCAATAAAGTTGACTTCTTTCTCTTTCCCTTTCCCCTTCATGGACTCTTGGTAGAGTTTGCATAAGTGTGGTGGGGCTCGGCAAACTCTTGACCAATGCCCTTTAGTGCCACATCTGAAACAAGTGGTTTCAAAGCCTTTTGGGGAGATCATCTCTTTTCCCTTTTTAGAAGGGTCATCGTGGCTCCTCCCGTGTTGCTGTTTTTTATGATAGTAGTTAGCGGACTTATAAGAGGGATTATAACCACCTCGTCCACGTCCGTAACTACGACCACGACCTCGACCTCGCCCACGACCTCGGCCTCGCTCTCGACCCTGAAAATAGTTCTTGGGCTCAGGCTCGTCAGAGTTGATAGCGTTTGCTTCAGGAAACGCTTTTGAGCCGGTCGGGCGAGATTGATGATTTTTCATCAGCAACTCATTATTCTTTTCTGCGATAAGGAGACAAGCAATTAGTTCAGAATACTTTTGAAAACCCCGTACACGATATTGTTGCTGTAGGGTTACATTTGATGCGTGGAAAGTAGAAAAAGTCTTTTCCAGCATTTCAGCGTCAGTTACCGTTACCCCACAAAATTTTAAGTGGGTCACGATTCTGAACATTGCAGAATTATAGTCTCCGACTTTCTTGTAGTCTTGGAACCTTAAAGCGGTCCATTCATCGCGAAAAATGGGGAGCATTACATCCCTTTGGTGATCGTATCTTTCTTTGAGATTTTTCCACAGCTCACTTGGATCTTTCACAGTGAGATATTCATTTTTGAGGCTTTCGTCAAGGTGTCGACGAAGGAAGATTAAATATCTCGCCTTGTCCGTCCTTGACGATTCGTTTACCTCCTTGAGTGTCTCAAGAAGATTCATTGATTCCAAGTGCATCTCAATATCCACTGTCCAAGGCATGTAATTATTGCCAGTGATATCAAGAGGGCTGAATTCAAGCTTCACAAGATTTGACATAGTGGTAACTAACATGAAAATAAAATAATTCATTAGATTTAATTCAAAATATAAAAGTCTACAAATATTGTAAATAATAAAGCAAGATACATGAATACAACCATCTTAAAGGAAAAATAAAATTCCTCCGGTGTAATATGAAAAATGAAAATACTAACATTAAATACAAGGATCATTATGGCTATAAAAACTAACATTAGTCTAGTCATTTTTCGGCTAAAACTTGGAGAGAAAATATGAGGTAGAATAAGAGATGTGAATTTTGTATGGTTTGATAAACTTGTATTTATAGTGTAAAAACTAGCCGTTTATAGCCGTTATATAGCCGTTGGAAATACACAAACATAATGTAATTAAATGCTATAATTAGGTTATTGATGATATGTCATAAAATGAGATGTAAAAATAGTCAAACATTATACATATATAATATTAATCATAAGCATATTGAAAATGAAGTAGTTAAAACTAATCTCAATAATATCATTTTACTATAAGGTGGCAGAGCCTCCTGTATATAATAATTTGATATTACTTGAAGATAATTTTTTTTTTTTTAGATGTAAATCACATCATTTTATTATAAGGTGGCATAGTCTTCCATTGTATAATAATATGATGTTATACATAAGAAAGTTAAATATTATAAATCATATTACCATAAGGTGGCAAAGCCTCCTGTGTATGGTAAGATGATGTTATTCATAAGAATAATTAATTATCATAGATCCCATCACATTACTATAAGGTGGCAGAGCCTCCTGTATATAGTAATATGATGTTGTACAACGATAATAATAATTATAAAATTTTCAGTCCACAGTTTAATATACCGTGTTCTGAGCTTACCGTAGAGTGATCGTGCTGATAACGTGTTATAAATTCACTAACTTTGCACCTTGAATTTAAGTGGTAAGAAATTTGGTGAGTGGTGTTTTTTTATGGAAAAGATGATGGAGAGAAGTAAGATGTGAGTGAGATAAATGTAAGTGTAGAAATGTGAGAGGTGAATTTTATTCATCCACTTAGGGGGGTATTTATAGGAAATTTGGAGCATACAATTATTGACTAATATAGTGTGAAAATAAATGAGCATTTCACATTATACATAACACATTATTATTATTATTATTATTATTATACTCCATTTCTTCTAATTCTCTTCAACTATTAAATGATAAATCACATTACACAAGAGAACAAATAAAATAAAAACATTTTTGTACGTTGCAAGTAAAAACAAGAAAATTAGAACAAAATAAACAAAGATGCTTCACCACTCTGTGAGTGCACATCTTCAGAGGTAAGTCATCCCAAGTAAAAGTAATTAATAAGTTTAAAAGATGATAACAACTCAAAAGCTTCAAAAAGTACTAGCTAAAGGGCCAAATTATATTCATAATAAATAATACATAATACAATCACATTAAAAAAAAAAAAAAAACCTTGCCTAAAATACTCATTATATATATATATATATATGTAAAAAGTGGGAACATTCGTTGATAAAATGATAAATAACTATTGAAAAGAAAATGTGTCTTGTAGTATGGCATAGACATGTCAAACGATCAACTTCGGTTACCCATAAACAATTTACCATTTTCTACCACGTTAAAAAAAAAAAAAAAAAAAACTCTCAAAACTTGCCATAGAATCAAAATCAATAATAAATTACCACGCTTACAAATTAGACAAAAGATCCCATTTGACAAATAATGTGGAAATGTCAAACTCAAATGATCATCCTTGGAATTTGGTTACCCATCAACGAATTACCATTTTTGCCATGGTAAAAAAAAAATTACCCTCAAAACATTGCCATAATAATAATAGAAAAACAAGATACTACATTTTATGATTTTATATAAATAAAGACAAAAATAATAATAATAACATGTTAAGATTAATAGCGGTATAAATATTTAATAATTTCTTTTACTATGATATAAACCCTATTTTTACTACGAAATTTCACAATATCTTTTATTCTGTTTTTTTTTTTAAATTCCGTCTACTGTTGTAATTAATTTAGCAAAATGTTATATGTCCTTTTAAATTTTGAAAAATTATAAATGGGTCTCTATCAACAAATTTTTTATTAAAAAGAGTTAAAATAATAATTGATAACATTGAGAACATTTATTCAAATTTTTTTAATACACATATATATATATGATATAACATTTGGAACTTTTATTACAATATCTCTCTCATTAGTACACAAAAATTAACACCAGCAAAACAGTTCCATAAAAAACACAAATGAATTACCATTTAGTATTTACCACTTACCTTACCACACTAAAAAAAGTTATTTTTTATTTATCAAAATCAATTTTTATTTTTATTTTTATTTTTTATTAACCAATATCAATTTTCATCATCTCTCTCTCTCATCTTCTTCACTCCCCCAAAACCAGAAGAAGAAGAAGCCATCTCCGCCATGATTTGAAGCTCTCAGCCATGGCCATTCCCACCCTCTCCCTCCTCCTCCTCCTCCTCCTCCTCCTCGCCGCCTCCGCCCCCGAGTCGACGACGCTGGTGTACAAGGGGTGCTCGAAGCAGAGCTTCTCAGATCCGTCGGGGCTGTACCAGCAGTCCCTCTCCTCCCTCCTCTCCTCCCTCCTCCAGCAGTCCTCCAAGTCCAAGTTCTTCAAGACCTCCTCCTCCTCGCCGCAGAACCCCCAGGCCTCCTTCTCCGGCCTCTTCCAATGCCGCGGCGACCTCTCCTCCGCCGACTGCGCCGCCTGCGTCCGCAAGCTCCCCCCCATGGCGGACTCCCTCTGCGGGCCCACCGTCGCCGCCGCCCGCGTCCAGCTCTACGGCTGCTACCTCCTCTACGAGGTCCAGGGATTCCAGCAGATTTCCGGCATGGAGATGCTCTTCAAGAGCTGCGGATCCACCACCGTCGCCGGGGCCGGCTTCGAGGAGAGGCGCGACACCGCCTTCTCCGTCATGGAGAACGGCGTCGTCGCGGGCCACGGGTTCTACACCACGAGCTACCAGGGCGTGTACGTGCTGGCGCAGTGCGAGGGCGACCTGGGCGACTCGGACTGCGGCGAGTGCGTCAAGAGCGCGGTCCAAAGGTCGGAGGTCGAGTGCGGGACCGCCATCTCCGGCCAGATTTACCTCCACAGGTGCTTCATCAGCTACAGCTACTACCCCAACGGGGTTCCCCGGAGGTCCTCCTCGTCGGATTCCGATTCGTCGCCGTCGTCCTCGTACGGTTCTTCAGGTAACAACGGGGTGTGTCTGTCATTGAGGAATTCATGAAGAATTGAACATAAAAATAATTTTTAGATTCAATCTGAAAATAAATGAATTGGATCCTCATTCAGTTAATATAACTCACATTTCGTTATTGTATTTCACTTGTCATTGCCTTAACTCCTTATATATATGTGTGTGTATATATGTACTACAAGCTACAAAGATACAATTTTTAATCTAATGGACTACATCACTAGATTGCTTAATTTCTTTAGAATAATTAGTTGTGCTTAATTATATATCTTTATCCCCTTAATTAGTAGTAGTTTGACTTGCAAAATTGCCAAAAACTCCAATTCTTAGGCTATGGAATTAATACATTTTTTACTTTATAAATACAGCGAAAATTATGGCAATTTTCTTCTTTCTCTTTTAATGGGTATTTTTTTAATTGATAATTAATATTGGGGTTGGCATAAAATGCAGGAAATGGAAATAGAAAGAAAATTGTGGCAAATTTTTCTTTCTTCTTTCTCTTTTAATGGGTGTTTTTGTAATTCATAAATAATATTGGGATTGGCATAAAATGCAGGAAATGGAAATACAGGGAAAACAGTGGCAATTATTGTAGGAGGAGCAGCTGGAGTGGGATTTCTTGTAATTTGTATGCTATTTGCCAGAAATTTGCTCAAAAAACATGATGGTATGTACTTTTGTGTATCTTTGGACTGTAAAAGTTTGGAACTTTACCCACTTAAATTGGTCCTAATTTTAATGCCTGTCATTATTGAAATGTGTTATTTTGTGCAGATTATTGACAGCAGGCAAAAAAGAGCTCTTTTGAGGTGGACACTTCCATGGTTATTTTCCTTCTTTTTTCTTTCTCAAGATGGAAAAAAAATGTTTTTTTTTTTAAAATATAATTCTGATGGCAAGTAAGAACTAAGAAGGGAAAAAAGGGTAAAATGGTAATTAGTAGGGCATGAGATGATTTTTTTTTTTTTTTTCTCCTTCACAAAAATGTGAAAATTTTATGTAGGCAAAGCAAGGCATGAATGTTTTTGTAAGTTGATGGTTGAGAGGATATTGATTAATGATTTAACAATGGCTCCTTCTGAGCAATTTTGGCTTACTTGTTTATATTCTTTTCAATAATCTTGTTGACTCCATGTGGGTTTGTTTGTACTTTTTTGCTCTTCTCCAATGCTTTTCTTTTCCACTTTTTAGAAAGTTGTAAATCCTCTCTCTAATTGCTTTGATTTGCCCATTTTTCTTTAATGCCCGACAGACAAAGACAGTAAAATTTGTTTAAGGCGGCACAAGTATTATTTCTTTTAGGATTATGACGGCGAAAATAATTAAAGTTTGATCAAAGAATCCCTTGTACTCAAAGTTTAAAAGTGGTGGTAAAAATACCCAAAGTCATATTTGAGGAGTTGATCACTCTATTCTCGTAACGAAGTTAAATTACTCGTTAATTTTGCCCACGTGGACAAACGTGGCTTGCTAATTTAGCAATTTTTTGCCACGTGGATGAGCCCACATCAATCTCGTTTACGGAAAAACAACGAATTAGATCCCTAATTGGGCTCATCCTCATGACAAAAAATTGTCATTTCGGCAAGCCACATTTGTCCATGTGGCCAGAAGCAACGGGTAAGTTAACTGCGTTACGAGAATGGAATGGTCAACGCCTAAAATGCGACTTTGAGTACTTTTTCCACCACTTTTAAACTTTAGGTGCACGAGGGGCTCTTTGGCCAAACTTTAGGTATTTTTATCGTCATAAACCCTTTTAAGGAAAAATAGCAACGTAAGTAACCAAAATCTTTGAAAAGTTGATATTAAGTTCCCATTCTTTTGTGGGAGTATAATCTAAATAGTCAACTTGATAGTTTAAAATTGACAAAATAATCAATGTTTAGTTAATATTTATTGAATAGTTAATTAACCATTATAAATATAGTCATATTTACCATTGACAAAATAACGAAATAATTAGCTAAAAGACTTCTTTTAGGATCCCATTAAAATTCACACCCTTAAATAACTCATGCTAAGAAACATGAATAGTGTCGAAGGAGAGTATGAAACACAATGAAAACCTCCACTTAAGGTTATTCTCCAAAAAAGCCCTAAAATAACAAATGTTTGACTATTTTGCAAATAAAAACCTTAAGTTTGCTAAAATGCAATGTAAACATATTAATTGCCAAATTCATATTTTGTGTCTTCCGTCAAGTTTTCATCCCGAATCGCATCAAGTGTCACGTTTTTAAACCTTTTAAGTATACCATTTTTTTAATTATAAAAATTGATTTATCAATGATAAACAATAGTATATTCAATGGGTTCTGGATGAAAATGAAATACATAGAATATGAGTTTGACAACTTTCGCCACCCAAAATCAAATTAAAACTTAATGTCAATTTTCAAAGACTTTAAATATTTATGTGGCCATTTTTATTTTTTAATGATACAAAGTATTTAAATTTTGATATTAAATATAAGGCGTGTACTAAAAGATTATAAGTACTTATTTTACATATAATGTTAGTATATTGAAACTTTGTGCGACTAAAAAATTAATTGAAAATTTAGCATTTATTTTTTTACAGAAAAAGAAATGATTCTTATGCCTAAAAAAACCCTTCTTCTTCACTGATGAATGGCTTTAATTGCAATACAACAAAACACATAACAAGCAGAAGCAGCCTATAAAGGTTAAGCACCTTTGGGACTTCGATGCAACTACTTTTAAGATTATATTAATGACACACCCATCCACTTGCTTCTCTAATTTAATTAAAATAAATTAATAGAAATATTTTTTTATCTTTCTTGTTTGCGACGTGACACACTAATTATCGGTATTCAAAATGTAAGAACATGTGATATTATTGATCGTATAATCGTAATTTATAGGTATTCAAAATGTAAGAACAAGTAATATTACTGGTCATATAATCGTATATGACGTGGATGACGGTGATAACTTGAAGATATGTGTCTAGAAAAAATAACATAATAATATATGTGCACTTATATTCGTAACTTAGAGATATATGCCGCAGTTTGCTCTGACTTACAAGTCTACGTAACTCCCTTATTTTCTTGCCAAATTTATTATGAAAAATAATGAATCTTTCTAACTAAGCCTCGATTTTATGACCGTATATTATTTCCTCAAAATCTTATGACTTGAAAACTCAGTTGGTTATTGTTGTGCTGACATTTAGAACTCATAAAAGTACTCATCATTCATTACGAGTTATATTCCGAATTCCCATTGTAAATAAATAGGTGACTGATATAAGATATATAATTATAACTAAAATTCCAATAAACTATTGGTAAAAATATATATTTGGAATAAGAAAATAGTTTCATTTAAAATAAATAGTATATGATCAACATAGACATATAAATTTGTTTTGTTTTATTATACTTAAGCCTCTTGATTAGTAACATATTCGGATTTCGCTTATGCATTTATCCAATTCGTGTCAATCCGAAAACTAACTTAATCATCTGCTACTTATTTTTACTTATTTTAATTATAAAATGAATTTACCCGATTCGAGTAAATCCCAAAGCTAAATTGAATTTTTATTCTAAAATGAATTTGAAATAGAATATGAGTTATTAAAATCAGATTTTAATATCATATATCTTGTAATTATTTGTTCATACTTCATAAAATGCTAAGCAAATACCTTATTTTTGTTGTTTGTTTTCAAAATAGACTATAGTGTTTGAATTGAAAGGAAACTAATCAATATTATTAATATGGAACTCACTACATAATAATTAAAACTTCGAAGTAACAATATACGTTATGAACGGTTAAAAACATTCACATCGGTTAAGTTTTAAAAATAGTAAAAGAAAGAGTTATTTATGTGAATATTTAGAAATCCGAATTAAGAAGTTCTGTATTTTTTATTTTTATTTATCTAATATGAGAATTCAAAATCCAAACTTCAACATCTACATGATTAGTTATACTATTGCTTTAACATTTCCTCCAATTTGAAAAAATTATGAAGCCAATATTCACAAACAAGTTAAAAGAAGAATCCCAATAACAAGCATCTCAATCCCTAAAAAATAAAAAGACAAAAAGGATTGACATGAAAATAAGAGTGACTTGTTGTAAAGAAGAACTCAATCATGGTTTGCATAG
Organism: Parietaria judaica; assembly: GCA_954871525.1. Lineage (NCBI taxonomy): Eukaryota > Viridiplantae > Streptophyta > Magnoliopsida > Rosales > Urticaceae > Parietaria > Parietaria judaica. The sequence goes on from OX940872.1 coordinate 24,705,871, forward strand.
GAAGATGCTTTGATTTGGGGTCTGAAAATAGAGAAAAAGGGTCCAATGATCATAAGAAACAAATGAACCAAGTTGTATGATAAATTGACAAAACTGTATGAGTTTATTCAAAGATTCTTATGTTTCAACTCTTTTTTTTTTTTTTTTTTGAAAGACATTCTTATGTTTCAACTTTCAACGTTGAAGATGCTGAAAATATAATAATAGAGAGACAAAAATTTGGTGGATGTGGGTAATTTGGAGTTATCTTTCATATTTTAACTGCAAAAAGAAAAAAGATATTAACATGCTTTTCCTTTTCCTTTTTTTTATTTTGTATGGTGTATAAATAGGACATGACAAGGAGGAAGGAACTCGAGAAAAGTCTTCGGTATTTCGGTTGACTCGACGTGTATTTGTATGGCTAAGCTTTTCCTCGACAGCAAAATATATATTCGTTTCGTAAATGAATTAAGAACTAGACGGCTCTTCTATTTTTTTTAATTAAAATAACGATTCGAGTTTTTATTGAAGACAAAGCTATTGTTAACAACATTATCTACGTAAAATAGAATAAAATAATACATTTATATTAAGGTGAACAGTAATTTTATTGATATGTTATTCATCAAAACACACCACAATACTTTAAAATATTAGTGCATCATCATAAAATATATATTCTTTACAAATAGTTCCTTCTAAAACTTAAAGCTTTTCTGAGTTTTTATTTCTATATATTGATTTCTTAAAAAAAAAATTAATTTTAATCATGTTTAGTTCGTTCCTCAAAGCCCATCGCTCTTAAGTTGTATCCTTAAAGAATCATTATATCTTTCACGTCCAATAAAAGCAACAATTCCAAACGAGTCATTTTCGATGGAGTTTATAATCTCTAAACATAAAATGATAATAGTGACGTTGTTTGTGCCAATTATGATCTGTTAACATCTATAGTGAATACATACACAGAAAGTATACAATGTAGATGTTTATTGATAATTGCTTGGTGGGGCTCATAATTAATATAACGATGACATCAGCCCAAATCTTTTCCTAAGAAAAGTCCAAGAAAATCTAATTGGCAATTAGGTCATTAATTAACTAATCTTCTCTCCATGTTATTATTATCTGTTGAAAAAGAAAAGAAAAAGTGGGGACGCTAAACATTGAAGGAGATAAGGTTAGACAAGAAATGACATGGGAATCAAAAGGGTTTTCCGTTTTTCTGCCGATTGACATATAGCTATTTGGAACTATGGGTGATTTCGACATTATCTCGGAACTCTCGGGTCACAGTTGACGTTAATTAGAACTTTCGTGAGGAAATACTCGAAGAATTCTTTTCTCGTGCGGGTTATCTTGAAGAATAGTTGACGACGATGTTCTGTGAATTTTCGTTAGTTGCTTCATTTTAAGTGATAAGTTATTTGATAATATCAAAGTATAAGATTATAAAACTGTTGAGAAACACTTATAAAATTACATTTTAATTCAAGTCGATATATCACTTTTGTAGTTGTGTTCTGATTTACAGTTACAAGATTGATAAGAGTCAATCAAATTAGAATGAGATTAATATATTAATAGGGTTCTAAGAAGCTATCAGCTCATCATCGGTTTCGAAGTGCTATGGATCCCGTGGCCATCCTTTTATAGCTCGAGAAGCAACCCACGTCGACTATAAACGATTAGCCGAATCGAACTTTAAAACGACTTTATTAATGGGATTCTCTAGTCCCTCACTCTCTATTTCACAACCACAAGCAAGGGCAAACTTATTCATTCATTTCAAAATGATCAAAATCAAGCATTTTAAACTAGGGGAGACAATTCGAGTTTTTTATCGTGTTCGTGTCGGGTCTTAATCTTTTTTTACTTATTTTATGTAGACCCAAATTGCCACCCTTATTTCAAACGAAGATCGTACAATATAAATATCAAATATATAAAATAATTATCTATATGCGAATGGCACAGCGCCATAAGTTCATCGCGTATTACAGTATTTCGGAATTCTGATTTGATTGTCGGAAAAATATAACTAAGTAATCTGAATTCCAAAATTTCCACACTCTAAAGTCTAAATTACATTCTAAAATGTCTAAAAAGGGGATTCAGAGTTCCGATTCCGGAAAAAACGAAACCGGAGTTTTGGATTCCGTTTTTTCCTTTCAGAAATAACGCCCCCCCAGTACCTTAAAAAAAGGCAACCTCAGTTGACTGATAACATATCTCTTGCATGCGAAAACCGTCCTCCGACCCACGCGCCGCGCACGCGCAGGCCATCGTCGCCGGAGGCGTGCACCGCTTCCTCTGCAACACGCTCATCACTCGCTACGCCCTCTCCGACCCATCCTCGCCGTACCCTCTCCGCGCCTTCGCCCAGATCCCCAACCCCAACGCCGCCTCATGGACCGCCCTCATCGCCGCGCAGCGCCGTCCCTCCGTCGCCATGCGCCTCTTCGCCGACATGCTCCGATGCGCCACCCTCCCCAACCGCCGCAACGTCGCCTCCCTCCTCGGCTTCTCTACCCTCCGCTTCGGGCTCTGCGTCCACTCTCTCTCCCTCAAGCTCTCTCTCTCCTCCGACCCCTTCGCGGGCTCAGCGCTCGTCAGTTTCTACGCGAAAAGCCAGTTCCCTTGGGAAGCACGCAAGGTGTTCGACGAAATAACTGAGAAAGACGAGGTTTGCTTCGCGGCAATGATCGTCGGGTTTGCGCAGAATTCCCGTCCGGTTGAGGCGGTCAGGGCGTTTGCGGAGATGCTGGTGTGCGGGGTTCGGTCCACGGCGACGAGCGTGTCCGGCGTGCTCCGTGCTGCGGCTGAGCTCGCCTCGTCGGAGCAGTGCCAGGTGATGCACTGCCACGCGGTTTCGGTCGGGCTTGCTTCCGATGTTTTCGTTGGAAGTGCTTTGGTTAATGGGTACGGTAAGGCCGGGCTTGTGCTGGAGGCGAGGCGGTTCTTCGATGAGAATTCGACGACGATGAATGATGTAGGCTGGAACTCGTTGATTGCGGGTTACGCGCAGCTCGGTGATTCTGATTCCGCCGTGAATCTCTTTAGTCTGATGAAGAAGCGAGGAATTGTTCCCGACAAATACAGCTTCTTGGCCGTGTTGACATCGTTTTGCAACGTGGGCTCGGATGTTAAGGCGGAGCGGTGGTTCGCTCGTATGACCCGGGATTACAAATTGGAGCCAGGGATCGAGCATTACACATGTCTGATCGGCGCACTCTGCCGAGCTGGGCGGTTACTCGAAGCCGAGAAAATCGCAAAGACAATGCCATTTCCGCCCGACGCTGCAGTTTGGCGGGCAATGCTCTCAGCATGCGCTCGTCGTGGTGAGCCAGACATGGCCTTGAGCATGGCGAAGAGGCTTCTGGCGATCCACCCGAACGATGACTCAGCCTACGTGATCGTCGCAAATGCGTTCTCCAGCGCAGGACGGTTGCAGGAAGCCGCAGAGGCAAGGAAGGAAATGAAAGCGCAAAGGGTGAGGAAGGAAATCGGGAGAAGCTGGGTCGAGGTGAGAGGAGTAATCCACGAGTTCTTCGCCGGGGACAGGAGGCACGAGATCTCGCACGAGATCCACGCGAAGTTAGCCAAGTTGATGGGGGAGATCGAGAAGCTGGGCTACGTGCCGGTTTGGGACAAGATGCCGCTGGATATTGGGGAGGAAGAGAAGAGGAGAGCGCTCTGGTCGCACAGCGAGAAGCTGGCGGTGGCGTTCGGGGCGTTGAGTCTGGCGCAGGGAAAGGCGTTGAGGGTGGTGAAGAATCTAAGGATTTGCGTGGACTGTCACGAGGCGTTGAAGCTGATGAGCGTGGTGTTGGGGAGGGAGATTTTGGTGAGGGATATGCATAGATATCATAGCTTCTCCAATGGAGATTGTTCTTGTGGAGGTGTTTGGTGAATAATTTAGATAGCGGAGAGGCGTATTCGCACGGATAAGCTCACACTATCCCGTTAATTTGGGATTCAATCCGGATTTTTCAATAGGTCTATGGAAACAGTTCTAAAACAAAAAACCGAAGGTCCTAGATAGTATTTCCGTATTTCTAAAAGAAAATCAATCTAACTTGGCAACGAAAATGACAAATTGGAATATAATCGAAAACCCGGCACCAAAACAACCGTGTACTTGGGCGAGTAAGGGATAACGGTGGTGAAAATGCGATGTTTTACGAAATTGCGACAAGTCTTTTCTTTTTTTTACTAATAATTCTCAATATCATCAAATAATTGCGATAAACATTCCTTTTTTCTTGCAGCTATTATTCCTCATGAAAAGATCGAAATAACTTTGAATTTAACTGAGATATGAACGTATGTTCAAGCATATTTCCACATTCCTAGTCCGCAAAAGAAGAGAGTATATAAGTTCATGTTTTGTTTCCACATTCCTATGGGATTAGGGTATTCATTAGAAACCTTAAAACTCGTATATAGTTCTCAAGACAAATTTGGTCAACGAGAAACCGAGACGATTCCGCATTTTCCTTCGAGGTTAAGTTCGAACGCTCCCCTGACGGCCATATGGCGGGCGCGTATGGGCCGTGAGCGGTGACCCAAAACCACAACATTACCTACTAAGCGAGCACGGGCAACACTAAACGACTGTTTTGCCCTTCTTCCGGCGACAAGTAATCACGGTTCTATCAAATCATTAACAATTTAATATGAATGGAATTTCATCTCTTTCTTTGTCTAAACCAATTTCACAGGAACTTTTCTTCAGAGTGTTGCACAGAGCCATACTCATAAACCCTAGTAAAATCGATCACAAATTCAATCCGAAAACAGCGAATCCAAGCAATTTATCTTCCATTCGAAGAGGAAAATAACGAATTGACCAGAAAAAAACCAAAAAAAAGGAGGCAGATCTCGCCTTTCTTATGCAAAGAATGAGTAAACGAGGTATTTCATTTCCGATCGATCTAACAAGTACGAACAGTCACAGAACCCTAAAATCGATCACGAATTCGATTCTCAAACACAGAAAATCCTAGGATCTACAGCAAGAAGAAGAATGAACCAGATGATCCCCGCTCAGTGAGCCGCGGGCGGCGGCGATCCGAGGATGCTCGCCTGCTGAAGCTCGAGGTCGGCGTACTGCTGCTCGCGGTCCATCTGGATGATGAGAGGCACGACGAGGACGAGGAAGGTGGTGCCGGCGATCCACGCGGCCTTGCCGGTGCTGCGGAAGAGCTTCTTCGCCACCACGCCGGCCTCCGCCGCCGCGTGCTTCGCCTGCTGCGCGATCGCCGATTGCGAGGCGCGCGCCACCAGGCCCTGCTCGGCGGCGGCGGCGCTGCGGAGGGAGAGACGCTTCTTGCCCTGCGAAGACGCCATTGTTGAGCTTCGAGAAAAATGGAGAGAGGTTTATGACTTATGAGCAAGGGTTTTTTATTTATAGGATTCGTTTAGGGTCTCGTAGAATTCACCTGTCGTATTGACTTTTTTATTGTCGTTTCTTACTATTTTTACTTGCTGAGTTTACGTGTCGTTTTTACTAATCTATTGTCGTTTCTTAGTTTTAGCACTTGCTTCTCTTTTGTATGTTAATGATTTTTTTAGTATTAGCACTCGCTTGGTTTCTGTTTTATTGTGTGTTTGCCTACTTCGAAAGAAGAAAAAAAAATCAAATGTATTTGACTATTCTTCAAAGCTCTCATCAGTGAAGACTTTATTAATAAATTTTAAGACGGTCCATTATTTTTCTATATATATATATATATTAATTATTATCAAACTGTCAACGCCAGATATCAAATTTTAAATAGTATATCTTTATTATAGAGCAATTTGATGAAACACTAGAATAAGAGTAAATACCAATTACACTGAATTTCACACGCTACAATTAATCAAGAACAATAAAGCCACTTTTTATATACTGCGAAGAACAGAATGGCAAGTTTAGAATGCGATCTACTACTTTAGATTTGATTAAGAGGGTGTTTAACACGATTCCTTTACTGGAATTTGCGGCAATCGAGCCCGATCCTTTGCATACAACGAGAGACGTATTACACACCCATGGAACCGAAACAGTGAAAGCCAGCCCTGGCCTTTTTGCCCTGCAAGAGCTCGTCTTTCCCGTCAGAACATCGATGTATGCTCGCCCCACCTTAGAAACGTATTTTCCCATCGGTAAAACGTGATCTTGTACCAATGGAAGAGAGCCGTCGGGGTTCAAGATATCGGAGTCTGAGTGAAGGTTTACAATAACTGTGCCGTGTTCAGGATGTAGCTGATCGCTGAGAGATTTCAGGAAAGGGGAATCCGGGTCCCACAAAGAACGGGGGAAGATGTCGTCCCCATCGTAAGCATCGATGAAGACTATGTCGTACAGATTTGGACTTTTAGAGATGAAATTCTCGGCGTCTGATTGGTGGAGGTGGAGCCTTTCGTGGGTGCCTTTCCACAGGATTTCGTCCACTCTCTTCGGTTTCGAAACAGCCCGTTCCCCTGCAGGACTCATGACAGAGAAAGATGGAAAGCCCATGGCGTTGACTGAGGCCGAGAGGACAAGAGGGTCAATTTCGATCGTGTGAATTGTTGCACCTGAAAGGAAAACATGATACGTTTTTTTCAGATTCTTTTCAAGGTATAGAAATTTATGGTAGGTTCCAAACACGATAGCCCAGACAAAATTCAGAACGGGAATTCACTAATGTGATGAATTCCGTGCACTCTCTATCACGATGCAAATAAACAATAAAGAATCCCGACCTTTCCTTCGGGTCAAACGGTCTCCAAACAATTATAGGTTAGAAAAGACGAAACGAAACATGAATCCATTACCGCCACGCGCCTATAGAACCTAGCCGAACCCTAATGACCAATGCACGGAAAATACTAAAACACCTTTAGGAAATAACTGACCAAAAGCTCGCACCTTGAATTTTACTCGCCAGGAACAACGGCAGGCTTCCTCCGCCATGGCCGACACACAAAACGCTCATCTCCTTCTCACCCCGAGCAGCACTCGCCAGATCATAACCGCAAGACGCCATCGTAGCCATTCCAGCCGAAACCATGCTCTTCAAATCTATCAACAGCATAAACAAATTACACAACAACACCAAAAAAGACCACAATTCGAATCATTTGAACTTCAATCATGGATTTACACGGCACAGCGAGGCAGTGAGGCTGTTGCATGAGGAAAACCGAGCCAGGCTCGGAGTTCCGGTAAGCCGCCATGACCTTCGCCGTGCTCTGCCGCGTGTCGTCGTTGAAACGAAGCGACCGCCATTGGTATCCGAGCACGCTGAACCTAGCTCTATCTTCGTCCCCAGGATCCACCTCCAAACACCTCGCTCGAAGCCAATTCTCAGTCGAATTCCAGCACTCTTTGCTCTGATTCAATCAATATCACAGATCAAGACGAAAAACACGGAGAATTATAGCTCCACGAAGAGTGACGATGTACTGACAGGTCTTGAAGAGGGAAAAGCGACCACGGAGACGACGCCATTGCCGTCATCGGAGTTAGCTCGAAACACGGTGTGGCCGTCGGACTCCGGTCCCCACCATTCCGACGAGTAGAACCAGTCTCCTTCGTCGTCGTAGCGACGCCGTACCGTCGCCGACATTCGCCGCCGGAGATTCCATTCCGATCTCCTCCGGCCAGCTGTCCGCCACATCACTCCCCGATCGCCTAAACCCTAGACTGTTGGGTTTTGTCTCTTTGCTCGAAATCATGGGTTTTAGCGTTTGGGTTACGGAATTGGACTATCCCTATCCCGGATAACGGTAACCTCTGTTAATGATCCTCGGTATTTACACAATCGATCCCTTACTTTTTGAATAGGATGTAATAGGCGCCCTTTTTCTCGATTTACAAGTCCAAGAACAATTTTAGTTTAATCCTTTTCATTAATTAAGTTTCGATTAAGTTATTAAGGACGCTCAAGTCTTTTTACATGAATAATGGTAGAAAAAAATGTTTTTATTACGTGAATTAGATTGTTAATGAAACTTTTACTTCACGAGTCTCCCGAGTTCGAATACGGAGTTAGAATAATTATCTTTAATTATGGCAGAGAAACTTTATAAAATGACCTTCAAAACACCACGTATTTTTTTAATTACATCTCAACTTTTCATAATTCTCAAAACAACTTTTTTAAGTTTTATGTACAAAGATACCCTTAATTTTGTTCATTTTTTCGGACACAATATATCCATTTTTCAGGACGCGATATGTAAATTTTACAGGAATATTTTGGTAAATAAAATTTAAAAACGTTATTTTGGGAATTGTGAAAAGTTGAGGTGTAATAAAATAGTATGTGGTGTTTTGAATGTCATTTTATAATGTTTCTCCTTATGTTATTCAGGTCGGATATTGTGCAAAAAAAAAAGATTATTATTATTAGTAGTAGACTAGTAGTAGTAGTAGTAGTATTAATGTGAAGATTTTTATTCGCTACGGTATTATGAGAAGTTAACCTTTATAAAGGAGTATGAATTTAACATAAACCATGTATATTTTATCAATTTCTTATTTTTAGCATCATCTTCGTGATTAGACCATTTCCAATAACATGTTTGCTCTACTGTTATATTCACGTTCAAAAAACTTAGTCAAATTTTGCATTCGCGTATAAATTACCGTGTTCATCCAATTTTAATCATCAAAATTGCATCAATAGTCACATAATAAGTTATTAAAGACACATCTTTTAAGTGAAAAACGGTGAACGCACATGATGGGCTTTTTTTTTAAGTGAATTTGATTGTTATGAAACTCTTACTCCATGATTCTCGTGCTAAAGTATGAAGATGTTGAGTGTGAAGTTATAATAAAATCATTTGTGGTTATGTTATAAGTCTCGTGCTAAAGTATGAAGAGCTTGAGTATAGAGTTACAGTAAGATCATCTCTAATTATGTAATTCAGGTTTGTGATACTATGGATTCGAATGTTTTAAAAAATATTTTGAAAATTCAGGTTTTTTTCTCTTTTTATTCATTCAAGAGTATTCCAAAAATTTAATCCTTGAAAAAATATATCATGAATTTAACATACACCGTTTTTATTGTATCTATTTCCTTTTTAAAATTGATCTATTAGCACCATCTTTGTGATTGGACTATTTCCACCATTTTTTATAAACCGATGATCATTAAATACATCTTTCTAAAACGAGAGGCCAAACTTGCCGGCAACATGTTTGCTGCTATGCTATCACTAAAAATATTGTGTATTAACATACGAAGATCTTAGTTAATTTAGCACACGCGTATAGTACCGTGCTTAACCAAATTAATGATCAAGATTGTTCCAAGCATCGCATAATTAGTAAAACAATTACATTTATTATTACGATCACGATAACGATCACGACCAAGATCCGAGTTTTTAGAGCACAATAATAATATCATATTTTCTAGAACTATCAATTTTAAAGATCCATACATTTATATCTTTGTTTAGCATTTTTATCTTTTCTATTCAAGATAAAAATAAAAATAAAACTTCGCACAAAATCAAAAGTGTGATCTCATTATTTAGGAAACAAAAACACAAAATCAAACTCCCAAAACCATTTCCCAATTTTATAAAATGATCCAAAAATAAAAAATGTTGACAGTAGCAAGTGGGCAACATCACGTTCTTGGAAGCTTCGTGGTCGGAAACACGTGTCCTCACAGGAGTGGCCAGAGAGTCCCACGTCGCCGCCAAGTGTATAGCGTGAAGTCAACGCTCTTCTTTTGACCCATCCAAACATTACACACGTTTTGTTTCCCCTTTTTGCCTTTTCTTTCAGTCATCAATCACATCATAATTCAGACTTCAGAAAAAAAAAAAAAAAATCTTGGTATTTGATTGCTTGTTCTTTGTCCGAACTCCGAAGGAGAAGCACAAGATCATAAAACAGTAGGTCTTCTTATTCTGATTCTGATTCAGTTTGTGTTTTTACTGTTGAAACATGAAAAATTGTTCAATCACTTTCTAGATTGATTATATTTGTTAATTTAATTTAATTTAATTTATTTATGGTTAGTGTATCCGAAGGTGAAGGTTAGAGGAGAAGGAGACGAAGATGATCATCATCATCATCATTTCTTCCCTATTTTTTCTGCTCCAGGTTATTTAATTTATTATTTTTATAAAAAAATCTTTTTTTTTCTTCAAAAGTTTCTTACTTTTTGATTATTCAGTGAATGAATTGTTTTTTTTCTTCATTATTCAGTATTATTGGGTTCTCTATTTTCATTAATAACTTCTGTACTGGCACTTGGAACTCGTGTTGTTCGGAGGGCCGGGTTAACAGCGGGTAACCCGCAGAAAAATTGCAAAACGCGGGTATGCAGTTTTTCAAACCGGCACGCTGAGGTTGCCGTTATACCAAGTACCGTGGTTTAAACCGCAAGTAACCTGCACGCCATATAAAAACTCCGAAAACTCTACAATTTTGTCAATTAAATTTATTTAGAACAAAATTATATTGCTAAATACTATTGTTTTAAAGAAATCCCATCTATATACTCGTCGGTTCTGCGCTTACCCATCAGTACCGGTTTTTGAAAAATTTCCGAAAGCCCCATCGGTCTTCCTGTTCCGCCCTAAGTATACTGTATACCTGTCACAGGGTAATTTTTCGACTAAGTATTTAAACTAAATTCCCTATGCGGCGCCGAATCCTCCCAAGGATCCGACCAGCCTTATGCGGATAATAATGATAAACAAACTTAAAGCAAACACTCACGACACAATAATCTTACGGGGCACACCCCAACCAAAGCTTTATTATTAATCGTAAGCAAAGGACTAAGAAACTCTAAAGCCTAAAGCATATACTCGAATTTCCCTCTAAGTCTGAACGAATAAAATAGCCAACATGGCTTAGTATTTATAAGCTAGCTAAGAAACCTAATCCTACTCGAATTACAACTCTAGGGCGTGATCCAATCTTCTAGAATCCTCCTTGGACGCGTTATCTTTAAGCCAGGCGCAATCTTCACTTGATGGCGTGTGCAATCCGCGTGGAAGCTTCCCAAAACGTGTGGGTGACGCTGACCGAAACCGCGTGGGTGAGGCTGGCTGCCTCGCGCGGGTGACGCGCGCTGCGTGACCGCATGGGTGATGCGCCCCTTGCTGCCCGCGCGCACTCGCTGCCCGGATGGCGCGTCTTCTCGCGAATGGGCCTGGCAGCCCATTAGCTTGGCCCGTGGACTTGGCTTTTCTCTAACGCTCCCTTGGCGCCCGTGTAGGATTTTTCCCGCTTCTCAAATACTTTGCTCGGCCCACCGAGGCTTTTCTTGCGCCAGGCCTCGTACCTTGCGCTTGGGAGACTTGGTGAGTCTCCCTCCCGTGCGCCACAGCGCCCGGGCCCCTTTATCGGACTAAAGGGGTGTGACAATACCCCTAAACTGGACTTGCGCTCAGTTTGCGGTTTACATATTTTCAAACACTATAGCGAGGCGCAAGTTCTGAAGCGGACAGGTGGCAGCTCATCCTGTTTTTTATAATACATTTTTATATAAACTAGAAAAGGCGGGCTCGTCTTGCCCATGCGCACGGAAAAGCTGCGTGTTGCCAGTGCCCGAGAAAACCGGGGGCGAGTTTGTCCACGTATGGCTTGCTGCCAGTCGTGTAACATCGTTACTTGGAACTGATGAACTATATTCCTAAATGCTTACACTCTGTGTTTGCAGAAGAGCATGAAGATGTACCGGCTTCTTGCACGGCAAAAGTTCCAAAGTCTTACGTCCCTAACACGGCCTCTTCCTTCCCGGATGAAATACCTAAAACTGCCATTCCAAAGATTTCATCACAGCAAGGTTTGGTTTCCTTTGAACTACATGATTATACCAACCAAAGTTACATAAGTTTATGCAAAGTACAACTTTTATTTGTTCACAGACACGGACATTCTTGCTTCGGCAGGACCAGAGAAGTGTAGCAAAAAAAATGAAGAACACGGTAAAGAAAAGCTTTGTGCTTACTCGATTCTGCGCCCACGAGCGGTCTTATCGAGTCCTGGTAATTGCCCATTGTTCTCGATTTTTTTCTGTATTTTTTTAATGTTTTTCTATAGGAATGAAATTTTTGGCCCTATGTCGAGTTTATATAGAATGTGCTTGTTTTCGGTTTCTTAAACATTTAATTAAATGAGTGTGAAGAACCGGGTTTTACATAAATTAACTAATTGAAAAAATTATTTCCAAAAACCAGACTTGCTTGGTTCCTTGTTTTAGATGTAACCGAGCTTTTTCGAAAGTAGGCCTGGTTTTAGAAGTCCGAAAACCGGGCTCCGGATGAGAAAGGGCCAAAAACCCGGTACTCGGTCCCGGTTTCACCTAGTCTTGTATTGATACCCTTTTGAGTTATGCAAAATATCCACATGAAATCAGTATAACGAGAGGAAATCTCTGCGGAGATAGCTTGAACACACTTCTTTTAACTCTGCTTCTACTGTGGACTCACAGACAATGACTTGGCCATTGGGAACAAAAACAGACACAAATCGGACCGATCTTCCGTCCCAAAGAACCGCAAAGCAATTCAAAACCGACATTCTCTGTGTAAGACCGTTCCAGAAACCACTGAGAGTTCTCCGAATGTGAAAAATTCAACCGAAGATGCGGACGCGACCAAACTCAGAGACTCAAAAGGATCGGTGCCAGCAGGTCCTACTCAGAGACAACGAATTAGAACGGAAAAACCAGGCGGCACGAGAATTTGAGAGTTCATTTTTTGTACATGTCGTGAATTTAACGTCATATACAAGCGAGTGTTTTCTTTTTGTGTAATTTATCTTTGAGTTCATACATAGATTTTGACTTGGCCATTGTGAACAAAAACAGACAGAAAACGAAACCGATCTTCAGTTCGGAAGAACCGTCAAGCAGTTCAATACCGATTCTCCGAGTGAGACCATACTTGAGGGTTCAAAAGGATCGGTTTTGACAAGTCCTACTTAGAGTTCCGTTCTGTAAAATGTCGTTAATTTAACGTCATGTAGAAAACTCGAAGCTGAGTGTGTTTTTGGTGTATTTGTTCTCTTAGGTTGACTCATAGCACTGGTGATGATGAAGCCTTAGGAAAGGCCATGTATTTTGAGTTTTTTAGTCCCAAAAATCTCCATTTGTATTAACTTTAGCACAGAATTAATCTGACTAAACTCGGAGTTCGATCGATCTCCCGAGAGAAAAACATGGCTTCCGTCTTTCAACTCTACCCAGCTGCAACCAGGCTGTTTCTTAACCCCTGAATCTTTCATTCTCATCCAGATCGTTTTCGCTTCGTCTCTTCTCCCGTGACTAGAGTACATCTCTGCCAAAATCATATAAACCCCGGAATTTTCAGGCTCCGTGTCCAAAATCCTTTCCCCGGCGATCGTTGCAACCTCGATATTATTATGAATTCTGCAGGCTCCGAGCAAAGCTCCCCAAACACTCGTCGGGATTTCAATTCCGTCCACTTTCATCTGACTGACGAGGCTCACTGCCTCGTCGATAAGCCCGAATCTCCCGAGCAGATCGACCAAACAAGTGTAGTGCTCACTCGTCGGTTTGAGAAAATACATTTGTTTCATGACGTGAAAGAAATGCCGACCAAGGTCAACTAGACCCGAGTGGCTACAGGCAGACAGAACTCCGACAAAAGTTATGTTATTTGGTTTGACTTTTTCCAGCCCCATTTCCTCGAACATCCCCAAAGCTTTCTCGCCGTGCCCGTGGTGAGCGAAACCACAGATAATGGAGTTCCAGGAGATGATATCCCGGATCGCCATGGAAGAGAACTCCGACGAAGCAGAATCCATCGCCCCACACCTCGCATACATGGTGATTATCGCGTTACAAACCGCAACGAAGTCCCTAAACCCGGATTTCACAACCAGTGAATGCGTTTGCTCGCCGAGCTTTAACGCCGGTAGGTCCGAGCAGATCGTCAGAACGCTGGTGAGTGTGGCCTCATCAGGGAGAATCCCTGATTTCTTCATCTTCATGAAAAGCTCGACGCCTTTTTCTCCATGGTCGTTTTCGCCCAACCCGAAAATGGCGACATTATATGCAGTCGTGTCTCGGATCGGCATCAGTTTGAAAAGATCAACTGCTCTCTCAACATGTCCGCCTTCAAAGTACCCGACGAGAACGTTCGTCCACGAAACGACGTCGCTGTAATCGCTTTTCACGACGAATGCGTGAGCTTCTCTGACACGCCCTTTCCTCACAAACTCCAACACGATCGTGTTCCACGTTTTCCGAAGCTTTTTAGGCGATTCAATGAATAGTCGATATGCGTCGTTAATTCGTCCCGATTCCAGCATCCCGCTTGTCAACTGGGTCCAAGAATCGATGCCCGGATCCGGAATCTTACGAACAAAAGACTCCACAATGCACGTTAATCCATTCTCTACATACCCAATGACCAAAGCGTTCCAAGCTCGATCGTCCCTCTCCCTCACAGGCATTTCCTCGAAAACCGCACGGGCTTCCCTAACCCGACCCGCGCCAAACAACCCCGACACAATTATCGTCCACGACGCAGCATCCCGAACGGGCATTCGCCGGAAATACTCCCCAGCCAAGTCACAATCCCCGGACCTAACGAGCCCGCTAACGATCGCATTCCACGAAACGACGTCTCGCTCCCCTTCCCCCATCGCCTCGAACGCGAGAACGGCCTCGCGCACCATCCCGTTGCCGACGTACCCGGACACCATCGAGTTCCACGAGACGACGTCCCGCTCCCCCATCGCGCCGAACACGCCCTCGGCGGCCGCGACCTCGCCGCAGCGCATCAGCCCGGCGATCACCGTGTTGTGCGAGACCAGGTTCCGGCGGGGCATTTCGTCGAACAGCTTGACGGCGTCGTCTCGGAGTCCGTTGAGGAAGTAGCCCCGGATCATGGCGTTCCAAGTGACGGCGTTTCTGTGGGGCGTGGCGTCGAACAGAGCGCGGGCATGGCCGGCGAGGCCTTGACGCATGAGCGAGGAGATGTGGGAGTTGAGGGGCTTCAAGTCGGGAAGAGAAGAAGACGAAGCGTGGCTCTGCGCGCTCGTAAACCATGGCTTCGAGGCGAGCTTTCGTGCATGGCGGAAGAGCATTTGGTTATGCCTCGCAACCAACTCACTTGTCTCACACTTTATGTGTCGTTTTCTAAGCTACTGTCTGCATTTCGCGTCGTTTTATATGTCTGGTGTGGTGGTAAATGGTAATATCCTGTAATTTTCCCTTGTCGTTTTTAGTTTCAAGTGTCGTTTTCCGTTATCATTGTTACGTAAACTTGTTATCGTGTAAGAACATGTCGTTCCGTGAATTATAATGTCGTTTTAAGTAAGCTTTACTTTTTCCTCATACCCCACCTTGTTTAAGTAAGCTATATTCGCGACTAATGTTGCAAATGTAGCTTAAAGTTCGGGTAAATTTGAAAATATCAAAGCTATACGAAGAAGCCCATCGACCAATAAAGAGACAGGCGACGAAGACGATTGGGAGGAAGATTAGTGAAGACCATCGAGGAGAATGCGCCCATTGGCAAGGCCTCGTTAGTAAAGTCTTATCGATGATACTTCATCACTAAGAAGGCCAAATTCAGAAAGAGAAAAGCCAAGGAGCTTAGCGACGAAGATCACTTGTGCGACAGACCAGCGATAGACGATGAGGACGAAGATAACGTGGAGCAATCAGTGTGCGCGAATGATATCTAGGGATTAGTACTGGTAGTTATTTGGACGTAATTGCTAGGTAAATGTAATTAAGACAATTATGAGGAAATCAAATGCAAATTGTAACCGACCATTTATGAGGTTGGATCTTGATTATGAAGCTCTATAAATAGTGAGTTGAAGGATGTAAAAAGGGACAGGAAATCCTTGATAAAAAATACTACATACTCACACTAAAATTCTCGAACATCTTACTCTCTTCAAACCCATTTTTTTTTTTGCGTGATTAAATTTTAATGGAAAGACCCGAGTTCTGAAGTAACATATAAGCGGTATTACACTAATCTTGAATCCGTGACTGTTGCAGTGATTTTCACCTCAATAATATGCATAATATATATATATATACACATATAAATAGTGTTACTAATTAACTAAAAATTCAAAGAAAAAAAATGATAAATCACATGTCACAATCCTTAACTAATAATACCTTCATTTGTTTGTTGTTATAATATTTTTATCTTCACTGAGTTTTCCTTTGATTCACTGTATCTCATCTTATCTCCCAACGTATCTGATCTCATCAATCTCACTGGCCATGAGCCTGCCACGTCATCACCTTCCCTCACTTCACACCCACACCATTCTCTCTCTCCAATCTCCATGCAGGAAGAGGAAGCTGCAAACAAGCACGGTCAATCCATAACCACTTCCCACAACAGCCCCGCTTTCAACTGAATTAACCACCACCACAACCCCCATGGCCTCCGCCGCCGCTGCCACCGGCGCGATCGGGTCCTCGCTCTTCTCCGCCTCCATCCACCGCAACGCCCTCCGCTTCCCCTCCTCCGCCCACCTCCCGCTCTCCCGAACCGCCCACGCCCTCCGCTCCCTATCGGCCTCCGAACACGTCCTCCGCCCTCTGCAGCGCGCTTCTCCCGCCTCCGTCGCGCACGAAGAGGCCGCATTGAAGGCAGAGACTGAAGAAGCTGACGTTGCTGTGGAAGCTGACGTTGCGGAGGAAGCAGTGGAGTCCTTGGTGGACGAGGCCGGAGACGAAGGCGTTGGAGGCGGCGAGGCTCGGAGCGAGGAGGAGGCGGTGAGCACGAAGCTCTACTTCGGGAATCTGCCGTACAGCGTGGACAGCGCTCAGCTCGCCGGAATCATTCAGGATCACGCCAGTCCTGAGCTCATTTAGGTTCGTTGACTTCTTATTCTTCTTAAATGTAGTCTCACCGAGTGGTTGAATCTCTCGGAAATCGTTCACTTTTGCGTTTACGTAGTCAATTACACGAGCATTGTATTAGTTTTATCGGAAAATCGTTGTTTGCAATCCGATTTGTGTTTCGATAGTCGATCGGATAAGCACCGGGTTAGTTTTAAAAGTGAAACGTCACGTTCTTCGGTTATGCGGAAAATAACGACAAATAAACGTACGCAAAAATAAAGAGACACACGCGATGTTTTGTTAACGCAGTTCGATACCTATCTACTCTGCGGGGCCCTCACCCAGATTAATCAACATTGATAATTACAAGATGGACGTTACACAATCGATTTGTTCACCGAACAACAAACTGGAAAATACACTCTAACCAGTGCGACCAGCGATGTAACCAGACTTGTAACCTGCTGATTAAGACGACGACACGGCGGCTCGGCAAGCGGGTAAGGCGACTTCCGGCGAGTGTCGATCTGTGCAAGTATGTGACGATAGTGAAGTGCTTCAGACCTCTTCAGACTTCTTCTCGGGAAGAAAACGCCAACGAACGATCCTTGGAAATTGTGAGAAAATGCCTAGAATGCTCTCTGTAGCTCTGAACGATTTTCTCTCACTTTATGGCTGAAAGGATGAACGAAATTGAAAGCCCTAGATCAGTTTAAATAGATCCCCAAAAGCTCTCAACAAGATAACCAATTCTTCCTCATTTTAAGGCTTTTTACTTAGTCTTTCCTTGACTAAGTATTTCCTCAATAATTCGAATTTATCCCGCTCATTTAACTCTGATATTTGACCAGCAGATAAGGGAGAACGAATTCCTTAAATATCTCAACCGAAACGGACCAATTCCGCTCTATGGATAAGGAAATCGTAGGTATGACCACGCATATGATCAACAATACTGCCAAACATGAAACTGCACTAAACTGTCAAATAAAGACAGTTTTTCAAACTCCCCCTTTGGCATTTTTGTTGAGCAGATTATTAGGTGACCCGTAGACATGTAGCGACGAGCAAACGATCATGAAATAAACTTGAACTTCTGATTAAATTAATTGAGTGACCAATGTTCCGACAACCAACAAAAGTTTAACAAAAGTAAATCTAATAGCAAAATGGTTGGTCGGGTCACTCATGGCAATGCTCCCCCTGTCGTCGATGTCTCCCCCTGTCACCTTTCTCCCCCTCTGCTGACGGAAAATGTCAAAAACTAGTCGGAGTGAGGACAAAGATCCCGCTGAATGGCAAGAACTGTCTCTTGAAGCAGAGTAATCTAGTATGAGAGAGCGTGAACTTGTGCCAAAGAAGATTCTATGGTACGAACCACCAGCGCTTGATCTTTCTGAACACTGACCAACTCGTACACGCCCGAAGAGATGCTCCCCTTTTCTATCTGATGTTCCTAATGTGATACTCTGAGACTGAATCTGCACAATTTTGAGACCAATTTTGTGAAGCTCCCCCTTACTCGGTGATAACGAAGAAATGCTCCCCCTGACTATTGGATAACTGAATCTGTACAATTCTGAGCCCAACTTTGTGAAGTTCCCCCTGACTATGGGATAATTCTTCTGAATCTCCACAATTCTCCCCCTATGCGAAGCAATATGCCAAAGACTCCTCTGATGGTTGATTCACAAGATTCTATTTTGGCTCTTTAGTACCCTTAGCGGTAAAAGATTCTCTTGAACCGAGATACTATTTTTGAGCGCGAATTCATCAGCCTCTGTAGTTTGATTTTCTTGAAGGCTTGCATAAACCTCTGAGGCTTCCATATTGTGGCATCTTCAGGATTGAATATGTCTCTAATTATATCTTTTGGAGAAGTAACAAGTGCAACTGTGTCCACATCTTTGTAGTTGGCTATCACTCCATTTACCATGGCTTCTTGTCTGGTTGTGTTTTGCAGGAGAGGCATTGTTGGTGGATCTTGTTATCGTTGGATTGACGGTTGCATCTATGAGAGGAACTGTGTTGATGGTTGTTCCATAAGATAAACTATTCTTAGGAACCCAAGCAAGTTTTGACTTTGGAACCTTGAAGAGAATAGACTTAGCCACCCACACTGAACGACTTTTCTTGGTCTTGGTTGCATATTTGCGAAGCGATGTCTTTTGAATATTTTCAGAGAATTGTTTGTACATATTTTTGCACCTAGCATCGTTGTGAAAAATAGACTTGCATAATTCACATTTCTTGGTTACTTGGCTAGCAATACTGATGGTACCTTTGGTGGTTGTTATGCTTTCACTTTCGGTAATATTCTTATCGTCTGACTCTTTTCTGAAAATGCGGTTGTAGCTTGTACGGTCATATTCATTCTTTCTACATTCACTAACTAATCTTGGTCCTTTCGAAAATCCAAGACCGGTACAATTTCTAGACTGACGTCCTTGTTCAAGTATGTCATCGAGTTTGGATTTTCCAGAATTGAACTTCACAACAGCGTTTTCCATTGAGGTTATCTTCTTGTCTTTTTCAACGGCGAGACATTTCACTCTTGAAAGAGACTCTTTCAGTTCTAGCACTTGGTCACTGAGAACCTTGTTCTGTTGTCTTAATTCTTCTACAACCGTGGATAAGACTTGCTTTTCATAAATAAACTTCTCTTTTTTGGACTTAGCTTGGTCATTTAGAGTCTGATTTTTCTTCACCAGTTTCTCTATAGTTGTTGAGAGAGCTTGATTTTCACCAATCAATTTTTCCTTGTCAGAATTAAGGTTCTTGCTCAGGTTGCATAAAGATAGCCATTTTTCAAAGAGAGATTTGAATGATGTTTGAAAGTCTTCTTCAGAAAAATCTTCATCTGAATCATCACTTGAATAATTGCTCTGATCACGAGAGTGGTGTGATGCAGGGAACGCAACATAATTGCTAAAAACTCCTCCGCCATCTTCTTCATCTGATCCTTTATCACTGGAAGAAGTATCGTAGGATCTAGTCTTTAGTTTCTTGATAGTGTTAGCACATTCTGACTGTATATGACCATATCCGTCACACTCACGACACTTGATTCCCCTTCTTTTGACTTTATCATTTGTAGTACCACCATCATTATGACCATGATTGTTGTTAGTAGATCTGTGTTTACTGCTTGAGTTACTGTGTGAAGAACCATTTCCTCCTCCATTGAAAGGTGGTCTCTGAGTGTTAAATTTCTTCAATATTCTACCAAAATTTGTAGTAAGAAGAAAAATATCATCCATGGTTACATTACTTGTACCATCACCAGGTACATCATTGGTAAGACTGGTTGCATCGTCTATGTGATCACGTTTGGTAGAACTTTTGAATGCTACTCCTTTTTCTCTTTTTGCTTGAGACATATTCATCTCAAAAGTTTGAAGAGATCCCATGAGTTCATCCAAATTCAACGTGGTTATATCCTTGGCCTCTTCGATGGCTGCAACCTTGGCACTGAAGCGTTCTGGTAATGACCGAAGCGTTTTTCTAACCAATTTTAGATTAGAATATACTTTTCCAAGTTGAAAAGCTTGATTTGAGATTTCACGAAGATTTCCATTGAAGTCTGCAATGGTTTCATCCTCGGTCATACGTAGTTCCTCAAATTTTGATGCAAGCATTTGGAGTTTCGAGGTTCGAACGGCTGAGGTTCCTTCATGGAGATTTTGCAATGCTTCCCATGCTTGTTTGGCAGTAGCACACGTAGATATGAGCCTAAACTGTCCTTCGTCGACCGCAGATACGATCGCATTTAAGGCACGACAATTTGCTAGGGATGCGGTCTCATCTTCGGTATTCCATTCACTTAGCAGTTTTTCAACAAATTCTCCTTTTGTATTTTTCTTCATGGGAGAACTCCAGCCATGTTTCACAGCACTCCAAGCTTTTGTGTCAAACGATTGGATGTAGATAGTCATTCGAGCTTTCCAATACGAATAGTTTGTACCGTCTAACATCGGTGGTCTTATAAGAACAATATTTTCGCGCGAACCCATCGTGATTCGAAGAACACCTAGATCTTTCCGCTGCCTTTGAAATCAAAGAAATATATTGCAGCGACAAGCTCTGATACCAATTGAAACGTCACGTTCTTCGGTTATGCGGAAAATAACGACAAATAAACGTACGCAAAAATAAAGAGACACACGCGATGTTTTGTTAACGCAGTTCGATACCTATCTACTCTGCGGGGCCCTCACCCAGATTAATCAACATTGATAATTACAAGATGGACGTTACACAATCGATTTGTTCACCGAACAACAAACTGGAAAATACACTCTAACCAGTGCGACCAGCGATGTAACCAGACTTGTAACCTGCTGATTAAGACGACGACACGGCGGCTCGGCAAGCGGGTAAGGCGACTTCCGGCGAGTGTCGATCTGTGCAAGTATGCACAACTCCGTTGACGATAGTGAAGTGCTTCAGACCTCTTCAGACTTCTTCTCGGGAAGAAAATGCCAACGAACGATCCTTGGAAATTGTGAGAAAATGCCTAGAATGCTCTCTGTAGCTCTGAACGATTTTCTCTCACTTTATGGCTGAAAGGATGAACGAAATTGAAAGCCCTAGATCAGTTTAAATAGATCCCCAAAAGCTCTCAACAAGATAACCAATTCTTCCTCATTTTAAGGCTTTTTACTTAGTCTTTCCTTGACTAAGTATTTCCTCAATAATTCGAATTTATCCAGCTCATTTAACTCTGATATTTGACCAGCAGATAAGGGAGAACGAATTCCTTAAATATCTCAACCGAAACGGACCAATTCCGCTCTATGGATAAGGAAATCGTAGGTATGACCACGCATATGATCAACAATACTGCCAAACATGAAACTGCACTAAACTGTCAAATAAAGACAGTTTTTCAAAAAGAAAATCATTCGTCGCAATCTGCTTGATCCGTCTTTTCTTCTTCTTCTTCTTCTTCTTCTTCTTCTTCTTCTTCTTCTTCTTCTTCTTCTTCTTCTTCTTCTTCTTAGGTTCTATACAACAGGGAGACCGGAAAAAGCCGAGGCTTCGCGTTCGTGACGATGAGCAGCGTCGAAGACTGTCATAAAGTCATCCAAAACCTCGACGGATGTGTAAGAATCCGACCACTCTCGCTTTCAGGCAGCGTTCTCAAATGACCGATCAGTCAATAACTTGTTCCGGTTTTGGCAGCAATACATGGGGCGGATCCTGAGGGTCAACTTCTCGGACAAGCCGAAGCCGAAGGAGCCTCTCTACCCGGAGACGGAGTACAAGCTCTTCGTGGGAAACCTCTCGTGGTCGCTGAGCTCAGAGACGTTGACGAAAGCGTTTCAGGAGTACGGCAACGTGGTCGGGGCAAGAGTGCTGTACGACGGGGAGTCGGGGCGGTCCAGAGGCTACGGCTTCGTGTGTTACGCCACGAAGGAGGAGATGGAAGCCGCGTTGCAATCTCTTGATGGAATGGTATGTTTTGGAGTCTTTGCCCTTTTTATTATGATCACATTATAAAGAAGAACTTTGATGAGTTTCATGGTGAGCTCTTTCAGTATCTTCTTGATTTAGGAAAGTGTTAAAAGAATTTTTTTTTTCTTTTTCAAGTTAAACAATAAAAAAATTTATAAAATAACTCTCGATACACTATAAATTCTATTATTAACTCTCAAGTTTTCATAATTTCTCAAAACAATCTTTTCAAATATCAAAATACTCTTAATATTGTCTATTTTTCAGGGCGTATTAATCCTATAAAATGGACAGTATTAGGGGTATTTTGGTAACATAAAATTTAAAAAGGTTGTTTTAAAAATTATAAAAGCTTAAGAGTCAATAATATAATTTGTGATGTATTAACGATTATTTTATGAAATTTTTGTAAAAAAATTCACTCCAAATAAATTTTACAATCTTGCCCTTTTTCACACTTACTATGCAAAATCTTAGCACAATATTCTCATCTGATCTCATTCCTTACAATCTTGACCTTTTGGGAGTTTGAGAGTCAAAATCAGATTTCAATTTTGAAGCTCCTAACCGTCCATCGCATAATTTTTTAGAATGGCGCAATTTTTGATACGATCCGAACGACGGAATTTTACGTGTCTCGTTGATGACGTTTTGTTTGTTGATTACAGGAGCTCGAGGGAAGGGCAATCAGGGTGAGCTTGGCAGAAGGAAAACGTTCAAGAAACGACGAAATGTAGGATTTTTGAGACGCTTATAAGGCGAGTCGCCGCGAGAGAAAAAAACCGAGATGCGTAGTTCGATTGAAATTACAGAGAAAGCGAGAAACAGAATTAATTGTAGATTCTAGAAAATGATACAAGCATAGTCTTGTGTTGGTTTCCAAAGCTATGCTTCTTGTAAGTTATTTGTAAATCAGGCTTTCTAGTTAAGCACAAAGTTTATTAGAGACATTTTATCATTATTATTGAGATTTAAAAATGGGTTTATTAATGACCTATATTGTTTTTAAATATTTAACTTTTAGAGAAATCACACAGCGGAACCGATACCAAAATATATGGAATGATTCTGTTAGATCTCGATCCGACTGTACATATTAACTAACATTATTAGAAAAACATAAACTAATTTTTAGAATCCGGAAGTCAAAATTCAAGTTCCGGGAAAAATGTACCAAAACATTTGTTGGCTTATTACATCGAGAACTTTTGGGTACTTATACCGCTAATCTCTTTTCTTTCTATTCTCTTTTGGTGATTTCGTGGGAGACCAAGATGCCTGTGTCGGTAATGATTTAATTTCACGCATTCAGACAAAAAAAAAATATTTATTTGATTTTTATACCGAATAACTAGATTTGTTTATTATTATTACGAAAATAAAAATTGATAGGAAAAAAAAAAAAACGGAAGAAGAAAAAACAGAGAAAAATCTAAGGAAAAACCAGTGGAGTTGTGAGCCTCCATCTCTCTCTCTCTCCCTCTCTCTCTCTCTCTCTCCTCAGATCTCTTCGTTCCTATATCCATGTATGTGCTTCTCTGTATTCTGTATATCTATCAACATCTATGTTCTTCTTCTTCTTCACGGTCTTAATCTTATCTCTGTTCTGCGATTCTCTGCAGATTCGAAGCTCGAATTTGGCAGATCTAGGGTTTTCTTTCGGGTAGGGTTTTAGGGGGGGTTTCGTCGCCATGGCCGCAGCCTATCCCTTCCCGGTCACCGCTGCTCAGGTAGCTTCTCTCTTCGAATTCCTCGATGCATATATATTATCAACCTCTCTCTCTCTCTCTCTATGTATGTGTGTATATGTAAGTGTTTATGGTGGTTTTGCAGGTGGGGACTTACTTTGTGGGCCAGTACTACCAAGTGCTTCAGCAGCAGCCGGAATACGTTCACCAGTTCTACTCGGAAGGAAGCACCATGATTCGCATCGACGGGAACACCAGAGACACTGCCACGGCAATGCTGGTACTTTCCCTTTTCCCTTTTTGTTCCGGCATTGTTGTTTTGGAAAGTTCTCTTGTTCCGATCTTCGAAAGAAATGTGCGAATTGAGTGTTGTGTCGGTTTTAGTGAATTGCTATGGCAGTAGCAAGACATGGGTTAATTTTACGGATTTTTTGTTGTTATAATTATGTTGTGGTTTGTTAGAGACACTGCCGCTGCAACGTTGGCACTCTCCAATTTCGGTTTTATTCCCTCGTCGTTTTTATGAAGACTCCGGTCCATTTGGATCTTCAAAAGATATGTGCACATCGAATGTCGGTTTTAGCGAGTTGCAACTGTAGAAATGTGGAAGCAAGACTAGGTTTACTTTAAGAGTTTTTGTTGTTGTACTTGTAATTATGTTCTTGTGTTAATTGCTCGGTCCTCGCTTAAGAGTTTTTGTTGTTTTACTTACTCGGCCCCCGCTTGTTCTGAAGTTGACTATAATTTGCGTGACAGCAAATCCATGCACTTATCATGTCGCTGGATTACACGGGTATCGAGATCAGGTCCGCACATGGCCTAGAATCCTGGAACGCGGGTGTTCTTGTAATGGTTACAGGCTCTGTGCAACTGAAGGATTTCAGCGCCCGGAAATTCGTGCAGACGTTTTTCCTTGCACCCCAAGAAAAGGGTTACTTTGTCTTAAACGATATGTTTCAGTTCATTGACGACGAACCTATTCTTCACCATCATCCAGCAGTCTTGCTAGCTCAGACTAATCTCGATTCGAAAATGAATGCTTCAACGACGGTTTCTGAGGCAGGTGTGTGTGTGTATCATACTATTGTGTTTTTCACTTCATTCTATCTATAAGCTTACGAATTTGAGCACCGTCGTCAGAGAAATATCAAACTTGCTCTAATTTTTCATTTCTTTTCACTTTTTTGTCTCGTAGTTAAAAATCGAATGTTGGCATAGTCTTATAAATTTTGGATCTATGGAAGAATGTTTTATTAAATTGGTTTTCAAATGATGAGTTGTCTAAATTGTGGCAGCCGCCATATGCTTTATAATTAAGAGAAAAATATTCGGCTCGACCCTTATTTTTATGTCGCTAATTGTATATTTTTTTTCATTACGGGTATCTTAGTACTCTAGGTCTAGGATTAATAAAGGGTGTCTAGGCCCTAGGGTATGAAGGCGCTCACTGCTAAGTTAAGCTGTGATGTTTGATTAGTTGAAAATTTCTATTGAACATCCTTAGGGGAGTTTTGGTCTGCTCTCAAAAGAAAAACTGTTTCTATTGTAATTTGTTCGTTTAATTAATTAAAAAAAGGATTCCGATATGAGACCGGGTTTGTGAACGTGTGCCTGGACGGTTTGGTCTCTCGGCTACTTTTCTCATAGCCGCTTATGATCCGCCTTTGATACGTCTTGTCGAACCGTGAACTAGTATCAGATTCACAAGCTTAGTGAATTCCCCATAATAGAAATTTTGCGGGATATTGTTTAGGTCTTAGGTTTCCCTTTTGACAAACACGCTAAGTACCCTTGAGTCCCTGACAAGAAACAGCTCCTACATTGGCTAATATTCACAATCTCATCTCTTAGGGCCCAATTATATGGTAGGCGGAGAAATTCATCCACAATTTGCATCTCCGAAAGTAAAAGAAAACGGCCAAGTCAACAATTATGGCTTTGCCGAACAACAGCTTCAGCAAGTTACCGAGCCCGAAAGCGTTTTGGAGGAGAACTCTGCTGATCAGTCAAACGGTTCACTTCAAAGCACAGTGAATTCTGTTGAGGAACCTGTCGGGGAGCCTCCGAAACATACATACGCATCTATCGTACGCAATTTCATAGAAATACTTATTTCACTTTTTCATTATTTTCATTAACTTATTATACTGATTATAACATCTCTCTATTTTGAAGCTACGTGTTATTAAAGGACAGACTCTGCCCTCCATAGCTTCGCAGTATCAAACCAATAAGAATGCTCCACCGGCTTCAGATTGGAACCACTCTCCGCCGCCAGCTCAGCAACCCGTGGGATCAAGTACACTTGAAAGCTCTATTACTGAGGCAGAAGATGAGGTTGCACCGCTAGATAACGAAGGTTACTTTTCTACCCTTCATGTGTCATTTTGGGTTACATGGGTTAAGGATTGGACGTTGTTGAGAATACAGGCCTGCTTTGCTCACCTGGTTTTGGTTTTATTTAAATTGTCTGAAACCAAAACCAAAAACCTGTTCCGTTTAGGTGTTGGTTTCAAATAATTAGCGAAGGAACCAAAAACCAATATAAAGGTGTTAATCGATTTTTTGTTCCTTCAGAGAAATAATTAATTCTGTTTTTAATACAAAACAAAACCCATGCCAAACAACATTTGGAAAGTATCTACAATCCGAAACAGAAAAAATTGAAACTGACATAGAAACAAACCTTTTATGTATATTATGTTTTGACACATAATATTGATTGATATATAAAGATCGTGACATAGTCCTGAAATCTTTTACTATCTGCCATGAATCTTGAGTTCATTCGATACATTTTTCATTTTGTGCTCAATTTTTTTATTTTTTTTTGTGCGTGTGTATTTTTTAATGTATATCAGATAATATCTTGAATATGCGTATGCCATTTTTAGGTGAAATCAAATCGGTTTATGTGAGAAACATACCGCCCACCGTGTCTCCTTCCGAGATAGAAGAAGAATTTAAGAATTTCGGTAAACTCAAGGAAATGGAAGGCGTGGTCATTAGGAGTCGCAAGGTCTGCGCTTAAGGATAATTTTGTCTTTTTTACTAATAATGCAGTATAAACATGTAATTTCTAGATTTATGAATCTGATATCGTAATTATGCACAGGATGTGGGTGTTTGCTATGCATTCGTTGAGTTTCAAGATGTCACCGGTGTCCAGAACGCAGTCAAGGTCTAATTTCCGTTTTCACCTAATTGTATTAACTTATATCTTCACTACATTTGGTTTTTGTTCATGGATACAAGTTTCTAAAACGCTCACTTGTCTTTCGAAGAATATTATGCTTTTCTATCTAATACCAGCTGATGTGACTTAATCCATATATTTTAGGCTGCATCGGTTCAAATTGGTGGACGGCAAGTGTTCATTGAAGAACGGAGACCAAACAGTAACATCCCATCCCGATCAACTAGTACGTTTATTTTAAAGCACTCTTTTTGTTTTGATTCGGTTCGGATTGGTTCTTTCAAACCTGCCACTCGAGTTTTCTCTCTAATAACACGGATGTTCAGTGCAAAACTTTTTAGGTATTTGGCCCCGTGAGTAGATCGATATCTCGGGAAAATACCAGAAAACTAAGATGTACATGATAATGTTCTGCCTCCTAGTTCAATAATCAAAACCCTAATTGTATTCCAAAAGACCAATATGCCACCGACAGTTGAATCAAATATTTTCCCGTCTTTAGCTCAGACATTTCAGGCAGGGGCTTAACAGTTCCGCGACACGAAAATCTGCTGCTACGCGGTTGGACAGTGTAATTTCGGACTTACGTGGTTGAATTGCCATTTTACAGGAAGGGGAAGAGGAACGGGTGGCTACCAAACAGAGGCTCCGCGAGGGCGTTTCCGGAACTTCGGACGGGCAAATGGCCATGATGGCGGCGACCGAGACTACCGGCCGAGAGGAAACGGTTTCTACAGACCAACTGCTCGGGGAAACCAAGCAACGAGAAGCGGGGAAGAGTTGACAAGTTAGATGAGCTTAAAGAAAGCAAAGTTTTGGATTTAATTTAATAATTTTATCTAAAGTTAAAAAATTAGAATATTTATAAGAGTAAATGAACGAAATGTCAATTTTGTGTTAAATTTTTCAAAAAAATACCCATTGTGTGTATTTTTTACTCTCACAAATGGGCATTTCTTAAAAGTTTTGACATTAAAATGGGCATTTCGTACAATTTTCTTATTTATATATAATTCCCTGAGTCATTGTAGCTTAGAATATATTGGGAATGACATTACAAGAAAGAAAAATCCTAATGGATGTATTTATAGACTTAGGTTCATTCAATTATTGAAATATTTAAAATATTAATTTTTGGATTAATTAATGTGGTACCATTATTTATTGCATTTAATTATTTTTTGACTTTCTTTGTATATATTTAGTAATTAGTAATAAATGGAGGGGAATGCAATGATATTTGATTATTACCATAAATGTTATGTGGCATCGTGAAGCGTGCACAAAATATGACTTAGTTACTCATATTTAATTAATTATTTATTAAATACAGTCATTTTAATATTTATGATAGTCTTATTTTTAATTTATAACTAATAAATATATATTATTTGTAGAATAAATAATTAAATATATCGATCATAAATTTAATTTTTAATTCATCTTCATATATTTAGGGTTCTTTAGGGTAATAGCCAAACTTAAAAGTGTGTGTAACAAAATAGTCAAACTTTAGTTAATTTTGTAAATTAATCAATTAACCACTTAAACATAACACCAATTAGATTGTTAATTTTAGTTAATTTCGACTAATTTAAGTGGTTAATTGGCTAGTTTACAAAATTAACCAAAATTTGACTATTTTGCAAATCTTATGTTTCAATTTAACTATTTAAAGCAATTTCTCATCTATTTATATTTCAGATTATCAATTTAATTTTTAAAATTTATATTTTAAAAAATGAATTGAAATTTTTTAGCTTATTTTTTAATTTTTTTTAATAATATCTATTTTATAGAGAAGTATTTCTCATGTTAAATAATTTTAGATTACTAAATATTTTTAAGTTTTTCATCCTATAATGTACTTTTTGGACGGATTAGGAACCTCTCGTGTTCAAGTTTTTCCGATTATCCATTGATTCACCCGTGAATTTCACGTCTAGAGAGTTGCCGATAAGTTTTCTCACGTTTTTCATATCGTTTTATAATTTTTCATGAATTTATCCATAGAGAACTTAATGACTTTTTCATTTAATTTTTTATGTGCAGGAAATCGATAACCTCTCGTGTTTATGTTATTTTTGTATTAATGAGTTTAAATTCATATGAGAATTAAAATCGAAAGATTATTTATGCTATTTTTATTATAAATAAATAGTCAATAATTATTATTTGATTAATTAAAGAAGAAAAAGCTAAAACCCTCGGAAGCATAAACCCTTAACAGAGCCGTCATCGGCGGCCGAAACTGAGCTTCTTCCGCCGCGCCGGTGAATTCTCCGATCAACGATGACTCGGGGAAGCGGCGAGCGAATTGTCTCGATATCCAGAGAGTTTTGCCGCCATGTGAACGACATGGAGAATCTCGGCGCCGGCACCGAGGAAGAAGTCGTCCAGCTTCTGCGTGCCAACCACGCGCGCTATCGCCGCCGCAGCATCGAAATGCTCCGGTCCTATGTCCACTTAATCCTACTCACGCGCGGAAAGCAATCCGGTTCTTCGACGGTGACCTCCGACGACGGGGAGCGAGGAGCTCCGTCGAAGAAGCCGAGGATCGGCGACGAGAAGGAGAGGGATGTGGGTATGGAACTGGAGGTTTCCGTGGAAAAAAAGGCGGAGGAGGCGGCCAAGGATCCGTGCCCGACTGTGGGGAGCGTCGGGGACGGGCCCCGGTTTAGGGATTTAGGAGGGATGGCCGAGGTGCTGGCGGAGATGGAGATGGAGGTAATTGCGCCGATGTGTCACCCGCAGGTCCCGCGCCGGCTCGGGATCCGGCCCGTGTCGGGGATTCTCCTCCACGGCCCGCCCGGCTGCGGGAAGACCACGCTTGCCTGGGCAATTGCTAACGAGGCTGGTGTGCCACTCCACGAGATTTCCGGCCCCCAAATCGTCTCCAGCAGAAACGGTAAGTGTAGAATCTCGATAAATTTATAACTTCGATTCGATTAAATAGTTATGTTACAACTTGATAATCTCGATAATATAATAAAATTCTATGAAAGTTATATTTATATTATATTTTTAATCTTATCATGGAATGTTTTTTGGTAATTTATAAAATTTGGAATCATAGTTTCAAAATTCCTCGAGTATCGGTTTTCAGAACGTAAACCGAATAACGAAGACCCAGACGCAAGTCGTATTAAACGTAAGACCTTGTTTTACGGATCGGGTTTTAGGGTCTTCAGTCCTCAGATTCGATTTTTTTCGTTTTATATTGGGTAACACGTTTAGATTAACTAAATCTGTAGACCATAAAATAGGAAAAATATATATTATACTAAGATCACTCGTTGAATCCCTCGTTGAATCCCTCGTGTACCAGTTATCAAAACGCAAACCGAATAACGAAGACATTGTTTTATGATCAGGCCGTATTATATGGCTTTTAGGGTCGTCGGTCCTTGGCTTCGATTTTTTCGGTTTTTCTGTACGGGTCTAGATGCAAGATATGCTCTTGAGCGTAATTCCTTTTTCGGTTCGTTATTCAATTATTCGTTTTCGGTCGCTTGCATTAGGTGCATCTGAAGAAAGTATACGTGAGATTTTTGTGAACGCGCAGAGGACTGCCCCTTCCATTATATTTATCGACGAGATCGACGCTATCGCGTCAAAGAGAGAGAACTCAGATCGAAATACGGAGTCACGGATAGTGACGCAGTTGATGACTTGTATGGAGAAACCTCCCAAATGTAACGATGATCAAGGTATGGTCGGCCATGTCGTTGTCATTGGAGCGACAAACAGACCCGATTCTCTTGACGCTGCGCTGAGGAGACCCGGGCGTTTCGATTGGGAGATTCTGTTAAAAGCGCCGGATGAAAGTGCAAGACTACAGATTCTTTTGGCCGTTACCAAGGATATTGAGCTTGAAGACTCTTGTGATATGGCGAAAATAGCTCGGTCAACTCCGGGCTTTGTTGGAGCTGACTTGAAGGCCGTGGCCGATACAGCCGGGCGTCTTGCAATGAGAAGAATCTATACTGAAAAAAGACGTGATGTAATGAAATCCCGGGAACCTTGTGAGAGCCAAGAGCATGGTAAGCCCTGGTGGACAGACCCGTGGTCGTCAGAACCGGAAAACAGTAATGTCACCATGGCAGATTTTGAGGTTACGGTTTTGCTTTTATAAAACTACTTATAATATATTGTTTTATTTTATAACAATTACAAATGCTTTTAAAAATTCAATAGTTTATAGTAATTTGGAAACTTTGTTTTTACATTTTTAAGCTAAAATATACCAAAAGATGCTCCTTAGTTTTTTGTTTTTTATTTATATATATACATTCCCATCATTTTAATTTTCGAAACCCCAGTTTTGCTCCTTATTCATAAATTAATAATTTGCTTATATAAACCCTCTAGTTTATTTTCAAATATACTATCAATTTTCCACAAAGCTAAAATACTATACTACCAATCATTAATTTAATAAAAACAAACAAATAGAGGGTAGTATTGTCAATTACACTCAATAGAGGGTAAATTTTTGCAGAAAATGAAAATAGAGGATGAAAAGAAAATTACCCTAGTTACTGGTCTTCAAATGCACACAAAAAATTCATCTTTTTTGGGTTAAAAATTATAAGTGTTAGTAATATTTATTTGGGCATGGCTAAAAAACTAACTATATCAAGTTTTATGCAATGGCTTGCAGGAAGCGGTTAAAAAAGTTCAACCCGCTGCCAAAAGAGAAGGGTTCTCGGAAATTCCGACAGAAAAATGGGAAGATGTTGGCGGACTCGATAACTTAAGGCGGGAATTCGAAGAAGAAATCATTAAGCCTATTAAATGTCCGGAGGATTATGAGGTAATTGCTCTGAAAAAGTGATGAAAGCTTAAATTTATTTTTAGCTGTGATGATGATAAACAAGCATAGCTTACTTTGTCGTGTGGCTCATATTCATAACACGAACGATGATGTTTTGTTTGATTTGCTTGTGAAAACGGATTTTATCTTTATCGTTAAAAATGTAATTATGGTTGGGAAATTTCCTATTATTTCAATGTGTTATGGGGAATACGATCTCGTCAAGGGTGGTAAATTCACCGAGAAATCGCTGAAAAGCCGTGGAAAAAGTGGCTATGTGGTATGCGGAACCAAAAATGACTTATGGTTAAAGCGTTTGTTAATATTCTATTGATATTATTAGCAGAATATTCGGCCTTGATTAGTCCCAAGCTTGAATTAAATATATTCTAAAACATTCATTCAAAAAACACTGGCGGGTTACAACATGTTGATTAAGTGATCTCTCCACGATTTTGTACAGGGATCCGGAGTGGAGTCGGACATGTGTTTTATGCTCTATGGGCCTCCGGGCTGTGGAAAAACGCTGATAGCGAAAGCCGTTGCTCATGAAGCAGGAGCTCATTTCATTCACATCAAGGTTAGTTTAGCCTTTAAACCTTCATGGTGAAAAGAAGCGAAAATCAATTTCATTTTATTGAATTTAATTGTTATTCCGTTGGTTTCTTATAATTTATTCTTCCCAGCAGGGCCCCGAGCTTGTTTCTAAATATGTCGGTGAAAGTGAATTATCAATCCGGAAAATATTTAGCCGGGCAAGGACAGTGTCACCGTGCATAATTTTCTTCGATGAGGTTTGTAGCTTTGTTAAATCCGCTACAATTAGATATTAGGAATATGTTATTAGGTTAATTCATCATTTAATTCAATTATTCAGATTATCTAATTATGCTTGTGTGCTTGGGTCTTTTAATGTCGGACCTAGTCCGACCCATAAGGTTGTTGTAGTTCTTTTGCCTAGTTATAACTTATAAGAGACCTTAGGTCGTGTAAAGGTTGTGAGCGCTCCTATTTCTAGTTACGATTCCGAGTCATAACAACTTCTTGATAGGTTTAATTTATTTTTGAAGAAAAATCGTAAAGGTAATTTTTTTTGTTTATTTTCTTATTTTTCTCGTTTAGATATTCTATTGATAATTAAAATTATCCAATATCTTCCTCCACTCTACTTCTTCGAAATGTCTCTTTCTCTATTCAAATAAATTATTATGTTATTTATTATAGTATTGGTGGATTATTTTTGGTAAGAAGCGATAAGGGAAAGTTAATGTTTGACTCAAGACATTGGAGAGCTTTGGTCCATGTTTTAAAAATTACCCGTCCTTTTTTTTATGTCGTTGGTTGAATACAGCGGCGATTACCGTTGCTTACGTGTTCTTTACGTTTACGTCGTTTTGGCATTGGTACTAATCACTTGTCTCCTAGGTAGTTGTGTGATGTGGGTTTTTGACATTTCATTATTTGCAGGAGTTAGTTATCTTTCTCTTTGACTTTGACTTTATCTTCTTTCTTTTTGAATGTTTCAATAGATTGATGCATTGACTCCACAACGGGGAACCGGAGATACGTGGGCTGTGGATCGGATAGTGAACCAGGTTACTTATATTTCATCACCGTCAACCTCGCTAGTTTAAATGATATCAGATTTTCTAAAATACATTAGTGAATTTCACTGCAGTTACTTGTGGAATTAGATGGCGGGGAGCAACGACGAGGCGTATATGTGATCGGTGCAACAAACAGGTTAGTGTAAACCTGTAAATAATAGATGCTTTGTAATTATCTGTTATTCTGTTTATCTGATAGTCATATATCTCTAGGAGTAATATAGGTATTTTACAATAAATTTAGATTAAAGATAGGGTTACGTTTATCAGTAAAGAATTCTCGTTTCTCTTTGATTATCTATTCGAGCCCTAGTATATTGACATAGTTATTCATATTAAACCTCGGATCTTGGTGCTTTATCTTATGCTATTATGCTTTGCAGACTTGAGAAAATTGACCAAGCGTTGCTGAGACCGGGTCGATTTGGGAAAACACTTTACGTGCCTTTGCCGAACGCTGACCAACGAGCCCTAATCTTGCAAGCCGTGGGAAGGAAGAAGCCCATTCATCCGAGTGTGGACCTCAACGCAATTGCTCATATGGAGGCTTGTGAAAATTTTAGCGGCGCGGACTTAGCATTTCTGGTTCGTCATTTTGCTGTGTGTTTAGTCATACCGTATAGTTTTATATATGTTCAGCAGAGTTTTTCCATTCAAGACATCTTGTGGAGATTGCTTGCCTTGCTTTCGAAAGGAAAAGCGTTTTGTGACATTTATTAATGGAAAAGAGCTATCATAATCCATTAATTTTACCGGATCTCGTTCTGAAACTCTAAAAAAATCACAATATAGTTAGAACTTATGATAATTCATTCCTCTTAATATTGCATCAATGGCAGGCCAAACAAGCTGCTAGGGCTGCTTTAGAAGAGAGACGGGCATCAAGAAAATCCGGAACGCCACATGCCATCAAAACGACACACTTTGAGCTCGCACTGAAGCAAATCTCTCCCTCTGTCAATGTTCAGGTATCGCTTAATATACTCGTTTTTTTTTTCAATTTTTAATTTTTTTATTATTGTCCTAAATTATTTGGAGTACTCCTGAATGTACCCGTCTAATCTAGGTTCAGCCTTCATGGTTAATCAGTAGAGTTTTCTTATTGAACATGATTAGGAGAGTTTCCTCGTCCAAGTCTCGTATTTGAGGCCGGGATTTCGTTTATCTTCGATATTCTGTGATATCCACCTAATGCTTTATATTTTCACGAACAGACAAACGTTCACTACAAGAAGATCGCGAGGTCCTTCAAATCATTATAAGCAAAACTACTTCAAAACAGTAAATAGGAAAGCCGCTTCGACCGAAGATAAGTTTTGATACCGTTTTTTTCTTTCTTTCTTTCTTTCTTTAGGTTTCTGCCAAGTTTCTATTTTTTTTTTTTTTTTTGCAATTGTAAATGCTAAATACGGTGTTCTTGTCCCCCATTATTTTTATACTTTTTTTTTTCTCTTGCAATTTGAAATAAATATGATTTCTAATTTATTTATTTTTTTCAATTGTAAATATAGTGTTCTTTTTCCCATAATCTTTTATGCCAAGTTCAAATTTGCAATCGTAAATATGGTGTTCTATTCTGGATTATATGTGTTTTTATGCTCTCAATGAATATTGTCGTTTCATGTTTATGCTATTGAAAGGATATTGTCGTTTGTTTGTCATAATTCTTTATGAGGTTTTATGGCCGAATGAAAAATATAAATTGTTAAAACGATTGAATTATAATATATATATATATATATATATATATATATATATATATGTGCATTATTATTTATCCACTCACACTGGTGACCCAACTTGAAGAAGAACCAAATCATATTGTCTCAATTTCATTCCGAATTTTGTCTCAATTCCCAGTTTGAAGAAAAAAAAAAGGATTTTTTATAACCGGAACCAAGAAAAAAATCCAGGTTTTCCAGGACAATAACAAAAAAGGATTAAATTCTCGATTTTTTGGTTCCGGTTTCACCATTTTCTGGTTCCATGGTCAAGATTTATGAAACCGTTTTCATTACTTTTCACGTCAATCGTGCATGTTGTAGTTGTCAAACGCGTTCTCAGGCGAACATCTTTATTTCGCCCTGAGATAATTTTAACCTAAAAGTCAAAGATACAACATATAATCTAATAATCGAATGTGACATAGGTTGACTCGTTCTCCGACGAGTCAACCTATGAAAACTCGTTCTTTTGGACATAAAATTATATTATGCAAAAAGAAAAACAAAGAAATCTGTGTATCTACGAAGA
The DNA here is from genome assembly GCA_954871525.1 of Parietaria judaica. NCBI lineage: Eukaryota > Viridiplantae > Streptophyta > Magnoliopsida > Rosales > Urticaceae > Parietaria > Parietaria judaica. Next base: position 24,741,672 of record OX940872.1, read on the forward strand.
CTCGTGATTCATTTTTATCGCTATTTTCAATACTTCTTTGCGAAATAGGTAAAGTCTGACATCCAAATATTTATTTAAAAAAAAAAAAGAGAAAAAAGGAATCTACTATAATATATACATAACATACACGTAAATTAACAGAATTCTGAAGATAATTAGTAACGAAATATTTGTTGAAAACTCGTGATTTGTAGCAGATATATTAAATGAGAAAATACCAAAAAGCATAACAATAAACGAGTATATTGACTTCTGTCGTAATATATATAAATAAATAAATAAATAATAAAACAAAGTACAGATACGTGAAGACGAAGCGATGGCCATGCATGGAATTCGGAGTGCTTTTTGAAGAAAACCCAGATGACATTTGGTGTTTCGATTTCAACAGCTTTTTATTTATTTTTATTTATATTTTTATTGTCGTTTTGGTTATCATTTTGTGTCTCCACGCAATTCTTGCCTTCTCATTCCTTCTTTGAGTTTGACCCGACAATCCCTACATTCTCTTAGCGATGCCACCCCTTCCCTCGTCGTCCTCTTAGGCGGCGACGGAGACGGCGGCGGCGGCGACGACATCTTCATTCTACGAGGAACGCGGCCACGATGTCGATTCTCAACCCGTTCCAGCTCCTGGAGCTGAACGTGATCTCCGCGCAGGACCTGGCGCCGGTGTCGCGCTCCATGCGCACCTACGCCGTGGCCTGGGTGCACCCCGACCGGAAGCTCTCGACGAGGGTCGACACGCACAGCCACAACAACCCGACGTGGAACGACAAGTTCGTCTTCCGGGTCGACGAGGACTTCCTCCACAACGACACGTCGGCGGTGATGATCGAGATCTACGCGCTGCACTGGTTCAAGGACGTCCACGTGGGGACGGTGCGGATCCTCGTGGGGAACCTGATCCCCGCGCGGGCCGTCGCGGCCACGTCGTTCCACGGGGGCAACATGGGCATGCGGTTCGTGGCGCTGCAGGTGCGGCGCCAGTCGGGGCGGCCGCAGGGGATCCTGAACATTGGCGTGGCGATCCTGCATAGCGCTATGCGGAGCATGCCCATCTACTCGCAGCTCAGCACCTCGGCCGTCGGTTACCGCGAGCTCATGGGCGAGGATGACCCCACGCCTCGCAGCAAGAACACGGCCGCCACGGCTGCAACGGGGCCTGATCTCCGCCGCACGAAGAGCGACACGAGCTCAATGATCGGGTCGGAGATCCGGGCCAAGGAGTTCCGGGGGAGGAAAGGCACAAAATCAAGCTCTTTAGTCGGGTCGGATGCTACTGCAACCGCTAGGACATCGGGGCGGAAAAAGCGGTCGAAGGCGAGCTCGATGGTCAGCGCGGCTGCGGATTCGGTGGCCAAGGGAAAAACCGGGAATTCTATTTCTACCGTTAATAACGGTAAATCGGATGGTTTAGACACGCCAAAGGTGAAGAAAAAGAAGGGTAAAATAGGAAGAGCGATATCCGTGATCAGTGGTTCGAGTGTTGGGGTGGACCCACCGAGGAACGGCAAAAGTGGAAAACCGGGAAAATTCGAAAACCCGTCGGTTAACGGTTATTCGGACGTCGGAAGTTACGAAGAGAGCGATCAGGACGTTTGCTATTTCCCGCCAAAAAAGGCGGTCGAGGTGAAGCCGATCGTGAAGGCGTTGGTGAGGGTCGAGTCGGCGATGGGCTCGCCGAGGGTGAAGCCGTCGCCGAGGTTTAATCTGACGGAGCGGTACAGACCAACCCCTACGCCAAAGCGGCAGTATGGGCAGCCGGGAAAGTCGCCATTCCATGCGCCGTACGAGTACGGGACGCCACGGAAGACACCGATGACAGCGGCGGCAGGGCGGGTTTTCCTAACAGAATCGGAGCTAGGGCCGTCGCCATCAGAGGTGGCGGCGGCTATTGCAAAGAGGCCAGCGCGGGCCCCGGCCACAGACGATGGGGAGAGCTCGGTGCTCGGTGGGTGGAGCGTGGACGAGAGCGTGGAGGGGCTGCGGTCGAAGCTCGAGCGGTGGCGGACGGAGCTCCCGCCCGTGTACGACCGCGGTGAGCTCTCAAGCTACCCCTCCACCGAGTCCCGCCACGTGCGCCGCCACACGGATGGAGGAGGGAACGGGGGCGGGGGCGGGGGCGGGAGCGGGAACGGGCTCTTTTCGTGCTTCAGCAACATCTGCGGCGTGGAATGCTCTATCGTATGCGGTGGCGGGGGTGCCGCCGCCAGCCGCGGAAGCTCGATGGGGTCAAAGAAAATCGGGAGCGAGCGGATCATCCGAAGCCCGTCGACGGACACCCTCAATTTCAAGTGAGGATTCCGGCTTTCAGGTCGGTTTTTCGGGCCGGGAAATCTTGTCATCCTCTTTAATTTGTATTTTACTTGATCATATTTTCGTTTCGTTCTTTTTGATATATGTTTGTATTCATTATTATTCATTGGTATACGAATTCGAATTCAGGTATATATATAAGTATAACACTTGTTCTGTATATTTAACTGTAAGGCATATTTAGGATATAAATTCCGGGGGACTAAGTATTTAATCATAGTTAAAGCGAAATATTAAAAATTTAAAGATAAAAAATAGAAATATATATATAAAAAAAAAATCAGTAATTTTTTAAGCGTTTTTTTTTTCCCTGGAATTTGAGGAATTATAGCCCCTCTTGCCGTATATGTAGATCCGACGCTGGCATAAGTTACTCATCAAGTAGTATTTTGAGGCGGCATAATCTCGTCGTTTGTTTGTTACGAATTAAGTATTCAATATTATATTTTATGTAGATTTAACTTCATTAAACATTGAAAAAAAGAGCTTTAAGTGTTGGCTTCTAACTTTTAACTAGCTATATTATTTGTTTGAAGAATATTTTAGATATAAAATGCATAACTACTTTAATCACGCATCATATAGTATTTTGAGCATCTTTTGCTTAACGTTTTGAGGTCTACACGCAAGAATACTGCATGATAAAATAAGTTTAAATTTCGGAATACGCAAAAAGATTGTGAGATTCGAGCGTAAAATAAGATGATAAGTTTATGTAAATTTGGTGTTAAAGAGCTAAAGACACATGTATTTTACAAATATATTATGTTTTTACGAACTCAAATTAGATTAATAGGGCTCCGAAACAAAAAGAGTTGAACATGGGCTTCATGATCTAGCGGCCTTATTTGAACTTCTTGGTCCGAGCTCTAGTAATCGGTCCAATTGGATTTGGATTATAAGTTATCCGGTTTTAAAATCGGTCAATGAAACATAATATAATGCGTTTATTAATTTTATTATTATTATTATTGCTAGGCTTCCAAATATTCGCATTATATATCGATTTATTATCATTTAGAAGTAGAAAGTTTGAGCGTGACATATATTCATATGTATTTGGGCTCATAACAAGTATATGATTATGAATATTTAAAAAAAAAATATATGATTATGAATTGTAGCACGCATGTCAAACGACAACATTCAATAGAGTAAACGACATGAAGATTGGGTGATCCTAAGTGAACTAATCTGAACCGTTAGATTATCATAACTGAAGTTGGTCTGTGAGAGCTATATTTCTATATATATATATATATATATATATATATATATATATATATATATATTTAAATTCTTGTTTTTTTTTCCTTCTTCTTGTAGTGAAATGCTTGAATAAGAAGTTATTTTTTAATAATAAAAAAAATAGGGGGTGCGAGTTTTATACGCGGAGAAAGGTAGCTCGGGCTGCCCCGGCTGAAAAAAGGGCGGGCTTGCCCCCATACTAAGATGTTATTTCATTCTAAAAAACTATATGATTAAAGGTCTTTTAATACCTTTAAAAATCTCCCCTAAATTTAATTTTCTTGCAAAATGATTATAAATAGATTAAAGCAAGCCACTCACAATCTCTTTGGCGTCTCATTCATTCCTTCCAACACTATTCACATGTCGAATTTCTTGATGCAAATTGATGTTGGAAGACTTTAACTTTAAAGTATAACTCTTCGAATTATGAAAGTGTACATTTTGGATTCTCTTGTCTTTTGGAAATAATTAAAGGGGTCGTTTTAGATACGAGATAGATACTATCTATCATTTTCAATTTGTGGATATTGTCTTGCTTTGAGGGCTTTCTAGATTGCGACCCTTCGTGAGGCAACCTAATTACTAAATGTATCATGCATGTACATGAGTACAAAACAAATTATTAATATGAAAAAAGAGTATTGGACAAAATTACCTATGAACTAAAGAAATTTCACTCAAATAGACTATAAATCATTATTAATTCCTTCAATAGATTCTAAGTTTTTATAATTATCGAATTTTTTTTTTATATATTATAGGTCAAATTTACTCATTCTCTTAACTCATCATTTTAATTTCAGTATTTGTATACAAATATTAGGACATCAATTTTAATATTTAGGATAGTAATTGTCCAAATTTCAGGACATTGATTTTAATATTTAGAACAGTAATTGTCTAAATTTCATAACATTAACTGTCTAAATGACATGATGTTAGTGTTCAAATTTCAAGACATAAATTGTTCATATTAAGTGACTAAATTTCAGGCATAAATTCGACCTAAATTTTTTGAAAAGTTTATTTTAGGAATTATCAAACTTGGAGTTTATTGGGAGAAGTAATAGTGTTTTAGAGTTTATTGAGTGGCGTTTTCCTTTGTAAAAATGCCTTTAAAATTTTTAAGAGTAGAACTTGGTCTCTTACACAAAACTTTTAACATGTACACAATATGTTACTTAATATTCTCATCACTTTTATCCTAAAGTTTCTATAAGGAGATATATATTTTTTCCATTCGATAACTAGTTAATAGAAAGAAGAAAATTAAAAACTCTTAGACGAGTGTATGTTTGCTCACAAGTTATCATTTTTACTAAAAAAATTTTTGGGTAAACTGTGGCTAATGTACTCAATGTTTGATCTTCTGCGGATTATGTACCCAATATTTATTTTTGGCGGCTAATGTACCAAAAAATTTAATGCTTATCGGGAATATGCTATTTTGAAAGATTAGAAGGCATTGTTGACAAAAACTTAAATTTAGGAGACAAAATGCACTAATAAAAAAGTCAAGGGGGCACTGCTCCAATTACTTTTAAAAAAATACATAAAATGTTTTGCTCTCCAATGTCCAAATATAATTAGTGTCTTGGCTTGGGTCAAGATTGTGTCTTAATATATATGTATATATATATATATATATATATAATTACACATCAAGATTTTTGTACAAAAGGACACCATTCTTCAGAAAAGCCCATCATAGTAAAATCCATAAATGTCTTACTCAACAACAACTGTCTCTATCTAATTAATTAACTCCAGCCCATCACTATCTCTTTATCTAAAAATAAATATAAAGTAAAACGATAACAAATTTCTGATAAAAAAATAATACTATATATCTATATAGTAGTATAATAATAAAGAAATAAACTTCAAACTCAAAGGCATTAGTAATAGTAATATAGTAAATTAATCGAGAGACAAAATGATGCGAAATTATTCATGATATTAGAATAGAAGAAATTCATTAAAATTTCGATAATTGAAGACACGATCTCTAGTCTTTATATTCAGTTAACATGCTCTTTATTTTTATTGTTATGGATTTGTGGCTTTCGTTGCATTTATCCTTTCAGTTTTTTTTTTTTTTTTTTCGTTTTCAAATCTTAGGGGTTGCATGATTTTGAAATTCTTTAGTTGATAATAAAATGAAAAATTGAGAGACTTATGAACTTCTCTCTAAATTCAGGCTTCGTGAGCAAGCGTCGAGTTTGATGCCCGAGATCCGATATTCGTGCATTAATCAACGGTGATTGGATGCCCATGTCTAGCATTCATACACAATAAATAAGCGAATGAAGATTATTCGATCGGATATTCATGCAATACATCAACGATCGAATTCAGATATCCCCATAACTTTATTTGTTTAGTTTGATTTTATATTTTCTATACCGCAACTATATCACAAAACCATATTAATATCGGGTTCAAACCCCATGAGATCGAATGAGTGCCCCCTTTACATATGTAAACTTGACCAATAGTGTCACTCACATGTTTTTACATTGAATATATATATAATAATTCGAGAATGCTTAGTAAGTTTGACCGATAGCGCTAGTTTATAAAATATATATGGATATATATTGTAAAATGGGGATAAAATTGCACATTTTGATAGACACGTATTTTTAATTACGGTTTGTTGACTCCTAGCTAAAAAAATGAAGAATGTGAGACTGAGTGGTGATTTATTTATAGTTTTTACTAAATAATATCCGGAGAAGAAAATGTGAATGTTATCTAAAGAGGGACAAAGCTCGAGCCTCGAGGAAATGAGAGAAGGCAACAAATGCGTGGAGACACAAAATGATACCAAACAAACATATTTAAATCAATATTACTAAGAAAATAAAATAAAATAAATAGTTTAATTTAAATTGCCTGTCAAAATCTAAATCCAATTATGAGGAATATACGCAAAACTTTATGTGGGTCCTTTTAACTCCATGCTTGTCTATTGCTTTCTCTTCACGCGCCAACTTGCCCCTCAGCCAATAAGGAACAACACAAACAAATAAGAAGCTTATAAAGAACTTTATAAATAATAATAAAAAAACTTATACGAATTATATAATTAATTGGTCCCTTAAAAAAATAATTAATTGGTATTTCAATAACGATTCAGAGCGTTTTCTTTTCGATAAACATCCGATTTAAATTGGAGCAACTCTAAGATATTGATTCCATGAGAACTTAGAGTACGCGAGGAAAGAACTTAGGAGGAATAAAAATACTTATGTTAGCATATGAAAATAATCGATATTTAATCTACGTGTATAAACATATTATTCTCACACATTAAAAATTGATGAAAAATATTAAATGAAGTGAGACGGTGAATTCTTGATTTTTTTTTTATCAAATAGGGTCCGAACGAGATAAATTTATTTAATTTTAAATAAATACTATACAATAAAAAAGTATAATAATCTTCTAAAATGAATGCTGTAAAATGATCCAATAAGGCAATAACCACTCTTTCTTTTGTTTGTGAATTGTGATAGTTAAAAAACATATTACAATAATTCTATTGATTTATATATATTAATTTTACTTTCGTGTGTTATTTTAGAAAAGAGCCACTTGCGCGTTGTCCATCTTCTATATGCCTAAAGGCTTAAAGAAGTCTTCTTTTGTTCTATTTTTTTTTTTATCATAGAGAACAAGAAAAAATGATAATAGAAAAAATTAATTTAAGAAAAAGACATATTGACACTTTTTTCTTTGTGAAACTACTTTTTCTTTCTTTACATACAATATTGATTCAATGCCTTATTAACAACCTTAATAATTATTCTAGTGGAATGTCCTAAAGAAAAAATTGAAATGATATCTCATTTTTATAAATATAAACACTAAAGATGAGCATACACTTTGCATTTTTCTTATGCTCCTTGGATTTTCCTATGACTATAAGATACATAAATGGTATAAGTATAACAAAACAATATTTGGTCAAAATAAATTCACTGGTTTCATTATAATAGACCTAGGGAAAGATATAACCAAGAGGAAGTTCATAGATTTGGATTTTAACATGAGTATATTACTATATTTTATTTTATTTGAAGATAAAAGAGTGAAGAATTTAATACAGAATAAAATAAAACAATTGAATATCAAATTTGTTTGGCTTAATGTTAACTCTGTCTCTGTTACACGCCTATACAATCATGAGACGTGTGCCCCCTTTACATATCGTAAATTTGACCGAACGTCACATTTTCTTACACTGAATATATCTAGTAATGCGAGAGCGCATTATAACATTAGCCGATAATGTCAATCACATTAAAGGTCGTGAAAATGTTAATTTATGATCAACTCATCGACTTATTCCAAAGATATATTACAAGACTAACAATTTACCCTCCCTCAAACAAGTTGTGTTACATATAAATTTTTAAAAAAATTGATCGTTTATAACAAATGAGAGATAATGTACTAATTTTTAGATGGGCATTGTTATATAAAAAAGCATCTATAGAATATAGATTAAAGAACAAATTGCAACATTGTTGAAAGTTAAGGGTCATCAATGCTAATTATTCTCTTGTTTCCTAAACAATCAATTGATTAGACTTTAGCTATACAAACAAAATTGCTTCTATGGTCCCAATTCCGAAATGGTCATTTCCCAATCCGATGAAAATAAATAAACAATCCTCAAAAAGGAAAAAGAAAAAACCACCCAAAACACTTGCACTTTGTGATGCTAATTTCTGACACTTATTTATTATTATTAATTGTAAATGTGTAGTTGAAATAGGCCCCACAATCCACTGCCAATTCATATATCTTTAGGTGTCAACTTTCTAAAACAAGGTTTTGTGCTCTTTGTCTTCCACATAGTAGACAACCAATAGACCAAAACTAAAGTGGATGGATGTGTTTGTGTGAGATTAGACTAATACATAATACCATTTTCTTAAATAAATAAATAAATAATACTGTTTTTGCTTCTAATTCAAGCTACTTTCTTTTATCCTATGCGGTGAAAAAGCTAGTGAGATTAAAATGTTTTAGTGTTGAGATTTTAGTGGTTAATAAATATGCACACTTTTTAAGAATCTCAAATAAATACACAAAATGAAGCCTTTACTTGTGGTGCTTTGAGATATTTACTTATGCGTGTTTTTTCTTCTTATTAAATTTCTTTCATTTTCACCCCTGTTGTTTGGACCTCTTTTAATCTCTCTTTTATATATATATATATATATAGTCAGATAATTGGAGGTTATGACCCGAATTTGTTTCAAAATCATGTCCGAAATTTAAAATGGTAATAAAAAAATTATTTGAATTTTCAATGGCTTCGAGGTGGAAACGAATACATTCAAATATGAAACATGTATCGACGAGTAACTCGATATGTATGTCCAAAGAGATTTAAGATCCTATTATTATTAATGAAGTTTTTTTTTCCTTAAAAAAATATTTTTTTTAATGCTATTGCATTTGTCTTAAATTTTCTTACTTAATATATTTTCATGTAATTCTTTTTATTATTATTTCCATTGTTAATTACTTTGTATTCTATTTCTGACAATATAAATAAAGGATTGAATATTGAATATTGATACAATTTCTAAATATATTATAAAATATGAACTAATCGATAAAGTAGATGACATGACACCACTATTGTATATTTACTATTGATTTGCATGATTTTGAAGGGAAATAAATACATGCTATAATGACTTTATTATAAACCATAAAAATGGTGTCCAATTTAATATATCTGACTAGGCCAATGTTATTAATTATTGATTATACCACAAACAAACCATCATGACAGTAACAAAAAGAGAGAAACACATCATTCTACAAAATAAAAGCAAACAATTTTGCATCATTAACAATCCTTTATCACAATATATAATATATATATATATGTATATATAATAATAAATCCACTATGGTTAACAATGTTATAGTTTTGATATAATTCGTCAAATAAAAAAAATACAAAATACAAAAAATAACAACGACACAAAGAATTACAGTAGTTTATTAGGAGAGTACGAGGAATGTTACATCATAATCTACTTATCTCTTGTAAATTGTCTTTAAAAGCCATGAAAAAAATGACCTTATATTATTCTTTAGGGTTAATGATGGTAAAAATACCCAAAGTTTGGTCAAAGAACTCCTCTGGTACTTAAAGTTTAAAAATGATGGTAAAAATACCCAAAGTCATATCTGGGGAGTTGACCACTCCAATCTCGTAACACCGTTAATTTACATGTTAACTCTGACCACGCAGACATACGTGGGTTGCCGACAGAACAATTTTTTCCACGTTGACAAGCCCACATCAGCCTCGTTTACGAGAAAACAGCGAATTAAACCCCTAAGTAATACTGTTTAATACAACTAATTGAACCTCTAATGATTACACTTAACGAAACAGATTTTTCCACGTGACCAGAGTTATTGGGTAAGTTAATGGCGTTACAATAATGAAGTGGTCAACTCCCTAAATGTGACTTTGGGTATTTTTGTCACCACTTTTAAACTTTGAATACCCGAGGGGTTCTTTGACCAAACTTTGGGTATTTTTACCGTCATTAACCCTATTCTTTATCCTTACATACCTATATCGAACAAGAAAAAAAAAAAAAAACTTTCAACTTTAAGTTTTTATGTTTATTTTCCATGTAGAAGCTAAAATTTGTTATAACTTATTACAATTTAAGATAAAAAAAAAATTGCAGAATTAATTTACACACTTTCTCTATTTTTAAATTTTTTTGTTGTCTAGTTATAGTCCTTAAAATATATTATCTTTTATTATCTAATTTTATATTTTTAGCTTAATATAACTAATGCCTTTTCTTTTGATCTCTGTTTAACTTGTAATTTGTATTTTTCTTTTCTGATTTAAACTCCTTCTTCGGTAAAAAGAGAGAGATAGGAATAAAAAAATAAAAATATAAAATTACTTGAGTAATAAAGCAGAGACGCCTATATATTAAAAGTAACATTAAAATGGTGTATCCAAAATTATTATTATTATTATTATTATTAATGTTATTTTACTTTTCTTCTTCTTTTCTTTTTGAAGTTTTATATCATCATGACTTATATCCTGAGGTCCTGACTTCTGAGCTGTAGTTTAATTTAATTTAATTTAATATTTTCCATTATTGGTGTAATCTTTTCCCAGAGTAAGAAACGACAAGTGCGATTTCGTTCCTAAACAATATTAATTATTATATTATATTTGCTAGTTGCTACATGAAATAAAAGAGTCATAGTCAGACTTCAAATTGATTCAAGATTTCAAGTCTAATCAATCAATTCCTGATATTTAATTGACATAATTAAATAATAAACAATTTTATGTGTATTTTTTATGGCATTAAATTTTGCCACTTTAGAAATTAGAAATTTATTAGCAAAATACTCATTTAATCATAAAGTTTTTAAAAAAACTACTCAAATGTTTGATAAAATTAAAGAAGTACTCTAGTAGTAGTGGTGTTTTATGGACAAAAATAACATCATCTTCCTCCTATCTCTCTATCACCATTCGACGAAGCCTTCAATCACCCTTCTTCTTCAACGAAGCCGTTCGACCTCCATGTACGGATTCCGGCGCCGAAGCTCTGGCGATCGCAAAGCTGAAGGTGTTCGTGGTGTTCTACTCGGTGTACGGACACGTCGAGGGCTTGGCTCGCCGGATGAAGAAGGGCGTGGACGGCGTCGAAGGTGTGGAGGCATCTCTGTTTAGGGTTCCGGAGACTCTGCCGGCGAGCGTGCTGGAGCAGATGAAGGCTCCGGCGAAGGATCCCGAGGTTCCGAAGATCTCGGTGGCGGAGCTCGCGGAGGCGGACGGCGAGCTGTTCGGGTTCCCGATGCGGTACGGGTGAACTTGGTACACCATTCTCTGGCAATGGCGATTCGGGAAGCAAGCAAACGCCTCGCAATTGAGTATCTGAGCATGATACGATTCAAGATCGACAATTCAATCAAGGGTGAAATATAGTTTGAAAATTGGATTTCGAGCTTCGATTTTTTTGGTTTTTAGTGAAAATTTTGACATTGGAATATTCTGTTTTCTTCATGACGAACCCTTTGGAGATCTTTCTTATTCTTTTTCCTGAGAGCTATTTAATAAACAAACTAAGAATATTTATTCTGCAAGTATATATATATATATATATATATATATATATATATATATATATATATATATATATATATATGATTATCTGCCAAGTCATGGCTAATTGATTTTTTTTTTTTTATGAGCTTAGTGTTCAAGTTTCAACATATGCATATTTATCGTGGGTTTTCTACCGGACAATCTCAAATCTCCGTCATTGCAGCCGGCCACACCATCTTAATCATCGGCGAGAATTACCTGCCCTTCTTACCAACACTAATTACAAAGTCATAAACCAACAATCACATTTTTCATATATGAATTTTTCTAGTGTTCATCATATTCGTACGAAGTTTCATCAATCTTACTTTCGGATCATACCAAGAATCTGCTCGATAACAAAAAGATTCGAACTTGCCATGTTCGAATGCTCGATAAAGAAAGAAAATTGATAGATTGCTTTCCATTTTTGATAAAGAGTCCAACGAGAAATCCAAACCATGAAATCATCGATTCAGTTCCATTAAATTTTTGTAACCGGAGTTACACTTTTGTAACTGGAGTTACACTTATGTAACTCGAGTTACACTTTTGTAACTGGAGTTACAATTTCGTAATTCTAGTTATATAATTACACTTATGTTACATATTTGGGAAATTGCTTATTTGGTATCGGGGTTTCGCCAGAAACCAGCTCTTTTGACGTGTAGATCGTTGCAATAGTATGACCACAATTATGTAATAATATGACCACAATCATTAGAGTTACACTAATGTAAATGTGGTTACACTAATTTAATTGGAATTAAAGTTTTGTAACCGAAGTTACATTATCGTAACCGAAGTTACATTATCGTAACTGAAGTTACATTATCGTAACTAGAGTTACAATTTCAATATATTTGTTCAAATAATAATTTAGTGCTTTGGGAGTTAATTTGGAAGTATTAAAATAATTTTTGTAACTGAAGTTACACTTTTGTAACTCAAGTTACATAAGTGTAACCGGTGTTACACTTTTATAACAGGAGTTACACTTTCATAATTCTAGTCATATATGGTTACACTTATGTTACATAATTATATTAATCCAGTCTCCATCTAAAGGTGTGTAGCAATAATTTCACATAATTTGAGTTACAAAAAAGAGTTTAAATTGAAATATTGTCAAAAAATAGTGACATACAATTATGTAATAGTATGACCACAATTATGTAATACTATGACAACAATCATTAGACTTACACTTATGTAAATGTGGTTACACTAATTTAATTGGAATTAAATTTTTGTAACCGAAGTTACACTTTTAACCGAAGTTACATTATCGTAACAGAAGTTACATTATCGTAACTGAAGTTACACTTATGTAACTGTAGTTACACTTTTGTAACCGGAGTTACAATTTCAATATATTTGTTCAAATAATAATTTAGTGCTTTGGGAGTTAATTTGGAAGTACTAAAATAATTTTTGTAACTGAAGTTACACTTTTGTAACTCAAGTTACATAAGCGAAACCGGTGTTACACTTTTGTAATAGGAGTTACACTTTCGTAATTCTAGTCATATATGGTTATGTAATAGTATGACCACAATTATGTAATAATATGACCACAATCATTAGAGTTACACTAATGTAAATGTGGTTACACTAATTAAATTGGAATTAAAGTTTTGTAACCGAAGTTACATTATCGTAACCGAAGTTACATTATCGTAACTGAAGTTACACTTATGTAAATGTAGTTACACTTTTGTAACCGGAGTTACAATTTCAATATATTTGTTCAAATAATAATTTATTGCTTTTGGAGTTAATTTGGAAGTATTAAAATAATTTTTGTAACCGGTGTTACACTTTTGTAACTCAAGTTACATAAGTGTAACCGGTGTTACACTTTTATAACAGGAGTTACACTTTCATAATTCTAGTCATATATGGTTACACTTATGTTACATAATTATATTAATCCAGTCTCCATCTAAAGGTGTGTAGCAATAATTTCACATAATTTGAGTTACAAAAAAGAGTTTAAATTGAAATATTGTCAAAAAATAGTGACATACAATTATGTAATAGTATGACCACAATTATGTAATACTATGACAACAATCATTAGACTTACACTTATGTAAATGTGGTTACACTAATTTAATTGGAATTAAATTTTTGTAACCGAAGTTACACTTTTAACCGAAGTTACATTATCGTAACAGAAGTTACATTATCGTAACTGAAGTTACACTTATGTAACTGTAGTTACACTTTTGTAACCGGAGTTACAATTTCAATATATTTGTTCAAATAATAATTTAGTGCTTTGGGAGTTAATTTGGAAGTACTAAAATAATTTTTGTAACTGAAGTTACACTTTTGTAACTCAAGTTACATAAGCGAAACCGGTGTTACACTTTTGTAATAGGAGTTACACTTTCGTAATTCTAGTCATATATGGTTATGTAATAGTATGACCACAATTATGTAATAATATGACCACAATCATTAGAGTTACACTAATGTAAATGTGGTTACACTAATTAAATTGGAATTAAAGTTTTGTAACCGAAGTTACATTATCGTAACCGAAGTTACATTATCGTAACTGAAGTTACACTTATGTAAATGTAGTTACACTTTTGTAACCGGAGTTACAATTTCAATATATTTGTTCAAATAATAATTTATTGCTTTTGGAGTTAATTTGGAAGTATTAAAATAATTTTTGTAACCGGTGTTACACTTTTGTAACTCAAGTTACATAAGTGTAACCGGTGTTACACTTTTGTAACAAGAGTTACACTTTCGTAATTCTAGTAATATATGGTTACACTTATGTTACATAATTATATTAATCCAGTTTCCATATAAAGGTACGTAGCAATAAGTTCACATAATTTGAGTTACAAAAAAGAATTTAAATTAAAAAAATTGTCAAAAAATAGTGACATACAATTATGTAATAGTATGACCACAATTAGGTAATACTATGACCACAATCATTATAGTTACACTAATGTAAATGTGGTTACACTAATTTAATTGGAATTGAATTTTTGTAACCGAAGTTACATTATCGTAACCAAAGTTACATTATCGTAACTGAAGTTACACTAATTTAATTGGAATTAAATTTTTGTAACCGAAGTTACATTATCGTAACCAAAGTTACATTATCGTAACTGAAGTTACACTAATTTAATTGGAATTAAATTTTTGTAACCGAAGTTACATTATCGTAACCAAAGTTACATTATCGTAACTTAAGTTACCATTTTGTAACTTCGGTTACACTTTGTAACTGGTGTTACACTGTTGTAACTGTAGTTACACTTTTGTAATCGGAGTTACAATTTCAATATATTTGTTCAAATAATAATTTATTGCTTTTGCAGTTAATTTGGAAGTATTAAAATAATTTTTAACCGGTGTTACACGTTTGTAACTGAAGTTATACTTATGTTTAAAAGTTACAAAAAACGTTACAATTATTGTAACCTCAAAGTTACAAAAACGTTTCCTCATCGACGGCCCAAATTTCATCAAGAAGTATCTCGAACTCGCCGTGAAATCTGGCTATGGCCTTGGACTCGTGACCAGTCCGGACAACGATCTCTGTTGGGTTCCCCTCGATCGCCCAAGATATCTAACGACATTTGGGTGACTACATTGGTGTAACATCTCAATCTCCACTCGGATTTCCTCGTACCCTTCCTCCTAACACTTCCTCCTAACAGACAAATATACAATTGAAGTGCAGGGTTAGAAATGAAGGAAAATTATATAGCAGTAATTATATACCGGGGCTACATTTTAAGGTTCATGTTAATTCATTCGGAGTTGAGGTTTAATCAGAAAATTTTCTTGATATTAAGTATAAAGAGAATCGTTACATTGATAACAATAAATTACAGGAGAAACTTTAGCATGTCGTTTCCCATATTACTACACAAAACCCGACGATGCGTTGTTACAAAGATTGCCATTTTTTTGTGTGTGGTTGGAGATGGAAATACGACAAACAAAGACGTGTCGTTTTGATACAGCTTTTCCAGTTCATCTATCTCCCTCGTCTTCTCGAGTTTGGCCCTAGCGGCTTCACATACCTCGCTCTGGAACAACTCAATACCGGTCTATCAGATTCTGCATAAAATTATAAAACACAAGAGATCACAACACAAGAACAACGAATTTCCAATCCCGCAACGAACCCCATAGACTGACCTTCAAATGCGGTTTCCTGAGCCTCGCAGACGGTTCCGCTGCCACCCTGGCGACGAGAGGCTCCTCGCGAAGCCGGAAGAGAGCGCAACGACACGGCGGAGCGAGGCGAGAGACTCGGCGCGAGCTTGAGGCCTCTGGACTGCGGAACCGCGATGCGGCGGCCGGGGAGTGGGCCGCCCATGGTACGACTACGTAGCGAGGGAGAGAGAGTTTGTCGAGGATGGTGGCCATTGAAGCCGAAGATCGGAGGGAAAGAGAAGTGAGGGTTTGAGAGAGATAGTGGTTTTAGAGAGATAAGTTTGTCGAGAAGGACCAGAAAATGAGCAGGGGTATTTTTGGAAAATCACCTTTAAATTGAGTATGATTTGGATTAATTAAAACATGAGTAATTTTTAAAATAATTTGATTATAATTGAGTATTTTGCTAATAAGCCCTGAAAATATACTCTAATTTTTAATACTTTAAAGTATATTTAGAAATTAGAAGACGCAATTAGAGAGAGCAACTTTTAATTACTTACCAAAAAGCACAGCATCTACTTTCTAGTATCTATCTCCACTGTGACTCTGTCCCTAATTTTTGATAGAGAAGCTCTTTCACGCATAATAATGAGTTACTTTTGCCGCTATTATTAGAATATAAATACTAAAGAAAAAAAGCATAATTATCCACTGCGACACACACTGTCTCACGCATAATAACTTTTATTTATTTTATTCAGAAAACAGAAAGGGACTAAAATGATAAAAAAAGACAGAATCTTGAGAAAAGTGCAAAAAGGAAGAAATTGGAGTGGGAGTGAGAGTAGGGGACACCTGGGTCCCACCTCCATCATCACCATCGTCTTCGTCTCCATTTTCTCCTCCCTTTTTCCCTCCTCTTTTCCTTCGCACTTTCTCACCACCATCCAAACACTCCTCTCTCTCAGACTCAAACCATCTCTCTCTCTCTGGTCCTGTTGTGGCGATGGACGCGGAAGAAGAGCACGTGGAGCTGGGCCTGGCGCTCAGCCTCGGCGCCACGCCCAGAGCAGCGCCGTCGCACGCCGCGCGGATTCTCACGGCCAAGGACTTCCCCTGCGCCGTCGCCTCCTCCTCCGTCTCCGGCACCAAGAGGAATGCCGATTCTGCCCCTCGCGAGCCCGGCTCTTCGCCTCCTAGAGCCAGGTAATATCATGGATGATATCTCCATGTTTGTATATATGTATATGTGTGTGTACAGTGTACACTTCGATTCCTTCATGGCTAAGAAATGAGTAGTTTGCTTTTATTTTGAGTTATTGACTCGATCGGTCCCTCTATTAAGCTGTATGTGCGGAAATAGTCCTTAAACATAGCGCAAATGACCCTTTTATTACCATGTTGGTGTAGATTTGGTCCATTCGCTGTAAATTTGAACAGAAAAATAGGAAGAAACTATAATCAGACAGATTTTTTTTTTGCAATTTTTTTCGGTATTAAAGGAGGTTTATTTTTGTGTCAAGAACACGTAAATGTTAAATGGTTAAATGTGTAGCAAAGTACTAACTGAGGGACCGTTTATGCAATTATTGTAATCCTTTCATGATTGAGTTTGACTGGTTTTCCATTTGATGAAAGCAGTCAGGTTGTGGGATGGCCGCCCATTAGAGCCTCGAGGCTGCACTGCTTCGTCAACCAGGCGAAGACGCAGCGGTCCGAGGAGGACAAGGCGGGCATTTCCGACCAAGAAAACCCCAAGGAAGCTCAGAAGAAGATGGGCAATAACTATGGCGACAGACCGATCAAGGATCAGGGAAGCCTCGGGTTTGTGAAGGTCAACGTCGATGGAGTCGCTATTGGACGGAAAGTGGATTTGAACGCTCACACTTGCTATGAAACTCTGGCCCAGACCCTCGAGGACATGTTTTTCCGACCCGGTACGGTCATTAATGACAACCCTTTTGGTTAGTTCCTCGGAGATTATTTATGAAATCCGTTTGTTGAGTTTGACTTTGCTTTTAGGATCGAGCGGAGAGTCAAAGGAACAAGTGAACAGAAGCTTTAAGCTGTTGGACGGTTCGTCGGAGTTTGTTCTGACCTATGAAGACAGGGATGGAGATTGGATGCTCGTCGGAGATGTTCCGTGGAGGTATGTTCTCACCTTATTTTCGTTACCCGAGCAGTAATACTATGTATCGGTTTCGATTAATTTTGACCCTTTAAAATTCATTTTTCGTATACTCTTCTCTGAAGTTTCTACCTGTAAGTAAACGAAAACAAAAAAAATTGAACCGGGCTTTTTAGAAACCAGCATAGGGTTTAGTCCTTTTCGCTAATCGGTTCATCTACTCTTCAACGTGTTTAGGATGTTCGTGAGCTCGGTGAAACGGCTCCGGATCATGAGAACCTCCGAGGCTACCGGACTCGGTAAGTTGCACTGATGAATCAACTCTCGTTTTCAATTCCAAGCATTTCGCTTCCGTGAATTCTCAGCCCCGTAACTTCGACTTGCAGCCCCGAGATCCCAAGAGAGGAACGAGAGACAAAGAATCAAGCCTCTGTAGATTCTTTCTCTGCTGGAAAGGAAGAAAAGAAACAAAACAGTTTGACAACACAAGCAAAAGTAGACAAGTTTACGTTACAAGAGTGTTTTTTCCTGAGATTGGTCTCAACTAGTTTTTTTTTTCTTCAAATATATGTTTTTTTTTTCTTTATCTGGTTTTTGGCGATGTTTTTATTTTATTATATTAAAAAAATGATGTGAAAATGACTTACAACTTCCATATACAGTACTAGCAGAGAGAGAAGCTTGGGTAAACTCTGCTGGTTTGTCATACTGTAAATATTGGACTGCTTTATATCTAGTTTGCTTTGTCAATCTTCGGTCTTGGTTTTTTTTTTTTTTTTTTCTCACGTGTGATTTGTTTTTGTTCTTGTTCTTGTAATTTCTATTGTAATTGTTTCTTTCTTTCTCTTTTTTTTTTTTTATTCTATTTATTTCTCTCTGTTAATGGACCCTTTAGGTTAAACCGGTAACACAAACTAAGGTTGAAAGAAGCTAGACCCGAGTACTGGGTTTTTCGGCATTTTTCTTGCGAGATACTGGATTTTCGGATCTTACGTTTTTTTTCCTCGAAAATTCCCAATTTTATTTTGTCGGACCAAAACCGGATTTGGCTGAACCGGGTTGACTTGGTTTTTGGAAATGTTTTTAAAAATTAGTAAATTGAAGTAAAAGAAAATACATTTTCTTATGGTATTGAATAAGCTTAACATAGAACCGTAGAAGCTAAAATATAGTAACTGAAATATTATTATAAATTTAGCTGTTGAAAGCCTCGGCTCAGTCCCGATTCTATATTGGGAAAAAGAAACAGTTTTCCGACTGAAACCAGTCTAAATCGGGTCATAAAGACATTGAGGAAGATTATTACAGAAAATCTGCTTTGTCAAACATAAAGAATCTAATTATGTTTATAGCCCTTCAATTTTATATAATAACCTAAAACCCGGATTTAAGGAAAATACTTTAGTTAATTAATTGATAGAAGGTGTAATAGTTATCTTTCTTGAAGCCAATTTTATGAATTTTCACCAAAATTTCTGACTCATCCATTAAATTTTCATCAATATGAAAAGGTGCTCATAAAAATTAGAAAAACTTGTAGGGGGCGTTTGGTTATGGTCTCCGAGATCAGTTTCTGGTTTTGGTTTCAAACAGTGTCACATTGGTTTCACAGACCACGTTTGGTTGCCAGTTGTCTCTGTTTTTTGATACCGGTCTCGCAGACCACTGAAATTTTAATGAAGGAAAACAGAAAACGACATGAATATGTTTTCTGTCTTTGGTTTTCAACTCAATAGTACAAAATAAAACAATAATAATATATTATCATTCTATAAAATTATTGTACTATTTATAATAAGATATTAACTATGAAATTAACTTATATAATAAATTATTAAAATCATTTTTATATATAATAATAAATTTTAATGATATTAATATCATATTAACAAATATACTTAAATTATGTATATTATTAAATACTAACTTAATTACAATGATATAAACTCTTGAACGGAATATTTACTACTTTATATTACATTATTTAAACATGTAATTAGAGTCATGATATATGAATAATTTGTGTATAATATGACAAATATTTTTTAGACATAATATTAATATATATTACTTTCAAATAAAATATACTTTCTTTTTAGTAACGTAAATTGTATTTTATTGCATTTTTTTATTTATATTCAACCAAAGATATATAAAAAACTAAGCAAACAATGTTTCAAAAATCAAACTCTCAAACTGGTTTGGTAGACTAAATTCTCAGACTAGTTTCCCAAACTAATTTGCAAAATTGGTTTCCCAAACCAATTAACCAAACGCCACCGTAGTTTTTTTTTTTTTTTTTTTTAGAATCATTAGATAAAGTGCTCATCAAGAAAAGTTTTTTTGAATCATTACACTTTGAAGTTATGAAATTCTACTAAATTGAAGTATAATGGTGTTACTCTCTTTTGAATTGATTTGGGGGACAATTGTGGATCAAGATTATCATGGAATTGGAAATAATTCTTGTCACTTTTGTTTGTTTTATTGGGATTTGTTGGGCATGCTTTTCTTGCTACTTCCCACTTCATATCCTAAGAAAGATTTAATAATCACAAAAAATAAAAATAAAAATGGGTCACTTAGAAATGCACCACCAGAAAATAGTATTCTTAAATTCAAAAATTCCGTTTCGATAATGATTTTCGCGCACGAACTTTTTGAAATTAAAAAACAAAATTGTTTGTTCAAAATAGCTGCTAATTTATTCACCAGATCAAATTAATCAGATGTTTAAGAAAAATTAAAATTCAGAATTCATGTTCCGAAAGGCGAAAAAAACGGAATATCATATTTGACCACTACTAGACTACTAGTACATTTCTAAAGTAGTTGGACACGACACTAGTGAATGACTCTAAACTCACTTCAGTAAATATTCTTTCATATGTAACATCCATCTGAGCTGAAAGCACTAGCTATTTTTTTTAAAGAAAAAAGAATTACAATAATGAAGAGAATCATCATGAATATGAGAATATATATATATATATATATATATATATATATATATATATATATATATATATGGATTAATCCCGGCAAAAGTACCAATACTTTCAAAAAGTGGACCAATAAATACCAATTCTTTTTATTGCCCGGACAAAGTTCCAATTCTTTAGTTTTGTGTCCCTATAGGTACCTCCGAAAAAAAAATCATCCTCCATTGTTAATCATGCCACCGTTAGAAAATTTATCCACATTTCCATAGTAAATTAGCCATCAAAAAGTTGGATGATCAAAGATAATCGTGGATATGTACTTAAAAGGGAGAAAAATTACTTTTTAATTCCACGCCAAAAACGGCATAATCCATGGTTTGAAATTTTCACGAAAGTGATATGAGGAGACAAAACAAGAGAATTGGAACTTTATTCGGGTAAAAAAAGCATTTGAAATACAAAACCAAAACTTTTACGTGGCGTGAGTAACGTTGGAGGACAATTTTTTTTACAGAAGTACCTATAGGGACAAAAAACTAAAGAATTAGAACTTTGTCCGGGCAATAAAAAGAATTGGTATTTATTGGTCAACTTTTTGAAAGTATTGATACTTTTGCCGGGATTAACCCTATATATATTAATAGTGGGGTACATTGTGTATAAATTTTTAAAGGGATAATAGCGGCATAAGTCCCCAACCTTTACTCAACTGGGGCGGCATAGCCCCAACCTCATTTAATAGCGGTATAAGTACCAAAAGATGATTTCCGTCCATATTTGACTAACGGAAGTAGTCAACGTTTGCGTGGTCAGCTTCTCGTCAACGTGGACGCCACATAATCCGACATGTCACCATACATGTCATCCTCGCGTCATCAAATTTAATGCAAAATTAATTGAATCCCTCCATCAACCTTAATTTTGCATTAAATTTGATGACACGAGGATGACGTGTATGGTGACATGTCGGATTACGTGGCGTCCACGTTGATGAGAAGCTGACCGCGCAAACGTTGACTACTTCCGTTAGTCAAATGTGGACGGAAATCATCTTTTGGTACTTATACCGCTATTAAATAGGGTTGGGGCTATGCAGCCCAGTTGAGTAAAGGTTGAGGACTTATGCCGCTATTATCCCATTTTTAAATTAATACGTGGCAGACTCTTAGGAAAGTATTATTTAGAAAGATAACCCTAAAACACTAGATCTTATGTTACTTATTGTTAAAGTGCTACATGCTATTAAAATAGATTTTACTGCTCACCAAATATTTAATTAATATTGATTTTGTACTAGAAATAGGGCATTAAGTTTGGTTCGAAGAAAAAATATATATAAGGCATTTTGAATATTTTAATCGTAAAATATCGCGGAGTTTACCTCGTTCAATCCTATTTTTAGTTGTCGAGCGTGACAAAGTTCCGAATTCCGGGATTCTACAAGTAGATACATAATAAAAGGTTATTGTAAGGATCCTGACTAATTTAATCATAAAATATCACCGAGTTTACCTGGTTCACTCATAGTAATAAAAATACAAACACAAAACGAAAAAACGAAATAAGCTCAAATGAACGCTACCACGATAAAAGTAAAGTTCGGAACTTTATTGAGTGAAACACCAATTCAAAATTAGTCTTAAAGAGTGTTAATAGACCCCAATAAGCATAATCGATACACCAAGCTCATTACACATTGACGATAACTTATTGTATGAAAACCCCAAACTTTCCTTAATTTCACAACATAAAACTACAGTCAAAGCCGATATAGTGCAGAAGAACGTAATCCACGGATTGTGTTGAGTAATCTACTGTAAGAACTCTCGTGGGTCGGTGACATAGCCGGTCAACGCCGAAGCTGCTGCAGTGAATGGAGATGCGAGGTATATCTGACCTTCCTTGTGTCCCATTCTTCCTGGGAAGTTCCGGTTTGTTGTTGAGACACACACCTGCAAGTAAGGAATTGATATGCGAGAGTCGGTTAGACCCTAGGCCCGGTTTGATACCCGGAAAAAGTGGGTGATAAAAAAGTCGTAAGAGAAAAAATAGATGGAAGAAAGAAGCTAGCATTTTAAATGGCAGATCCGCGTGTTTGGGGTTTGATTAGGATTGTGTTTAATTTATAATTCAAAAATTGTCCATCGAAGGATTATCAGTGGTTTATTGAAGCTAATTATACGATAGGAATTTAGTGAGCGACGTGCCTGAGCTTCGTTCATGCGGGCATAAGTGTCTTTTGGGCCACCCAAACAAGCACCACAGCTTGGGCTTGCAGGCGTGTCGCAGCCAGCTTCTTCGAATATCTGAGAGCAAGTCTTCCCACCCGAGCCTGGGACCGGAAGGCTATAAACATCCATCCATACCTGAAATTTGTCTTTTGATGTTATTTTCTTCCCGTCGTAAGATTATTTACATTTTACGATTATGTCGAATAGAAGGCAATTGAGTATGACTAACCTTTTGAGTGGCAGGGACAAGGAATGTGGGAACTTTGACCTTTTTGCCCTGCGCAAGATAAGCAAATAAATTATTCAACTTAGCCCAGGAGAAAGAATAATAATATATAATAATTTAGGAGTAATTTACAATCTAAAAGGTTATTTTTGTCCGATTCATCAGGCGGGTCATAATCCCCAGCAACTCGAAAATCACTTTTCTGCGTACGATAAAAGGACTAATATTGATGTAATTTCTTACTGAAGCTAAGAAAACTTTAGCTGCAGCCATAAAATCCTCTGTTTTGCCACCAGTGCAGGATCCAATGTAGACTCGATCGATTTTCACATCTTTGCACTCTCTTGCTAAAGCCCGATTATCAGGAGAATGAGGCTGCAGCGAGATACGGTTTTACTTGGTCAATAAAAACGGCTACATTGACCAATACGTAGAGAAGTGAATAAGAAAAAAAGATAAGTATTTCTACCTTAGCCACCAAAGGCTCCAGTTTCGAGACATCGAATCTGTACTCGGACTGAAACCTAGAAGGCCAAAAAATAAGCAAGTGAAAAAATGCATTTGAAAGGCAATAGCATTATAGATAACGGTATATACTTATCTAAGTCTTTTCTTTCCTTCTATTCAGAGACTAAATCATTACACTCGTCTTCTAAGTATAAAGGACAAACACCTTTGCTATAGCAGCTCGTGTTACATGCCTAATCAGAGGAAAGTTCGATTTTTTAAGCTCCATTTTATTCTAGTAAATATCAATCGATGCTGTATATGGGTAAGAACTGAATCCTATTCCCGTATTTATAATTTTTCATACAAAAAAGAAACAGACTGATGGTCCAAATAATCAGCTGTTATTACAAAAAAAAAAGAAAAAAAGAAAAAAGAAGGGAATTGCTATGCTTTATTATTTTGGGAACCCCGGATTTCATAAACATCATATCAACACCACTAATCGCAATTACCAAACTTAGTTCATGATTAAGAACTCCACGATATTCTAACGTGTATCGTTACTGAAAAGTTCACATTAAACAACAAAACTGTATAGAACACGTAAAATACCTGGCCTGGGCATCACTGTATACAGGTTCATAAGGTTTAGTTGTTTTTCCCTGCGTAAAAGACGAACAATAAGTTCAAAATCAAAAGGCTTAGAAATTATGCATTTTCGGAAAGACTATTCCTAACAATAGAAAACATGAAGTGTTTTTTTCTCTCTCGGCAAAACAGTTAGGCTTTTACATTAAGAAAAAGAAAAATTAATCGCAATCCCTCCTCAAGTTTACTCAATGGTTCATTATTTGCCATAGCTTTGTTTCTTAGCAAGACCAGAGTCACCAACAATGATATTTTTAATGTAAGGGACATTAGACAAATACGTAGACAAGGTTTGTATCAATTTTATACTCGAGAAGGGTATTTGTTGGACCTCTATTACACCGCTGTTTATTTATATTGTTAAATAATGGTACTTTGGATATTTTATGTCTTAGGAGTAATAAGTGATAATTAGGCTTTGCTAAGCCTATATAAGGCGCCACCTCTAGGAGATTCATTCATATTTGATCGGGGATTTCCTATTGAGCATCACTGGGGGAATTTTCCCGGCGTGACTCTCGAATTAGGGACCGTGGTTACATTTCCCAATAAAGTCTTCTTGTTTCTCTTGGATTTCTATTTGGGCCCTATCAGTCCGCGCCGATTAAAAAGTTCAGAGGAAGAAATGCAATTATCAGTAAAGTTTGAGGTTCTTTTCACTAATAAGTTGAAGACGAAACTTGAATTGATGAATTTGTTGTAATGCAACGGAAAGCTATCGACACAGCCGTTCATGATAAGCAAGGCATTTACCTCCAAGTACTTATAAGTAGTGCTATCTGCCGGGATTACACCGTTCTTTCCACCAGCTTCGACGACCATATTGCACAAAGTCATTCTTTCTTCCATCTGTTCAGGAGAGATGATTGAAGCCATAAGAAGAACCGTGATGAAGGCAGATATTTGGAGAATTAACATGAATTGGAAGTGAAATGTGATAGGACCCGCGGAAAAACTTAAACATGAATCAACGAATTCACCTAAGTGATGGATCCTCAATTATTTTATTGAATATATAGAATCGGAAAACAAACATAGCAGCTCTCACTAAGGATGTAAGAAATGCATAAGCCAAATAAAACATAATAAAGATTATAGACTAATAATAATATAATTTTATTAATTATAAATTAAGGGTCTAACAGAATGTTATAGATCTCTGACTTACACTTAAGCTTTCAACAGTGGACCCTACAAACTCCATAGCTTTGTACGTCGCACCCGCAACAGATATTTCCCCAATAATCTGCAAAGATGACGATGTCATACGTGATAAACCAATTGAATAACTTAAAGGTAAGATCATGTTACTAGATTCAATATGCATAAAGGTTCCATTAACTTTGATATGTACTTACTTGCAAAATTAAATCTTTAGCAAGGATGTAATCTGGCATTTCACCGTCCAACACAAATCTAAGAGTTGGAGGAACCTGGAATTTTGAAGGCCGGTAAATAAAACCGGATCAGTATTCAAATCTTGAGCAAGATAATAAGATTCCAAATGAACATAGGAGAAAAGGCCAGAGATTGCTGCATAGATACATGAACTAACACTAGACATTTCCGTGAAACGGAACATACTTGTACCGTTGTTCTTGGAAACTTCTGTATATTTTTTCACCTAACTTCTTCATATTCTACAACACATACAAATATATATGTCGAGAGAAAGTGCAATAAAACTACAAACCTTCAGCAAAAGTTTCCCCGTGCCCAACACAAAACCGGCATCGGTGTTTCCAATTCCAGTGGCAAATTGGCCAAAAGCACCAGCTGTACAGGTGTGGGAGTCTGTACCGAGAAGGACCTGAACATTATTCTCACTCGAGTTTAGTTTCTATACAAGCATTTTACTGCATAAATGCTAAGAAATAAAAAAAATTCAAGGAAAGAAGCTTCACCTCTCCGGGTCTGCAGTGACCTTCTTGAGCAAGAGCAACATGACAAACACCTTTGTAATCAGGGTTAGCCTGCAAAGCATAGAGTAAGCACCGGCTTTAACACACGGAAAATAGAATATGACACACAAAACAAGCGCAATAGGTACCTTAAAGTTACCAAGATCCTTAATATCGTAAAAGTACTTGATGTCCTGTTCGGTGCAGAATTCCCTCAAGATATCCACATTGCGATTCGCACGTTCATCAGTCGTAAATATGTAATGGTCTGGTATTATCACAAGCTTTTCACGGTCCCAAACCTTCATGTAGAAATATTTAACGGGTAAACAACGCACTACACAGGCTCACATGTTGATAATATAATGAGTAATCGGCCCCAATTGTCCCTCTACTGTGATTTTGGTGCTGACATTAATCCTTCACTGCTAAATTGCATGTAAACTTTAAAAAAAAAATCATTTTTTTGCGCAACTTTCGAGGGTAGTTACAGAAGTTTAAATATCCTTAAAGTATGAACTTCCCCATCGGTTCCACTTAACTTACCAAAAAAAAAAAATCCATTTTTAAAGTTTCTATGCAATATTTAACACTAGAGGGGCCATTCCCGGACATCGGAGCCGATAATTCGATGCAAAATCGACAGATTATCAAAGCAAAATGGTAATAATCAATGAATCAAAAGCTAACCCTAGCATCTTGGCCAAACTCCTTCTTGAAAATCCCAATGGAACCCGGTCCACACACATCGTGCGTCATCAAGATATCCACATTGACCCACACATTCTCGCCGGGGCTCAAATGCGGCTTCTCCGACGACCGAGCCAGAATCTTCTCGGTCATCGTCATCCCAGTCTTGACCTAACAACACCAATCACACACCATATCGATAACCACAAACCAAACAAGCACCGATCAAAACGAGAGGGGAAGGACCCACGAACCGAGCCAGTGGTGGCGGGACTTCGCTCCGCTTGCTGGGGAGTCATGACGGAGCATATCCGCTTCGATTTCGCCGCTCTCTTGCACCTCTGGACCGAAAATGGCGACGCGGGCGAGGAGAGAGAGGAGAGACCCAGCTCCTTCTGATGAACACCCGGAAAATTTCAGAGTCCGAAAGCCACAAATCGAGCATAAGGGAAGAGAAAGAAGCGACCTTGGTGATGAAGGAAGCCGAAGTGGGAGCAATCGCCGAGGAAGCCATGAGCTTCAAAGGAGGTAGCTTGCTGCGGAAATGGAATGAGCGATGAGAAACCAAATGAATGCGTGTATATAATATATATATATATATATGTGTGTGTATATATATGATATAGAGCGAGAGGCGGCAGAGAGAGAGAGTTTGACTGGATTTGTGAGTTCGGAGAGAGAGGTGAGTGGTGGAGTGTGGGCGTCTTAAGTCTCTCATGGGAAGCAAAAGATTAAAAAAGTATTTTTTTATTATTTGTATTTTTTATTCCCTTACAAAAGGGGCAATTTTCGATGAGCTCGAATCATACCTCGGCCTTCCGACTCGCGTAGGGAGGAACAAGGTATCGATTTCTAGTACTCTCTCGGAGCGGGTCCTTAAGCACACGCGGTCGTGGAAAGTCCGGATGTTCTCGGCAGGTGGCCGAGAAGTCCTTGTCAAGGCGGTTGCCCAAGCAATCCCAACGTATATGATGAGTATCTTCCGTTTACCGGCAAATACCATTAATGATCTCCACAAACATATGAGCCGGTTTTGGTGGGGGGTTCGGAGGAGAAACGAAAAATCCATTGGAAGCGTTGGGATA
The DNA here is from genome assembly GCA_954871525.1 of Parietaria judaica. Lineage (NCBI taxonomy): Eukaryota > Viridiplantae > Streptophyta > Magnoliopsida > Rosales > Urticaceae > Parietaria > Parietaria judaica. Next base: position 24,769,859 of record OX940872.1, read on the forward strand.
CCCTAGCGAGACCAAAGGTGGAGGGGGGCCTCGGCTTCAAGGATCTTGGTGATTTTAACCGGGCGCTTTTTGGGAAGCTCACATGGCGGATTATCCGAAATCCGGAATGCTTGATGGCACGCGTTCTCAAAGCACAGTACTTCCCAGACTCGTCGGTCCTAGATTTTGAAAGTAAGCCACACTTTTCCTTCCTTTGTAAGGGTCTTTGTTGGGGCCGAGATTTGGTACGCAAAAAGATTAGGTGGCAAGTAATGGGAGGAAACCTTAGAGCTTTCAATAAACCATGGATTCTAAGGAATTCTTCCCCTAGTTTATCCTAATGAAATTCTCTCTGGATTAAAAAAAAAAAAGGGGGTAGACACGTATTGAAAATTCAGAGTTCTTAGTAAACTCGGAAAATTCCGATTCATAACGTTTTGAATCCGGATATTTAAGGATTCCAAAATTCTGGTTTTGGATTGTAAAACTCGGTTTAAGAGTGATAATTTTTTTTTTCAATGCTCGAAAATATGAAAATTTTGGGTATTGGGAATATGGGAATTGTTAATGCCGAAAAATAGATCAACACTAAAGCGGCTCAAGTTTTGATTTTGGACCGGGTCCAATCTCGGCTTGGTGATCAAATCAAACTTGAAGCTTGATTCTTTGTTTTTGATAGGCTTGAAATATTTCTCGAAATTGACATATCTGTCTCCGTCTTCGTATATGAGGAAACGAGAAAATGTGAACTTTAAGGGGGTACAGAGGGAGTATCTCCGTATCCACCTCCGACGCTCAACATTAGTCGGGTATTTAAGTTGGGATAGATAAGAGAAAACAAAGGTTTTATTGCTATAGAGAGCTTTTGAGTGAATTACTGTTTGAATGAAATGAAACCCTAATTTATAGGAGGGTCCGAGGGCCTATGCGTAATTAAAATAATTTCTTGGGTTCAAATTGCTCGGGGCGATAGCGCAATGCTTATATGTTATTTTAATGCGTAAGTGGGCATGTTCTATAGGATGAGCCTTAATTTTTCTAGGTTCCCAAAAATAATCATAACTTGAATTGAAATTGGTATTAAAAAAAACCTAGAGGAGTACGGTTGAGGAGACTATCTTATAGTGAAATTAGGATCCAAATTTGTGTTTTTAGGAGTTTAGTTCCAATCTCAGTTTTTTTTTTTTTAATGTTTTTACAAATATTTGTGTCGTTATATATTGTGGGAGCTTATTCTTTTTCATTTATTGACAAAGACTGGCCAGAAATGTGAATACTGCGGGCGGACGAAGCTTGGCAGAGTGAACTAGTATTTACAAATTAGATTCGATAATTTTTTAGCCAATAACCGTAGATATTGTTTCTGAACCGTAATAAAGATTTTTTTAAAAAATATTAATGTCATAAACCGGCCCGAGTTCTGGTTTCGAAACCAGGACCATAAGTATTAGGTACCCGTTTCTAGTTTTATTTCAAAATACGAGAAGCGGAGAGCATCTACACAAAATTGTACCCCTAGAATTCCAAACTTTATTATTTTGTTTTTGAGTTGAAAGTTAGAAGATGTGATTGGGACAGAACGAGGGACAAAGTAGAGTGATGTGAATCTGATTCCCATTGAGACATTTGATCAAAACCAAGTTAAAAATATTCGAAGCAAACTACTTTAAATATTAAAAAATGGTAAAATGACAATAAATCTTCCAAACCAATCAGTAAGTGTGTCAAACGACAAAATGAAAGAAAAACGACGGTGGTATGCACAGTAAGAAATCCGTGCACGACATTAATTGTAGAAATCGACGATATTGCAATGACGGGTAGAAATAATCATTGGTTACTAATGCCCAAAATGTTGAACCGGGTTAAACCCGGATTCGACAAAAAAAAATAAAAAACCCGGATACCGAAATATCCGGGTCCGACTTTTTCCGGAACCGGATATTTCGGTATCCGGGATAATTAAAACCCGGATATACAAATATCCGGGTTTTTTAATAAAAAATAATAGCCCCCTAACGGCTCTTTAATCTGAGCCGTTGGATCGTAGATCCAACGGCTCAGATTAAAGAGCCGTTGGGGGGCGGCAGAAGTAAGTGTAAAAAATAGATCCGTTGGAGGCAACGGATTTATTTGCAGACTGGCCCCTGAAAATAGCCGTTGGACCTCGAAAAACACCACTTTACTCGAATTCCTTCACATTTTTCCCTATAAATATCCAACTTCAACCTCATTTTTTTCACACAACTCCTTCTCTTCATCTCCAATTCTCCCAAACTCTCTCAAGCTCTCATATTTCCGAATTTACTCTATAGTTTAGCTACTTTATAATTATATAAATACTCTCTATTGTTAGTTTAATATATTGTCGTTAATATGTCGAGTGGCAACAACCGTTCTCGAGGACGTCCCGATGTCCGAGGAAAAGGACGGTCCACTATTCCGTCGCCGCGATCGGTTAATAGCGGGACGGGTTTTAGTCAACATAATTATAATGTCGGAGTTATTAATCAACACAATGTTCCCGGTTCCTCTAGCCAACCGTTACCGGTTCATGGTCAATATGGTACCGGTGGCGTCGGGCCGAACCAACAATTACTAATTTCTCAAGGTCAAGGCGGTATGTTTACTAACTTACTCAATTTTCAAGGTACAACTATTCCGGAATGGAGCCTTAGCAATGAGCAACAACAACAACAATATGTTAACCACGACGCCGAGGTACGTTTAGTTTAATTATTTTGTTTACACATACTTTAATTATTTTAGTTTAATTATTTTAGTTTAATTATTATAATTATTTTAGTTTAACTAATTAATTTAGTTTAATTAATTTAATTATTTTAGTTTAATTAATTAATTTAATTATTTTAGTTTAATTATTTTAGTTTAATTAAATAATTTGTCACGTCTCTTGAAAGTCTTAGTATGCTCTGTGGTTGCGGTTCCGACCGATCTTCCACATCAGAAACGAATTTCTTGAGATTTAATAATCATTTAATCTTATTAATTTAATTAAACTTTTTATGGTTACTTAATATTTAATAAGTTAAAAACCTTCAAATTTAATTTAATTCATTTATTTTTATTAATTAATTTGCCACGTCTCTTGAAAGTCTTAGTATGCTCTGTGGTTGCGGTTCCGACTGATCTTCCACATCAGAAACGAATTTCTTGAGATTTAATAATAATTTAATCATATTATTTTAATTTAACTTTATATGGTTACTTAATAAGTTAAAAAAATTAAAAAGGTAATTTGTATGTGTAGTAATAGTTATAAAGTTCTTATTGGATTATGGTGTCTTAGAAAGATTGGTTTTTAAATAAGGTTTGCTTTGCAATCTCCTCCAAGCTAGCCTGGGAACCTCGGGGAGTTCTGTCTAGAAAAGCTTGGGCCTAAAGCGAGATCATAGTATCCTTTCCAGTCGATCTGGCCGTGGAACCTCGGGGAGTTCCGTCTAAAAGAGCTTGATAATTATTTCCACACATAAGAAATACCATTTTTAATTTTGTTAACTTTTTTATTTAACTATATCAAATTTAATTAAATTAATATGATTAATATTAATTTAATTGTAATATTTCTTCATTTTCTTGAAAATTTAATAAATGTAATTGTAATATTTCTTAATTCTTAATATGTTTTTTTAGGAAACGAGGTCGAGGAACCTACCCAACGACCCCGATGCCCAGTACGATGATGATGATGATGCAGAGGACCCGAACTACGTTCAAGGCGAGGAGGAGGAAGTTGACGAAGTTCTACCAACGCCGCCACCGCCAGCTAGACGTGGACGTGGACGTGGACGTGGACGGGCCCAACAACAACCCTTGGTTCAGGGTGAGGACGGTCGCCCCCCCCATCCGCCGGCGAGGAAGCGAAAGAAATTAACGGGAGCGGTTTGGCAGAACGACTTCATACCCGACTACAGATACAACTACGAAACCGGCTTGGAAGATAGGTGGGGGATTTGCAAACACTGCAATGCGGAGTTTAGTGCTCACCCGAAGCACGACGGTAACAGCCGCCTAGAAGCCCACGTCAAGACCTGCTTGAAGAAAAAGCGGGCGGAGGAGGTAAGTCGCTTACCCGATGATCTTTATAGAATGTATGTTGCTCAGTGGGTTATACGCGATGGTTTGCCTATATCGGCGCCCGAGGGAGAAGGTTTTAACGAATTGATGATGAAGGTGGCGCCGATAAACTATAGGGAAATCTCGTATTATATAAACCACGAGACAATTATCAAATTTTATAACGAGCAAAGGGCCGCTTTACAAGAAATGTTCCAACAATCTGCTTACAAAGTGTCTTTAACGTCGGATTGTTGGAAAGGCCATGCCAATGATGATTATATTACGGTCGTAGCTCACTTTATCAACGATAATTGGAAAATGGAAAAGCGTATCATAGGTTTTAGGCCTTTGAGGGTTAGACACACATCAGTAAACCTAGCCGAGGCGATACTAGAAGTTTTGTCGGATTGGAACCTTAAGGATAGGGTAGTTTCTATTACGTTAGATAACGCAAGTGCCCACGCCAATGCCGTAGAAATAATGAAGGAAAGTTTGACCAATTTTAGGGACGATTGTTTTCATCAAAGGTGTGCGTGTCATAATATAAACTTGATAGTTCAATCTGGCTTAAAAGTTATTTCCGATAGTATCGCCAAAATTAGGAACACGATTTTGTATATACGATCATCTACTATGCGTACAGTTTCTTGGGAAGATTATTGCAGGGCTCGCGGTTACCCGGTAAGAACGTTTCAACCGGATATACCGATCCGTTGGAACTCGACCTACATGATGTTGGATGCTGTCCTACCCTACAAGGAGCTTCTTACAAACTGGATCAACAGCCTGGAACAAGAAGACCGCGAAGACATCACTCCGGACGATTGGCTCACCGCCATCCAATTCCAGGCTTTTCTACAACTTTTTAATCAAATTACTATTGATTTATCTCATGTTTACTCACCCACGTCGCAGAGAGCTTTGCCCGCTATTTTTGATATACTTTGTCATTTTGAAACCGCTAAACGTAATGCTTTATTTACCGATGTACTAACCCCAATGATTGCAAAGTTTCAGAGTTATTGGAGTCCTGAAAACCTCCCATTTCTATACTGTGCCGCTGTGATCGTGGATCCGACACTTAAGCTTTCCAGGCTGCAGGAGGTCTTAAATTGCATGCAAGAAATCACGGGGGAGGCCTACATGACGCACAATTACTTCGATGCGGATCAGAAGATGAAGGCTCTTTACCAAGAGTACGAGCAAATATATAACGACATCGAAGATCAGTGGGAGGAAACGAATCAACAACAACCACAAACTCAAGTAATTTTTTAACTTTATTTCTTAAGATTAATTATTTTTATTTCCTAACATTACTCTAAACTTTAATATTTTTGGTTCAATATAGGGCGGACGCGGGGGCGGTGGTTCACAATCACCATACGTGTACAATCACCGTTTATTCTACAACCTTACGGCTATTGGGCGCGGCAATGCATCGACTTCTTCACCGTCTTCACAAGGAAGTGGCGGTTCGGGATCTCGAGTTCTTGGTTGACGTCAACGACGACACAACATCGACGAGTACGCCCGTTTCTGCAACCTTCCTCCGACACCGTGCCCAAATGAAGGCCTCGACATTCTTCAATGGTGGCAAGCAAATCGATCGGAGTATCCGGTCTTATCCTTGTTGGCTCGTGACATTCTCACCATCCCGGTCTCAACGGTATCATCGGAGGCGGCATTCTCAATGGCCGGAAGGATGTTAGAGCCTCGCCGCAAGTCTACAAAATCATTGATGGTCGAGATCCTTATGCTTTCGAGAGATTGGCTTATGGCCAAGAAACGACAACAAGAAAACGATATGTACGACCGAGAATTGGCGAATTACTTTTCACAGATTCAAATGTAATTCGTTTTCAATTGTTCGTTTTCTTATTGTACTTTGAACTTGTAACTTCGTTTGCCGTTGTAGTTGTACTTTCCCGTACCTTCGAGTTTGTTGAATAAAGACACATATTTATTTTCTTTTGTTTTGTTGTTGTATGTTTTATTTATCTCATAATTATTTTTTTAAATATTTCAAACACTTAAAATAATTTTAAAATTTTATTTTTTCAAAACCGAACTTAATTACCAAATGTTTAGATTTAACCAAGTAAACGAAACGAGGACTAAACAATAAATAACAATAAATAACACAATTAAAAATTAAAAAAAAAAAGATACAAAACCCGGAACCGGATATAACCGGGTTTTTTTTTTTCCCGGACCCGGATATATCCGGTTCCGGGTTTTACTAAAAAAAAAAAAAAAATCCGACCGGAGGGGTAAAACCCCTACATTTTGGGGACTGTTGGTTACCAATATATATATATATATATATATATATATATATATATACACACGGAGAAGTTCTATCGATACCACAACATATAAAGGCTTTGAACAAAATCAATTACTAAAACGATCTAAATCTTGAAAGCAAACGAAATCTGATCTTGAAACGAGATTATATCCAAACGACATCTGATCTAGAAAAAGAAAAAGAAAAAAAAATGAACTTGTACATTTCAATTATTTTTTTTTTCCAAATAAAGTTTCAATACATAGGTTTTGTATCAATATGAATCTCCGTCAAAATTTATAGGGTGTGGGGGTGTAGGAGAAGAAGGTGCCGAGGCGGCTAGGGTGGTGCTAGAGCTGCTCGCGATTAATCTCTAGCTCTAGGGAATTAGATTGTTTCTAATGTGGTATTTATAGACCACATGTATTAATGACCTAATGGACTTTGGCCTACTAAATGGGCTAAGCCCACTAAGTCATAATTAATTAATAAAAAAATACACAAAATATCCAAAAAACACCTAAAGTTTTTTTTAAAAATGCCCATAATTTCATAAAACTAATTTATACCTATTAATCATTTTGTTTGGACCATATTACCCTTAATATTAGTTATTAATATTAATTTTTTTAATTATTTTTAATTATATATTTTAATTTCAAAATTATTTTTCCTATAATTGTGGTTGACAATTTCCATAATTACAATATTACGTATTTATTTAATAATAGAAAAAAAATCAACAATCTATAAAGGGGGATTTCTGAGCTTTATCACTAAAGATAAACTCTGATACAACTCTCCCATGGAAAAAGCTTCGACCTTGTCCTTCTTCCAAATTGCTTATTCCAGTCTCGTTGAAGTTCTAAGGTAAGAACTACATTTTTGTTCTCTTCAATCTCTTCATTATACAATTATTGCCTATTCTAGATTTGGAGACCAAGCTATTGGCTTCTTCGACAAGACCCTTATGCTGTTCTTCGTCTTCTTCATCGTTACCCTTATTCCTCTCATGTAAAACCCCGCAAACTTTTCGTGTAACCCCATTTCATTTTTGTAAAGTGATTTACTACTAGGAATTCGTAACTTAAATTACAATTACATGTATAATGCTTTAATTTTATAAATTTGTAACATAAAGTACAATTGCTATACAATTACATGTATATTGATTAACTACTATGAATTCGTAACTTAAATTACAATTACATGTATAGTGATTTAATTTATTAATTCGTAATTTAAATTACGAATATAGACATAGTCATTTACTATTACAAATTCGTAACTTTACATTATATTTACATGTATATTGATTTACTTCTATAATTTTGTAACTTAAATTACAATTATAATTTGTAACTTAACTTCAACTAACACTCGTAACTTAAATTACAAATTAATATACATCTTATAAGTATCTTACTAACATCGAATACAAGTTTAAAACATGAATCGTTAAAGTAATTTAATTTTTTGAATTTTCCAAATAAAATCGTTAAAATAAAATCATCATTAATAGGGAGAATTGTACGCAATTAATTCAAATATACACACTTTAAACAAATAAATAGGAAACCTATATTTAAGGAAATAAATTTATTTTGTTTTAATTAATTAGATTAATTGTTGTTTTTTCGTTATATAACTTATTTACACGTATAAAAAAAAGGAAGGGTATATTGGTCTACATTGAGATTAGTTGGTAGTTTTAATTACCAAAAATAAATTTGGACATTTTTTTGAAACATTGAGTCACAAATGGGCATTTGCTCATTTACCTTTAATTAATTATAGTAATTAATTAATCATGTAATAAATATTGCAGGCCCGAGTGAGCCCGTCGCCCTTAATGTAGTTGGGTCGGACCCGGAACATAGGGTATATGAAAAAACTAAAATAGACTTTAAAGGTATTTTATTTTTATTTTTTGAAATTTTAGGGTATATTTTTACCAAAAATAAACGTGAAGGTATAATAAAAATAAATAAATTATGTCCTATTAAATTTTAATTTGATTCCCTAAAAATTAAAATTTGATTTGATAAATTTGTGGAAAGAGTTTGTCGCATACTAAAGAATTGTATTATAATTAAATTTTTGTTGATGGTTTGATCTATTTTTATATGTTTGATTAAATTTTAATACTTGATGTCAACTTTATTATAAACAATGTCATGCTATTTCATATCGTACATATAATATCCGTTATATATATATACACACACACACAAATAAGTGAGAAAGAGTCTCAGATACCATAACATAAAGTCCTGTATGATTTTCTATCATGTGATGAAATAATAGTCTGGTTTAAATCCCAACGACAAAAACATAAAAGTCTCATCATAAGAAAGAGAAAAAAGAAAAAAAAAACAAAGGAAGGAAGGAAGCGTAAGAACTAGTCGTGAGAAATGAGAATGATAGATATGAAAAAACTTTTAAAACGTTAATTTGGTTTCTTAGAACAAAAATATAAAATATTTTTGTTATATAAAAAAAACAAATAATATATTTACATATTCTTCACTTAAGTTGGCAATGGAGCATAGACTAAAAAACAAGATAGAAATTAGTCGACGACATTTAGTTTCTCTCTTATACTCCTTTATACATAGTGCTGACTTCTGAGCACTATATATTTTGTTATATAACAAGATATTATAAGCTTACCGAACTTTATATATTATATAGTACATGTATGAATGTTTCTAATGCGAGCAATTATAGACTTTTTTTTTTTTAACACTTGTGGGAGACTTGATGAGATTCAAGTCTTTTCTCAAAGGCTCAAAGGAGTAAAGACTTTTTCTAACGCTTGTGGAAGACTTGGTGGCGATTTTCGTTTGTCTACATGAGTTCGAAGTTTAGGACCAATTTATATTTATACATAATAGCGGTCATGTACTTAAGTTATATTTGTAAAGGAGATGCCCGAGCCGCATTAAAGTGTAGGACTTGTAGGTTTCCGTCTTCATCATGTCTAATTACCCGTTATTTTACAGTGACGCGTGTCATCAGACTCTCATTTACATTGTTTTATTACACGGCTTATATTACTATAATAATACGATGATACATAAAAAAATGGAATATGATGAAACACACTTCATGCAGTGGCGGAACCAAGATTTATAATCCGGGGGGCTATATTTAAAATTTTTCTACAAAGTTACATTAAGAGAGACTATATTGAAATTTTTAGTGATAGTTGAAGGGGCGAAATTTAAATTTTATTGGAATTAACACTAAAAAAAAATAATACTGAGGGATCAAAATGCAAAAAAAAATTGTTGCGGGGAGGGGGGGGGGGGGGGGGGGGGGGTTGAGCTAGTACCGCGACTTCACGCGATTTAGGTACTTTGGTCTTTATATAAATAGAATTTGAGTACATGAATATTTCGCTTAAACTTTAATACATTTGTAGCTATTAGTATAACTCTTATTTTTATTTTTTTTATTTTATCTCCAATCCTCTTTTTATCTATAAAAGGCTCGATTGCAAAAGAGAATACCCAAAAGATGAGTAACAACATGGATGAACTCCGTCTTGCCGCGAAGGCATACTACATGAACAGCTCGAGGGAGGTGCAGAACTACACCTGGCAATTCTTTGCCTCGATGGACACCAACGGAGACGGCCAAGTCAGCTCCGACGAGTTCGGGCTCTTCCTCCGGCAAAACGGCTACAGCTGGATAAAGCCTAGCATGTTCGCACAGTTTGACGCAAACAACGACGGTGCCCTCGACTTCTGGGAGGCCATGGCGTTCTACTACGTCGTCAAGACGCGCGCGGTGTGGTGCAATGCCTGCTACGCACTGCTGCCAGGGCTCTACTTCACGTGCCTCACGTGTTTCGACTCGCACGGGCAGAGCACGTTCGACCTCTGCGCCGCCTGCTATGGAGGCCGGTCGTTCAGCCACGGCCACGCGGCCTTCGTTGACAGCTACGTCCTGCTGCGGTGCAAGAGGGGGATCGCGCCCGGGATGAACATTACTCATGTGCGTAAAAATTAATTCTCTAAATAGTTTTTTTTTTAGAAATTTTTTTATATACCTTATAATTAGATTCATTTTTGTCAAAATATATAGTCTAGTTTTCAAAAGGGATAAAATAATGTGGTTTTTGTCACTTGGACGACCTTATTTCCAAAAATACCATTTAATTTAGAAAGAGAATACATTGATGATTGATCCGATTGGATATATGTGAAGAAATTAAGGGGTAATTTGAATAATATTGAAGACTAATTTTTTTTTTTTAATAATTGATTAGGTCATTAGAGATTAGGTACATCATAATTCATATGGACTTGTTTTATTTTTTCCAAACATAAATCGGGTACGTGAAAGAAAAAGAAAAAAAAAATAGATCAACATGCACAATTTATTTTTACTATTGTTTTGTATGCATGGAGAGTATTATATATATATATTTATATTTGTGGCAAAAATATTCATATATTATAAAAAGTATGACTTCTATTCTCTTTATTTAGCATAAATTTTCAACTCTTTACCGTAAAGTCACTACTACAAATAGTTAAATACACAATGGAAATTGCACAACACTTGTATAATATTGTTGTGCAAAATAAGATTACACAACAGTTTAGTTAACACTGTTGTGTAAAGTTCAAACAAGCCACTTTTATACAACAATTTAATAAAACCGCTGTAAAAAAAACCCGTTGGCCTAGGCGAGAAAAATCTCGCTGCAGCGACTACTAATTAAGCTGCGTATACACAACGGTTCTATAAAATTGTTGTAAAAATTCTCGATGGCCTAGGCGAGCAACAATCTCGCTGCAGCGACTAGGCAACGATTGTAACTTATTTAATTTTATATTTTTCCTTCAATTTTTTTTCCACTTCTATTTCTCCCACAACCAGTTAGCCCTAATTTTATCCAATCTTTCCCTCGTTCCTCTCTACTTCTCGCGAGATCATTCCGACCATCTCTTCGCTTCGCCGTTGAGCATCGTTGCCCAGAGCTTCGCCCCCAGAGAGCACGCCGTGGAGCATGGAAACCTAAAGCATCGACCCTATATGGCTTCATCTCTGACTCTATCTGAAGCTCTAAAATTGCTCTCTGTTATCCAAGTTTCAAGTTCTTACAACCGATTGATTATTTCTTTCCCGGACTTATAAAGTTTATTGTCTTTTTGCCCTAATGGTTCTGGGTATGCAATTTTTATTTTATTTTTATTTTTTGCTTTGATTTTGTTTGGATTGGAATCTCATTTATGTTTAGTTTGGGTGATTCTCAAAATGTTCAATCGAATTTCGTTCTGGATTTTTATTCGTGCTCCGATGTGCAGCCATGAGTCTTGTGCGGTGATGTCTTCAGCGACGGAAGCGGAGGAGAGCATCTTCGTCTTCTGTAAGCGGGTCAGTTTTAAAAAACTTATCTTAATCTGTTTTCAATATGGTTCACGTTTAAATATCTATAGTAGAAAATGTTTTGGCTCTGGTTTCATTGTTAGTTGAATCACTTACTCGTTTTGTTTGAATTAAGTGTTGTTTTCCCGTTCATCAACTCTGTAATGACTAATTCTTAAAGGCTCATCCACTGTTCATACTTTCTTAGTCCGATTTTTATTTTTTGTTATCTATGCATTTGTGCTAAAATTTATTGTCTGTATGCTTATGTTGAATAGATAATTTGTGAGCAGGTCATAACATCAAGAAGTTGGTCAAAGGTGGCTTCATTATCAAGAAGCCCATCGAAATGCACTCATGTTCCCTTGCTTGATGCTTGATAGAGGCGGAGTTTGTATTATAGTTCTTGTGTATATGTTTTCTCTGTTTTGCATTTTACATTTACATGTTCCCTAATGAAGTCATGTGTTATTTATTATTATTATTTCAAGAAATCTAAGTATAAATTTGCTCTCTATGTTTTTTTACAGCTTCCAAGACCAAAACCTCAGACGAAGTAGGCGGAATTCGCAAAAGCAAGAGGTTAGTGACTTTACTATTTTCTACACATAATAATACTTAGTACAATCGGGGTTTCAATGCAAACGATATTGGTCTTCATTTGACGCTAGAGACGGTCGTTGAAAGAGTGTAACTCGTATTTTATTTGATGAAATCTTTCTTTGTAAGAAAAAAAGAAGTTATTTTATCTTTTTAAATTAATCATGTTTCAATTAGTCGTGTAAATACATAACCTATACGTGCGTGTAGTTTTCGCCTTTGTCTACGAACCGAATCTAGATTGTTTGTTGGCTTACAATCTAACGGCTCGCGATAATCGCTAGGGTCTGATCTCTTGTGATTATCGTATCATTATTTGGTGTTGAATATCGTAGTTTTTCTTTCACGGTTTTTGTATGGATTAAAGGTTCATGTATTCATTCGTAATTCTCAATGTCAATAAAATATATATATATATATATATATATATATATATATTCTTCTGGGATTGTCTTCTAATACCAAAGAGTGAGATTGTAGCAGTTATCTACCATTGCAATGATGTACGGTTTTTTACTTGATGATACTGCAGGGGTTATTCATGTTAGGTCCTATAAAAGATAGGCATACAGTAAGGTCACGGTGGACTTCTCCTTCAAACTTTGGTTTAAGTTGCAGTTATCAAGGGGCATGCTAAAGATGATTTTGACAACGAGATAATACATATATGCATACTTAAATTTGTTTAAGGAGCGCTATGTAATGCTGGTGTTTATATCATTTGTAATGCTGTTAGTTTACAATTGGATAATGTTGTATACATTTATATTTTTGTAACGAGAAAGGAATAAAGCTACTACGAGTACGAGTGATATTAGTGTTGGCTCTTTATTATCGTGTGTTTATACTATGCTATTACAGATTTAGATGTTGTATGATGAATATTTAATACGAATATTAAATAAAAAAATCAGAAATTTTTTCCCAAATTAATAATTTTGGGAAAATTTTTCTGATTTTTTTGCTATTTTTTGTGAGCTTGCACAACAGTTTTTATCTGTTGTAGAACCTTGAGTTTCAACAACGGTTTTCAAAAGCGTTGTGCAAGATTACGCAACGTTGCATAAAGCAACGGTTATTTTCCGTTGTATAAAGTTTACACAACACAAAAAATCTGTTGTGTAAGCTACTATTTGTAGTAGTGAGTTCTACGTGATTTTATCACGTTTTTACCTCTTTTGACCATGTGGCAACGTGAGCGGCCTATAATGCCTTAGTTTTGCATTGCAACACACGTATTAGCTACTACGAGAACTTAATATTCATTTTCAACTCTTTAAAATTTTTGTAGGTAGCTACGTGGTCAAAATAGGCAAAAGTATGAATAAATCATATGTTAGCCACATGAAATTTAGGGAAAATAAAATATATCATTAATAAGTTATAGTTTTTGTAACATATAAAGATACTTTCGCTGCAAATATCGGGCATATCGGTGACTTTTTGTGAATGAAATTGACCTAGCTATTCATAATTTAGGGTTTCTGTTTTTGTTTTTATATATATATATGAATATATTTTATCTAATGTTTATTAATATTTGCAGGCAGTTACTCGAGCGCAAGTCAATAATCAAGCGGTGCGTATTCAATCCCTTGATTAATTTATTTACAGTTACTCGACCCAAAATTCCGGTTTTTTTTTTATGATTTTCTTACTCCGTTAAAAAGAATCTTTATGGATTCATTTTTTACGTTAATTTTTCAATATTGCATGAGATCTCGTCTCTTAAGATTTCTCATCAAATTAATGCATGTCGTTAATTTCTTACATACTTTTCTGGTTGATTCTCAGAATCATTGGTTTAGAGCAATGGAAATGGCAGTTGGAGTTGGGAATTTGCTCAACGTTGGGACTTTTATTGGATGTAGCATTATGTAAGCTCGTGTATATTAACCGCGGTTAAGAAAACGGACTACAAGAAGTTGAGCCTACAGCTAGCGACGGCGTCTACACTGATAACACCTTAGTCGTTACACACGAATCTTTTTTGTTTTTGTTTTGTATTTCGATAATACATTGTGAAATATATTGCTTAATTTCAATTAATTTTCTATATGTAAACAAACTTTATATCTTATGATTTTTTTTATCACCTATTTTGTTCCTGATATGACTTGTGTTTATATTTTATAATATCCTACGTATACTATAATTAGGTGAGAAAATCTAGTATTAAAAAAATAAAAAAAAATACATTCTTTTATAATATTTATATGTTATGATGGAAAAATAAAATAAAATAACATGTTATCTGTCTTTAGTTAAAATAAGACATGATATGAAGAACTAATAAAACTATTTAAATATTTTTTGTAGGTTCCTTTTAAAATAATATATTTAACATATATGTGGTAATAATCATATATATATATATATATATTTGTGAGTTGTGACTCATAAATGTAAATGTAAGTCTTGCCAGACAAATTACATTAAGACTCGGTCCACCCCAGTTTAAAATTATGTAATCACTAAATCGCTTCATTTATCGACCGAAATATTGGATTCTTTTTAGTTGAAATCAGTTAGTGTAACTGAAAAAACATATTTTGCATAGGCAAATGCAATACATTACGCGTCAAAATTGCAAAACATAAATATTTTATCACAATTACATGCTAGAATTTTCTTATTGAATTGACACGGTGAGCAGCTATAGCGTCCAACAAATTGATAAGAAACCATATATATATATATATATATATATATATAATTGAAGATGGCAATATGAAGTGTTGAGTGAAAGGAAACTAGAAATTGAGTTGATGATAACGTAGTGCTTCTTATTTTACTGATCAATAGACTGATTTAAAAATTTGTATCTATATTTTAGTAACTATTTTTGGGCATGCATATAATAATATCCTCCAATATACCAAAAATTCTAAAATTATCCCTCAAGTTTTCATAATTCTCAAAACATCATTTTCAAATTTCATGTACCAAAATACCCCTGTAAAATATACATATCGAGTCCTGAAAAACGGACATATCGCGTCATGAAAAATGGACAAGTTAGGGGTATTTTGGTAATATGAAATTTGAAAAGGTTGTTTTGAGAATTATGAAAACTTAAAGGATAATTTTAAAATCTGTGGTGTATTAAGACATGTTTTATGAAGTTTCCCTTATACAATTAGTTCTTATTCTCCTTGATAGTGCTGAGCACTACTTTGATTGCAAATTGCATATATAATAGTACATATATACTATATAATATCATACATTGTATTTTGTATTGCAACACTATATATATGTTTTATGTTTACTAGAACATTATATATTAGTGTACATGTAAGAATGTTTCTAGCTAGTAGGAGCAACCATAGACACTATTATGTCCAAACAACCAGATAGGGTGAAAGCGGGTCCAAACGGGTTTCCCCAAATACGGAATTAGGATATCCGGTTACTGGCTTGTTGCCAAAATCACTCGTGGAAGACTTGTGATATTAAGTCTTCTCTTCATAGTTACCGAACATTCACATCTTAGAATATTAGAGAACGGAATTAGTCCATATATAGAAATTAAGCGACATTTTTAACACAAAACGACATAATTTAAACACCAATGATGTAATTTGAATTGAACGAAAATGACAAAAGTATGTAGAGGCTGTTAACTAAGGATAATATTTTAAAAGTGAAATTAGGATCTAAAACTTGTGTTTTGAGGAGTTTTAGTTCCGATCTCAATTTTATGCTTTTACAAATACTTGTGTCGTTATATATTATACGAGCTTATTCTTTTTCATTTATTGACAAAGATGGACCGAAATGTGATTTTTTTTAGAAACTTATAGCCAGTAGATATTGTTTCTGAAGAGTAATATGAAGGTTTTTTTAAAAAAAATTGTTATAGTCCGGTCCAAGTTCTGGTTTTCGAAACTATGAGATTAAATACACATTTCTACGGAAGCAGAGAACATTTGGAAAAAAAATTGTACCCCTGGAACACACACGTATATATGTGTGTGTATATAGCTCAATAGTCAATATTAGTGTTGTGTGGTTGCTACAATAGCCTAGTGGTAATTCCACACCACCTCTAAAGTGGAGGTTGTGGGTTTGATCCCCTCTGCAGCAAAGCTGCCTTCAAAAAAAAAAAAAATAGCAGTGTTGTCACTTAAGAGAAAAGCTGACGACAACGGGAAAAATAGCATGGTAAAGTTTTATCGATACCATAATTGAAAGCGACATAAAGGCTGTGAACGAAATCAATTATGAAAAATGACATAAATCTATAAAACAAACGACATATGATATTGAAACGACATTGTATCCAAACGACGCCTGATCTAGAAAAAGAAAAAAAAAGGCTTAAAATACTTGAAGTGACGACGTTCAAAAAGCACATGACATATGTCGTAAGAACGACATGCAATTTTCTATTGCGAAGAAACCACCAATTGAAACTGCACCGAATCTGTATACGACAAAAAAGCTTATATAAGAAACCAAATCTGTAATTCTTTTTTATGCATTTTCAAATTGAATGCTAGGGGTGATTAAGGTAAAAGTACTTAAGTTATAGTCATTTTGAGAGGAAAATACTCAAGTTCTTTTTGTGGTGGGTGAAGTATCCAACCAAATGAAATAAAAGTATGCGACTAAACAATTTTGTCGAATTACTATCAAATGAAATAAAACGGATAGACGACAGTTAAACGGAACTGTATGATTGTACACTTTTAGTACTTTGTCCACCACAAGAAGAACGTGGATCTCTTGTTTCTAGTTGACAACAACTTGACAAACGATTGGCGCGCCCAATTTCTTACTTTGTCCACCACAAGAAGGATTGCCTTGAACTGTTTCCTTTCTTGTTCCTCTAATCTCGCTAGGTTTTCCCTTCATCTCGCTAGATTTGTTGCTGACTTCCCTTGAAAACGTAGTCAACTCCATGATTTCCTTACTGATTAGCTGATTTTCCCTTTATTCTCATGATCTGGACTTATCTCTTCATTAATTCGTCGGGATCTTGCGATGGGCTTCACTCCGATGGACTCATGCGAGCAAGTTCTTCTCCAATGGACTCATGCGAGCAAGTGTTCCCGCGAGGGAGAACTTGCTCGGGCTGAATCTGGTCGCAGGCCGATATCTGCTCGGGGATGCTCCTTCGTTGACCGATAGTCAACTAGTTTCCTTGCCTCCATACTATGTCTTTTTAGGAGAAAATGACATGAGTGGTGTTGAGGAGGGAATTGACGAAATCTGACCTTAACAACAACGACAAGAAGACACATGTTCGCCGTCGGATGCGAGTTGGTGGCATGCGCCTCGTGCAGGACGTGAACGCAAACAATTTCTTTTAATTAAATTTTCATCACATCAGAGAAAAAAGAAGGGAGTCTTAACATTTTTAATAAATTACGGCAAAAGTACCTAGTTTTATTATATTTTTAAAAATTAACACTTTTAACAATATTCAATAAACCAGATTAATATATAAAATACACTATTAGTTAATATTTTATATTCTAAACAGTTGAGTAATAATTAAATTTTATAACTCGATTTTAATAGTTGTAATAAATCGGCTAAAGTACTTAATTTAATTTATATTTTTAAAATAAATTTTTTAATGATATTTAATAAAAACAGATTAATAAATAAATAGTGGGTGGAATAATTAAATGGTCACAAATATTGAGTAAAGAGTGGATGGAAACAAAAATAATACGAAAACCGGTATTATTGCCGCACACAAAACATCCAAACTTCTCCACGCATAGCGTCTGTCACGCGACCCAAAGCCTTCATCTCGGCTGCCACGGGTCGCCATTTCGCCGTCTCGTGCAGGACCTGACGGCGACTCTCGTTCAAGTTTTGGTCTCGTCCAAATAGACGAGTGTAATGTGGTTAGCTTTATGCCATATTACTAGTCATTAGTCAATGAAAGGCTTCAGACACTGAAGCTAGTTTGTTGGTTTAGTAGACTTGGACTTGGAGTGAGAATTGGCAATTTTATTTAATTACTCGGAAGGTACCTAACGACACTGATTGATCGTCGCTTTGCTATCTTAGTATACTGACATTTTTTTGCAACCTTAATAGCTTCTTTTATTTGTGTGAATTAAATTGTTCAAGGGGATCGGTCTGGGACGGGTCTACACACAGAGCTCTAATTAAGGGCCGGAAAATTAAAATTTTATCTAGAATTTTTATTTTTTCAATTTGTACTTTCAAATTTTTACCATTTTCAATTTTATCCTTAATCATTGCCTATTATAAGTATCAAAATTACGTACTTATAATTAACACACGATATATATTATTTGCTCGATGATTTTTTTTTCTTGCAATTTAGTTTGTTTATCTATGAATTGAAAGTTCATAATATTACATCAATGATTATGTACGAGATTATAGCGGGAAATGTATCTAAATTTATACAAAGTTAACGGTCATGTACCCAAGTTGTATTTGGAAATGTGAAACCCGATTCGCATTAAAGTTAGGACTTATAGTTTTGCAACTCCATTATGTCTTTCCCATTAGTTTGTAGCGAAGTATGTCATCGAACTCTCATTTGCCACGTTTTATTACACGCTTTTTATCATGAAGATATGATGACACGTTAGTATAAACTAATGTGAATGACAAAATGAAGATGAAAAACACTTTACACAACTTTGATATTTTGGTCTTTGTAAATAGAACTTGGATATATCAATATCTTTCTAAACTTAAGTACATTTGCCGCTATTAACTCATTAAGTATAACTTTTATGAATTTTCTTTTATCTCTAATTTTTTTAGGCTCAATTAACATACTATATGAACTCCGTCTTGCCGCGAAGGACTACTTTATTATCATAGTACCCTCTTATTTTGAGGTTATTACAAAAACACATATCATGTCAAGTTGTCAACTTTTCAGCATTCCTAAACACACAAAGGTCTATAAAACTTGCCAAATAGATTAAGAAGCATGAAATTGTCGATAATAATTCTAATTTATTAAATTAAGTATGGTAGCTAATTTTACCCACTTTTAAATAAATCATATTGTCCATGTAATTGTGTAATTTAAACTTTAAAACATTAAAGATCTCTAATATCTCCTTTAAAAATAAATATCTTTAATATCGTATTAATTTTTTTATTCACCATAAAGTTGTATTTGGTATGATGTTTATATATAATGATAAGATGTATTAAATAAAAAAATCCATAAACTCCTCAATAAATATTTAAAAATAAAATTTATGGGTGGTTTTTGGTTCACAAATTCTTAAATATTAGATGATAAAAATAAAATAAAATAAAAAATAATTGTGTATATACATATATAATACGAAGATAAAAATGTAACACCCAAACATTGTTATTAAAAAATTTCAGTCTTCCTGTCTAGAAATCTTGGATGCTGATATTAATTAATGGCTTATCAAATTAAGAGGCTCCTATCTTTTAATCAAACCAACATTGATGAGCTAGGGATAAACAATGGCTTATTTTATTTGTAAATCACTTGGCTCTTTAATTGTGTATTGATAAGCTAAACCATCATTTAAACGGAAGTACTAGAATAAGACTATTTATATAAAATATTTCTTTATTCACAACAATAACAAATTTTTTTATGAATAGGAATTACATATTATTTGAGGGCACGTACCCAACAATATCGCATGGTAAAACCTTGAAATAATTGCTTTAACATCCTTGGCTATCCGGTTTCAATGGTTAGCATACGATAAATCTATTTTGTTTGATTAGAAAGACTTGGAGTCTTTGGGCCACCGTCCGCCGACCGAGAAGCAAGTTGAGGGAGCCTGTATTACTTGGAAAGTTCATCTTATTTTTTGTGTGATAGGAATATATATATATATATATATGTAGTAGCTAGGGTTTATTCCACAGATTAAAGTGTTGTGAAACCACGAGAGTAACAATATGAACGAGGTCCGTCTGGCTGCGAAGGCATACTACGAGAACAGCTCGGCTGAGTTTAAGACCTTCGCCCTGAAGATATTCGCCGCGATGGACGCCAACGGCGACGGCCGCGTCAGCTCCGGTGAGTTCGCTCTCTTCCTCCAGAAAATAGACGGCTGTGGCTGGATAAAGCCTAGCATGTTTGCGCAGCTCGACGGGAACGGCGACGGGACTCTCGACTTCTGGGAGGTCACGGCCTTCACCTACTTGATCAAGATGCGGGCCATCATGTGCGATGGCTGCTCTACGCTGCTGCCGGGGCTTTTCTTCACGTGTGTCACGTGCTTCTACACGTGCGGGCCGGATAAGTCCTTCGACCTCTGCACCGCCTGCTACGGGGGCAAGAGCTTCCGCCATGAGCACAGCGACTTCATGGACAACTACGTCATGCTCAGGAACTGTAAGAAAGAGATCGTTCCCCAGAAGAGCAAGGTCAGTCAATAGGGCGTGAATAAGAAAATAAGGATACAAGTTCAAGTGGGTTGCATATTTTTTTGTTTGTTTGTGAATTATGGTTTTTATAAATTTTAAAGGTTCATTTTTGCACATTCATTTTACCATCTATTTTCTAAACCACTCAAATGTATATTTAAGGAATCTAATTTCATTAACCAAATGAAATTAGATAATTTAGATTTTCAATATATACCATCAAATTTTCTTTAAATTTTAATCTTCGATTATAAATAATTTAGATTTTCAATTACTCGGAATGTTTGATACCTTTTTAAGAAAAAATGATAATCTACAATTTTTTTAATTAATTAATAACGAAAGTATATTATGAATATTAAACTTATTTGACATGATCAAATTACCCTTACTTCATGATTTTTGTGTGTGTAAGTTTTCTATTCATTGTGATTTTTTTTTTTTTTTACTGAATACGAGGGCCATATTCACACAAGTTATTCTTACTATTTTCACAAAAGAAAGGCCAATCCGCCAAATCCATAAAAAAAAAAAAAAAAAAAAATCGAGGGGCTAAGTTCATGCTTCCACGATAATAGAAGGACTGAAGGACCAATATTGATAATTACTCATTAAACTATCATGCACTTGGTTGTTGGTTCTATATATTCGATTTGAAAAAAAAAATGGTACGTGGAAAATTCAATAGACAAGCATAATTTTTTTGCTAGTGTTTTGCATGCATGGAATATTGGCGCATTTTTAATTTTTTTAGTATGTGATTAATTATATTTCTGAATTTTTGACGAGTGATGTCAGCTTTATCTAATCTTTTTAAATATTTGCAGGAAATTGATCGAACTGCCGTTCACATCAAGCGAGCGGAGCGAGTAGTGCGTACTTTTAATCTACGATCTTCCTTCTTGATCGATGTTTTGCATTGATTTCCATTATTATTATACATAGCTTTCGTTATAGTAGAAAAATAAATGTAGATTTAAATTTTCAAATAAAGTTAATTTACTGAGTAGAAGATAAAATTCTACTAGAAAAAAAGAGAGAGAAAAAAATTATTAAAAAACATAAGAGAAAATTAGAGAACGAAATCTTAGAATATTAAAAATATTTCAAAAAATTGAATTTGGGTAGTCTATTAACTGAATTTCGAGTTATTTAATTCAAAATATGCACAAAGTCGGCTATAAGCTTGTCGTTTTATGTCGGAAGCAACAAGAGGTGGGTGGAGTTCCAACCCCCCAATTTTTTATTTTTTATTTTTATAGTGTAAATTCTTATAAAATGTAGCGCAATCCATTTATTTTTACAAAAATTTAAATAAAAAATTTTTAGAAGAGAAAAAAGAAAATGCAACCCTTCAAGTTGTAAATCTTGGGTCAGCCACTGGTCGGACTCCTAGGTTATTTCATATATTTATTTTTATTCCAATATTAGATTAATGCATATGATGATTAATTTATTGACCATTCTGTTTCGGTTTATTTTTAGCTTACAGCAGTGGAAGTGGCAAATGACTTAGTCGATGTTGTGGACGTGCCAAGTAACTTAGTCGATGTTATGGACGTGGCAAGTACCTTAGTCAATGTCATGGGAGCATGTAGCATTATGTAAGGTCGTGTAAGAACCTTCGGTGTTATTAACTTCTTCTTTTCGTGTGCAAATGAACTGTTTTATTTTATGTATATTGTTTGATTCACTTATTATGATTAAGAGAAACCCGATTTTAAGAAATTAAGCCTATAGCAAGTGAGCGACGTCTAGTCTCGTCAATACTTTGGTGTTATTTACTTCTTTTTCCTTGTGCAAATGAACTAATCTATGTTGTTAGATTGATCACTTTTTATGATTGAGAAAAACCGGACGACTAGAAATTAATTGAGTTTATATAGCAAGCGAGGCGACGTCTAGTTGTCGTTACGCATGAATATTTCGGTGTTATATATTAACTTCTTTTCTTTGTGCAAATGAACTATCTTACGTTGTTTAAAATTTAAATCACTTATTATGATTGAGAGAAACTGGTCGATTACAAATTGAGCCTGTGAGGCGACGTCTAATTGTCGTTACACATGAATATTTTGGTGTTGCTAACTTCTTTTCTTTGTGCAAACGAATTATTTTATGTTGTTTAATTCACTTATTATATTCTTGATGTTTGAATCTTATGTTATGGGTGATTTTTCGAGCCTTGAAAAATAAAAGCCCAACCAAAAAAATAGGGTTCAAAATGATAAAAATTCCAGAAAGTCAAACCCGATAAAAATAAATCAATGGGCCCGACCTATAGGTAGTTTTAGACACGTTTCCTTTGAAGTAGATAGTTGGTCCAGAAAAATGCCATCCCAAGCTCAACTCAAAAAAGTATGAGCGTGCTGAAAACGAGCACACTAGCAATTGTTAGTTCCAAACTGGACCTTTAAGCCAATAGCACACACAAGAAAGTCTAGGGAAAAGTCATCGATACAAAGAGGTTTCACCTATATTTATACTACTAAAACCTAGAAATCAAATCCCTACAATCAAGAGTAATTACATTGATTCTTATATACATGGTAAGAAGGACATCATTGACATTCTCAAGTTGCATAATACGGATATGGATGATGAATTTATGATTTCTTCATTATGATTTATGAGCAACGAATACGTATTCATGGTCAAGTACTCAACAGATTCATAAACCGATTGAGTGAGTAATTTGAAACAGTCATAGATTGAATAGTGTGTCGTCAAAAAGGCAGTACGATAATCTACATTTTTTTTATGAGAATCATAATAATACGAACAACCTAGATTCTTACAATCTAATTGTATCGATGGAATCCTGTGATTAGGAATACAATAATATTTCAACTTAAGAGTTCAACTTCGAGCTATAGTAGAGTGTTATCGATTGAAGTTGGTGAAAATTCTCCATTTTTACCGTAGTTAGAGTAGTATGTCCATTAGTCCCCTTTGTAGCTCGATAAGAATGACGCCGCAATTTTAATATCACTATGAATAAATGGTATATCCCATTAGTCATTATCTGAAAGTGGCAAAAGTACCAAAATCTTAGTACTGTCCAGGAAATGAAAAAAATAATAGTTGAATTTGATTTTGAAAAATCATAGGATTGTGGGAGATCAAATTCTGATAAACTTATCTTTTTGAATCGTGGTATTCTGATGTTTGATTATGGTCAAATAAATTTTGTGACTGAGGCTAAAATATATAATCACTATTCAGACATGCGAATTTAATATTAAATTAAATATAAAATTTGATTCATGGAATATTTAATTGATAATATAATTCATATTTGCCAAAAACTGAAAATTAGCCCGTCTATAAAACTTAAACGACATCTCCAGCATAAAACGACGTAATTTAAACAAAAACGGTTTTTGGCTTGGCGGGAAAATGATAAAAGTATGTATGTAAGAGCGACATGAATATCGAAATTCAAAACATGACTTTTAATCAGTTGGAAAAACAAAATGACTAGTAAGAAATAAGTATATATGGAAAAAATATGACCAATGAAATGAAATAAATAGCATTAGTTCAGATTATTATTTTAGGAAAAGATAGAAATGATTAGAGAAAGAAAATAAAGCGTTTGCTCGCAGCTCGCTTCATAGTAATCGGAATCAAGCTTTAAGCTTCTAGTAAATCGACATCCCTTCGGTGATCTAATTTTTTTGTCAACCAGTGAGAATTCTATAAGTTTTAAAAATTAAAGACCGATTGTGTCAATCAGAATTCACGAGTATATCCTTAACCGACGAGTAATTTGTAAAACAGAAGTAATTAAAATAATAATAATAATAATAAATATTTATGATTATTATTATATATATAACAATTTAATTAAAAATTTATTTTAATTTTTTCCGCTATAATTTCGCATGTTAGAAGGTTTCGCAGAATAAATATATTCTAGCTAATTGCATTGTGATCAAACAAATACCCAGTTGTAGATAAATGAATAAATAATTACCTAGTTGCATTGTGTCATCACTTTATTTAAAGACCTAATTATATAATGCGATTAATAATCAAAACACTTATTACTTGGCTTTAAATGACCTAATTACATTTCTTTGTCATTGACTCGCTTTACCACTACTACGATGTAGTACGTACTATAATAACGTATCGTACTTTGAACTTTCCATGTAAACAACAAATATATAAATAAGTACCCACAAATTATAAAAGACGTGACTTGTATATAACTCGAGACTCAATTCTTGCTTAAAATATAAGGATATTAATATTCGTATGTTACAAAAAAAAAAAAAAGGACTTATATTATTCCTTTTTTTTTTTTTTGTGACAAAAATTTCCGATGATATAAAAAGAATGGCATAACACTCTATGGTAAGGTTCCACGCGACAATATATATTGATCATGTTTTTGTCTTTCACAACACGTACATTATAAGCAGTTCAATGAGTCGACAATAAACAAGAAATTATTCGTGCATATTGTCAAAATGTGTTCTACAATGCAATAACTAACACAATTTGATTCGATCTTGTTGTGACATGGTAAAAAAGGGCGAAAATGTGGTCAATAAGAGCGAAAAAAATGGCCAAAATATTCGTAGGTAAGGGTTAACGAAAAAATGTAATTACTTATGCCAAAAAAAATTATATCATTGAGATTTTTTTTTTTTTAGAAGTCAACCCACACAGGGCTCATCCAAGAAATTTCTGAAAGTTCAATCCCACCATTAATTAAAATAGAAACCTTCAACTATATAACCAACGATATAACATATGAAGATCATATCAAAAGCTTGACTAGTCAAACAGCAAGCTCATCCGAGAAATTTCTTAAGTTGAAAAACGCTCACTATTTAAAACCCTAGCACTACTTCTGATTTTCTTCAAACGTAAACGAAACTGCCAAAAATATTATAGCAACACAAATGGAGGAGCTCCGCGAGATGGCCTTGGCCGATCACGCAGCCTCGAACGAGGAGGCTAGGGAGCTCGCAGCCGAGTTTTTTCGAGCCATGGACCCTGAGCTCAAGGGCTACGTCAGGTTAGTAATATTTCGGCCATATATATGATTTCTAGGAGATGAAACCAGGACCGGCCGTACTAATATTTTGATACGAATCCCAGAACTCTAGTTCTGTGTTAAGAGACCATTATTTTTGAATTCCCGGCACTAGGGCCGGTAAATAATTGATAATTACCCGTCAAAGTTGGTAACTAAATTTTTTAAATTTTTCTTACGAGTTTTGGTTATAAAACCGATCGATAAGAAGTAAAAACCATTATTTAAGTTCACCTTTTAAACCGGTGACCAATGATAAATCGCTATTTTATCGGTTTCTTTAATATTTGACAATATCGTCATAAATATGAGACCTAAGCTCCTGGTTCGATAAACAAGTCCCAACTCCGGCCGCGTTCCGGTCACGCGCGGTTCTCAAAAGAATAGAGAAAAAATGTAACGCGCACGTACTCGTTTAACACTAGTATATACATTCCAGTAATCATGAACCGGGCCTCGGTATGTCAGGTTCGAGGACTTCGTGCAGTACATGCGACTCGTAGGCCGAGCGCAGATGGGGTCGGCGGAGTTCTTCAGCGAGCTCACAACGTCGGAGCATCTCGGGGCCGACGAAGTCCTGACAGTGTACTACATATTCAAGAGCGGGAGGCCGTTCTGTGACGGATTCTGCGGGAAGTTCGTCAAAGGGGCCTATTTCACTTGCCTGAAGTGCCTCGAGACTGAAGGCTCTCGTGCCTTCAACGTTTGCCCTAGATGCGTCGTCAGTGCCACGTGTCAGCATGGCTACGATCACAAGGAGTTCGTCGATCCCTTCGTGCTGCTTCACCGTAGGAAGATGGAGCACTTTCAGAATCATCCCATGGAGCCAATGGTACGTATATTAGATAGATATACAGTTATATACAAATAAATATATGCATATATATAAATATATATATTTTAATTAGTAGTTATTAAAACGTCACTTGCAAGTTGCAACCAACAGTTTGTCGGCGATCAACAGGATTTTTCAACTTACCGGCAGTAAACCTTCAAGTTTAAAACTCGTTCCGTTTTACATGCAGTAAAACGTACTTTTATAAATTAATATTATTTGGACCAAATGATATTATTATATTATCGTATCATAAGTTAGATTTATTAATTATAGCCGGGACCATTGATCAAAAGTATCATTTAATCGATGTTACTAATTTATCGAGTATTAATTTGACTTAATCTGACTGTACATATATAATAGCCGTTGGCTTGAGCCAATAACCTGAACGCTCACCAATCAATATATATAATGGCGTTATTCCCACATTATCCGGCCGTCGTAAATAACCTTATAACCGTATTTCCCTACTTTTCTAATTACTAATTATATTAAGAATATGATATATTTAATGGAAAATTTTGCCTATAAAGTAGTAACACTATAGATCCCACTAGCTTGTGAGTTCTATATTATCATAGAGAGATTAAGAGAATTTAGAAATATCCATATGCTATTAATGATTTTCCATTGATTATGTTACTAAGTATTTCTTCAGATTTTTATATTTACAATAAAATATGCATAAAGATATATTGTTGTGATTAAAGATTTTGATTATATATTATCGAGTATAATTAAAATTAAAACTATGCGAAAGTATTATTTAATTGAAATTATTAATTAATTAACAAAGTTTTATTATATAATATTAACACTTGATAAGACGTTAGGTAGTGATCGTTGATGTTTCCTCTTCATCGTTAATATAGAAAATGAACAAGTAGCAATAACATTGTAATAGTAATATTATTGTGTATCAGTATGTATTATATATGATAATATATCGTTTGGGAAAAGAAATTTATTGTGTGTATCTTCATTAACTATTATATATATATATATATATTGTAAATATCTTTGACTAGAAAATGTGACATTGGACGTATTATGCAATAGGTAACTTATGAGTATTTGTATAATTTCTTATACTCAGCTACTTTTTTAAGGGTTTTTTTTTTTCTCGAATTAATATATAATTATAAGTGTAGAGAGACTGAGAGAGTGGGGTAAAGTATCAATTCACATTAATTATAACTGAGTCTAGTATATTCCAGTATTGAATGAGTCTAGTAGTATAGGACGTGTAATATTATATGTTTGTAATTCATAGATTATATTTTTGTATGTTGACCTGATATTTAAACAAAGATATACACCTATATTAAATAGGTGTACATGACATCGTTACTATATATATATTCATATATGCTTAGTCCTGGAAATTTCACACGAAAAATTATATTATATATATATATACATCTTCATGAATTTTTTAAAAGTAGTTTCAGGAATTTTAAAATTACTAAAATGTTATTATATATATGTATAGGAATTCATAGGATTAGTCTTTTCTTTGTATAGGATTAGAAATGGTAGATATATAATTTCCCGGTAATTATTATTCTGGTACTTTTGCCAGTTATTAGTTTGTATCTTGTTGTTGTTGTGAGTGTGGTATATGTACCACATATGTTCTTAAAATTCAATACACAGAAACATATTCTTCTTCTTCTATTTTCTTTCTCTCTGAAGCTTTCAAAAGCTCAATGATTTTCATCAAGGTGTATATACATGATACGATTTAAATATATCTATTACCAGGCTACTGCTCCGTCATTCATGGAATCGTTGTACAATATCGCTGATTCCGGCTCATCGGGAACGACTTTTCTAGATGAAAATCGAGAAACAAGACCACAACAAAGGCCGGTAAATTCTCTATATTTCTCTCTGTCTCTCAATTTATATCGGTAAAATTCAATAATTATTATCCTTATACATGGGTGAAAATAGATTTTTAGTCCCAAAATCAGAAATTATAATCCTATCAACAATCAATCCCCAAAATGCCCTTAAAAAAACAAGTTTTTTTTTTTTCTTTCATACAAAACTCTTGGAGTGTTTGTCATCCTTTTTTTTTCTTTTCTTTTTTTGCAAAAATATAAAACTAAAAAGTTGTAAATTTTTGTTTCATCTTTACAACTCGAGTTGAATCACACAATTTAACTTTCACATACCCGAATGGTTTTTTTTTTTTTTTAAGGTAACTATTCGATTAATTTTCTTATTGATTGACTAAGCTATTATGAATTTTAATATATATATATATATATATATATATATGGTGCCAGACTCCTGCGGTGGTGGACCGATTAGCAACGCTGGTGCAGCTTTCACTCAGCCTTGGCAATTTTCTTGCTGCTATAGGAGCTTGTACAATCATGTAATATTTGTATATATATATATATATAATTGTCGAGTGTATATATACATGTAGTTTTATATCAATAGCCAGCTAAATTTGCACATTGCTGGTCATTTGTTATTATGTTGATTGTTGGAGTACGTTTATCCCATGTTGTAATTGTCGTTTTTCTTCTTCTTATAATGCTTTTTTTTTTCTTTCTCTTAACTCGCTACAAGAAAATGCGTTTTTAGCGGCTTAGGTTTATGCCGTTTTATAAATTCGGCAGCAAAGCTGTCATTTCCGACGACTTTGGCTCTACGGGAAAAATCCGAACAAATTATAATATAACCCGGAAATGTGTGTTTAAAATTGCATCCGATGGGATGAATCGTTTTTATTTATTTATTTTTTAATTGCAATTGTATTAGACCGGATTAAACAAGAACCGGTTTATCAAATACCGCATGTGGATAAAAACCATTTATGGGTTTAGGGGTAAAAAACTCGAAACCTAGATTATAGGTTACTCAAACCCGTTTATTTAATATATTTTTAGTATTTTAATTTTTTTTCCTCTTTTTTTGGGGTGACAATTCGGGTTCATGTCGTGTTCATGCCGGGTCTTAATCATTTTCTTACTTATTTTATGTCGACCAAACCCGCCCAATTTATTAATCGTGTAAGAAGATGAGACCCAGATCCGTCCCATTTTACTATCGTTTTTATCGTGTCTACTCGTTTATAACCCATTTAATAAATTTGTGTATCTTAAAATTATAAATTAATTCAATTTGCACTCATTTAACTTAATTTATTTAATTATACAACGTAATTAATAAAATAAAAGTATAAATGCCATATATAATAAGTTTTATAATTTTTATCATATATAAAATGCAAATTTTTGCTTCTTAATTGTGTTTAACTGGATCCCATCATGTTATCGTATTCGTACCGTCTTTATCATTATTTAATAGTGTTCGACACGGTTGGATTTAGATCCATTTATGGTAGACCCAAACCCGTTTAAATCGCATCGTAATCGTTTTATGTTTTGTGTTTGTGTCCGACCAAAGTCCTCATTATAAACACCGTCTTTTTTGTACCTTCTATCTTTAAAAAAAAAAAAAAAAAAAGGTGTTCAACTTCTACATCTTTTAATGCTTGTTTTTAATAAGTAAATTTTCAAATAGTTTGACACGATTATTGTTAAAAAGTATTTAATAATCACGAGACCACTATCAATTGATATTAGGTATAATAACTAAGGATTTATTGTTACAATTAAAGGAGTAACTTTATAGTGATTATGTTGAAATTTGTTTGTTTATTATCTGATCTGTGTTTTGTGTAAGATGGGTTGTGAAGTAGCGCATGTCAAGACAAATCTTGACTTGCTTTGGCTACTTTTGCCTTTTAATTTAAAACAGATTTAACTTGCATATATACAGTTATACATATTATATAATTACCATAGTACCCTATAACCCTTCGTGATTAAGGTTATGAATAGTCAATAGAAGTACAATCATAATTATTGCTGGTGGGTCTCTGAGATATGTCTTTAAGATTTAAAAGACCCTACTCTTTTGCCGACCTTCATATTTTATTTTAGTTTTTCAATTTATTTATTTATTATTTCTCTCCATTTTTTACCTGTAAATTTTGAATTTTCACTTTACATTTTTTGCTCCTAATTAGTAATTACTCTATAAAACTTGTATACGCGGTCTGCTCCTATCTCTGATCGGATCTTCAAGAAAATTTATACTTAAAATACGGTATTCGATCCTATTTTACTTTTCTGTTTAGGCTTAATATACGTATTAATTTAGTTTTTCACGTATAGGTAATTATTATGTCCATTATTTTTCTCAGTATATAATTTTTTTACGCAAATATACACACCTATGCAGTGCTAAATAGTTAATAAATCAAAGATCTCAAGGCGCTCATCTTCAAATTAATGATTAATTAATTAATTAAAATAATGGAAAAGCTTCAAGTGTGTGAGCTATTTCTCACTTGACCTAATCTTAAATATTGAACTTTAAGAAAGTTAAAAAAAAAAAATTGAATACTATACTTAAATAAGTGCTGATATTGAAGATCACAAATTCGTGGAAAGTACCGGCATTTTAAAGATCAATCTTAAATTATTTACTTTATAAGTAAGAACAAAGAAGGTATCACTATGATAATAAGTGCATTTTCTAATTTGAAATTTCCATGAAGCTTCTTTGACTCCCCAAAACTCTCACATTCGAGGGTGGTTTCATACGAGCAGAGACGACCAAAGTCAAAGTCTTTAAATATGATTGATTAATTTACCCAAAAATCATACAGTATCTTAGATCTAAGAAGAAGAAAAAAAATGATTCCGGGTTCAAATATTGGGTTTGACGGGGTTTTGATGGGTTATCTTCGGATTTGCGAAAAATTTTAAACCGAAAGAAGTGGTCGGGTTTTGGTCGGATATTATTCTCGGGTTGCAACACGTGTAGTGCAAAATTGTGGATCGGCGAGCATGTGACCTTCGGATTATAATAAAACCTCTACAAAGTAATATTGTCGGGACCAGAAAATTTTATTATTTGATTGAATTTATAAATTTATCGAGGGGAACTTTGGTCATAGTAATTAGAGTCCGGACCATGCAAAAGTATTTTCGTATCGAGGTTATCAATTTATCGAGTATTAACGTGATTATACTCTATATGTTTTATTATAGAACGGGACGGGCGATAAGGATTTAAATAAAAATACAAATTTTCGAGGACCAAAATATTACGAGAAGTGATTATAATTAAGAAGAAGAAAAAAAAGGATAAAAACGTTCACATTGTATATTATTTGCAATGACGTGTAAGTGTAACTACACAAAATTTGTTTTTATTTTTATTTATTTATTTTGTACGTTACTGTGACGCCTTTGACTTCAAGTCCTCCATACACTACTTGGTTCTCAAGCTTCCAAAAACTATAAATCACCCAAAATCATTAATAAGTACCTATAGATTCCTAAAAATCATTCAACACTATAACTAAAGCTAGCTTCAATGGAGGACTTGAGGCAGACGGCGCTGGCCTACTACACGGCGGCCACAAAGGAGATCAAGAGCGTGGTCGACGAGTTCTACTCGGAGATGGACCGGAGTGATGCCGGGCACGTGCGGTTCAAGGAGTTCGCGATGTACATGGACGCCATCGGCTGCAACCACTTGAGTTCCGACGCGTTCTTCGACGAGCTCCGTCAAGAGGGCAACGACGTGCTCTTCCTCGACGACGTCATCATGCTCTTCTACATCATCCACAGCGGCCGCCCGATCTGCGGAGGCTCGTGCAGGAAGCTCGCGAAAGGAATGTACTTCACGTGCGTCAAGTGCTTCGACGACACGGCCGATGTTGCCGCCCGGCGAGCGGCCTTCAGCGTCTGTTCGCAGTGCTTCTCCAACGAGAAGAACTACGAGCACGAGCACGACGAATTCTTGGACCCGATCGTTATGCTCCACCTGAAGAGGATGGAGGCTCTCGATGCGCGCTCGAATGCGCAAGCATCGAGCCGCGTCGCTGATCACGAGGTGTGTATATATATATATTAGTCCCGTTTTGATATATGAACTTGATTTATTAATTAGTTTCTATAATCGGTGACGGAAACGGAAATTACTTTGTTTTGTATCATATCAATTATATGGTCAAGTATGATATACAAGTAATTAAATTATATCTTCTCCAAATTATATTTTTGTAAAAAGTCCTAACCCACGGGACCGTCGAACCCTAGATTTGAAATGACAACGCGTTGATCGTGGCTTTGTTTTCCGGTTTTTCTCGGTACAGACAAGTAGTAGCACGGTTTCCAAGAGCGGCGAAGGCAAGCGAGAGGCGGAGAATGGGAGAGAGAGGATTTCTCGGACTGAAAGTTCTAAGAAAGTAAGTGCTTTCAATTTTTAAATTTTATTTTTTTATAATTTTCTTATAATTAAGTCTCGACATGAAGTCATTTTATCCATTAAATAATTTATTTATAGATTAAATACGAGCGCTCTTCGTCATCGTCGTCGATCTCAAGCATCATCGTGTATCCAAGCTCCAATCGCGACAAAAAGGTAATTTATTTTTCACAATTGCAATCATCTGTGGAAGTTATACATACAAGAAAAAAATATTAATAATTTAACATTTTACCCTAATATTATAGACTAGTTTCAAGTTTTCGTGTTTTATCGAGACGTTAGGCTAATTGAGTTTTCGGATCTCTTAAAAATATATATATATAAAACAAAAATTAACGGATCTCTTAAAAATATATATATAAAACAAAAATTAAAGCTCTTAGATTTCAGGAAGAGAACATCAATAAATTTTACTCGCAGTATAATTTCAATGTTTGAATTATTATTTTTTTCTACATTAGTTACATAATATATATATATATATATATAGTTCTAATATATAGTGTGATTAATTTCCAGGAAAAGACGCAGACAGCAATACAATTGGGCCAGCTGGTTGCGAGCATAGGAAGTATTGTCGTTGCAGCTCAGCTATGCACCATCATGTGATTTTTTTTTTTTTTTAATATATAGTTTTGGATTAAGATTTCAAGGACTATCTATTATATGGAAATATTAATTTCTTTTTTATGTTTGTTTTTTTCTTTCGTACTTGACTTTGTAATTGTAATTACTTTTCTCCGTTGATATAACATAGTCGTATGTGAGCATTTATATACTGCGTTATGGCCCATTGATATTTGTGTCGTTTTCCGTATGTGTCGTTTATCCAGTGCGCTATAAATAATGAAATATCCACTATTTCCAATAATAATAAAAAAATAATAAAATACCTCAGAAAGCTAAGGGGGAACTACAATATAATACATGAATAATTGCCGCATAATATAAATTTATTCAAATTTCCAAGAATAATCCTAAATTTTTAATTGCGCATAATAATTTCAAGATCGTGAATTTTACGTTTTTAAATAATGTCATCCCATGTGTCCATAAATATATATATTTTTTTTACATACTAACACTCAATTTTTTCATGTTAAATGATTTGATAGGAGGCATACGCTTAAAGCTAATCAAGAGTTAAAAAAATAAATTTTACGGCATAAGCATCTATTATGCAGAATTGAACGTTTGAAATTATGCCACAAACATTTAAATTAAACGATATAGTTTGTCACAATTATCTTTACAATATATGCCTCTTGAAACAACAATTTAATTTCACAATTTATAATAAGGAGAATTTAATAATCACTTACGTTTTTTCTAATCTAATTTAACAATGGATAATCGTGGATAAACTGATAAAATCAATAATTATATATCTATATATTAGCGGTATATATCTCCAAATTATAGCTATTGGTACTTTTAAACTTTTATATTTATTCGCGGTAAATACTTTAAAGTAGGGGTGTGCATGGGTTTGATTGGGTCGACTCGAGGTAAAACATGAACCCGACCCGATCTTATTGGGTTTTGGAAAAATAACTCAATCCAACCCAATTTTTTTGAAGGCCCAATCCAACCCGACCCAAAAAACTCTGGGTTAGGTTGGGTCTTTAGCCTAACTAAATCAAAATAAAAATATATAAATATTTTATTGAATAACACTTAGATTTAAACCGCCAACCAATAAGCAAAAATTTCATATTACTGTTTTAAATACCCAGTTCAAAATTCAAACGTTATTATAATCTTATCAAACATTAAATAACACAAGTACGGAACATAGTCGTAAAGTAAACTAGAAACGTGGTCGTAATCATAAACTAGAAACATAGTCATAGACATTAAATAATGACCAAACATAAAAATGAGACTCTATAAATACTTTTGTTTATTTGCTATGTGCTTTTACATACTTAAACAACAAAAATATATTTAAAAAAATTAATTAATATTTGGTCATTAATTAACAAAAACATATTCCCTCAAGTTCTTATTTCATTATCACATATACTCTTGAATGCGTTAGTTGGCCGAGTTAGCAACTTCAAATAGCTTCCGGTTCTAAGTCTGAAACCGAGTTAACATTTTCATCACAAGCGTCTTCATCGTCAATTGACGATAAAACCTTGCAGAATCATATACAATGAAATAAGAACTTGAAACTTGAAAGCAAGGTTCTAAATATCGATATTGATGTCGTCTCGCACTCTTCATTTTACAGATATATCGCTTGCCGATGCCGATATCGATGGATAAATTCGAAGAAATGGATACATCGCTTGCCGATAACACCGCATAAATTTCACGTATATATCGCTTGCCTATTGAAATATCGACTGATATTCTGAAAAATATTTTTAGTATTTTAATGACATTTTTATATAGTTTCTAAACTACTTATTTAATAAATATGAAACACAGTTATAGCCTATAAAACACACTCGTAAATCATAATATGACACAAAAACATATAGCAGAAAACTCATAACTCGTAACGTAATGTTAGTATAACATAAAATAAGGTATGTATCATTTTTTTTATTATATATATATATATATGAGGATCTTTGGATTTCACTCTTATCCTCATGGTGACTCGAACTCAAGACCTCTAATGTCTTAAGTGATGTACTTGTTACCACTAGACCAAGCACATCTTGTCAAATAAGGTATGTATCATAATAAAGTAATAGAGTACGAACATAAATACGAACATAGAGTAGGAAGTACGAATATATATATGGAGCATGGTTCTAATTCTAAATGTCAATATCGATGCCGTTTCACACTCTCTATTTTACGCGGATAAATGAGAAGAAATGAATATACCGATTTTTGCGAATACCGTTTCGCACTTCTCATTTTCTGGGCATGTCGTTGATATACCGACGATATATCCGAATATTTAGAACCTTGCTTGAAAGTACGTGCAGCCAAAAAAATGTATATAAAAACAAAAGTGCATCAATAATCATAATTCGAGGACATCTGCCGCTAATATCTCATATATATATATATTTTTATATGTATAAATCTATTTTTGTTTTCTTGTTTGCCGCGACTGTTCATTTCTGCTGAGCTCTGAGCTCTCTCCTGTCTGTCCTCGACTTCCCGCCACAAAAAAACCTCGGTCCGCCGTAAACCCTAGCGGCCGAATTTCTCGCGACTGAATCGCCGGCGAGCTCCGGCGAGGCTTCCGAAACGCTTCCGTCGAGGTTTTGGGTGGAAAAGGTGCAAAATGTATTGGCTAGCCACTCGAAACACCGTCGTTTTGTCGCCGCGGCTGCGTTCGCTCGCTCTTCTTCTCGGTTCCTCCACTCCTCGCCGACACAGCTCTTTCTGTTCATCTCCAGTGCTTCTGTAATCTCTCTCTCTCTCTCTCTCTCTCTATATATATATATATATATATATATATATATGTATGTATTCATACGTTCTCTGTTTGTATGTATTCGGTGACGCACTAAGATTTCAATGGAAAGTTATTTATTTCTTGCTTAGAATGCAGAACATTTGTCTCGAATCGCGTTTGAGTTCGGGACAGCTTTAGTTTTTACACAAACCGGTACCGGATTTTGAAAATCGGGTCCGGTTATCGGTCCCGGTTCATGTATATTTGGTCCTATCATGGAAAAGGATTTAGTTTGATCAAACTCTGAAATAAGTCTCAGACTTTACATTTTTGCATTGCCTGATCACCGTGAATGAAATTTAACTCTCAAGCTTTGAATTTTTTTCTGGTTCGAATGCCAGAACTCCGTCAGGGCGGGTTTATTGTTTCAATGATCAAAAGAGTTTCAGACGGAGCACGAGAACGACGAAGAAAGTTAGACCGTCGGACAATGTCATGACTGAAAAAGAGCTTTCTAACATACTTTGGTGGAAGGAGGTACCATATCTTGACAAGCTTTTCATATTTTATACATCGAAATCGAATATATATTTTCATTTTAGTAGTAAGGCATTGGATTATACGCTCTTTAATCGCAGCGAATGCAAAGCTTCCTCAAGCCTTCGACTGTCCAGCTCGTTAAAAGGCTAGACTACTCGAATTTGTTAGGCTTGGACGTTTCATTGAGAAATGGGAGGTGAGTTTTGCGCTTATATTGTGAAATTATGGAGGTTCCTTTTCCGTTGATTTTAAAATTTCCGAGGATCTTGTTATATTTTTAAGTAATATAGTTCCTTTTCAAGCATCTTCGCTCGAAAAAGAAAGTAACTTGTTTGTTTGGTCGAATTAAATGACTTTCTTGTTAACATTTAATTTATGTCATGTACTATAATATTTTACTGTAACTTGTTTGATAAACTACTTAGTCGTTTCACATTGATGAGCAGGTCAACTGTTCGTAGATCAAATCGCTCGTTCTTTCATACTTTCACTATTTAAACAATGTTTTTAGCTTTATTTAAAAGTTCCTGAGTGTTGTCCATATGAAGTTAGTGAAGATGGTGTTTCTACCTTTCTGATCCATGAAAGCTTCCTACAAGATCGATTTCGTGTTTACGAAGTGTTCATTGAATAATTTCCCTTCTTAGTCTGAAAGAAGGAACGCTCAACTGGGAGATGTTGCAGTTCAAGTCGAAGTTTCCTCGTGAGGTTTTGCTATGCAGAGTATGTTACTATTTAAAAATTTATTCATATTATCAAAGGAACTGTTAGATAATTCAAAATCATTATGAGATATTATTTTACAATTAGTGCTGTTAAGTGACATTCTATTTCTCTATGTTAGGTGGGGGAATTTTATGAGGCAATCGGAATAGATGCTTGTGTCTTGGTGGAGTATGCAGGCTTGAATCCGTTTGGCGGTCTTCGGTCGGATAGCGTTCCAAGAGCTGGTTGCCCCGTTATGGTACTGATTTTCTCGTACAATTTTTATAATTTTGTACTTTCAATTTATATCTGGATTTTAAATGGTCATACTAGATATTCATGAATGAAAATTTTCTCATGGATCTTAAGTATTACATTCCTTTTATGGTGTCTTTTTAGCATGCTTATCCGCTTCCAACCTTATTTAATAGTTGTTAGATCACATTTATTTTCCAATGTATCAAATTCCTCTTATTCTGGCCATGTTAACCATTCAAATTAGAAATTTTATTACCTGTTAATTTTTTTGGCATTGAACTTTTTTTTAAGCATGAGGTAACATGCATATGAACTTCAATGGCCATTTTATCTACAGAATCTACGACAGACGTTGGATGACCTTACACGCAATGGATATTCTGTGGTAAGTTAACTATGCTCACTTTCTAGGTGCAGTGGCAGTACAGTAATTAAGGTTGTTGGACCGATCAATTATTGGTGTTCGGAATATACACACTCTTATCTCTATTTTGATGAGCTTACTAAACTTCTCAAGGCTCATGCTTTTGTCCTTGTAGTGCATAGTTGAAGAAGTTCAGGGTCCGGCAAATGCTCGTTCTCGCAAAAGTCGCTTTATCTCTGGGTACTCTCATGGTTCATCTTATTTATAAATATCCTTAGTGTCTATAATCTTCAGATATATTATAATCATTCTAAATTAGATTCTTTTCCATATACTTCCTTTATTATTTGGTATTTTTCGTTGCACTCTAGAAGCAGGTTATGATTTGATTTAATGGTTATAATCACTTATACACGTAATGTAGTATATCAAAATCCAATGATAGCTTATGTCCAAGATTATTTATTTTGGTGCTACACTGATTTTATAATCTCATGCAACTCATGCTTAGGAAATCTTCTAATGAACTTTTGTAGCTCTCTGTTTGACTGCTTTTATACACATTTCTTTTGATCAAATTGTCCTTGAAAAATCCAGACTTGTTTCATGCAGGCACTCGCATCCTGGCAGCCCTTATGTCTTTGGGCTTGTTGGTCTTGATCATGACCTCGACTTTCCTGAACCTATGCCCGTTGTAGGTATAAGTTATAAAAATAATTTATTCCGATGGTTTCCTTTGAACTAAAAAAGATTGTGTTTCTCAATTATTTTTTAAGTCCATATATAAGTGTCTTGTTACACCACAAAGCGTAAAGAAGTCGATAAGAGAAGCGCTGAAACTGATATTTATTTTAGAACCTCATAATGTTTTAGTTTCTATATCTATGTTTGAACACTTTGAAATCCGTTGTAGAACCACGATGGTGACTGTGACTTTAACCGAATTAAAAACCACAAATATTGGAATATCATTAACGAGTCACCAGATTACAAAATGAAGTTTGAAAACGTTAAACACAAAGCTCCGAATGCCCTAAACCAGTATCTGGATTCTGGTTTTCATGGACCCAAAACCAAAACCGAATAAGGAGCCGGTCCCCCCCCCCCCCCCCCCCCCCCCCCCCCTTTTTTTTTTTATGTTGTTGAAACCTTCCTTTTAGGTTCGGTTTTGAAATCAAAATTTTCCAGGTTTCTTTCAGGCCAAGATTACACCTGAGCTAGAGCCGGTTATACTTATACACTGTTTGAATATAATGTGGTATTTTTAGGCATCTCCCGTTCCGCTAGAGGATATTGCATAAATCTTGTCTTGGAGACTATGAAAACATATTCCTCTGAAGATGGTTTGACCGAAGAGGCCTTGGTCACCAAGCTTCGCACTTGTCGCTACCATCATTTGTTTCTACACACATCATTGAGGCACAATTCATCAGGTTTGTACAAACTCTTTCATCATTGTCAATGAAGTTCCTAGCTGTAATAAAAAAAATATTTCTGTTTCATTATTTCTTTATCTTTATGCCAAAAATTATCGTTATTGATGTTAGAGTATCGTGAATAAATATACATTACAACATTAAATATATTAGTGAAGTAGGAACGCATTGTAATTTTCTTATTTTGCTAGTCTTTGAATACTATCTAATCGGTTGTAACATTCTGATACATGCAGACATTACTGAAATGTCTATTATAATCTTCAACTTTTACAGGCACATGTCGTTGGGGAGAATTTGGCGAGGGAGGCTTACTATGGGGAGAATGCACTGCTCGACATTTTGAATGGTTCGAAGGAAATCCCTTGACCGACCTTATATCTAAGGTTTATCATCGTGTTTCCTTTAGTTTTGTATTGCCACCTCTGCCCAGTTTTTTGTTTTCTAAATAAACCGTCTCTATTTGTCCCGGGTCCATTTTTCAGTTTTGAAAAAAAAAAACCCCGGATTTTCCCCGTTTGGACCTCTCCCGGTTTCCGTAGCCTGAACAAACCGGGGCTGGGTTGAGAAAAGGCCAATAGCCTAGTACCCGGTCTTGGTTTCACCTTTACTTTTTGATGAAGAAAGTACTCTTGTTTTTTATTCAATAATAAGGATTAAACTTAAAGTTGTGATTTATTAGGTGAAGGAGCTTTATGGTCTTAATGGTGAGATTACATTTAGGAATGTAACTGTATCTACCGAAAATAGGCCCCGACCGTTGACTCTAGCCACCGCGACACAAATCGGTTCGGATTGATTTATTTCTTATTCATGCCTATTCTATGTATAAAATTGGTAATTATATTGGAATATCTAATTCGACTTGATTGTTTCGATGCCGATCAGGTGCCATACCTACTGAAGGAATACCATGTCTTCTTAAAGTATTGCTTCCTTCCAATTGCACAGGTCTACCTGGGATGTGAGTTTATACATGGCTTAATTTAAAAACATATATTATGAAATTTTAACTGTGGCTTAATTTTGTCTGCAATGTGTTACAAACTTACAACCGAAAGTCCTATCTCGTAATGGGTGTCATTGGATTTGTTTCTGAGCTGCACTCCGTTCTCGTTCATTTAGACCATAAACACCCCAAACCGTAAAACATACCTATACAGAACTAAATAACTTTTAGGAATAATTAACCTTTTTGTTCCTCAAATTTATGATTTCTTACTTCTCAGTTATATTAGAGATCTTCTGCTCAACCCTCCTGCATATGAAATCGCCTCCACAATTCAAGGTGAGTATTGATTAGCTTCTGCAGATTTTGTGAAGCCTTTTTTATTGCCTGAAATATTTAACCTTGTTATTGTAGTATGTAAGCTCTAGTGTTTCTTTTGTGTTACTAATAACCAATTGTTTATTACGATTCTCGTATATGTTAGACATCGCATGCTATGCATGTTGTGGTTTATTACACGACTGATTATGACAAGCCTCCAGTACTTGTGTGCCAACCGAGGAAGGGAAATGTCACTGTTTATACTTGTGTCTTTTTGTGTCCTTTAGTTTTAGGTTTTACGCGGAATTATTTACATGCTTAGCAATAACT
The DNA here is from genome assembly GCA_954871525.1 of Parietaria judaica. NCBI lineage: Eukaryota > Viridiplantae > Streptophyta > Magnoliopsida > Rosales > Urticaceae > Parietaria > Parietaria judaica. Next base: position 24,811,033 of record OX940872.1, read on the forward strand.
GAGTGATTAGGAAGCCCCGATCTCTCTAAGTATGGGGCCTAGGGCTTGTGCTGCTTTCATGTTTTGTTTTGCCCAATTGACTCAAGATATTGTCAGGAGAGCCTTGCCCACGTTCTTGATGAAATGGTCTTTTTAATTATTGTTGCTTGAATAAAGTATTAGTAATCATCACTTTGGTAATCACCATTGGTTTACGTGTTCAGTTTTGATTAGTTTTAGATATCGGTTCCTTTCAGATTGTTAGAAATACGAACGACTTATTAGGCTATTTCAGATTTCTTCTTCCCCTACACATTGTTTGACTCAAGACATTGTTCTTGATGAAATGGTCTATTTAATTATTGTTGCTTGAATAAAGTATCTTGTAATCATCACTTTGGTAATCACCATTGGTTTACGTGTTCAGTTTTGATTAGTTTTAGATATCGTTTCCTTTCAGATTGTTAGAAATACGAACGACTTATTAGGCTATTACAGATTTCTTCTTCTCCCACACATTGTTTGAATCTCAAGCTTTTTGCTATCTTTGCTTAAATGATTTTATAATTGTCATTGGCAGCAACATGCAAACTTATGAGCAACGTAACTTGCTCGATCCCAGACTTTACTTGTGTTTCATCTGCAAAGGTTATATTCTAAGCTAGCAATTGACACACAAAAAAACCACAAATTACATTCCTTGTGGGAATTACTTTGTGTATTATTTTTCAGTCTGATTCCCTAGTTTCTTTGATGTCAGCTTGTGAAGCTACTCGAACTGAGGGAGGCGAATCACATCGAGTTTTGCAGGATAAAAAATGTGGCTGATGAGGTATTGCACTTGAACAAACACTCAGAGCTCAATGAAATCCTGATATTACTGATGGATCCCGCATGGGTAGCCACTGGCTTGAAAATCGATTTCGAGAATTTGGTAAGCCTTTTTGTCACTTGTTCTATTTTATGCGTTTATTTTCTGATAACCTTTTATGATAGACACATTGGCTTTATGAGATCATCGTGACATTTTGAAAGTTTGTATCGGCTACAAAGCCTGCTTTGATCCTTTGAAAGTCATTAATCACTCATTGCACCGTTGAAAGTCATTAATCACTCATTGCACACAGCTTTCAAATGGCTTCAACACTTGATTTACTCTGTAACATAATGAAGAAAAGATGTTATAAATGTAAATACTATATTCATATTTAATTGTGCTGATTGTTGGATCTTTTTTTTCCCGCCCACAGATTAGTGAATGTGAATGGACCTCAGAAAAAATTGGTGAAACGATCTCTATAGATGACGAAATCGATCGAAAATTCAGTTCTTCAGCCACTGTTCCCAATGATTTCTTTGAGGATATGGAGTCGTCGTGGAGAAGCCGAGTCAAGAGGATCCATATAGAGAAAGAGTTAGCTGAAGTGGAGACGGCAGCCGAGGCTTTGTCTCTCGCAGTGAGTCTTCACATATTAATTTTGCGTGTAAACCTATCGCCAGTGAGCAAATGCCCCCAGTTATCTGGGTGAAATCCCCCTGAAGTCATGCAATATTAAGATCCTTTTCCGTAAAACCCAATGGTTTTAAGAACAAGCATTTGATTGAGGCGTTAAGTATGTTAATGGTCCAACTCGTTAGTAAACATGTTGTTCGACGAAAAATGAGCCTAAAGCTCCAAAATTACGCCACGAAATGAGTTTGGGGGCATTTGTGTACATGTCAATAATTTTGGGAGGCCATCCTGCAAATTACTTTTTCAAAGAAAGAAGTAATCTTATTTCATATTGCAAACTTGCGTCAATAGTTTCACAGAATTTACGTGCCCCTTGATCTGACAGGTCACTGAAGCTTTTGTCCCCATCATTACCAGGATAAAGACCACCATGGCTCCCCATGGAGGCCCGAAAGGAGAGATAGTGTATGCTAGAGAGCATGAGGCTGTTTGGTTCAAGGGAAAACGGTTTTCTCCTTCTGTATGGGCCGGTTCTCCTGGCGAAGAACAGATAAAAAAGCTTAAACCCGCTTTAGACTCTAAAGGTAGAAAGGTCGGTGAAGAGTGGTTTACGACGGTGGATGTGGAAAGCGCTCTCACAAGGTGTCTTTTGCATATACGATTCTATCATATGTTTGCTGTGTGCATTCTTGCAAATAAATGTATATTGTTATGCGCAGTGATTAGCCTTTTCTTTTTTTTTAGATACCATGAAGCGGGGACGAAAGCCAAACTGAAAGTCCTTGAATTATTGAGGGAACTTTCTTCAGAATTGCAAGCAAAAACCAATATTTTGGTATTTGCTTCGATGCTTCTAGTCATTGCAAAGGCATTATTTTCTCACGTGAGGTTAGGCGCTTATAACTTCCGATATAATCTCTTTGGTATTTAATGTTGGTCTTTTGTGATTATAGTGCTGATATGTAATTATTAGTTCAAATTTTATTTTCTAAGTTAAGTAGGTCTCTGGTTGCATATACCTTTTTCTGATTATCATTTAATTACATCACTATTCAAAATTATTATTCCGAAAACAGCATATATTTTGCAACTGCGTCGGTTTTTATGTGTTGCTTATATAATTTGCAGCGAAGGCAGACGAAGGAAATGGGTCTTTCCAACCCTCGTTGATTCTCAAAGTTCGAAGGTTGTACGTTGCTTTCTGTAATTTGAGTGTCATTGTTTTGTCTTCATAAACATAACACGACTAAATTAATCTTTTAGTAACTATTATTCTATTTTTTCCATGGGCCTTTCAGACCCTGTGTTTTGATCCGAATAGGAAAACAAACACAAAATAATCCAATAGGAATTCATGGATGTGACGAAGTCCCGGAGACTTTATTGCAATCAACAAATAATGACTGTCTAACCTTCAAGAGCAAGACTAGTACTACTACTATCTGCTAGAAGTTCTTGACAAGAAATATCGCCGAGCTAAACATAGCGTTCTCCACATAGAGATCCATGCCCGTATGTAATTACATACGTACCCCCACTTAAATACTGAACTATAACTTGATTAATGAACTATTGTCCCAAATTCCAAATAACTCTGATTCGTCAGAACCGGTGGCTTAAAACCTTCGTTCACTATTGATTCAATTTCTGATAAACATTAGAAACCAAATGCAGGACTTGATTGCAATGAATGGAGAAGGCGGGATGAAGCTAGTTGGGCTGTCACCATACTGGTTTGACGTAGCAGAAGGGAGTGCTGTTGACAACACCGTCGATATGCAATCTCTTTTTCTTTTGACCGGACCTAATGGCGGTGGAAAATCAAGTTTGCTACGATCAATTTGTGCTGCTGCTTTGCTTGGAATATGCGGATTCATGGTGCCTGCAGAGTCCGCTTTGATCCCACACTTCAATTCAGTCATGCTTCACATGAAAGCGTACGATAGCCCTGCGGATGGCAAGAGTTCGTTTCAGGTATTATAGAATAAAGACAATAATTGTCATAAACAAATTATATTTTCCTCTTGTAGGAATAGGATAGTATAGGCCATTTAATTCATGCGTTCATCAGTTGGATTTATTTCAACATTCATTATATTAGTTAGATTTGAATTGAAAAAATTATCGTCAATTCCTAAATGCTAAAATTTTACAAAAAAATGTCAGTTTATTAGTTATGAGGGAAACTACTATAAAAAAAATAAAAATAAATAAAAAAATTACGGCGGAATTGCGACAAATTCAGAGGCGATGGATGATAATGGCTCAAACTATTTCTTTTGCTGCTTCATTTTGCATGTAACATATTATCGTTATAATTTTCGGGCTCCTCTCTCTCATTACACATTGCGGATGATCCAAATTAGTAAGTAATCCCGTGTAAGGAGAAACATGTTAGCTTTTGACTATCATATTAAGTTTCATTGATTTTCTGTGCACCAGGTAGAGATGTCTGAGATTCGGTCAATTATTTCTGCAACTAGTGACAGAAGTCTTGTGCTCATAGACGAAATTTGCCGGGGAACTGAAACAGCAAAAGGGACTTGTATCGCCGGTGGCATAATTGAAATTCTCGATAAAATAGGTTGCCTGGGAATTGTTTCCACTCACCTGCACGGGATATTCAGTTTGCCTCTCAACACGAAGAACACAGTGTTCAAGGCAATGGGAACCGTGTTCGTAGAAGGCCAACCAAAGCCGACATGGAAATTGATAGACGGCGTTTGCAGAGAAAGCCTCGCCTTCGAGACTGCTAAGAGAGGAGTACCCGAATCAATAATCCAAAGAGCGGAAGAGCTCTACAATTCGGTCTACGTAAAAGAAGCTCTTATGGAGAAAACTGTAACCAAACCCAAAATAAAAACAGAAAAACTATGTTCGAAAACGAGTGTAAGTGGTTCCGATGGGTCCGAAAATCGATTGGCTGATTCTGGAAAAAGCCGCATGGAAGGGTTGCAAAAGGAAGTTGAGACTGCAGTGACTATGATATGCCAAAGGAAGCTGATAGAGATCTACAAGAAAGACGAAAGATCGGAAATCACTGAGATTCACTGTGTTCCGATCGGTTTGAGGGAGCAACCGCCCCCATCAACTGTAGGCGCTTCGTGCGTCTATGTCATGCTCCGACCTGATCAGAAGCTCTATGTTGGACAGGTGCTTTTTTTTTCTTTCGAAAATTTGTATCATCTGCGTACGACATTCATGATGAAATTGATCTACTTAAATGTTGTTTCGACTTGACCTAAAAGTATGGGCAAAATGGTCATTTAGGAATAAATTATTATATACCAGTTCATTGTTTCTAGTTGAGATAAATTACATTCAAGTTTGAATCTTATCGGTTCATCGTCGTAGCATCTGTCACGCTAATCTTCTCTTTTGATATTTGGCATAGACGGATGATTTAGAGGGCCGAATTCGTGCGCACCGTTCCAAGGAAGGAACACCGAAAGCCCGATTTCTCTACTTCATAGTCCCCGGGAAAAGCCTTGCATGCCAACTCGAGACCCTTCTCATCAACCAGCTGCCCAACCAAGGATTTCACCTCGCCAATATCGCGGACGGTAAGCACCGAAACTTCGGGACGTCCTCTCTTTCCCTTGAAGGGTTGACCGTTTGTCCATAGACCGGCCCTCAACGGGGCATGTCCTGAGAAGTCAACAGAACATGTCTCACTTCTACGGGTCTTTTTGGCAAATACAAACGTCTTCCAATATCGCTGGATCAACTGGGATAGATGGGCGGTCATATCCCAGTTTTAGCAAAGCTGAGGTGACTTCCTGTTTTGTTCGGTGGTTTCTTTGCCGGAGTTTTTGAAGGAAAACAGACGCTTTGTGTTCGATCGGTGTTGGTGTGTATATGGTTGTCCGTTCCGGTGACATTGTGCAATGCTTAGCGGATCTGTGGCTGCAACGATTTTGGTTTTTGGCATTTGTTGCTCCATATTTTGCCATTATCACCGCATTAAAATTGATTTATGTAATTGTATGCTAAAGATTATATTATATGATCCGTAACTTCTAATGTATCCATGTAAAAAAAATATCATTTTGGGTAGTTCTCTTTTCCGCCTTTTTTGAACTCCAGAAGAGAGCTGAAAACCAAAACTATGCGGGTTTGTTCTTGTCCTTTTCCGGTTTTGAATCAATGTGTTTTTTCCGGGATTGAGTTTTGAAGGACTCATTTGATCGGGACCGTTCTTGGTTGTACTCCAAACTTTTGTAGTAAACAACAAAGAAAACATTATCAGTAGAATTTTTTAGTTCGTCGTGGTGACGTATAATTTGACATTGACTTCTTATTATTATTTACATGAACTTTAAGAATTTCAAAGAATCGACAATAAACGCTAAATTTCTTGCCTAGTAGCCAAAACGTATTGACGCCGGCCACGTGTCTAAATAGTGCTCCACGCGCCCTAACGCGCGGGTTTACTACGGCTCACACGCGACCACTTGCAGGCGCACGGGGAGATGTTGGGTGCGTGAGAGCTTCTTGGTCCACGTGGCACGCGTGGCCTCCCCTTGTGGTAGAGGTGGCAATTCGGGTGGCGTGTCGTGTTCGTGTCCGGTCTTAATCGTTTTTTACTTATTTTATGTAGACCTAGACCCGCCCCATTTATTAATCGTGTTAGAAGATGAGACCCAGACCCGCCCCATTTAAATAGTGTGTTTATCGTGTCTACCCGTTTAACCCATTGATTCACATATCTTAAAATTCTAAATTAATTCAATTTTCACTTATTTTACTTAATTTATTTAACTATATGATCTAAAATTTCAAAGTTTACTAACAATTTTTTATGTTCATTAATTGTTCAACGTAATTAATAAATTAAAAATATAAATGCCATATATAATAAGTAGTAAAACACTTTATAACATATATAAATGCATAAAATGCAACTTTTTTACTTCTTAATCGTATCTAATTGGGACCCATCGTGCTATCGTGTTCGTGCCGTGTTTACCCGGTATTTAATCGTGTTAATCGTGTTCGACACGGATGGACCTATATCCATTTATGATAGACCCAAACTCATTTAAATCGTGTCGTAACCGTTTCGTGTTTCATGTCCGGCCCCAAATTGCCACCCGTGGGGCGCGTGCCCGAAGTTCTCTCGGCCCCTTTTAGGGTGCATGGAGCGTACCGGGGCTATTTTTTTTTACTTTTTATGACATTTTTTAGTATTTTGATATTTTAAAGAATTTTTAGACACCTCATTTTGCGGAAGTGGGTCCCGGAAGGCACTTTAGGCTAAAATTGACGTAATTTAATAAAAGAAAAGTTAATTAAACATTTTGTCCTTTATTAATTTGTTTTTAAATCAATTATGTGAAATACCGGTAACATTAATGTTTTATTTTATGATGATGCTAAGCCGTTATTTGACGGGCAAAATTCTTGAATTTTGAATGTGTCTCTTTTCGTATAATAACTGGAAAAAAGTGAATGGAGTCTTAGTGAGAATAAAAATAATTAGCATAGAAAACTTTGAAAAAATAAATAAAAAATTATAATATCAAAAATATTGGATACCCTTTAATCTTTATTATTAAAATGTAAGGAAAAAAAACGACAATAATCACGGCAAATTCAAACGAGGCGAATACGACATGATTTCATCGTATATGTAAGAGATGATTCTCTTCGCATTAACTCGCCGTTTCGACTCCGACCACGACCAACCGGAGACGGACCTCCGAAGAGCGCGCGAATCTTCCGCCGACGCGTCTCCGGCAAGTGGCTGCGCCTCCGTCCAATGCGTCTCCGGCATAGATACTCATTCTGTGCCTCCGACGCAACGCTCCGACCACTCTGACTCGTCTTTCTCTCAAGGTAGTCTTGGAGATTCTAAAGACTTAAGTCTTGATAAATGTGACTGATCATGCATGACGCGATCCGATGTGCAGAACCCTCCGACAATGGACGGACGCGCCTCCTCGCCTCCGTCTCTGACACTGACATGTTCGACTCCAGCTCCGTTGAGGCGACCCTCGTCCGTTAAAGGTGAGTTAGATTTCTCCAGACGATCTTCTCATTTTTTACGTGTTTATATTATTTATAGGTGTTAATATTATTCTTGTATTTTGTTAAAAGTACTAACCTTTTCTAAAATCTTAAGACCTTAATCTGCTAGTTGTAGTTAACATGATTTTAGGGTTTGTACTTGACGTCTTTATAATACTAGTTTTGTCGTTGACTTGTCGTTTCCAAAGATTTAGATTCTGTGATTTTGTTTATATCATATATATATATGTACGTATCTATCTTATATGTTTAAGATTACAAAAAAGAAGAAAAAAGAAAAGCGATAGACTAGAGCTGAATTTCACGGCGTAAATCGCCGGATATCGCCAAAGTGCACGTCGCGATGCGTCGCAATGGTGCATGTCGCGATGCATCGCGATGGAGTTGAGAGAGAGAGAGAGAGAGAGAGAGAGAGAGAGAGGCATCACGTCGCCACGATGCTCCAGGTTCGCGATTGATCGCGATTTCATCCTCCGAATCGCGATGCATCGCGATTCCCCGAAAACGCTGCGATTCGTCGCGAACGGCGTGAGGTCGTCGTCAACTGCAACTGTAGTTTTGTGTAGCTTAGCACAATCGATTTGAATTAGAAATAGAAAACATTCATTATTGAACAAAGATTCAATTTGCTGTTATTATATGGTAGAGCGGAGTTATACTGTTATTATAGAAATAGAAAACATTCATTATAGAACATTCATTATTGAACAAAGATGTTACTGTAGATGGTTTTTGTTTCGTGAATTGATTGGTCGAGCGGAGTTAGTTATACAATCAACAACGTAACTATAGACTTTAATTTTACGAGGGAAATATGTTCATAATAAATATTTTATTATTTTAAGCGGAATTGGGATATGATTTTATCATGTTGTGTACTTGAAAAGAAATGAGAGACTAACAAACACATACCGTAAATAATAAATATTGAATCATATAACCACAATGCACATTTCATAAATTAATGTAGGAGGAATAGAAAAGAAAAAACTCCCATCATTGTCTAAAATATGTAAACACTAAACTATAGAATTCTAAAATAAATCGATGATTAAAAAAAAAGTATAAAACTTTCTTTTATCTTCTATATTATTTTTTCTGCTTTAACAATCACATCATGTAACTCTATAAGCATAATAAATAATTTATAATCTCTTCATGTAACTCTATAAGCATAATTAATAATTTATAATCTCACTTCTTAACTAATTAGCTGATTTTTAATGCAGCTTCTTCGGATTCATACTGCCCATGGGACGAGCTAGATACCGTTGCATTGGAAGCGATAGCCAGCAAGCTCGCTTTCTCGAACGTGGCAACATTTTCGAGTGTATGCCCACAGTGGAGCACATCGACGAGAGCATCTAGGGTATTCTACCATCCACTTCACATCGCTAAGCTAATGCCCCGGGGTCGAAATCGGAACGAGGTGCTACTTCAGTTACGGGCTCTTACCGACGGAGGCCTTGACGGTAGAGTGGTACAACTCAAGATCCCGCTACACTCCATTTTTGGTTACCCTCAGTTAGAAGGCGTATCAAAAGGAATTACTCTCCTTCAAGATGGCTAGATTTCTACGAAGCTGCTCCTGATCAACCTGTTCACGCAGAGTAGCCTTCAGCTTCCCTCCCTCAAAAACTTGGCCAACCAGAAGCGCGTTCGACTAACAAAATTTGCAATGTCACACCTTTCAAGCGAGGACTTAGGAGACACGCAAAACTTAATCGTGGCCGTCTCCGTGCTTTTGGGATATTACATCCCCAAGATGATTTCCTGCTCATGGAGAACCACGGAATCGATTCGAGCTGGTTTTCCAACTCCGGCGAAGTGACCAAGCTCGTCCGTTAAAGATAAATTACATTTCTCCAGATCATTTTGTACAAGGCCCCTTTTAGAGTATTCTATAAATGCGCTGTATAAGTTTTGATATACTGTATAACTCCTGCAATGGTCCGTAATACAATAGCTCCTGCACTATTGTATTGCAGGCACCAAAAAAAAAGAGTCTCACATTAATGTTTAGCGCAAAGCCCCGAAAAATGTTGGGCCGGTCTTGATTTTGTACGTGTTTCTAATATTTATAGAGTTTTAGTATTTTCACAGTAAAAATACTATATCTTACTGTCTTAGAATTTAATCTAGTTGTTGCATGGCGGAAAAGGTAGTTAAATTTTTTTATTTATTTTTCAAATCCGATCACATTTCTCCCCATAATTTTAGGGTTTGAACTTGATGTCTTTATACCAGTTTTGCCGTTGACTTGTTGTTTCCAAATATTTAGATGGAAACAATATCACTTTGTTTTATAATTTTGTTTCAATTTCACTCTCTCTCTTTTTCACTCACTCTCTTTTATGATCTATATTAACTTTAAAAACAAAAGTTCCACAAAAAAAAAAAATGTTCTATATTAATTTTTTGTTTGTATTAATTGATTTTGTGTACGGGACGGACAAATCTTAAATCATTCCACTTCATATAAAGATATAAATAATAATAATAATATACTTTTAATTTATTTTAGTTAATGACATCATTTTTTCGTAAAAGCAGTATTAATTGATTTTGTGTGCTCGAAAAGACGATGAGATACCAACAAACACGTACCACCAGTAAATAATAAACATTGAGTCATATAACCGCACTGCATATTTCATAAATTAATCTACTTAGAAGAGAAAAGAAAAAACCTCCTCGCTGCGCCGAATACAAACAACAATACAACACTTTCTCTTACGTATCACGTATTATATATATATATATATATATATATATATATATATATAAAAGAAGGCAAGCAGATTCTTTGGTGAAAATGTTCTCTGACTAATAAAAAGTGTCGAATACAATAAGGTGGAATTGAAGTTACTGCATGCATATATAGGAAACATTAATTTGAAATTACCATACTATCTTAACACTTGGGACTCAAGTACTATGACTATCTTGATGACCAAGTAAAATAAGCTTGATCGATAAGTCAAGGCTTATTATATTCACATGTAAACACTAAACTATAGAATTCTAAAAAAAATCTGATAATAAAAAAAAAGTATAAAATAATAGGAAAAATCAAGGTTCAAAATGTTGTTTAGAAGATTATCAATATATTTTCGAGGATTATCGATGAAAAATACTAAAACTCTAGCTTATTGTTACCGAAACTTGTTGAGAATTATCGATGGATTATCGACCCTTATCGAGGATTACTGATGAAAAACAACTAAAATAGTTTTAAAAATATATTTACTAAGTTTACATATGTAACTAAAATATAGTTTCACTCTTACACATGTAAATACTCAAATAAAATATTGTCAGTTTTTTAAACAAATATAAATATAATCATGTCATGCTCAAACATAAGAAAACAAAAATTAGATTAAAAGATATTACATAATTTGATAATAAACATAATTAACTATTTAGCTTGATGGAGAAGTCTCACATGGAACTCATAAAAATGAATGAATAATACACATTTGTTTGGATTTGGAAAGTCCCACATGTAACAAATACAATGAAAACATTAACATCGCTAGAATATAAATAGCAATCTCAATTTCTAAATCCAAGCAACTCAACATATCTATCTTTTTACTCTTGCCGAAAATTGGCATGGAATATTTGCCGACGACTATCGGCAAGACGGATAATCGAGGAAAATTTGAACCTAGGAAAAAACATATTTAATACAAGAAAAAGGAAATAAAATTGTATTGTTTTAATAAAAAGAGGTTTAAAAACATGTCTTTATTTATTGATTAGTTTCCTTAAAAGATTTTCGAGGCAAACGGTTTGCGATCACAGACTTCAAAGTCTATACTATAGGAGATGGGAGACAGCAAGAAGTGGATGAAAGTCGAAGAAATAGGAGATGACGTGGCATTTTTTGTTGGAACATGTGAGTCAAAAGTGCTTCGACGTCGCGAGCTTCCGGAATGGTGTGACTGTGACTGCAACTGCATCTACTTTGCCAAATTAACCGATTTGGGCGTTGAAGGTAAAAGCGGTCACGGCACACTTTGATATAGCCGCCACATATCTGCACGTTAAGCAATCTTTTTTCTGGATTATCCCGCGCTGATGTGAGCCCATTTTAACTTTTTGTACCAATAACTCTGAATTGGTGTTACTTTTTTTTATTCAAGAAGATGTTAAAATCGGAATTTTTGGCCTTTTCTTGTCCCCAAATTGGGTTTCTTTGAATTATATGTATATATATATATATATATTGATTTTTTTTTGTTTCTTTGAACATCTCAAAATGAAAAAGGAAAAAAGTAAACACCATTGTCCCGAATTCTAACTGCCAATGTTTCTGATCGAGATCTTCTTGCATATTGCCATTACCGATTCCCAATATCGAACCAAACGCTGTATTTCTGCTGCATATTCGGCAGCCTCGATGCCATTTCTCATGTCGGGTTCCGAAACAATTTCAAGCAACGGAACACCGGCCCTGTTAAGATCAACCTGCAGATAGGAACATATTATTAAACGAACATATATGGACCGCAAATTGGAAAACAAACTCACTCCATAGTTTGTAGAGTTCCATAAACAAAAGCCACTATTTATAAATACAAATACTCAAATTTAAGATTATTCAGTATTTTATTCTGACATATTAGTTGGCAAAGGCGGAGCTATGTGAGACCTAGAGTACTGCCGTGCACCACCTGAAAACGTTAAAAATATTAAAATAATAGTGTTTGAGCAAAAAAAAATTATATATCATTATAATATTTTATGAGCCCAAATAGGAAGTCATAGAGCATTCAGCCCAACTGGCAAGTCTTTTTGTTTATTTTTGTTCAACTCTTGGGCTAGTCATAGTTTTTGTTTATTTTTCTTTCTAAGTTTTAAGTTTTTTTTTTGTTTATTTATTTTTAGTTATCAAAATATAGAGATGCATTTTTATACTCGCTTATTATATTATTAAAAATATTATATTTACTATTTATTATATGGATACATTATTATACATAAAAATATTGATAAAAATTTTCTTTATATATATAGTTTACAATGTTATTATTGATTGTTGTTAATTGTATGCTTGATTTTTTATAAAAAAAAATTATAAGGCACCACCTGAATTGAAATCCTGGCTCCGTCACTGTTAGTTGGTCTATCCTAAAGCTTGCAGTTCAAGGCAAGTGCCACTTTAATGGCGGAATCAATGACCTTCGAGTTCATAACCGGTAAAGCTCCAGGCAGACACATACAAACCGGCCAGACCGTAGTGTTGGGCATGGATCCATAGTTCGAACGACGGGTCGGGGCCTTACTGACTTGAGAAATTGCGGTGCAATAAAACGCTCCGGTGTTTCTTAGGTACAAAGCTTTTGCCGGAAACGAAAACGGGAACGTTTGAAGGCCTCTGAAGACCGCGGAAGCCATCATCTATTCCTTTGAATACAAGAAATGAACAGGTACGTTAAACACCAGATTATATAAGCAACAACAGAATTAACGACGGAAGAATCAAGTACCGAACTTGACCGTGAACTTGACCTTTTTTATTTATTTCATAAATTATTTGAATGAGTTGACAACAAACACTAAAATTCTCGCTCAGTGGCCGAAATATATTCGAAGCAAAAACTACGGCACCATAAGTCAATTTTATCGCCACGTTCAAATTTCCAAGAAAATAATAAAATTATACGTCAAATTACTAATACTCTGATATTATATGCAAGACATGTACCAAAAAAAAATGAAAATTTTAGAATATTGGTACTTTATCCGGTAAGAAAAAAGGTATTTATCATCAAATTTTGAAAAAGTTTTTTTTTTTTTTAAAAGGTATGTAGTGTGACGTTAAGATATTTTTGGGTCTTTCCAAATTTTACCACTAAAAAAAACAAATTTAATATGCCATTAACTAGAAGGTTCTTTTTGGACTTCTGCTACAATTTACGAAAAATCCTCCAAAATAGAAACTTTTTTTTTTTACGAAACCAACATAGAAACTAGAGCTGCACACCACGGCGTCGTGGCGCGTCGCGACGAAGTCGCCAGAATCGCGAGAAAAAACGTCGCGAGAGAAAGAGAGAGGCCCCTCAGTGAGACGGAGAGAGAGCGGGAGAGAGAGAGAGAGAGAGAGGGGGAGTCGCGACGAATCGCGATCGGAAATTCGGAATCGCGAAGAGTCGCGACGCGCCGAAAATCACCGCGATGGGTTGTGATGCGTTTTGGCGATGAAAATTTGCAACTCTAATAGAAACACTAAACCCATAGTGAACGAAGTCAAGCCCATGCACGACCCGACCCGAGTCAAGCCCAGGCCCAATCCGACTCCGAGTGAGGGGATTCTCTAAAAACGATCTCCGATTTGAATTTCGGCGAGGTTCGATCTGAATCTGTTGATTATTGCTCGTCGGTGAATTCATTGCGAAATCGACTCGAAATTCGTTGGTAGGAGCAGCCATGGACGAGGTGGAAGAGGAGGTTGAGAAGGTGAAGGAGGAGTGGGGCGAGACCTGCGCGAAGCTGGCCGACCAGGTGAAGGCCATCGAGAGCTACGGGAAGAAGCCCACCTCGTCGGACTCGCTTCCGAGGATGAACGGCGTCGCTCAGGACTGCCTGGCGCTGCTCGATTCGCTGCACTTCAAGCTCGACCTCCTCGCTCCGCAGCTGCTCGGGGCTCACCAGGTTGACTCCGCCAAGGCCTTGCTCGACTCCTGGACCAACCTATCCAAGAGGTACACACATGCATACACAGTCTTAGCGGTATAAGTGCTCAATGTTTGATTTTTAAGGGTGGTATTGTTTTACCTTTTTCACGGTTAAAGTTTTCGATGTTCGCGTCGTTGCATTGCGCCGAGATTTTGTTCAATGTTTCAATTGATTTTACGAAATTTTGGATGTGTTGGTAACGAAATTCTTTTTCTCGGAAGCAAAATTTTGAACATTAGGTACTTATGTTTCTATTAACCCAAAAAGTTAGTTTTAAGCTTTAACAATGAGGATGATAAGATTGATCTTGGGAAAGTAAGAACGGATCAGAAGATGGAAAATTTTCCAGAAAGATTGAGAATTTGAATCTCACAGTTAAGAAATTGATGTTTTGTGAGATATATATGTGTATGTATATATATGCTCTTTTTTAATGCTTAATGTTTGATTATCAGTTTGAGGCTGAGTTTGAGAAACGCCAATTTGCAAGCCAAGGCTAACATGAGGAAAGCTGCTCAAGAAGAGGTGATGATGATCTTCCTTTTTACGTATATATCCTTAGCCTCGATGCTTAACGGAACGCCGGTGAATTTATCCGTTGTTTGTTTCCGGAAGAAGCTATAATTATTTATATATATATATATATATATATATAATGTGACTATTTGTTGCAGAGAGAACTTCTTCTTGGGGGCGGAGAAGAGTCGACGAATCGCCGTCGCAACCTACAGTATGTCCATGCTATTGTTTATAGTTTTTCTCTTTCTAGAAATGACATTTTGTGCCCAATTTCTAAAAAGGCTTTATTTGAAAATGAAAAAAGAAAGAAAGAAGAAGGTTTCGATATAAATTTTGGGTTTTTGTCTTTCAGAACTAAAGCCGGTATGACCGCTGCAGCAGAAAGCATTACCGAAAGCCTGCGCCGAAGTCGTCAACTTTTGATTCAGGTCTTGTCATTGTCTCTGCTTCTGTTCGTGTTCTCCGTTTCTGCAACTTCTTTCATTTGCATCTCTTGGTTTGTATAGGAGGTTGATAGAAGTGCAAGTACACTGATGACAACCGGTTAGCTCTCTCGTTCCAAAATTTCCTTATTACGATCTTCGTTCCGTGTCTTGTAACTGCACGGTTATGGTTTATATTCTAGCCTTCTGCTCTCATTACTTTAACAATCTCGCTCCTTTGCCTCCGGTGGGATTGACGATTGGCTACTCGTAGATTGTTTCGAGACTTTATAACGGTGCTTAAACAATTTAGAAACGTGGTGGATTATGCAGAGGAGTCGACTGGAGTGCTTTTGAGGGCTGAAAGCGAGTACAAGGGTCAGAAATCAATTCTGATGAGAACCAGAAACCTACTTTCCACAATGCAACGACAAGACGTTCTCGACAGGTACGCCAACGAAAACGACTCAAGCCCGTAAATCGTTTTCTCTATCTCAGCCAAACTGAATACAACTCTTTTAAACTCGCAGGGTGATTCTCGGGTTGGGGTTTTTCTTGTTCTCGTGCGCTGTTTTGTACGTTGTCTCAAAGCGTATGGGGTTGCTGAAGCTGCAAAGAGCGGTCACTGCGGCCATCAAGGCCGGCGTCGTCCGACAGCCGGAAAACAGGGTATTTCAAGCTCGAGTCAATGATGATTTGGGTAATCCAGGAAACGGCCCGTTGCGAGATGAGCTCTGAAATTATAGATGCCTCGGGTTATTTATGTAATCTGGATATGCCTCTTTTGGATCTTTTTATTTTATTTTTGGGGTCCCATGACTTGTGCAGCTACAGAAAACGGTGTGGGAAAATAGAATTAAAAAAAAAAAAAGTAATTTGCAGAAATCTCTCCACTTTTACTCATCGGTGCAGTTGGACCCCTGATTTATCATTTGTAGTGCTTTTTGCACTTTCAAATTTTCACTTAATAGAGACGGAGCATTCTGCGATGAAATGGAAGAGGCAAAAATGAACCACAAATAAGAATTTAGATGTCAAAGTGCAACAAAATTGAAATCAATGGATGAGACGTGAAATCGTTTTTTCGATTGCATAAACGACATTATGCGTGGGGCTCGTAGTCGTATATCATCGTTTTTTAAGTAAGTAAATAAGCATAGTTTTTGTAACTAAACAAACTACTTATGTGTTTGTTACAGATTAGTACCTAGCCTTATTATGGTAATAATAACTAACTTTAATTTTGGTGTGAAACTATGGTATTTTTGTAGCAAAACTATGTATATATATATATATATATATTTCAGAAGTTGAAAAATCTTGCCATGGCAAATGTTACTCAAACAGAAGAAGCAGCCAACAAAACAAAGATCAACCCATCATCTATTTATTAATACTAGTGGACAGCACCGCGCTTAGTCCCCAAAATGTAGGGTAAAAACCCATCCGACCGGATATTTTTTTATTTATTTACCAAAACCCGGATACGGATATATCCGGGTCCGGGAAAAAAAATCCCGGATATATCCGGATCCGGGATATGTTTTACTTTTTTTTTTCCAACGGCACTTTAATCTGGGCCGTTGGATCGTAGATCCAACGGCCCAGATTAAACACATTTTAAAAAACCCGGATAATACTTTATCCGGGTTGTGTGTTTCCCGGATACCGAAATATCCGGTTCGGGAAAAACCCGGATCCGGATATTTCGGTATCCGGGTTTTTTATTTATTTTTAATGAATCCGGGTTTAACCCGGATTCATATTTTGGGCATTAACCGCGCTCGATGATTAATTATCGACTAAAAACATGAGATGAGGTATATTTATAAAATTTATCAATTGTACATGTCATGTTTATAATAAATAATTTATTTCAAGTTAAATAAATGTGATAACATAAAGTAAAAAAGTTTATTTTTTTTTATTCTATATATATAAACAATTGATATATAAGTAGTATAAGATCAAATCACCACTATAATTAACTTGAATTGAAATTATCTATTACAAACAATATTATAAATCTTTTATAAACAAAATCAACCTATAAGACAATTGTAATATTGCTTTTAATTTTTTTTAAGAAAAACCCATGAAATGCCCAAAAATCACTTAAGGTTTAAGGGAATTGCCCATAGTTTCAAACAATTCATTTATACCCATTTTAAAAATATATTGGACCATATTAACCTTGATCTTAATTATATTTATTTATTTTCGTATTTAATTATTTATTATATATTTATTTTCGAATTTAAATTAATCATCCTTAAATTTTGGTTGAAAACTTCCCCTATTAATTAGGTTATCATTTAATTTTGTTATTTTGACCCAAAATTTAATATTTCTCTCTCTCTCTCTCTCTCTCTCTCTTTCTCACTATCCCTCTCACGTCTCTCTCTCTCTCTCTCTCTCTCTCTCTCTCTCTCTCGTCGGATTGACCACCATCGCCGGATTCGGGCCGAGAGCGCGACAACTTCGTGCGTGGCTTCGACGACCGTGGTCGCGGTTGCCGAGGAGGCGGTCGTGGCCTCCGTCGTGGTCGCCCTCCATCGCGCCTCCTTCCTCCGTCGCGGTCGCCCTCCGTCGCGCATCCTTCCTCCATTGCTCTCCGTTGCGGCGCGATGATCCTTTCCACGCAATCGTAACTGTAAATTTATTTACAGTTTTCTGTATATATGTTTACAGTTTTAAGGTAATATATTTGATTTTTGTAAATGATTTTACGATATTTTGAAGTGATAATTTCTCTTAGAGGGGCAATATTTTTGTAACTGGATTTACACGCTTTTTGTAAATGTTTTTACACTTATTTGGAGTTATTTTACACAAATTTGCATTTATGGATATGTATATGAAATTTTAAAATCTTGTCAACAGATTTGTAAACAGATTTACATAAAATAAGGCAAAACGAAAACCAAATTTCGTAAATAGATTTACATAAAATGAGGAGAAACGAAAACCAAGTTTTGTAAACAGATTTACATAAAATGAGACAGAAGGAAAACCAAGTTTTGTAAACAGATTTACACATAATGAGGCATAACGAAAACCAAGTTTCGTAAATAAATTTACATAAAATTAAGCAAACGAAAATAAGGTTTCATAAATAAAAATTCGAAATAAATATAGATTAATAGGAAAATAAATTTTAGATTTTAATCGTTAAAATAGAGAATATTAAAAGTGATTTGTTAGAGCTAATAAAAAATAATACTAATTAATAGGGGAGATTTGTTTTTAATTAATTTATTCAATTTGCTACATTTAAGGAAAAAATTATTTTTTATTTTAATTTTAAAAAACGAATTATAATTAAATGTGGTTTAAAAATTAGAAGGGCAATTTAGTCCATATTTCAATTTGTTGGTAGTTATGATTTCCATAATTAGAAATGGGCATTTTTTTTAAACCTTGAGCCACAAATGGGCATTTGCCTCATTAACCCTTTTTTTTATAATTATATATACAATTAGAAAACTTGTAGCTTTTTTACGCTTATTTGTTTTTTTACTGAATATTAATAACTGCCTGATATGTTAAATCATTTTTATTAGGTAATTTGGTGTACATTAAAATAGTGTTGCAATCCACAAAAAAGTAAATTAAATTTTATTAGACATTTTCTCAGAAACAAAATTTATAATCTACTGTTGATCTTCTTTTTTTTCGAATATGAAATAAACATTTTCTTATGACTAAAAAGAAAAAACTTCTTATGTTTTCTTGAATAAACATAACATAATTATTTTTTTAGAATCTTATTCACAAAAAGATTAAAACAATATATCTTTCATTGAAATGTTCAAAAAAATTATTTACAATTAATATTTTAGTTGTAAATAAAAAAGTATATTTCCATCATATATTTTAGAAGGAAAAAAAAAACTTTTGATTTTATTAGTACTTATCGATTAAACATTACATAAATATTACCTTTTTTTACTTCTTGATGGAGCAAGAGAGATGAAAAATGAAAAGAAAAAAAAGTTGAAATGGAAAGATATGTCGATTGTTTTTATGTGTAATCAAACAATAATAAATATTTGTATTCATTTGTTAAATCAATTGATAACTCTTATTCTTCCCCTCCTATATTAGATATGGCAAACCAATAGACATTTTGAAAATAAAGGAAAAAAAGAAAGAAAGAAAATACACTCACTAAAGTTATCTTCTCATCATCTTTAATGTTTCTTGAGCTTTAATAATACAATTTTCTTTTATCACTTATATGTATGTATTATAGATTGTTTTTCAATAAAAACATAAATTTATAAAAATAGGAAAAAAAATTCTTTCTAAAAAAATATAAAACAACCGGAAAATGAAGAAGAAATTGTTCGAAAAGCATAAATGTAGGTAACCAATTGTATAAAAATAAACCGTTCGGTAAGAATAAATTATGAATAACATAAAAGTGTACAAATATGTATACGGTAAAAAAAACTAACTATATATATTATTTTATATAAAAATAATCCATATATATAATATAGATTGTTGTGTTCCAAAAATCCGATTAGAACTAATTAATTTGAACAAAAATAACATCAGTTAAATAAGTGAGTAATTTGATATTAATCAATAACAAATTGTGTTATGTATGGATTATGTGCAAATTGATTGTTTTGTATCAATATGTTTTT
Source organism: Parietaria judaica (assembly GCA_954871525.1). Lineage (NCBI taxonomy): Eukaryota > Viridiplantae > Streptophyta > Magnoliopsida > Rosales > Urticaceae > Parietaria > Parietaria judaica. Next base: position 24,830,778 of record OX940872.1, read on the forward strand.
GTTTTTGTTTTTGTTTTACTATCATTATGTTGAAATCAACAGTGAAAGAGTAATCCATATGTTTAAAGGGTATCCAAAAAACTAATCATTTAACTTATAAATGATTTTCATTTTTTATTAAAATAATTTTGAATTAGAAAGACATGTATTGAAATTCTTTCTCGCCTATGATTGATATGGTATAAACTATAAAGTACTTTTTTTGAATTTATAGAGACTTACATTATTTTTGAACTACCACGTGTTTAAAAAAATAATTCTTTGAACATAGGCCTTGAATATATTGTTGCATATTCTTCTTGTTTATTTATGATATTATTATTAATATTATAATGTATAATATTAATAACTCAATTATTAATAAAATGACTGATTGCTCTGAATAAGACATATTTTTTTTCATTTAAATAATTCTAAATAATCTAAAAATTCTATTTTCCAGTACCTTCATCTCTGATTAAAAAAATTATAAATTCTTAAAATAATAATAATAATACATTAAGTATTTTTCAATCTTATATAAGCAATTAAATACCTTAAATTTCACGACACCGAAGTCGTCGCTGACTTTCACGTATAGCTGCGAAATAAATCTTCACAATATACAAATATCAGATTACATGAAAACTTATAATACATATACATTATATGTAAAACTTAATATTATATACACAATATAGAAATGTCACACTATATACAAGGCTTATATTAGCAATTGGGATAATAGCGGCATAAGTCCTCAACCTTTACTCAATTGGGACGGCATAGCCCCAACCTCATTTAATAGCGGTATAAGTACCAAAAGATGATTTCCGTCCATATTTGACTAACAGAAGTAGTCAACGTTTGCGTGGTCAGCTTCTCGTCAACGTGGACGCCGCGTAATCCGACATGTCACCATACATGTCATCCTTGCGTCATCAAATTTAATGCAAAATTAATGGCGATTGCATTAAATTTGATGACGCGAGGATGACGTGTATGGTGCCATGTCGGATTACGTGGCGTCCATGTTGATGAGAAGTTGACCACGCAAACGTTGACTACTTCCTTTAGTCAAATATGAGCGGAAATCATCTTTTGATACTTATATCGCTATTAAATGGGGTTAGGGCTATGCCACCCCAGTTGAGTAAAGGTTGAGGACTTATGCCGCCATTATCCCTAAGCAATTTAATACCTTAAATTCATGACAAGGTCGTCGATGACTTTCACGAATAGTTGCCAAAAAAGCTTCACGATACAAATGTCACATTATATATATATATATAACTTAGAATGTATGTATAATATACAAATATACAAATGTCACACTATATATACAACTTAGAATATATATATATATATATATATATATATATATATATAATATCGTAGTGAGCAATACCGTACGCATACAAATCTCTATGATCTCCTAATTCGAAGACTCAATGCCAAAAGCAAATATAAATGGCATCGCGAGTCGAGACTGGTCGGATTGGAAGAAGGTCGATGAGTTTGCTTGGTTGACTTCGAATTGAAAGTAAAAAGAAGATCAAATTTGGTGGGTTAAGAATCAAGATCAAATGGCTTCATGTATAATAAACACACATTGTTGGAAGATCACCATGCCATGTCATTACTTATTTTTATTTAATTCTAAATTCTACGAAAATTGCATTTAAAGGTCTCTTTATATATATAGATATAGATATAGATTATTTATCAACAAATGATAATTAACATGAACAGGAAAAATTACATGGAATCAGAGAGTTCTCTCCTTAATTAAATATGTTGTACAAAAATGACCAACATAATCAACCGAGACCCGACCTTGCTGCGATGGCGTTATTGATTTCCATGGCAGTGAAGTCAAATCATCGCCGAGCATTAATTAGCTTTTCGCATTCAGTTTCTCGAGAAGGATCTTGTTTAGAAGTCCAGGGTTCGCTTTTCCTTTCGACGCCTTCATAATCTGCAGATATGTAATATTCTTAATTTTTTTGTCACATTTTCTCAATGAACAAAAGGTATTTCCTGAAATGTACCTGGCCGGCAAAAAAACCTTGTAACTTGGTCTTGCCGCCTCGGTACTGCTCCAGTTGCTTTGGGTTCTCGGAAATCACCTTGTCCACCATTTTTTCAATCTCCGCAGGATCTACAATCTAATTTGCCGATGCAAATAATACACAAATGATTATACACATAATAATCCTGAGATTTATACACGTAATATACAGCGTCCGTCATAGGTTTATAGCGGCTTTCGAGTTCTACAGCTTGGCTACGAGTAGATCTCTTTACTTGTAAGAGGCGAAGAAACGCGACTAAAATAATTCATCAAATTACCTGAACCAAATCTTTTTCTTTTATAAGTCCCTTCACGGTACCGCCTTTTGCCAGTAGCTCAGATAAAATCTGTAAGACCGTTATATACGCGAAGTATCAAACCCATGATCTCAGATTACTGTTTAACGTCGTATTCCGTTTCGCTCATTTAGAGACTTTAAATACAACACAGAAGGTAAAATTCACTTACGATGCCATAACCGCTTTATATAGACCTCTCGATACTCGGAAAATAAAAATTAATCCACAAGCCGGGAGAATTTACCTGTTTACCTATCTTCCCACTGATCGTTTCGGCTTTAATCGAAGCTATCAATTCAGCTAGCTCATTAGAAGTAAGTTTAAGCTCACTAATTGTCAACTTCTCTTCTTTCATATACGCCGCAATATCACCCATTATCCAATTTGCAGCAAGCTTCACGTCCGCACCGTTTGCGATTGTAGAGTCGAAAAATTTAGCGACCTTTGAATAAATTCAGCAGAAATTTCGCCTCAGATAATTTACCGTTACATAAACTGATGATTTACAGAAGTACGAGCATTAATAAATCAGTAGAAAAATCTCTATGATTTTGGTTTCTCATTATAGATGTTCTATAATTTTCTCATTAATTCTCTAAACAGTCGTAATCTCTATATATATGTACAGTTTTCTATGCCCATGTAAATTATTTAATTCCTCTCGAGTTATATAGAATCGCTATCATTCGACTCACATTTACGTCATTTGCGAGGAAAAGGACGTCTTGCATGCCTAGCCCCATTGCTTCGTATCTCCGGCGTTTAGCATCCGGAATTTCAGGCAAGGAGCTGTGGATATTATCAACATATTCTTGAGTTAAAGAAACTCCTGGAAGATCCGGTTCTGGAAAATATCGGTAATCCGCGAGTCCTTCCTTTTTTCTCATTGAGATCGTCTCCTGAAATGTCAAATAAATGTCTATTAGACCCTTGCAGACCTGACCTATGTTAAGAAGAGCAAAACATAATTCAAAGCAGCAGGGTAGTTTGGTCTTTCAACCTAGTTTAGGGTTTCTTACATAGATTTTGGATGGTATAGTAATTAAGATTTACTTGAAAGTAGAGTACATTATTAGAGCACATAAAAACAGAGTAAATTATGCCAATTGCTTAAATCAACATTTGTTGGTGATGAAGAAGAGTAAGCAATAATAATAACCTGAGCACCTTCTTCCCATTGACGGGTTTCCTGTACGATTTCACCAGCCCGTCCTTCATCGTGAAGAAATGCTTGTCTTGTAATTTCATAATCAATTGCTCGGCTCACTGCGGAAAATGCGTTTAAATTCTTTATCTCGACCTGCCAAAACAAAATGATACACGATATTCAAATCAGTATATATATGTACATAAAAAATAAATTCCAAACCAAAATTAGTTTTGTGCTTTCCTAAAACATTTAGCTGCTTTTATACCAGAATGCTTTTACAGAAAATCACACGAGTACTTTTAGATCATAATTATATGTGTGTAATATATATTGATTTTTTTTATTTGTTTCTTTGTGCATCTCAAATGAGAAAGGGAAAAACTAAACACCTTTGTCCCGAATTCTATCTGCCCAATTGGTCTGATCGAGACATTCACATCGCAACGAAGAGAACCTTCTTGCATATTGCCATTACCGATTCCCAAATATCGAACCAAACGCTGTATTTCTGCTGCATATTCGGCAGCCTCGATGCCATTTCTCATGTCGGGTTCCGAAACAATTTCAAGCAACGGAACACCGGCCCTGTTAAGATCAACCTGCAGATAGGAACATATTATTAAACGAACATATATGGACCGCAAATTGGAAAACAAACTCACTCCATAGTTTGTAGAGTTCTATAAACAAAAGGCCACTATTTATAAATACAAATACACAAATAGGATTATTCAGTATTTTATTTTGACATATAAGCAGGTGTATCCTAGTCTAATATCATCAATGAGAAACAAGTACTCAAATAACTCCCGAAATAGATATATATATACTCATATATATATATATATATATATATATATATATATATATATATATATATAACTGGTGCAAAGAAAGGGCAAAATAGTCACCTCTGAGTAACTTCCACTCTCAGAGTGCATCAATTTCCCGGCATCTTCTTCCATATGAACCCGAGTAATCCCAAATCTTCTATGCCCACCGCCAAACTCCAAAGGAATATCCAAATCAACATACCCACCACTTGCAATCGGAATATCAAACTGCGAAATTTGATATCCCTTGGGAAGATCCGGGTAGAAATACTGCTTCCGGTCAAACTTGGACTCCAACGAAAGCTTGCAGTTCAAGGCAAGTGCCACTTTAATGGCGGAATCAATTACCTTCGAGTTCAGAACCGGTAAAGCTCCAGGCAGGCCCATACAAACCGGGCAGACCGTAGTGTTGGGCATGGACCCATAGTTATACGCGCAGCCACAGAAGGCTTTGGTGAGCGTTGAGAGCTGCACGTGAGTTTCTATGCCTATGACGGCTTCGTATTTTTCGGTGATCTTTTCGTCGATGGTTTTGTAGTTCGAATGACGTGTCGGGGCCTTAGTGGCTTGAGACAGTGCGGTGTTTCTTCGGTACAACGCATTTGGCCGGAAACAAAACGGGAGCGTTTGAAGGCCTCTGAAGACCGTGGAAGCCATCGTCTATTCCCCTAAACACAAGAAACGAACAGGTATGACACGCATCACCATGCTTGAAACTTAAACGGGAACAGTTCCAATCCAAAGAGAGCAAAATCTCAGACCTTTGGACTTGCCGACGAACAAGACTTCTTCGGTCGGGACGGCAGAGAGAGAGCGTCGCCTTCTTTCCCTAATTCGAGCTTGCAGATGTCTGTCTGTTTCAATGGAGTGTTAAGATACGATAAGCCAGGCCCGGCCCAACCACTGGGTTGGCCCAAGACCTCTTAGTCACAAATAATTGAACAATTCGTATTTTAGGCCCATATAAAAAAAGAACTCAGTAAAAAATATATGCAAGTTGTGATACAAGTTCTGGAAAGTGGGTCCTCTCTCATATTTTATTGGTTAACTTCTCTTGTTCTGCTATATTATTTTTCGTTTTTAATTTAATATTCTTTATTCACTTCCATACCTTAATTCTCTTATTCAAGAGTTTTAAAAAAAAACTTAAAACATAAACACTATCTTTTCGGTTTTACATTAGATAATTTACTTATTCATAGAAAATTTATTTTCATTTTTCTATAGTAAATATTCTCTTTATTATGTATATATATATATAAACAATTAAAATTATTCTCTTATAGTGTACACGAGGTATATAACCCGCGCGTTGCGGGGGTTTTTTTTTCTTAGCAAAGAAAATTTTTGATAGTTTAATGTTTTTTAATGCGTATGGTATTAAAGCTATTTGATTTTTATTTTATGTTGTTATTCAATCTTTTTTAAGTTTAACTACATGGTATTTATATGTAATTAGACACAAGGAGTAGTATACATAATAAAAGTATCATTTCTTAAAGAAATGCATTATTTACATCTGGTAAAAGATTATTACAATATTCCTTTCGAAAAAGAAGTCTGTATGATTTAGATCAAATAAAAGATTTTTACATTATCGATTAAAAAAAAAAGTATTTCTCATAAATATATATACAAATATATACATACACATGCATTATTCTATTAATAAGACGTGGGCATATATTTAAAAAGTGTTATACTTTGTTTGGTTGACTTCTGTTGCTGCAAAATCAAATTCATATAACTCTTATAAGTATCGTTGATTGATCAAATTATATATGTTTGTAAACAATTTAATGCAGTATTATAGGTAATAGTATACTTAAAAAAAAGATTGTCAAATGAGATTGTCAAACAGTACACTAGCAAATGTGCTATGCACATCCGTTCTTTTGCGCCTATTTAATAAGTAACAGCAATGAATAATAATCATTTTTTATGTTGTTTTATTTATTTTCTACTACTTTATATATTCAAGTGAGATTGTCAAACAATATATGAAACAAATATATTTCATATCGTTGTTTATATCGCTGAGATTATCAGTTAATAGAATAGTAAGAGGAAATTTATAACTAAAATGTTTATATTTCATTGAGTGATTTTATCAAACAGTATAGTTTCATCAATTCCAAAATTAAAAAATAATACACTTTGTCATATTTCCATCTCATTAACCACAATAAAACAGTGTAAAAGTCAATTAATCTCAAACACTAACAATTCAAGAAAAGAATACGAAATGAATAATCTCACATAACCATCAACACAGAGGAAGAGATAGAAACCAAAAAAATAAAAACTACGCTTGAACTGATAATCTAAGTTTTTTTTTTTCAGTTAACCTCAACGTACATCGTCGATCGAAGTTCGGCGAGAAAGAGAGTGTGTGAGAGGTGAAGAAAATAGTCGAGATAAGCAAAGAAAAGAGTATATGAAATGCAAAGAGTAGTCTATTAATGTGTTGTATAAGTTTTGTTATATCGTATAGCTCCTGCAATACTGTAATCCAATAGCTCCTGCAATATTGTATTGCAGACTCTCAATTACCCTTCGTGATTTGGTGAGCACATAAACAAGGAGTTGGGCAGCAGCTACAAAATAAGAATTTGAAAGAATATAGACAATTTTTCAGGAATTTTAGACCAAGCTTCAGATAAACTTTGATTTTCTGCTAGCCCAGCACTAACTCTTCGATATAAGTAAATTACCCAGAAAACTGTACTCTAAAGTAGAATATAACGAACGGTTTGTAATGAACAAACAAATCATCGAACACCCAGAGGACATAGCCAAGCGCAGAGCTCAATACCAGTCAGAAACCACTCGTAACTGGTACTGATTAGGAATCGCAATGCATATATACTGCTAAATTGGAATCCGCAGAGCGAAGCAAGCGAAGGTTCGCAATGGAGAAACGCGACTTACTTGGGTTACTGAGTAGAAGGCGAGTGGGATTTTTGGTGTGAGCCTCAGAGCCCATCAACAGTCATCCATTGCCATGGCCATGCCATCAATTTATAGCTTCGAACTTGGATTCGTGTTTTGATGTTTTGTAAATAAAAATGGCGAAAGGTGGACAAGAAGGTGAGCGTGCCGGAGTGGTTATCCTGTCGCTCACGCCTTTTTACCTTTTTTTTTTTTTTACTACTTTCTATATTTCTACCAAGGTTTTAAATACCGCTTGCCGATATCGTTTCGCACTTTTCGTTTTACGGATATATCGCTTGTCGGTGGGTATCTTATAGGTAAATCGATGGGTATGCCGATGGATATATCGTTTCGCATATCTTTGAAAAAAGATTTTCGATGGGCATGCCGATGGATATTCGGGAAATATAATACCTTGATTTCTACTATCGAAGTTTTATTTTGAGCATTTTTTTAGTTATGTTTTTTAAGAGTCAGGGAGCTAAAAAAAATTATGAGCTACTATGACGGAGTTTTTGTAAAATTTTAATAACCGAGTATTTTTGTTTAGTTATGTTTTTTAAGAGTTAGAGAGCTAAAAAATATTGAAGGTACTATGACGGAGTTTTCATGAAATTTTAAAAATGATAACCGATAGCAATATAAAAAAGAAAAAAAATGAAGAAGATACCGGTGTAAAAAAAAAAAAAACATAGGAGTTAAATCACATTGCAATCGTCACATAGTTATCTCTTTCAATAAGTAGTCGACAAATATAAGCTTTGAGTAAGCTATGTATTACGCAAAATTACGAAGAAACGGTGTTATCGCTAATAATTAAAATTCAGGAGATAAAGTGTATCAAAATATAAAGTTCTGAGGGCAATAAGGACCAGACGTATCTAGATAAAATAGTTTGAAAATAATGAGAGGAACGATATTAGTATGAAGCTATAGCTATGAATGAGGTTTAAAAGTTAGTTATTAGACCAAAATGAAAGGGACCAAAAAATGGCACCAATCTGCCATCAATGACAATTCATTTTCTTAAATTATGGCGATGTGAATGTGATGTGACTCCTCACAAATGCAATCAATTTATAGCGTTGATAACAAGAGAATGTCTCATACTCAAATTCTCCATTTCAAATATTAATTAATGTTTTTATTCCTTTAATTGTTGGTGTACAAATTCATTATTTTGATTGAAAACGACATGCCGTATAAGTTATAAGTCAATAAACTTCGTAATAAAACAAATCAAATATTCAAAAGAATATCAAATATATAAACGAGCTCACTACAAAACCAAAAACTCACGTAGCAATTGGGGATTATAGAAGCTCACAAATAGAAAGAAGTTGAAGGGCTAAACAGCCCAAAAGATATCCGTCAACATCGAAGGAGACTAAGGGCAGAACTGTCACAAATCATGTCCGGCTATATCAATTCAAATTGAAAGGAAGATTAGGAACACGAAGTCAAGTCCACAACGACTCACTTTGACCGTTGAGGTGGGAAACGACGCCTAACACTAACTAACTACTTAGCAAATGCTAGAGTTCAAAAGTTGTCCGGCAACATCGAAGGAGACTAAGGGTAGAACTGTCACAAACCATGTCCGGCTATATCAATTTAAATTGAACGGAAGATTAGAAACACGAAGTCAAATCCACAACTACTCACTGTGATCGTTGAGGTGGGAAACCACGCCTGACACTAACTAATTAGCAAATGCTAGAGTTCAAAAACTACTAATTGGGCATTAACGTCAATAATTCATATAACTTATCAATTTAATTCTCAAAATTACTATAGCGAGAACACAAAAATAAAGTAAAATTCGATTATTCTAAGCTATATAGATGTGTGAATGGATAATATAGACACTATTCTACAATTTAATAACTGAAGACTATATAATAAAAAAAGAAATGGATTAAGTCAAAGTGATTTTACTTGCAAGTTGCAGGTGAGGCATTTAACGGTGATGACTCCACTCGATCTTATTTTAATTGAAAAGGGCCAACAGCCACATTTCAGAAAGTTGAAGCCCCATTCTGCAATTAACACTAAAATAACAGAGAGAGAGAGAGAGAGAGAGAGAGAGAGAAGAAGAAGAAGAAGAAGAAGAAGAAGAAGAAGAGGAATGGAGGGACAACAGTCATGGAGGCCTCGAATGTCGTTCAGGAACGCGACGATCGCCATGTGCTTGGTAAACCTACTTTCCGCCATTTTCTTGCTTCAGGGATTCCTCTCCTCTGCTTCTTCTCGCTCCAAATTCTCCTCCTCTCGCCTCACTCCAGGTGCCTCTCTCTCTCTAGAACTCAGTTGACCAAGAGAAAGGAATCGAATGATCTGCAATCGGTTGAATTTCATTGAAGCGTTTCGATTTTCCAGGAAGTTAGAATTTGGGTATAAATGATCTGCAATTCAGAGCTCTTATTCAAATCCGACTTAAATCAAATCATTTCTCATATTATATGTTATATACTGTTTTGAGTGGCAAAGCCTGGGACTTTTGCCGTTCTCTATGTTTTGTTTAGTCCAATGACAGACATAAAATGGGGGAGTTTTAGCTGTATTGTCGAAAGAACGGTCTTCCGTTATTTCGTCGATTTCAATTCCGATAATTATCGCCTTGGTGATTACCGGTTGGCTTACATGTTCTGACTTGCGTTTTCAGTTCCGTTTTGTCACCGGTTCCTATCGAAATCCATCAAAATTTGGTGTAGAAACTTTTAAATACTTGCAATTCAGATGATTATATTATCATTAGAGTCTGATTAACAACTTCCTAATTGAAATTAAAATTGCAGCTCAGCTCCGGTATCTCAAGGAATCTGAAGAGCTCCGTCTCGCTATGCAACCATTGGAGCTAATAAAAAGGGTGCGTTTTAGGGGGCCTTTTGATCTTGACGTCTTCATTAAAAGTCGAATTGTATTTATCAGCTCGAAGAGCTTCAATCTTTTGCCTACAAAAACATGAATCTATGGTTGATCAAACTTATCGTTCGAGTAGCGGTTTTGCTTACTGGAATTTAATGAATGAATGAATGTGTTATATGTTGGATGTTTCATGTGTTCTTAGGTGAAGGAAATTCAGGAAGAAGCCTACGGAGAACCGGACACGGTTCAAGAGAAAGAGACGAAGCAAACTGTGGCGGCTGATTTGTCGAAAAGATTGAAGGATTTGCGGTCCCTCAACGATGCAAGTAGCTTGAAAGGTTATTTCTTCATTCCTTATTTTTTGTAAACTAGTTGCGTGGTATTGCTTGCTAGTTGGTTTTTAACTGATTTTCTTTACTTTTTGACCGATTAAAACTCGAATTGAACGTTGTTTTTATGTTAAATTGGAATTTCAGTGCGTATACCAAAGGGAAAGCTATATCCGGCTGACATTAAAAATAGATAGATGTGGCATAAGTACCCAATTTTGAACCAAGTATCCATGTTCATAATCTCTTTTCTTTAGCGGCAATACCACTCAAAAGCCACGAAAAAATGTCGAGGTCCAGTTCAGTCCATGTCGAGTTAACGGCTGTTAGATCTCTAGCTTAATAAAAGTGTTTAATTATTATTGTTTTCGGAGTTTATCTGTAGACGTACACGCGTCTCTCGTGTAACAGACCGGAATGGGACATGGACGGAATTGGACCTAGACATCGTTTTGTGGCCTTTGGGTACTATTGCCACTAGAATAAGACATAGAGAATATCCCAGCACAACTTAGTTTAATTTAATGTCTTCTTAATTGTATTAGTATATCCTTGTCTAATCAAACCCAAAACAAAAATTCTTTCACCACTAAGATATAACCCATGCCTTTTCCGCGGAGTTCTTAATTCTGATTTAATAAGCCATGCTTATCAGCTTTGGAAGAGTGGCGTAAGAGGAAGATGGAACGGGAAAGATTGCGCCAAATTGAGAAAAACGGGACGTCGACCTCTCAAGCTTGACAGATTTCCTTCAAAAGACATGTTGATCTGCGTGTTACTCTTACATACGAGGGACAGTTCCGACGTTTCCTTCCACATACAAGACGTGTAGTTGCATTGACGTTCCGGCGACAACGAGGCCCTGAAAGCTATGAAAACATTCTTCATTTCCCGTTTCATACTTGTAAATAACACGAGAATGCACTTGATAGAGAAATAGTGTTAATGAGATTTGCCCTTTTTTCCTGGATTGTTATTGTATCTCCTTTACCTCTTACTAAGACTATAATAGCGTTTGTGAATTTTAATTATTAACATTTATTATCTAAAAGTCTAGTCTAATAACTGAATATTTTCAGAAATAATAGAACAATGAACCAAATCCTTCGAGAGCGAGGTTCGAATTTCTCTACGATACAATACAAAAATCAAATCCGGAGGTTCAAGCATGAAGTTCGACGATGATCAGAGTTGCCCTATACGACGGCCGGTTAATCTCGAAAGGGAATTTACGGAAGTAACCTTAGTGATTTAAATAAACCTTAATCAAATCGAAGGAAATAAATAAAGTAATAATAAAATAGATAAATAAATCATAATCAATGTGCTTGTAAAGGTAGCACATTGCTTTCTACGTGTTGAAAAAGCATAATATGAAGATGTTTTGATCAATTTTATTATTTCATGATATTCCTATCTTATCTTACAATAATTTAATAGGTTAATGAACGAAATGCCCATTTTGTTTCGTACAATTTCCATAATTAAATATATAACTCGTTCCAATGCATTACTGCCCAATTCTAAAATTTAGGGAGCAAATTGCACCAAAATGCAAAGTATAATTGGAGAAGAAAAAAAAAAAAGATATAATCTAAAAAGTTTAAATAAATAAATAAAAGTTGATGCTGTAAAGATCATGTACAAGTTTAAAGACTATTGGGACATCATATACATACACCATTACAAGCTTAATATATAGATATAGTCTTATACAGTTAGGCCTACAGCCTCCCAAAATGGTCCTCTGTAGATGCTTCGCAACCTGAAACCAACGAGCATATTTCTTCATGTATCTCTTTTTTTATGTATATTAGCGGTAAAAATACTAAGTTATTGCAATTAGTGAACCTATACAGTAACACCATTGTTATTTTTTTATGGAATATATACCTAAGTTTACCTTTGGAAATTGTACTCAAATCCGACAAAATACGAGTGTATATAACCTTCAAATGAACACTCAGAGAATTTATGCTTGGTCTGTACACTAATTGCAATAACTTAGGTATATTTACCGCCAAATAGCCTAATTCGGAGCATATACACTGCAAATTATTGCTTTGGGTTGAGAACTCACCTAGTTTGGAGCATATACTCTGCAAAATGATCAGGACCAGAAAATCCGGGAAGCCAAGTAAAAAAACTTTGAAATAAAACATGTACTACTCAAAATCTGCATAAAGAACAACAAACATATGAGAAGCAAATCCAATTCATACATATATATATATATATAATATTATATATATCCATAAAGTAGTGTATTAGGGTAGCATAATCTTGGTTTATCGCGGGTTAAGTCTCAAGATTTAATAAGATGGCAGGATACTGTTATCATGACCAGGATTCGGTATCGAACCGGACCCAATTATAGCTAGGTCCCGACAAGGTTGACAGACAAAACGTATATAAACTTCAACAACTAAAAACCAGCAATTATAACAAGATATTGTTATGACCAGAGATTCGATCTTGAAACGTGACCAAATTATAGCAGGTCACGACAAGGATAAAAACGAAAGTAAGCCAAAATAGCTAATAATCAAACCAATCATTATAACAAGATATTGTCTTGACCCAAGATTCGATCTCGAAACGGGATCCAATTATAGCTACGACACGACAAGGCTAAAAACAAAACAAACTTAAAACAGTTAATAGCCAATAAATATAACAAGATATTGCTATGACCCAGGATTCGATCTCGAAACGACCCAATTATAGCTCGTTCATTACAAAGCTAAAAACATAAGTAAACTTAAACAACTACAACCAATCATAACAATATATTGTTATGACCCAAGATTCAATCTCAAAACGGGACCCACTTATTGCGACGCCACGACAAGGCTAAAACATAAACAAATTTAAGAAACTAAAAACCAATCATTATAACAAAATATTATTATGACCCAAATTTGATTCGAAACGGGACCCAATTATAGCTACGACACGACAAGCTGAAACAAATAAACTTAAACAACTAATAACAGATAATTATAACAAGATATTGTTATGACTCTAGATTTAATGTTGAAATGGGACCTAAACCTAATTACAGCTGCATCACGACAAGGCTAAAACATAAACAAACTTAAACTAGTAAACATTAAACAAGATATTATCATGATCCAAGAGTTTATCTCGAAACGAGACCCAAGTATAGCTACGTCACGAAAAGACTACAAATGGAAAGAAACTTCGACAGCCAATAACCAAATAATTATGACAATAGTCTATTATGATCCAAGATTTGTTCTCGTCACGTCAAGATTAAAATTGGAAACAAATTTCGACAGCAAATAACCAAATAACTATAACAAGATATTGTAATGACCCAAAGTTCGAACTCCATACGGGGCCCAATTATAGCCAGGCCACGGTAAAGCTAAAAACGAAGAAAGACGGATCTGAAAACAGAGACACATTGACTTAGGGCTACAACAGGATAGAATAGAACAGTTGGTAAGAACCATTTTGATTCTGGACATAGTTTACATACCTGTCAGTCTGTGTATCCGAACTCTAACTTCAAAAACCGTCAAGTTGCTCGATATTTATTCACAGATGGCGAGTTTCGGTGTCCATTCTTCGGCCATCCCATAATCGAGACTCAGCTCCCTCAGAGGAGGAATGTTTTCCGTTGCAAACAGCATAATGTGAGGGAACATTAAGTTATTATGGTCATAGAGCACAAACTGAACCATAACATTCGGGTTCATACTGTGTGTCATGTAACACGCGACATTTCTCATCTTCGACACGTCAATTGCGAAATCCAAAGGTGGCATCGGAGGGGAAGATGGCCGTACAAAGTCGGGATATATTTGAGACAGATCGCCCCACTCGCCGCACCTATCGGGGAATCGATGTGGATAAACCAGATTATCGCCGTTCATTGAAAGAACGTGCGCCTGTTCTCTTGTAAGGATAACCCCGGTGTACTCACATATGAAAGCACCGGCTTGTATAATGTCTAACGACCTGACGCCCCAGCCAGTTTCCCTCGACCTAAACACTTCCAATCTGCTTCTCAGCCCGTGCTGTGTGACCCTGTTACGACAATGTGGCGGGCAATGGCAAAACGGGCCACATTCAAACACAACGGGCTTGCCTCTTAAAAGAATTCCATTTTGGTCAAAAGCAAACTCGCCTCCGTTCTTCACCGCGCAGAAGCAACCCTCCCCACAGCTCGAGACGCACCCGCAACCAGTCCCGTTACCCGACTGGTGATACACGAACGGCGGGAACACGGTTCTCACGAGGTAATCGTAATACAAAGGCTCCTGATCGCCGTCTATGTCATTGAAGAGCATAACTGGAAAATGCTCTTTCTGCCTAGAGATATCCATGCTAAGATAACCCGTGGGCCTCAATTCCAAAGGCCTCGTCCGAAGATTTGCGGCATACTTAAGGATCGAGCTACCCATCTCGGGCTGCCCTTCGATTCTTACCAACTTATACTTATAAACGCCAAAACCGGACTTGCCCACGTCGAACCAACAATCCAAAATCTTGTACAATCCATCGTAAACGTAAACCTTCGACGTGATACTACCCGGGTATTTAATCCCTCTAATAACCCTAACTTCAATCCCATAATGCATACTTCTCTCCAAACCCAGATTACCTCCTTCAAGCTTCTGATGACTGCACTGCTTGTTGAGCTTATCCTGCCCGCCATGGCCGGTGTATATGATCACGTCCCCGGCATCTTCGTCATCCTCGTACCCTCCCGAGACGATAACACTTGTCGCGATCGGTTCGCCATTGGAGCTATGAGCCGCCGGGACATAGTCAATCCCAGCCTGAACCTGCCCATGCAATCCAACAACACACAACTCCATCCTAAAGAAGAACAGATCGCCGATGTAGACGCCGGGAATCGCGCCCACGATTCGCTTATCGCGATTGAGCCACAAATCCCGGTCTTTGAGAATGGAAGACGCCCTGAGATCGCCTCTAAGCCGCTTCACCGGGATGGCCCCCGGCCCCTCTGCAGCGAGCCGCTTCTCCTCTTCCGTCGCCGCCAGAACCCTGAGCGCATTGAACAGCATCCTCGTCTTCCGGATCACCTCCTGGAAGTACCTCTCGTCGACGGAGCCGAGGTCCGTGACCCGCACGAGCTCCGACGACCTCTGAAACTTCTTCTTCGGAGCGCTCGCGACCGCCAATGCCTGAGGACCCTCCTCCGGGACCGGGACAATCGCGCGCGAATCGGACTCCGGCACGCCGTTCCCGGCGAAAGCGGTGTTGAAGAGCTCGGAGATGCGATTGAACTCCGAGAAGACATTGCTCGCGTCGGGCCCAGGCGCCGGGCCCTGCGCGAGGAAGCTAGGGTTTATCTCCGGCACCGTCGCGAGCTGCAGGCAGTTGGGGCTGAGAAAGAGCGCGTCTTGAGGCTGGTTCGGAGTCTGCCGGCCGTGCGGGGGAGCCATGCCGTCGTCGAAGGGCTCGAGCTTGGGCTCGAGTTTGGGGATTTTCATGGCCATGGAGGTGATCGCCGTTGAAGCAGCAGAAGCAGCAGCGTCGGGGACGAGATTGAGATCGAGGAGCAAGGTCATCTGGTGAAGAGATGCAGAAGGAGGAAGAAGCTTCGCATCAAGATCGATGCGAGTTTTCTCCAGAGCTTTCAAGGTGCTCTCATGGCGGTTTTTCTGAAGAAGAAGAAGAAGAAGAAGAAGCAAATGGAGAGAGAGACACTAAAAAGAGTAAACCAGAAACGACTCTATTTTTATTTTATTTTATTTATTTTTTATTTTATTTTTATCATCACTGACACAACATGTAAATATGTAATAAAATCCACCTGATTTTCTAATTCCATTTATGACGTCATCATATATTACTATATATATTACTATATAATATATACTTCTCGAGTGAATAAGGGTGTGTTTGTCTACATTAAGATTAAGATGTTTGAATCTGAATGCACATCTTAATATTAAGATGTTACATCTGAATCTGAATGACTAAAAATTAAGTCTGTTTGTTTTTTAATATCTGAATGCATATTTATTTCATAACTATATTTTAATTTATCAAATGAAATTTATTTAATAATTATTAGATTTATTTATTTTAATAAATTCATAAATATATATTCTTGAAATTAAAAACTTCTAAAATATGATATTATACATGTATTAAATAGTTAATATATTTTGATAACTTTTAATTATATTTTTTTTTATAAATTTTATATTTAATATATATCTTTTAAAAAGCTTCAAAACTATTAATTTCCTCTAGATTTATATGAACGAAATATTTGGTATTTTTTTATTAGTCCATCTGAGAATTAAGAAAAAAAAGTTATAATTTTTGAATTTTTAAATAATTGAGAAAAAATAAAATTGAGCATACGTAGATAAATTTTATTTTTTTTCAATTTTAAATTTTATTTAAAAATTTAATTCGTACAAATTATTTTAGGAATTGTTTAATTAATGAATTTTTTATTTTCTATTAATAAATTCAAAATAATAATTTTTTTTTTAAAAAACGTCGAAACTATATGTTCCCACCTATCATTGGATTTTTCCAACGGTATATGATTTGGATTTTTCCGATACTTGGATAAAAAGTTATGGAGTTTTGAAATTTTGAGGAGGAGAGAGAAAAATATATTTGGAGAGAGAAAGAGAGAAGAATATGGATGTGGAGTGCAAAATTTTAGCTCTTAACGAGTCAGACTTGTGTTCACATCTTACCGAATAAGTGGCTATTCAGATGTATTAAGATCTATGAGATGAAAAAAACAAATGCACTTAATGACTCTACATCTTAACCATTAAGATTAAGATGTCTATTAAGTGCAAACAAACACACCCTAAATGTTTTAATATAAATGGTTTATATTTATGGAAAGAATAAAAAGTTAATATGGACTCATTGCAGGAGGACCATATTTTTTTATGTACTCTTATAAGATTGTGAATTTGTGAGATAAAAAAAAATTATATTTGTATTTTGGTAGATGAAAAGGAGACGGTGAGTTTCTGTGACGTATTCAACGGTATTGACGACGCACTTGATGATCTTGATGTA
This sequence comes from Parietaria judaica, assembly GCA_954871525.1. Classification (NCBI taxonomy): domain Eukaryota; kingdom Viridiplantae; phylum Streptophyta; class Magnoliopsida; order Rosales; family Urticaceae; genus Parietaria; species Parietaria judaica. The sequence goes on from OX940872.1 coordinate 24,848,300, forward strand.
TTGATCACGTACTTGGTGATGATGTTAGCTACGCAGTTTATCATAACATTGGCAATACTGTCGAGAACGCAGCGTGCATCGCCAACAATGTCGAGTACATCACCGACACTGTTGGGATAGCCGAGTGCGTTGTTGACACTGCCTAGTACGTCACTGGCAGTGTTGAGAACTCCGAGTGCGTTGCCGACACCGTGCCGAGTTTGCTGTCGACTGTCGACACTGTCAACTACGTCAATGACAGTGTCTAGAGCACAGAGCACAAAGTGTGTCATTAATACCGTCGAGTACATCGCAGAAATTTAATGTTTACTTTGATTTGGTGACTGGGACTCAAAGTTATGAAAAGAAAAAAATTAAAATTTTGGTTGTTACGTCGACAAAAATAAATATTGAGAATATACTTTCAATAAAATATAAATAGAAGGTCGCTGCAAATATTTTAATTTAATATTAAATAAATTTTTGAGGTCAATTAATATAATAAAAATATGGAAAGTTGGAAACCCTTATGATAAATTGGTAATACATTAAGTCATGTGTGGCCAGTTTGTTTATTTTCAAACTTTTTTAATAAATGAAAATAAGTGGTTGAGTATTTAAACTTTTATATATGAGGCATTGGATTCCAGCATCACACTATTTCAAAAAAGTTTGAAAAGATGCTGCAATCAATGCCTTTGGACTTATTGAAATACTTTTTATTAAGACCGCTCAAGAAGAATTTAGATAAGTTTTTGAAATTCGTACATTTTATTTTATTTTTTAGGACACTTTTAATGACTTTGCAACTTCTTTTTTTTTAAAGAATGTAGATATAAAGTTTTTGAAACTCGTACTTTTTATTTTTCAAGGGCACTTTTACGAGTTTGTAACTCTTTCTTTTTACAAAAAAACATTAATATGAGTTTCGGCTTCTTTATTACGAATGTAAGACAAGACGGACCGTATATATTGAAATATTTATTTTAAAAATAAAAATATAATATAATATAAGACCTTGAAAATTTAAATTCGAATTAAATCAGTCGGTTGAGTATTTAAATTATTATTTTTAAATAGTGGGCCCAACTTCCAACTACACCACATGCAAAAGTTTAAGAAGATGAAATAGCAGTAAAATGACTCAAATTATTATTTTTTTAATTTTTTTATTTTTGAATAAGAAAAAATGACTCAAACAAACTCCCAAAACAAATCACAAGACTAAAATGTCTCAAACAAACTAGAAAAATAGCATATGCACTCTTTTATTCTTTTCTTAACATCTTTTACAACTATACTTCATTGTTCCTGGTGAAAATTTAACATATTTTGTCCGATGAAGATATAGGATTGAACCTATATCTCACAATCGAGTGTTGGAAATCGACCAAGTTTTAAAATTTTAGATTGTATTAAATACGGTGGAAGTACACAAAACTTTTATCAATGGATTAATATATTCAATCATATTCATAACTACGGATATAAATATTCGAAAAGTGTATAGCTTGAAGTTGAACACACGTATACTAGTTGAACATGTAATTACCTCTTGTACCTCGTTGATCCGTTGAAACTTTACACGCTCCAAGTCTTGTTTTCCATTCCACATCTTATGGTGTAAGAGATCGGACAACCACGAGAAAGTCGCGTCTAAGACCGAACACGTTTATGAGTGATCTAGTGTGGGCAAGCTTTGAACGGAGAGAAATAAGAATTGATTATTTATTCTCCGAGCAAGAAAAAATTCGACATAGATTGATGAAGACCGAGAAGAAGAGCTAGAGCAAAAACTCGAATTCTCGTGACACTAATTAGGTTCGTTTTTCAAACTTTGTATTCTCGCCTTTATTTATTATTGGATCATTAATTCTTATCATTATTAGTTTGCTTGATTACCAAGCTAAATCTTTGAGGATATTTGGTCATTAATTCCAAATATCCTCTCAATTTATGGGAGATGTCGAATTTAATCCATTACCTTATAAGGCGGGATCGAATTTAAATTAATTAATTGTTATATATTTTTTTTTTCATAAAAAGACAATAAAATTTCAAGTAATTAAAAATATTTATCTTGTTTCCACAGTAAGGCATTTGTTGGGATTTTGTTAAACGTCTCATCGATATTATTACTGGTATGTCTTTTGGTTCACCGGGTAACATTTAAAAAATCATTTTAAACCGGAAAAGTTAGTTGGTACCAAATTTAATTTGACATCATAATTGATATCACTAAACAATCACGGAAATAAATAAAGCAATAAATGTTTGCATTTATTAATCCAATGCATAAAGACGTACCTCTTGTTGACTATTTCGGTTGCGCTTCTGAATACTGCAGGGCTCCGTCTTTTCTGAGGAAAGCTCCCGGGATCTTCCAGGATAAGCTCATGGATTCCTCGTACCCAAACGTGGGCTTCGCCGACAGAATTTCGACACCAGAGAAAGGACCTCACTAAGCCGAACCGATGAGAGAGAGTAGAGAGATTTTTCGCATCCCCTAATGAGGGAGCACGCAATTTCTTGCTCAAAAGGTGTGAAAAAAAAGTCTGGAATGAGCCTCCTATTTATAGAGTCTGACTCCAACTACTTTGAAGAAATTCCCTCCCTCCGGATGATCTGATTGGTCAAAAACCAATGGCTCAGATGAATCCTGGGAATAAATTCAAGTTTTAATAATAAAATAAATATAATCCAACAATCCATATTAAATCTGGATTGATCTGATGGCTTAGACTAACTGAAAGATTTTCTCAACAACCAAACTCGGTCACCAAGTTTCTATTTATAATTAATTTCGAAATTCCCTTTATTAATAAATGTAAAAATAATTTTAAATCAAACATTATAAATTAAATCTAAACAGGTCCGATGAATTAAATTAATTTGAGAGATTTTCTCAGCTACGCACTAGATACTTACGCCGCAAATAAACAAACTTACATACAACAAGCGCGGATACAATTTGTTATGCGTGCAGCGTGCACGTACTCCTAGGTGTTCAAGGTTTGACTCTTTCACACATATATATATATATATATATAATATTGGGATTATATTTTTGTGAATAGGTAATTAATTTAATTATCTTTAGCATATATTTTAAACAAATCAAATAAAGAATATGTATTTTGTCAATTAAAAAAAAAGTATTTTGTGTGTAAAACAAAAATTGTTGAATTCTATTTGTATTCGAATGTTTTTATTTGATATGTTTTTTAAAAACCATTCCCTCCTTGAGTAGTTATAATTTGGGTTAATCCCGACAAAAGTATTAACTTTGAAAAAATAGATCAATAAATTTCAATTCTTTTTATTGCCCGGATAAAGTTCCAATTCTTTAATTTTGTGTCTCTATTGGTACCTCCGTAAAAAAAATTGCCTTACACTGTTAATCATGCCACCGTTACAAAATTTTATCCACATTTTCGGAGTAAATTAGCCATCGGAAAGTTGGACGATCAAAGATAATCGTGGATGTGTACTTGAAAGGGAGCAAAATTACTTTTTAATTCAACGCCGAAAACGGCATAATCCATGATTTGGAATTTTCACAAAAGTGATACGAGGAGACAAAACAGGAGAATTAGAACTTTATTCGACAAAAAAAAAAAGCATTGGAATACAAAACCAAAACTTTGACGTGGCATGACTAACGTTGCAGGACAAAAATTTTGACGAAGGTACCAATAGGGACGCAAAACTAAAGAATTGGAACTTTGTCCGGGCAAAAAAAAGAATTGAAACTTATTGGTCCTTTATTTGAAAGTATTGATACATATTCCGGGATTAACCCTTATAATTTTCATAAAAATCTTTTCGGAGGTAATCTTTGTTTAATTCAAAGCGTTTTTCAATATTATATACACGTGTGTATAAATTTGGTCACGGTGAAAGGTTCTCTGCAACCTTTCACGTATATTAATATATAATATAATTTTTTAAAATTATTAATTAATGATTAAATTAAAAAATAATTAAATTATATTATAATTTCTACTCTCTCACATCACACATTAAAATAAATAAATCATGTCAATAATTAAACTCAAATTATTAAATTATATTATAATTTATAGTCTCTCATATCACACATTAAAATGTCGCAGAACCAACCTACCATTTTATTTGTGACACGTGATTTAATTAATGCAACCTGAAACCTTAGGTTAAAATCATTAAATCTATAAATCAAAAACCGTCAGTCGGAATTATCATATCGGTCTTGTATTGTAAAGATATAACTAGTTACGTACTTTAGAAAAAAATAGATTACTACTATGAAAAATTTAATAAATTATTTACCCGAGTCCATGAAACCTTGCGCCATATTATGGAATTGGGGGGACTTCGCTTTTACATAGGAAACGCTTTCGTGAGAGCAGAATTTCCTAACAAGATGGTGACATTTATCCACCAACTACGGCCAAAAAAAGTTCGTTAACTTATTTTGTTTTCCCGTCGACGTTTTATAGTACGAGCCCAGCGGGTTCCTCTTACAGTTCCAGTACCCCGCTGACTGCCATCCTGCAGAAGTTGGCTCTCATGGAATCGCTCTGGTGCCGTTTTCTCTCTCGCTCGTTTCAACTGGAGGCGAACTTCACTCTCGTTCTTAACAATTTATTAAGACTAATTTACAAGAGTTCATCATCAATCATCAAGATTCGAAAATAAAAATTAAATATAAAACTTAGAAGATCTTGAACATTACCAACACATAATCATGGATTCGCAACATTTAACACCTAAAACTAACCCT